>OY728138.1:1661007846-1662292292 GCA_963277665.1 Viscum album
TGCCTGACCCAGTCCATAGCATGACCCGAGGGGCATTCCTGATCCCCACAGGCTGGAAAAAATGCTTGGGTATCAAAAAATAAAACATGGGAACAATTTACCCGAATTAAACATTTCAAAATTCCAAAAAACTAAAAATTCTGATCTGATAAATCCAGTCAAACATGGCATTAACTACATTCAAATTTAATGATTTACAACATTACACAAAACCACCAGGTACTACAACAGATGAGTAACAAAACTCTATAGCAAATCTCTATGAAAAAAGAGAGTTGCAACATCTGCAATCTACCAAAACGGACCAACATGAGAAGGCCACTAATGACTCGAACCACCATCGCTGAGAACGATGCCTCAACCAAGATACACAAGAAACATAATCTTCATACACTCAAAGGATTGTGTAGGGTGAGAGTGAAGGGACCAATAGAATACAAAAATACAATTAGATTCCATGCCACAACATCAAAAGACAATTTAACTTTATTATTAAAATTATAGCTTTTATAACATTTTTAATGAAAACATTTACAAACTCAAATTCAAAAAATGAACACTTGAATAAAAAACATTTTAAAAATACTATTTTAAAGTGAAAATTTTTATTTATAAAGAGCACACACACACCCTTGTGGTCCTCCGTATGCTGACAGAAGGCACCATGTCATGAATAGTAGATCACTATGGGTAAATCCCCTAATGGTCATCTAGCTCATGTGGGTCCCTAGAACCTCGTACCTCAGTGAAAAGTAACCATAACAAATATTTTTTCTCAAGAAGTATCCACTAGTATGGAGAATATCTATAACCAGGTTGTCTCAAATCTTCTCTAATATAGTTTTTTTAGTGTTGTCATGTCGAACTTGCAAAGTGAACCATGGTCAAAACCCATCCATTCACTAGCGTACTAGTTTCGGTCTTTCCACCTAGATTCCCATGGTTTCCCTTTTGATCAAACAAGTTCTGTATGTTACAAAATACCAATAGTTCTCGAAAATTCTATTTTCACTAATAATTTCCACTATGAAATAATATGCATACCAATGATTTCTTTAAACAATATTTTTAGCAGTTAAAAATTCAATGGACCATTTTCACAGTTAAACAACCCTTTTCACCATTAAATAATGCTCTGATAAAAATTATAAAATAATTTTAAGAAACCCTACATGTCTTCTCACACACAAAAACACATACACACCCCACACATAAAACATATAACCTACCAAACCCTTCAAAATGTATTTCTCATTATTCACGCTATTTAATAAACCATATTCACAATTTTTGAAACACATGCAAGAAGCGCAACATGAATTTACTCCAAAAACACACTAAAAATCACCACTATAAGATCAAACATACATTAAAACATCTTTAAACTAAGGTTCTCAAGAGATTCACAATTTAATAAACCACTTAAACGATTTTCCCATCAATTTCAATGGTACACAACAATCTCAACAAATCAAAACAATCCATCTTCCATAGAAAATATCATTTAAATACACACACACCTAAAGTTCCTTGAAAACCCTTTTCAAAAAAAAACCCTAAAACCATTCCAACCAAGTTTTGAATTTCACAATTAACTAAACCAACCATTTACCCAATTTATGAAACACCCAAAAGGGACAACAAGATTTAACACAATGTCTCACTTAAAAACACAATAATTTTTATGTGTAAAAACCATTTTAAAATAAAGTTCACATGAAAACATATTTTTCATCTCTCAAACAATTCATTAAACACTTCCATGTATTTATACAATAACACACATATACGATAAGACTATATTTTTTTGGAAATCCAATTTCATGAAATGAGTATGCCAAAAAAATAAAAAACATAGTTCGCAACATGCAATTAAAGCATATAACATTTTTAAATTAACAAAATAGAAAAATGAAATTATCTAAAAATTCAAGGGCATGGAACCACCTACCCCAGATGATAGAACTCCAAAAACAAGTGAGAATTTCCAATTTCACCTAATACGCACCAGGTGGAATCCAAATAGGACCCTAAATCAATAATTAGAACCAAGAATATAAAAATTGAACCCTAAATATGACCACATTATGAACGGAACCTAAAATACCAATAACAAGAAGAGGAAAAACCCCAAAACACATAGGGAGAAGCCTACTCAAAGGGAGTGGATGTGACAGTCCTACATAAGCTCAATCGGGATGTCCGATCACTAGAAATGGTTCTGATATTGAGGGATAGGGCTATGGGTTGCGCCTAGATGAACATGGAGGAGGAATTGATGGATTTGAGGGTCAGTCAGAGGTGATAATGTAAGGGCAGCACCTGCTTGGAGAGTCGTCGAGAATGAGGTTTGGATGGCCAGATGTGGGGGGGGGGGGGGCGCATGCGGATCATCGGTCGAAGTAGGGAAGCGGTGGTCAGTGTGTCATTGGATGCTCAGGAGGAGTTGGGGGGGTCAGCTGGTGGTTTCATGATTCAAGGGAGAATAGGGTTCCAAGGGGGGAACTACGGCCTAAAACCATAAGGGATGTGGTCCAACGGGAAGAAGGTCTGGGGGGTAGCGCAAACCCTAGGAAAAAAAATAAAAACAAATAATAATAAATATAAATTAATAATAATAATAATAATAAAATATTAAAATTATAATAATAATAATAAGATAATAACAAACATAATAAACTAAATTATAAACAATACAATAATCAACTTAATAAAATGATATTAATAAAAATAATACTCTTAATTAAATTATTGTCCAAGATAATAATTATAATGTTCTCAAGTTATATAAATATTATTATTATTGTTAAAACAATTCTTAACTCTTCTTATTTTATTAGTTGACCATTGGGAAGGGCATGTGGTGAACTGGGCGAGGTCACACGATGACCCAGGCAAGGCTGCGCGGCTTCAACCGTGGTGGGTTGGATGTAATCAACACCAAAATAGACATTTAAAAATAAGAACAGAAAATTTTATGTCAGGTTTCAACCCAGTCAACCTGACACAAAGAAAATTAATATAATAACCAATTCAAAGATTTTGGGTGTGACAATTCTCCCCACCATAATGATTTTAGTCCCCAGAAAGCCACAACTAAGGTTGCGACTCAATGTGGAAAAAAATACCCCTTAAGTTCAAAAGAAAATCCCTATTAAAAACAAGCGGAAAGAGGCAAACAAACCATTCAGAGATAAAGTGACGCAAAAACAACTTCAAGAAACTAAAAAAAGAGTTCCTGATATGTGTTTCCCACCCTGAGAGCTAGAATACCTCCAATTGACGGAACAAGGAAAAGAACTATCAAATCCATAAAAACCAACTGCACATGTTGAAACCCCTTAAGCACTATTAAACGAAAACCACAATGTTTGGCTAGAATGAAGAAACAAGGTCAAACCACATCCAAGGAACACTCTTATCACTTATCACCAATCCATCTTTAGAAACAAAACCAAAAGGACATCATGGGGAATGCCTAAATGAGCTCCCCACAATTAGAAACCTACCAACACATGAGATAAGACTGGAAAGCCAACTTGGGGAGGCCCATGTAGACTCCCCACCATTATGAATATATCCAACTCTAATTCATTCCAGAAACATTTTTGTGAGACCCATCATGGGTCTCCAACTATTAGAACTAACATAAGATACAAATGGTTGAAAATTTTCTGACAGTGACAAAAAAACCAACCCCAAATGGAATGGAGGGAGGTGCCTGACCATTGGGGCATTAAAACCATGAACTAAGACCTTCCATCATCTCTACATCCCTAGATGAACTCTATTCAAATATGAGACCATTTTACCTAACATGCCCCATAAGGACCACTAAAAGAGATTACACCCCCTATGATTCAACCCCCTAGTACTTAATGTTAAGAGATGACCACACTCCCTCATAGCTACAGGAAACCTCATGCAACCAAATTTGTCATTTGGAACCGACCAACAATAAGAAATGATTTAAAATCTCTTCACCTTAATTACTAATGTCAGAAATAATGCTGGAGTCCCATACACTCTTGGGGTTTTTGACCATGTGCCAGCTTCACTTCGAATCCTATGGCTGGATCCCTAATGTTCGAGGCACTGCTGCCTCGTAGTCAGGCATTGAATACTCCCAAACAAAGCTTCTCATTTTTAGTGCCAAATACAACCACAACACAATCGAGACAACACCACAAACTACCACATACCCCGACATTCAAATTCTCCCTCACGACAAAATCCACCAAAACATGGGATTAGATGATGCACAAGCATCACATCATCACCTTAACCAAAAAACATAATATGGAAAGCAGCAAGAAAAACATATCCCTCAAAAAAGAAAAATTAGATCTCCTTGAAATGACCCAGTCTAATGAAAATAGGTATTCTTAAAGGATTCTACGAAATCTACCCTTTCTCTTCAAAGAGAAATCTCCCGGCAAGACGTCACCAAACATGACCCTTGCGGTTGATGAAATATCTAAAATCCTTTCAAGAAAACGATCAGTACTGATAACTCTGAACTTCCATCATGCTTCCCTACTGGAATTCCTTTCACCATTTCTAGGGGGACCTTCAGACACAACGGTGCAAAACATCATACCCAATGACTAAAAATACTAAAGGAGGGAAAAAATCCCTTTGATTCCCCTCGCATTTGTCAACCTGCTATAAGAGGATCCCATTAACAGAAAAGGAAAAAGGGATAGACCTAGCACAATCACTAAAAAGGGAGAGTCCTTACTTTAATCAACTAGAGGGTTATTCAATGAATAATTACATGTGGCCGCACATCAATGGCATATTAACGCTTTATTGGGGGCATTCACTAGTCTAGAAAGAATACCATGTGCCCAATAAAATTGGTCCAATGGACAACACATAAAACAAGTGATCACTAAACATGAAGGGGGAACCACTGTAAGGGATTCCCGAATCATTTATCAAAATAAACTACTAACCACATGCTCTCACACCAAATTAAAAATAATAATTCAAACTCACAACAAAAATCATTCAAAAATGATTCTCAACTTGAAAGGCCTCACATCCAACATTTCGAAACACAAGGACTCACCACACAATCATCAGTTATTAAAACAACTACTTTTTCCTTTAACCAAACATTTTGAAAATAAACAAAGCTGGTGGGTTCTAAAAACATCAATGGTGTCCCATGGGCCTCACACATTCATGTTCTCATGCCAAATCATCTCCCACCTCATGTCCATCCAGAAATGCATCCACTCGTGCCATTGACCATTTCTCTTTTCATATACACTCAATCATGTGGTTGTCCAGGACAACACTAAGGATCAAAATCTGACCTTTCCATTTTTCAAAACCAAAACATTCAACCCACACTTTTCAAACCATAAAAATCATTTTATTTTTAAAATGCTTCACTTCAAATCATTTTCCAAGACCAAATCATTTTTACTTAAAAACCATATTTCCATGAATTCAAAACAAAGAGACAAGGAATGATTCTAGAGGATACTAGAATCAGTGGGTGACTCGAACATATGGTTGGAATCCATACATCAATCATGCCACCACCAAAATGAGTGTTCTTGGATAGCATCCCCGGATCCACATGGCTTGCCAGACCCTATGAGCTCACTAGAACCACTGACCCTACTCCCTCTTCATTTCCCCTAAACAAGATTAATTAAATGGACCAACAACTCAGATAACCATCAACATACCCTTGTAACTCAAGTCACGCCATATGTTTTGTTGGCCAGCCTCCATGCTCGTAAGCTAGGACATTGATTCATGACAACCATAACTCTTTTATAACATGACTCTACCCCCAAAATATCACAACCCAAGAGAACAAACCTCCTCTGATACCATTTTTCCACAAACCAAGCGGATTCGCCATTCGACTCGGTGCCCAACATAGTTTGTGGAAAGACCTGAGGGACATTACTGATCCCCACGAGATGGCATAAGTGCCTGGGTATCAAAAATAAAACATGGGAATTATTTACATAAATTAATCATATTATAATGACCAACAAAAACTAAAAATTAAGATCTAATAAATTCAGTCAAACATGCCCTTAACAGCTTTCAAATTTAATAATTTACAATGTTAGACAAAACCAAAATGTACTATGACATAAGAGTAACAAAAATATATAACAAAGCTCCATGAAATAAGAGAGGTGAAACATCTGCAAGTTGCCAACAAGGACCTCCATGAGAATGCCACTAACGAATAGAACCACCATTGCTGAGCAAGATACCTCAACCTAGATACACAAGAAATAGAATATAAATAAACCCAAAGGTGTATGTAGGGTGTGATCCAAGGGACTAATAGGATACCACCGTATAAATAGATTCCATGCCACAACATCAAAAAGATAATTTAACATGTTTATTCATATTCTTGCTATTAAAACACTTTTAAGGAAAAAAAATTACAAATTGAAATTTAAAAATGAACCCTTGAAGAAAAACCCTTTCAAAAGTACTATGTTAAAGAGGAAAAGAAAATTTATAAAGAGAACACACACACCCGAGTGGTCCTCCATATGTTGATGGAAGACACCATGTCTTTAATAGTAGAGCACCGTGGGTAAATACCCTAAGGGTCATGTAGCTCATGTGGGTCCCTAGAACCTCCTACCTTTGTGAAAAGTAACCATAACAAATATCTGTTCTCATGAACAAGCCACTAGTAGGGAGCATACCCATAACCTAGTGGTCCCAAGTCCTCTCCAATATTGTTTTATTAGTGTTGTCATATCAAACTTGCTCTGTGAACCATGGTCAAAACCCCTCCGTTCACTAGCATACTAGTTCCGGTCCTCAAACCTAGATATCCATGGATTCCCTTGTGCTCAAAAAATTTCAATATGTTACAAAATACCAATTGTACATAAAAATTTTATTTACACTCATAATATCTTCTTTGAAATAATATGCACACCAATGATTTCTTCAAACACCATTTTCAGCACTTAAAAATTAAATAAACCATTTGCGCAATTAAAATAGCCATTTTCACCATTAAATAAGGCACTAAGAAAAATTATAAAATAATTTCAAGATATCCCACATGGCATTTCACAGCCAAATACTTATCCGAATCCCACACACAAAAAAAATATAACATGCCAAAAACGTCAAAATATTATTTCACATTACTCACCCATCTTAATAAACCATAAATACAATTTTCAAAACACTTGCAAGAAGTGAAGCACGACTTTACACCAAAAACAGACTCAAAATCACCACTTTATGATCAATCTCACATTACAACATCTTTCAAATAGTATTAACATCACATTCACTATTCAATAAACCACTTAAACAATTTTCCAAACAATTTCAATGGTGCAAAACCATCTCAACAGATCAAAACAATCCATTTTCCATTGAAAATCTCATTTAAATACACATGCACCTAAACTGACTTGAAAACACATTTCACACCAAACAAACTATTCCAAAAACGTTCCCACCATGTTTTTGTATTACACAATTAATTAAACAAACCATTTACATAATTTATAAAAGACCAAAAAGGCATAAAAATATTTAACACAATGTCTCACTTATTACACAACAATTTTTCCATTAAAAACCATTTTAAAATAAAGTTACCATGAAAACATATTTTTTAGCTCTCTAAAAATTCATTAAAATCTTCCAAGAATTGATTCTATAACACACATGCGACATGAAAATATCATTTAAGAAATCCAATTTCATTAAACGAGTATGCCAAAAAAAACATTTATAAAACATAGTTTGCAGTAATGAAATTAAATCATATGACATGTTAAAATTAACTAAACAAACAAATTAAATTATCTAAAGATAAAAGGGCATAGGACCACCTACCTTAGAAGGAGGAACTATGAAAACTTGTGTGAATATCCAATCACACCTAATACGCACCACAGAGAATCCAATTGGGTCCAAAAGTCAATAATTTTAACTAAAAAGAAAAAAATTGAACCATAAATCAGAGCACTTACTCACTGGATCCTAAAATACAAAAAACAAGATTAAGAGAAACCCCAAACTAAAGAGGGATAAGCCTAACCAATGGGAGAGAATGTGGTGGTGCTACATGAGCTCAGATGGGAGATCTGATCTCTGAAAATGGGTTGTCCAGTGAGGGGGAGGTCTGTGGGGTTTCTCAATGATGAACATGGTGGAGGTTCTGGTGGTGTTGCGGGTTGGATGGAGTTGAGTAGGTGGGGGTGGGGCTGGCGTAGAGAGTCACAGGGAAGGAGGTCTGGCTAGCCATAAGTGGGGGTGGTGCATGCGAACCATCAGATGAAGCCGGGAAGCGGCGGTCAGTGGGTCGTCGGATGACTGGGAGGAGCTGGGGGGTCGGCCGATGGTGCTTCGATGCAAGGGAGCATAGGGTTTGAAGGGGTTGTTGTGGCGTAACACCAAAGGGGAAGGGGGTCCTACAAGAAGAAGTTGCAGGGGTAGCGAAAAACCTAGGAAAAAACAGAAAACAAAAACAAATAAAAAACTAAAATTAATAATAATAATAATAAATTCTATCAATTTTAATAATAATAATAATAATAAGATAATAACAAACATAATAAACTAAATAATAAACCATACTATAATCAACTTAATGAAATGATATTAATAAAAATAATACACTTAATTAAGATATTATCCCAGATAATACGAATAATTTTCTCAAGTGATATTAATAATAATATTATTATTAAAACCATTCTTAATTCATATTATTTCATTAGTTGACCATCAATCAGGGCATGGAGTGAACCGGGTGAGGTTTTGCGATGACCATGGTGAGGCCGCGCAGATTCTACCTTGGTGTGCTGGATTCAATCAAGGCAAAACACACATTTTAAAATAATAACTTAAAATTTTAAATCGGGCTTCAACTCGGACTACCCAACGCAATGAAAATTAATAAAATAAATAATTTAAATATGGTGGGTGTGACATTGAGAAAGTAAAATTTTAAGTTTAAATGCGAGATTTTATCAATGGTTTTGAAATTTGAGGATGTGGGAAAAATTTGATGTTTCCCTATTTTCATTCCCGAGTCACCTATAAATAATTTCTCACATAATTCAATCACAATTGGATTTTGTATAGAACGAGAAATGGAAGAGTGCTAAAGAAATCATGTGAAATACATTTTCAACTAGAGAGCTCATGAGAAGGATCACATAACTAAATGATTGTTTACTAGATTGAGAATGATCATAATGAGAAAATTGTATTCGTTCAATCGGATTGAGTCATTCAGAATGAGGTACATTTTATTAAGTATTTAAGTATAGTTTGTGTTTTTTAGTTTAAGAATGGGTTCCTTATATTTAGTCCACCAAATTGAGGGAATCAGATCCAGACTCATTGTATTGAATGAACCATATCAAGAATTATTTTATTGAAAAAATCATATCAAAACTCATCATACTGAGAGAATCAGATCAGGACAGTTTTTATTGAGATAATTAGATTAAGACTCATCAAATTGAGAAAATCATATCCATCCAAATCAAAAAAAGAAATTGTTATGATGTTTCCAAAAAATCCTTTTTTTATTTTTGATCAGCTCAGTTGTTTTATAAGAAAATGTTTTAAACTAACAAGAGTCAATATGATCTTTCCAATTGGGAGATTTAAGTTTTCCAATAGGAGTGGTCACAAGTTGTATTCACTTATTTATAATAGTGCATTTTCATAGACCCAGGTCAGTGACTATGGAAAGAATGTAGGTTCTCACACTAAGGTTGAACCTTTTAAATCATGTGTGATTTACATTCTTTCCAACTATTTCATGCATGAATTTTTACTAAAACAAGATAAAGAAATAAATCTTAACAGTTTTTTGAGGTTATGTTCAAAAAATTGAAACTTATAAAAATTTCACAAATGATTCAATCCACCATTCTCAATTATTATTCAATAATTTGTAACTTCAATTGGAATTAGAGAGAAGGTAACCTTGTTTAATCCTTATCATGAATAATATCTATTTTTCCAATAGTATATAAATTCCTATGTTTGAAGGAAAAAATTATTACGGATAGAAAAATTTAATGATTCCTTATTTCATATATCTTGTCTTGGAAGTTTTTCATGCTGCTACTATAAGGGTTCCACCTATCAAAGAATATTCCCCAACAACCTTTTCTGATAATAGAAATATATAAGTTTATGGAATGGCTAAAAATTATATCCTCATGTAATTATTAGAAAATGTTTATCAGAAGGTGATGGGTCAGAAAATTTCAAAAATTATGTGCGACAACATGGAAAGTGTTTTCAAATAGAATTCACAATTTAAGGAAGAGGGGATATAAATATGGTGTAGTAAGTATGAAGACATAATAATGAGAGATGAAGAAACAATTTATGAATACTCCACCATAGTAAATGAAGTCTTTTGCAACATTAGAGGATTCAGAGATATCTAATAAGAATCTACAAATGTGTGGAAACTTATGAGATAATTTCTGAAAAGGTTTGATTCTATAATTTCTACTTTATAAGATAAGGATGATTTATTTATTGATGAATTTCATAAAAATATTGTTTATTATGAAATGAGGAAATATAAAAAGATTAAGAATAAGATAAAAGATGAAATAGATTTTGAAGCTTTGAGAATGTTTAAAATTTAAGATGTTGAAGATGTTGATTCTGGTGACTCAGAAGATAAATAGGATGATTTTTGAATGAAAAAAATAATGTCTCTTATATCCAATAACTATCGAATAGGAATAAGAATATTTGGAGGTAAACTTCCTGTCAAATAATTTGATTATGGTGTAATCAGACACATTTCTACAAATTTCCCCAATAATAAATTTGGAGAATATCAAGATGATTCTGATAGAAAACGTCGATGGAAGAAGTGGTAAAAATGATAAAGAAGAAAATTATTACAACAAAAAAATATGAAGTTTACTGAAAAAAATAACTATATTGAGTAAGAAAGTGGAATCAGACTCAAATGACAACAATTCTTCTAAAGATGAATGTTTTGAAACATTCAAAACCTTCTTTTCAAAATTTTAGAAAACAAAAGATTCCTTAGAGTGTGAAGAAGGCGGTGAATAATATTCAAGAGATTATCATCTTAGAATAGAACCTTTTGAATATCTTGAGAAGAAATAAAATCAAGAAAGAAATTATATTAATGAATTAAGATTGTGAAGAATTTTTTGATGGATTAATAATTGTTATCAATTATGAGGATTAATATATTCAACTGATTTTATTTCATCGGATTAGAATTATTGAACAGTTAAAGATTATTGAAGATATTAGTAAGAAGCAAGAATCTAGAGAATAAGAGTTTAACAAGTTTCAATAAAAAATTCTTGAGTCTAAAATTGCCTTGAGGAAGATGCATAAAAACTTCAATAAATCTTTATAAGTAAAATTTAAGACTTCCAAAGATGATGAGAAGGCTCAATATAAGAATCGAGTGAAATATTCACATACAAAAAATAATGTTTCATCTAGTTATTTTAACATTTTAGGTTCTATTAAAATTATTCAGAAAGCTTGGGTGGAGAAAGGATGTGAGAAACTGATCAAATTTGAAAAATAAGAAAATTTAGTCAAAAGAAATGATGGTCAATATCCTGATTATGTTAGATATGAAAGATTTCATCAACCTCAAAAAGGTTTCTAAAAATAATGTTCTTTATTAAATGAAAAAAATGATTTTATGGCTATTTCTATTATTGTGTAATCTATGGGAATATGGCATATAATAATGGGCACAAATTATCTCTTCTAGAAAAAATATTGGAGAAAAGTGGAAGAATTAGTGGAAGTATAATCAGTAAACAATCTATCTTACTAAAATTTGGAAAAATGAATTCTCAATATGTTATAAATTTTACAAAAAAACCAATTTTAATGTTTAGAAGAAGTTTTTGAAAGATGTGATGAGGTTGGTCATCATACTAAAAGATGTATAACACACCTTCAGAACAAGTTTCTTATGATTAAAGAGAAAAGAGAGGTGAAAAAAAGAATGTTGAGGAAATAGATTTTGTTGTTGATATGTCTTTGAAAAAAAGTGAAAAAAATAAACCTTTGGTACTTTATTGTGCTTGTTATTCACATATTATAGGTGATATAAGAATGTTGAAACGTGTTGAAATTTATGATGGATGAGAATTCACCTTTGGTAACGATACTTCCTCAAAATTAAAGGAATCGGAGCAGCTGAAATTGAAGCCGAAAATTTAAAATTTAAGAAAGTTTTATTTGTTTATGGACTAAAACATAACATACATAGGCTAATACAACTTTTTTATGAAGGAAATGAATTTTTTTGGAAAACCTTTTTTTATTATAAAAAGTTTGAATGATGGAAAATTTATTACAAAAGTAGAAAGAACCATTGGAAATATCTTCTAAATTGGAGAATTCAATAACTCATGTTACTAGAGTGAAGAAGTTGATAAAATAATATGGAACCAAAGACATGGGAACCATGGACATATATGTAAGAAAAATCGTTCTAAATTATATGTCATTTGAATTTTACCATAATTGTAAATAAGAGAATAAGTTGTTTGTGTAATTTGTCAAAAATTGAAGACGACTAACAAATGTCATAAAAGTGTTTTGATTAAATATACAAGACCACTTGACCTTATTTATTCTGATTTATATGGGCCAATTAGACTTAAATAAATAAAAAGAGATTTATACTTTATCTATTTTATTGATGTTTTGACTTGGATTAAAAAGATCATGTCTATGTAGAACATGTCATAGGATACAGAAATGTTCAAATTCTTTAAAAAATATGTTGAGAGAGAATTGGGAGTTTTCTTAAAAATATTGAGAATAGATATTATTACTAAATTCAGAAGTAATAATGTTGAAACTTATATAAGAAATCATGGTATCAAATATCAGTATAGTTCTCCCTACACTATACAAAATGATGGAGTCACATAAAGAAAGAATATAAGTTTGGTGGAAATGGGAAGAAATATGTTAGTTGAATAAAAATATCCATATTCTATTGGAGAGAAGATATTATTACTATTGTACTTATTCAAAATAGATTCTTGTTGATATCGGAAACTATCATGACTCCTTACAATATTTTATATAAAAAAAACCTTCCTTGAAATACATAATTTTTTAGAAGTCCATGTTCACTAAAAATAAAATATCAGTATTTGACAATATTTTATGAGAAATGTGGGGAAGGAAATTTTATGTATTATGCCCCAAATATATGAAGTTAAAAATATTGTAAAAAATGTTTAAAAACGTTGGTGAACTCATATGATGTGAAGGTAATTGAAAATTAAAGTTCCTTAATAATTTTTTTTTGATAATGTTAAAGAGCATAAACTGCAGAATTCCAAAAATAGTGAAAGTAATTCAAAACATCCTTATCATGATTTATGAGAATCGTATAATGATGAAATTTCAGCTCGGAAAGAAACATTGAAATTTACTACCTTAAAAAACATTTTGATTATAAAAACATTATCAAAAATTAGAAGTATCCATTTTAGACATGAAGGAATCTCTTATTAGAAAATAAGATATCACTTTTCTCAAAAGCTGAACTAGAATCAGTTTTCGAGGCTATTCAACAAAAATAATGGTTGGATTCTTTGAATAATGTGTTGGATCATTTTTATAAGAATGAAAAAAGGTAAATTTTTTCACAGTTAGTAAATAAAAATATTATTAGAACCATGTGGGATTATGGGAATAAGTTAAATGAACATAGAGATTTTTTAAGAAACAAATCTAGTCTTTTTTGTAATTTCTATGCACAAGTGTAAGGTGTGCATTTTAAAGAAACATTTTCTCTCATTATACGACAATAAACTATTAGAATATTTATTTTAGATGTTTCACATTGTAATTACAATGTTTATCAGAAGTATGTCAAGTCATATTTCTTAAATGGTGACATTGAGGAAGAAGTTTGCATTGAACAAATATGTGGGTTTCTACATGATGAGGATGAAAACTATGTTTTTAAATTAAATAATTATTTGTATATTATAAAACTATTTCCAAATTCATGGTATTCTATACATAATAATTGTTTGATAAGGTTGAACATTTCTAAAGGAATGTTTATAGAAACATGTATATCAAAGATGTTGACTCTGAAGATCTAATTGTAATTATTTATGTGGATGATATAATTTTTTCTGAAGATAAAGAAGATGTTTTTAAAAAAATCTGATAAAATGAAGAAGAATTTTGAAATGTCAACGTTATCAGAATTAACTTTCTTCCTTGGATTACAAGTTCAAAAAAAGGAAAAATACGTTTTCTTATCTGAATAAAAGTATGCCAATGAATTTTTAAAAAAGTTTGGTATGACATAATCAAAATATGTTTCAAGTCCAATTTTATTCAGTACAAGATGAATCTAGAATAATTTTGATACAGAAATACTTTTGGAAGCTGATAGGAAGACTTATTTATCTTACAACATCAGGACCTCATGTTATTTTGGTTGTAACTTTGTGTGATAGTTATCAGAGTAATTCCAAAGAATCACATATTTTAGTGGGAAAAAAATTCTGTGATATGTAAATGGAATAACATCACCTGAGTTGTAATACAAAATAAATAGTGAAATGAAGTTTCATGGATTTATTGTTTCTAATTGGGTGTGGATATTGTAATGGTAGAAAATAAACCTCAAGGGGAATATTTTTCTTGGTAGAATTTTGTGCGAGTTAGTATAGAAAGAAACAAAGTTTAGTAACTTTGAACACTGTTAAATTCGAATATTTTATGGCTACTTAGGCATATACTTGAGTGAAATTGATGAAAGTACAATGAGAATACTTGAACGTAAATATTTCTAAACCATTGAAGATACTTTGTGATAATAATAGTTAAATTTATCTTTCTAAGAATATTGTCCAACATTCAAGATCAAAAAAAATTGTAATTAAGTTTCACTTTATAATAGATAATGTTGATCCTAGAGATGTTTTGTTGCATACATTTTAATAAAGCATCATCTTACTGATAACTTTAAAAATGTAATTACAAAATAAAGGTTTGTGGAATTGGGTCTACAAATCCATTTTTAGCCTCCTCCCATGTCAACCTAAACCTCATACGGAAGAACCCCCACCATTTTTTGGATTATGTTGATAATGGGGGAGAGAAAGTGATGACATTTTACTTTGTAATTTGTACGAATTTTTTACTTATCTTTCTTTTATGAATCTAAAATTGAGGTTATTATAGAATAGGGGAGAGAAAAATAAATGTGAAAGAATAAAATAAGAGAGGGTAAATAAATTTAAGATAAGAAAAGATAAATTTGAGTGGAGTTTATCATTACCTGGCCCGAAATTTTTATTTCCACTAAGGGGTGGAATTCTATAAAAACATAAATCTATCCAATAGGGTGGTGTGAGGAAACTCTCATTTGAGAAATTATATGTTTTTATGAAACTAAAAAAATGAGTTTCTTACAAAATTTTACTTGTGAAAAATTCATAGAGTTTAAAAAGTTATTAATGATTGTTATCAATAAATCCAAAGGGGGAGATTGAAGAATCCTTTTGGTGTACTTTTAACATTGTTTTTTATTTGTTGACCACTAATTATACTGTTGAAAAAAAATTATTTAGGAATTGGACACATATCCATTGTAATGAATAATCATTGGATTCAGAGTATCATATCTGTCTACATCATATTCAGATTATTATATCCAAAAGAATCAAAGGCAGAAATTTTTGTTTGTTGGAGGCTTTACTTTATCATAATCCTAGAAAGAAAGAATTTACTGAGGGATGAAGTCATATTTTTATTTAAGAGGTTTGTTAAAGAATTTGAAGTCAGAATTTATAATGTTTTCATACTTTCTAAACCAAATTGTACGATTCTTTGTTGGTCATAATGTTCTCACAAATCATGAAAACTATCATGATAAGTGATTTTGAAGAAATAGTGGAGAGATTTAAAGAATTATAGAAATTGGATTCACAGAGAAAGAAATAGAAATCAGATTGAATCTATGAAGGGAATAAAAATAAGAATAACTCTCAGAAGAAAACAAAAATCGGACTAACTCTAATAAGGAAATATAAATCGTACTGAATATGAGAAGGAAATAGAAATCAAATAGATTCTAAGAAGGAAGCAAAAATTGTACTGACTCTTAGAAGGAAATAGATTCAAAATAAACTGATTATGAAGAATACTAAAAATTATATTCTAGAAGTTTTATGAAGACTTAAATATGTAAAACTTGAAATAAATTTGTTCATAAATATTTGAGAAATCAATGGATAATTGAAGAAGTCAATGTTGAAGTTTAAATGTGAGAGTTTTTCATATTTTTTAAAATTTGAGGAAGTGGGTAAAGTTTTCAAGTTTAACAATTTTGTTTTCTGAGTCTCCATTAAATATTTTCTCATATCATACATTTAGAAGTGGCTTTTCTACACAAGTATAAAATGCGGTGTGCGAAAGAAATTAGGTGTAAGAAATTTTCAGACAATCGTCTTGTGAGGAGGATTAGAGAGATGAATGGTTTTTTATCAAATTCAGCACGATCATATTGAGAAAATATTTTTCAGTTAATCCGAATGAGTCAATATTATATAGGTACATCATATTTAATATTAGAGCGTAGTTTGAGTGTTACATATTGAGAATGTGTTTATTATATTGATTCCATCATATTTAGAGAATTAGATCCAGACTCATCGTATTGAGAGAATCAGATCCAGACAGATTTTATTGAGAAAATCAGATCTAGACTCATTTTATTGAGAGAATCAGATCCAGATAGATTGTACTGAGGAAATCGAATCCAGACTCATCAGATTGAGAAAATTGGATCCTGCCAAATCCGACTAAGGATTCAGACTGAGAAATTATGGAACAGTTTCAACAATTTCATTATTATTATTTTTGGATAAATTATTTTATAATAAAACATTGTAAACTGATATAAGTCAGTATAATATTTCCTATCGGGAGATAAAATGTGTCTAACGGGAGTTGGCACAAGTTTTATTCACTAAATAGTATTAGTGGACTTCCATACACCCATAAGAGTGACTATGGAAAGTATATATGTTATCACACTAAGTATGAACCCTGTAAATCATGTGTTCTTAACTTGGTTTCCAAATTTTTAATACATGTGTATTTACTAAAATTTGATAAGTAAATAAATCTAAACAGGTTTCAGAGGTTATGTTTTCAAAATCATTGAAACTTATAAAAACTGTACAACTAATTCAACCCCCCTTCTCAGTTATGATTCAATCCTTTGGAACATCAGTAGCATCACCCATGCCTTTCATATAATAGATTATACTAGAAGAGAAGGATGAGAACACATGATGAATTATTTAAATCCATGATTTCTAATGCCAGGACCGCTAAGGTTTCACGGTGATCCATATCTCAAGGAAGTGGGTGAGTGGATTAAGATAGTGATCTAATTTTTAAGACTTTTATGGACCCACATTGATCATATGGTTGTAATGGAAGCCTATATTCTCCATGTAATATTATTTTAATGGTGTATTCTAGTCATACACTTGCATGATGAGTCATTACTTTTATGGAATGAATTCCAGTGGCTATTTCAAGAGGAGTGCAACCCCTTATGATTGTGATAATTTTAGATTTAGTGTCTTTAGGGATACATT
Organism: Viscum album; assembly: GCA_963277665.1. Classification (NCBI taxonomy): domain Eukaryota; kingdom Viridiplantae; phylum Streptophyta; class Magnoliopsida; order Santalales; family Viscaceae; genus Viscum; species Viscum album. The sequence goes on from OY728138.1 coordinate 1,661,025,516, forward strand.
AGGGTGGGATGATAACTTCTGTCTATATTTTGAGATTTACTGACTTTACACTATAATCCATCAACCTGATTTAGGAAGGTTACTTCTGGGCATGGAGGTTTGAGCAATGGTTTTTGTAGAGGCATTCCTGCCAGGGTGGTACCCTTGTATGATCCCACATAAACTGGACTCCTAAAGTGAGTGTTTTTGGTGGAGACCTTCTAATCTTGGGGATGCCATGTAGCTTGTGTTGTCAATAGTCAACCTGGGGCTGAGTCATCTTCAACAGATGGAAGATGATAGGTGTTGATGCACATGTGGTGTACCCATTCTTAGACATAGGAAGATGTCCACGTAACTCAAGTATAGAACAGAGTAATAGGAAATCGCAAATATTGGTGATGTTAGGCATGTGATTTGTTAAGTAACATAGAAGGTGATTTATTGACCATATTTACTGAGGATGGATGGAAGAGAGTGGATGGACCACCATGGTAGAGTTAGAACCGTAATCAGGGTTCTCCCATGCATGGTAATGGAAGACCCTAGGGAGGCTAATCTAGTAGAGTAGTTGGTAGGGATATTGGAGGAGGAGTTTGTAGTGGAGGAGGGAGATGTTATGAGAAACATCTCCCACCAATACTAGGAGGGCCACACTAGTCTTAGGTATTTTTCAGTTGGGGTTATAAATAGTTATAGGATATAGTGTCTTATGACCTAATAAATCATGAGATTATTTGAGGTTTGATATGTTTTTATTATAATATTACATAATTAATAGTAAAAAAACATGAAATTCCTTCCATCATATCTTTAATATTTTTGCAAGAGTTTGAGATTCTAGTAGTGACTTTATCCCGTAATCTTGTTCTTGATGTTCCTAAAGAGAATTGTTCTTCATTATCACTTATCTATCGATAGTGAGGTCCATTTCATGATTAAGAGAGTTTATCATGAGTCCTCTTAGGAATCACAATGATACCTTATGGCTTCATCTTGGGTATGTAATGGTTTTTCCATAATTTGTTCCCATATTGATTGTTACCATAGAGGATTCATATTTTTTCATACATATGGGATTAGATTCTAGTTTTTCGAAAAGAGATATTTCATGGAGAAGTGAGTTGGTCTTGCGAGTTGGATGTTGAAACCCATAACCCATTAGTTACTAAGATTATATATTATTATAGAGGGATATTTAGAAATATAATTTTATTTATCTATGGATGTTTAAATAGACATATTCCCAAAGGATGTTTTGGGACTACCGATGAGGATAGAGATGGAGTTTTGTATCCACTATCACCCATGGTCTACTCTAATATCATCTAAAAAATATTTTATGGAACCTACCAAGAATTAAGGATTGAGGGTGTAGTTAAAGGACCTTCAAGAGAGGGGTTTAATTAGACCTAGTGTGTCCCTATAGGCATCTCTTGTCTTTTTTTGTGAAAAAGGTGGATTGGTGATTGTGACTATTTTTTGATTATCACCACTTGAGAAGAGCTGCGATAAGGAACAATTGCCCCTTAATAACGATTTATGATTTCATTAATCAGTTATGAGGCATGATATGGTTCTTGAATATCATTCTTATTTCCTTTTTCCTTCATTTGAGGGTTCATGAGGATGATATTTCAACGATGAGATTCTTATGTCCCTACAAAAACTATGTGTTCCTGGTGATTCCTTTTAGCGTGAAAAATTCCCCCACTATTATTATGGTTGTGATGAACTGGATATTCCATCTATACATGGAATGATTTATTTTTGACTTCATTTAGGATATAATCTTCTACTCTGCATTAGAGGAGAATCTTGAAGATCACTTTAGGTTGGTCTTATACTTTTTTTGGGAGCAACAACTTTATAGTAAGATCTTGAAGTGGCAGATATGGATCTACTAGGTTAACATTCTAGGGAATTTAAATATTGATAATGGATTAACTCTAGACTCAGTGAATATTGATGTTGTGGTTAATTGGTAACCACACAAGATTGTGTCAAAGGTGCATAGTTTTCTAGGATTTTCATGTTAATACATAAGGTTCATGAAAACATTCTCTGGGATTGTATCCCCTTTGAACTCCCTGACATGAAAAGTGAATTCATTTACTTGGACTAAGTAGTGTTAGTGATCCTTTAATGAGTTTAAGATGAGGCTGACCAGTGCTTCTATTTTGTGACTATCAGAGGAGGGCGTGGAGTATGTAGTGTATTTTATTTCCTGTGGAGCTTGTCATTACTTAATGTTGATGTAGAGGTAGGTAGTGATCGCACATGGGTAAATGATATTAAGATCCCACTAAAATAACTATTTGACTCGTGAAATGGAGTTTTCAGTGGAAGTCTTCACTCTGAGGATGTGGAGGAACTATCTTCGGGGTGAGTGTTTTTTTTGTTTATTTAGACCATCAGAGTCTTAGGTATGTCTTTAATTAGAGATATATGAACTTGATACAGAGGTGATGGTTGGAAATATTATAGTAATATGACATATAAATAGTCTATACTCTTGTAAATTTAAACATTATGGATGATTATGTCATTAAGAAGTCTCATTCTTGACTGATATAGGAGTCACTTGAGCAGTTGGATTCTATATAGTTTATTCAAATGGATGAGGGGGTGCATCTTATCTTAAGTTGATGGAGTTAACTTCTTTTTTTCTCTAGTGTGTGGGGGATTCTCAACTGGGAGACATTGATTGTGAGGTCCTACGTAACCATATATCCTTAGGAGACTCACAAGATGGTCTCTTTGATGGAGGGATTTCACATCATCCTTTTCCAGAGATGGTTGGTAGTTCTATTCATTTTTCAAGAGGAGGTGACACGGGAGTTTCAGACGTCTCCTTTGGTTTCACATCTTGGTTTAAAGAATATGTAAAGAGATTGTCAATGGTAGTTTTGGTAGAATGTAATGAGGTGGAGTGCTGTCTAGTTTATTTCTCAGTGTCTCACATGTTTTCAGTTCTAGTCAGTGCACTAGGTTCCAGTAGGTTTATTACAGCCTCTTGAGATAACGTAGTCGAAATGGGATTGAAAATACGTGGAAATTGTGAGAGGGATTTCTTAGAAAATAGGAGGCCATGATTCCATTTGGGCCACAGTTTTTTGAATTACCAAGTCTACACTCTTACTTAATATCAGGGTGTAGAGTTAGGTATAGATTTTCGACAGTTTTTCATGTTTGAGGTCATCTTCCTTCGTGGGGTTCCCGTAACGATTGTCTCTAACCAGGATGCATGGTTCTTGTCATGACTTTTTTGAGGTATATTGGAGTAATTGAAGACCTATTTGAGGAAGAGTAATAATTTTCACCCTTAGATGGATGGGTAGACCAAGAATATAATCCAGGTGTTGGAGGATATGTTCAATATTTTTGTGTTAGACTTCAGCCATAGATGGGAGGATCAAATAACTATAGAGTTTTCTTATAATAATACCTATCACTCCCCTATTTACATTGTAACACCCCTAGCTTCCACGGTACGCCTCTCTTTCAATAATGCAATAGCTTGTATTATACGCAAGTCTGAGATTCTAACACACTGCGACTAATCAACGTAACCGTTATGAATAGTAATACCCACTTTTTGAAATTATATAAATTTTATATTTCAAAATGGAATTCATTTTTGTATTCGGAATATCGAAATTATCCTAAGTTGAATTTTTTGTAATTTTTTGAGAACTTCCAATTTTTATGAATAGTGAAAAATACTTAAAAACAACTTTTTTAATCAAAATATTTTATAGTGATAAATTATACTATTGAGTGGTTCTAAATTATAATTAGAATATATTTTTACCATTTTATCCAATGGTGGTCATTAGAATTAATTTCACTTTGAAATTGCACATAAACAATTATCAATCTTTTGATATATATTGTTTCTTAAAAACACGATATTTTTCATGACAGCCGGAATTAATTATAAAATTAATTAATGCAAATTATATGTTTGGAATTTTTTAAAATAGACATCATTTTTGGATTTTGAATATCAATTATAGCTTAGGGTGAAATTTTGGCATTGTTTTGAAAAACCTCAGTTTTTTATGAATAGTGTGGTTGTTCAAAAACTGATTTTTTGTTTAAATAAAACTTTACCACTTCTATGAATTGAATTTCAAAAATCTGACATACATGGTTTTCATTAGAATGTAAAATTTGGTTCAATGGGATTAAAATAATTTTTTGTTGAATAGTAACTTTTACGTTTTATTAATCGCGATTAAAGGTAATTAGGGAAATTTAAGGTAAAAATGATATTATAAAAATATAAAAATATATTGACACTTGTCCTACACTTATTGGATGAGTCATGGCCGACCAATAAAATCCATGGGTCAACTTGTGGACCCCATGGAGCCACTTGGGTAAGAAAATGACATTAATAACTTCTTATTTAAAGAAAAAATAAAATTGTCACAAACATGTGTTGTTTTACTAAAACAATTATTACATGGGGTTATATAAGTTATCTTTTCGACTATAAATATTCATTGGAAATCTAAAAAGATTTTTCTACATCATGGTAATTTTTTTATAATATTTAGACATTAACTAAATTAAATTATTTATGACACCATGATGATGCAGTGATTACCTCATTAATTAACGATTTAACTAAAATGAAAAGATAATGTAAACTATAAGACTTACACATGTCATAAAACTATTTTATGAGTATATCTCTAACCCTTATCACATTATCCTTGAAATATATAATTTTTGGACCTTTTAAATCCGAAAATCACTTCATAATAATGTAACATTTCATGACTTTCCAAGAGTGCCCCTCCTCTGCTCTTATAAAAGGCCCCCACCTCTACCACCTTATTCACACCTTCAAACCATTTGTCTCAGCCAAAATCTGCCCAAATACTCTCCCAAATTCTCTATTTTACTCCTAGAAGCCTCACTTTGTCCAGAAGTCTTCCCAAGGAAGCCTTTGGCTCAAATCAAAAAGAGTTATATGATTTTAAGGTAATGTCTTCTCTTATGTTCTTTTCTTTTATTTTTCTTATCCAACCCCTTAAACAGTTTTTATTCATTTTTTTGTAACAACACCAGTATCTTAAATATACTAGGATGTTTTTATGAGAAGTATTTTATTTACACTTACACAAAACATCATCTAATGGTTAAGGAACATATTGTTTCTATAGGTGGCGAATTACTGCCTCACGAATCGATGATTGTTCAATCTTCTTTTAACACCACTCATGGTGGCCATTATGATTACACTATTTTTATATATGATATATATATTATGTATATATTTTATTTATACTTCTATATTTTTAATTTATGGCATACCATTATTTTTTCCATTATGGGTACACGTGATAATTTCATTTTAGGAAGTACGGACTACCGCCCCCACAAAGTGATTTGAATCTTGAATGCCATAAGTGGGATGTATAAAGGATGGAGTAAATGATATTATAAATGATATTTTACTATAATTATAATATAACTTTATATAATTATGATTTCATTCCATTACATATGAAATAAAAATGAAATTAACGTTCATGCGTATGTACGGCTTACAGTCTCCATGAACGGTGCATTTCAATTCTTACCACTAAATGTTATGTAATATTATAAATGAATGTATATACTTGATATATATTATATATATTATATCTACATCATGAATATAATTCTGGATATAATGGGTATATTACCACATGAACAACTTGTAATTATAAGAAGTTTATATTTGACTCAAGTAGCAAAGATCGACAAAACGACCGTTATTAACATAAATAATTGCATAATGTTCATAACATGGTAATCAGTGATATAAAAGGAATAATGAACTTGAAAAAGGTTCTTAATAAAGTATAAATAAACTTAATTTTATTATTCTGGAGGTTAAATAATGATCAAGTCAAGTCAGACACGAGGTAAGGGAACTTCTTAACCCAATTTCCATTCTTTGGGTTAATCTCCTACTTTCAAATTATATCATGATATTATTATGTCCTATATTGTATTTATACTTTCTTTATGTGTAAATATATTTAATACACATAATAGATATATTGTATTTAAAAAATGATCTTTGTAAGGGACTTCATCTCAACCTCTATTCATTGAGGAATATTTTGTTTTATACACAAATTTCTTTTATACGGTGTATAAACCGCTTTGACTTTTAAGTTTATCCAAAAGGAATCTTTTTATATGAATTGTTTTACTAAACAACAAAAAGGATTGTTTTTCTTGTCATACGTATGCGGCGACAGTGACTTCTCCGTCGTCGTGACCATTATTTTAGTTTCGGCTTCCTCTACAAGCCATAACATTTTTTTAAATGAAAAATAAATACCAAGTTTTATTTTTCTTTTATTTTGGTATTGAAAATGGGTTTGATAATGTTTTTATTATATCAATGTGTTTTATTGATATCTTTTGATTGAAATGTGGTAATTTTATGTTTCCTTTATGCATGTTTTTTGTGATACGATTATGTTATGGTTTATGATATGTTTAAACTTGTTCATATGAGGAATGAATTGGACTTAATAAGTGACGGGTGGAGCCTGATATAGCTCCTTCATGCATCGGTAGGTCTCATGAGACAAACTAGTGTCTTGGCATGAGGCCTTGACAAAATCTTATTTGTAGTCTTGGCACGAGGCCTTGGCTACATGGTTATGATAGTCTGGCACTATGCATTCCATCATTATGAAAGTGGTTATTGATATTGCATGTGATTATTTGACTCGTAGAATATACATGTGAATAATTAAATGGCATTATTTCATTTTATTTTTTCCATATTATGATGAAGTTAAAGTTTAAAAGGCTTTTGTTTAAGTCATACATTTCCATAAATGTTTATGTTTATTTATTAAAGCTTCTGCTATATTTTTATCCTTAATGAGAATCTGATCTCACCCCTTCCAATGTTTTAATTTTCCTAGGATGTAAAGAAGTATATTATGAATGACATGCAAGGATAATATGAGGGGATATGAAGACAAGATGTTGTTGTAGTTTTGTTTTACTTTATGATGTAATGTAAGACTTATGAATGTATATATTGTTTCCAAGGCTTCTATACTAATAGGTCTTTCGAGACTTGATATTTTTTGATCATGCCAATGTTACGCAATAATACACTGACTCTGGGTAACTGGGGTCACAGCATTACAGTTGGTATGAGAGGCAGTTTAGTACTAACCTTGGAAGCTAGATTTAGAAAAACTCTGATTAGAGAACATGTCCCTAAGATAGACATTGAGGATTAGTATAGAATAACTTCCTAGAATTTTGGAATTATAGAGATTTTGTGAGTTTTCTGAGCAATACATCCCTGTCTTGATACGAGGACGTAGAGGTGGCTCTGGCATAGATGTACCTAGGGGTAAAACCCAAGAACACCGCATTGAGCTAGACTCAAATGAGAACTAGTGCACGACAACGGGCCTTGCTGCACTCTTGGTTATGACACTCGTAGGGGATATGCTTAGGATAATTCTCATTTTCTTTACAAACCATTATGAAGGGTTTATGAGTATATACTTCCTCAAAGAAAACATTTTAATGATTATAGTTCAATTTATGTTAAGTGTTTTACAAGTATGGAATTATGAATTTTGATTCATAAACTAATCTAGTTTATGCCATTGTTTATAAATGGCGCCAAGTGGGAGGAATGGAAACCATATCATTGCACGTACTCCATATAGGGATTTCCATATACTTCTCAAGATAATTATAGTGGAGCTGGTGATGCAACTAGTGCTGATCAGCTTATCACCATACTGGGACAACTCACACAGGTTATGAATAATAACCTTACTCATATGGAGCACCCTGATCTGCAACATGGAGGATCAATGTTAGACCGCTTCATGAGGCAACAACCGCCAACATTTAATGGGGGTACAAATCCAATAGTAGGGGAGTAATGGATAAATTTCTTAGAGAAAATATTCCATGCCTTGGGGAGTGGTGAAAGGGAAAAAGTTTTCATGGCAGTTTGTCACCTCACTGGAGATGCTGATTAATGGTGGTCATTGATTCAAAACACAAAAGAAGATGATGAAATATCAAATATGGAATGGAGGGAGTTCAGAGAGATTTTCTTAGAAAAATACTTTCCCTGTGACCATCGAGCAGATATGGAAAGGAAATTTCTGAGTCTGAGGTGAAAGGAGGATGAGAATGTCTCAATGTATGAGGATATATTTACAAGGTTAGCGAGGCATGCTGTTGATTATATACGTAACCCAAGAAGTAATATTGACCGTTTCATTGATGGGTTAAAACCATTTCTCCGTTGAGATTTAGTATCACAATCTTTCTCAACGTATGAAGATATTGTCTCATGTGCTATCAAGACAGAAAAGGAATTCTCTATGTCTTATTACAACAAAGTAAAGCAAGAGAAGAAGTGAACGGTGGAACAAGAGGTAGATAAAAGGAAAAAGGGAAAGAAGGATTTTCCATTATGCAATAATTGTTGGAAAAATCACCCTGGTACCTGCCTAAATGGAATGGGAGTTTGTTATAAATGTAGAGAAAAATGTCACCAGGCTCGTGATTGCAAGGGAAAGAAAGAGGAGGTCAATGATGAATGCTAAAATTGTAGGGAAATGGGGCATTATGTAAATGAATTTCCTAAGAGTCCTAGAAACTTACCTCAAAAAGGCCAAGGGATCAAGGACAATCTTATGATGTTCCAACAATTGAAGTAGAATAATTAATGTATTAGTGAATTTGGACTCAAGGATTATATTGTGGTTATACGAATAATGTGAAATATATATAAGGATTTTACTGTAGTACTTGTTGTTTTATTTAAGGTTTTAATGTGATGAAGGTAATCATATTTTTAGTATGTGAAAATAAGAGAAACTTTACTTTGTTGGGGGAATCTAATGAATTGATTTTTTAATTTAGAGACCTTTTAGGGAAAGTCTGGATAGAGGTATTTTAGATGAATATAAAGGTTGGAATGGATTAAGTTGAACTTTGGATAGTATTGTTTAAGGTTAAAACATTTCTGAAGATTATTTTTGGAATTTTATAATAGTATAGTTTTGGGAAAAGGACAACCTACAGGTCAGGGGATAACCCGTCGTGTCGGACATAACTGTAGGAATCGAACCCAGAACCATAGTGCGACAGGCCTTTATTACCTACCACTAGCCTACAGGAATTCCATGGTTATTACAAAATAGTTTTCCTAATCTAAATGGTATGTGTTAATATTTGGAACCATGTACAATTAGGATAAATAGAATATTTTTGAGTTCTATTTCCTTTTGAAGTGAAAGATGGGTTTGTGGTAAAACTTTATTATACATGACAAGTAAGTATATTTCCTTACATTCATAGTAATTCTCATAAATAAATTCCTCAACTTTATGAAAGGTAACTTAAAAATAATTCGATTAACTTTTCTTATGGGGGATTCAATAACCATTTAACCAATCACAAGTTTGTGATTTTCATGTAGTTAACATTCACCTAATCCATTTTTCTTCAACTCTCCAACAGACCTTGATGGTTCTTTTTTCCTCCATATCCATATTTTCATAGAATCCCAGTATGGGCTATCTTAGGTGACCATTGTACATCTCTTTCTTTCTTTTAAAGTTATAATATTATAAACCTTATTTCTGATGTGGGTTTTCCACAAAGGTATTTTCTATTTTCATCCTTTTATTTTTGAAGATCAATTTCAAAATTGCGAGGAAACAATTTATTGAAGGAGGGTAGAATGTAACACCACGAGCTTCCACAGTACGCCTCTCTTTCAATAATGCAATAGATTTCATTGAATGCAAGTTCGAGATTATAACACACCGCGACCAATCAAAGTAGCCATTATGAATATTAATATGCACTTTTTGAAATTATATAAATTTTATATTTCAAAATGGACTTCATTTTTGTATTCTGAATATCGAAATTGTCCTATGTTGAGTTTTTTTAATTTTCTGAGAACTTCCAATTTTTTATTAATAGTGAAAAATACTTAAAAACAACTTTTTAAATAAAAATAATTTATAGTCATAAATTATACTATTGATTGGTATTAAAGTATAATTAGAATATATTTTTACCATTTTATCCAATGGTGGTCATTAGAATTAATTTCACTTTGAAATTGGACATAAACAATTGTCAATCTTTTGATAAATATGGTTTCTTAAAAACACGCTATTTATTGTGACAGTAGGAATTAATTATAAAATTAATTAATGAAACTTATATGTTTGGAATTTTTTAAAATAGAAATCATTTTTGAATTTGGAATATCAATTATAGCATAGGGTGAAATTTTGGCACTGTTCTGAAAAACTTTAATTTTTGATATATAGTGAAACCACTAAGTGGTAGTTAAAAAACTGATTTTTCATTTAAATAAACATTTACCACTTTTATCAATTGAATTTCAAAAATCTGACATACATGGTTGTAATTAGGATGTAAAATGTGGTTCAACGGGATTAACATAATTTTTTGGTGAATAGTAACTTTTAAATTTTTTTAATCGCGATTAAAGGTAATTAGTGAAATTTAAGGTAAAAATGATATTATAAAAATATAAAAATATCTTGAAACTTGTTCTACATATATTTTATGAGTCGTGGCCGACCAAGAAAATCCATGGGTCAACTTGGGGACCCCATGGATCCACTTGGGTATGAAAATGATATTAATAACTTTTTATTTAATGTAAATATAAAATTATCCCAAACATGTGTTCTTTTACTAAAACAATTATTACATGATGTTATATAAGTTAAATTTTTGACTATAAATATTCATTGTAAATATGAAACGATTTACTACATCATGGTAATTGTTTTATAATTTTTAGACATTAAATAAATTAAATTATTTATGACACCATGATGATGCAGTGAATACCTCATTAATTACCGATTTAAATAAAATGAAAATATAGTATAAAATATAAGACATGCACTTGTCAAAAACCTATTGGATAGGTATATCTCTAACCCTTATCACCTTAGACTCGGTATATATAATTGTGGGACCTTTGAAATCTGAAAAGCATTTCATAATAATGTAACATTTCAATCTTCTTTTAACACCACTCATGGTGGCCATTATGATGAAACTATTTATATATATGATATAAATATTATGTTTATGTTTTCTTTATGGTTCTGTATTTTTCATTTATGGAATACCTTTATTTTTTCCATTATGGGTAAACGTGAAAATTTCTTTTTAGGAAGTGTGGACTACCGCCCCTTCAAAGTGATTTGAATCGTTAATGCCATATGTGGGACGTATAAAGGATGGAGTAAATGATATTATATATGATATTATACTGGAATTATAATATAACTTTATATCATTATGATTTCATTCCATTAAATATGAAATAAAAATGAAAGTAGCGTTCATGCGTACATATGGCTTACCGTCTCCATGAACGGTGCATTTCAATTCTTACATATAAATGATATGTAATATTATAAATGAATATATATACTGGATATATATTATATATATTATATCTACATCTTGAATATAATTATGGATATAATGGATATATTACCACATGAACAAATTGTAATTATAAGAAGTTTATTTTTGACTCAAGTACCAAAGATCGACAAAACGACCGTTATAAGATTAAATAATTACATAATGTTCATAACATGGTAATAAGTGATATAAAAGGAATAATGAACTTGAAAAAGGTTCTTAAAAAAGTATAAATTAACCCTAGTTTATTATTCAGGAGGTTAAATAATGATCAAGTCAAGTCGAACACGAGGTAAGGGAACTTCTTAACCCAATTTCTATTCTTTGGGATAATCTCCTACTTTCAAATTATGTCATGTTATTATTATGTACTATCATGTATTTATACTTTATTTATGTGTAAATATAGTTAATACACATAATTGATATTTTTTATTCAAAAAATTATCTTTGTAAGGGATTTTGTCTTAGTCTCCATTCATTGAGGCATATTTTGTTTTATACACAAATTTCTTTCATACGGTGTATAAACCCCTTTGACTTTTACATTTATTCAAAATGAATATTTTAATACGAAGGGTTTTACTAAATGACAAAATGGTATGTTTTTCTTGTCGTACGTACGCGGCGACAATGACTTCTTCACCATCGTGACCATTATTTGAGTTTCGGCTTCCTCTACAATCCATAACTTTTTTTAAAATGAAAAATAAATACCAAGTTTTACTCATCATTTATTTTGGTATTGAAAATGGTTTTGATAATGTTTTTATTATATCAATGTGTTGTATTTATATCTTATGATTGAAATGTGGAAAACTTATGTTTCCTCTATGTATGTTTTATGTGATACAATTATGTTACAGTTTATGATATGTTTAAACCTGTTCATATAAGGAATGCATTGAACTTAATAAGTGACTGGTGGAGCCCGCTATAGCTCCTTGATGCATCGGTAGGTCTCATGAGACAAACTAGTGTCTTGGCACGAGGCCTTGACAAAATCTTATTTGAATTCTTGGCATGAGGCCTTGGCTACATGGTTATGATAGTCTGGAATTATGCATTCCATCATTATGAAAGTGGTTATTGATATTTCATGTGATTATTCAACTAGTAGAATATCCATGTGAATAAGTAAATGGCATTATTTCATTTTATTTTTTCCATATTATGATGAAGTTCATGTTCAAAAGGATTTTGTTTTAGTTATAAATTTCCTTAAATGGTAATGTTTATTTATGAAAGCTTATGCTATATTGTTATCCTTACTGAGCTTCTGAGCTCACCCCTTCCAATGTTTTACTTTTTCCAGGATGTGAAGAAGTATATTATGAATAACCTGCAGGGATAGTATGAGGGGATATGAATACAAGATTTTGATGTAGTTTTGTTTTACATTATGATGTAATGTAAGAATTATTAATGGATCTAGTGTTTCCAAGGCTTCTAAACTAATCGGTCTTTCGAGACTTGATCTTTTGTGATCATGCCAATGTTACGCAATAATGCACCGACTTTGGGTAACTGGGGTCAGGGCATTACATACATGAAATATTTTAAGTCCTTGTACCAGAGTCCCTGAATGATACCCTAATTCTAAATTGATATCAATGATGCGTCTCTTATTGGTCCAGAGATGGTGCAGGTGACAACAGATAAGGTCTAGGTGATCAATGAGTATATGGGGATAACCAAGATCCAACATAAATTTTATTTCTATTAATGATATATGCCCTTGGAGTTTTAATAGAGCGATTATGATTGCATGATTGTCTCCCCGCGATGGTGATTTTTGAGATTTATCTTGTAAGGAAATGTATCCTTGAGGTTTATTGGGTTGTTTGTGATCATTTAGAGGGATGGAATGGTTTCATACAACTTAGCGTTAACCTTATAGTTGGGGTGGGTGCATGGAATAGTTAATGTTTAATAGATGTGGAGATACATTCAAGATCCTACATGTAACGCCCCGACCCCAGGTACCCAGAGTCGGTGCATTACTTCGTAACATTGGCATGATCACAAAAGATCAAGTCTCGAAATACCGATTAGTTTAGTAGCCTTGGAAACACTAGATACATTCGTAAACGTTACATTACATCCTAAATTGAAAAACTAAAATAACAAAGTCTCCATAGTCCACACTCATATCCTCTTCTCACAATCCCTGCAGGTCATTCATAAAATAATTCTTCACATCCTGAAAAATATTAAAACATTGAAAGGGGTGAGCTCAGATGCTCAGTAAGGATAACAATATTGCGGAAGCTTTCACAAATAAACATAAAAATTTAAGGCAATGTATAACTAAAACAAAAGCCTTTTAAACTTGAACATCAACATAATATGGCAAAAGTAAAATGAGATAATGCCATTCACTTCTTCACATGGATATTCTACTGGTCGAATAATCACATGAAATATCAATAACCACTTTCATAATGAGGGAATGTATAATGCCGGACATTCTGAAACATTTTGTCAAGGCCTCGGCCAAGACGTCTAAAATGATTAAGGCCTCGGCCAAAACAATAAATCAAATTGGGAAAGGGCCTCGGCCAATTCCACGTCTAGTTGTCTCATGAGACCTACCGATGCATCGAGGAGCTATAGCGGGCTCCACCCGTCACTTATTAAGTCCAATACATTCCTCATATGAATAGGTTTAAACATATCATAAACCATAACATAATCGTATCACATAAAACATGCATAAAGTAAACATAACATTTCCACATTTCAATCACAAGATATCAATAAAACATATTGATATAATAAAAATGATTTCAAAACCATTTTCAATACAAAAATAAAAGAAAGTTAAAACTTTTTATTTATTTTTCATTAAAAAAAATGATGGCTTGTAGAGGAAGACGAAACTCAAATAATGGTCACGGCGGCGGAGAAGTCATTGTCGCCACATAAGTACGGGAAAAAAACATTCCCTTTTGTCGTTTAGAAACACGCTTCGTATAAAAAAGATTCCTTTTGAATAAACGTAACAGTCAAATGGGTTTATACACCGTATAAAAGAAAGTTGTGTATAAAACCAAATATGCCTCAATGAAAGGGGATTGAGACTAAGTCCTTAAAAAGATCATTTTTTTTAAATAAAGTACATATATAATGTGTATTCACTATAAGTACACATAAATAATGTAAAAATACAATATAGGACATAATAATATCATGACATAATTTGAAAGTAGGAGATTAACCCAAAGAATGGAAATTGGGTTAAGAAGTTCCCTTACCTTGTGTCCGACTTGACTCAACCGTTATTTAACCTCCTGAATAATAAAATAGAGTTAATATCTACCTTATTATGAACCATTTTCAATTTCATTATCCTTTTTGTATCACTTATTACAATGTTATGAACATTATGTAATTATTTAAGTTAATAACGGTCGTTTTGTCGATCTTTGTAACTTGAGTCAACAATAAACTTCTTATAATTACAAGTTGTTCATGTGGTAGAATATCCATTATATCCAGAATTATATTCATGATTTAGATGTCATATATATCTTATATATCCATTATATACATTCATTTATAATATTACGTAACATTTAGAGGTAAGAAATGAAATGCACCGTTCATGGAGACGGTAAGCCGTACGTACGCATGAACGCTACTTTCATTTCAATTTCATATTTAATGGAACTAAATCATAACGATATAAATGTATAATATAATTCCAGTATAATATAGTGTATAATAACATTTACTCCATCCTTTATACATCCCACATATGGCATTAAAGATTTAAATCACTTTGAGGGGGCGGTAGTCTGCACTTCCTAAAATGAAATTATCGCGTTTTACCCATAATGGAAATCATAAAGTATGCCATAAATGAGAAATAAATAAGCATAAGTAAAACATAAACATATTATATATCATATATAAAAATAGTGACATCTTAATGGCCACCTTTTAAGGTGTTATATGAGTGTTGAACAATCATCGTTTCGTGTGGCAGAAATTCGCCATCCACAGAAACTGTATGTTCTTTAACCATTAGATGTAGGTGTGTGTAAGTGTAGCTCGAATACTTCTTATAACAAAATCCTAGTATATTGAGGATACTGGTGTTGTTACAAAAGAAATGAATAAAAATAGTTAGGGGGTTGGAGAAGAAAAATAAAACAAAACAACATTAGAAAAGACATTACCTCAAAATCGGGTAACTCTTTTTGATTTGAGCCAAAGGCTTCCTTGGGAAGAGTTCTGCCCAAAGTAAGGCTTCTAGGAGTAATAGGGGGAAGTTGGGTGAGTATTTGGGCAGAGGTTGGCCGATCCAAATGGCTTGAATGTGTAAATGAGGTGGAAGAGGTGGGGGCCTTTTATAAGTGGAGAGGAGGGGCTCTTTTGGAAAGATTGAAATGTTACATTATTACACAATGCTTTTCGGATTCTAAAGGTCCCAAACTTATATAATTCGAGGCTAAGGTGATAAGGGTTCTAAATCTCTTCATCCAATAGGCTTTGGACAAGTTTAATCCTTGGATTTTGCATTATCTTCTCATTTTATTTAAATCGTTAAATAATGAGGTCATCGCCGCATCATAATGATGTCATAAATAATTTATTGTATTTAATGTCTAAAAATAAAAAAAAATACTATGATGTAGGAAATCTTTTTAGCTTTCTAATGTATATTTTTAATCAAAATTTGGACTTGTGTAACCCCAATTAAAAACTGTTTTAGTAAAACAGCTCATGCTTGTGTCAATTTAATTTTAACATTAAATAAATATATATTAATGTCATTTTCCAACTAAAGTGGCTCCATGGGGTCCCCAAGTTGACACATGGGTTGTCTTGGTCGGCCATGAATCATCCAATATGAGTAGGACAAGTTTCATGCTCATCTCATATTATTATAACATTATTTGTACCTTAAACTACACTAATTACCTCTAATCGCGATTAAGAACTTAAAATTTACTATTCACCAAAAAATTATTTTAATCTCATTGAACCACATTTTACTTCTTAATGACAACCATGTATGTCGGATTTTTGAAAATCAAATCACAGAAGTGGTAATATTTCATTTAAACGAAAAATCAGTTATTTAACTACCACTTAGTGGTTTCACTATTCATCAAAAATTGAAGTTTTTCAGAACAATGCCAAAATTTCACCCTAAGCCATAATTGATATTCCGAATTCAAAAATGATTTCTATTTTACAAAATTCCAAACATATAAGTTGCATTAATTAATTTTATAATTAATTCCCGCTGTCACAACAAATAGCGTGTTTTTAAGAAACAATTTATATCAAAAGATTGGCAATTGTTTATGTCCAATTTCAATGTTAAATTAATTCTAATGACCACCATTGGATAAAATGGTAAAAATATATTCTAATTATACTTTAAAACCACTAAATAGTATAGTTTATCACTATAAATTATTTTGATTAAAAAAGTTGTTTTTAAGTAATTTTCACTATTCATAAAAAATTAGAAGTTCTCAGAAAAATACCAAAAATTCAACATAGGCTAATTTCGATATTACGAATACAAAAATGAAGTCCATTTTGAAGTATAAAATTTATATAATTTTAAAAAGTGGTTATTACTATTCATAACGGCTACTTTGATTAGTCGTGGTGTTTTAGAACTCGAAGTTGCGTACAATGCAAGCTATTGCATTATTGAATGAGAAGCGTATCGTGGAAGCTCGGGGTGTTACATTCTCCCCTCCTTCAATAAATTGCGTCCTCGCAATTAGAAATTTTTCTTTGAAAATAAAATGTTGAAAAGAGACAATACCTTTGAGGAAAACCCACATCGGAAATAAGGTTAATAAATATATAACATTAAAAGAAAGCAGGATAAGTACAAAGGTCACCCGATATAGCCCATTCTAGGATTCTATAAAAATATGGATATGGATGAGAAACAAACCATCATGGTCTGATGGAGAGTTATAGAAAACAGGATTAGGAGAATGTTTAACTATAAGAAAATCACAAACTTGTGATTGGTTAAACGGTCATTGGATCCCCAGTTGGAAAAGTTAACCGACAACATTTTTTTTAAGTTACCTTTTATAATGTTGAGGAATTTATTTAGGAGATTTACTAAGAATGTAAGGGAATATACATACTTGTTATGTATACTTTCATTCGTTAATAAATTTTTACCACAAACCCATCTTTTACTCCAAATGGTAACAGAACTCAAAAATATTCTATTTATCCTAATTGTATAAGGTTACAAATATTAACACATACCATTTAGATTAGTAAAACTATTTTGTAATAACCAGGGACTTCCTGTAGGCTAGTGGTAGGAAATAAAGGCTTGTCGCACTATGGTTGTGGGTTCGATTCCTGCAGCTTTGTCCGACGCGACGGGTTATTCCCCACCCTACAGGTTGTCCTTTTCCTAAAACTATAGTATTATAATATTCCAAAAATAATCTTCAGAAATGATTTAACCTTAAACAATACTATCCAAAGATCAACTTAATCCATTCCAACCTTTATAGTTATCCAAAATACTTCTGTCCAACTCACAGTCCAAATTTTATAAGGAAGGTAAACATAATGAATATCCTTTTCCCCCACGTAACAACATGTGAACACCTTCATCATGTATTCTTTTTAAACATAACGAATTACCATGATCCCTTATTCCTTATAGAATACTAGATATACTCCTTCTATCCAAAAATGTATACAAATCATCAATCAATTTCAAGGAAGTTAAGAATATCCAATATAATTTATCCAAATCAATCACGTCTTATTCCAAAATCACTATCTCGGTATCAGAACCATATTATGGTTTATCTTTCTCTCAACCATATATTTTCCAAAAATTTAACCTACTGTGGAGTCACTTTTCTTGGTTCCACACAATCTTAAGTCCTTGATGAAATAGTACTGCAGTACAATCCTTATATACTCCATAATTATTATAACCAGTACATCATTGATACAACACTCAAATTACAAAATTCATTAATAACAACATAAGAACTCTAATCATTACTCCTCATCTGTGGTAGTATCATAACTTTATTATTATCCAATAACATCATTTAGGGCATACTTTGATGATTTGGACATTGGTTTGCGTAGTGTCCCCAATCCTTGCAGAAGAAGCATTGTACATTTGAAACCATTTTCTTACCCTTGTAGTCACGCACTTTGTGTCCTTTTTATCTACACTTATAACATACTCTCATTCCCTTTAGGCAAGTTCCATGATGTTTCTTCCCACAATTACCACATATTGGAAAATTCTTCTTTCCCCTCATCCCTTTATCCATCATTCCCTCTTCCATCCCTTTCGTCTCTTGCTTCGCTTCAAAGCCATAGGACTCAGAGAATTCTTTACTTATCTTATTAACACATGATACTATTTCTTCATATGTTGAGAACACATGTGAGACTATTTACCTTCGAAATGTTGGCTTAATACCATGAAAGATACGATCCTTCTTACTCTTTGGATCACACGTATTGCTGGAGTTCACATTCCTTCTACTGGGCGTCATTTCTATACAATGGCATAAACTAGGTTAGTTTATGAATTAAAATGAATAATTTCAAACTTTTAAAATACTTAATGTAAATTGAACGGTTTATAGATATAATCCATAATCATAAGAATGTTTTCTTTGTGGAAGTATATACTCATAAACCCTACATAATGGTTTGTAAAGAAAATGATAATTATCCTAAGCAAATCCCCTAGGAGTGTCGTAACCAAGAGTGCAGCAAGGCCCGTTGTCGTGCAGCAGTTCCCGTTAAAGTCTAGATCAAAGCGTTGTTTTCGGGTTTTACCCCTAGGTACATCTGTGCCAGAGCCGCCTCTACCTGCTCGTATCCAGACAGGGATGTATTGCTTGGAAAACTCATAACATCTCTATAATACCAAAATTCTAGGAAGTTCTTCTATACTAATCCTCAAAGTCTATCTTTGGGCTATGTTCTCTAATCAGAGTTTATCTAAATCTAGCTTCCAAGGTTAGTACTAAACTGCCTCTGATACCAACTGTAACGCCCCGACCCCAGCTACCCAGAGCCGGTGCATTACTTCGTAACATTGGCATGATCACAAAAGATCAAGTCTTGAAAGACCGATTAGTTTAGTATCCTTGGAAACACTAGATACATTCGTAAACGTTACATTACATCATAAATTGAAAAACTACAATAACAAAGTCTCCATAGTCCACACTCATATCCTCTTCTCACAATCCCTGCAGGTCATTCATAAAATACTTCTTCACATCCTGAAAAATATTAAAACATTGAAAGGGGTGAGCTCAGATGCTCAGTAAGGAAAACAATATTGCGGAAGCTTTCACAAATAAACATAAAAATTTAAGGCAATGTATAACTAAAACAAAAGCCTTTTAAACTTGAACATCAACATAATATGGAAAAATTAAAATGAGATAATGCCATTCACTTCTTCACATGGATATTCTACTGGTCGAATAATCACATGAAATATCAATAACCACTTTCATAATGAGGGAATGTATAATGCCGGACATTCTGAAACATTTTGTCAAGGCCTCGGCCAAGACGCCTAAAATGATTAAGGCCTCGGCCAAAACCATAAATCAAATTGGGAAAGGGCCTCGGCCAATTCCACGTCTAGTTGTATCATGATACCTACCGATGCATCGAGGAGCTATAGCGGGCTCCACCTGTCACTTATTAAGTCCAATACATTCCTCATATGAATAGGTTTAAACATATCATAAACCATAACATAATCGTATCACATCAAACATGCATAAAAGAAACATAACATTTCCACATTTCAATCACAAGATATCAATACAAAATATTGATATAATAAAAATGCTTTCAAAACCATTTTCAATACCAAAATAAAAGAAAGTTAAAACTTTTTATTTATTTTGTATTAAAAAAAATGATGGCTTGTAGAGGAAGACGAAACTCAAATAATGGTCACGGCGGCGGAGAAGTCATTGTCGCCACATAAGTACGGAAAGAAAAACATTCCCTTTTGTCGTTTAGCAACACGATTCGTATAAAAAAGATTCCTTTTGAATAAACGTAAAAGTCAAAGGGGTTTATACACCGTATAAAAGAAAGTTGTGTATAAAACCAAATATGCCTCAATGAAAGGGGATTGAGACTAAGTCCTTAAAAAGATCATTTTTTTTAAATAAAGTACATCTATAATGTGTATTCACTATAAGTACACATAAATAATGTAAAAATACAATATAGGACATAATAATATCATGACATAATTTGAAAGTAGGAGATTAACCCAAAGAATGGAAATTGGGTTAAGAAGTTCCCTTACCTTGTGTCCGACTTGACTCAACCGTTCATTAACCTCCTGAATAATAAACTAGAGTTAATATCTACCTTATTAAGAACCATTTTCAATTTAATTATCCTTTTTATATCACTTATTACAATGTTATGAACATTATGTAATTATTTAAGTTAATAACGGTCGTTTTGTCGATCTTTGGTAACTTGAGTCAACAATAAACTTCTTATAATTACAAGTTGTTCATGTGGTAGAATATCCATTATATCCAGAATTATATTCATGATTTAGATGTCATATATATCTTATATATCCAGTATATACATTAATTTATAATATTACGTAACATTTAGATGTAAGAAATGAAATGCACCGTTCATGGAGATGGTAAGCCGTACGTACGCATGAACGCTACTTTCATTTCAATTTCATATTTAATGGAACTAAATAATAATGATATAAATGTATAATATAATTACAGTATAATATAGTGTATAATACCATTTACTCCATCCTGTATACATCCCACATATGGCATTAACGATTCAAATCACTTTGAGGGGGCGGTAGTCCGCACTTCCTAAAATGAAATTATCGCGTTTTACCCATAATGGAAATCATAAAGTATGCCATAAATGATAAGTACATAAGCATAAGTAAAACATAAACATATTATATATCATATATAAAAATAGTGACATCTTAATGGCCACCTTTGAAGGTGTTATATGAGTGTTGAACAATCATCATTTCGTGAGGCAGAAATTCGCCATCCACAGAAACCGTATGTTCTTTAACCATTAGATGTAGGTGTGTGTAAGTTTAGCTCAAATACTTCTTATAACAACATCCTAGTATATTTAGGATACTGGTGCTGTTACAAAAGAAATTAATAAAAAGAGTTAGGGGGTTGGAGAAGAAAAATAAAACAAAACAACATTAGAAAAGACATTACCTCAAAATCGGGTAACTCTTTTTGATTTGAGCCAAAGGCTTCCTTGGGAAGAGTTCTGCCCAAAGTAAGGCTTCTAGGAGTAAGAGGGGGAAGTTGGGTGAGTATTTGGGCAGAGTTTGGCTGAGCCAAATGGCTTGAAAGTGAAAATGAGGTGGAAGAGGTGGGGGCCTTTTATAAGTGGAGAGGAGGGGCTCTTTTGGAAAGATTGAAATGTTACATTATTAAACAATGCTTTTCGGATTCTAAATGTCCCAAACTTATCTAATTCGAGGCTAAGGTGATAAGGGTTCTAAATATATTCATCCAATAGGCTTTGGACAAGTTTAATCCTTGTATTTTTCATTATCTTCTCATTTTATTTAAATCGTTAAATAATGAGGTCATCGCCGCATCATAATGATGTCATAAATAATTTATTTTATTTAATGTCTAAAAATTATAAAAAAACTACTATGATGTAGGAAATATTTTTAGCTTTCTAATGAATATTTATAATCAAAATTTGGACTTGTGTAACCCCAATTAAAAACTATTTTAGTAAAACAACTCATGTTTGTGTAAATTTAATTTTAACATTAAATAAATATATATTAATGTCATTTTCCAACTAAAGTGGCTCCATGGGGTCCCCAAGTTGACCCATGGGTTGTCTTGGTCGTCCATGACTCATCCAATAGGAGTAGGACAAGTGTCATGCTCATCTCATATTATTATAACATTATTTGTACCTTAAACTACACTAATTACCTCTAATCGCGATTAAGAACTTAAAAGTTACTATTCACCAAAAAAATTATTTTAATCTCATTGAACCACATTTTACTTCTTAATGACAAACATGTATGTCGGATTTTTGAAAATCAAATCACAGAAGTGGTAATATTTCATTTAAACGAAAAATCAGTTATTTAAGTACCACTTAGTGGTTTCACTATTCATCAAAAATTAAAGTTTTTCAGAACAATGCCAAAATTTCACCCTAAGCTATAATTGATATTCCGAATTCAAAAATGATGTCTATTTTACAAAATTCCAAACATAGAAGTTGCATTAATTAATTTTATAATTAATTCTCGCTGTCACAACAAATAGCGTGTTTTTAAGAAACAATTTATATCAAAAGATTGGCAATTGTTTATGTCCAATTTCAATGTAAAATTAATTCTAATGACCACCATTGGATAAAATGGTAAAAATATATTCTAATTATACTTTAAAACCACTAAATAGTATAATTTATCACTATAAATTATTTTGATTAAAAAAGTTGTTTTTAAGTAATTTTCACTATTCCTAAAAAATTATAAGTTCTCAGAAAAATACCAAAAATCCAACATAGGCTAATTTCGATATTACGAATACAAAAATGAAGTCCATTTTGAAATATAAAATTTCTATAATTTTAAAAAGTGGTTATTACTATTCATAACGGCTACTTTGATTAGTCGCGGTGTTTTAGAACTCGAAGTTGTGTACAATGCAAGCTATTACATTATTGAATGAGAAGCGTATCGTGGAAGCTCGGGGTGTTACACTACGTATATTATTAAATTGGTTGAATTGGAAATTGAGGATGGATCCAACTTTATGATGCACCTAGTGGTGATCGAGGATTGATAAGAGAGGATTTAGCATAGATGGACCATTCATTTGGTTCATTGTTTTGGATGTAAAGATGTATGATAGAGATCTCCTGGGAGTAGGAGAGTCAAATTTAGGCTCATTAACCCCACTATTTTGATTAGTTTTTTCTTTTCAAGTATTAAATCTATTAATGGGTGGAATAATGTAGAGACTCTATTTTTTTCCTTGCAAGACATTGAAATATATTAAGGAATATCTTCAGATCCAAACACTAAGATAATGTTGGATTATGAGGCCCTGGTTATTTAGAATTGATATTTAAAAAACATTAAATATATTTATATCACATGATTTTTTTTGAAATAATGATATATCTCTTAAACATAGTCCCGGATTGAAAATCTATAACCAAAGTTGAATTTGGAGTGAAGATTTTACCCTATTGAGACCAATGTTTGGTCAGCTCCAGACATTTTGTTGAGGCAGACATTGGTAGTTGTATCTAATTAAAATAATTAAACACATTATTATTGTTTACTAAAAAATATAATTAATTCCTCTATAAATTCTCTCTTATAATTTTTTTCTAAGAATTAGAAGCATAAACCGTAATAGATCTGAGAGTAGAAAGAGATCATTCTTCATTGGAAGAACAAAATCGAACAATGAAAAACTATTAGATTGAGTTTCATAGAAATACAGTGGACACAACAGATTATCCTCATCCCAAGAAAATTAATTCTTCACTATTTATTGATCCATAATCAAGGTAGATTTAGTAAATTGTTGTTTACTCCCTTGATTAAAATTTTTATCAAAAATTTTATTAATCTTATTTTGATCTGCATTTTATCTACCCTTCACATGATCCCAATTACAATAAAATAAATTTTTTATTTAATTTTATCTTATATGCCATGATATCACCCTTAAAAATCCTTGATTATGTGATAGATGGACAATAAATCTTTGACAATGATGGTATCACCATTTTTCCTATGACTTTCCCCATCCTATTCTTCATGTTTTTCATCATTGAACTTTGAGGGCATGATTCAACTATTTCTTGTTGGATTCAAGTGCAATCAAATCCCCAAATTCATAGTGGATGTGTGCACAATGACCAGATTAGATTTTTGCAGATGAATCAGAGAGGATTATTCCTAGTGGTGATTGATTCATGGATTTAGAATATAAAGCATCAATGTTAGTAAAATGGGATTGAGAAACAATAACGAGAGAGCCCGTTGGGCATACAGGTAGCAGGAATCCATCCATTGGAAATAGATTGGGTGTGAACGGCCTTAGATATATTCTAACCAGTAAGAATCAATGACGAATCCCGAAGAATCAATAGTGGAAGTGGAAAATGTGGGATATTTCAAGAATAAATTATCATTCTATGAAAAAACTCGAGTACATGTCATGCTGTCAGAATATACAAACATAGTGCAGTCCCTTGGATATGGTAGCAAGGGTTTCCAAATGGAGAGAAGTATCATACACTGTGTGGGACCCCCACACATTATGTAACCTCCTACTAGAGGCCTTACATGCACTTTAGGAATAAAGAGGAATAGATATGGCCAGACACATGAAAACAACAAGGTATATTGCCTTGGGCATAGCTAGGTACCCAATATAGGACATGGAAAGGTACACGACTAGGTGTACAGGAACATGCTGATATACACCAACATGGCCAGAATGATATGGTCATGTCCCATGTGGATGAAAAAAATATTTTATGATTTTTGAATTCTATTTAGTGTGACATTTATTTTTATCTATTTTCAGAGGATACACGACCAGACGATGAGGTAGGTCCACATATCATGTGAACCATCATGCATTTTATGTACTTACATCTACAACTTATTTATGTCATATATTCTTCATTTGGAATCATATTTTATCCCAAGAGTTTACATCATTGAGTATTTTTTCATGTAAAATGTGATGGTGGCCTTTATAGTAGCTTTTTAGATACCATGTGAGATTTTCCAAGCATGATTATTCTTATGGAGATGATTGGCAATGGTAGTGATCGGGCAGGATCTTCGAGGAGTTCAAATGGAGATGAAAATCTCTTATCACACCAGGGAACATGTCCACCAAACTATTTTCATAGGCATAGATGGTACTCCCCTATCATATTGGGGTGCAGACCAAATATCTATGGTGATAGTACTCCCTTATCACAACAAGGTGTCAGTCCACCGTACTTATTATACATGAATAGGTGGTAATCTAATGGATCACTAGGGTGTAGGTCCTCTATCCATGGATATAGTACCCCTGCATCACACTAGGGTACATATCCTCTATAGGTGTGGTTATAGGTAAAGACGACAATCCCCTCTATAGTCATGGGTCCTCTATCTCTAGGGATGGTACTCGCCTATCATCTATGGGTGAGGGTCCCCCAAATTATATGAACTTATATAGAGATGGTACTCCCCTATACGAGTTTGGGTCTTCTACATACAATGTGGAATCCCCCATTATATCAGGGTGTGGGTCCTCTATCTTTTGTAGATTTCACTCCCTCAGGGTATGGATCGGGGGATAAGAGATTTCCCTCTTCAGGACCTCTTTCGACAAACAAGTGAGATTCTAAGAATCAATGATTGACCTTTAGAGCTACATGTAGACTCATTTTCCTAGGATGGGTTTTGAGATGGGGACCCCTTTCTCTCTTGTTAGAGTTTATTATGTGACCACATATATCTATGATGTTGGTATTCACATCCCTCTTTCTTTAGATTGAGTTGACTAATTCTGTCATGTCTTATATTTCTCCCTCTTCATTATTGTGGCATCGTACTAGGTATGTATATAATCATCCTTACCTGGGACTTTGTTGCACATGTTGTGTCTTATGAAGATGAAATATATATCAGTGGTGATTTCAAAGGATCATAGGGAAAAAAATTTTTATAGACTGTATATGGTGGATGGGGAATATATATTAGGATCCATGATATCTTAGATATTTTCTATTCTATATTTTATTAGGTGGGGATACCTTTTCTTGGTGGGTGTTTATTTTTTAAGTTTTATTTTGGATTATACTATCACACTCTTAGATATTCTCTAAAGGTTATTCATTGATTTTTTACTCTTGATGTTATTTTGTTTTATTATTATTACTCTACACATATGAATGGAAATGGTTGGGTGAGTTTTTGTATTTATTTTAGGAAAAGGCCTCCCATTTTAGTTATACCTTCTCAGCACTTGTCATAAGCCCCTGGCTCATGGAGGTGGGTTCGGGGTTGTGGAATCATGGTCTTCCACTAGTCTGATTGGCTTTTGTCGAGTCATTACAATGAACCTATATGTCTTTCATCATCTCATAGGTATCTTATTTCAACCTTATCTTCTTGAAACAAGTTCATGGTTACATTCTAAAAAAACTCCTCTAATGAGGCCATATTTTTTGTCCACTTCAAATATACTTAAAGGAAATTTTCTTTAGGTAAAGTCAATGTTATGTCTTACGTCAAATGTGTTTAAAATTTTAAAAATATAAATATAAATATTTATGTAATAATATTATTAATTATAATATATTACAATTTTTTCATACTTACCAATTATTCCAACATTTACTGTATGTTTTAATAAACTAGTTTACCCTCTTTATTTACATGGGCCTCATTCCATAGCACTAGACACATGTTGAAAGTGGCTATAGATTTTGCTTTAGCAATCATCATATAAAAAATAACATATGTTATTTCATATCACATATTTTGATTAAGATTTAAAATACATATCATTTTTTCAGGTTAATTGTATCTTATAATTTCTTTACATTAATAGTGCATTGGTTTTTCTACATGTTGCTTATTTTTATCACTCATTTTTTGTTTCATAAATTAATATTTTTAATCAAAGTGGATAAAATAAATTATATAAAATAAAAATTATCAAATACAATTCACCTGAAATGGTTTCTCATCATGATGACTATTGAATGATTTCCATGTTTCATAGTTTATAGTATATTTATACATAACTGGTTGGTGGGGTTTTACTTTCCCCTTAACACCACATAGTTGATTCATTGTACTAAATGTCCAGAAGCATTGATGATCATTTAAGGTGACCAATGAGATATATTTCTTTCGAAAATCAACTAAAATAAACCATACCTATAAGGTATATTGAAAATTAAATCCATATTTAATTTTATATTTTTTTTATAAAATAGAGAAAGCATATCATAATGATACCATAATATCTTCACAAATGGTTTCCTTTAATGATGGAATGACATGGTTCCATGTGTGTATATGAATTGGAACATGCATTCTCTTTATGATGCATTCATAACTAATGAACATTGACTTTTTGGGGTCAAAAGGTTGACCATGTTGATTCTATTCAACCAAAACCGTTTTACATTTTCTTCTTATCATGATAATTCTATTTAATATAATGATTCTATATTGTTATTTTTTTCATCAACATGTTTTTGGTCCCCAAATAATTATATAGTTTTATCATAAATCATGTTTTATTCTTGAAGATTCACAATGTCATCATGTGTTGAAGTAATTATCTACATGGGTAGTGAAATATTTAATTTAGATTACATAAATGTTATAGAGAACTCAAAATATTATGATAAAAATCATATTATATTAAAAAACACTTTAACCTACTCATTTAACTATCTCTTTAATATTTAATGGTTGAAGGGATTTGGATCCTCTATCAAGTATCTAAACCCCCTCTTTGTGGTCCCATTTAACATATAATCAGGTTCTATATTGGGACCACCATGAAATTTAGATATCTATAAATGAAAAGGTCATCCTCAATTTAATTTTCATCTGACCTAGTATTTTTTATAGTCTCCAAAAAGATAAATAACCAATTTTAGTTTTCAATATCTAAGACATAAAATAGTTTCACTTCTTTTCATTCCATTATGAATGAATTGTTAGTATACCCTTCCACACTAAAACACACCTTAACAATTCCCAATTCAAATAATTTCACTTCAATTTTATTTTCAACCCATTTGAAATGGAAAACAGTCCCTTAAAATATTGTATAATCCAAATTATATATCTATTTGATGATGTAGAAATATTAAATAATGGCATAAATTATATTTCTATCTTTTGAACCAGATATGTGAATCGCTTACACCATAAGAATAACTCCACCATTTTTCATCATACTATATTCATATTGATCTATTTTATAAAATGTATCAAAAATGACTATAAAAATACTATACGATATAAAATTTACATTTGGTCCCCTGGCTAACCATCAAATTCATTTGACAATTGAATTCAAATCTTCATATAACTTCTTATAAATATGATATCATACCCATATTATAAACTATTAATTATGTGTTTGATATCCATTATTTATCCAATGATTAATTAAAATGTCTAATAATTACTTTGTGGGATTCAACATATGTAGAACCCTCTACAATATTATGTAACATGTAATAGTGAACTTTGTCCCACTATGTACTATTATTTGTAACATCATATCTACCATAAATCTATTCACTCATATGGAATCCACCATGACATGATACTTAGAGACCGATGATATCAACATCTAAAAGGTAATTAGTATTGAATTCAATAGCTTCTTCAACAATATATCTTTTTATAATACAACCTTTTGTATTACTTCAATTATTTTCATTCCCTTTAACAATATTCAAATACAATTTAATGGGGTACATCCATCTAAAATGGATAAGACCCATATAAGTGAACCAATCCAACAAAGTGAACCATCTGGTGGACCATTATATCAAAGAATAATGGTGGGAAGAACAATTCTAATTCACATAATATGACTGTAATATTCTTATTCGTGATTAAAAACATTTCTGGGTCTATAAATTTAATACTTATGGGTTTCAAAGAGAAGCAGAGTCTAGTTAATATATATCATAAATTGTTAAGAAGAATATAATATAAATAGATTACTATAAAATTTTTAATTAAAATATATCATATGTGTAATTTTAGGATATGTAAATTCAAATTAGTCATTGGAATGAAATTATTGATATTTGATGAATAACCATTTTGAATTTTTACCCCATTAAAGAAATTCAAAAAAACAAATTTGTCTGTATAGAGTGTAAGATGTTAGCAGTTGAAAAGAATTCCTTTCACCCTTCACCAGTTCCAAATCTTCTCTTATCCCGATGTTAATCATATCCACCCTAGACATGATGTCAGATTAATTTCCATGAACATTTGTTACATTCTAATAAAACAAACAAATAATTTTTTCTACATGATTAAGGTCAATAAAAACTATAATGTACAAACAATTATAGTTTGATAATTAAATTAAAATATATCTCTTTTTCCAAACTGATTTCGTAAGGTTTTAAATTTTTTTTCTAAAAACAGATTAAAATTATTTAATATTCCCTAATAGTTGATCACCTGTTTGCAGATCATGTTGTAACTTTTTTTATATTCCCACTGAATAATGTCATACAAGATCAGTATTTATGTCATCAATGTAAATTTTTTATATTTTTTTAAAAAATTATCTTTGATAAATATTGTTTTCTATCTAACTGTGTTCATTTATAAAAAATGTGACACCCCAACATTCTATTAATTATATAGCTTAAAAAATTCCATAAATAATAATGTCATTTATCATCCCATAAAATATGGATCTCAATGTCAATCATTCACTTCTTTGATAATCATACAACGAAACACCTTTATCCCATATCATTTTAAGATCTTTGATCAATGCATCCAAATAGAAATTAATGTCATTACAGTGTTGTTTTGATGTAGATATAATTAGAGAAAATATAATGTATTTGTGTTTCATTCATAACAATGGAGGAAAGTTATAATTTACCACCATAAATATCCATGTACTATGGGATATAATTGGTATACCAAAAGGATTTATATTATCTATAGATAACGTAATAATAAGGTTTCTGAGATCATTTCAAAATTTAGGATACTCATAGTCAATTTTCTTCCACTGAGGAGATCCCATGGGGTGATGTAGTTTACAATATTCAATTTTGGTATTTGTGTTCCATATCAATTTTCTAGTACTTTCTTGTAATCTATATAGTGATTTAAAACATATAATGATATGAAATTCCCATAAAAATTTTAATGGACTTGATTCATATTTTTGAATCGATTCAAACCACCCTTATGAAATCTTCTGAGTAATACATTGTCCTTGTGAAATAGTAAGCAATAATTTGGACATGCATGTATTTTTCATGATATCATGACCATTAAACATAGAATTATTTTATCATCATATGTTCAACAAGGAACCTCATTTCTATTTGTTATCATATCATTTAGGGGACCAAGTAGTTCTATAACACAGGCTCCACTCTATAAACAACTAGATTTCAAATTAAATAACTTCTTATATAGTTTAAAATTTTGTATCTTTAGTAAAACTAGTATAAAATTACCTCTTAAAAAACAATTAATATTCTCAAAAAATTTGAAAAATTAAAATTCCATCTCCATTTTCCATTTTCATTTCGTCTATATGATCTCCATAATAATTTACATTGGTATTTGATCGATCAAAAATTAATTTTTTATTAAAGGATGGGAGAACACCCCACCAAAAGAAAAGAAACAGGTCACGACGGTCTGAAGTGGTGAAGTCTGAGGGCATCCCCCCAAACAGCATCCTTAAATTCTTATGGGATTTATCCAATATTGGAATAAATAACCATCGTCTCCTCCTCTCTTTCTACAAGAGAAAAAAATCCACATAGAAATTAACTTCTCTCAAATTTACATTAGTATTCATATAAAATGATACATAAATTGTACTATCATCCCAATGAATATGTACATTCTATTTCTCCCCAGTTTTATCCTATAATTTTTATCCATGATTTATTATATGATAAATCAGATGTTATTTAAAAACTTCAATATGAATTTTTATTTAATAATAACGTTGTAAAAATGGTAAAAGGATTTTAGAAGGGTCATACGCATGCTGAGTTTCCAAATTGATGAACTATTTAACTCCATCCCCATACAATTTTTCCATATGATTAACAACCATCTATTTTGGATTCATATCCATCTTATTAGGTTCATCAAATAATCATTTTTCATATAACATAATTATATAATGATAAGGTATTCACAAATAAAGGAGAATGTTATAGGCACTTCTAAAATGGGAACCTAACATTTGAATGTAATTGGGGATGATTCTTAACAAGTTATCATTTAAAAAATGGGTGATATAAAAGGAAAAAAATTAGGGTAAATATGTAGTTGTTGGTTTAGGTTCGTGATATTCTATTTTGTGGGGAAAAGGCTTTAATTCTAGGATATTTTATGTGACTTTTCTTTGTGAGAGTATAAAAAGAGGTAGGATTTTATTTTTATTTCTTTCAAAAATTAGTAAATTGTGATCCATGTGGTGTTTCAGTGATATAGTGCTTAGGATATGTTATCAGAAGATGAAATAATCAACTTTAATAGAAGTTAAATAAGTGTCCCAATGGGATCAATAAAAAGACTCATAATAAAAAAATTATTAGAGTATAATTCTAACTACCTGGGATCACCTAAAACCAAAACTCAAACATAGTGTAACAAAAAAATAGAATAATCTTTGTAAAAATGTTAAAGTAGTTACTGGGAGAGAGTTTTAAACAATATGGAAGAAAATATGGATGTTTTGAATAATGGTCATGATACCAATTTATAGAGCTCAGGGAATTCTAAGTGAAGCATTCAAGAGAGTTACATGAGTCTTCATCTCAAACTAATTCTTCTCTTGATTCCAATTTTTTCTATGGGAATATGTATTCATGCACCTCAATAATATCAAATTTATTAGAATAATATTACCATTGTTAGTTCAAAAACTCTCAAATAGTTTATGTAACATTTCTAGGTGGAAGTGAAACAAGAGGGAGAGTTGGTGTTTATTCATTTATCCACTAGGTATGTGGTGGTCTAGGTGGGGTTTTAGTGATAGGATGCTTATGAATCGATGTTGATATTTAATCAGATAATGAAAATCACAATGGGTCCCAATCATAGAGCCATGAGAACCCAACATTTGAAGAAGATCTTGGATTTAAATATAAAGAACCAAAGGTCTTAGGTAAGGGTTATCAAGGTACATCAAAAACCAAATAAAAATATAATTTTAATTATATAAATGATTCAAATTTAAACAATTCACATGGTTATAATGAGGCCTTAGAGAATGTAAATGAAAATTCTTATTGGGGATAGGTGGAACAATCAACCTCGACACCAGTTGGAGAAGTACCCTAGTGGGATTAGTAGAAATCCTTTTCTCAAACTAATATTTGGATTATAATCCGAACTACCAGGGTTATCCAAAAAACAAAACTCAACGTTAGTGGAGGCAACTAATAGAATCAACTAGGTAAAATGTTAAATTGGAAACTGGGAATGAGGTTTAAACAAGATGAAAGAAGATATAGAAGGTTTAAGTGGAAGTGAAAGGAATCCTCAATGGGTTCAGTAGGGGGGAACTATTAAGATTTTAATTTTACAAAAATGGGGCACTATAAATGTAAAAAGAGAGAATTAACTTACTAAAAATGATCTAATACGTTATATTTTGTTTTTTTTACTTTTTGTATTCTTCTTACAATTAATAATTTATCATTAAAAATAATTTTATCACTTTTCATTGAATATTAACAATCATAGATGTTAATGACTGTGAAAATAATAAAATAATTGGGGATATTCTACATGTCAATTGAAAAAAATGGGAATAATTGTTTGATTTTAATTCGTAACAGAAGAAAGGAAACATAGAACATGGCTTCTTATCACTTTCATTTGAAGTTATATCAAACCCCTTTCTCAAAAATTACCTCATTAAGTGGAAGGACTAGGAATGAGTGGGGACACTTTTTAGTGGCCAAATGTTATATATAATTAATTAAAAGACATATCATATGAATAAATAAACACAAAAGTTTCAAAAAAATAAGTGATAAAATGAAATCATAAGTTAAATTTTGCCACTCACAAGTATCAATTACCAAAAATTGAAATAAAAAAGATGTTTAGAAGAATAAAATGGATTAGCAGAAGTGTGGTTTCATGGTAAAACATGTGATAAACCCGTGTGATAATGACATTTCAGTGAATGCAAGAATTAGTATTTGATGGTGATTCTATATCAGTTATACGTGAGTGAGGTAACATGCATTTTGGATTTTATCACTAGGTCAAATACACTATATAGGATAACATGTGATAAATTAGAAATAAAATGAGATCTCCAAATATTTTTTAGGCATGATATATTTTAAAAAAATTATTTTAATTATAAAATAATACCATATACATATCTATTGAAATTAATCCACATGACTTTACAAAATAATATTCATTCTATTTATAGGTTCACAAAATAAAAATTAGAAAATTTTAATTTAAAAATATTTTTTAATAATTTTTGATGGGGTAATCAATATCTATTTTAACTGGTATAGTGTAAATTAATATTATAAATTTAATAGTTAGAAGTATTTAAAATCATAATTATTATTATATATGTTCTTATAGGATTTTGTTAAATTTTATTTAAAATATATCAATAGTTAAAGTAAATAGTAACATATTAAATAAGATAAAATGAATAAACTCTTTGGCTTCATCTCTCCCTATTCAATTTTTTTGGGATTTTTAAATTACTATCCAATTTTAAAGGTCAATTTTATTCATGATGAGCAGTGGATCCTAGATAAAGGGTATGGGGGATTCAATATCAAGGAGGAAGTGTATATAAAACTGTGGGAAGGGTAGATAGAGGTATATGAAGGAAAAATAACAGAAAGTGGGAGAATCAAATATGGATCGAGGTGAGGGTGATTCGGAAGAAAATTAGGGAGGTAGAATGATGAAAAATAAGATAACTCACACTATTCAAACACTTTCGGAAAATTAAAAACCCATAAAAAGAACTCACAATGTTTAAATGATCAATGATCCTGAACATTGCATCATAAATCACCTATATTTTTGTTTTAAAGTGTTGATTTTTCTAAAAATTTGGAGGGGGAGTAATGAAAAAGCAACAGTTCCATGAGAGCTTGATCGATGTGAGTATAGGGGTCAGGTGTGAGGGACCTATTTAAAATATCAAAAAGATTTATCAGCACTTTTTATATGGAAATAATAAATAGAGATTTTTTTAGAACTTTCTATTTTAGCGTTGATAAAATATATATTTATCAATTCATTTTTGGAGGAACTGTTAAAAAAAATATAAAATAAATTAAACAATTAAATGAATATATATTAAAATGAATGAATTATAATAAAATGAAAAACTTATTTGAAATTATTAATTACTAGAGAATACTAAATGCATTAGTGTTATAAATTAGTGTAATTTAATAACTAAAAATTAATAGTGTTCAAAGTTTTTAAAAATTGAATGAGTTTTATTTATTATGAAACTTATAAAATAAATTAAAAATGAATATATATTAAAATTAAAAGAATGCGTATTATTTCAGTAAATTAAAACCAAATTAAAAACATTCAATGATAATGAATAAATTTGTATAAATAAATACTAAAAAAGAAAATATTACAAAAAATACTAAAAGAATAAATATTAGAACTAAAAAAATTAAATTGTAAAGTAAAAAAAATAGGTAATATTATTAGTGAATAAATATAACTATATAATATTAAAAGGATAAATGATAAAAAAGGGTGAACTTTAATAATTAAAAAACCAATAGATTTCCAAAATATTAAAAATAAGAATAATTTTTATCAATTGTATAGATTATTTTAAAAAAAGTAAAAATGAATATATGTTTAAATGAAAATGAATTCATATTAATTATATAAATTAAAACCATATTAAAAACAATAAATTTTCATGAATAAACATGTACAAATAAGTATTAAAAATGGATAAAATTTAAAAAGTACTAATGTAACGCCCCGACCCTAGTTACCTAGAGTCGGTGCATTATTACATTACATTGGTAATATCAAAAAAATCATGTCTCGAAAGACGGATTAGTTTAGTAGTCTTGGAAACACTAGATATATTCATAAGTCATACATTACATTATAAAGGAAAAAAACTACAACAACATCTTGTCTTCATATCCCCTCATACTATCCCTACTAGTCATTCATAAAATACTTCTTCACACCCTAGGAAAAATAAAACATTGAAAGGGGTGGGCTCAGATGCTTAGTAAGGATAACAATATAGTGGAAACCCTCATAAATAAGCATAAACATTTAATGAAATGTATAACTAAAACAAACGCCTTTTAAACATGGACTTCATCATAATATCGAAAAGAGAAAATGAAATAATTTCATTTACTTATTCACATGGATATTCTACTAGTCTAATAACCACATGCAAAATCAATAACCACATTCATAATGATGGAATTCATAATTCCAGGCTATCATAACAACATAGTCAAGGCCTCATGCCAATAATACAAATAAGATTTTTTCAAGGCCATATTCCAAGACACTAGTTTCTCTCATGAGACCTACTGATGCATCGAGGAACTATAACAGGCTCCAACCGTCACTTACTAAGTCCAATGCATTCCTCTTATGAAAATTTTGGAACATAACATAAAAATTCGTATTAAAACTAGCATACGAAATGTCAATTCTTTATCCACAAACCATGAATGGTATAAAAGTAGCACATCCATAGTCAAACATAACCCATTAGATACAATAAGGAAGATTGTGTTATATCAGATTAACCTCAATCAAGAATAATGAAGGAAATTGACATAGATTAAAATAATCATCAAACTATTGAGATAAATATAACCCTTTCTCTTAAAAACATTTAAAAGTCACAAAATTTGTGAAGAATACATTTAAAATAGATTTTTTAATCAAATTATCCCATACCACTTTGAAACTTTAAAAAATAATTTTGATTTGAAAACTTTACTGTCCATATAAATATATCCTTAAAACCATTTTTAAAACATGGACATTAATGAGAAAGATATAGAATAACAAATATTTAAAACATTTTAAAATGATATATTAGTTAGAGTTCCTAACCAAAATAAAGACACTATAATACAAATAATTAAGGTAATAAAACATTTTAATATCTTGAGAATAAATGGATTCATTATATACTATGTCAAAGTACATTATATACACCATATAATAATGATTTGGTGTATAACAACAATGGAGTCTCAATGGAATGTAAATTGAGATGAAATCTATCATAAAGGTTGTATCCTTAGGTTAATGATAAATCAAAAACATAATTATGTGCGAAAAATATAAATACACTCAATATGATTGGATATTCATTATTAAATAGTCAAAGGAAATTCACACATATTCTTGTAAAAACAACACCAATGAATTGGATGTTTAACTCAACAAATCAAGATTGAGTAAAAATTACTCTTATCAAGTTCATACCGATGACTTGAGAATTTATAAATGGAGTGATTATGTATATCAAAAGTATATCCACAGAACAGGGAGTGGAAATTATGACATAATCAAATGAATAGTGATTCCACAGAAAATCTTGGAGTAAAATAATCAATGATGTATGCAGAAAGCTGAATGAGTGGAAATTGAAATTTCAAATTACCTTATCGATTTGGTAACATACGAAACATACACCCATCAAAGAATGATAAAACAATGATGATGTGAATATACATAGATTAAATTATATTACAAAATGAATAAAAACATGGGCAGTACACACACCACATGCAATAAATAAGTGGTGAACAATGGAAATCTCACGGAATTAAAAGTGAGATAACAAACCCCTTACATTGTACTTTTTCCATGGTCGAGGGTAGGTTAGCCTCTTGTATAATGGTGAAATAATTTTTTTTTGATTTTAAAAGGATCATATACATTAATATGATATCATATATGATCTTTTGACATTTCTTTGTTAATAATATCTTAGTATTATCATCGTTTCGTGTGTTAACTTACTCGTTTTCTATTATATGTTTTGTTACATAAGTCGTATTTTTTATCAATAGGTTGTATATTATTAATATACAGAATTATATCAAGTTATTAAACATTATTTTTAATCATAATATGAGAATTAGACTTGTATGGATACGATGGGGAATGAATCTCAACGCATTCATGGAGACGGTATTCCGTACGTACGCACGAGCGATAATATCATTATTTTGATATTAAAATCAAATATAATTGGATATTATATCATATATAAAGAATCTTTATCATGTTATACTTATTATTTACATGAATTACACATCATTGTTATACCCATCCAAATAATAATGTATTGAATGACAATTACACCATGGCGTGGAGACGGTAGGCCGTATCTACGCACGTATAGTGACATGTCATTCAAAGGATGGAAGGAATATTGAATATGGTTGTACCATATTTATAATAATATCAGAGTATATAAAAGATACTTGAGTTATTATTTTAGAATGGAAATAACAAATAAAGAAGAAGTTTAAGAAGAAAAAAACTTGAATGAGGGTTGTGAAAACATCACCTCTTCATCGAGTTCTTTCTTTTGATTTGATCAAAATGGCTCCATAAGTTGGCATTATGATCAATATAAGGCCTCTAGGTTCAATTTAGGGAAATTTATAGAATATTTGGGCAGGGTTTGGCTGAGCCAAAATGCTTTGAAGGTGTGAATTAGAGATAAGGGGGAGTATCCTTTTATAAGAGGGGTGAGGGGCACCTTTGGAAAAGCTAGAAATATTATTTTATAATAAAATAATATTCGATTTCTAATGGCTCCAAAGTGGATTATTTAAAGTTTAAGGTGGGGATGTGTCTAAAACCTTTCAACCAATATATTTTAGACAGGTTTGGGTCTCTATATCAACCTTATCATTTATATTTAACTCTTTGTTAAATAGTTTGAAATTTACCGTGTCTCTTTCTATTTTAATATTATATAGTTAATAAACATAATATATACCTCCATGAGACCCCCAAGTTGTCCATTAATGATAAAACTATCATTATATAAGTCCTTTTTCCAAACCGATGATTTTTAGGAATAGAATATTAATTAATAATATAATATTTGTTTTAAAAACACTTTTATGTCAATTTTGACACTATTTGGTAATTTGTTTTTTATAATTTTCTAACCACATTTTTACTTAGAAAACAATTTATATAACCAATAATAATATGTCATATTAACGTAGAAAATTATTGTAATTCATAAAAAGTCTCAAATTTCGTTTATTTTGATATTTATAATATCAATTATTTTAATATTTCATTAATTTGGTAATTACTGCATAAACATTGTGTCATAAATAAATTAAATTATTTATTGTCTAAAAATTATAAATAAAATACCATTACGTAGGATATATTTTTATCTTTCTAATGTATATTTATAATCGAATTTATCTTATGTATTACCCTATATGAAAAATGTTTTAGTTATTAAACTTTGATTTTATATCTTTTAACTCTTCTTTGAATTAAATAATAATAAATATCCTAACCTAATCCAAGTGGACCTAAATGATAATATTTTATTCCTAATATTGTTTTTGGTCGAGATACACTTGTCAAAAATAATTAAGACATGTTTTAGGGTAATATTAATATCATTTTTAACCTTATTTACCCTATTTACTTTTAACCATGGTAAATAAAAGTAAAATTTTACTATTCACCAAAAATTATTTTCATCTCATTGAGCCACATTTTACTCCTTGATATTAACTTTGTCACACAGATTTTCGATATTCCACTCACAGAAGCGGTAAAATTATGTTTTATGTGAATTTCCACATTCTCCTAGGAGGTGGGTAAAAGACGGTGAAAAGTTCAATAAAAGTTTCATATATCTAAAATTATTCTAAAATAACTCCAATGAATTACATTGAACTTATATAGGTATTATGTATCTATTTTTACCTTAATTAAATTTAAATAAAATAAATAATTATTTAAATAAAAATTCAGTTTTAAACTATAACTCAGTGTTTTTTCACTATTCATGAACAATTGAATGTTTTCAGAAAAATACCAAAAATTCACCCTAAGCTAATTTCAATATTCTGAATATAAAAATGAAGTCCATTTTGAATGATAAAATTTATTAAATTTAAAAAAGTTGGTATTACTATTCATAAGGACTAGTTTGATTGATTGTGGTGTCTGTTAGAACTCGAAGTTGCGCACAACACACGCTACTGTATTATTCAAATAGAAGCATATTGTGGATGCTTGGGGTGTTACAACTAAACAATGAAATATTTAAAATGAATAAATTACAAAAATATTTTAAAAAATCAAGATTATTAATCAATAAATCATATTAAAAATGAGTAAATATGAAGAACTATTTAAAAATAACAAACAGTAAAAATTGAATAAAAATGAAATAAAATAAAATTACCGAATTATAATATAAAAAAAGAAATTATATTATATTAATAAATAAAATTTTAAATTGAACATTAAAATTGAATAAATTACATCAATATTACATGTGTGTTTGTTCTAAATAAAATTTCATTAATTACATATTAATATGTGTGAAATTAATGTGACACAAGTTTTATATATGATAAACTGAAAAAAAATAGTTTATTAAACATCTATTAATCTATACAATTTGTATATATTATTAATTTATATTATATTTTTAATTCAAAAATCACTTTCACTAAATAAATGAATTATTTAATGTAAATATACATATTTTTTAAAATGTAAATCATATTTAAGGAAGTATTATAAATATATATATATATATATGAGTATTTTTGTATTTTGAAAAAATTAAATATATTAATGAATACCTATGTATAAAAACATTAAAATGAAAAAATTAAAAAAAATTAAAAAAATTAATATTTAAAATCTACAAATTATAAAAATTAAACAAAAATTAATGAAAAATAATATTAAATGAATGCATGTTAAAAATGAGTGAAATATAAGTTAAATATGAATTGATTGAAAAAATTAAAAATGGATAAGTGATTAATTATATAAATTTAAAACAAAAATAACAAATAAATATATTCTTAAATGAAAATTAATATATATTAATTATCTAAATTACAACTGTATTAAAAATAGTAAATTTTAATAAATTAATATAAATGAATATTAAAAATTATTAAAATCTAAAAATATAAAGCAAATGAATCTTAAAAATTATTAAATTAACAGAATATTTAAATTTTTATTTTGGAAATAATTATTAATAAAAATGAATAGATTTAATATATATATATATATCAATTAAATATTAATAAATAATATATATTACCTATAAATATAAAAAATGAATAAAATGTAATAATTAAGTACATGTTATATTAAATGTTAAATATTAGTAAATAAAAATATGAAATAATAATATTGACAAAATATATTATTTGTTTGTGTTTTTCTCTTTAAAGATAAAAGAATTTCTTATATGTATAGGTATGAAATTATTGTATGACATATTAAGTGTAACATATTTTTTCATTTATTTCATTAAATATTAAGTATTAATTCCTTGATATATATATGAAATTGAATAAACAAATGACATTGATAAAACAAAATGTATTAATTAGTTGATAATTTTCATTAATATTTAATTTTTTTAATTAAATAAATAATCATTTTCCACTAAATATATGGCATATAAATTTATATGATTTATAATACACATTTAGTACTATAAAAATAATATTTAAAATTTTATATATAATTGTATATAATTTCTATTTTATATGACATATTTATCTAAATAGCTTATATATTAAGTGAAATGTATATTTAGTCATATTTAAGTTGTATTTAATAAAATGTGTTATATTTTCATCAATATAAATATATTAATATACTAATATATGATTTTGAATGATATAAATTTTTAACCAAATATTCCCTTTATCAAATATTTTTATCACTGATAAAGGTACCCATTATACATGCTAGATAAAAGTGTTAATTAAGTGTGGTCTTTATGAGTGTTAGACAAAAGCAATGATAAAAAGTACCCTTTATCCACATTTTCTCATCACAGATAAAAACTGTATTTATTAGAGATTTTATTTAGTGCTGATAAATGAAACAGTTTTTTATCATGTGTTTTATAGTAGTTCATGAAAATATAATACACTATGATATATGGATTTAGGGTATATCTCATTCAATATCTCACTTATGTTATTGAATCCTATCCAATCCCCCTTTTGGATATCTTCCAACTAAGATGGAAAGCTAAAATTAACTTCACCATCATTGTTATAGAATCTCACTTATTCAATGTTGCACTTTTATCATCAAAAAACCAAAAGCACTCATGGAAGTCCCATTTTCTCTATTTTTTTAGCACTCATAAAAAATACCGTTTATCATGATTTTTTAGCATATATAAATAGAATCCATTATCAATAATTGTTTTAAAATTGAAAAATGGTGTCCTTTATTAGCATTTTTTCATGCTGATAAAGGGAATCCTTTAGCATCACTTTTTTATTGTTGGTAAAGGCCTCCATGTATCAGCATTGATAAATAGAAACTTTAAACATTGATTTTATGAGCACTGATAATATGTATGTGTGTGTGTGTT
Organism: Viscum album; assembly: GCA_963277665.1. Lineage (NCBI taxonomy): Eukaryota > Viridiplantae > Streptophyta > Magnoliopsida > Santalales > Viscaceae > Viscum > Viscum album. The sequence goes on from OY728138.1 coordinate 1,661,067,476, forward strand.
ATTAAGAAACTTATTTTCTAGAAATACATTTCTATTAATATATGGATATACACAGTTATATTATATTTGCTTAAATATGATTTATATAATATTAGGTTTTTAATTACACTTAATATGTAATATATTAAGTTGAAAGGGCCTATTAAATAATTAAAAACTACTATTAAGTAATAATTTCATAATTATTTTTAAGTAATGAATATTTAAAAATAATTTCATGATAAAAAAAATTAATAAATTAGTTAATATCTTATGAAAAGATGAAAAAATCATGAACTACAAATGATCATATATTTTTGTTTGAGTGTCTATTTAGGCTTCATAAGATGTAAAATCAAATCTTGCAATAATATAAACAACATTTAGACCGATGGGATATCAATTACTGTTCTTTATTACTTAAAAAGAACTATAAGGCCTCTAAAACATAGTTATTAGTTGACATATCATAATCTTTGAACATTTGATGGAATTTCTTCTTTATTTAAGAGGCACCTCATAATGAATTAGACTTTTATAAATAAAATTCCCTTTGTGATTGAATTAAATGACATATTATGTATTATAGTTATAGAAAACACATTCACTTATTTTGTTTTATTACATCCTATCAGATTTAAATTACTATAAAGAAACATAACCATTGATAATATAGTTGTTGAATAGTGATCTTTTGATTAGTATAAAGATAGGGTTTGGATAAATCCAATTGACAATAAAAAAAGTTATAGCCTTGACCTGTTGGATCATCCCTTATGAATCCAATTTATTAGAGCATTAGAGGGGGGAAAATCACTCATATTTTCTTTTGACCAATCCCAAGCTGAAATCAAATAGCTAAATCATGATTAAAACCATTTATGAGAGAAGTTCAAAATAATCGAGATCAAAATGAAAAAAATGTACGCCCGACCAAAAATAGAAAAGATCATCATCATGCACCTTACCCCAATGGAATTAGCTTATGTAATAAATGTCTATGTATCATGAACCTAAGAATATGAATATATATATTGTATTATTAATAAAATAATAATTATATTTACACCTTAATAATGTTATATTAAAAATAATTTTGGTTTTGATATGATAAAACATAAATTATATTTTTGGGCAATATCTAACTTCAATTAAGACATTTATTTTGATGAATTAATTGATTATTGAAATAAATAATAAATTAATAAAATATTATTATTAAATAATTATTATTAAATATAAATGATATTGTAATTTTTATGATGTCAAATGTCATTTTTTAAGTTCTCAAATGATGTTATTGTCAAAAAATATTGCATTTTTCAATACATGTCTATTGTGTTTTAAAAGTAAAATTAAAATATTTAGAAAATTATATTGATAAAATAAATATTATTTTTTGCATCACCAAATAAAAATTATCCAATGGTAAATTTTTTAAAACTTTATAAGATTGTCAAATTGTCAGTTAAAAAATAAATATGGTATAAACATATGGTTTGTATTTTGACTACATAATGACCCGACAGTGATGTAATAGGTGGTATAAAATGTCACGAACCATTCTCGGGGCCCGTTCCGTGACTACCACAAGCCCGCCTTCCATAGGTCAGGGGTTGGCGACTAGCACCAAGGCGTAAATCCTAGTAAAAAGGGAAGGCATTGCCTTTGAAAAGTAAACAAGCACCACAGAGTAAGAAAGCGGAAGTAAACACTAAGTAAAAACGGGTACAATAGTAAGTGCAGAAAAGTAAAGGGGTTCGTAAATACAAGCCCAACAGTAAAGTACAACTGAAAGGGGAAAAATAGAAACTGAAAGGAAAATCCGCAGGGTCAAGCCGTCCTCTGGAAGTCCCACCTGGAGGGTGAGTACAGATAGCCTCTACAGCTCCTCAGCCCAGCCGTCCGCTCCGAGTACGTCCAACCTAGTGGTCCACCTCCAGGTACCGTCCTGCTCCGCAAGCCTCCACCACGATCAGCATTGTCCGTCGTCTGCAACCAACACCACGTAGTGCGGGCATAGCCTGTGTAGGGGTGAGTATAAGATACTCATTAGGGACCCCGAGACCCCCGAAGGTCTCCCAGAATCCAAAAAGGATAATCCACAAAGGAAAGATTCAATCACGAAGTAACATCCAACACTACTTAGGTGTATGCCCATACATATACCTAATTTATCAATCCCATATCAGCTCCAACATCTGAGTCCAAGTGCAACCCAGTCCTCATAGGAAAAACAACTTAGTCCACACAGGAAAGCACAACTCAGCCCACACAGGAAAGCACAACCCAATCATCTTGATGATAGGGGTTGAAAGTCTAGACTCAGTTCACACATGAATACATCATCGAAAAGGTGAAAGAGATGATCAGATATAGATACTGAATCATCCAAGCTAAGACCCACATAGGATACAAGACTAGCTGTCTTCATTGGTTCATCTATGATGGGACCCACATAGGATACAAGACCAGCATTGAATCATCTAATCTGGGACCCACATAGAATACAAGACCAGCAGTCTTCAATGATTCATCTATGCTAGGACCCACATAGGATACAAGACCAGCCCTGAATCATCTAAGCTGGGACCCACATAGGATACAAGACCAGCAGTCTTCATTTATTTATCTATGCTGGGACCCACATAGGATACAAGACCAGCACTAAATCATCTAAGCTGGGACCCACATAGGATACATGACCAGCAGTCTTCATCGTCGCAAACGCAGCCAGCTCTAGGGTTCCTACACACAGCAAGCTCGTTCGGGAGGGTCCACTCCACGAGTTGAGAGGCTGATACATCAACTGACACATAGTCCAGATTTGATGTATCCAAAAGTTCTGTATCGTCAACAGGAACTCAACTTCGCAGACGGCGCGTCAATCGGACGCCCGGTCTGAGAGTTATTGGCTTTTTCGTCCCAGTAGCCCAGTTGGTTTTTAAGGCAAAACCAACCCGACCATACTCCACCTACGTCCAAACCTCGGGCGGAGTATTCCAAAAGATCCGTCTCACTTAGGGGAATTCAACAAAGTTGACGGCACGTCAATCGGACATCCGGAGCTCAAGATATGAGCGTTTTCACTCCGAGGGCCCGGTTGGTTTCATGTACGAACCAACCCGGCCAAACCCAAAGTATTCTGAAACCGTGAGTTTGATATACCAAAATGACCGTCTCGATCCAAGGATCGTATCGCCGCTAACGGCACGTCGTTCGGAGTCCCGAAGATCATGTTATGAACAAAACACCGAAAAGGTCCGGAAACGGGGGGTCTGGGCCCGGACCGACCCGGCCCGACCCCCCCTAGGTCGGCCCAAACCGGGCCCGACCTGGCCTGGCCCGGCCTGGGTGCGACCCGGCCCAGTGGGTCGGCCCGGCTCGGCTCAGCCGCGCGGCCGTGCGAGGGGAAGCCGCGGGGGGCTTGCTGCCCCCGCGTGAAGAAACGCAGCGGCCCCGGGTGGGGCCGCCTCGCCAGCGGACGCAGCGGCCGGGCCGCGTCCCTCCTCCCGGTTCCACACGGCCGTGGAACTGGCTCACCGCCACGGCAGGTTTTGCCGGCAGCGCGCCAGGCGCCGCCGCCGCCGCGAGGCGGCCCGACCCGGGGCCACTGTGTTTCTTCACGCGGGGGCAGCAAGCCCCCCGCAGCTTCCCCTCACTCGGCCGAGCCGAGCCGGGCCAACCCGCTGGGCCGGGCCGGGCTGGGCCGGGTCTGACCCAGTTTGGGCTGAACTAGGGGGGTTGGGCCGGGTCGGTCCGGGCCCAGACCCCCCATTTCCGGACCTTTTCGTCCTCCTGCTCATAACATGAGCTTCGGGCCTCCGAACGATGCGCCGTCAGTGGCGATGCGATCCTTGGATCGAGACGGTCGTTTTGGTATATCAAACTCAAGGTTTCGGAATACTTTGGGTTCGGCCAGGTTGGTTCGTACACGAAACCAACCGGGCCCTCGGAGCGGAAACGCTCATATCTTGAGCTCCGGACATCCGATTGATGTGTCGTCAAATTAGTTGAATTTCTCTAAGTGAGAAGGATCTTTTGAAAAACTCTGCCAGAGGTTTGGATGCCGGTGGAGTATGGTCGGGTTGGTTTTTCCTTAAAAACCAACTGGACCCCTGGGACGAAAAAGCCGATAACTCTCAGACCGGGCGTCCGATTGACGCGCCGTCTGCGACGTTGAGTTGCTATTGACGATACGGAACTTTTGGATACATCAACCCAACTGTAAAGTACAACTGAAATGGGAAAAACAGAAACGTAAAGAAAAAGTAACAGCATCGAGTCGTCCTCTAGAAGTCCCACCTGGATGGTGAATACAGATAGCCTCCACAGCTCCTCGGCCCAGCCGTCCGCTCCGAGTACGTCCAACCCAGTGGTCCACCTCCAGGTATCGTCCTGCTTCGCAAGCCTCCACCACGATCATCACTGTCCGTCGTCTGCAACCAACACCTCGTAGTGCAGGCATAGCCCGTGAAGGGGTGAGTATAAGCTACTCAGTAGGGACCCCGAGACCCCCGAAGGTCTCCCAAAATCCACAAAGGATAATCCACAAAGGAAAGATTCAATCACGAAGTAACATCCAACACTACTTAGGAATATGCCCATACATATACCTAAGTTATCAATTCCAGATTAGCTCCAACATCCGAGCCCAAGTGCAACCCAGTCCACATAGGAAAAACAACTCAGTCCACACAGGAAAGCACAACACAGTCCACACAGGAAAGCACAACCCAATCATCTTGATGATAAGGGTTGAAAGTCTAGACTCATCTCACACATGAATACATCATCGAAAAGGTGAAAGAGATGATCAGATATAGATACAGAATCATCTAATATGGGACCCACATAGGATACAAGACCAACTGTCTTCATTGGTTCATCTATGCAGGGACCCACATAGGATACAAGACCAGCACTGAATCATCTAAGTTAGGACCCACATAGGATACAAGACCAGCAGTCTTCATTGATTCATCTATGCTGGGACCCACATAGGATACAAGACCAGCACTGAATCATCTAAGCAGGGACCCACATAGGATACAAGACCAGCAGTCTTCATTGATTCATCTATCCTGGGACCCACATAGGATACAAGACCAGCACTGAATCATCTAAGCTGGGAACCACATAGGATACAAGACCAGTAGTCTTCTGTTGATGTATCAGCCTCTTGGCTCATGGAGCAGAACCCTCCTGAATGAGCTTTCTGTGTGTGGGATCCCTAGAGCTGGTTGCGTTTACGGCGATGAAGACTACTTGTCTTGTATCCTATGTGGTTCCCAGATTAGATGATTCAATGCTGGTCTTGTATCCTATGTGGGTCCCAGGATAGATGAATCAATGAAGACTGCTGGTCTTGTATCCTATGTGGGTCCCTGCTTAGATGATTCAGTGCTGGTCTTGTATGCTATGTGGGTCCCAGCATAGATGAATCAATGAAGACTGCTGGTCTTGTATCCTATGTGGGTCCTAACTTAGATGATTCAGTGCTGGTCTTGTATCCTATGTGGGTCCCTGCTTAGATGAACCAATGAAGACAGTTGGTCTTGCATCCTATGTGGGTCCCATATTAGATGATTCTGTATCTATATCTGATCATCTCTTTCACCTTTTCGATGATGTATTCATGTGTGAGCTGAGTCTAGACTTTCAACCCTTATCATCAAGATGATTTGGTTGTGCTTTCCTGTGTGGACTGTGTTGTGCTTTCCTGTGTGGACTGAGTTGTTTTTCCTATGTGGACCGGGTTGCACTTGGGCTCGGATGTTAGAGCTAATCTGGGATTGTTAACTTAGGTATATGTATGGGCATATTCCTAAGTAGTGTTGGATGTTACTTCGTGATTGAATCTTTCCTTTGTGGATTATCTTTTGTGGATTCTGGGAGACCTTCGGGGGTATCGGGGTCCCTACTGAGTAGCTTATAATCACCCCTCCACGGGCTATGCCTGCACTACGAGGTGTTGGTTGCAGATGACGAACAGTGATGATCGTGGTGGAGGCTTGCGAAGCAGGACGATACCTGGAGGTGGACCACTGGGATGGACGTACTCGGAGCGGACGGCTGGGCCGAGGAGCTGTGGAGGCTATCTGTATTCACCATCCAGGTGGGAATTCTAGAGGACGGCTCGATGCTGTTCCTTTTTCTTTAAGTTTCTGTTTTTCCCCTTTCAGTTGTACTTTACAGTTGGGCTTGTATTTCCGGCCCCCTTTACTTTTCTGCACTTTCTGTTGTACCAGTTTTTACTTAGTGTTTACTTCTATTTGCTTACTCTGTGGTTCTTGTTTACTTTTCAAAGGCAATGTCTTCCCTTTTTACTAGGATTTACGCCTTGGTGCTAGTCACCAACCCCTGGCCTATGGAAGGAGGACTTGGGGTAGTCACGGCACGGGCCCTGAGGACGGGTCGTGACAAATTGGTATCAGAGGGGGAACCCAGCCTTAAGTGTGGTGCACTGCCTGGGTTGAGATGTAGGGCCCACAATGAAGGTGTTGTGCTCTAAAGGGGGGGGGGGTGATTGTAACTCCCCGGAATGATAAAGGGTTAAATGACTAAATGATATGACTCATGCCAACAAGGTGCAGCTTCCTTTTCGGGAGCCTGTCTGATTAGAACTCCACAGTTAAGTATGCTTGGCCTGGAGTAGTGATCAGGATGGGTGATCTCCTGGGAAGTTTCCCAGGGTGTGTGTGAGTGAGGACAAAGCACACTGGAAAGGACATGTGTTGGCCTGTGGGAACTATCATTAGTCAGATGACCTGTTCAGGCATGTGGGTGGACCCTGGGGTGTGGGCCCCACGTATCTGCGGGGGCAAATGGTGGTACCTGGTGGACCAGGACCCGACGACCATGTTAAGGCGGGGTGGTTGTGCTATCACCGGGACCCGGTTGTCACATTTGGTATCAGAGGAGTTCGGTTATACCGCAGACTCTGATCTTTATTCTATTTGAAGAAATAGTGTTAAGCGTATTGAGTGTGGTTATCAATCTAGGGAGTCCAGTGTTGGTGCGGCGGCTGACGTATCCGTACACCAGGACCCTGACTTCTGATTTCCGACTTAATGCATGAAAACATTGATTGCATTTGTGTTTCAAGTTTTCTTTGTGATTACTTTGTATCAGCACACCAGTTATACTGTTTTGAACGTGGCGCACCTGTTTCCCTTCAAGATGGCCCCACGACAGAATCCATCTATTGTTCCGATAGTTGTACGTGATGACAGCCCGCCGAGCGACGAGGCCTCGGTACAGGGCCCTTTGATAGTAGAGGCACCGGCGGTACCTCTACCCGCCGAGCCACTGATGCTTCCAGCTGCTGACGATGCACGTCACCTTAGTGCACTGCATGACTTCCGGCGCCAGCGACCACCCAGGTTCTGTGGGGAGACGGACCCCCAGGCAGCCGAAGACTGGATGGAGGCAGTAGTCCGTGTTTTCATATTAGTGAGGACACCAGCATACCTCATGGTGATCCTCACAGCGAGCCTACTGCATGCAGTAGTGGGACGATGGTGGAGCTTGATGGTACAGGTGCACGAAGAGACATCTCTCCTCTGGGCGGACTTTGAGAGCATCTTCCGCTCCGAGTTCATCCCAGCCACCCTCTGTGCGCTGCGCATCCAAGAGCTACTACAGCTACGGCAGGGCAGCATGACAGTGGCCCAGTACTCACCGAGATTTACTGACCTCTCGCGCTACTCCACAGATATGGTACGGGACCCGTTCTTCCGGGCCCGGACCTTCGAGCAGGGACTGAGGCATGAGATCAGGGCTTCGATGATCTCCCTCAACATTCCGACGCAGGAAGAGGTGTTGGAGAGAGCTCTTCTAGTGGAGAGTTTTCTCGCCGAGTAGGCTCTAGTGACAGGGCCCTCCGCAGGACGGCCTGTAGCAGGGTCTTCTACAGGTGGTAGTGGACAAGTGACGTAGAGGTCCAAATGGGCCAGACCATTGTAACACCCCAGAATGATAAAGGGTTAAATGACTAAATGATATGACTCATGTCATCAAAGTGCACCTTCCTTTTCGGGAGCCTGTCTGATTAGAACTCCACAGTTAAGCGTGCTTGGCCTGGAGTAGTGATCAGGATGGGTGACCTCCTAGGAAGTTTCCCATGGTGTGTGTTAGTGAGGACAAAGCACACTGGAAAGGACATGTGTTGGCCTGTGGGAACTGTCATTAGTCAGATGACCCGTTCAGGCATGTGGGTGGACCCCACGTATCTGCGGGGGCAACTAGTGGTACCTGGTGGGCCAGGACCCGACGACCATGTTAAGGCGGGGTGGTTGTGCTGTCACCAGGACCCGGTTGTCACATTTGGTATCAGAGGAGGAACCCATCCTTAAGTGTGGTGCACTGCCTGGGTTGAGATGTAGGGCCCACAACAAGGGCGTTGTGCTCTCAAGGGGGTGTTATTGTAACACCCCAGAATGATAAAGGGTTAAATGACTAAATGATATGACTCAGGTCAATAAGGTGCACCTTCCTTTTCGGGAGCCTGTCTGATTAGTACTCCACAGTTAAGCGTGCCTGGCCTGGAGTAGTGATCTGGATGGGTGACCTCTCGGGAAGTTTCCCAAGGTGTGTGTGAGTGAGGACAAAGCACACTGGAAAGGACATGTGTTGGCCTGTGGGAACTGTCATTAGTCAGATGACCCATTCAGGAATGTGGGTGGACCCTGGGGTGGGCCCCACGTGTCTGCGAGGGCAACTGGTGGTACCTGGTGGGCCAGAACCCGACGGCCATGTTAAGGAGGGGTGGTTGTGCTGTCACCGGGACTCGGTTGTCACATAAAAGGTATACAATACCAAGTATAATTTTGACCTTTAAATTAATGTGGTTTTTACGTTATTGTATTTATTTTATAAATCTTTTATGACTCCTCTAAAACCTATATTATATTTTAAGGTTTTAAAATCATTTCTTTAAGAACTTGACTCACTTCCACATCACCAAGGGTAGTATTTTACTAAGTTATGAAATTTTCCTTATAATATAATTAAAACCACTCATATTTGGTAGAAATCATTTGAAAAACCATTTAATGGTTTTTGGTTTTGATTATTTTATTATATAGATCTCAAAACCTATGTTTGAGAAATAATAAAGATCTCCCCTCTAATTTCTCATTTAAACCCTCCCAAGGAAACATTTTTCATTACTATAAAACCTTATAGAACGTGATTAATCTTTCATCCCATCTCTATAGTCCTCGAAATTTTCCCATATTCTCTAAAGAAGCTTGTCCGATGTTTTTTGATAAACCCTCTCAATGTAAGGGATCTTATCCTTCTCGTCTTTATTCAAGCATCCCTATTATCTTATTACTTCTAACTCTAATTTCAATTGTTGGGGAATGTTCTTCCATATCCCCCCTAATTTACATATGATGTATAAATGATATGATACCCCTTTAATCTCATTAATCCCACATATGAACATTTATGTTCTCTCGTTATGCTATCCAAATTTCACCAGGATTTCCATGACAAACAATTGTGTTGTGAATAATCGAACCCATTTTCTATCAAGGGTGATCACGTTTATGAAATTACAGTTATTTTATTCGAGACTTAAATGTAGGAAATATTAACTCCAATGTCTTTGAATTAAATGTGATGAAATATTTTCTTATTTTCTATGATTTATGTGGAGCATTTACATATGTACATGAAATGCTTATGATGGGTGTATCCAGAAAGTGTTCTCATCCATTGGGTAATGTTTTTGTCTCATGTAAAATCATCTATGGTGAGAAAGTGGTTATATTAAGCACATTATTTATTATTTATTAGTTTTTAACATTATTTGGTCTATGAGGTCATTTTTTATACCGTTTCCACATTCCCATGTTGCACTACTACAAAACTGGGTTTATCCAGCACAGGGGATTTAACTGCGCTAGCTAAAAACACTGTTAAAGACCCCCCTTTGTCAGTGATAAAAAAGCACTATTAAAGGGGGTATTTAACAATATTTTTTCATCATTTTTAATGTGTGTCTTTAACATCACTTTTAAAATATCTCAGATAAATGATTTCTTTTATCAGCTCTTGTAAAAAATGATGATAGGGGGGTTATCAACACTTTTTTAGAAGCACAGTTAAAGAACCTCCCTTTATTAGTACTTTTTTACATGTGATGATCAAAGTTTAATTCAAAAAAATATTTCTCTTTAACAAAAAATATATTAATTTATAAATATATAAAATATTTATATTAAAACAATATTTTTAAAAAAATATGTTTTGGATTACATAAATAGATATTTACACTAAATATATAAGATATTTATTCAAAATGGCTTGTATAATAATTTACAAAATATTTTTAATCAATAATTTTATTATTATTAATGATTAATAGTCATTTGAAATCAATTTGATGATAATAAAATCAATAAATAATAAAATATCTAAAATAAGATGAAAATGTAACTCAAACATCAAACGACCCTAACTTTTGATCTTTGTGTCCATTTGGGCTCTACCACATATCAAATCAAATAATGTGATTAGTTATACACCACTAATGGAAAAGGTAAATATTTGTCTCATTTTTCAAAGCCAAAAACTACCCATAAGGCCTCCAAAAATGAGATTTTATTCGAGTTGCCACAATTTTTTTAACATTTGATTGATTTAAAGCCTCATTTAAGAGGTTCTTTTTTCTAATTTTCTATTGGGACTGAATTTATTCATAGGTCTTACATTCATATTGATATTACGGTTTTTTAATTTTATCATTATTCACAATGTAATTTTATTTATAATTTAATATATCCATGTTTTCATATATTTACTTATAATATATCACTAATATAAATATACATATCAGCACATTTAAGTATAAATGTATATTCTAATATATATATAAAAAAATAATATAAATATGTATTTAAAACAACATCTAACCAATTTTGACATTATGAAAATATATCTATGAAATTTATATATACTTATATGTGTATATTAATAAACAAACATATATTTATATTATATTCTAGTATATGTAAATGAATATAATATTTAATATATTTAAAACCTGACATTATTATCTTTTGGGGAGAAGTGTGAAATATTTATGGATCATAATAGACTCAAGTATATATTCCTGAAGAAATATATGAATATGTGGGAGTAAATATGGTTAAATATTATTAAAAACTATGACTAGTTAATCTAATAGAATCATGGGAAATAAAATAAAGTGTGGTATTATTTAAGTATAATGGTTCCAAAATTTTTAACATTTTTGGGAATTTATAATGATCCAATATTCTTAGAATTTAATAGTATGGACATGGAAATCATAAAGGAAGGAATATCATCAACAATTTCATAATTGATTACTCAACCATACCTTATGAATAAGATAAAGGATTATCAAAGAGATGATATGAAAACATAGAGATAGGTGGAAGCTATAAGAAAATAGAGATCCTTATTGATAAAAATTAATGAAAAAGGAGTTGTATGATTTGGTTAAAGACAATGTTTACCACCAAATCATGAGTTAAAGATGGATCCATTAGATGATGCACATATCTTGACCATCTCCATCCATCCATGGAGCAAAAAGAAGTATCAATATCTCCAAGAGAGTTATTGATGGGTAAATATAAATAAATAGATTACATAATATACATCACGGTGTCATATATGTGAGTAAGTTAATGTGGAAAGGCAAATATAAAATGGGATGATGTAACCATGTCCTATAACTACATAGAAATGGGAAAACCTGACAATGAACATTGTCACTTTTCTTCTAAATAAATCAATAGTTAATAATTATATATTGGTTTTGGTGGATCATCTTACAAATAATTCTCACTTAATTTAAATTTGAGAGGTATTATCACTCAATAAACTTGCAAGGATATACATTTGAGAAGTTGAGAGGCTACATGGAACACCACTATCAATTGTATCTGATCAAGACCCAGGCTTTTCCAAAAAGTTCTAGAAGAGTCTCCAATATTCTCAATATAATGAATTAAACTTCATCATGAATTATCACCCTCAAACTAATGTCCAATATGATAGTATTATCTTGACACTCATGTATATACTGAGAGCATTCTCAAGGGACATAGAAGTAGGATCAAATCAACATATTTTTCTATTTGAGTTTTAATACATTAATAATTTCCACTCAAGAATCCAAATGGATCACTATGAATCCAATTATGGGAAATTCTGCAGAACACCTGGATGCTGGGATGAATTTTGTGAACGCAAATTTCTAGGTCCTGAAAAGGTTAAGGAAATTGTGGAAAAGTTAAAGACCATTCAATATCACCTCAGGTAATCTTAGGGTTGACCGGTGAACTATTCTAAAAATCACTAACGTGGCCTAGATTTTTATGTTTGATGCAAGGTATTCCTCCACATATATTCATGTAATAAATTTTTTATATTTTGTAAGAAGTGAAATCATAGTCCAATAAACATTTCCCGCTTTGAGATCATTTATCGTATTGAAGTAGTGGCATGTTTTCTAGTGCTCCCACGTAACCTATGTCAACTACATGATGTGTTCCATGTATAAAAATTGAGGAATTATATACCAGATCCCTAACATGTATTGAATCTGGTGGTGGTACCATTGGATAAGGATCATTTATATGAGGAGCATTTGGTTATGATCTTAGATCATAAATACAATGTTCTATGAAATAAGATAATTTACCTTGTCAAAGTGTTGGGGATAAACCACAAGTTTATAGAAGTGATGTAATAATTGTATGAGGTTATGAAAAAAATTACCATAATCTATTTTAGTGTTTGAGATTAAAATTTCAATTTAAAATATTTTTTAGGGGTGAGATTATAATGAACCAAACATTTAAAAATAAAATTCCTTTTGTGATTGAATTAAATTCCCTATTATGTATTGTTGTTATAAAAAAAATATAGTTATTTGGTTTTATTATATCCTATTGGATTAAAAATAACATTAAAAATTATAGTCCTTGATAATAAATCCATTTAAAAATGATCATATGATTATTATAAATATATTTTTTTGATAAATTCTATTTACAGAGACAAAGGAAGTGATGGCCTCAACTAGAAAGATCATGCCGTATAAATCCCATTTTTCAGATCATCTAAGTGAGATAAAATCACTGGGCATTTTTCTAGACTAATACCAAGAAAATATCTCATAGAAAAATCACCGGAAAAACCTTATATGGGATAATTTTAATCTCATCAAGATCATGACCCAAACAATTCACGTCGAACCACCCAAAGAAAATATCACAATCACACACCTTACCCTTAGGGAGTCTACTAGTATAAAAAAGGGTTGTGTATCATGACCCTAAAAATATGGATATGTATGTTGTATTTTCAATATAATAATAATTATATTTAATCCTTATTGTTTTTACTTTGAAAATGATTTTAGTTTTGATATGATATAACACAAATTTTATTTTTGGGTAATATGCTATTTTAATTAAAATATTTCTTTTTTTGATTTAATGGATTTTTTAAATAAATAATATTTTATTAAAATATTATTAACAAATAATTATTATTAAATTTAAATTATAATCTATTTTTAATGATATCAAATGTCATTTTTATAGAGGTTAGAAAACTATTACTATGAAAAACCCATCATTTCTCAATAAGTATCTATTCTATTTTAAACGTAAAAATAAAATTATTTATAAAATTATTTTGATAAAATAAATATTATTTTTGGAATTATCCTGTCAAAATTATCCAATGGTTAATTTTTCCTACTTTTATGAGATAGTTAAAATTTCAGGTAAAAATTAAATATGGAATAAATATATGGTGTGTATTATGAAATCATAATGACCCAAAAGTGATGAAATAAATTATATTAAATATATCTACAACAAAATATTTGTGTTTTATTAAATTAATGGGTTTTTATGTTATTTGATTAATTTTATAAGGCCTTTATGAAACCTACAAATTCTATATTATATTTTACGGTTTTAAAATCATTTCTTTAAGAACATGACTCACATCCACATCACTAAGGGTAAAATTTTAATAATTTCGACCATACCAATTATAAAATAAAAAAATTCTTTTTCGGTAGAAACCATGTTAAAAAATGGTAATGTTTGTGTTTTCTATTACATTATTATATAGATCCCAAAACCTGTGTTTGGGAAATAAAAAAGATCTCCACTCTATTTTCCTATACAAACCCACTAAATCTCACATTCATCATCCTAAAAAACCTTGGATCAGATCCTTAATCTTACATACCCAATATTGTGACAAACCAATGTGCCCTCAATCCCTCAAGAAGCTCCTATAAAGCTTTAGGAATCACCATCTCAACGTAAAGGATCCTCACTTTCTCATCTTTTTGCCGGAATCTCCATTATCTTATGCCTTTTATATCCAATTAAGAATGATAGGATATGTTCTTAAATATCACCCTTAATTATATTATGATGTATAAATTATTATAGAACCCATTAAATCTCATTAATCTCTCCCATGAACATTTCTATTCCCCCTTTATGATGCTGAAATTTCAATAAGATTTTCAATGACCAAAAATTATGTAGTAAATACCCATACCCATTTCCTATCAAGGGTGTTAAAATTTATGAAAATATAATTTCTTTACTGTGGATTTATATGTATGAATTCTGAACTCCACTATCATGACATTAAATTTGTTAAAATATGTTCTTATGATATATGATCTATGTGTCACATTTATGCATGTACATTATATGATTGTGATGGGTGCACCCAAATAGAATCCCAATGAATTGGGTAATGTTTTAGTATCATGAGACACCATGTATAGTGCATGAGAGGTTATCCTAAGAACATTATATTATAATTTTTTAATTCTTAACCTTTAATTTTTCTTATGATGTCATGTATTAATGTTTCCTCTTCCTATGATGTCTTTATCTTATCATATCTAATTTTTATGTTCATGATTATAACCCATTTTATGTCCCATTAATATACCTATTTCATTACATGTAATTCCTTCTCATGTTATTCTTTTTCATATTCCCTCAATGGAATTTATATCTAACCCCTTTCTTATGTATATCCCCATGTTATTCCATGTAGTTTTAAGAATGATTGAATAATATGAGCATGTTAAATAAGTTTTCAATAATGTAGATATATCCCATGTTTTAAGTTGTCTTTTAATGTACCTAATTCCCAAATATACTTGACATCTTGATCTTCTGGATGGTGTTGTGTTTATTCTTATGTAATAAATCATGAATTAATGTGTAATAATGATTAAGGTTTTCATACTCTTCCTATCTTCTTTCAGGGGATACTAAATTTATCCTCTATCTTACATTCATATAAATGTTACGTTGTTCAAATTTTATCATATTCCATGTTGTAGTTTTATTTATAATAAATTATATATATATATATATATATATTTGTGTGTGTATTTATATTTATAAATTTACATATAAAAATTTAATTGTATAAATATGAATTTTAACATATTCTCATATAAAATATATTTTAAAATATAGAAACATTATGTAAATAAAAAATAATTATCAATTTTATTTAAAATAAATATTTCTCAATTTTATATACTATATTAAAATGTGAGAATATTTATATGGTTATAAAAAAATTTATATAATTTTTATATATAAATTTAGGCGTCTCTATCTCTAATAACAAACAAATATATATTTTAGTATTTTTAATAAAATATTTGAATGAATATTAATATAATATATATGTGTGTGTGTTTGTGTGTTTCATTTAGACAAATCCATATGTATATATATATATATTAAATTGAAGACAAACACACACAAATACATAATATTTTTAAAAGGTTGGGGCTGAAGCCTCAATTTATTATTTAAACCAAAGACCTCTTTAAACTGGGTAGAGGGAGATCCACTGCATAGCCCGAAGGCACAAGGCCATGTGGCTTGAAGACTAGGCTTGAATTCCCATTATTTTGGCTCAAAAATCCCCTCGAAGAATACTACTTCTACAATACCCTGGTGGCTACAATGCCTGCTACAGTACCATCGCCACTATAGTTTATGCTACAGTGCCTCTGCTGCTAAAGTGTCACCACTGCTACAGTTACTCCGATGTTACAGTACTACTATAGTTCCCTGCTATAGTGCTGCTACCGTACCACAGAAATTTGTCCATCCCTGGATTTGATCCTGGGCTTTTTGGATGCCAAGCAGGAGATACCATGTTTGAATCTAGGCATGTAGAGCTACCGTAGAGATACCATGTTTGAATCTTGGGATGCAGAGCTAACTAGGGTATGGAAAAGGACTGATAAAGGTTGGGGGATTTATATGTTGGTAGGAAATTGATAGGCGAGTGTAGTAGAAAACCACTAATAAAGTGGGGAGTTATTCTAGAGGGATCATGAGCGGAGGACATAAAAAATTTGTAAAAATATATTTGACTAGTTGAATCATGATTTTTTGTGCTAATAAACATACCCTTATAAATGATAAAAAATTCAAGAAAACTGGACTTTATTTGTGATAAAAAAGTTCTAGTAAAGATGTAATTGACCAACACTTTTTTAGTGATAATAAAGAGTTCGTTTAGCAACTATTTTTTAACACTAATAAAAGTGATTGGATATATCATTTCATATATCATAAGTGCTTTTATGTATCGGAAAATGACCATTTTGAGGACTGATAATGGGTATTTCAGTACTAGTGAATCTATAACATCATCTGTAATTCCTTGTGAAAATCCATTGAAAACTAGTTTTTTGATAAACATTAAAACTACTTTTAGAGAAGATTTATGATTTTTATAAAACTCAATCCCCATTTGTTCAATTTAAAAGTGTTCTCCAAAATAAATTTTTAATGATTACAATAAATATGAATTGAAAAATCCAAATCTTTAAGAAAATATTATCCTATAGAAAATAATTATTTAGCTTCAATCTATAAATTAATCTATCACGATCTCCATCAAATACATGTATCTTCATACCTATATCCACCAGTTACATCATATACAAGAATCTATTTTTATATAACCCATTTTTCAATGATATTGAGTAACCATAATACAAATAGTATTTCAATTAAAATTTCTACTCATAAATTCTCAATTATCTGAGAATAGTCTAACCAAATCGATGAAAACATCACATATCATTCACAATTTTTGAGGATCACATCAAATTACACTCACCCGATAGATAATCTAAGCATCTGTTTTATATAATAATTTTTAGAAACATCCTTAGTCTATCTCAATCAAGGAAACATATGTTAGAATCATTATGTGTGAGAAACTTTTCTTTAGGGTTGATATCTTACAAATAACATGATCATCAACATAACCAACCACTCTTCGATTAGGTAAACCTCAAGGATTGCATAATAAAAGTTTAAAATGGTGAAGGTTATCATGCTAGGTATCCCACCAACCCTAGGTTTCATGGACTCTAAATATGAACCAAGAACCCATAGTTTACTAGGGACTTGGTATATGACACTGAATATAGAATAAATTTTGGCCTATCAAGCACACAAAACATAGTTTGCACCTTGTGATCATATTCTATTTTTTGAAATAAGAATCCTACTCATGCTATATTTAACATTTTTTCACAACATATAAACCTAAATAAATAAATTCAGTTAGGAATAACTCATAGGCCCACTTTCATAGGTCAATTAAAATTTTACTTCATGATATATGTGTGTATGTGCGTGCACGTGCAACCAATGTGAAAGAATGATAATGTGGAGATTATTATTTTTATATTGAGATACATTTTATATCTATAAATGACTTTAATAAAACATAAAAACATAGATAAGATTATATATAATTTATCATATAAGATATATTAATAGGACAACTTTGTGTTTTCTAAACTTTTATGGGTTTTGTTAAACACATTATATAATAATGTAATTCCATCCACATCATTGTATGGTCACTTAATATAACCCTATAAAAGAACTCTTTAGTGATTAACATATATGAATGAAGATATCTTTTATAACATTGATAATTTGGAATCATTTTCTTAATTTTCAAATCCTTCAATAGATATTCAAATACCATTACCCCAAAAAATAAAATGTTATAATGTTAATAGTTTGTATTATCAACATAGAAGTCATTATAACATTGTCATTATCATCATTCTTGGATATCATTGCATAAACATTTTTCCCTTAGAAATTATATTAACTTTTTAATTTTAATGGAATAATACTTTATTTGTTAAAATTTAACTTCTCCAAGTGAAAACTATTATAAGTTGGTTCCCTAGATCCCACTCATGCATGTAATTTTATTACCATCACTTGTATTCAGTTTAATATATACATGTGATTACATTACCGTAGTAGTTTTAATAATCTGGATACCACTATATTTTTCCAAATTTACTTTTATTACTTATCTTATAAAAAGGTTTTAGTAGTTTTATAGATTTAATGATAACCTATAGATACTGTAATAGTAATTTTCAGGTTATTTCATATGGACCAAATACATCATACTGATAGGACACAGATGATGTGTGACCATAAGGTCATGTTGGATTATAACCATTGAGACATCTTCGGATTAAGTTCACACTTAGTGATATCATGTAGATGAGATCATGAGTATTGACCCACAAATAGGTACACCATATGTTTCTTGTATCATTGGAAGTTCTTATTTGTGAACATATTAAATATTATCGTAACTATATACTATTATTAGTGTATTCTACTTGATTATATACTTTTATGTAATATAAAATCAATATAATTTATGTTTTAGTGAGGTAACTTTCATTGGATGTGTTTTTGGTTGTATGGAATTCCTTGAATACTCACGTTAGAATTTTTATCTTATGAAAGGAAGTGATATCTTAGAGTTATTCAATCCTATATAGGGGCTCTAATCATTATAAATGAAAATGTTACATCAATCCGATGATAATAACTTTAAAATATCTATCACATTTATTTTATTTTGTGTCCTAGTTCCAATATTAACACACTCCCACAAGTTTCTTAGGAAAAATATTCTATTTAGAATATCATGTCAAGAAACTCAAACTCGTTTTGTGTTCCGAAATATTTCTTATTTTCTTAGTGGAATGATTAAAAAACTAGTTTTTCTATATAAAATATTTTATTAAATGTTATTAGATAATTGTACTTAAACGAAGATTGTTATTTAAAAGAATATACTCAGGGGTTGTGGGATAATATCAATCGTATTTTAACAAACATCATGGATAAACATTTTCACCATGGATAAGCATTTTTATCCTATTCTTCTTCTAAAAACATGTTATTGAATCAAATAAATCATAATAAATGTTTATAACCATTTTCACTATTAAAATATGTTATAAATAATATAATAATACATAATATAATATATATCCATCTGATCTTGATAATATTTCTTTTCATTCAAATCCATGATTCATCAACACTTTGCTTCCTAATTTGAATAAAAACATGAAGCTTCATAAATTCACTTCTTGATTTTGAAATCCTATATACATAAAACAATTTTTATGTATAAATTTGGAATCAAATACATTTAAAATTATACAATATATTTTTATTACATAAAAACCTGTCATATACATTCCATAAATTTTCCAAATTACATCAGGTTTTTTTAGAAAATTCCCTCCTATAGAACCATCACTTATCCTTCCAAATAACCATTTTTGTATATAACATTTATTAACTACTCAAAGAAACAATTTTGTAATTTATAACTATCTTTTCTTCTTATGGTATATAATTTTATTCACACTATCTATAAAATACTAAAACCTAGACTTCATGTTCCCTAGTTCATCTTTTCTCCTATCTTTGAGAAACTATCGCAACATTTGCTTATACTCATTCACATTATTGGTACATTTTCATTGATGACAACAAAATAATTTTCATATTCAGAACAAGCTTTAATATATCCACATGTGGGTCATTTTATGCTTATTATAAGCATCTATTTGATCCAACAATTAAAATAATTAAATGTTAGGTTAATCTAGAATAGATTCTTCCAACAAATAATATTTTCTTCTTAATAACCATTATTATTTATGTTTTTAACCAGCATAATCATTTTTCATTCCTTAATATTATAATTTCTATAAGAATGATCTCATATTTTAGATTAATGATGATTACATTGATTCCATGTTATCTATAAAATAATATTTTATTAAATTAGTATCATCAATTACACTCATTTAATAAGCCCTTTTATTAATAGTGTTCACACTAAAATTATTATAAAATTTAAAATTTATCATATCCATTAGTAGGAAAAGAAAAAAAATTCCCTAAACAATGACTCCAAATTTTAATTACCCTTATAAATTTATTACTTAGGTCATCCATTATTCTAGTCATATCATATATGGTTGAGTAGACAACTCATTTCCCTGTTTATCATATGGATAAATTCAACACCATTCCTATGATATCCTAGTTATTATGGTTTTCATGATAATTATAACCCAAATATGATAGGGGTATTTCATTTACTAATTGTTAGGGTTATCCATTTCCACCATTCCTTTCCCAAGATAATCCAAGGGAATCCTACTTTAGAGGATCCTACTTGGATAAAAGTTCATGTTCTTAACATGTGTTTTCTTTGGAGGCAATATACTATTTTTAATAGGTATTTATCATATCACCAAGTTATTTTATGTGATTAATTTCCCATGTATTTGGCATTCAAGTTTTTTAGTTTGGTATCCCATTCATTCACCAGATCAATATTTCCAAACCATATTTATGTTTAAAATTTTACACAACTCGTATCTTATGTTGATAACCCAACTTAAAAGACAAATATGTTTATACATATAAAAATGAATCCCATGCGTAATTTATATGGACTCATTTAATTTAAATTCATAGAATCATATGAAATCAGTAATACCCACAAGACTAAGCTTGGATTGAATGTTCTCCAACCCGAACTTTTCAAAATATGGCATAAGCCACTATACTAGAGAACAGTTCAACCTAATGATCCTTTACCCAATGATATTTTACTCAATAAAAACTATAATCCCATAACCATTCTAACACAAAATACATATAAACAATAATTAAGTATTAAATTCAAGTTCATAACCAAATACAAGAAAAATGCACGGTTGATGAAAACTAAAAAAATTATCTTACCGAGCATGTAACTCCATAGATGCATGTATTATAACCTAGAATACGTTTAAAAACATAAACTAAGGCATACACATTTTCATAATATAACAATTATATATATGAAAGATAAACTCAAAATTAACATAAATAAATGAATAATTAATATATTTAAACATGAGATAAAAAATTATTATAAAATAATAAATAAACCAATAATAAACATTTTATAATTAATCTAATCATTATGGGATTTCCCTAACTAAATAAATATTAACACAATATATTTACTTTAGATACTAAAAACTTTATATTTTTCATTATATGAAATTTACATTAAATACATGATACTATATGAATTTAAAAAAAATTATATTTTAATTATTTTATATAAAAAATTTACATAATCTAAAAATCACATATTTAATATTATTTAATCCTTTTATAATATTACTAATAAAAAAGTGTTTTTACATAGTAAAAATAATTTCTCAAATAATTCAATTTTAATTAGAATGATTTAAATTAAATAATTATGAACAAGTCATAATTTAAATCTAAACTCTTTTATACTTTTACTTATTTTTTAATTTACAAGTATATTATAAATTAAACTTTTAATCTCAATGTAAAAAATTTATATATAAACCATAATTCATGACTTATAATTTGAAAATGGTATTTAAATATTAATATCTAATATTTCTGAAATTTTAATTTATTAAAAGATTCATAAAAATTACTTAATAAATTATAAAAATTATAATTAATTTATTTATAGACACCATTATACTTTAATTAATATCCCAAAATACATTTTATTATGATATAAAAAAAATTTATAAACCATTTGAGTCATTTTATAATTGATATTTATAGAAACTAACTTTTCTACTATATAATTTTCAAGGATATATTTTATGTCATATGTGGTCATTGACAAGAAAAAACACATTAATAAACCTACTATGTTATCAATCTTATATGAAAATTTTTAAATAATCAAGAACTATGTTTTGGTAAATCTGTAGGATTAAAAAAAAGATATTGGAAATATAATCAATGATAAAAGTCTTGTATGATATTAAACACTTTGTGTGACAGTCTATGTAGGAATAACTCACCGTGTAGGAAATCAGGACCTACAATATAGCTTCAACATCACATAAACATCGTTGTTAGTAACGTACATATGATAATATAATACCACTCTATATTTTTGACTTATAATATTCCCTTAAATTGGATAAAACTCTAACATATCCTAGATATGATTAACATGGTTCTCATTGTCATTACAGAATATGATACACACTATATCATATTAATGATGTGATACTCTATTTTGTGGTACTTCCTCAGCACCATTATAAATTATGACTAGGATATATAATATTCTATGATATAATGAAAACCAAAAAAATTTATCTACATCACTTCTTACGATCTCCCATTCTGTATGGAATGAACCATTTTTAAGATATCTTATATCGTATATAAGGGGAAAATATCATCTATTAATTATGATAGGCCATATACCATAAAGAAATATCCAATATTCTACATTTTAAAAATAATTTCATGAATCTAATCACATGGTGACGCTTTGATACCACTATTAGGACTATAAATATCAAGTAACCCATGTTTAATGTAACAAAAGAAATTAAAAACCCTAAAAAAGAACAATTTAATTACACATATCTTTATATCATAATTCTTAGTACAAATACTTTATAGGGTTCCAAAATATTCCCTCCCACATGGTGTATCCAACGACCAAACCAAATCACTAAATTCATGGGTGGGATTCCTCTTCACAACCAAAATATTATAGTAACTTATGATAGTTAAATAAATAAAAAGAAAGAGAGTTATGAGCGTGGACGTATGAAAAGGCTATATTGAATACAAAATGGGAATCATTCCCCATGCTACAATGCACATTTTTTATAAGCACAGGTCGTCAACCTAAAATAACTAATACTATGATTTATGAGTTAATTTAATATTTTATTAAAAAAATTCAACCCCTTGGTTGAATGCATTTATCCGATTATTTTTATTTATACCACCCATTTAATGATTTAATTAATTTAAATCACTATATATGTTATCAAATAATGTTTTACTTTTTTAGAAAATATTATGCTTTCTAGATGAGTCATAGTATACAATTCATGGCTAGGAAGTTTCATATTATCACTTTAATATTCATTAAGATGTGGAAAAAATAAGACATATGATATGTATTATGACCCAAACTAATTATGACATAAATAATACAATAATATCCTGATTTAAATATTACATCTGACAAATAGTCTTATTACCCAAGGACCTAAAGGTTTGGTGTCTTAAAAATTAGTTACATAGATGTTTTATTTTGTAACACTTTCATACAATTCTCTTTAATAATAATCCTCTATTTCCTTTTCTATATTACTCACATGACATAATCAACTTCATAACTCAAAATTGGAATAATAAGAAATGTTTTATCTCAAATGCACAGTAAGGGAAAAACAAATCATAAAGTAATTGATCATATAATTGAAGGAGAACCTGGGGAAATAGATAAATATATTATTAAAAATAATAATACCATATTTGATAATATTAAAAAACTTATGGAAACTTATGATCATTGAAGAATTTTTAATGAATTATGAAAGATAAAACATTTAACATATTAACATGAAAAAAAAGTAAAGATTACTTAAAAATGATTAATCACAATAATATGAAATTTCATAGATATAAAATGCATCTTAAAAATTTGGAATAACTTGATAAATATCATGGAAATGTGTCATAACTAGGGAAACATGAAAATGTGGCACAAATATAAGAATAAGAAAACATGTGTTAGAAAAATCATTATGCCAATGATTATTGGAAAAAACATTTTATGTATATGCGTGAAAAATGTTGGAAAACCCATTATGCCCATTAATGTGTGAAAAACATAATATTTCATTGCATAAATATCACATTATATATCATCTTAAACCAAAAATTTAGAGGTAAATATAGGACCTTATCCTTCATCATTTATATATATGTGTGACTCTTAAAAATAGTTGTCATCATAACCTAAATGAGTTATGAAAAAAATTGTTTTTAAAATATATCACATAACATGAACATAATAAATCATCAAAAGATTATTTCCTAAAAGGATTCATAGAAAAATAACATATATAGGGTGATCAAAACATCACTTCAGGTGAGACAAACCATGGAGAAAGAATTCTAAGTGAAATAAAAAATCTATCACAAAAATTTATTAAACATTATTATAAATGATGAATTATAAAATACATTGAAAAACACATTTTGGAGAAGGGAAGGAGAATAATTTTTGAAACCCTTATTAAATAGAGTTAAAAATATAAGATCCTTTAAAATTCATAAGGCTTATAAAAGGGTAAGTAAAAATACTTTAAAAAATTTTACTTTTGAAAGGAGTATCTAATAATGGAAACTTAATAAAGATATAAGTTTTACAAAAAGTGAATGTTAAAATAGTTTGAAAATTTTTACTTTTCTAAAGAATATTTAATAATGTAAACTTGAAAAATAGATAAATTTAATCAAAATAATATGTGGAGTGGATGATAAAAAAATTTACTTTTAAACAATAGAAAATCCATTTTAACATTTTGAAATAACCCTTTTGAATACCCACATCATTAAAAATGTAACATCCAGGTTCTGGAAGCCACCCAGAGGTGCCCCATACCCGGTTGGTCACACGACCTCAAGTACATTTCCCAGAACGCCAGAGACTGCTGACTAGCAGTGAGGGCCTTTGGTGTGATAGTGGGGAAACTATGCCCTCATTGGCATTGTATACTGTGAAAGAGAAAAACAATAAACATTAGCGGAAGTAGTAAACAATCCATACACAAGTGAACAATGCAAGACTAAATATGATAAACATTAGGAGCGCATATATATAAGATAAATGATACATATGTCTAGGAAAGTATCCAAACAAGTCACAATGTTGGAAATAAAAATAGTACTAAAAACAACTACAAAAGAAAGATAAAAATATCCTCAGCATTACAAGCCTAAGCTTGGTCCCATGCTCTCCAGCTCCACAGCAAGTAAAGTACCTGAAGTCGAAGGGCTCTTTCCCTTGTTTATACCTGCAACAATATGTTCTGTTTGGGCCCAAAAGCATGACCTAAACAGGGTGTGAGACTATATCCCAGTAGAAAACCTCCCAAAATATGTGCCTAATAGTCAGTGAATATATTGAATGTAAAAGTAAAGAAAAAAGTAAACAAAAACATGCTAAAAATAAACAATCCATAGTTCCAAAGTCAATCAACAGCTAATAAGCAGCAAATCACAACATGTAACCCTCTAAGAGGTACTCAAAGCCATCCCCTCTGGTCCTACATAACAAGTACCAACAACCCTCTATGAAATTCACTCATCCTAACCCCTCTTGTTCGGTCATACTGAATTATAAATACTCTTTGAGGAAGCACACATAGTCAACTCCCCTTATAGTCTAGGGTGGTCAAGAACTCTATGAGGAAGCTCACACAGTCAATTCCACTTATATCTGCAAGGTCAGTGACTCTCTGAGGAAGCAGACTAGGTCAATTCCCCTTATAGCCCAGGTCGTTCATAGACTCTATGAGGAATCTCAAATAGTCAATCCCTCCTATAACATATGGTAATAAGGTGATTCAAATAAACAAAACAGAGAATATTTGAGGAAGCACACACGATCTACCCCTGCATAGTCTAAAAAAGTCAAGAAACTTTTAGGAAGCTCTCAAAGTCCATCCCCTTATAGCCCAAAGTTATCATAGGCTCTCTGAAGATTCCCACTTAGTCAATCCCTATATAGCCCAAAGCTCAAAGACTCTCTGAGGAAAATCACTCGATCTATCCCTGTATAGTCTACTACACCTAGTTCTCACATCCCTGTGTAGGATAATGGAATTTAAATACAATATGGCTATAGTATACTTACAGAACTACTTGGCTAAATAGTTCTACAGCATATCAAGCATGTCAGAAAACATTTCTCCATCCCACTACAACAGGCATGGAAACAGACAAAAAAGAAATGAAAAATAGGACCAAACGGTTATAAATAGATTGTGCATGGGCAGAACCTCTAAATCCTAATAGTTCAACCATATTAATATTCAAACATCCTCTACACAGGCATACTAGCATGGAAGGCATACAATAAGGGTAAAACGGTAAACACCCAATACCCCCGTTCAAGGTTATTGGTGGAATTTGCACATAATATTTAAGGACATTCAACATAAAGGCACAAACCACCTACCTTAGGGTTAGGAGGTCAATATACATGAACCATGAGGCATGAAACTCTTTATAACATCTTAGATCTATGAAAACGTACAAAACATTCAACCCATGATAACGTGGAAAAGAGGAGGAATTGGAAAATGATGCGCTGGAAGAAGAAAGAGCTTACCACTGGGATTCCAACATACTCAACGGTTTTCGAAATGGATGACGGATGGAGGATTGAGGCCTCTTTGAAGATCGGCGGATGCTCGGTGTGCTAGGATGAACGAAACCTAGAAGAAGTGGTTTCTATCCATCAGATGTGACCCAGTTGAGTTTACTGGAAAAAAAACAAAGTACACAGCATGTTCTTTTGAAGTAAATGGAGTGTACATTCCCTTTCTTTACTCCACTTTAGGAGGACTCCACATCACCCATACATGGTTGTGTGTGTGGTCGTGATCCGACCAGCACACAACCTCCAGCGGCATTGCAGTACCCAGTGTGTACTTCAACAATTTCCATATTTTCCTCTTTTTCCAAAAAACGACGAGAAAAGGAAAACATATCTGAAAAGAATATCCAAGTTGTTACAAACTTCCCCCTTTAAAGAAATTCATCCTCAAATTATCCTAGCATGGAGTAGAAGAAGGAACCCTAAACAGCTCCAGCCACTATGCTCGTACATCAGCCTCCCCCCCCCAAGTCTCATCATGTACCCACTCATACTGCCAGAGCACCCATACCAGAGGAACGGACTATCTACGGAGAACCTCTATACTGTGAACGACAATCTGGAAAGGATGATCCTCAAATGATGCATCCACCTCGAGCTCAAACTCCTCGGGTTGAAAGACATGAGACGGGTCTGAAAACTAACCTCGGAGCTGAGAAATGTGGAAGACGTCATGCATAGCCTATTACCTTTGAGATAACTACAACTGATAGAAAACTGGCCCAACTGTCTCCAACACATAAAATGGCCATATGTACCTCTATGAAATCTCACCCTGTTTCTGAATCCTCCTGCGCCCCAACCTCGGTGTGACACGTAGGAAAACCTGATCCCTGACCTCAAACTCCAGAGATCATCTCTACCGATCTGCATAAGACTTATGCCAAGACTGTGCAGTAGCCATCCTTTTCCAAATCAATTCTATCTGCTATGTGGTCTCATGGACAAGACGGGGCCCAAAAAAGCAGCATCTCCTACCTCCATCCAACATAAGGTTGATCGGCATGGCCTACCGTACAAAGCCTCATAAGGTGCTATCTAAATAGTTACTTGAAAACTACTATCGAAAGAAAACTCCACAAGAGGTATATTTTTCTCCCATGAACCTCCAAAGTATATAATTCAAGCTCAGAGCATATCCTCAAGAACCTAAATCATACGCTATGACTAGCCATCTATCTGGGGATGGAATACTATACTCGAAAGTACCTGTGTATCCAAATCCATCTGAAGCCCCTGCCAGACCTGAGAAGTAAAATGCCCATACCTGTATGAAATAATGGAGTGTGGAACTCCATGTAGATGTAAAATCTCTTGGATGTAAACCCATCCCATCTCATCAACACTAAAGGTCTCCTTGATCGGTAAGAAGTGAGAAACCTTCGTAATTCTGTTGATGACAACCCAAACAACATCATTCCCTCAAGGTGACCCTGGTAAACCAGTCATGAAGTCCATCGAGACACCATTCCACTTCCACTGCAGAATGGGTAACTCCCGCAAAAATCATGTTGGTTGATGATGCTCCGCTTTGACCTTCTAAAAAGTGGAACACCTTTTGATAAAACTTGCAATATCTCTCTTCATGCCTGGCCCCCAATACTGGCGGTGTAGATCACGATACATCTTGGTGATGCCAGGATGAACTGCCAAAACTGAGGAATGAAAATCCCACATCAGCTCCTCGCGTATGTCCACAGAAACCCATACGCGTCTTTGGAAACACAAGATCTCATCCTCATCTACTGTCTATCTAGGAAGAGGGTCCTCTCATGACACACTCTCCCGCAGTAATAGTCCTTCTGAGTCTGATAGCTTCCTCATCCGTACCCGATTTAGAAGAGTAGAGGTAACAACTACAGAGGATAGAAAAGTCTTCCCCTATCTATCATGCACCTCCAAATATATCTCATAGAACATAGCCATGAGCTTCCAATCACTATTGGCCTCCTGAACTATCTGTATATGAGTTCTCCTGCTCAACATATCAGCCACTAAATTGTTATTCCCAGGTGTATAGGCATGCTCAAAGTCAAAGGACTGAAGATACTCGACCCACCTGCACTATCTCAGATTCAGATCACACTGAGTGAAGATGTATTTGAGACTTTTAAGGTCAGTGAAAAGCACAAAATGCTCTCCCAGAATATAATGTCTCCAACAGCATAAGGAATAAACAAAAACTGCCAACTCTATATCATGCGTCGGGTAATTCATCTTAGGTGGCCTCAACTGCCGAGACCCGTACGCAATGACTCTATATCCATGCATCAGAAAAGCTCCCAACCCGATACCTAAAGCATCACAGTAAACTGTATAGCTCTTTCTCGGCTCTGGAAAGACTAGTATCGGTGATGACGTCAACCTCTTCTTCAGATCATAAATGGATGACCGATAAGAATATAACCACAAGAACTTCGCACCCTTTTAGTCAGACCTTTCAATAGTGATGCTAGGCGTGAAAAGTCATGTATGAAGTGTCTATAGATTCTAGACATCCATAGGAAACTCCATACCTCAAAGAGGTTCATCAGCTGCTCCTAAGAAATGACTGTTGTCACATTCTCTGGGTCTACTGATACTCCTGTCTCTGATATAACATGACCTGATATGTGAATCTGATCCATCCAAAAGTGGAATTTCCAGAGCTTAGCATATAATTGATGCTTTCTTAGTTTACTCAGAACAATCTCAAGATTGGTATCATGGTCGTGTAGAGTGTGAGAGTACACCTAAATGTCTTCCATGAAAACCACAATGAAGGAATCCAAGTATTGATTGAACACTCAGTTCATTAGTGCCATGAAAATGGTAGGTTCATTCTTTAGACCGAACAGAATAACCGTATACTCAAATAGACCACACCTGTTTCTAAAAGCTGTGAGAGGTATATCAGATGGTCTAACAGGAAACTGATGGTTACCAGACCTCAAGTTGATCTTCGAGAACACCTAGGATCCTCAAAGCTGGTCAAAGAGATCATCATTCATCGGCAAGGGATATCGGTTCTTTACCGTCAACAATATCACGTTTCGATAATCCACTAAAAGCTTGAGGGTGTCGTCTTCCTTCTTCGGAAATAGTATTGGCGAACGCCATGGAGAAGTACTGGGTCAGATGAAACCCTTAGCCTACAACTCCTCAAACCACTTCTTGAACTCCTACAACTCATGTGTAGCTATCCTATAATGAGGAATGGACATCAGTGCTGCTCTTGGAACACTCTCAATAGAAATGTATACCTCACGCTACGGAAGAAAACCTGAAAATTCTTCTAGAAAGACATCCCTAAAAAGATCCACCACTAGAGGAAAGTCTAACTGTGAAGTCCCCTGGTCATCTAGATATAGACTGGAAATCTGGGCTATAAATCCTCCTAGTCCATGATAGTTGGGTCTTGCTCAACTCACCTGGACATCCCACTCGCCCCGATGAAGAAGAGATCCACCCTCTGGTGATATGAAACTCACCCTGTAGTGATAGCTATCAACGACTACCTGAAAGGGAACTAACCAGTCCATTCCGAGAATGAAATCCTAGCTTTTCATCTCTAGGTCATAGTGGTCCCATAAGAAGTGACACCCCACAACCTCAAGGGTTCACTCTCTGTGCTAACGTACACTAACCGCTCTAGTCCTCAATGGTGTTTCTAGTGTAAAGATATCAACGGAAGAGAAGATGCAGTGACTAAGGATTTCCACAATATCAATAGAGATAAATATATGGGAAGACCCTATGTAAAACAGATAATAAGATAAAACTGAGGCTACTAAGATCATACCTCGAATGGTGGAAGGTATGGGATCCTACTTATGTTGGGTCTAGTTCATCGCAAAAGTCTAGCCTGGTCCATGACCTTGTGACCTTGCCTGACAGCTTTGAGCTGATCTGTCCTGCTGTCGCTGATAGAATAGTGACTGACCACCCTGGACATGACCTTCAACTTGGCCTGAATGGCCGAAAGAACTCCAGTTCACAGACTGGTGAAAAAATGGTGGTGATGTTCCCAAACGCGGAGTCATGGATGAACCCTTTCCTCCAGCTTCTAGAGGGAAAAATTGACAGAAATATTGGAGATGGCCCATCCAGCCACAAGATTGGCACTCCATCGGGTCTATTCATCAACGTGGCATTGTTTGGCCACTCCTCTCGCACTGGTATCACACCACTTGGCTACCAGAAGGTTCATCCCATCTACTCTGATCTCCCTGAGAAAGCTCCCTACAGAGCATCCTTCTATCAGCAGGAGGAATACTAAATCTGGATGTCGAACCCCCCTGGCTCACTACTGCAGAATCCCTCAGATTTCACTCTTTGATAAGTTCATGGTTGATGATAGAGGATATCGAATTCAATCTGAACATGTTCACCTGGGAATGGATCTCTTACTTGAGATTGTCCTCAAACTTCCTAGCTAAGAACCACTCATCACCTTCTGGGATAGGTGTGAAATGCTACAGCTCCATGAAATTTTAGGAATACTCCATCATAGAATGAGTCCCCTGCTATAAGATCATGAACTCTCGGGCTTGGTCCGCCCTCAAGTTCTCCAGGTAGAATTAATTGTTGAAGATACCTTGAAACTCCTCCCAAGCCATATTTTTGTGGCTTTCGACCTAAAAGATGACATATCACCACCTCTTGGCAGAGTCTCAAAGCATGTAGGTCACGAGCTTCACTCTCCTCTCTAGTGGTACCTCTAGATGCTCGAAGATCGTCAGTGTGTCTTCGAACCATGACTATGCAGCCTGAGGTTCTCCTTCCCCTAAGAAGGTGGGAGGATGCTGCTACTGGAAAACCCATGTCAAATTAGCCATCAATAGGACATGAGGATGTGCTTCGTGGAAGGTATGCATCATCCTCATAAAACCCTCTCTAAACTGCACATCAGCACCTACAACTAGTATAACGGCTGGTGCCAAGGGTTGCACAATAGGTGGATCTTTAAGAATTCCTTGATCAGCCATATCGGGCGTCTGATCACTACCCTGCAACTGGCAGTCAACGGGAGGATGACTCGGTGGCATTACTCTGCAAGGTCAAACACACACCTTAGATTCATGATTTTCAAGAACTGAAAACTAAAAGGACAAGAGGGGAACATAAAAAGGAAAAAAATCATGTTTTGAAAAACATGACAACATGGTGTGTACTTTTCCTACACGGTGCGTTCCCTTAAGTCATTCACATGGGCGTGTACTCCTGCCTAAACTGTTCGTGTAACACCCCAAATACATGGCGTGTTGTCTGATCACACGGCATGTACTTGAATCCTATTCCCTATCTGAGTCCTTCTACATGGTCTAGCCACAAGGCTCTGTTAAGATCAAACTACACGGCTTGTTCAAGGGGGACACGACATGTACTTTGACAAGATTCACCGGCCCGTGTTGTTAGCTACACGGCCAACTACATGGATAACACTACACGGGGTGTTCCAGGAGGACATGACGTGTATGAGAAGAGGTTACACTAACCTGTGTTGCTCGTTACATAGCTGGGGTTCCTATTTCAGACTACACAGCGTGCTAAACTAGTACAGGGTGTGTTCCTACAAGAATTTCCCCATCTCGTTCCTCTGCCTACACGGTCTACGACACGGTTTAGAGACTACACGGCGTGTACATAAGTACACAGCGTATACTTTTGAAAAAATGTTTCTTCCCAAACATAAGAGCACTTGGCATGTTGTCAAAACTACACGGCATGTATTCTGGTTTTTTTCATATAGTAAACCTCAGAATCTACTCCAGAGCCAAGAAAAACACTGAAACGAACGCAGAAGGTGCTAAATTCTGATCCGTGAGGGGCCATACTTCCCACAAATCAATGTTTGGCATCTTATACAAGTTATAGAAAGTCAAAAACGAAAAGATCCACCAAATTCCAGTCCATGAGGGGCCATAACACCCCAAAAACCAACGTTTGGTGTCTATCTAAGCCAGTCAATATACAAAAAATTTCCCTATCAAACAGCAGAGATTCTATCAAAGAATCTATCACAACAGCATGCATAATCTACACAATGTCTATTACAACAACATGAAATCTCTAATGCATCGTAGATGTCATGGAAAGAATGCATGGAATGTGATTTCTAACACATGCATATATTATTCATGAGATGGAATACCCTCATCTCACCGGGTTGAGATAGAAATAGAACCGCAATAACAACAACGGTAACAACACATAACATGTGAATCACTCAACGGTGAAATCAAATCAACTATAAAATTGAAATAGACAAGGTAGTATGGCCTTTCCCTATACACGGGTTAGCCACTCCTAGGCACAGATTATTACTAACTACATATTCCGTCTTATCCATGGCTATAGGATCCAAAAACATTGTCAAGAGAAAAGAATCCCTCTGATACCACTTTGTAATGTCCCGGTTCCAGAAGCCACCCAGAGGATCCCCATACCCGGTTGGTCACATGGCATCAAGTGCATTTACCCAAATGCCAGAGGATACCGACATTTAGTGAGGTCCTTAGGTGTGACAGTGGGGAAACTATGCCCTCAATGGCAGAGTACACAACGGAAGTGAAAAATAATAAACAATAGTGGAAGCAGTAAACAATCCATAGACAAGTGAACAGTGGAAGACTAAATATGATAAATAGCAGGAGTGGAAATATATATATATGTATATATAAATCATGATATGTATTCCTAGGAAAGCATCCAAACAAGTCACAATGCTAGAAATACAAACAGTACTAAAAACTAGTACAATAGAAAGATTAACAGCTCCTCAGCATCGCAAGCCTAAGCTTGGTCCCATGCTCTCCAGCTCCACAGCAATTCATGTACCTAAAGTCGTAGGGAACTTTCCTTTGTCTAAAACTGCAACAATATAGTATTTTGGGCCCAAAATCATGACCCAAAAAGGGTGTGAGACTAAATCTCAGTAGGCAACCACCCGAAGATCCGTTTCTAACAATCAGTGAATATATGGAAGGTAAAAGTATTGAAAACAGTAAACAAAAACATGTTGATCAATAAACAATCTACGGTTCCAAAGTCATGAAACAGCTAACAACCAGAAAAGCACAAAAGTTAACACTCTAGGAAGTACTCACATACATCCCCTCTGGTCCTACCTAATAAGTACCAACAACCCTCTGGGTAGTTCACTCAGCCTAACCCCTCTGGTTTGGTCATACAGAATTATAAAGACGCTCTAAGGAAGAAACACAATCAACTCCCATTATAGTCTAGGGTGTTCAGGATCTCTCTGAGGAAGCTTTCACAGTCAATTCCCCTTATATCCCCATGGTCAAGGACTCTCTGAAGAATCACACTCAGTAAATTCCTTTTATAGCCCAGGTCGTTCATAGACTCTCTAAGGAAAGTCACATAGTCAATCCCTCCTATAGCCTATGGTAATTAGGTGATTCAAACAAACAAAACAGAGACTATCTGAGGAAGCTCACATGGTCTATCCTTGTATAGTCTAAAACAATCAAGGACTCTCTGAGTAAGCTCTCATGGTCTATCCCCTTATAGCCCAATGTAATCCTAGGCTCTCTGAGGTTCCTCACTCAGTCAATCCTCGTATAGCCTAAAGCTCAAAGACTCTCTGAGGAAGCTCACTCTGTCTATCCCCTTATAATCTACTACACCCGGTTCTCACGGCCCTGTGTGGGATAACGACATAAAAATACAATATGTTCAAATTAGACATATAGAAATACTTTTATAAGTAGTTCTACAACATATCAATCATATCAGAAAACATTTCTCCATCCTACTATAATAGGCATGGAAACAGACAAAGCATCCAAGGCAAAACCGGACTAATCAGTCAAAAACAGATCGTGCATGGGTATAACCTCCAAAGCCTAATAGTTAAACCATATTCATAATCAAACATCCCCTACATAGGAATACTATCATGGAAGGCATACAACAGGGGTACAACGGAAAACACCCAATACATCGTTCAAGGGTATTGATGGACTTTTTAGATAATATTCAAAAACATTCAACAGAAAGGCACAAACCACCTACCTCAGGGTTAGAAGGTCAATATACTTGAACCACGAGGCATGAATCTACTTATAATAACATATATCTATGAAAATGTAAAAAAAATTCAACCCACAATAACTTGGAAAAGAGGGGAATTGGAAAACGATGCTCTGGAAGAAGGAATTTCTTACCACTACAATTCCAATACACTCAACGGTTTTCGAAACAGAGGACGGACGGAGTATCGGGGCCACGTCGAAGATTTTTGGATAATCAGTGCTCTCAGATGAATAGAACCTATAATAAGTGGTTTCGGTCTGTCAGACGTGCTCCCGGTGCGTTTAATGAAAAAATCAAAGTACACAGCATGTACTTTCCCTTTCTGTACTCCACTTTATGCGGCCTCCACATCACCCATACATGGATGTGTTTGTGGCCATGAAACAACTAGAACACGTCCTCCAGCGGCATCACAGTACATGACGTATACTTATAAAGAACACGGAGTGTACTTCAAAAATTTCTAGTTTTTCCTCTTTTTCCCAAAAATGACTGGAAAAGGAAAACATACCTAAAAATAAGATCTGGGTTCTTACAAAAAATATAGAGAAAACGTTGTTTTAAAATGATTAAATTTAAATCTAAGGACTATTAGAGTTATTTTTTAGTTTTCCACTAGTAAGTGATAACATTGGTTGCATATAAAGAAATCGAAAAAAAATATTAAAATTAATAGGAATGATTGTTAACAAAAATTAATTTTAACAAAACAATAGAATCATCACAGAAGGAGACTTTGGTGTGAAACATGGTTTTGAATAGAAAATAATATATTAATAAATCCTAAAACCATCGTATGATAATATATATAAATTTCAAAAAAATAATATAATAAGAAGAGATATTATGACATAATAAAAATATTAGAGTCATGAAACTCCCTTATAGCCTTTGTAACTTTTGAATCAAACCCCCTTGAGAGGTATAACATTAAATAAAACTCTTAATATCATGATGTGTAAGAAGATCATTTTTTAAAATGGAAAAATAAAATAAATTACAAATTTTAAAAGTAAACATGGTGTATTTCTTAAATATGTCTCTATGAGTTTAGATTTGAGATAATGAAAACCATTAAAATTTAGAAAATTTCAAATCAAATAACTTTTCAATGATTTGATATCTTAAATAATAATTATACACACCATATACATGAAGTTTTTTGGATAATACCATACATGTCCAAAATACATGAATTTTGAGATGAAACCCTATTACCTTGTTTCCTTGCTTAATATATCACACTCTAACCTCATTTGAGTTTTTATTTTCCTTAAAGGTTACACAAAAATTGAAGGTATTAGGATTATTATGGGATAAAGGGGGATTATATTTTTGGAATATGGTTGTTTTAGAGTATACTGGAAGAGTTTCAGGGATGAAGTCTATGTATAGGTGTATCTTGGAAGGGTGAAAGTGGTACCCTTTTGTAATAGCATAAAAGGTGCACTTTTAAAAAAACTCATAAGTTTTCAAAACGTTCATGACACAATTCATGGTTCAATGGATAAAAATTGGAAAAAAATATAGTATGAGGCTTTTCTATATTTAGAAAGCCTCGACCATGTGTTTCCTAATATGTTTTAAACAAGTGATAGGGTTTCCTCCATTAATTTTATACATTTTACTACTTTACATTAAAACTATGTAATTAGTTTTAAACTAAGTGATTTTATGTTTCATTAAAAATATAAAATAAACCACATAACCAAATTTATGTGTTATATTATTGAAATTAAATCCTATTTAATCCAATTAAATTTATAAAAATTCCAAAATTATGTTTTCAGTTAAATTCCATATTGTTTTGATCAGTATTTTCAGAAGAGAAATGAAATTTTGACCATTATGAACTCATAATCTTATTTATGATTGATTACCAAATAAAATAGTTTTAATATACTAATTTATATATTTATACATCATATTATGTTGATTATTTTATGTTTTTTCGTTAAATATATTTGATATAAATTCATTTTTATTATCAAAACAATAATTTTATAATTTTTGTTTTTCATTACTGTGGAAATTAGCGTTAACCATAAAAATCTAGATTTTATACCTAAAAAAGTATTTAGTAATATTAAATAATATTTAAATTATTATAAAAATATATGAATATTTTTAGAAAATAAATTTTTTATTTTTAGGAATTTTTATATTAACATTAGCAGATGGAACCCATAAAAACCCATTTTTTAGAAAAGGTTATTTTTTTTAAAAAAGTTTCACATATAGGAAATATTCATTAAATTTATTTATTATAATGATATTAAAAATATTATAATTTTTTAAATAATATTTATTTTATATTAAAAATAAAATTCAAACCCCAATTTGTCCATGCATAAATTTACTAAGAGAAATATATTTAAACTACTTTTCATAAAATATTACTTATTTTTCTAAAATAATATTAATAGGTTTTATAAATGAAATAGTATTTTACATTGTTTTTTACTTTATAAATAAATATTTTTTATATCGTATAGGTTTCTAATACTTCTTTGTCATTTAACTATGATGGTATTAGAAAAATCATTATTTTTTACTATTCACATAGTAATGATGATTTTAAAAAAACATAAAAATAAATCAAAAGATATTTTTTGAATAATTTAAAAATGAATTTTATTTTATCAAATTTAAATACTAAATTTTAAAAATTAATATTTTTAAAATATAGTATATAATACTAGTAAAAATGTTTTATTGAAAATAAACTTTTCAATATTTACTCATATGAATAATTTAATTTCTAATGTTAATAACTATTAATTTATTTACCATCATAGTTTTTATTAAAAATTTATTAATAATTAATTCTTAATATTCTTTGTTTTTTTTAGTTTGAGAATTTCATGTGCCATAAATTATATGAGGTAGTATAGGTTTTAAATGGTCCAAAATCTAGGGTTATTATATCATACCCCCATAAATACATTGTGTGCCAATAATTTTACTATCATTTACTTGTAAGAGTATATAATCATCGTTAAAAGATTAAAAGGCCTCAATATATTTTCTCTAAT
Organism: Viscum album; assembly: GCA_963277665.1. Lineage (NCBI taxonomy): Eukaryota > Viridiplantae > Streptophyta > Magnoliopsida > Santalales > Viscaceae > Viscum > Viscum album. Next base: position 1,661,105,230 of record OY728138.1, read on the forward strand.
GATATATGATCCTCAATATCACAAGTAATTCTAGATAATTTAGTTATTTTCCCTAACCCTTACATGGAAATGTATTTCACAACTAGGTATTAAGGCCCATGTTAATGATTAAATTTTATTATTAGATAATTTAATGTTGTACATGTACTAATAGTGAGATACAAATGTTTTATAATGTGTTTTTCCCTATTCCTGAAATCAATATGGAGTTAATGTAAATATATCCATTTTATTTCCAAAATATTGTTGAATTTTTTTATATGAGGATATTATCATTTAAAAAAAGTATATTTCCACAAACATAATAATCATACCACAAAAAGTTTAATTTAAAATAAATAACAATAAGGGAGGTGACTTTATTTTCTTATTAAAAAAATATATAAAATAAGGTTGATAGAACTAAAATACATCCATCAATTCCGAGAAGAGGGTATGTGAAAACTAATAATCACTACATTATTCATCAATTTTCATCGTATAAATTCTTCCTTTCTCACTAGTTATAATAGGTTGTGGATTCATACCATCCTCATTAATTCTCAGATTAGGGTATTTTTGTGGATAAGGCATGAGTTCACCCCCACAAAATACTTTTAATTATATGTGGTTCCCTTGGAGAAGTTCTATCTTATTTCCACCAGTTAATTGAACTCTTCATTTTATCTTAATATATTTTTTTTTTCTAAATAGCCTCTCCTACCAAAAGTAAATAATCTTCCTATTCCCTTGATTCAATTAATATTGTGATTCTCCCCATATTTGTTCATATAAAAAAATTATAACTTTTTCCATCATTTTATTTTTCACATCATCTTTCAGGAGACTCCATATTTCAATTGTTTAGTGTTTTTGGGAAATTAATTATGTAATCATTTTATCCATATTTTGTTATAGGTGATCAAGAATTATAATAAGTCTTCTCATTCTATCTCTAATTCTGAAGGATTTTTCATTGAGGTAATCTTGATATCTCAAACCCATGGTTCCTTCTAGTTTCATCCATTAATAAAACAAAATGGTTTACATGAGTGATAGAACATTAAAAATACATGTTAAATTATCATAATCATAAAATTAATTTCAACTTTAAAACATATTGTTCTTTTACATTATCACATTATCCTTTAGTTCATTTACATTAACCTATATCAATCTTATTCTAATATAGGTTACTTTAAGTTGGGTTATCTAACACTTCACAATCATATACCTTAATTTAAATATAAAATAAATCTTTTATATTGGTTCATAATGATAATATGATCAACCAAATTATATCCCTTGGGAGTGTCAAGTGAGGTGTATAATATTAAGCCCACTCATCATGCATCAAGATGATGATTGAGTCAATGCTCAACAAACCCTTTTCTGAGTGATTAACCTTAAGTTCATATGTTCCATAGCTCCATCCACATTCTAATATCCAATCATGGATGTATTTCTAGTATAATTACTTACTCAAAATTTTACCAATATTTTGTAATATCATCCTATACATAGAATTAAATATAAGGGATTTTAGTGAGGTTTTATAATCCTAACACTAAATGCAACTGATATTGTCTCAAAAAATAACTAAGCTAATCATCAAAGTAACTAAACACTGATTTGATACCAACTATACTGGCCCAATATTATCATGACCTAACTAATTCAATAATCTCATGAATTAAATGTTACATCTCAGAAATAGTTGCATAACCCAAGGAATTTAAGGTTTAGTGTTTTAAATTAGATAAAAACTCATTTGATTTTATAAAACATGAAATAAATTCTCCATAATTATGCACCCTTTTTTAGATAAATCACATGAAATAATCATCTTCATAGCCTATGCATTGGAATTATAAAAAGGGTTGAGATCAAATGCCCAGTAATGCGTAAAATCATAAATTAATAGATCATATATATAATGAAGAATGTGAGAAAAAGGATAAATATATTATTAAAATAGAATAAGACCATATATAATAATATTATGTTTTTTGGAGAATCATAAGATTATAAAATTATTTTAAAGGAATAATAATTGATAAAACACATAACATGTGAGCATGTAAAAAAGTGTGGTCTTTTTAAAAATGATTAATCATGAAAAAACAGAATTTTATGGAAGTAAAATAAATATTTAAAATATGGAATGACTTGGTAAAAACATTTAAATTTTCAATAACTTTATAAACATAAAAATTTGGCACATCCCTGAGTGTTGGAAAACTTATGCGAGATGAATCATTATGCCCACACTTTTGGGAAAAAACTTATATTGTTTATACCTAAAAATTTTAGCAAACACATCATGCCCAAACCTATGTAAACATACCCATTATGCCCATAATTAATTATATCATGAGATATTATATCAAAATAATTTATTTGAAGTATATACATGACCCCACCAACCATCATCTATATATATGTGTTCCACTTAAAATCAGTCATCATTAAAACTTAAATAACCAATGGAACAATAATGGGTTTCTAAAACTTATCACATAATAAGAAAATAAGAAATCATTAACATATAATTTACAAAAAGGATTTATAATGCAATAAAATATAGAGGATAGTAAAAACATAATTTCTTAAGATATAATGGTTATAAGAAAAAATATGGTGAAAACTCAAAAACATTCATAAAACCTTATTAAGCGTTGTTATAAAACATGAAGTGTAAATTACTTTAAAAAACTATTTTTATAAGGGAAAGAGAAATTTATTTAAAATAATTATTATAATATTTTAAAATAGAATATACTAGAAAATTTTCATGTTTTTAAAATGGATAATTGATAATAGTTTGGAAAATTTTAATTTTTAAAATAATCATTCATAATAGAAACTTTATGAAGTCATAATGTCTTAAAAAATAGAAAGTGAAAATACTTTGAAATATTTTCAATTAAAACCCCTTTAATAATTCAATAATTAAAAATAGATAAATTTATAAAAAACAAATTTGGACTGAATGATTAATACTTTTATTTTGTAAAAATATAAAAACCTTTTAAACTTTTCAAATTATATTTTTTCGAAACCCACAATTCGAAAAATATATTGAATTATTTTTAAAATGAATAAACTGATATAAAAGTATCATTAGTGTTAAAAAAATTATTTTCCCACTAGTTAATAGAGAATATTACTGGGAAGTAAAAACATGAAATCAAAACCCATTTAAAAGAAATGGGAATTAATCTTACAAAACATAATTTGAACAAAATAGTGGAATCATCAAGGAATAAAAATTTGATATGAAACATTATTTTACCAAAAAAATAAGGTTTAAATATATATGAAATTAATAATAAGTTAGGATAGATAAATATTAAAAATTTATTGGCAAATCAGAGTGATTATATCCTAATAAAGAGATTTGAGTCACAAAAACCCCTTACTGACCTTATATGTTTTTAATGACAAATATAAAGGAGGTATAACATTAAATAGAGCATTAAATATCATTAAATATAATAGGATCATGTTAAAAACAATAATTGGTAAGAATATACACCACTTTAATGGAAACATGGTGTATAACTTAAAATTTTCCCAATGAATTTTTATTTGAGACAAATAAACCCTTATGACATTAGAATCTTTTAAATAAAAACACCTTGTAAAATATGGACTATAATCAAACCACAAATACCATGAATTAAAAGATAATTCATGATATTATATCTAAAATTGGAAGTTATATACACCACATAAATGAAATTATGTGTTTAATACCAAACTTGTCTCATAGAGATTAATTTTGAGATAAAAAAGTGTACCTCATTTCCATTTTTAATAGATCACAATCTAACAACATTGGAAATGTAATTTATCCCAATAATTTTGATTAAAATTCAAGGTATTAGAATAATTTGAGTGACTAGGTTGTTTTATTTTTGTGATATGGTTATATGGAGAGAAAAACTGAAGCGATTCAAGGAGGAATTTGATTTAGAGGTGTATATTTGAAGGTTTGACGTGGTACCCATTTATAAGGGGATAAAATGTTCACTTGTGAAAACAAAAATAATTTTTAAATAGTTATATGATACTATTCAAGGATCAATGGCTCATAAAATGGAAAAATATGGGTTTTGGGGTACGTTTTGATTGATAGAATCTCATCCAAGGGTTTCTACACATGTTTTAAACATGTGATAAGGTTTCTACCGTTAATTTTTTAAATTTTACTCTTTTACTTTTAAACTATGTAACATGTTATTAACAAAATTATTTTATGTTTTGTTAAAAATATATCATAACCCATATAACCAAATTTCTATTTCCCAAAATTAAATATTATTTCTATTTATTCCAATTCAATTTCAAAACAAATTTATAATTATATTTTCAATTAAAACTGATAATGCATCAAAAACTCATTTTAGTTGAAAATTGAAATTTTGAATGTTATAGATTATAAATATTATTTATTATTTATTAAAAATAAAATGAGTATTAATATATTAAATTTTTTATTTATAAATCATATTATATTTATTATTTAATTTTTTATACATTTAATTAATTCTATATAGATTCATTGAAATTAAAAATGTAATAATTTTAAAATTATAGTTTCACCATTATCATGGTAATTAAAATTAATCCTAACAATCTAAATTTTATATCCAAAAATAAAATTTCCCATATTAAATAATTTGATCATTATTATCTCAATTATAAGAATAATTTTATCAATTTAACTTTAAATGTGTAGGGAAATTAATCTTTACGTTAACACATGTAACTTGTAAAACAATGCTTAAAAACTGTATTTTAAGTATAATGTTTAATGAATACAAAATAATTATCCCAATTATTCATTCTAATTATCTTAATAATATTATAACTATTTAATTTTTATTCATGTGAAATGTAACAAAACAACCCATGTTGAAATAACACATCACTTGTAAAGGATTTCTATAATGTGGAGATCAACAAAACAACCAACAATTATTATGTATAATCGAAAGGAGATAAAAAAACAGAGTATAACATGGAAGAATAATATATTTCTATGAGACATAAATTGTCTAGATAAAATGATAAACCTAAAAATATTAAATGAAAATACAAATAAAATGAATCTATATGTGACCATATTTCATCACCAATCTGTCTCACTAAGAAGGTGATGAAAAAAAAGTGAAATCGGTTAACTAAATTATACCCTTCCATTTTAATGAGTCCCATAATAACACATCTATAGATACCCATATAAAAATTTTGGGTTTGATCACCAATCCTAGTAGGATTTCAAAAAATACTCTATAAAAAGTCTAAAACCTTTAAACCATTAGACACATCTTTGAAACAAATCCATTTTATAAAGACGTTTTATAAAATAATACATTTTGTAAAATATAATTTCGTTTTTATAAAAACATATCATATTCACATAACTACAAGGATGAAATTTAAATGTGAGATAGCATAAAATAATAATAATAACCATCCATGGATACCCCATAAGATAAACATTTGATTAATCAAACATGAAATGCACTATCATGTATAAAACCAAGAACAAGTTGGGTTCTAGCCTTTGGGAAAAATACTCAGACACATGGATGAACACTAAGCATTAATTTAATTATAACATGATTCCTAATGATATTATGTACTACTAAATCATATCTATATCAAGAAAAAAACCATAGTTGAGTCACACACACTAAGGTCACATATATCCAATTCCAAACACACTCAAGGTTCCCACTATGATTTATTTTCCAAAAAAACTATTGAAACCAGTGATAAAAGTTTTTAAAAAAATTTCATAGTGAATAATCACTAATATCATACATAAAAATACATTTTAGAGTCAAAATAACCTTTGAGTAATTACATCAAATACATAATGTGCACAAATATGTTTTTAAAGAAACCCCACTTTAAAAACAAGAATATCTTAAAACAAATCCACTTTGATATCAAATGAATAACTTTAATGAACCACACCAAAGGAATTTAAAATAACCTCGAGTATTTCTTAAATTAGAAACATTGTATAAAGACACCAACTTTAAGAATAGCGGGAAAAAATTTACCTTTAAGAACAAAGATTATAAATGATTAGATCATGTCCTCAAAATAATATATTCATTAAAATGATAATCAATTATCAATCTCACACATTAGATATGACAACTACAACACAATTGTCTTCCAATGAGATAATGGTAAAGTATATAAATGTGTTGGGGGAGGTTTAGTTTGAGGCAAATTCATATTATGGGGTGATGAGATATAAAAAATATAAAGGCAATAGAGGTAAATTTCAAATTTATAAAGGTTTGGATTAGGAAAAATGGTCAGGCCGTACAATTTAACAAACCTCAAACCAACCATGAATAGCCTCTATCCATTTAAAAATGGAGGAATTTGACTTCCAATTAAGAGTTTAACAGTTTGTGAAAACCATGCTCAGGCCATGTGACACCTCTGAGAAAATACCTTGACACCCAAACAGTTCTCTTAATGTGAATCATAGTTTTACTAATCATGATCAAACTACATAAATGCCACTAAATCCACATAGTGACGTACCAAATGGTTATAACTAACCATTCCCTTATAATGGTTTCTAAAAAATCCATTTGCTACATTTGTTTCCATTAAATCTCTAGATCACCCTAAATAATAAATGAAGCTTAAACTATGGAATATCTATGACCTAGGTGAAAATTATCCACACCATAAAATATTTCCATCTCCAAAACTGATAAAGATTATAAAAATTCAAAAATAATATGCCCCTACTACCTCATAAACTAGTTTTAGTCCCACATATTTGGATATCCCATATGCACTTCCATATTACAAGGACTATGGGATTTGTTTTATCAAACAATAACATAACATGTTGACCCCTAATATGAACTGACTATTCAACAATAGTGGTTTTGGGTTTGAGATCAATATCTTTCCATTCAGTCACAAAGAAAAGGTCTTGTTGGTAACTCCTTTGTTGCGAAATAAGGCACACATAATGAATTGAAATCAAGTATGGTATAATTTCAAACTGATAAGTTACCTTTCCAAGTCATTCAATGATATTAAAAGTACAAACAAACCCAGCTGTTAATTTACCCCAATTACTAAATCAATAGTAAAAAAAGTAAGGTGGATCTTTTATAGAGAACTGATAAACAACCTAAAACTCTATATAGTGATGATAATGGTCCACATTGGATTTAAAATTATTTTGATTTTTCACTAACCACTTACAGATAAATTGTACTTTCTATACCATATCTTGAAGAAGGATCAGTCCAACGAAGGACTACTCTCATAACTCAATCCATTATACGGTAGATCTACATAGTTGACCATATAATTCTTCAAAGGGTGATATTTTAATCAATGGATGACAAATATTATTATAGAATAATTTGACTATGTGTAGTCTATTTTCCCATGAACCACCAAGAATTCACACCCAAAGAATATCCTCAAGGTTCTAATTAGATCCCTCTACCTACCTATCCATCTATCGATAATACATCATGCTTAATGTCTATTGGGAACACATTTCTACTTGAAAAACATTCTAAAACCTATATTTAAACAATGTGACCATGTTAGAAAAAATTATATTTTTAAATCTATAAATACTTGTAGCCGCTCCAAAAAAAAACATTCTCAAGATAATCCAACTTCATCGTATCTTTGATATGGTTTAAATGTGATGATTTTGTAATTTGATCGATGATCACTCAAATTGGAACATTCTTACTTAGATTCCATACTAAACTAAAGAAGATGTCTATAGAAACTTCATCTCATTTCAATACTAGAATTGGAAAAGTTTTTAGAAAACCTACTAATCTCTACAACTCTATGTAATGACGTTAATTTTCCATAAATTATTTTCAGTTATTTTATGGAATATTTTTGAGATATGTTGCTGAGATGATGTTTTATCCCAATGCCCAATTTTCCTATAACAAATTTTTGAAATATATTAAATATATCATCCATGAAATTTTCCAAAAAGAGTGGAATGACAACAAAAAATGGCATGTATTATTAATAAAAGGGCTCCATCGAGTTTAGAATGTGGGGTTTAACTTAGGAGTTGCATAACCTTTATTGGCAGAGGTTATTTGTGGAAAATTCATTGTGGGAATACATAAAAATAAATTAATAAATTAAATTTATTTAATTCATAATGATGCAACAACTTAATAATATTATATTAATAAATTCTTATATATGATTTTCAATGTTATACACATAAATCGATGACACATTGAGATCCATTGGGGAGTGTAGGGGGAAATCCATTTCCAGGAGATAATTGAATCGAGGTTACCCAATCAGTGTGCCACAAAACTAGATGATCTCTCCAACAACAATAATCCATATTCGTTTTTCATCAATGATTGATCAAAGTCAAGGTTTGATATTTTATTTCTTATATTTTCCCTATATTATGATTCCTATGATGAACTTGAATCAATAATCTAATTAATTGATTCACAGAACATGTGTTTTGTGGGTGCGGGTAATATTTATTTGAGATTGAGGGGATTTCATTATGATTATTTATTTATCTCTCATTTCATCATTATAACAAAAATAAATTGAGGCCACAACAAACATTGGGTGAGGTTTGTTCCTAAATTTTTTGGCTATCTATTCTTTTTCATTTCTTTATTCATCATGGGAAAATATCTTGGCTTGAGGTTCGACAAAAACTGAGAAATCAAACATTAATCACATGTTTCTTGGTGAGACACTTCAATATTGTAGTTTTGAACATTGTATGTTGCGGGGATCATGTGATGATAGAACCGAGAGTATATTAGATGGTTTGTGGATATATAAATTCATGTTCTTTAACATGTGATGATGAATGATGCTCGAGGACATTTTCAGAATATATTTGAAGGCCAAATTTTGTTAGATGATGGAAAGGACCAACCAATGGTGTTCCTTGGTTTTCAGCATATGGTACGGAAATATAAAAATACATAGGATCAGAATAACATTCATGATTCTAGATCTTGAATTATGGAAATATCTGAGGTATAGGACATATGTTCTTGAGGAACACACCATGTGGGATCCTCACAATAGCATGTAGGGTTTCATGATGAATTTAAGTATTACAAATCATGTGAACCCTCCCTGATGGCTCAACATTTTCTTGGGGTTATACATGGACACATCCAGAAGTACACGGGAACATGAATGACATGTACTTCAACATGAACATGGCCATGCAAATTCTACACGGGCATAGATGTGTACATGGAAATAGGGAGAAGTATAAGGTCATGGAAATACTGTTTTCTTTGACACTGACATGAGCATGGGCCATTTACATGGGAATAACATAGTGATGAAGGGACACACTATGTACTACTGAACTAAATGTGTAATAATTAAATGTTGGCTAAGAGTCCTTGTTCTATATACCTTGGAAGTGTTTCATTAGGGTGAGATCCGTATATCCATTTCATGAGGGATTTTTTATAATTGTGTCCTACACATAAGACAATGATCCCTTTAAAAGGACTTCTAGGATATAATAATTATAATCCTTCCATGAGGTTGAGTTTGAGATCATCTATCATCTTATTTCCTAAGGCGGAGTTCCTTTTTCCATCATGACCCACACTACATGGGTGATGATTCTCTACTTTGTGGGTTATTCCATATTGAGTTGTTGATATACCCCATTAGGTTGGGTGTGATCCACATCTATGTATCATTATCTTTATACTTTCAGTGTATACTTAATATGATGAGATCTGATGAGCATTATCTTTTTGATGAACATCATCAGTGAAATTTATCTAATGGAGTGTATTATTTTAGATGAGTTCTATGTGTAACCTATGAGGAGGAATCCTGGGTTTTCATTATAGCTATGACATTACCTTGAAACTGTGTGTCTTAGTTGAGTATATCTAGATATTCTGGTTATATTTTCTGTAGACCCCTGCCAGTGTAGAAATGATTATTATTATTATTATTATATTAATTTTGGCATCAATGTGTTCTATTGGGTATTTTTATACTCACACCTATAAGGGATTGGTATAAATGTGTCGTGTCTTGTGCATATGGAATTACATTTGACGCGGTCCTAGATGGACCAAGACCTGGTGGTGAATCGTGATCCAGATAGTCCAAGGTGTGTTCCTATAAATATATTGATAGAAGTCACAATATATACTTTTAGGTTGGACCTATCATTGTAATCTTCATGGTGGTATTGTATTTTTCATTGTTTACATTCTATTTATTTGTTTTCATACATTTTGTGTAAGTTTTAGATGTATTAAATCATGGTTTATTAGTTTTTTTACATTCGATCATTGTATTTGTTTTGATATGTGTGTAGAAATACAAGAACTTTAGTATAAGGCCTCACATTTTAGTGATATACCAACTTGACACTAGATTCCAGTTCCTAGTCAATTGGAGGTGGGATTGGGGAGTCACGGTATAAGACCTATTGATATGGGTCATGATATATTGATATCAGGGTAGTCGGTTCTACCTTAGGACCAAAGTCTCTGAGATTAGTTTGGGTCAATGGTGTTAATTGTTTCGAGTTCATCTTTCAGGCCAGGGAATCTAGTGATGGTTCAATAGCTAATGTAGGGATACCCTATGAATTGGATCACATTCTTTTCGACTCATTACATGAAAAACAATCTATAGGAAATGAAATGGTACCTGGATCATATAGGAATAAGTTGTGGATTTGAGGTCCTTCTTCCATCAAATCTCTAGATATACTCATTAGAGGTGGTCTATCATGTTTATTTAATGATGGATATGTAATTTATTACAGCATGGATTTAGTATCTGGATCATGAGGATGATCCCCTCAGTGATGAGGTATCGATATAGGGATTATATTTATAGTTTTTACCTCTAGGTGGGGAACCATATATTAAACCACTTATTGAGAAGTAGATGGTACTTGTGGTACTAGCAGATGGGGTGCATCAGATGAGCATAGAACATGATTTTCAGCAGAAGTAACCCCTCAAGTTATGAGGTTATCCTGACCACAAGCATTAAAGGAATAACATAAGGTGTTTAAGTGAGTTTCCTATCTTTTTAGTACACAAAAAATCAGTTAGTAATTCTATAAGTGAGACTTCTTTATGAATCTTCATGATGATGGTGGGGTTTGGTGACCTAGTGTTATGATGAGACAACTCTAGCATGGTATTATTTTAATTTAAATTTTAAATAGGAGTTATCTATAGTTATACTCAGGTAATTACACATCAAAGATATTCTGCAACTTTTGCAGGGTGGTATGAAAATAGATGAGTATTCATTCAGGTTCACAACCTCTCCAAGTACTTGATTGATATGGTATAGGATCAGTTCTTTCAATCATATAACATCAATAAAGGAATGTTTAGAGAGATCTGATCAAGTTTTATAACTATTTAAATTTTTACCCTTGATGGGGTGCTAAAGATAGAATTAGTGGTGGATGGTTTCTTGGCTGAGTAGACACAGGCAGTGGTTGTTAGTATTGGGCAAACATGATTAGAGACTTTTGTAGCAGGAGCAGTCATTAGTATCAGGGACCTCTATGTGCAAGGAATTTATGGAGGAGGTACAAATATAGAGGGTCTATAGTTCATTTTTCACATGATTCTTAAATTTATCCCAGTTATAGGTGGTTCTAATCTTCTGATGGTAGGTGACATCTTGCATGAGATTGTTTGACTCATAGAATGACTAATACGGAGACAATGGATGGGATGTTGATTTAGAGGTAGTAGTGGGATTATACAAGTATGTAAAGGGGAGTACAAGATAGAGGGGTTGGGATAGTAGCTATAGGTGGTAGACACTTCAACTTGTTTCTACCACAACCACTAAGTGGTCCACACCAAGCTTAGGGAGATGGAGGAGAAGGTTATGGGTAGATGTAGGCGGACGAGTCTTATGACTCATAGGGTTCAAGAATGATATGAGGTATGGTATGTGTCTTCTATACCATTTATATAGTACTGATAGAAATATGTTAAAGTCATTAATTTATTTCTACATATTTGGATCTAGACTTACACATTTCGGTTGACCCCTTGGATGGACCCTTGTGCTTAGAGACTCCTACTAGAGGTGACTTAGCGATTACACATTTGTGCCGATAGTGTGACCAGACTATTGGAGATTATAGTTTCTATTGGTATCAATTTTTTGTAGTTATGATTCTCTATGAAGTCATGTTACGTATGTAATGTATATATATCATTCATTCCTATATTAATTTTTTTAGGTGAAGGATGTGTTGTGTCCACTGCAATGGGTGTAGATTTTCATTTTTGGGTGAAAAGGAATCCAAGGAAGTGCAGGATAGACTAATGATGTAATGTACTGACCTGAGAGCCAAGAGATGGTGCCCTGATATGGGCTGTCACATGTCCTAAAGAGCACATTCCCTTATGGAAGATGTTGCCAACTAGTAATGAGGTTCAGGTAAGTCATTCATGGGGATAATATAACCTATTTTATCGAAGTAAAACACTAAAAGAAATAGATAAACAATTTCAATATCATATTTAACAAGAACAATTCCAAAATCATAAGATAACCAAAAAAAATTAAAAATTCAATTGAAAGGGAAACCATTCCATTCTGATATAATTATTAATGTTCCTAAAATTTAATTGAAAAAAAATAAAGAAACTATCGACTCCCAAGAGAGTCTCGAACCGCATCTGGTTCCCTCATCCAACATTCAGCCCCAATCAAAATTCTAACATATAACCCTTTCCCTTAACCTATCCTACAATAGTAATATCTATTCAGGTTCCGATCAGGTATCCCGAGTATGGTGTGAGTAAAACTCAGTAGGCCACCACCAACTTTGTATAAAACAAGTCTAGTCCAAAGACAGTGTAGGAAATTCTATAAGGAAAAGAAGAAAATGCATAAATAAATAGTTATCATGTTATCATTTATTATTTATTTAATCATATTAAGTCCAGGGTTCCCAAGGATACACGTACCCTTGTATTGTTTCTATCTCACATCGGAGCGTGAAGTGTTCCATAGGTAATATCATATCGTAATACCTACTTCGACTCATGACAATGCTTGAAGTATTTAATGGTGATATGATATCTTAGTACATAATTTTAATCATGTTGAAGTTTATTGTATTATCATGTGAGGCTATATATCGATGTTCCTTTATTATCATTCATTAAATTCACACATAAATTCAAAAGATGCCAATAACAAGTTCATAAGTAATAAGATTATTTTACCATTATTACTTCTCAAAAGAATGACTATGTTCCCATTCTTTTACTCATAAGTACAATGAGAATGTTACTATTTATACTTCATATTTGAATGACCATGTTCCCATTCCTTTACTACGAAGTAAAATGACCATTTACCATTTATAATTCCCAGCTTAGAATGACCATGTTTCTATTCTTTCACACACAATTAATTCATAATTAATTATCCACCTCAATTCCATTAAAATTTTAAAAAATTAGTAAAATAAATCAATATCCTTAATTAAATACCTTTTTAACCAAGTACTCCATTCTCATTATTTAATTCTCAATTAATTAATCAACAACCCAATTCATACACCATAATTAATTTTCCAAGAATTAAATATCTCAATCTATCCAATTAAATATCTCATAATTAATCCCCATATTAATTTTCTATATTTCAACCCCTAACCCTCAAAAAAAATTTCCAAAATTAATTCCCTAATAGGACATCCCTGTAGTATATTAATTAGTTCCACATATAATCATATATTTCAACAATTATTCGATAAATCAATTGGTAAACCTAATTAACACAATTTTTTAAATCATTAGCTAAATAATGATATGAATTATAAAATTTTTCATATATGAATCAAATCCAAAACTATTGGAATTATATTTTAGACCACCAACCTCAATTCTTTGACAGATGTTCATTCAAAAAACAATTCCTAAAATCTGAGCAGGTCAATGATGCAGATCAATGTTTTGGATCTAAATTCTTAAATAAAGATAAAGTATATCAAGATATTATCAATATAGATCAAGATATTATCAATATAGATCAATATCTACCGTCATAGCTCTAGATCTCACCAAAAAGGATTGGATTTTTAGAAATAGAGGATAAATTTGACCAAAAGATTAAGGAAAGAGAGAGTAAAGAATGAGATAGGCATCAGGATGAGATCCACTTACCGAGAGAAGAACATATCTTTGATTCATGCTTCGAATCATGATGAAAAGAGGTTGGAAGGCCTTAGAACCCCTTTGAAAAGCTCTGAAATTATTCAAAAAATTATATTCCTGAGTCTAGGTCGAATAGGAGATGTTTTGGGGGTTCATGTGATTTTAAAACAATTTTTTGGGTGATTAATAACCGCGCACATAGTTTTTTGGGTATCAGAGCATGGGTAGGTAAACCGTGCGCCAACTGTGAGAACCTTACTGCTCAGGGTTATGTAGTTACCTAGGTTTGGGCGCATGATTTTCTATAACTATGAACCAACTGTTCACAAACTCTTTTCCTCAAATTTATCTTAAATGTCCACCAAAATTTACCCCAGGTCCTAACTCCAATAAAAGTTAAATAAAAAAACAAAAATTACTTGAAATTTTTCTTAAGATTAATCTAGTAAAGGTCAAGATCTTACAATATCCCCACCTTATAACAACTCATCCTCATGATGCACTTTCATTCATTTCTAATATTTTGAGCCGAAAATATTGATCCATTGAGCCCATATATCTACTTCCCTTTCCAATTTATCCTCTTGTACGCGTCCATATTTCTATAACACATGAACTATCAACACAACCTTTCCCTAAAACACATTTTCACTACGATCCAGCACACATATCAGATTCTCCTCAAAGAATGAATTTATATCTAGGTACACCTCATCTACATAAATCACATGAGAAGTTTCTAGGTGATAAAACCATAGTTGTGACCCATGGAATACCTCTTGCATATTGCTATATTTATGTGGAAGATCCAATCAGTACACCACTAACCTCATTCTCTCAACTACCTCAAATAGTCCAAAAAACACGTGTTCCAACATGCCCTACCTCCGCATCCTATGGTGATCCAATCTAGTAAACACTCAAAGAAACATATGATAACCCTCTATAAACTCTTGGGGTCATCTTTGTCTTTTATCATATGACATCTTCCAAGTCTAAGCCAGATACATATGCTTTTGAAATAACTACACTTTCTCCAATGTCTCTTGCATGAGACTCAGTCCCAATAACTTTGACTCACCCAATTTCACCTAGTACAGTGGTTATCTACATGGCCTACAATAAAAATCCTCAGAAGGTGCCATCTTTATAGTTTCATGATAACTATTATTACAGGAAAACTCCACTAAAGCCAAGTACTTCTCCTAAGACACACCAAACTCAAGAACACATGCCCATAGCATTTTCTTAAACACATATATAATATGCACCGACGTCCTATCTATCTATGGGTGGAAATACGTACTCAATAAAACCAGTGTACCTAGTTTTTCCTTGAATCCCATCCAAAAGCACTAATTGAATCATGAATCACGAAATGAAACTATAGTCAATGTCACCCCATGCAACCAGACAATATCTTGAACATATAGTTTTCCTAACTAATCTACTATAAATGGATACCTTATACATAAAAAATATTATACTTTTTTCATTCAATCCACTTTTACAAAAAATAGATTCATTCTTCCTAACATTATTTGGAAGACCAACCAAAAACTCCCTTTTCATGTAGTCCCACTTTAATTTCGGAATAGGAAACAATATTAGTAATCCTCCATGTCATTGATACTCTATATTCACCTACTGACAGGTTAATCATATTTTCAAAAACCCTGTTATCTCTTTTTCATGTCTAGCCACTAAAACTATCATTATAGGTCATGGTACATTTTGGTCACACCTGTATTCACCACCAACATCGAGTCATGAAAGTATCGCATGAGCTCCTCTTATATGCTCTTAAGTACAACAACTCGATTAATCGCATAGATGGTCTCATCCTTGTATATCAACCAGTTTAAATTTGTCTCCCCAAATTCAATTATTTTCCTTAAGGAAAATCACATCGGATCCTCATACTATTTATCCCTAATCTATCTCAAATGTGTAGACTCCACTACAACTGAATCCAAAGTCATCTGATCCTGACTCTACTAAACCACCGCATCTATTTAATCCATCAAGGTCAAAATCTTCCACTCTGTACTTGACTCCAAAACCATTTAATTCTGAGTTTTGTTTCAAGGAATCATCCACAATATTTTATTTCCAAGGAATATATGCCTGTTCAAAATAAAAAGACTGCATATATTGTACCCATCTTTGCTGCCAAAGATTCAAATCACACTGTGAATAGATATACTTCAAGATCTTATGATCTATATAAATAGTAAAGTTTTCTCCCATGAGGTTGTTTCACCAACACTTAAGATCATAAAACACTTCTTCCAATTAGAGTTTGTGAATAGGGATGTTTTGTTCATATGTTTTCAACTTCCAAAACCCATATTCCATAACTCAATCCACTTGCATCAACACAACTCCGAGTCCGATCCCAAAAGATTCGTAATAAAAAATATAATTTCCACCTAACTTAGGTAGGATAAAAATTGGTTCCATAGTCAAACTCTTCATTAGAATCTATAAATAATTCTTGCATGCTTTCATCCACTCAATAATTTTCCCCTTCTTTTTCAAGATTGAAAGTAGTTCAAAGAAATGGGAAATTCTTGAATAAATCTCATGTTATATCCATACAATCCCATAAATCTTGGGATATCCAAAAAATTCATGGGATTCTACCAAGATACCACTGCTCGAACCTTCTCTAGGTCCACTAAGACACCATCCTCTAAGATGATGGTTTTTAAAAAGTGAAAACGGTCAATCCAAAAATGACACTTAGATATCATGGCATATAGTTGATTCTCTCTCAGTTTACTCCAGATTATTTCAAGATATTGGGAATGATTGTCATTACTCTTAGAGTACACCAAGATTTCATCAACAAACACCACCACAAACCTATATAGATACAAATGAAATTTTCTGATCATCAAAGACATAAACATTACTGGTGTAATTTTTAACCAAAACAGAATTACAAAAAACTCATAAAGGCTACACCTGCTCCTGAACGAAGTCCTCGGTATATCAGAAGTTCATAATCTCAACTAATGATACCTTTATCTCAATACGTTATTTTATAACAAACATGATCCTTTCAAATGGTCAAATAGATCATCAATACATGGAAGAGGATATCAGTTCTTTATAGTAATTTTGTTCATCTTCCGATAATCGACACACAAATGAAAAATCTTGTCAGTCTTATTTTTGAACAATACAGTTGATCCCTAAAGAGACATAATTGGATTGATAAATCACTTTTCCTCCAAATACTCTAACTGGGTCTTGATATCTTGAAGCTCGATTGGTGCCATTCTGTATGGTGGAATAGATACTAGATTTTCCCCCAACATGAGATCAATATTGATTTCCATATCTTTATTGGGTGATATCCTTGTGATGTCTTCAGGAAATACATCCTGAAACATTTCCACTACTATTAGAAGGAAGTATTTAAAAACACCCCCATCACCTAGAAATAGACTAGTAACTTGGGCTGTGAGATCTCTCAATTGCTACGCAGTTGGCACTGTTCGGCCTGCATGGATTTCCCACTCTCCACAGTGAATGTAAGGGTCAACCTTAGTAGATGTAAATGTAACTCTCATACAGTAACAATATATTATATATTAGTATCGACTAGTCAACACATACCCAAAATTAGGTCAAATCCTATCTTATGAAGATTATAGATATCCCATAGAAAATGATATTCCCTAATCTCTAGTGAATATCCCTTTCATATAAAATTGTCTCTAGACCTTATTCCCAATGATGTATCAATAGTAATTACTCTGCTCATGAAATCCAACACCAGGATCATTCAATTAACAATTTTAATACATATAAAGCAATGAGAGGCACCCGTATCAAATAATGCACTAGATACTATAGAAGCTACTAGAATAGCACCTCTCACTATAAATGGCCACACCTCACTCTCGACAATTATAGGTTGCACTGAAGGTAAATTTCCTATCCCACTTACCTAAGATGTTGTTTGGACTCCCTATGCAGCACCAATCTACTGATATGTGTGGTCTATACCTAAAACAACACGTCCACTACCTCTAATTCCTCAACTAGTATAACTCCAACAGCCAGAATGTTATGGGGTAAAAGTACCCCTTCTAACACTCTGAATCTTCCCAACTTCTCCCTCAACATCAAAATCTCATTGTGACCTATCGAACTAATGTTGGTGTCCCATATTTCTAAAAAATCTATTCACTACTGGTGGTCAGCGATAGTGTTGATGATAGTGTCTCATTCTACCACACTGATGAATGAACACCTCAGAAGGTTTTGTCCATCTAGCCCTCTTATTAGTGTACTCTGCTCCCTACTACCTTGGCTAATGTTGTAATACCAGCATTCCTTACTCTAATAGGTTTCACCTCCTAATAATCTTGAAACAACTACAAGTCTTGTAATGTAATCCTCCCTTTTATTCCCTTTTTCTATGAGATCCTGATCCATAACTTCATAAAACTGCATTAATCTAAAAATATTTACTTGGGGCTTAATCCCACACATAAGTCCATCCAGAAAAGGTTTCACCATAGCTGGATCATATCCTACTAACACTGGATCAAGGAAATTAATATCTGTGTTGAGTCTTGCATAATCGATCATAGACATACACCCATAAATTAGATGCATGAACTCTTTAGCTTTCTCTTATCTAGGTGTCTTAGGATAGAATTGCTCCCAGAACCTCTCTAAGAATAGGTTCCATAACATACAGTTAGTAAGTCCAGATCACACATAAATTCCTCAAAAGTTCTTCATTGATCCCCATAGTATATAAGCATCTACCTTGACACTCCTCTTTGCTGATGTCTCTCAATGGTCAAGTATTGTCTCAATGTACTCAACCTAAAATTCATTTTCCTCAGGTCCATCCTCTCCAATAAAAGTCGAAGGGTTCAACAACTGAAACTCCCTTGTCAACTCAGACATGCTTTTACAACCCACCCTACCTATCTTTCCATGATTTTCATGAAACAAGAAAATTCCTCCAAAAACATCTCCCCATCATCTTAATATTTTACTATCATTTCCTCATGTTCCCTTGTGATAGGACCATTCATTGCCATTCCCCTCAGTAAAACCCTCATAAGGTGTCATGGAAGCATATTTTTTATAATGCCAAACACACATCTTAGGTCCCATAACACAACCTTATAACATTTACATAATAGGTAATAATCACAATAGGTCACAAAATATTTTTTCCCCAAAATCTCACCACACAGTCAAACTGAGGCGCTATCACTACCCTTAACCATCTTACTTCTTGGTTTTGTTTAACAAGGGTAAACACCATATCATAATCAAGTTTCACATTTAGAAATATAATTATTCTCATATCAAATCATTTTTATAACCTTTTCAAATTAATTTTAGGCACAATTTTTCATCTTAATATCAAAAAGAAAGAAAATAGTTCAAGTTAAATAACTTTCCCATAACCCATTTTCTCATGATTGCCTAAAATGATGCACGTCACAGTAACCCGTAGTGCCCAGAATGATACATGATGACTCAACTCTCATGACATTATAGGACACAAATGAAAACTAAAAAATTATCATTAAAAATAATCCCATCACACCACAAGTGAGTCACCCAAGGTGAAATAATATTCAACAATAACAAAAAATAGTAATAATAATAATCCCACCCTATGTACTTGAGTTTTCCCTCATACATGGGTTTGAAACTCCTATACATGAGCTCATTACCAAGCGTTGAATCTTTATAGTATCCTCTCTACCTTTTCCCAAAAATAATGGAAAAAGAACAGTGAAATAAAACCCCCTCAGAAACCACTTTGTAACATCTTGACCTGGGAGCCACATGATGGTACCCCGGGCCGGTTTGCCGCATGAACTCAAGCATACCTCCCCATATGATAGAGGTTGTCGACTAGTAGGGAAGGTCTAGTAAGTCTATAAATGGGATACTATACCCTCTTTTATCAGAATAAAATACCATAGGAAATAGATAATCAAATGTGGAATCATATTTAACAAGAATAATTCCAAAGTCATATGATAACCAAAACAAAAAATACAATATTCAATTGAAAGGTACGACATTATATGCCAATATAAGTTTTAAAGTGCCTAAAATGAAACTAAAAAACACACTATCGACTCCTAAGCGGGTCATGAACAACATATGGTTCCCTTATCCCAGCTCCAACCCCGATCAATAATCTAATATAGGTCCCTTTCCCATAACCTATCCTACAATTGTAAAGTCAATTTAGGTAATGATTAGGAGACCTGAGTAGGGTGTGAGTACAACTCAGTAGTCCACCACCAATGGTGTCTAAAACAATTCTAGTCAAAAGATAGTGTATGAAGTTCTATAAAAAATATAAGAGAATCAATAAATAAATAGTTATCAAATTATCTTTTATTCTTTATTTTATCATATTATCTGTTGGGATCCAGGGGAAACTGGTACATATATTCTTGGTTTGGCTCATGTTAGATCCATAAGTGTTCCCCTGGTAATATCATATATTAATACCTTCATCAACCGATGTCGTAAATAGATGTATTCAAAGGTGAATGATATCTCTGTAGCTAATTTGAATCATGTCTGAGTTCAGAATATTATCATTTGAGGCCATATATTTAAGTGAATTTATTACTATTCCTTAAATTTAGACATAAATTCAAATGTTTCCAACAACAAGTTCATAAGTAATATAAATATTTTACCATTCTTACTTCTTTATAGAAGGACCATGTTCTGATTCTTTTACTCATAAGTAAAATTACCATGATAAAATTTATACTTCCCATTTTAATGACCATGTTCCCATTCCTTTACTCGCAAGTACAATGAGCAGGTTACCGTTTATACATCCCAATTTAGAATGACCATGTTCCCATTATTTCAAACATAATTAATTCATAATTAATTATCCACCACAATTCCATTACTAATTTAACAATTTCTTAAATACATAAATATTTATAATTAACTCCCAAATTAACTATGTAATCAGTTCCCATTAAATAATTATCAATTAATTAATCAATAACACAATTAATAACCCAAAATGATTTTTTTTCTAAAATTAATTATCTCCATATATCCAATTCAATATTTCATTATGAATACCCTAATTAATTATGTAGATTTCTACCAATAACTCTCACAATCAATTTCCACAAATTAATTCACTAATAGGACCTCCCCTTAGTCTCATGATTAATTCCTCAATTAATTATCTATTTCAACAATGCTCTGATAAATCAATTTTTCAACCTAATTAACCCCATTTAGGAAATCAATTGGTAAAGAATGATATCAATTATACAACATTTCATACATGCATCAAAACCATAACTATGGGAAATATATTTTAGACCACCTACCTCAATTCATTGATGAACATTTTTTCAATGGAAATTCCCAAAAATTGAGCAGCACAACGACATAGATCTGAGTTCTAGATCTAAATCCCTAAATCATGCTAATGAATATCAAAATCTTATCAATATAGATCTGGATCTATAATCCTCGATATATATCTCACCATAAAGTTTAGATATATCAAAATATAGGATAAAGTACACCAAAATATTAAGTAAATATAGAGGAATGAATGAGATAGGCATCTGAATGAGATTCACAAACCAGGAGAAAGAGCAGATCTTTGATTTGGGCTTTGAATCTTGAAGAATAGAGGTCAGACACACTTGGAACCCCTTCAGAAAGCTCTAAAGGTACCCAAAAATGTATAGTCCTGAGTCTATGTTAAATAGGAGTGTCTTAAGGGGTTTGTTGGATTTTAAAATAATTTTCTAGTAATTAATAACCTCACACATGGTTTTCTAGGTAGGGTTGCACAGTTAGGTAAACTCTGCACCAACCATGGGAGCCTCACTACCTAGGGTCACACTATTACCTGGGTTTGGAAACCCGGTTTTATCTAATCTAGTTCCAACCATACCTAGCCCCTTTCATCAAATTTCTATTAAAACTCCTCCCAAATATACCATAATTCATAACTCTAATCAATGTTACTTAAAATAAAACATAAAGTACTTGAAATAGTTTCTGAGATAACTCTTGAAATGGTCAGGATATTACACCTTCATTGGAGGTTGTAGAAAAATACTCACTATTTTTCTAGCATGACCCTTGGTGTAGTAGATGTTGTGAGTTTTCAGTTCCCTAAAGTGGTGGAAGAGTATGATGACATATTTCTTGAGGGAGTTACAGACTAACCTCCTGACCCAAAGACTGAATTCTTTATTGATATACACCCTAAAATGGACATGAAATCTATTCTATAATATTGGATGGCTTCCATAAAGCATTTCAATCTAATGGTGTGGTAGGAGAAATTTCAAAAAAAATAGGATTTCATAGACCCTATGATTCGCCCTGGGTAGCCAAAATGGTGTTAAAAATGAATGTTTACATGTGGTTAAGTTTGTGTTTGGAATAAAATATTGTAAAATAGGTGACTGTAAGGAATAATTTTCCACTAATAATTATTCAGGGCCACATTGATCAGTTTAGAGGGGCACAATGGTTATTGAAGGTTGAAATCGGGTTAGGATATCACCTGTTGCAAGTATGGGAAGAGAAGATACTTAAGATGGAATTCAAGTATCACTATAGTCACTATGAGTACATAGTAAAGTCCATTAGCATGAAAAACACCCTAGAAGTTGTAATGGGACTCATGAACCAGATCTAATGGCCTTTCTTATATTAAATTGTGGTGGTATTCATTGATGTTATACTTGTGTATTCAGAATATGGGGAGTAGCATGTGAAACACTTGGGGATCAGTCTAGATGTACTCAAAGAGAACTAAATTTACAATAATTTCTCTAAGTATTGGTTCTATATTCAAGAGGAACAATTTATGGGACATGATATCTCAGGAGATGGTGCGGTAGTGGACCCACTAAAGGTTGAGGTAGTGTAAACATGGGAGACACCCAAGAGCATGATATTGGTATTGAGCTTCCTTGGGTTGGTAGGATATTACCAGAGATTCAAACCTAATTTCCCAAGATATCAGATCCCATGATATATTTGACCTGAATTTGGTATCCTTTCATGCAGTATGAGAGGTTGCATTAGTCTTTTCAATAGTTGAGGTAGAGATTGAAAAGTGATCCCATCTTGTGTTTACCAGAGGATAGTGTCGAGTACATAGTGTTATGTGATGAATTATAAATTGGGATTGGTTTTTTCAGATACATGGGTAGTAATTAATTTCATACAGTTCATTTTAGTTGATACCACATGATCAAAACAATGAAACCCATGATCTTGAGTTAGTAGTGGTATTCGTTACACTAAATATTTGGTGACACTAACTGATGGGTGAGTGGTTTATCATCTATTATATCCATAAGAGCCTCAATAATATCTTCTTTTAGAAGGATATAAATTGATACAAATGTGATGTCTAGAGTTTCTCTTGGATTATGACTTTGATATTGTCAATACTCCTAGGAAGGGGACCTTGGTAGAAGATTCTCTCAGTAGGAAATATTTTTCTTAGTTATAGAATGAGGCATAAGAGCAGGTGGTCTCATTAAAACTATCCACTATGGTTGGAGATGGAGAATCTTACCTCAAGTAGATAGTTATTACCCATCCAAATTTACAGAAAATCCAGAAGGAACATCTTGGGGATGCCTATCTTGAGACCCTACACACTAAAATATGCACAAGACATGCTCCTGATGGATTTTATGAAGGTGGGCTGTATTTCGTTACTTTTAGAGGATTCATTATTGTACTAGTTACAATGTAGGATGAGGTTATAATAGATTTTTATAAAGCTCCTTTGGAAGTACATAAATGTGTGGAAAAGATATAATACGACCTATGATGTCACTTTTTGTGGATAACTATAATGAAGGGAGTTTCAGATTTTATCTCTCAATTCCAAACTTGTTACCAAGAGACGTATGAGCACAACGTTCTAGGGGGTTTATCTCAACCCATTGAGTTTCCAGAGTGGATGTGGTATGGGATATACATGGTATTTGTGATGGGGTTACCTTGTATGTCTAGGGGATAAGGTTCCATTTGGGTGATCATATATCAACTCACCACGTTGGAGAACCTCCTAGATATCCAAGAGTAGAGTTGAGTAGAGAGCTCAAGACTACTCTACATGCATGAGATGTTCTAAATCCATGGAGTTACCTCAATAAAAATTTCAAGCAATTGTTTTCACTTCACATCTCTGTTATGGAAGGGATTGCATGAGGATGTTGTGAATCAGTTGCATTTGAGTACAGTTTTTCACCACATATTGATGGCTACATTGAGAAGACCATTAAGGCTATGGATGAAATGTTTCTATCATACAAGTTGGAATTTTTCTGTAGTTGGGAGGATCACCTACCATTGGTGGAGTTTTCATCCAACAAAAAAAATACTATTCCACCATTTGTATGTCACTAATTGAGGACTTCTACGCACGACCTTGTAGGTCACCACTTTGTTGGAATAACCTATTAGAGTCAGCACTCATGGGACCAAAGTTGGACTATAGAAAGGGTGCATACCCTCAAAGAGTATATGAGGATTACACATATCCATCATAATTCCTTTCCAGATAGATTGTGGAAACTTTTGGAGTTCAAGGAGAGAGAATATGTATTCCTTCAAGTTTCTCCTCAATGTGGATTATGGGGACTTCGTTGGATAAGAAATATATCTTTGAGATTCATTAGACCTTTCCAGATACATTGTAAAGTTAGTGATGGGGCATACCACTTAGGTCTACCACTATAGTTAGACTAGGCACATGACATCTTCCATGTGTCATAGATGAGGGGGTACGTGCATGATCTATCACACATTATCAATTTAAGAGAGATGGACATCGAGGACAGAGCTACCTTTGATGGGCACATAGTTGAGATTGAGGCTCAAAAAGAGATGATCCTTCATGGGTGACCAATCCCTTAGGTGTGTTTCTGGTGGAAGCACATGAATCTGTGAGAGAGAACCTGGGAGCAGGAGACTTAGATGTGATCACTGTACCCACATCTATTTGTTTAGCCCCTTGTTTTGTCATTTTGGAATGTAAATAAAAAATGTGGGGAGAATGTAAGGACTTGGATTTTCAATATTTATTTTTGGATACTGTATAGATAATTTATGAGACTATGCTCTAATAAGGTGTGGAATTCCAGACCCAGTGTGCCCAAAATAAATGTTTAAAATATATTAAATATATTAAATAGAACATGAATACAGTTTTCTTTAGAAAGAAGAATAACTTCTAAAAATAACCCAGATCAGAAATATTAGTGAACCATTGAGTTTAAAATGTGTGTTTTGCCTTAGGTGAGATATAACCTTTATTGGCGTAGGTTGTTTTTGGGGAAGTCATCACGAGATTGGATAATAAATAAATTTATGGAATTTATTTATTTAATCTACAATGACACAATGACCTAATAGTATTCTTTAAATACGCACTTATGGAAACATTTCATGGTTAGACAAATTTTTGTGTGAATCATTGAGATCCAGTGGAGAGTTATATAGGAAATATGTTGGAGGATGAAAACCAGATCAAGGATCCTTGATTGGTGTGGAATGAAATTACAGGATCCCACCAATCAGAATTATTCATCTTCATTCCTCCTCAAAGATCATTCCAAATCAAGATAGGATGTTTTTGTCTTGGATTTATCCCTGTTTTATGATTAATATGATAAACATGTATCAATAAACAAATGAATTTATTCATTGATCAATATTATTGTGGGTGTGGGTAAGATTTATCTAGGATTAGGAAAATTTATTTGTAATTATTTATTTATCTCTTCATTCTACATTTTAAAAAAATGAATCGAGGACAACAAAAACATTGTATTAGGATTATTGCTATTGTTTGTGGTTATCCTTTTCTTCCTTATTTCTTCATTTATCACTAGAAAATATATTATTTTCTGGTATCCCAAATATCGGGAAATTGAACGTTGCACACCATTTTCCTAGCGTAGCAGTTCAATATCAGAGATATAGACTCATTATTTCATGGGGATCATGGGACAATTAAATTGGTAGTGGTTCATAAATTATATATATATATATATATATATATATTTTATTCTTTAGTAGGAGATGAAGAATGATTAAAAATGGTGTTTAATGAATTTATTTAAGGGCTAGATTCTGGTGTTCGATGACAACAAGGCTCAGACAATGGTATTCTTTATTTTAGGAAATAGGTTGTGTCTAGATTGATGGTTATAGGAGTGGGATAAGATAAATGATTCCATATCTATGTTTCTATAAATTTCTATAGTACATGACATTTGTTTTGATGGAATACACCATGTAGCACCCTCACGAAGTTGTATATGGTTTGAGGATGAAGTTAAGTTTCACATGGGATGCGACCATGTCACCCAGTGTGTGACCCCTCCCCAATGGCTCGACATGTACATGGGATGGTAGATAGACACGATAGAGAGTATAAAGAAAGGGGAATGCCTTGTACTCCAACACAGACACAACCATTCCAGGTGTACACAGACATAACTATGTTCTTGGACATGGAAAGAAGTACACAGTCTGGGTCATACCACATAATTTGACAGAGATAGAGGCATAGGTTGTTAACATGGATAGAACCCAATATTGAAGGGAAACACTTTATACAACTATTACACACCATGTACTCTTTAAAGTAGGCACATATCCCTTTTTTGGTATCTTTAATGAGTTTCATTAGAAGGAATTCTCAATACCCATTCACTAAGGGATTTTATCGACCACATCCAACATATAGGATAGATATCCCTTAAGAACGGATTCTTATATAGATTTTTTAGAATCCTTTCATGATGCATAGAGTAATATCCTCTATTATCTTCTTTCCTTACGTGTAATTCTTGGTATCGTCATGACAAAACTATATGGGCACCAATCCTATACTTATTTGGAAATTTAATATTGAGTTTTTATTATATCCTATGGCCTTGAGTGTGATCCTCATATGTGTATCCTTCCCTTTAGTCTTCCAGTGTATACTTCATATGATAATACCTGATGAGAATCAACTCCTATAATAATGTCATCATTGATATATGATTCATGGAATGTGTTATCCCAAATGAATTTTAAGTGGAACCTTCAAGTAGGAATCCTAGGTTTGCATTACGGTTGTAAAATTACCTTGAGACTGTGTGTATTTGTTGACTATATCTATATATTCTTGTAATATATTCTATATAAATATACATATATAAATCTGATTGTTTTTCTTATTGTTATATGATTTTTAGTTTCAGGGTGTCCTACTGGGTATTTTTACACTCACCCCTTCATGGGATTTTCCCGCACGTGTCATGTCTTGGTAGATGACTGAAATTTTGATTGGATCCTGTAGATTACATGACCAAGTAGTTCTTAGTAAGCTAGAAAAATTGAGGTGTATTCCTATGGTTATCTTGATAGCAGTACCCATAAATAATTTCATTTCGGAATTATTTAACAACTCATTTTTTCGGTCTGGTATTTGGCCCTATCTAATTTCCATTTACTTGTTTTGTACTCTGGTTGTGGGATTTAAATGAATTCATGTATGATTTCTTATTTGTTCTACATTATAGCATTGTATGTTCTTATAGATATGTGTGTGTATACAACTACATTATTATAAGGCCTCCCATGATATCAATATGCCTACTAAGCACTAGTCGTAATCTCCTACACTATTAGAGGTGGGCTTGAGGAGTCACAACATAGGCCCCATCAGGATAGGTCTTGACACTCAATCATAATTCTCTAATAAGGAAGTCATTTTGACACAAAGTATGTGATCAAACACCCCATACCTGGACACAAATTTTGATGTTTTAGTTCATGATAAATCTTGGTTGTCACATAGTGAAATACAAATAAGACCTGTGTCCAATGTCTATAAATTACCGTATAGATATAAGAGTGCATAAAATTAATAAAAAACAAAAATCACCCATGGAATATGGAAACCAATCACCTAAAGTCTCCACACCATTTAAAACTCTACTAAAGTGCTATAAAATAATTTATATTACCTATTGATGGTAAATCTAGTCATAAAATGATGATTCATCCTTTATAGAAGTTAATAACACCTATCCACCAGCTTCTTCCACACCCAAGATCATCACAGTGACCTAACTCATTAGACACCACTACTACAATTTTTTGTCAAGGCTTTAGTTAGTAATTTTCTACTCAACGCTTCAGTGACCACATTCCCTTAATCAAGTGTATAAGAAATATCACACTCAAAAGTCTAAATATAATCAACCAGGTATATCTATATAAAATTTAGATTTTTATGAGTAAAATATACTAATGGGTCTTATGATCATAATATACCATAATCTTCTTCCCCAAGAAATTGTAATTCTAGGTTATGAGAGTGTGCATAACAGGTTCCAACTCATGGTCATGGGAAGGGTGGTTCTTCTCACTATGGAATAGTGGGTGAGATCCATATCCCACACCTATTTTTTTCTATATCATAACACACCCCAATTACAAACATGAAGAATTATATAATACATCATAACCTGAGATTGGTTTTGGAAGAATCAGAATTGGAGTCAAAATGAACAACTTCATGAATTCTAGAAAAAAACTCTGAAATTTTTCATTTCACTAAAACTTAACACCCTTACTAGTTAAATCTATCATCATAGATGAAATCTTGGAGAAGTAATTAAACAGAACTTATACTATCTAGATAATACCATAATGTATGAAATCTCAAAAAAAAATTAGCTTCCCCCATGACATTATAACCAAAATATTTTCTAGATCCAATGAGATTCCCCTCTCGGATTTAACATGACTCTAAAACATTACTTATTATATCCAAAATAAACATTTATAAAGAATACTAAAAAAGTGATTCTCATTAATGTTTCTAAAGATGATATCTAAATGATCCTTTTTTCCTCTGATGACTTTGAGAACACCAAAATAGTATCCAAAAACATCATTATTAAAGACTCTAGGAACGAATGAAATA
Organism: Viscum album; assembly: GCA_963277665.1. NCBI lineage: Eukaryota > Viridiplantae > Streptophyta > Magnoliopsida > Santalales > Viscaceae > Viscum > Viscum album. The sequence goes on from OY728138.1 coordinate 1,661,134,459, forward strand.
TCAGGTTCACCAATTACATAAACACTATAGAAGAGTTAATGAGACTAAATTGTATAACCAATAACTCAATATGCCCATATTGATAACTAAATAGTGTATTATGTATATCTACTTCTCTTACTCTAGATTGGTGGTACCCCAACCACAGGGAAATTTTAATAAACAAATACAATATTATGAGTTGATAAAAGAGATCATAAATTCTTTGTAAGGGGTATTTTTTCTTAATGATCACCTAATTTAGCTTTTTATAACCAATCCAAATTATGAGGATTTTGATATTACTTCTTGGAAAAGAGAACATGTGAAGACTAAGGAAAAACACTAGGAGGAATAAATTACATATACTTAAGATCCACAAGATGAATCTTAAGATGTTGTAACTCATAAGGTTACATGAGATAATATTTTTAGAAATAGGCATCGTTCCATGGAGTACATTAATAGTGAATTTGACCTCTATATATCATAGTATCTTAGAAAATTCATCAGTAATACCTCGAGTTATGTACTCAATACTAAAGGAAGTGGACTAATTGGGAAATATTAAATGATATAAAGGACCATCCTTTACAATATAAATGAGATCATTCTAGAATAAAGAACAATATACCCCTCTATCTGAGATCTAGAATCTCACTCACCCTGAAATAAATGAGAGAGACCATATAGAGATAAAAATTGAACTCAATGTTGATAATAATGGATATGGGCCTTAAAAGTTACAATAAAATCCATGCAAATAATAAGGTAAAATATATCAAGATGTAGAAACAATAAATCCCACACCACGTCAATGATACTCATCATCACCAAACACATTGGGAAATTAAAACCTTGTTTGTCCCTCTTTTCTAATGATGTGGAATGATCCAACCTGAATTATCTAAGTTCTAGACGCAAGCCAAAAAAATTCAATGAACATTTATAATATCATTGAATGAGTCACACCCATATCCAAAAAATCTACTACCATAGAGGTTGAAATGAGCATCGTGCCTCTAATAGTAGCTAGCCCTACCATATATTCCTTTCGTGATTTCTCCATCATGTAAAGTTGTATGACATTAGCTCCTCCATATTCCATTTTCACTAAAATAATATCACCCTTGTAATGAGAATTAGATACCTTACCCTTGGAAGCATATCAACTAACATATTAAACCTTGGTTAGAGTATATCTATCATTATAGAATAGGGATATATTTTAACAAAAATGTACAAGATGGCCATATTTCCCACAATGATGAAATGTGATGGGTGATTCCATATAGTTATGATTAATATTACCAGGCATCCCACACTAATAGAAAATTAAATGATATTTTCTTAATGAATCCCTTGATACTAGTCCAGAAGAAAACTAGGTACCCTTACACTTACTTTTTTGGCTAGAAGACACACCCTAACCACTACCAGCAACAAATGAAGCTCCACCTAAACATATTTCCTAGTTATGTATGCCTCATCCATATAAGATTTACCAACTACCGAAACAAAATTTAGTAGAAAAAATAAAAAATAACATCAACTAAATATTTTCTTGGAGACCCATATCGAGCCTCCAAGGGATAACGTAGTCATTAGTAACAAGATCGAGTGATATGTGAACTAACTTAGTGAAACTGCTATCATACTCTATAACTGATTGCTCTCCTTGCACTAAGGTCATAAATTAATATGTCTTTTACCCTAATAATGTTTCATGATATTACTTTTGGATGGAGTTTTTCTTAAAATATGTACAATCAAGATCCTCACTTTTCTTATCTTATGCAATCGATTCCCAATATTTATATCCTATTTCTTTATGAATGTAAGTGTAAAAGCCAAAATAACAGTCCCCTATAGGTATTGGAAAATTTAAGATCATTTATATTAACTAAATCCACTCATTGGATTCACAGGGTTCATTGTCACCACATAATATGTGTGGATTCTACTTGGTAAATTATTATTCATGATCCACCATTCATCCTTAGTTTCTAAAAAATGAATAACCCATAGGCTATATAATGTGTATAATTTATTCAAAAAAATAATGGATTCTGGTGGATTATCCGATGATAATTTTCTCAAAGATTTCACACTTGGTACTAGAAGATATCTTACAGGATGAATTTTATAATAAAAAAATGATGAAATAAAATTAACTTATAAGAAATTACAAAATCGAAGACCTACTTAATGAATCTATATTAATTCATTTAAAAGACAAGAATTTAAATTAATCATGGATTTTTGAAAATGAATGAAAAAAATTAAAAAATAATATGTTTATTTAAATAAACCCAAAATTAATTTCCTTCAAATAACCTCAAAAAAACTCTCAAGATTGGCATAAATCCCTATGTACTCATGGAAACATGATTTCACTCACGCATTTGAGCTGGCCAGGATCCATTTCACACTTTCTACTTGTATTCCAACGGTCCAAAATATTGTACACCAAAGACCCAAAACAATACCCAAGAGGTTTCAATACAATTCCAGCTAGGCTCCTCCCCTGATACCATTTTTTAATAAACCACCAAAGTTGACATGACACGTCCCACAATAAACCGTACCATAAGGTGAAGATTAACTAAATAACCAAATAAGTTTCACAAACAAATGAAATTAGATAAACCGATAGAGTGAAAAGTTGTATAAGAGTATACATCCATGATACATACATCCCAAATCCATAAGGATAAACATTAAAATAAAACATTACATGGAAAAAATACAAGTCACCATGTGACTATCCATCACCACAAATCTATCTCACTGGGAATATAATGAAAACCAGTAGATTAAAATGAGTTATATAAAGATCTTTCCATTCCCAAATCCTATAAACCCACATATTCAATCTTGGAATGGAAAAACTACGGTGTGATCAAAAATCCCAGTTGGATTTCACTGAATAATTTATACAAATTATAACACCATGAAACCATTAGTCCTACATTAAAAATAAAATCCAAATTATAAAGCACTATCATAAAAGAAAACATTTATCAAAAAAACCCTTGTTTTTAGAACAAACATATTATATTAAAATAATCAAGAATATGTAAATTACATGTGATATAACATGAAATAGTAAGAAAAACTCCTCCATGGATACACCTTGAAATAAACATGTGAGCAAGAAAACATGAAATGTATCATCATGTAAAACACAAATTTACAAGTTCATCTCTAGCCTATGGGAATAAATACTCATACATGTGAAGGAACAATAAGCACTAAGACAACAATAATGTGAGTCTTAAAATATTTAGTCATTCCATAGTCTATCGATATCAGAAAAATAACCCATATTTGTTTCACAAACACTAACATTTTATATGTCTATTTTTGGATGCACCCAAGGTCTCAATGTTCTATATTTAAAAAAACATTTTAAAACTATGAAAAAAAATTATAATGCATTTTCACATTGAATAGCCACCACTCCCATTATAAAAAGTCCATTTTAGGGTCTAAGTCATCTTTGAGGTATTTCCTTAATCACATAGTGGGAAAAATCTATTTTTAAATAAAACCAAATTTAAAAACATGAATCTATTTTAATATTGACCACAAAAAATTAATTTAAAATAACATTAAGTATTTAATTAATTGGAACCTTTATACAAAGACACCTACCTCGAGAATGGAGGGAAATAATTCAACTTTGAGAATGGAGATTAGAAACGATTTGATCAGGTCCTTCTAAGACTAGATATATAAGAAAAATTATTAATTATTTTTCAATCCCCTTAGATTTAGAAACCATAACCCAATCAGATTTCAATAAGACAAGGGGAGAAGAGATCAAGAAATGATATAAGAATAAGGGATAAAAATTGATCAAAAATATAATATGCCTTGAAGATATCTGCCAAGAATGAATGAATATCACCAAGGAAATATAATCATGTTCATGATAAAGGATTTTTTATGAATCATAGATATTAATCAATATTTATTCCCATTCCATATACATCGAGCATAAAATGTATGGGGGATCCTCACCCTGGTAAATGTATTTTAAAATAACATGGGATAAAATTTGAAAATTATAAAACATTCACTGCGCAATGGTCCGAAAACATTATTATTATACTATCAATACATTCATTTGTTAATTATTAACCACAATAAGCGGAAATTGAATTAATAAATATGATTATTTTATTTTTAATTATATATAACCAATGTTTTTAATGTTCATAATGGGAGATCATGATGATTTTTTATATGTTTTTATTCTAATAATGTTTTTATAAATATAATTTTAAATAAAACATTTAAAAGGAATCATATATGTTTATTATTAATCAAAACTCTTAAAGAGTTAGTGAATTATAATGTAAGAACATTAACTAATAGTTTAATCTTTATCAAATTCTCTGAAATAAATAATTGATTTTAGAGAAACATTAGAGGTTTTCTTTTATTTTTTACTATATTAATATATATATATATATATAACAAAATAAAATATAGTAAATCTCATGGTTACTGATCTTGAAAAAATCTTTCTAGGTTATAATTATTTTATCTAATTAGAATCAAAATTAATGGAATATATATATATATATATGATCATATAATTATAAAATAGTATACATCCATTAGGGAAGGATCATTAGTTTAATTGAAAGATGGATATATGTCTACTAAATATTATTTAGAATAAAAATACACATCCCCTTCCTATAATAGGGATTTTACCATTATGAATAAATATAATACTTACCATGTGTTAATATTATTAAGTTAAAATATTTATAGAAACATCAGAAATAGTGGAGGTGAATTTTGATTATTTGTATAAAGTACAAATTATGGAATATATTTGCATCTACCCACCTACCATGTGTACTGTTTTATATAAAATGTGGTTTTATTAAATAGTCACATGTATTATAATGTTTTGGTAAGTATAAATTTCATGATATAAATATTAATTAAAATAATATTGAGAATCGTATACCATATATAAAATATTCCATAATTACTTTTAATATGATGCTCATAATAATAATTATTATTATTCAAGTGTATGGTATTAGAAACCAATAGTTTGATTACAAACATCAAAAGTGTGCTTTAAATAATATACAAAATTTTTCATTATGAGTTGAAGGTAATAAATATATTTTTCCATGAATTGTAAAATGAATAAATTGATGAAAATATTATTTTTAGATATTTTCCCAAAAAAGTGAAATTGAAATCTTATAAATTATGGTATCTCATAAATGTAGTTGATTTTATATTGTTTATTTTTTAACTTCCTTTAAAACTCATCGATAACAATGAAAATTGAGATATATTGATATAAAAATAAATTTACAAAAAAAAATTATTGATGATTTTTTTCAACTTATAAATTTTTTAATTGGTTACACAAACTATTATAAGGCCACTGGATATTGATGTTATTTTTATATAAATGTTTCTTATTTGGACAACATGGATTAAAATATTTGTAATTGAATATTGGAAGGGTTTTAAATTCTTGAATAATATTCAAAATTATGAAATATTCACCCATATTGATAAATTACTATATAGGGTGAACTAAATAACAGTTATTTCGGGTAATAATATTAAGATATATTAATATAAGGAAGAATATAAAATTGATTTTTATAAACACATAATTTATATAAATTGATTTTTTTCATTAATCTATATGTTTTGGATAAAGTGAAAACCCCCAATTTTTTTACAAATTAATGCAATATTAGATGAAAAAAGTTATAGATAATGTTCCTATATTTTGAATTAATCATCCAAACTATGAAATATTAAATCATGGAATTATTTTTTAAATTCATGAAAATACCCTTAATAAAAAATTTATTATATTTTTTTCTAAAAGTGGTATAATTCATAAAAAATGAGATAATAGGATTATTTATACCCAAAGGATTAAATATAAATGGAAAATTTTATTTATCCCGGACTGATATACATGTACATGTGAATATATAACATGAAAATAATAAGAGGACTTATTATAATTAATTTGATTCATGGTAATTCTCCTCTCATATTCATTGAGATTTTAAGGGTATAAATGAAAACATTTTTCAAAATAAAGAACCAAAATTGAGTTTTTATTCAAATATTGGATATTTAAAAAATATAAATAAAACTATATATCACATTGGATATTTATTGACATATGGTTGAACAACCATTTAATATTGTTCTGTAAATCAAACCATTTTTGCAACTTCCTCCAATAATTTTTAGTTGATTTCAATTTAGGAAGCAGTTTGATAACTATTTTTCCTGATATAGATCACTCATTATAATTCCATCATAAACTATTAACATAATATCACAATTATAAAAAATTAAATGTGGACATATCAAAGGTGGTATGAAAAAAATATCTCAAAACCTGATTTTCACTCATGATCATAAAAAGAATGTGGAAATCGATATTCAATAAATAAGTTCTTATTATAATATTACATATTAATCAATAAATATAGTACTAAATTTTATTTCTGGGAAATTTATTTATAAGCTTAAACTACTACATATTCTATCATTTTTTATTGAGGAGAGCTAGGAATACTACACTCTTTTCCGCTTTATTGATTTTTTTCCACTATGTTTTATAGAAATGGTTTTTAAGGAGGAACCATTAAATGGGATTAAATTAATTTGGATAAAATTATTAATAAAGATCAATAATGTGTGAAATTGAATGAGGGGGGTTAATAAATGCCTAAAATTATTTTTTATCAAACAAGAATGCCCTTAAACTTATTTCACAAATATCTTAACAAAAAAACAAAGACGATAAAAATTGAATCATAACACATTTTTAATGATCTTTTCCACTATAAGGGTGACTATATCACCATTTTATTGTGGTTATTATACCACACAAAAAAATAATAATTTTTATTATGAAAATATACATGAAAGAGAATGATCTTGAACCTGTTACAAATACGGGCCCTGACCAGTTACAATATCACTTTCATATAACAACAAACCTATAATAAAGAATGATTTCTCATTAAATTATGATCTTCATAATGAGCTCTAAGATATAAATATTCTCCATCCTACATTCCCAAAGATCTCATATGACTATTTTCAGTTTAATCCCTTGATAAATAAGTTTATTAGTCCTCTCAAAATTCCTAGAACTTGTCATTCTTCATTTATCTTTATTTATATTTTTTGAATATTGTATGGATATTATTTCTATAAAAATTAATGAAATATCCTTGAATATAAATAATAAGGAAAAAATCATACAAAATAATTCATAATTGAGTTAATTATTTTTTTAATTCTCCTAAAGGCTCAGGAGATATTTATTCACATGGAATTTAAAAGTTTATGGTCTTCATTTTCATTTAAACTCTCAATAAAACATGCACCAATTAAATTGTTCCAAATCATCCTGAAAAAAAAAGACCATTATATTACCTATGAAATTTGTGAGTATTTTATTTAATAGGTAAAAAACTCACCTGAAACACTCTCCATTATAGTCACATAAAAATAAAATGTCATGGTATTTTTTGTTTTATAACCCCTTGTAGTGTTACACTTATTTATATGTCATGGTGATACATAAACAACACAAAATAAAATATATGATTGTGATACATTAATTATAGGTTAAATTATTTTCATTAGATTAATCATAATATTTATGAAATAAATAATAGACCATCACATCATCAAAATTATTTCCCACTTTAAGTAATTAAAAATAAAAACTCAAATGTTTGACCCAATTGATTCCTTAAAAAATAATATATGTTTTGAAGTCACATTATTATCATGTGGGATATTATTTATCATATAATCATCTTATAGTATTATAGGGAATTAATACAATCCATAAAATATTATAGTAAAGACTTATGATCTACCTCAAAGTCGTAGGCGTAAGACTAGGCTAATTTCCGGTCTCAACTCGAATTCATATAATCAATTAATGTATTATGATTAAAACTCCAAAGATATAAAATTAACCAATTAATTTGATGAAATATTGAAATGAATATTTACATTGAAATAAAAAGTTGTATGATAAGATCAATGAATCATGGTCAGTAAGAAATGTCTTAGGACTAGGGAATTTTCCATTTTTCTAGTTTCAACTCTGGTATTCCAGACTTATTAAAATACCCAAAATGTTATTTCAAACAAAAAATATTTATACTCAAAAACATTGAATCACATACAAACATCATACAAAAAATATTTAACCAAGAACTCAATATATTTTATCCTGATGAACGTCTGGATGGTTTCTATACTTCTTCAATTTTTATCTTATCAATAATGTCATCAAATATAATTATTTTCACTCTTAAAAATTTATCACAAAATATGAGTTCATTGAGCTAAAATAATTAATTATTTATACCTAAAAACCCTTAGTATAGTATAGGTAAGGTTCAATTCCTCAAAGAAGGGTCTATGTGAGTTCAATACAAGAAGATTACATAAAATACTCAAGAAATTCTCCCAAAACAACAACATCCAATAAACATATCCATATTATAGGTGGTATGTGAAGTTTGTGAAATAAAAATAGTGTAGGAGAATTTTTCTCGAGAGGAACATATCTCAGATAAAGTAAAAAAAATTGATGATATAGAGTAAATCAATCGATTGGTTTTATTAATTTTTTCCCTCGATCATATAGAAAAATCATTGGAATTTATTTTAGAGAGGATAACAAACTTATAAGTTGGTCAACCTATGATAAGTTGAATCCTATAGTTATTTACCTATAAAAATCACTAGATCACAAGGTGATGAATCAACTTACACCATTTCTAAGATTTCATTGAACTCTTTATGGTACTATAGAGATTGAATTAAGTATTAATTAAAAGTTTTGATTGAATTTCATGAAGGTCAATAATCATTAAATCTTAATTTTCTTAATGATTTAACTATAAAAAATTTAATGTGATAGTAATATCCTATAAATGACTCCAAAATGTGGTAAAATTGATTACCATAATGATATCATCCCACAATTGAGACTTAATTTATAATCATGTTTATAATACCAAATAAATTCATTATATCAATTGAATTTGTAAAAACAAATGTATGGAAATAAAAAAAATAGATTTGAAGAATATTATCTATTGAAAAGCTCTTGTTCTAGATTTAGATTACTTCAAACTACTTTTTTCATATCAGATTTATCATAGACTCTTACATAATCTAAATAATTTTACATAGTCTCCTTTCTCTAAAGAAACTATATACCACTTACTTTGATGCCCAGGTTTCTCAAATATAGCCCGATTGTATTCTAATTTCCATATTAAAGCACACATTTAGTCTCTTTAACTCCCCTCCATGTTCTCCTTGTTACATAATTTGATATCTCATCATCACAATTGGGTGACATAAGAAAATACATATTAGAATGTTCTCCTGTTTTACACAACTTGTTTTAACTCTACATGAAAAGTATAATAAACTCTATAATCATTTGGTATCTCTATGAATTTTATTTCTTGATTTAAATTATCTATTATCTTAAAAGTAAACATCAGTTTCCTTTTTTAACAATTCAAGATATATTTTTTTATAATGATGAAAATTTAGTGTTCTAGGTATACATGTTGGAGTGACCAAATTTGAAATTCTTGTTTAAAAGGTCTTAAAAGTGGGGAATTGCTCTGGAAATAGGTCTGTGTATATAGAATTTAGTGAAATAGTCCCATTATTTTTTATTACCCACAAACACTCAAGGAACAATAGAATTTGTAGCCTGGTGATTCTAGTAAATCAAATAGAACATTTTCATCCTCAAATTTAAATCTTTCCCGTAGTGATCTTTAATAAAATCCCATCATTACATTGTTTCATCCCTTCACAACCATGAAACCATGACATTGGATAAATCTTATGTGAATCCTTGAGGATTTGGTCCTTGGTTTCACTTATTTGTTCAATCATGACATCTTTAGTCTGTAAGTGGAAATAGGTCAAAAAAAATAAATGCATCTTTCTTAGACCCAATAACCATAACATTAGATAATATACCAAGGCCCCATCATCTTCACCAATCAATGAACTATAAGAATCACTTATTTATTTAATAAGATCGTCATAATATCATTAATATTTATCTTTTAATAATATTTGAACTTTGAATGATCCCATTCCTCAGTCATTTTCTTCAAGCTATTGGAGATCATTTGAAAAAAAGGAAATCATCTTCCTCAGATCCAAAAACCCTTAGATTATGAAAAGTTAAGACGTATTCCTTAATGGATTGACCCCTAGTTATTCTTAAGGATTTCATAATAGTATCATCCTCATCTTTTATTGTTTTTATCCTTCAGTTTTCATCCATAATTTGACTTTTATGTGTTGATTATAGTCCCCATTAATATTTTCACCTCATTTCATCCCATACTGAGTTTCATTCTCTGGTTTTATTGGTTTTCATTGATTGGTGAAGCATGGATCAAATTTCCTTATTATTTACCACTTTTCCTTTTAGTCAAATCCCTAAAATTTTCATTATAGACATACCAGATCCTAATGATGCCTTTCTTTGTGCTTTGTGTTTGTCTAGGTGAAACTATACCTTCTTTAATAATTAATATTCTTCCCTTTAAAGCATAACAGAATAATCAATTTATGTTACCTGGTGTCTCCACTAAATAAAATCAATTATTTTTAATTGGATCAATTTTTTAAGCATTCCCAATTAATATATCATTATTTTCTCAGTTGATCTTCTTCATGGTCGACCACCCATGTTGTGGTATTGTGGTATCTTAAGAGTTTATGGTTGGTTGTGGATTATGAATAAGTGAAACATGTTTTATCTTGTAAAGGTAAGTTGGATTTTCATCATGTTGTAGGATGATTATAGTTGTACTATCTTGTGAACATATCATGTTCTAATGATTAATTCATGCGGTATCTTGAGTTGTTTCATTGTTACTTGAAATTTGGTATCATGGTTTGTTTGGCTATCACACATGTATTAAGTTGGGTACATGCATAGTAGGTGAAATACTTTTCTAAATATAACGAATATGAATGGTTGTTCACACCTTCATAAAAGTTTAAAAAAGTTCAGACACAATATCTTGGAAATATGGTTTTGCAGTCACTTGAAAATACCTTGCCACGTCATCTTGGATTCATTTATATGACCAATTTAAGAATTTTTCAAATTTCGCCTCATGCGATCACTTGAGTGATCATGTAATATATTCTTTTGTTAAATTGAGTTTTATTGTGTAGTTTCTCTATAAAAATGTTATTTATTTAAAAAATGAAAATAAAAATTAATTCGACAAAAAAAGTTACAATAAAAAATGGACTTAATGAATTAATAAATTTAAATAGATTCAAAATCATCAATATCACATGAAAAAAAATTCATTAAAAAATATCATAAATAATTTTTCTCAAAATAATAAAAATTAAATTAATGAAATATTTATCATTAAATCAAATAATTACACATTTTTAAAAATATTATTCAAAGAATAACAAAAACATCACAAATTTATAAATATTAAAAAAATCCCCACTAAAAATATATTTTCACTTTTAAAAAATTAATTTATCAAAATGTATGTGAAAAAATGTATTAAAATAATTTATTATCACATCCCCCAAAAATTATCCAATTAAACATCAAGGAATTAAATGGATTTCAATTCATTTAAAAAGATATGTATGCTTAGACTTAAGAATTCAGCCTATTGAGGAATAAAAACACCAATTCACCCATTGTTTAATTATCATTCCTACTCTATGAATTAATATCAACATATCATTTTAATCTAGTAATAGTCCAAAGATAATATGTAACATAAATATATTGAAGTAGAATTAAAACCATAATAAGGGTAACATAAATTTCTCACTGTGTAATAAGCTCCTCAAAAAAATATCTAAATTACATATACTTAATACAACTCAAATTAGATTTTTATAAGTCAATTTAATCCATCATTATTTGGGTTCAATAACCCCTTCACCTTAATGAATTTATTTTTCATAATTTAAAACTTTGTAATTATCATTTTTTTGAATAAAAGAATGTACAAAACACTTATTGGATGAGAAAGTGATTTTTTTACACCCACACGGAGTTCCAAATGTCTCAAAGATTAATTGTGGGATACCAATTTCCCATTTTCATCCAATTTAAATGTAATTACATTAATATAAATTAATTTGTCTTCTTAAAGTACTTTTTTCAAAAAGATCAAGTTTCCTTCAATTATGTTCAATACTATAGTTTCTTCATGTTATAAATTCAATTCCTAAATGATCCTTTAACTTAATAAAATTTTCCATTTTTAAAAAATAAAATATATATGTGAATAGTATCAAAACTCACTCATCAATCATTAAATTTAAAAAAATTAAAATCAAATGAGACTCTTCCACACTAGAATTGTATTTTTCTAAGAGAGTCAGCCTTAGAGTTCGGGTTCCCAAATACAATTTCTAGGAAATTTGATGCATATATCTTAAAGAATATTTTTGGACAAGAAAAACCCATCCCCACAAATAAAATCCAACATTTTATCCATGGTTGAATCCTAAGGTGGGTGAGCATTTTTTTCAGAAGATAATTTCAATTCAGTTGTTCATAGTATGTTAAAAGGGTTAGAAGATTTTTCATAAATCATATTGCCTCACAACTCAAGTAAGCAGACAAATTTGGAAATTTCAATTATCATAACCTTTAGTGTATAATTATGAATATCCCATAAGTATCATAGTAATATCATGTTCGTTATTTTGTCATATCATAAAATAATATTGGAATATAAAATTATTTAAAATAATTAATTAATTGTTATTGAATATAAATGAAAGAAAGCAGTAATCCCATAAAAATAGAGGTTTTATTTATTTTAATTTATTCAAGAGTATCTCCTTTGTATACCTATGTTAATTAAATTGTTTGGTACATTCAAGATCTGACCAAAACATAGAAAATACGTAATCTTCCAAAATTATAAACTTGAGAGAAATTCTAATAATATGTTTGAGTTCAATAGAATTTTATTCAGAATTTTCCAAGATTTACATACTTTAATGTTTTTAGAACGCTTTAAATTTCATACGGATAATCCCTTATTTACGTCAATACTTTCATTATTGAGTTGATTAACCTAACAAATGAACATATCAGACAGAAAATCACTTACTTTCATTATACAGTCAATGCATCCCTTTGTCTGGTCGATTGGATTCTGGAACATGGTCACTTGAGGAAACTTATCACTTGGAGAAGGTTATGAACTTATTTTCAATAGACCATATAAAAAACCTTAATTAATTTTGTTAAATAAAATCTAAAAAAATACATGGGTTATCTCCCATGAAGCATTGAATTTTCAGTATTATATTAGACTCAATAATAGCTCAACATTTAAATAAAGAGATAGAATTAAAGCAATTAAAGTTTCCTTTAATGTAGTTTTTTATTCATTGAAAATTAACCAAAAATGTTTTTTTAACCTATCTAACTAGATCTACAACCCCATTAAGAAGAAACCTAAGAAGGGTGATGGTTCCAGAACATTCAGTCCTAAGTTGGAAAAATATTCATCCTATAATAAAATAGAAAGATCTTTTACGAACATTGAAGTCCCTATATTGAATTATATATTCAAGAAAGTTTTATTTGTCCTTATATATCTGGTCACTCTCATAATACTCTTTTCTAATCTAATTTGGCTTACGCAACTCTAATATCCTTCTTTCACTAGTAGATTTGAAATCAAAGTTCAAATCCTTAATATCCCAGTAATAGATTTTACAAAAAAAATAAATGTAAATGACATGTTTTCCAATTATAATTATATTAGGTGATCTCCCTATGGGGGTTTTGTAATAATTCATGTATTACTACAAGGATTCATCAAACTTAACTAGCTAATCCTTTCTAGATATTGAAACTAACTTCTCTAAAACAAATTGAGTTCTCTGTTAGAAATTTTATCCTAACCACTATATTATGGGTGATATATTATTTTAGTTCTATTGGAAAATATATATTTTTTCCATTAAAAAATCAAAAATACAATTCTTAAATTGCGTTCTATATTCAGTAATAAATGCTTTGGTCACTAAAATTTTTGAAAAAAAAATATTTTTCTGGATGAACTTGAAAACACCGGTAGAAAGGTTGTTTGGAAAATCCGTTAACTCAACCCACATAGATACAAAATCCACATAAAAAATAATATATTAATTCCCATTAGATGAATTTCAATCCCAAGATATCAAAAACATCATCCTCTAAGATCACCTTCTGGGGAAACTCCTTCTTTCTACCCATATTTTCTAATCTCTAACACTTGTCATAGTCAAATAAAAAAATTTATAAAAAATTTATAAATGTTTTAAATTATAAAATATATTTTTTAATGTAACGCCCCGACCCCAGTTACCCATAGTCGGTGCATTATTACATAACATTTGCATGATCACAGATGATCAAGTCTCGAAAGACCGATTAGTTTAGTATTCTTGGAAACACTTGATATATTTATAATTCTTACATTACATCATAAATTAAAAAACTGCAGTGACAACTTGTCTTCATATCCCCATATACTATCCCTATAGTTCATTTATAAATTACTTTTTCACACCCTGGGAAAAATAAAACATTGAAAGGGGTGAGCTCAGATGCTAAGTAAGGATAACAATATAGTAGAAACTTTTATAAATAAGCATAAACATTTAAGGCAATGTATACCTAAAACAAAATCCTTTTAAACATGAACTTAAGAAAAATATTGCAAACATAAACTGAAATAATTAAATTTACTTATTCACATGGATATTATACTAGTCGAATAACCACATGCAATATCAATAACCACTTTCATAATGATGGAATGCATAATTACAAACTAACATAACCACATAGTCAAGGCCTCGTGACAAGACTACAAATAATATTTTTTCAAGGCCTTGTGCCAAGACACTAGTTTGTCTCACAAGACCTACCTATGCATTGGGGAGCTATGGCAGGCTCCACCTGTCACTTACTAAGTCCAATGCATTCCTCATATGAAAATTTTGATACATAACATAATCATTCGTATTAAAACTAGCATACAAAATTTCAATACTTTAACCACAAACCATGAATGGTATAAAAATAGCACATCTATAGTCAAACATAACTAATTCAATACAATATGGATGATTGTATTATATCAGATTAACCTCAATTGATAATATTGAAGGATATTGACATAGATTAAAATAATCATCAAAATATTGAGAGAAATATCCCCTTTTTCATGAAAACATTTAAAAGTCACACTATTTGTCAAGAAGACATTTAAAATAGATTTTTGAATAAAAGTTTCCCATGCCACTTTAAAACATTTAAAAGAATTTTAATTTTAAAACATTAATGTACATATAAATAAATCCTTAAATCCAATTTTAAAACATGGACATTAATGAGAATTATTTAGAATAATAAATCTTTACAACATTTTATAATGATATTTTAGTTAGAGTTCCTAACCAAAAGAGAGAAACTTGAAAAAAATAATTGAGGTAATAAAAACATTGTAATATTCTGAGAATAAAGGGATTCATGATATAATATGTCAAAGTACATTATATACACCATATAGAAGTGATTTGGTGTATAACAACAAATGAGTTTCAATGGAATGTAAATTGAGATTAAATCTCTCTTAAAGGCCATATCCTTAGGTTAAAGAAAAAATAAACGACATAATTATGACTGTCCAATATAAATACAATCAATATGATTGTATATTCAATGTAAAACAATCAAAGGACATTCACACATATTCTTGTAAAAACAACACTAATGAATTAGATGTTTAACTCAACAAATCGATATTGAGTAAAAATTACTCTTATCAAGTTCATACCGATGACTTGAGAATTTATCAATAGAGTTATTGTGTTTATCAAAAGTATATCCATAGAAAATGGAGTGGAAATTATGACATAATCAAATTAATTGTGATTCCACTCATAATCTTGGATTAAAATAAACAATGAAGTATGTGCAAAGCCGGATGATTGGAAATTGAAATTTCAAATTCCCTTATTGATTTGGTAACTTACGAAAAATACACCCATAAAGGAAGGATAATACAATGATGATTTAAATATAGATGAATTAAATTGTATTACACAATGAATACAAACATGGGCAGTACACCCACCACATGCAATAAATAAGTGGTGAACAATGGAAATCTCACAGAATTAAAAGTGAGATAAGAAACCCCTTACTTTGTACTTTTTCCTTGGTATAGGGTAGGTTAGCCTCATGTATAATAGTGAAATAATTTTTATTGAATTATAAATGAATAATATAAATTAATATGATATCTTATATGGTCTTTTAACATTTATTTGTTAATAATATCTTAGTATTATCATCATTTTGGGTGTTAACTTACTCATTTTCTTTTATATGTTTTGTTAAAAAAGTCGTGTTTGTTATGGATAGGTTTTATCTAATTAATATAAAGAATTATATCAAGTCCTTAAACATTTTTTTAATCATAAAATAAGAATTAGACTTGTATGCATACGATGGGGAATGAATCTCATCGCGTTCGTCGAGACGGTAGTCCGTACGTATGCACGATCGATAATATTATTCTATTGATATTAAAGTCGTATATAATTGGATGGTATATCATATATACAGAATATTTATAATGTTATATTTATTATTTACATGAATTACAAATCATTATTATACCCATCAAAATATTAATGTATTGAATAACAATTACACCATGACGTGGAGACGGTAGGCCGTACGTACGCACGTATGGTGACATGTCATTCAAAGGATGGATAGAATACTGAATATGGTTATACCATATTTATAATAATATCACAGTATATAAAAGATACTGGAGTTATTATTTTATAATGGAAATAACAAAGAAAGAAGAAGTTGAAGAAGAATGGAACTTGAAAGAGGGTTCTGAAAACATTACCTCTTCTTCAGGTTCTTCCTTTTGATTTGATCAAAAGGGATCCTTAAGTTGGATTTCTGATCAAACTAAGGCCTCTAGGTTTAATTTAGGAAAGTTGAGAGAATATTTTGGAAGGTTTTCGCTGATCCAAAAGGCATTGAAGGTGTATATTAGAGAGAAGGGGGAGTACCCTTTTATAAGAGCGGTGAGGGGTACCTTTGGAAAATCTAGAAATATTATTTTATAATGAATTCATATTCGGTTTTTAATGGCTCAAAAGTGTATTATTTAAAGGTTAAGGCTGAGATTGGTCTAAAGCCTTTCATCCAGTAGATTTTAGATAGATTTGGGTCACTAAATTAACCTTATCATTTATTTTTAACTATTAGTTAAATAGTTTGACATTTACCATGTCTCTTTTTATGTTTATATTATATAGTTAATAAACATACTATATACCTCCAAGAGACCCCCTAAGTGTTCAATTAATGATGCACCTATAATTACATAAGTCCTTTGGCTGAGCCTTAGATTTTTAGGACTAGAATATCAATTAATAATATAATATTTGTTTTAAAAACACTTTTATGTCAATTTTGACACTATTGGGTATTTTGTTTTTGATTATTTCATAACATCATTATTACTTCAAAAAAAATTAAATAATCAATCTTAATATGTCATATTAACCTATAAAATTATTTTAATTCCTAAAATGTCTCAAATTACATTTATTTTGATATTTATAATGTCAATTATTTTAATATTTCATTAATTAGGAAATTACCGCATTACCATTGTGTCATTAATAAATTAAATTATTTAATGTATAAAAATTATAAATAAAATTCCATTATGTAGGAAATATTTTTATATTTCTAATTAATATTTATAATTGAATTTATATTATTTATTACCCTATATTAAAAAAATTTGTTATTAAATTTGATATTATCACTTTTAACTCTTCTTTGAATTAAATAATAATAAATGTCCTAATATAATCCAAGGGGACCTAAAAAATAAAATTTTATTCTTAAGGTTGTTTTTGGTCGAGATACACTTGTCCAATAGAATTAGGACATGTGTTAGGGTAATATTAATATCATTTTTACCCTTAATTACCATATTTACTTTTAACCATTGTAAATAAAAGTAAAAAGTTACTATTCCCCAAATATTATTTTCATCTCGTTGAACCACATTTTACTCCATGATATTAACCGTTCCTCTTAGATTTTTTAAATTCTAGTCACAGAAGCCGTAAAATTATGTTTTATATGAATTTCCAAATTCTCTTAGGAGGTGGGTAAAAGACGGTGAAAAGTTCAATAAAATTTTTATATATCTAATATTATTCTAAACTAACTCCAATGAATTACATTAAAATTATATAGTTATTATATATATATTTTGACCTTAATTAAATTTAAATAAAATAAATAATTATTTAAATAAAAATTCCGTTTTAAACTATAACTCAGTGTTTATTCACTATTCATCAAAAATTGAATGTTTTCATAAAAATACCAAAAATTCACCCTAAGCTAATTTCATTATTAAAAATCTAAAAATGAAGTCTATTTTGAAAGATAAAATTTATAAAATTTCAAAAAGTGGGTATTACTATTCATAACATCTTATTTGATTAGTTGTGGTATGTGTTAGAACTCGAAGTTTCGTAGAACACATGCTGCTGTATTATTAAAAAAAGAAGCGTACCGGGGAAGCCTGGGGTGTTATGTTCTCCCCTCCTTCAAATAATTTAGTCCTAGAAATTTTTAAAATTGGGCTTGGGAATATAATGGAATGTCCCACATCGGAAAAAGATTCAATAAAACTATCACCTTAAAAGAAAGAAAGAGGAGTACAAAGGTCACCCAAGATAACTCATAATAGGATTCCATGTAGGAAAACATGGATATGGAAGATAAACTAAGTGTCAAGTTTTGATGGAGAGGGAGAAAAAACATGATCAGAAGAAAGTTAACAACAAGAAATCCACAAACTTGTTCTGGGACAAATGGTCATTAGTTTCTATGTAGGAAAAGTATACGAACAACATTTTTTTAGTTACATTACATAAAGATAAGGAATTAATTTATGAGATTGACTAAGAAAATAAATATATATTCTTACTTTTTAAGTAGAGTTTCATTCTTTAATAAATTTCCACCACTAATTATTATTTTTTAAATGATTAGTATTCAATAATACTAGGTCACATTGGAAGAGCTAGAATAAACTTCTATAGAATCACATGATCCCTGAAGAATAAACTATATATTTACCTAGTCTTTAGAGATTAATCAAAACCATAATGGTTAGTACAAGATCTGATGATCCCCCAAAAGGATATTCCTTTAGAGAAAGAAACACTAATCTTAATTTCTAAAATTAAACCAACAATACCCCAAAGTTAAATAAATACCATTCAATAAAAAATTGTCCTTAAAATCCTTCAATATAATCCAAACTAATATTGAAACCCAAAACTTAGAATAATATTGTTATGTAGTCTTCCTTGTTAAATTGTATCTCCAAATGACATCAACTACTCTTAAAGTCACAAACTTAAAAGTAATTAACCTAATCACATATTCTCAATTATTGGTTAATAATTTCCACAAATAACCCAAATTCCTATAAATACACAATAAAGACATAGATAAAAATTGAACAATACTCCTCGAATGAAATACCATAGTATTCTAGTTTCTGTGGTCATACAGTGTACCCAACAAAGCGAACATCTTCTAAAATAACATTTATCACTTAATCACCAAATCATTTTACTATACTAAGGGTATTAATTTGATATTGCATAATAACCCAAATCAACTTATTGTTGATCAATAAAATCTTTTAACTAAAAATAATTAGTCACACTAATCAGGGACTTCATGTAGTCCAGTGGTAGGCGATAAATCCCAATCGCACTTTGTTTGTGGGTTCGATTCCAATAGCTTTGTCCGACGCGATGGGTTTTTACATGGTCTGTGTGTTGTCCTTTTTCAAAAACTATATTTTATAACATTTCCAAAATGAGATAAATTCATCAAAATAACCATAGCATAATTTTAACCATAATTTTTTCTCATACCTTTCATTTTCATCCCAAAATATAATAACTTTTAATTTCCTCAAAACCAATGATCATATAAAACCAAATGGTTATTTATAACTATATCCACAATGGAAAATATAATTCTTCCTCAAATATCATTCTCACATGGCAAACTATGGGGTTACAAGTACAAGAGAAAATTATTCCAAAGTAATCCCATCAACAAGGAGCATTAACACATTTAAACATTTCTTTAACCATTTATTTCTATATAGCTTCTTCTATGACCAAGAAAATATCCTATAGAATATGTCATTCACCCGGGTAATGCCCAAGGCCACTACATTTATGACAAATGACTATAAATAGATTTTTGGGACCGTTTTTATTTTCCTCCATAGTACACTTCATTTTTTCCCGGAAATTCCTCACTTTATGTCTTTATTTCCTGCATGTAAAGCATTTATTTGTTCCGTTGAGACACTTTCCTGGGTGTCTCCTCCCACATTTCCTGCATGATGGAAATTTAGGATTCTTTTCTCCATGGTCTGCACTACTGGATATCTTATCATTCATTACCTTTATCTTCATTGTTGAGTCTGGGAGTTGGTTAATATATATGTTGTTGATCATATTTTTGTAAAATTGGTTTTGCATGAACACGATATCTTTTACGTCTATCAACATTCCATTCTATTGCTCACTTACACAACCGTTCCCACCGTGTACATCATTCCCAAAGTTACAATGACTTCCTTGGACTCCAGCCATTAACTAAAACAAGAAAGCATTGTGTGAGTAACAATAGTCATAAAATCATTTAGAGAATATAATGACACCATATTTTCAATTTGAATCACCTTAGGATTAACCAAGGTCATTTATTCACTTATTATATTAAAATACTTAAAATAGGTTTGTAAATAAAATGAAAATTATCCTAAGAATATCCCCCAGGAGTGTCATAACCAAGAGTGCAGCAAGGCCAGTTGTCATGCACCTGTTCTTGTTCGAGTCTTGCTCAAAAGGTGTTTTTGATTTTTACCCCAAGGTACATTTGTGCCAGAGCCACCTCTACCTGCTCGTATCCAGACAGGGATGTATTTCTTGGAAAACTCACAAAATCTAACAAAACCAATATTCTAGGAAGTTCTTCTATAGTAATCCCCAAAGAAAATCTTATGGATATGTTCTCTAATCAAAGTTTATCTAAATCTAGTTTCAAAGTTTTGTACTAAACTTCCTCTAATACCAACTGTAACACCCTGAACCAAGTTACCCAGAGTAAGTGCATTATTACATAACATTTCCATGATCCTAAAAGATCAAGTATCAAATGACCTATTAGTTTAGTAGTCTTGGAAAAACTAGATATATTAATAAGTCGTACATTACATTATAATGTAAAAAAACTTCAACAACATATTGACTTAATATCCCCTCATATTATCCCTGCAGGTCATTCATAAATTACATCTTCACACCCTGGAAAAAATAAAAAATCGAAAGGGGTGATCTCAGATGCTTAGTAAGGATAACAATATAGCAGATACTTTCCTAAATAAGCATAAACATTTAAGACAATTTATAACTAAAACAAAAGCATTTTAAACTTGAACTTCAGCATAATATTGAAAATATAAAATGGAAAAATGTCATTTACATATTCACATGGATATTATACTATTCAAATAACCACAAGCTATATCAATTAGCACTTTCATAATGATGGAATGAATAATTCCAGGCTATCATAACCACATAGTCAAGGCCTCATGCCAAGACTACAAATAAGATTTTGTCAAGGCCTTCTTCCAAGACACTAGTTTGTCTCATGAGACCTACCGATGCATCAAGGAGCTAGAGCGGGCTCCACCCATCACATAATAAGTCAAATGCATTCCTCATATTGAAAGATTGAAACAAAACATAAAAATTCATATTAAAACTAGCATACGAAATGTCAATACTTTAACCACAAACCATGAATGGTATAAAGATAGCACATCCACAGTCAAACATAAATCATTAGATACAATATGGAAGATTGTATTATATCAGATTAACCTCAATCGAGAATAATGAAGGATATTGACATAGATTAAAATAATAATCAATCTATTCATAGAAATATCCCCCTTTTTCTTGAAAACATTTAAAAGTCACACTATTTGTCTAGAATCCATTTAAAATAGATTTTTTAATCAAAGTGTCCCATACCAATTTGAAACTTATAAAATGAATTTTGATTTGAAAACTTTAATGTCCATATAAATAAATCATTAAAACCATTATTAAAACATGGAAATTAATGAGAAAGATTTAGAATAATAAATCTTTAAAACATTTTAAAATGATATTTTAGTTAGAGATCCTAACCAAAAGAGAAACACTTGAATAAAAATAATTGAGGTAATAAGAACTTTTTAATATACTTAGAATAAAGGGATTCATGATATACTATGTCAATGTACATTATATACACCATATAAAAGTGATTTGGTTTATAACAACAAAAGAGTCTCAAGGGAATGTAAATTGAGATGAAATATCTCATAAAGGTTGTATCCATAGGTTAAGGATAAATTGACGACATAATTATGTGTGAAAAATATAAAAACACTCAATATGATTGGATATTCAGTTTAAAACAATCAAAGTACATTCACACATATTCTTGTTAAAACAACACCAATGAATTGGGTGTTTAACTCAACAAATCAAGATTGAGTAAAAATTACTCTTATCAAGTTCATACCGATGACTTGAGAATTTTTCAATGGAGTGATTATGTGTATAAAAATTATATCCGCAGAAAGGGGAGTGGAAATTATGACATAATCAAATTAATAGTGATTCCACACATAATCTTGGAGTAAAATAATCGATGATGTATGCGTAAAGCTGAATGAGTGGAAATTGAAATTTCAAATTCCCTTCCTGATTTGGTAACTTATGAAACATACACCCATGAATGAAGGATCATACAATAATGATGTAAATATACATGAATTAAATTATATTACACAATTAATACCAACAGGGGTTGTACACACACCACATGTAATAAATAAGTGGTGAATAATGGAAATCTCATGGAATTAAAACTGAGATAAGAAACCCAATACTTTGTAATTTTTCCTTGGTTGAGAGTAGGTTAGACTCCTATATAATGGTGAAATAATTTTTATTGAATTATACAAGAATCATATAGATTAATATGAAATCATATATGATCTTTTATCATTGCTTTGTTAATAATATCTTAGTATTATCATCATTTCGGGTGTTAACTTACTGGTTTTATTTTATATGTTTTGTTATATAAGTCATGTTTGTTATAAATAGGTTGTATCTTATTCACATAAATAATTATATAAAGTCCTAAAACTTTATTTTTAATCCTAAAATGATAATTATACTTGTATGGATACGATGGGGAATGAATCTCATCGCATTCATGGAGATGATAGTCCGTACGTACGCATGAGCAATAATATCATTCTTTTGATATTAAAATCATATATAATTGGATTATATATCATATATAAAGAATCATTATCATTTTATACTTATTATTTACAAGAATTACACATCATTGTTATACCCATACAAATAATAATGTATTGAATAACAATTATACCACGACATGGAGACGGTAGGCCGTACGTACACACGTATGGTGACATGTCATTCAAAGGATGGATAGAATAATGAATATGGTTGTACCATATTTATAATAATATAATGGTATATAAATGATACTAGAGTTATTATTTTAGAATGTAAATAACAAAGAAATAATAAGTTTAAAAAGAAAGGAACTTGAAAGAGGGTTGTGAAAACATTACCTCTTCTTTGGGTTCTTCCTTTTGATTTTATCAAAAGGGCACCATAGGTTGGTTTTCTGAGAAAACTGAGGCCTCTGGGATGAATTTAGGGAAGTTTAGAGAATATTTGGGTAGGGGTTGGCTGATCCAAAAGGCTTTGAAGGTGTAAATTAGTGAGAAGTGGGAGTACCCTTTTATAAGAAGGGTGAGGGGCACCTTTGGAAAAGCTTGAAATATTATTTTATAATAAATTTTTATTCAGTTAATAATGGATCCATAGTGGATTATTTAAATTTAAATAAGCGTGTGGGTATAAATCCTTTCAACCAATATATTTTAGATAGGTTTGGGTCACTATATTAACATTGTCATTTATATTTAACTCTTAGTTAAATAGTTTGACATTTACCATGTGTCTTTGTATATTTATATTATATAGTTAATAAACTTACTATATACCTCCAAGAAACCCCCAAGTGGCCCATTAATAATACAAATATCATTATATAAGTCATCTTTCCAAACATTATATTTTTAAGAATAGAATATCAATTAACAATATAATATTTTTTTTAAACTCTTTTTTGTCAATTTTGACACTACTGGGTATTTTGTTTTTCATAATTTCATAAAAATATTATTACTTAGAAAACAGTTTATATAACCAATAATAATATGTCATAGTAACCTAAAAAATTAGTGGAATTCATAAAAAGTCTCAAATAACATTTAGTTTGTTATTTATAATATCAATGATTTTAATATTTCAGTAATTAGTTAACTACTACATCACCATTGCGTCATAAATAAATTAAATATATTAAATTTTAAAAATTATAAATAAAATACAATTGTGTAGGAAATATTTTTATCTATCTAATGAATATTTATAATCGAATTTATCTTATGTATAACCCTATATTAAAAATTTTTAGTAATTAAAGTTTGTTTTTTTCTCTTTTAACTCTTCTTTGAATTAAATAATAATAAATGTCCTAATCTAATCCAAGTGGACCTAAATGATAATATTTTATTTCTAAGATTTTTTTTGGTCGAGATACACCTGTCCAATATAATTAGAACATGTTTTAGCATAATATTAATATCATTTTTACCCTTAATTACCCTATTTACTTTTAACCGTGGTGAATAAAAGTAAAAAGTTACTATTCCCCAAAAATTATTTTCATCTCATTGAACCACATTTTACTTCTTGATATTATCTGGGCCTCTCTGATTTTTGAAATTCCACTCACAGAAGTGGTAAAATTACTTTTTATGTGAATTTCCAAATTCTCCTAGGAGTTTGGTAAAAGACGGTGAATAGCTCAATAAAATTTTTATATATCTAAAACTATTCTAAAATAACTCCAATGAATTACATTGAACTTATATAGGTATTGTGAATCTATTTTTAACATTATTAAATTTAAATAAAATAAATAATTATTTAAAAAAAATTTAGTTTTAAACTATAACTCAGTTGTTTTATCACTATTCATCAAAAATTGAATGTTTTCAGAAAAATAGCAAACATTCACCCTAAGCTAATTTCAAAATTTCAAATCCAATAATGAAGTCTATTTTGAAATATAAAATTTAATAAATTTTAAAAAGTGGGTATTACTATTCATAATGGCTAGACTGATTGGTTGCGGTGTGTGTTAGAACTCAAAGTTGCCTACAACACACGCTGCTGTATTATTCAAAGAGAAGCATATCGTGGAAGCTTTGGGTGTTATATTGGGCCTTTTGGATAGTCCTTTAACCTATATGGATTATATCCTATGGTGAAAAGTTAAAACTCTCCTTAATTTTAATAATATCTTCCTTATCCATACATCTCCAAAAGGGAAAGGGATCATCCCCAAAATAGTATCTTAATTAAAAAATGAATTTATTTCTTTATCTTCATGATAGGTATTGGATAATTGTTCCTATAGGAAAAAAATTTGAAATATCTGAAAACCATGTAGATTGATTAACCATAGAATCAAAGAGTATTCCATTTAGAAAATTGGGTTTGATCTCTCTCTATCCATTGGTTCTAGGATTAAGATACCAGAACAATTATCAAACAAACCAATTCTTACCTCCTTTCTTATCATTAATTTCTAAATAAAATTTTTAAACGTAAAAGATTACATCCTTTAATCATTGGTTTGGATTCTTTTTTTCTATTAGATACTTTGGAGCATAATGATTAATGAAAATGATAACCTTAGGCCCTTAGATAATTATTATAAGGAAAAAATAACCCCAACAAACTCCTTTTAAATAATAGTGTGATTATTAGGGGAATCATCCAAAAGATTACTAGCATAAAAAATCACGCGCACCCTATTATCATTAAATTTTTCAAAAACAATAACTACTACAACATCATTAGCATCACACATAACCTAAAAAAGGAAACTTCCTATTTTTCACAGTAATCACAAGGGAATTTATAATTTTCCCTATAAGTAGGTTGAATGAATGAAAACAAATTCCTCAAAACACAGATTGTGTACCATTGAAAACCATTGATTATAAATTTCTAATGATTTAGTAAAATTCCTTAACGAATATCAAGTAAAAAATTTTAAGATCTAGATAATTTTTTTATTAATTTCACATTTTAAACAGTTTAGAGATTCTTGATCACTTCCTTTTAGAATTTTATACCTACACAATTCTATTAAAAAATTTCAACTCAATATTATTCCTTCAGTAACCATGAACTTAAACTTCTCCCAATTTAAGACAATTATTTTTCTTGAAATCATTCAATTATAGTTTCCAGATTTTCTATATTTCTTTAAACTTACCTCCAAGAATTGAAAAAATATCCATAACAGCCTAAATTTTTTTTTTAATAATATCTAAAAAAAATTCCATCATACATATCTAAATATTGTGTATCGAGTCAAAAATTCAAAAACATAATTTCTAATAGTTTAATATCCCAAATTGAATAGTGGAAGTATTATTATCCTGATCCTTAAAGGCTATTTTAATTTTTTTATAACAATAATAACTATCTTGGAAATAAAATAACCCATTTCTAGACAAACTATATTGTATCTAGTCCGGAAATGGCATTGGTAAAGGAGCATTCCAAGTGTTAACATTCAGTTTTCAATAATCAATGAAACCTCTAAATGTTTTCACAATCTGATTTTGTATTTTTCTCATTTTTTTCAATTGTAATAATAGTCACTCTTATCTTTTTTGGTACTAAATCAATAGTAATATCCAATAGAAAATTTAAAATTAAGAAAATTCTTTCTGCATCAAGCAATATTTTCACTTATTAGTTATCCACTAATTTTATTTTGGGATAATTTCTTCATTTCCCCTCAATTCTTGTTTTGTGGCCAAAATCCATTTGGATTTTGTGTATATAGTGTTATGGAATTGTGCCCTTAATGTAAATTATAGACCACCTAATAACAAACTATTACCTAGAATAGTAAAAAGAAACTCTAATGTTGACTTAATCTTATGTGGGATTAGATAATAACATGTAATGATTACATTATACCTAAAAGTATATTTTAGGTGGGATGTAAGGGGTTTGAGCTCCAAATTAGGTATGTTCTGACTCGAGAGAAGACACTTGGGAATGGGAAGTCTAAGGTCATCTTTATTTCTCTTAAATAAGGCACTATAGAAATATTCTTCTTCAACACTAGTGTCCCCAAAAAATTGTTATTCATGATTAGAATTAATGTTTTGTATCAAAAATATTTTATAAATAATTGGAATCATGGTTATTACGGAACTCTCAAATACTCATCAACATGTTTTTCTTTTTTACATGAGAATATTACCATGAAAGTCTCAAAATGAATTGGTTAGATATTGACTTCATCTATCATTATAAAAAAATCATAATCTCTGTAAATGGATTTTTATAAATAAAAACACCCATATTTTTTATAGGTTTTGATTTTTAATAGTTTTTTATTCTTATAATGTCATTAAATTCATCATTTGTATTTCCTTGGTTAAATGTCAGCTTACCCCCAAAAACATCAATGATATCTCCCCCCATAGAAAGAAAGGTTCTAAAAAGGATGATGGGAACTTACATATCAAAATATATATATGAGATCATTAAGCAATCTAGTAGAAATAGATTCCCTACTATAACTAACAAATCATCAACCCTATAAATTGGTTAGGTAGTAAATCAATCTAATAACTATAGATTAGTAGTTGTGGGATATATAATTCTTAATCCTAAGTGTAAAATCAAATAATATGGACTGATATTAGAACATTCACCAATATCACATAAGATGATACATAATACACTTCCTCATAATATGCAAGGGATGAAAAATCTATCTAGATCCAAATGTTCATTGGGTATCCTATTATACAGAATAACACTACACTAATTTTTTATATTATATGTTTTCAATTATAAAAATATTATTATTTTTTTGAGAAAGTATTATTTAGTTACTTAAGAGAAGATGAGATATTGATTAAGGCCTGATGTAATGGTATGTTGATGTTATGTTTCTTGATAAGATTGTTAAAATAAGAATTTCAGTGTCCTATTTCTTCTTATTTATTCTTTTAGAGATGGGTATTGTTAGAGTTAATTTTTTTTATGGTTTAAATTCCTTTAACACCTTATTCAATTTTCTTATTCGTTTTATTTTGATGGACTTTTATCTCTTTTTATTATGGTTTTCTATCTATAATAAAAGTTTTTAATATTTCTTATTGCTACCATCTAAATTTATAGATTCATTTGTTTTTATATTTTGGCTTCTAGTTTCACCATGATTTTAATTTTGTATAGGATTTGGATTTATCTGAACTTTTTGGTGAGTTTTAAGATTTGTCTAAATTTGGACAACCATAAGTTTTTCCATAGTTTTTGTTTTAATGGATCGTAGTAACTTCACTTTTCCAATTAAATTCATTCCATAAGAAAATTAACCCATATTTTGTTCATGATTGCGTATCCTAAAATTTGAATCAACCCTATCTATATAATTATTATCTCTTTTTATCAAATTTGGATTTGATATTTTCATCTTATGAGTTTATTCTACTTAATATTTAATGCATCAACCCCGTAACGTACCTAGTTGGGTAACACCAAATGATTTCCAGAGCCAGTGGGTTACATGGATTCAAGTGTGCCTCCCCATACACCAGAGGCTACCGACTAGTATCTAGGTCCTAGGGTGAGTCTTTGGGATAATATTCCCTCATTTAAGAGTGTAACACCATGGAATAATAATAACAATTAAATAGAGGAAGCAGATATAATAACTGAATACAAGATTAAATATGAACATACAAAAATATTGAAATAATGAATATAAAAAAAATTCATATACAATATGACGATCATGTCATGAGTATATAAAAATTAGATAGGCAGACATTAAACAATAATCCAATACAATACATGAATCAAAATTTATAGAAAGTCCAACAATGAACAATATATAGATATGATCAAAAGCATTAGTTTGTTCATTCACTCCCTTTCTCCTAAGAAGTGATCAATAAAAATTCATACATTAAGTTCTTTCCCAAGTCCCTACCTATATCCTTATAGTCTATATGGGTACCCATGACAACCAGAATAGGGAGTGATATAACACTTAGTAGACCTCCACAAATGGTGTCAATAATAAGCATAGTCTGTGTAATATAAAAAAAATAAGTGTGCAATATTTAAAACAAGTATAATAGTAATGAAAGTAAATTTTGATCCTATCCATCTAAACAAGGATCCCTATGATACAATAGTTAAGTGCCCATAAACAAGGGTAGCTACAAAGCATAAATAAATTGTGGGAAGATATGAAGTCTAACAACTGAAATTTGATACCAATACAAGGTATATCTATAAGCATAACCAAATATCCTCCACAACCATGCCATATAATCCAGTATTAAAATAAAAAGTGTCCACATTGTGAATCAAGTGTTAGACCATGAAGTGCTAGATCAAAGCTATTGTAGACTAAGACATCCTCATTGAGTCCTTGGAGCATCTTGATAGAAAATAGTTAAAGACTTGGGTGGAGTCCAATGATAATTAATATAGATAATTTCCAATACGGGTCCAAGAAATCCTAAGTGGTATCAAGGCTCAAGGAATCCTAGAAAATTAGGATCTAAGGAGAAAACTCATCTGTGGAATCCACTATCGTACTGAAGATCTAGGGTGTAGAAATTTCCAATGGCATATAATTGAATTTGGATCCAAGGATCTCATTTAAGGAATCCAATACCATTATCAATTTATCATCTGAAACAATTCAAAAATTCATAACCAAACTCATTCCATGAGTCCATCCAACTCATTTAACAATTTCCATATAAATCATTTGTCCAATTTAATCAAATACAATAACATCCAAGCAGGCAATAACCATCTTCTATAATTTAAATTTAATTCATTCCTTTAATTTACAGTGAAAATGTATATATAAGGGGATAACAACCTTAAAAATCCATTTAAGTATCATCAAATATCCCACTATATTTATAGAGATCACATGCTCCCAAAAGGGTGCTATAACATAAGGAAGATACAAGGGCACACCCCATGGGTGACCTTGGATGAGGCTAAATGACCACCCACCATAAAATAGTACTCAAGGTGAACCTAATAGGTTCCAAACAATTTATTCAACATGTTAAATTAATTTTAGGGGAAACATCCGAAAGTTCATCATGAAGAAAAATAACATCAGAGATTATAAAACACTAAACATTAAAGGATAAGGTATATACCACCCACTGTATACATGTGGTAGAAAAATTGTACATTACCAACATCTAATTCAATCTATATCAGATGAAAAATGAAGAACAAAAAAAACTCTGGATATAGGTAATAATATATTTCTTTTAAATAAATATTTCTTTACAACGAAAAATAAAGAATGATACAACATGATTTACAAGATTTACAATGCAGATCAAATGAAAAAATCAATGCATGAATCAGGCATCAGATGAAGAAACACTATCCAAGCCTATTATTTGGATTAAAATGGCTCAAACAAGAGAAATAACACCCCTCCTATTTTTTTGTGAAGGAAAAGGGAGGAAGAGCTTTACGTTTAAAACTAAGTAATGGAAAAATGGTAAATTCACCTGAAAACACTTGGTCACACTATTTGGACTTATGGTTTTCCAAACCATGCTCCAACCATCAACCCTTCACTACCTCAAGAGGGACCCTATACGGTTCAGGAACAGTGTTTGGAAACTGTGTGGAAATTTTGATGCATGCCTCTAATAAAAACTACAAAGAACGTGCACAGACGTATGCCCCTAGATGCATGATTTCCTCAAATTGTGGGCATCTTGATAGAGGAATAGACCACCACACACTATTTCATAAAACCATGCATCTTGGGTCACAAGGTTTCTACTAATCGTATAACACTTCTTCATTCTCCAAAAAATAGGCCCTTAGTATCTAAACATGACCCAGACACTCCTTAAACTTCTTTATCTCATAAGCACTCATACTAGTTCATATACAAAGAGTAAAATCGAAAATAAAATATTTTCACCTTATAAGAAAAACAAAGATCTTACAATATCCCCCCCCTCCAAAGTAATTCTTCACAAAATTTCCATTCTATGGGTGGTCTAGAATGTACTGAGAATAACTCTGGAGTCTAATCATGAACATTTGCCTCCTTCTCCGAAGTCTTGTTATATAAATGTTCATGCTTCTGTATCACCCTTACTAGAGGAACTCACCAACCTCCAATAAATTTTTTTATCCTATACACAATACGGACAAGATTCTCTTCAATTGATGCCTCTTAGTGTAACTCTACCTCATCTAGATAG
Source organism: Viscum album (assembly GCA_963277665.1). Lineage (NCBI taxonomy): Eukaryota > Viridiplantae > Streptophyta > Magnoliopsida > Santalales > Viscaceae > Viscum > Viscum album. The sequence goes on from OY728138.1 coordinate 1,661,166,174, forward strand.
AGAGTGTGAGATATTTCCGAGTGACAACGACACAACTAAGATACATGTAAGACATCCCATATTTCCTGGTACCTTTAAGGTAACTACAAATGATAGGCTACCATCTCGACCTTTCTCTATAATCATGAATGGCTCGACATGTCATGGTGAATGATTACCCTATCTAAAAATATGTCTTTTGTACCAACCTCAGTGAGATACGAAAATAGACCATATCCCTGATCTTGAACTCTATATGTCATCAATGGTGATTGAAATAATATTTATGCCCCAATTGTGTGGTATCCTTCCATTTTTGAATTAGCTGGACCTGCTCAAAATTCTCATACATGATATGACGTCCCAACATCACTACCTCTTTAGCCTCTAACTAGAATAGGGTAATCAAAATGGCATACCATATAAAGTCTCATAAGGTGTATTTTTTATAGTCTCTTTATATATATTTTTGTAGTCAAACACAATTATGGGTATATGCCTCCACCAAGATCCCTTGAAATCAATGAAGCATTATCTAAGAATGTACTCACGCACCTGAATCATACTATATGAATGGCCATTAGTTTGAGGGTGGTATGTCATTATTATAAGAAACTACATAACACCTACTATAAGATCTTCTAGAATCAAGAAGTAATACAAATGTCCCTATTTGATAAAATGGTATGATGACCCCCTTTAAGTCACACTATCTCACTAATATACATCCTCCCAAGCTCATCTACTATGAAGTTCTCCATGATTTATAGGATATGAGAGACCTTCAGGAGCCTATCGACTATGAACTATACTACAACCCTACCTTGAGGGGACCTCAAAAAATAGGTTACTATAGCAAAATACCACCTAGGAAAATACCATCATTCCATCACTACATCATCCCATTTCTACTTGGGAATAGGTTACTACAGCAAAATACCATCTAGTCGATGACATTCCACCTTATGCTCATATACTAAGAAGATATCCTTGATTGGTAAGAAATGTTCAACATTCTTGAGCCTATCCAAAATAACCCATACTATAACCCTACCTTGAGGGGAGCTCAAAAAACCGGTAATGAAATCTATCCCAACATCATCACATTTCAACTCAAGAATAAGAAACTACTGTAAAATCCCCTAGGGTCAATGATGTTCCCCTTTCACTTGCTGACAGTTGGAACTCCTCATGAAAAAACCATGTATCTCACCTTTTATCCCCAACCACCAATACTATAGATGTTAACCCAGATATATCTTTCTAATTTTGGGATGTACATCGCAAATTATGGCTTTAATTTCCCACATAAAATATTTATATATGTCTACTGAATCCCAAAATTTTCCATCAATACAAATAATGTCATCCTTTCCAAAAGTCCAACCATGAGGCAAGTCCCCACCTACCACAATATCATATAAGACTATGCCCTCAATATTAGATACTTTTCTCATCCTCACTCTATCTATAAGACTAGATTTCATAGCTAAGGATGAGAGAAATATTTCGAAAATATTTCCATGCACCTATAAGTGCATCTATACAAACAAGGCCATAAACTACCACTCGCTACTCACCTCCTGATATTCTTGTATTTGATTCACCCTATTAGCGCATTGGCAACTTCATTTCCCTTTTTTGGGAATTTAAGCAAGCTCATAATAATAAAAACTATAGGTTCTCAACCCACCTTTACTGCCACAAATTCAAGTCACATAGTGTATATATGTAATTGAGGATTCTTTGGTGTGTGTACACCAAAAATTGATCAACATGTAAATATTGTCTCCAAAAATGCAATGAATGAACAACTTCAGCTTACTCAAGGTCATATGTTTGGTAATTCGTCTAATGTTTTCTCAACACACAAGACTCGTACACCAAGAATAATTCCCCCTACATCAGAACTACCCCTATCCCAATACCTAATTCATCATACTATATAGTATAGATTATGTATATATTTGGCAGAGACAGGACTGGTGCGGAATTTATTCTCCCTTTCTACTTCGAAAAGGTTGTCTCATTGTTATCGAACCATACAATCTTCACACCCTCCTTATTCATTTTTGTAAGAGGTGATTCTATTCATGATAATTCCTATATGATGTTTCTATTATATTTATCTATCCCTAAAAACTATGTATATAAAATTTATTCTTAGTGTACTCCTAGGAAAATAAAACTCTTACCTACTCTGGTTCAACAAACACTCTTATCTATGAGATAATATAACCTTGGAAGTGAATCTTATCCATATAAAAGTGGAACTTTTGGAGAATAGTATATAAATGATTCCATATTATTGTATCCCAAATTATCTCAATATTTCTATAATGGTTGTGTCGATAGTGATAATGCACCAAGATATCTTCTACGAATACAACACTACTACAAAACCAACTTTTAGCAGCGCTATAATTGGCTTTTATAAGTGCTATAAAAGAACTGACAACCTCAGCATGGTTAAAAGGAAAAAGATTTTATCAGAACTATTAATTTGTTGAAAATGGTATATTTATTAGTGAAAATAAAATCACTGATAAATGGGTTCTATATCATCTCTTTTAAAAGAATTTATAAAATAAAACATTTATCAATGCTTTTATTTTTCACTGATAAAGAGACCATTTATCAGTTCTTTTAAAGGATCTAATAAATGATCCTTTATCATAAATTTTACATGAACTAGTAAAGGTTATATTTATCAACACTTTTAGAAGTGCTAATAAAGGATAACTTTATCAGTGCTTTTAGAAGTGCTGATAAATATTCTTTTATTCGTGCTTGGTAAGGCACTGATAAAAGATCCTTATCGACACTTCTACAAGAGCTGTTAAAGGCTATTTTATAATTTTTTAGAGAAACCATAAATAGATTTGTATCATCACTTTTAGAAGTGCTGATAAAGAATCCCTTTAGCAGCGCATTTAGTAGTTCTCCTATAGTGTAAAACTGCAGTATGAGGAAATATCACACTACATCACTAGAAACAGGGCAGGAAGTGTGCTGTAACAACACACTACGTTACATAAATAGAAAAAAATCCAAAATAAGATGAAAATAATTAATTTAAATGAAATAAAATTTCTAAGCCAAAAACTAGAAAAAAACTATTATAGATTCTGTTAGTTGTTTTTTTAGAAAAAAATGTAAATTTTGAATAAAAAGGCACAATTGGAGTCATACCCATCACACTGTGAGTAAAATTGTGGTGTAAATTATTCTTACATATCTCTAATTAATTATAGATCAATTTTTGAATGGAATTAAATAATATGTTTTTATTGGTTTTGAGTATATCAGTTGTTGTTTTCACCAAAATTAATGTAAATTTTGAATAAAAGGATTCAATTAGAGTTATAATGGTCACAACATGTGTCATATTGAAGTGAATTTGATTCTTTCATGTCAAAAATGACATATGGATAATTATTATAAGGCACCAAAACAATATGAATGTGTTTTATTTGTTTGGAGTATGTGAGTTGATTTTTTTTGATTAAAATGGATGTCTATTTTGAATAAAAAGAAAAAAATGGAGTCAGACCGGTCACACTGTGCATCAGATTGAGGTTTGGATTATTCCTAAATAGAGAAAATGATATATAGATCATTTTAATAATTTATCAAAACAATACAAATGATTTTTCTTAGTTTTGAGTATGCCACATGAATTTTTTTTCAAATATGTCATTTTAAACCAGAAACACACACTTTGAACTATAGAAGTCTAATTATTTATAGGTTTGACATGAGACTAATTCATACACATCAAAAATTAATTATGAATGGTTTTACCAAATTATCAATACAATCAAATTTTTTTTCTTAGTTTCTAGTGAGTGACACTTTTTAGTATTCAAATGTCATTTTTAAAATAATAATGGAAACATTGAGTCATACCGGTCACACCATGAGTAAAATTGAGGTGTGAATGATTCAAACCCATTTAAAATAAATTATGGATCATTTATTAAAGCACAAAAACAATAAAAATGTTTTTTTATCAGTTTTGAGTATGCCGGTTGTTTTTCACAAAAATATTTGTCAATTTGGAAAAAAACGCACTTTGCATCATACTGGTCATACCCTAGGATGGATTGAGGTGCGGATGATTCATACACATCAAAAATCACTTATAGGTCATTTTTTAAATTACCAAAATAATCCATTTTTTTCTCCATTTTGAGAATGTTAGTTGTTTTTTTAATAAAATTGATGTGAGTTTTGAATAAAAAAATCACTTCAAGTCATACTAGTCCCAGTATGTGACGGATTGAGGTGTGGATGATTCCTACATTCCAAAACTGGCTTATTTATCATTTTCCTAAACTTCCAAAATAATAGGAATTCATTTGATCAGTTTTGAGAATTTTACTTGTGTTTTTTACTAAAATGTCATTTTAAATCAGAAACATGCACTTTGAACCATACTGGCGGCCTCATGTGTGGGGTTAGAATGTTAATTATTCATACACATCATAAATTAATTCATAATGGTTGTACCAAATTATCAAGAAAATATGATCATTTGTGCTTAGTCTTTAGTGAGTGACACTTTTTTGTATTAAAATGACAATTTTAAACTAATAACAGACACTTGGTGTCATACCAGTCACACCGTGTGTCGGATTGTGGTGCAGCTGATTCCAACATGTCACAAATGAATTATGGATTATTTTTATAGATCACTGAAATTGTAGGATTGTGTTTTCTGGGATTTTAATATGTTAGTAGTTTTTTTCACTAGAATTAAAGTTCATTTTGAATAAAAAGACTCAGTTGGAGTAATACTGGTTACACCGTGCATCATATTGGGGTGTGGATGATTAATATAGATTACAAATGATTTATGTATAATTTTCCTAAAGTATGAAAATAATAATAATTTGTTTCCATGGTTTTGAGTACTCAAATTTTGTTTTATAATAACATTTCATTTTAAAATGTTAACACACACTTTTGAGTACACCACCTGTTTGATGATTGTGAGGTGAATAGATGTTTCATCAATAAAACTAGTAGAGAAATTAAATATTCCAACATATAATGGTCTTAAATTTGAATTACTACCCTATATAAAATCACTAGAATAGGTGGTGAAAACAATATTTCAATAAGTCACCTGAAACACTTTCATAATGGACCTTATCTTAGGTGAAAAGTGTTATGTAAACTTGTAAATTATTTTTCTCAAACGCAATCAAGGTAAGATCCTCATTCTACTTCATTTCCCAAAAATTTTATTATTTTCAAGCCATCAATTCATATCCTCCTCTGCCTCCATCTCCATATATGTCTTCGCCTCTGCCTCCTCCTCCATGTTGGTCTCTGACTCCGACTCAACCTCCACCTAGGCCTCTTCTTCCACCTCCTCCTCTACCTCAGCCTCAGCCTCTACATCTATGATTTCCCAAAAAAAATTTGTTTTCAATTCAGTGCTTCAAAAAAATTAATATCCTCTATTATAATTTTCCTTGATAAAGAGATAAAAAATAATATATAATCATTCTGAAATTAATACTTCACACCCCAAATATATTTAATTTTTTATAAATCATACTAGGTCATAAAAATATTAGGTAATCATAAAAATTTCATTCAGCATAAATTTTGGAAAATTTATACTTCCTACTCATCACTAAACAAATTGATTTCTTCCATTTAATAACAAGAATGTCACCAATATTTATAGTAATGATAAAATTTAAACAAAATAATTATTATTAAATATATTTAATTAAATTATAATTAACTTCAAAAATTACCTATTGGGGGATTCTTATCTTTTCATGATTTTGGATTTCTCTCATAAATTATAAACATAATATGCGCTATGGATGTCATTATATTGTTTGAGACACTGTAGAAACATTGACCAAAATAAGTATTTTTTTTTTGAAATGTTTTGATAGTTAAATATTTCTATATTTACCTAATTTTTTCCCATTTAAAGTAATTCTCGGGATTTATACCTTCATACACCGCCTTTATTCCCCGATATATTCTATATTGAGAGACATCCCTATGATAAAAAAAATTCTTATTAAAACACATATGGAACATATACACCTATATTTATCTATAAAATTTTGATTATACTTTCACAATACACATCATGCGCGGTTAGTTGGTTTCATATCTATGTATTGGATCCAAAAAAATAAATATTTTTGGTGTCGAGATTGAATACTATCAGCATCCAGTGAACCCTAAAAAACAAAAATAATTATGTCATGAAAAAATTAGAAATATATTTTTAGTTATTAGATTGTAGAGTTTTACCTTTTCATTTTAGGAATAAAAAATATTCTACTGTTTGATGATTTATATTAAATGTTTTGAGTAACTGATTTTTTTCTTCTTAATTTCATCGTTCTTCAAAGTATGTTCTAGTATAAAAATGATAAAGGGATCTATGAATGAAAATCATAGTTCACACAATATTCCCTTTATATGGATGTGATATAAATTCCTATAAAAAATATGAATAGTTATTAGCTCATTATTTATAAATATTTATTATGAATATGTACCTTATTTATATATTCATAATCAAGATTCTTGACCATTTATGCTTGGGAATCTCATTTAGAGTCTCAATACCAATTACCTCTATCATGGAAATCCCATATATTTTTTCTTCATATTCAATTTAATTTATATCTTTATCTTCAAATGTGGTATATGGATGATGTTTTAATGACAAAAAATGTTTCTATGGAACTAACAAGGATAAGGTACTCTCATAAGGTCGCTTTGTATTCTTGATATATTTAATAGATTTTCTTGTTTATACATTCTATATCTCAACCACTTTATCAATATGTAATATCATACCTCACTTAAGAACACTTATCATCAACTATTAAATGTTTTTCGTTTGAAAAAATTTGTTAAGGATGTACCTCATGTATCATTATAAGATTAGAAGACTATACTATGAGTGCTCTAATAGCATTTTTTGGCCATTGTAATATCCTGACCATAAATTGAAATAGGCAACTCATCATTCGTCTCATAAGATACCTCAATCCCCACTCTCATGTGATATTTTAAGAGGGCTTGATTGTGTAGCTGGTCTCTTTGGGTATTATACACTTTACCCATCGCAACACGGCGATACATGGGTGTTAATAGATATAAATCACACACAATTGTACCCTTCTGAAATTTAGTAATATAGAGTTTTCATAAGTTGTTGTATTCACATTTAAGAGAAAGAGTAATGAAAAAATGATTACCTTGGGTAATGTGTATAGATGGGGGGAATTTCTATCCTCAAAGCTAGTGGTATCATTTGGTTTATGTGCATATCATTTCTACCATGTCGGTTTTCTTTGATCCTTTCTTAAACATTAGTCTGCCAAACCAAACTAGAAAATAATATCTTGTAATGAGTCTATTTATGTCTATAATAGTCTCACCATATTATATGTATATTAATGTGGTCTTATCATTTTTATATATGTTTGAGGAGATACTTCATAATCTAATCCTCTAATGTAACTATATTGTTTATATAACTTCAAATCTGTTGAATGTTGCTTTTCTTCTAGTATGGTCATTTATGATGCTTTTGTCTAAACCATAAAAAAAACTATGAACATAAATAGATATTTTTTATGTAATATTGTTATAAATAATAATGAATTACAATTATTACATACTTACACATGCCATAATATTTTTGTTTTTTCATCATCTAATATACCCTTCTTATTTAAACGAGCCTCCTTCCATAGCACATGATGTGGGATTGAAGTGGCTTCATATTTTAATTCATCAGTCTGCATTTAAAGAAAGGAACTTAAGTTGTTTCATATCACATTACTAAATTTTTATTATTGATTTAAAATATATATCAATTTCTGATCTAATAAATCCTACCTCATCCTTGCATTAAGATAGGGGTAGATTGGTTTTGATCCACGTTCTTTATTGTAAGCACTATTTTTTGTTTCATAAATTAACAATTTTGAATAATGTTGTTTAAAATGAAAATTTTCAAATAATATATTATCGATTGTAATGCACCGTAAATGATTTCTCACTATGAATATTGATCAAATAAGCCCATGTTTCCTACTTTATAATGGGTGGTTGGAGATTTATTTTCCCCTCTACATCCCTAAGATGTAACTTCATAAGAAGAGTTAGTAACCCTCTATGTTATTTTCCAACATCCATTACAAAAAATTTATTATGAGAATGTTTGAAAATAAATGAATTCTAAATGGAATAATGAAAATTAAATAAAAAATTCATTATATAAATTTTCAATAAAATAGAGATATTATATTATAACACCACCGTTATATCTTTCCAAATGATTTTGTTCATTATATGTTGGTTGTGATGCCATGAATCAATATCAATCATGAAACTCATCCTCGTGGTGACCCTAAGAAAAAAAGTAACATTGACTTGTTGGGTTCAATAGGCTGGTCGTGTTGATTCCAACCAACCTCAAATTTTATACCATTACTTCTTTCCTTGATAATTTTATTCACCACTACGATGTTGCGTCATTGTTGTTGTTTTTTCAACAACATGTTTTTGATACCCTATTAATTTTGTAGTTTCATCTTCAACAGTTTATTATTTCTTGGGATTGAGAACATCATCATGTGTAGAAGACATTGTCTGTATGAGTTGTCAAAAATTTAATTTTTCTTGAAAAGAACATTATAATACACTTCATTTATAAAAGTCCACAATTTCATGAATATTTCATAAAAATTGTTACTATATTGAAGAGAGATATAATACTTCAATACTCTAGTAAAACTAACCTTCAATACCTTTATTTAATTCATCCTCAGACATTGATTACCTTTCATATCTTGATGATGGATTGGACTTCCTCTTTCAAACTACCCTTCCTCCCATCATTCTGGCTCCAAATTTCCTTGATTACATACCTCCCGAACAACTATTATTGCATTTTGTTATTGGATATTTATCTCTCACCATTTTTGGACATCCACCTATTCTACATAAACTACTATAACAAATATAATACCATACCATGTACTGGTGATCATTTTGGATTACTACTGCTCATAATAGTTCAAATCACAACGAAGAGGTGGGGGTGAGTCTCAAGCAACAAAATGAAATAATAATTGTTCGGTATATGAAATTCTAGTTTCAAATGATGTTAAAAAATAAATAAAAAGATATTTTAATTATGGATTATAACATAATATATTAACAAAAATGATAGAATGGGAATTTAAATCAACATGACCTCCACTTGTATTCATTTAATTTCTCTCATAAAATTTTATTGTTCACCACTTCCTCTAAATGTCACTTTTTATGGAATGGCTTAGAGGAGATACAAACATGTGGTGGTATTGATGTGAGATAGATGGGAGAGCTTGAAATATGACCACTTCTACAAGATTCTAAGAGAAATTATCTTGAGGATTAAGTCGAAAACTTGGACAGAGAGCTCTGCTAAATTTGGGAGGAATACCATCGAGATTCAGATTGGAACCCTTTTAAATTTATCAAGGTTGAAGGGTAATAGAATCAAAATTCATGTTTGGAATGTTTTTTTCTTACAAAAAATATGAAACTTTGGTATTTTTTGGAGGTCACTCTTTATTTTAGTATTCTCATCCATGTATGCTTAACTATAGTGTTTTTATAGGATCCATTTTGATTGCACTAAATATAAAATTAATTTTTGAGGAAGTGTTTTCAAAAGTAACTGAGTGATTCATATAAGAAAATACATATCAAGAAACCAAAAAAAATCATTCATTATTTTTTGTTTATTTTTTGGTGACATTTATTATGTTATCAAGAAGTAGTGAATATATAGGATGAAAGGATGAAAGAGCAGAAGAATGGGTTAGGAGATGCTATATTCAAATCCATCGTAGCGACTTCGATAGTGATTACTTAATGCAATACAGGTGGTAGGTATGTTAGCAAGGTACTTTGGAACCACAATGATGGGAGGAAGGATAATTTGAAAGAGAGAGTCTAATCCATCATCGAGTGATTGAAGGAAATTAAGCATATGAGGATGAATTAAATAAAGGTAGTCAAGGGTAGTTGTTCAACATTATTTAAGTATTATTTCTTTATTCAAGTTAGTAAAAATTTGGAAAGATGTATGAAATTTTAGTCTTTTATGCATGGGGTGTATTATATTTTATATCTATAACACCAAAATTAATCATTATTCTAAAAAAAACTTTGTGAAACCCATGTTCCGTTTTTATGAAAGGTTATTCATGTTACTTAGGACTATTATGTGTTGTATTCTTATTTCATAATAGCAGATAGAGATGCAGTTTACAGTGGTATCGTATGAATATGTAATGAGTTTATAGTGTAGGTGTTGCATTGTGTAGGTATAGGTAAGTGAGTGATAGAGAGAGAGATTGCGGTTCCCATGATCTTTAGATATTTTGGTTCTCCAACTAACCACATTGATATATATGTTTCACATAAAAGAGGCATTAAGGATTGAAGTGTCTTATGAACCTACACTAATAGGATCGCTTATAAAGTCTCCTAAAATGAAAATGAATTAGAATTACTACACTCTAATGGGGTTGAAGAAATGAATCTCACCCCTACAATCATTCGAAATCAGTTCAGTCTTCTAAAGGACTCCCCACCTTCCAATTTTTGATACATGTTTAATCCACCATAAGATCCCTCCAATAACAAACATCCCTTTAAAGGGTTAATTTTTTAACTTATTCTCCGTGTTTATATAGAAGTTCTTTACTCTTATAAGTGAAATTATTCTATTCATTGCAATCCTAAATTTATTATTATGATATATTACCATAAAATCTTTAAGAATAATATATATTATATGTTCCCATCATTATAAATGATATCACATAGTTTTAAGTAGATCTAAGATTACCTCTTAGACGTGAGGATAATTATAAGTTATATAATACATAGTATGTTTATTGGATCCTTCCTATAGATATCTAGGGGTCAGAGTGGTGACATAATCTATATTAATGTTGAGATTACCATAATTTTTCCCTTACAAAAAACAATAATATTGCAAAAATATTCACAAAATAATCTATATTAAATGTTAAATGATGCCCCCTCTCTCATTCATTTACTTTATAATAAGACTTTTCATACTTCAATAATAATTTAAAATATGTTAGAAACATTCTTTAAAATATAATTATGAAACAACTAACTAATAGTATCGATAAAGGGGGTTAATAAATAAACTCAATCAATTACTAAGTTATATATACCTAATAATCGCTAATAAGTAAATATTAATACATTATTTATTTATTATTAATTTTTATATTAATATAAATTAATAATTGATTCTAGAAATAAAATAAATAAAGACACATAAGAACCTAACATTTCATATATTCCTACCTATCAACTCCAAAATAAGAGGCATGATACATGAGAATACAGGTCAAGGAAAAAATAAAAAAACTTCCTAGAATTCATATAGTAACTCAATTATCCAAAACAATTATGTTATACATACATATTTATTGATGAATTATTATGTATAGAACGTTTTTTTTTGGATATAATCAATACCAATATCCCGAGTTTCATTATGATTCTATTTTGTATATTCTTTGACGTAGTATACCCAAATAGTTCCAAATTTAGGTTAACACATCACTTTATACACACTTCCCAATTACTAAAGTCTTATGTCAATTTTAATGAATATAGATAACATGTTTCAGAAATGGTTTAACCTCTTTAATGTTTAACTAAACTCAATTTGACTATGCAATAAAGCCAGAACTTTTAAGTTTTGAGTGGTGTTAAATCAATTTTATTTATCCATACGGACCCATACACATATGTTGAATGACCTTAACATATGAATTCATCCTTATAATTATTCAAATCCATTGTCTATAGAAAATAAATATGAAATAGAACCACTAGATGAATTTCAATGGAAATGAGATGATATGTAGGGTTCTTCATGGTTAATAACAGTGCAAAAATAGAAAATTTAGAACCTAAAAAATCAAACAAAGATAGTGGGAAAGTAAATAATATCATACATTAGAATATAGCCTTGATTTGTTCAAGGGAATGTAGAGGAGTTATGCCAATAGTAGAGGAGTTCTTTGAGATCTTGAGAACTGTGAGTGACTAAGATGTGGTTATATTTATTTAAAATAGACCATGGACATTTTTAAAAACACTTTTAGAAAGGCACTGATAAAGATCCCTTTTATTAGGGTTAAATTGATAAGCCATGATAAAAAGGGTATTTATCAGTGTGTTTTTAGCACTAAAAAGATTGGTCTTTGTCAGCGCTTAAAAATCACTATTAAAATATATATTTATCAGTGATAAAACATTAGTGCTTATAAATATTGATCTTTATCATCCCTAAAAATGTGCTGATAAATATTTATTTTATCAGCGCTAAAACATTAGTGCTCATAAATTATTTATAATTATAATTATTTAAATAAATTTATTATACTTTTATAATTATATATTTATAGTTATATAAATTATTATTTAAAAAATAAAAAATATTTATTTATAAAAATTATAAATTTATAAATTTATAAATATAGTAAAAATACATTTATAAATATAATTATTTAAAAATATTTATTTATTATTGAGAACCCTAATTGTAATATTATTGAAAGTAAATAAAAAAATTTACTGATTAAAAACATAATTTATTAAATGTGTCTTACAATAATGAAATTCTATAATATAATTAAATTTGAATAAACTACATAAATATTAGGTGTATCTATTTCTATATATTTGTGTGTGCGTTTGAATATAAAAATTCATTAATTATATATGTGTGTGTGTGTGTTCATGTGAAATAAATGTGACACACGACATTTGATATATCTTAAATTAGAAAATAAAACAACCTTAAAAATGAAAAACACATTAATATGTTTTAAATAAAATTTTATTCATTATATATATAAATAATATTTTTTTATTAATATTTATAATTAATATATGTGTGTGTGTGTGTTATTATTTTTTATTAATAATTTTTTCTTTAATAATTTTTTTAATTTTTTAATTTTTTTTAATTATTACAATTTATTCATTTTATATAATATATTTAATATATATTATTTATTAATATTTATAATATATATATAATTAATTTATTCATTTTTTTCAATTATTATTTAATTAATAAAATTCTAAATAGTTTTCTAAATTTACTCATTTTCAGTTGTTATTTTTTTAATTATTTTATTTTATTAATTTTATATATATCTATATATTTTATATATAAAATTTATTAATTTTTAAAATATAAATATATGTATATTGAATTTATTCATTTTAACAATAATTATTTAATTGCTAAAATTGTTAAAAAAAATAATTTTTTAGTTATTTCTTTTTATTCTGGACCTTTATCAGCATTAAAAAATCAATGATAAAGGGTTAACTTTATCAGGAAAAAAATAAAGCACTTATAAAGGGTAACCATTATCAGTGCTAAAATGAAGTACTAAAAAAGGATACCTTTTATTAGTGCAAAAAATCGCCGATAAATGGTGCCCTTTATTATTCTTTTTTTAGTCCTGATATAGAGCTCCCTTTATTAGTCCTTATTTTATCATTTATAAAGATAGACTTTATCAGCACATTTTTTTAGCGCTGATAAATTCCAGTGCCATTAACTATTGGTTTTTTAGTAGTGCCAGTACAAAAAAGCAGATAAGGATGGGAAACTCTTTTCATCGACACCATGAAAACCATTGGAGCAATCATAAGACTGAAAAATATAAAACAATACTTATATAGACCATAAATGCTATAAAAATCTATATAAGGTATGCATGGATTTCGAACAAATTCTTTTTGATAACCAGATCTCAAATCAATCTTTTAGAAAACCCGAGCTCCTTGGAGCTGGTCAAAGAGATTACTTAACCATGTTATGGGATACTAGTTCTTAACTATCAACTAGTTCAATTTTTGATAATCAAATAATTTCTTGATGGTATCAACCTCTTTATTCCATGAAACGACCAACAAACCCAATAGAGATGTAATTGGTTGTATGAACCCCATTTCCTCCATGTCTTCTAGCAGCCTATTGAGCTCCGATAACTCAATACTATTCATTCTATAAAGAGGAATGGGCATCGGTGCAACTCATGAAACTAGATCGATAGAGAAATAGACATCTCTTTTTGGGGTAAAATATAAAATTCATTTGGAAAAAACATCAATAAAATGATCGAGCAATGGTGGGAAGTCTTCTTGACACTTTCTTTGATCATCCAGATATTGACTTGCAATCTAGGCTATCATACTGAGTATAATGTCAAACCCTATCACCTTAAGGAAAAAAGACCCTATATGATGTGATATCCATCTATCTCAAGGGTAACTCCTTACACTAGCATACACCCACTATATTGATCCCCAACAGAGTATCCCAGGTTATAACATGATGAAGAAAGTGAACAAAAAGCCAAATGATTTCAACAAAATATACATATATAAAACTATGATAATTACCTATAACAAAAAAAGTTATATACAATATTATTGACTACTAAGATTACACCTATCACTATAGATGTCTTGGTACTATGCTCCTCATGTGTAGGCTATATTGATTATATCTTGCCTAAATAGTGGCCATGTGAAGCAACCTTGCTTCCTGGATCAATTCCACTCTACTTTCTATGTACAGCTAGTGCCTAGATACCTCAACTACAACCAACACCTTGCCTTGATCGACTGACACTACCCCGTCTCCTAGCCAGATGTGGAGATGTGGATTCTGCTCCAAAACCAAGAATCGGATTAAATCCCCTTCCACTGATTACTGGAGGTATTGACCTATGAAAATTATATAATTATCCCATCCTACCACAAGATCAACACTCGACTGGTTCTCTATCATATTTATTTCTCATATGTCATTGTCTACCACACTGATGATAGAAAACATAGCTACCATCACTAACAGCTTGTCTAGCACTCCCCTCCTAAGAAACCTCAAAATGTCACTTACTTCCACTTGAAGATAAACCATTGGGTTAAGAAGCTACATTTATATTCTTTGTCTCCCATTCATCCCTTAGGTTCTTCTTCATGATAAGTGCCTGATTCACTATATTAGTAAACTTTGTCTATCGTAACAGATTATCCTATGATCGAACATCATTCTTGAGACCTTCATCAAAGATTATCTCCCTTGATAGATTATTTTCAAGATAAATTATTAAAATACTCTGAATTTTTATAAGGCATTCCAAATACTCTATAACAGTCATAACATCCCACTCCAGATCCATAAAATAATTATCCCTCCCATCTCGAAGGGTATTAGTAAAAATTTAATCCTAAAACCTAGATAGGAAATCCCTCCAAAACATATCTTAGAGTATCGTACTAGATAAAATCATCCCACTGGTGTTTATCTTCTCCGAGATGTATATATATCATGATTTTAACTATTTTATTAGAAGGTGTCTAAAGATGGTCAAATATAGACAAAGTAGCCTCCATCCACATCGCAGAAACAAACAGACCTTCGTCACTTGAAATCATGGGAGGATGCTACTACTGGAACATACATGTTAACTCTATCATAGTGAGGCAAGATACGGTTCTCCGTGAACGGTCTGCATGAAATGTAGAAAACACTCACAGATATTTTTCTCATCGCCCATATCTGGTAAAACTACTAGTGTCACAAATGGGACTATATAGGGATCTATTAGTAGTCTAGAGCCTACAACCTCTATATCATGGTCATCGCTGCCCTCCTAAAATATGAATGGATTTTTTCATGGTGTAATATATCTACAATGAAAAACACATTCCTTAAAAATATTCATAATGAAAATTTAACTGATAAAATTGTACGACAGGCCGAATCCATCCTATAAAAATAGGAAACCCCTCTACCTCATCCTAAATAATGTAACAGGTATTATAGTAAAATATAAAAAAATTTAGAGAAAATGTATACAACCCACTCTAAATCTTGGTCTAGGTCAAGTTCTCTATTTCAGAATTATGATTTTATTTAAATTAATATTTATTCACAATTCTCATTAAATTATTGAACCAAATAGGTCACCACTTATAATTCTTAATGGCCCGTAAACCTCGTGAACCAAAGTGTATTTTCCACTTAATCTAAACCATAACATGTTCTAGTTCATCCATCATGTGGTCCATTACTAAATGTTTCATAGTTGACAACATAGGGTTTATGTTATAGACTAATAAGTAAAAAAATATTTATCATACGATAGGTGAACTAACTTTCATATCATTTTTCATTTTCTTTCGCCCAATGCAAATGAAATCATTGATATATCTTGCTAGTCAAAAATCAAAGTGTCAGGAAGTCAGGAAATGCGCCCTATATGGAATGGAATAATACATGGACTTTTAATTCTAACATGTGCCTAAAATTATGCATCATATGGAATACCCTCATCTCATTGGGAAACATTGAAATCATTAATCATAATAAACATCATACCATAAGTGCCTCAACCAACAGTGGAATCAAATCAACTGTAATATTAAAAATCCAAGAATCAACAATTTCTATTCTAAGAAATTTTCCTTTTTCCCATATGTGGGTTAGCTACTCCCACGCACAACTAATTACACAATTCAAATGCCTTCCTAATATCAAGTTTATTATCACAAAATATATGTATAGAAAATAAAGGCTCTAATACCACATTGTAATGTACTAACCTGGGTGCCACTACACGTTGCCCCAAGCCAGTGTGTCACATGGCCGCAAGCAAGCCTCATTGTACACTAGATACTTCCAACTAGAAGCGAGAGCCTATGATGTGTCTATGGGGGGACTATTCTCTCCTATTGGAGTGTAACATAGAGGAATAATAATGACAGTAAAACTTCATAATAAGATGTAACAACTGAATAAAAGAAAGAAGTTAAAAATTAAAAATTTTGTAGTAAATAATAGCCAAAATAGTTCATTAAAAATATAATGATCTTGTCATGAGACTATAAAAAATGAGATAGGAAGGCATCCAACAAGAGTCCAGTACAATATATGAATTAAAACATATAAAATAATCTAACATGTTAGAGTGTAACATAGAGGAATAATAACAATAGTCATATTTCATAAGAAGATTTAATAACTAAATATCATAAAGAAGTTAAAAATCCAAAAAAATATTTTAATATCAAATATCCATAATATTTCATATAAAATGTGATGATATTGTCATGATTTTATGAAAAATGATATAGGAGGGAATCAAAAAAACTCATTACAATACATGAATCAAAACGTATAGAAATACCAAAAAGTAACTATCCCTAGATAGAATCATGATTCTAAGCTTGGTCATGTACTCCCTTACTCCTGAGATACAATCAATCAAACATCATACAGTGGGTTATTTCCCCGGTCCCTACCCACATCCTTATAGTCTGTCAGGGTACCCAATGGTGGCATGAAAAGGGTGTGAGAAAACACTCAGTAGGCCATCACCATTGGTGTTTATAAAAATTCCAATTAGGGTAATATAAACAGAAGTAGTGTGAAATATATAACACTGGTATAATAGTAAATAAACATCGAAAATAGCCACATTGTTTAATAAAGTGTTTGAACACGATTATCTAGATCTATGGTATAGAAGAACAAGGCATCCTCATCAAGCCCAGGGAGAGCCTTTTCAAAAAATCAATAAATATTTGGGTATTGTCGAATAATCATGTTAATAGATAATTTCCCATGTGGTAAAAGCAAGCTAGATCTGAGGGGTAATAAGGATAATGGCATCCTACAAAGTTAAGATCCAAGAATAAAAATGTCTGAGGCATCCAATGCCTTATTCAAGATCCATGGAGTAGAAATTTCCAAATAAATCTAATGGAATCTGTATCTAGGGAGATCATACAAGGAATCCACATACATTACAAATTCTTCATCTCAATACATTCAATAGTTCATAAACAAACACATTCCATCAGTTCATCTAACTCATTTAACAATTTCTTTATAAATCATTTTTCAAATTTAATCAAATGCAATAACCTGAAGGGAGGAAATAACTACATCCTATCATTTAAATTTAAATATTTCCTTTTATTTACAATGATAAAGTAAAAACAAGGTGATAAAAGACATAAAATAATCCATTTAATTCTCATTAAGGATCCCACTAAAATTTGCAAACTCACACACACCCAACGTTGTGGTATTACATAAGGAAGATACAGGGGAACTCCCCTTGGGTATTCTTGATTAAGGATAAAATACTTCCAACTATAAAATGATATTCAAGGGAAACCTAATAGGATTCAAAAAATTTATTCAAGACATCAAATTTATTTTAGGGGAAATTCTGGAAAGTTTGGTGTGTTTCATAACAAGAACACTTCTTATAAAACCCCAAAATGTTAGTTAAAAGGTATAAAACACCTACTATACAAATGTGGTAGAAAAATCATCTTGTATTGGCCATTAATTCAGTCTATATATGACAAAAAAACAAAATGGCTGAAATACCTGTAAATAAGGAATATTATCTTTCACCTAAATAACTATAGTGATATGAAGAGATACAAATAATGGAAAATGATGATTGAAGAACATACTAGTGCAGATCCACTGAGGAAAACAATTTTTGAATTGGGAATTGATGAAGAAACGGTGGCTAAGTCGATGATTTGTCTTTAAAGGGGATGAAACGGAAGAAACAACACCCCTCTATCACACTAGAAATAAAAGGGGAGGTATAAGTTTATGTTTAAAACTCTGTAAAGGAAAACAATAAATTCTCCCAAAAACACTAGGTCTCATGCTTTGGTTTCATAGTTAGAGGTACATTTCACCAATTGTGTGACCTTCACAACCTATAGGGGTACCCTACATGGTTTATGGACATGGTTTGGGAAACTATGCACAATCTTTGTGGCACGTCTCTGCTTTAAACCGCAGATAACCCACATGGGCATGTGAACCTTTCAACCCAGTTTCAAAAAACAGTGCACATATTGACAATGTCACAAACCACCTCACAAGTTTTAATCAAATCTCTGATCTTGGGTCACATAGTTTCTACTAACCATGTGTCCTAAACTCATTTTCCAAAAAAACAAGCCTTTAATATCAGAACAAGCCCAAGACACTCTCAAAACTCTTGTGATTTTATAACACACTCTCATAAGGTAAAATAAAAGGATTTAAACTAAAAATAAAAGATCCATAAATAATATAAAAAACATGGATATTACGAAACCATCTACATTACCATGGGAATTAGAATATTTATCCCTATGTTGGTTTTATAAAAGTTTCTTAAGCCATTATTGAAAAAATGGTGTTGCAATAGGTCCCAACACCAATGTTTCTTTAACTGAAAGATTATGATGGTTTTAATATTAAAGATTGTATTTATTTGAAAATGGATCATATCTAGTCTACATCCTAGGTCTATATCTAGTATTAGCATTTCAGGTGATTAGGATGGAATATCAAAATTAAGAGAGCGAGATTATGAATTCCCAAATATACCATAATGGTGGAATCTCTCCTTAAGGGTGTTTTGATTATTTTCATTACAGTATATTGTATATTTAACATTGGAGTATTAAAAAATATTTTTTTTCATTACTATGATTTGTTATTTTTCTTGATCATTTGTTATATGAATTCATGAGTAAGAGTGTATAACTTTTTTTTCAATTCCTCATTAGTTTTATCACTAAAGTCACATCCAAAGGACCGATCTACTAATGTTTGGTAATATGGATTGACAATGTTATATAATGTGTCCTTAAGAAATTATTTATGGAATTAGTGTTATTGGAACATCCTAAGTAAACCCTTTAACTTTTATCATGATTCATGGAATATCTCACTTTCATCTTGAATAAACTCAATTATTTTTGTCTTATTTTAGTGGTCATTATCTAGGGAAAAACATTTTGAAAAATAACATTATATAGTTGGTCCCATGTAGTAAATATTTCATCATCCATCTGTTGGAACTAGTTTTTCATAGTTCCATTAATGAATAAATAGAACACTATCATATTTATCTCTTCTTCACTCAACCCCCAATGTGGATACTATTACACCACAAAATTTAAGTCCTTAATAAAGTCAATAGATTCTTAATTGTGAATTACATGGCATAATAGAAACATGAATAAATGTTAATACTTAATCTACTTTTTTAAGAGAAATGGGTTTTGATAATTCATGAATAATGATTTAAAATTATGGGAACTTACAACTCCATAATTATAAATATCTTTTTCAGTTCATTACCAAATTGTGGTGGGTTGGAATTTCTATCTTATTGATTATTTGAGTACTAATCCCCATTTTTCCTTAAATGTAAATTTTTTTATCCTATTCGAGAGACTTTAACATAAATTTGATATTAAGTATATGGTGTGCTAACTATTTTCCAAAAAAAATGTGTGTGCATATACTAACAGTTTATCATAATTGGGTTCCTAACACCCAAATAATTTATATTAAACAAAAACACAGTTTTTCATAATTTTATTGAGATATTTTCAAAACCATTGGTCATATGTTCCCTCCGTGGAAATGATTGAAAACTTTTATGAGGTTGGTGAGCTCAAAAAATAAATTATTTATAAATATTAATCCTTGTTATATAAGTGAGTAGGGTTGATCCCTGTGGTATAGTAATATGTGGGTGCAATCCAAGATGAAAATTTAAAATACTTGGGAAAGTATCACCAAATAAAAACATGTAACAATAATATCAGTGGTAGTAGAGAAAAGTTAAGTGGATGAAATATAATCTAAGTAGGAAAATAGGTTTACAGAGGAATATATCATAGATCAATAAATAAAATATATTTGATGAGATAGGGGAACTTGATCAGCTCGTTTTAGAGATGTTTTCCCACAATCATACAAAAAATCACTGGAAATGATTTTAAAAAGGCTAACCAACTTATTGCCAAGTCAATATATGATCCAATGAATCTTAGAATTATTCAATTACAAAAATCACTAGATCATAATATGATGAATCAGTTCCCACAAATTAAGTATTTTTATTTTAGTCATTACACCACTCTCAATATTGAATAAAAGATTAATTAACAGTTTTCATTTAATTCTATCAAGGTCAATAATCATTGAATCTAAATGTTTTGAAATAATGAACAATGAAAAGAATTAATTATTGAGAAACGTCCAAAAAAATAATTTTATAATATGGTAAAATTGGTTACCATTATTATCTCATTCTCCAACAATTTATTAGCTAATAAACTTTTTAATAAAACAAAATAAATTATTTATATTTATTTAATCCATTATAATCAAATAAAGGAAAGTAGAAAAGTTAGAATAGTAATCCTATATATAAAAAATCATAGCTTGAACTAAAATCCTAATTCTTGGTTCATTTCTGATATCTCTCTATCTCCTTAATCTATGAATAGTCATACATGGTCTTCATCCTCTAGAGAGATGATATCCTACTTAATTTGATGGAAATGTTTTCCAAATATATCCAAATTATATGAAAATTTCTTACTCATATCTCAGAGTCAGTTACTCAAACTAAACACCCAGATGTCTATATAGTGTTCCTTTATATCTCATCATCCCTCTTGGTTGATATAAGAAAATCCTTAATAGAATTCATGACTAATGTACACAAGTTTTTTTAACACCACATGACCAGTACAAAAGATTACCCACCTTGAGAACATTTATAATAAACTCCAAAATTCCCCTAAAAACCATACATTTAATTTTTTATTTAAAAGTTCTTAATTATCAATATTTAATGTTATTTTTCTTATTTAACAGTTAGAGCTTCAATTCATTCAAAAACATGAAAATTTTGATTCACAATAAACAGGTTAGAGTGACTGAATTTAAATGGTTCGTAAAAAAGGTCTTCAATCCTAGTCCTCATACTGGAGTTCAGATTGTGTCTATGTAATTTAGTGTAGTAGGCCCATTATTTTTTTTATCAACCATGAACACTCATTGATCAACCCCAATTTGAAGCTCTTGTATTATCTTCATTCAGTCAAAACATGTTCATCCTCAAATTAGCATCCAACGTGAATTGATTTTCAAAAAATCCGTGATAAGTATTTATTCATCCCATCTAATCCTCACAAACATCAAATTAGATAAATCCAATTTTAATCATCAAGTATGTAGTCCAAGATTTCACTGGTTTGGTAAATATTTCCATCTTCAGTTTCTCATTGGAAAAAGTTCAAACACCTTGAATGTGTCTCCCTAAAACCAAAAATCAACAAAATTAGAGAATATCTCTACACCGCATCATATTTATTGATTAATTACCATTAATAAACACTTCAACCACATCTCTATTTCTTATTGTAATATAATCTCAATATTTCAAGAATATTCTAGCTTTGGTTGATCCCAATCTTCAATTGGTTTCATCGAGTTATTCGAGCTCATTATACAAATAGAAATAATCTCCCATAGGCTCATGTTCCCTTGGATTATGGAAAATTCATTTATCATATTCAATTAATAATCCCCATAGTTCATATTTAATATTAGGTCATATTCTTGACCCCAGCCTCCATGTTTGATCTCCGTCATTTTTAAGACTCAGTTCAATTTTAGAGTGTTGATGTCAGATCAAATTGCTTCAGTTAACTCCATTTAATCCTATATCAAAATAATTATTAAATTTCAATGGTATTCTTAGATAAAAAAATATGGATCATATTTTAAACTCATTTACCACTTAGCCTTCATGTCAAATCTGGAAAATATTCTTTTCAAATATATCATATCACAATGACGGGCTTCTTGGATGTTTAGGTTCATCCATGTGTGTCGCTAACTCATTTTATCATTAAAACTCTTCCCATTAAAGCTCATATAATTCATCAACATTTAGTTATAGTTCATCTCCCCCAAAAAAACATCATTGTGTCTTAGTTAATATGATTTCAAATTCAATGATAAAATTTGGGGTACTGATTTTCTCTATTGGTCTTCTTCATGGTCAAACAACAAATATATGTTCATATGATATAATTAGAGTTGGTTTTGGATTTTTTTATTGGATCAAGTGTGGAATATTATCTCATGGAATATACGTTTATCTTTCATTATATGGTAGGTTGATTATATTTTTTTATGATTATTATCATATCATAGTTAGTGGATTTATTCATGTGGTAGCTTGAGTGTCCTTAGAGTTACTTAACTATTGTTCTCACAATTGGTTTGTATGGAACACATATGGTATGTTGGGTATGGGTATAGTAGGTGAAATAATTTTCCAAATTTCATTGGAAGGCATGGTTGATCCTGCTTTAATATAATCGCTCCAAATTTTACATAATGCATTTTGGTGATTTCACCTCATGGTTATTTGGATCTACCTTATTATGGAATATTGGTTTCATTCACATGGTTAGTTCAATAAATTTTCCTTTTTTACCTTACAAAGTCATTGGAGTGATCATGGACTCTATTATTATGATCATTTTAGTTTTTCTTTCATTTGGTAGCTCTGACACAATATTCGTCTAATAATTACAAAAATGATAATTCACATGAATTCCATACAAAAAGTTTGAAATAAAAAATTTAATTAATGAAAGAATTGATTTCATGAAATTCAAAATCCTCAATGTTAATTAAAAAGAAAAAATTCAATGAAAAAATCCCTAAAATAATTATTCCTAAAATTATATAAATTGAGTTAAGGAACTTTTGATCCTTAAACCACTAAAATCACTGATGTCCAAATAATTATTCAAAGAATAATCAAAACAACACAAATTTAACTATACTAACTACATGTCGCTTTAAAAAACTAATTATTAAAAACAATTAATTCATAAAAACTGATGTGAAAAAATATATTAAAATAAATTCATATCCACCTGAAAATACAAAAAAAAACTCACACAAGGTTCAACAATTTCTCCTTTTGGATTTTATGGCAATGCCACTCATTCCTCTCTCACTCATTGAAAATAAAACTAATGACAATAGAAGATAAACAAATAAAAGTAACAACTCAGGAAATTGTAATATCAAGGTCTACATGATATACCTCTTTATAGAAAAGAAATTGTGAATAAATCTGTTATCAATTCTTTTCATAAAAACTACTCATTTCAACCATTCTAAAATAAAACATTTAAATGGACAACATTTTTTTAAATGAATCTATTTCCTAAAATAATCATCGTAAACATTAAATCAATTTAGATACTAGGGAAATGACTTTCTCCCTTTTAAATAGCATCTCCTCTAAGATAAACATGAATATATTGAGAAAAAAGCTCAAAAAATATATACCTTAGTGTTGAGGTATGTATTACACTATTATTTGTAGCCTTAGATTCTTAAATTTCTCTATTATGAGTGGTTTTGTAATAATATTATCCATATATTCCATCTTAAGAACCAAATCCAATTTCAAGATACCTTCCACCAACTTTAATATGAGGAAATGATATTTGATATTAATATTTTTTAGTTGGAATACTATACGTATTTTTAGACATATTTTTGGAATATTTATTATAATATCCTAAAATCATAGGGTACTAAACATTAAAACACAAATCATGTAGTCTTGGCATCATCAACATCATTAGTGTAACTGTTTTTTATATAACCACATATTGAACTTCTATTGAACTTAATGTAACTGATGTTTAATTCTTTGAATTAAATTAAACATAGTGTCTTCCACTAAAAAAAATACTTCAGAAGATATGGAATTATTTTCATCTTCAACTCTTATCCATTCAACAATAGTAAATCCTCTTAGATTATTTTTACCTTTTCTCTTTTATGTAATCCCACAATTAAAATTATTTTAAATATATCTCAATATACTCTTTGATGATTACAAATTTGGTTCCTTAGAATTTGATTGGAACTTGGATCAAATAGTGATAGTATAAAAAATATCATTTATAGTTTTTGTCAAATATATAAAAATTCCAATCATGTCTCTGAACTATTTTTCATTTACTACTTATCATCTATTATGCTTACTCGGTTTTGATCCCACATGAATTGGTGTGGATACACTTCTAGATTCATTAATTTTAAATTTATTTAATATTTTTATAGAAAAATTTTCTTATGAATTTAAGGCATACATCATATCTTGGATAACCATAAAACCTATGAAAAACATTATTTATTAAACCATAATCATATCAAACCTTTAATTTATGTTCCTCGATAACTCCTTATACAATATTTCTTCATTTCTAGGAAATATTATGCCATTAATATACACAATCAAAAAAGTGTTATGG
Source organism: Viscum album (assembly GCA_963277665.1). Classification (NCBI taxonomy): domain Eukaryota; kingdom Viridiplantae; phylum Streptophyta; class Magnoliopsida; order Santalales; family Viscaceae; genus Viscum; species Viscum album. The sequence continues at coordinate 1,661,191,470 of OY728138.1, forward strand.
TGTTGGTTTTATTCACATATATTTTTGTCTAAACTTTATTGTTTATAAACTTCATGCTTGTCAAATATTCATCATGTTTGAAATTCTAATAAATCAGAGAACATTTTAATACATAAATAGAATTCTTCAAATTACACACATTTCAAATATTAGATTCAATAATAAATCCCTCAAGATACTCCATGTGAATTTCTATTTCATTATAAAAATTTATGAATGATGACTTAACATCTATTTGAAATTATTTAATACTTATCTAGGATTATATGGTATGAAAACTTTTTATGGACTCATGTACATCTATTTGTGAAAATATTTCAACAAAATACACCCCTTCAATATATATGAGTGTCTTGAAAAAAATCATTGATTTGTTTATATATACTTCACCATTCTAATCTAGATTATTTATGAAAACCCATTTGAATCCAATTTGATTATGTTTAGTTGGTATATTATCTAATTCCCATGTTTCATTCTTTTAAATTTCTTTATGCTCTAAATTCATAGCTTTAACCCACTATTTTTGTTAAAATGATTTATTAACTACCTAAAATTCATCCTTTGAAAATAGACTAGTATACCTAGCTACTGTTATCCTCTATCTAGTCTCAAAACCTTTATTTTGATCACCAATTATATTTTCAATACCAACATAATTTATTTTACTCAAAACAGTACATATAAGCTTCTAATTTCAATTCTCATCATTGATATATACATTGTTATCATCATATTCCAAAGTTTATGATGTATCTTACTTTTATTTTGTAAAGCCAACATTTTCAATATCATCATCATCTTCAATCATAGTATAATTTATGACATATTACCCCTTTTCAAGTAAATATAGATTATCACAATCAAAAATATTTTTTAAATATTTATTGTAACATCCTTAGAAATATCAATTTGGAGCATAACCAAGGAATTAACTATCATTTGATTTTTTTATAAAAATTACTTCTAGATCTTCTATTTCTTTTCATTAAACATGAAATTCCAAAGACACTAATTTTTTGTACATTTATTCCTCTTACACCACGTTCAATAGGAATACATTTCAAATTTGGGTCTTAAAAAAATATGTTTGGAATAATTCTAGTAGTTTTTATATCTTAAACCTAGAAAAAACGATAATGTGTTAGGCTCAGTAGGAATTTCATTGGACTTGTCGAAAAGGATTCTATAATTCCTCTCATCCACTTCATTTTATTGAGGGTTTATAGGGAACTAAAAACATGTTTGATTATTTATTTTTTAGTATATCATGGGAAATAATTACTAGAATATTTAGTACCAATTTTTGATATCATCCTTGTCAATGAGAAACCAATCTTCATACCATAAATCATTTTGAAGCTCTTAAATAATTTTTATCTTGATACCTATGAGACCTAAATGTAATACATGTCATTTTGGTGAAATCAATGACGAATGTGATGAAATATCTATCTCCACATTGTATCTTCATTGTCATTATACTACACACATCAGAGTGAACATGTAGAGATGGTTCCCCTTTCTTAATATAAACCCCTTTATGAGTTTTTATTATCATATTAAATTTATTTAATGTATTAAAAACTATTGTAGTGTATTATTTTGGATAAGGTATGTGTAAAAATTATGCATCATTAGGGGATGAAAATCCCAAAGGGAATTTAAACATTAATTTAGTTATAGGTTTTTTGATAAATTACAGTAGTAATGAGTGTATTCTGTGTTTTTAACTTGGGTTTGGGATTGGGTGTTTTACCAAGGGTTTGTAAGGACGATAGAATAGTGGTCAAGGGTTGAACTGCTGAAAAAGATTAGCATTATTCCATTTATTATATGAAGTGGTCATTTAATCCAAGAATTCCATTAGGGGGGTGAATGTCAGCCATAAATATAGAGAAGGGGTGAAGGGGTTACTACCCCAAAAAGTCTTGGCTTTAACACTTGGTTCACACTATGAAACAAGATGGACCGGTTTTATTAAAATGATTGAGGGTTTTCAGAAATCCAAACCCCATCAAGTCACTTCACTTAGATGTTACACACATAGGGGGAAAACCCATATCCACCTTCTTTTTTCTTCAATACAGATGGGTTCATGGTAGTTTTATGCACCTTTTCACATAATAACTCCTCTTATATTCTTGTTTATCTTTCTACATCCATTTAATTTTATTTTAGTTTGTCATTTATGGTGTTTGGATGAACATTTTTACCATTAAATTGGTAAATCATTATGCTTCATCAGGATTTTGTGTGTGGCTCATAGTGGATATCTTGACATGCTATAAATAAGCAGGTATTTACTATTTCTAGTAAGGTATGTATTTTACCCATTTTATTTATTGTTTCTAGTTAATTGAAGTTTAACTATACATCTATTGTGAAATATAAAATATGGATTTTGTCTGTCCTAGGATAAAAAGTTTGTCGAGAGTAGAATTCACCTAGTTTCTCATGATTCTAGAACCATTATACCACCCATTGAATTTGAAACCTATTATGCTTCATTTATTTTTTTATTAAATTAAATAATTATTTTACTTAAGGATATTAGGGTTTAAGATCGGTGATCATGGGATCATTGTATTTCAATATGAACTTCAGATAAATTATCAGAACATCGATTAAGGTAGAGGCCTCGACTTTACTATATTTTCTTGGTCATTTGGTTATTTCATATATATATTCCTTCATTAGTATACCTATATTAAACTTTTATAGGGGGTTACTCATAAGGTTGGGATGTGATTTCATTACCCTAATAGTAAATATAGATCGTAGAGCTTTCTAAAAGGTTCAATAGTGGATCCCTGGTTGAATGAGTGTTGGTGGCCCTCCTTTTGGATTAGTTTGGTGATTGAATTTGTTTTCAAATGGATAATGGTTCCTTTATAAAAATTGTTTTAACAAAGATTCTTCAGACTTTTTTTCAAAAGAAAATCCCAAGAGGTTTTTGTGAGTTATTTTTTGTTCATTTGACTATGTGTGGGAAATTACTTATTTTCCAAAGAAAGAGTGCTTTTTATATTCCCTTTTTAAGATTAAAATTTTTTTGATAAATGTTTAGGAATTTTGTGTGGTTATCTCCTATGGGACACTTCATTTGTTATCAATATGACAATTAGTTTTTAGGGGCATGACAGATGCCTTAGAGGGTCAAGAGGGGTCTCAAATTTGTTCAAGACACTATATGGAGTCCTTAGGGACTAATTTCATGATGGTGAGTCAGATAGATGTGAGGCAGGATTCAATACCTATTAATTGTTTCTTACATATACTTTTTTTGGAATACCTAGAGTATATAGTTATGGGTATGTGTTCCTTATTGTGGAATCCCAAGGGTCTATAGGGATTGTATGGTTTGATTTCTTGAAAGAACTCCCCAGTTTCTATAGGGATGGGTTAGCATGATGATCATGATTTGATGAGGGTATTGGTTCGAGGAACATCCTAGGAATTGTTGGTTCAGTGTGCGTGAATCTTTCATTGAACTAATTTGGTTGGAATCATGTGATAGAGGACCTTTCCATATTTGAAATGGGTCATAGATTTGGTGATCATACCTTAATAGCCATGGGTATTGGACCACCCTGAGGTATGGATCATAGGTTGACATTATACATATATTATGCAACTCCCTCATGTAATGTGATATGTCTCAAGACTTATGATCATGTGAACATTACCTAAAGCTTTAGGTAGTGGGTTGTGGTTTTTTTATGACCCACCATGATTCTTTTGGTTTGCGATAGATATTTGTTTCTTAACACCCTTGCCAAAATTCTCTAGGTATGGGATGGGTTTTAGTACATGACGATAATATCTTGATATAGAGCTGAAATAGGTAGGTCCATGTGTTATCGTGTCCTAGCTATCAAATAACACCCTAACTAGTGTGATTGTATGTGTGTTGTTTTTTTCTTGGTGTTTGTGTTTCACGGAAATGAATACATGTATTTATATTTATTTTACACATATCCACTTGATCATAGTAGAACTCAATATTATTGAGGCATTGGGGATACAGACTGGTTCATTGGAATCACCCCTTCCCTCAAACATGACATGGGTTTCAATATAAATGGGTAGAAGATTCTAATTTATCTTAGTACATAGGCATCACATAGTGCCAGTCTAATTGTAAATATTCACTTGTATTTTTAAGTAATTTATTAATCATGTCAGGTATTTGATTATTTAGGGTTCAAAATAAAAATAGTTACAGTTAGTAGATAGATACATTTTTTGTTAGTTAGTTTTATTCCATGTTTTTCTTCTTTTGGTGTCTATTTTTTTATTACATCATATTGAATTTTTATTTATTCTATATTATGGGATGTGGGGTCACATTCTCTCCCCATTTATTTTTTTATGGTTTTGTTTCAGGAGAAATAGTCTCCCCATGACTAGGTTAGGCCCTCACTGCTATTCAGTATCATCTAGCATACGGGGAGGTGTGCCTAATGTGTTATAACGACCCTTTCTTGGGTGTCATACAAGTGGACTAATATAGTGAATTAAAAATTGATATAAATGGACTAATATTTATTTAAAGAATGTTATTTAGAGGTAAATATAGGTTGTCCGGACTCAATGGTTAGATTGAGTGCATGACTAGCGATCATGACATCGATTGAAATCTATGTTTCCAGGGGATATCAAATATTAGGATCAAGAACTCCAATATGAATGAAGTATTGGGTTTGACTAAGAATCCCAATGTGGTATTAATGAGACATGAGATAATTTTAGGGCTGATTTGATATCTAGGTGTTCATTCATTCGTCATGATAATGGCATGCTAGGGGCATGATAAACTTGCCTAGGGGTGGTATGTTTTAAAATGAAACCTTTTTAGAATCTATAATAAGTAATGTGAAATATAATATAAACATATTTTACTCAAACATATCATTCGGTTTTATTAGATAAATATGGATAATATGGGATTAATTGATTGATTTTGATTGGTACTTGTTTGGCCTCCATAGGGAAATTGTTTGTGTAAAATTTATAATATTAGGGAAAACCATGTTTTGAAAATAAAAAATGTAGGTTGATATGGGGTGAGTGTGAAATGGGTTTTTAAAGTATTTTTTAATCAAAATGTCTCATTGATATCTTGATTTTTGAATGTTTTTTGATTTTGGGGTTTTTGTGAAAAATTTAATCAAATGATTTTTAAAACATGATTTTAACAGGTGTTTTGAAAATAGAATGGTTTTGGAAAAAAGGTATTAGAATTCTAGATATTTTGGTTATTTGGATTTATTAGAAAATCCATATATATTTTTAAGGGTGTTTTGGAAAAAAACTATTTGAGTCTAGGTCTGTCTAAATGTTTTGGAAATAAGTTTTTTTAAATAAGAAATCGGTGTTGTTTGAATCTAGTTTCTCATATTTTTTTGTGTTTGTTGGGGTAGCTGAGATGAATGAATTATATGATTGACAAGTATGTCTTTTTTTCTTGGAAATCACTAAATGAAGTTAGATGTTGTCTGAACTTGGTTTTGTGTGATGTGTTGAGAGAAACCATTTCTTTTTTAGATCAGTTTTCTATATCTGTTGTGGTCGGTCGGGAGAGACCTGAGTCATTGGTTCTTATTTTAAATGAGTAAGATAAGGATTAATTGATGTTTATTCATGAATTGGAATTAATTTTAGATGTTTTTGGATTAGATAGGATGGAAAGGGGTGGTGAATTACCTTAAAAAATAAAAAATTGACAAAAAATAATAATAATACTAACACGAGTAAACATAGTTGAAATTAAATGATTAAATATTGATTGAAACAACATAATAATAATTAATAGAATTATATGATATCCTGATTTGATTGAGTAATCATATTGGGATAAGGTTATGCGTATCAAAATTAAATAAATTGAGAGAATAAAATACAAAAATAACTTAAAAATTAATCTATGTATTTGATTGTATAAGAAGGATGATATAATAAATTCGCATTGAATTTATTTGATTTAAATGGTGAGAATTTAAAAACTGATTTGTTGAAGAAATATTAGAGGGAATATTTGATATAGGTTTTTTAATAAAACTCAGTGTGAGTCCCTAAACCTCCAAACCTAATTTCTTGACATTATATATATATATATATATTAATTCTCCCATGATTTTAGTAGTGATAAAGAAACACATCCTACCATTATTTTTGGATGTTTTACTAAAAACATTATCCTACCTTACTTTAATGGTGGCAAGAACAAATCCCCCTTTCTTTTAAAAGGTTATAGAAAGAAACCTGATGTAGATTTAGTAGATGAAATGATAAATTTTCTTGGAAAAAATCCTTTACAAATTTTATCCAGTTTGTCTTAATGAATTTTCATAACATATGATATATATAATGGGAAAAATAATTAATGAGGACCTAAGAGATTATGAATTGAGATTAGGATCTAGATAGATATTTGAAATTTGTATTAATGACCAATTTTGATTCATCATGGAATGATCTAATTTATTATTCATTCCTCCATTAATCTTATAAGCCTCATTGTCCCCTATTTATATCCTTGAATGGTCCATAGAAAATTCTAAAATCTACAATATTTATTAATAATAATCAAATAGAAAAAAAGAAATTTGGGTTTCTCCAACGTTAAGAACATTGACTTGTTATTTGAAACCAAATGTGCATCCACTATACACCATTAGGTAGATGATGATACACCTAGACTCGATTTATTTTAAAAATGCTCTCCTAATGAGCTACTACTACCCATCATCTAGTTGGTGTACTTTAGGCCGAATTGGGCATTCTAGATTCATCAGCTGACCGTTTGTTGCATATCTATCAGCACGTTAGTGGACATCCTAGGAATAATTCATTCTAGTTGATTACCACTGACTGTCTGGTGCCTTTGGACTGGGTATTTAGTGGTTCTAGTTGTTGTAGAACTTCACTATGGTCCTTCACACTTCCTTTAACACCTAAGAGGGAATCAAGAACTTCTTCCCATAAAAACAACATGTTCATCAAGACTTTAACAAGATAGTTTATATTGATCTATCCAAACTATTCCAAGGTTTCTAAAACATATAACTAAGAAGCACATAATATAATTTATTAGACAAGTATTTGAGTGTTTTTATCATTAAAAATAAGAGAGAGATACAACAATATACCCCATTTTTATAATCACAAACACTTAATATATATAACAAATATCAATAGTAAATCAATAATGAATCATATAACAATATATTCAATATATTTACAATATAATGTCCATTATGAATAATAAATAAACATAACCGAACTAAACCATAAATATATCTCCCTTTTTTGAAATGATGAGATGTTTTCACCCCCTAAACCTGATATATGAAAAAAAATCACAATATAAAGATATATTAAATAATTTATCCAGCTTTTAAAGTTGAAACAATTCTCTACCTTTGTGATTATTAAAATTAAAATAAGGACAGAAAAAATATTGATATATTAATAAAGGATACCTATGATCAAAAGTTGAAAAACCTTGATGAATGAAATTATAAGATTAAATTACACATCTTCTAAATAAATATGATCAATGAATGAGAGAAACAATAAGTTAATTTAAATATAGTGAAGCTAACATAAAAAATAATTAAAAAAATTAAAATAACATGATTTGTTTAAACTAAATATTTAAAATATATTTAAAATATATTTAAGAAAACAACCACATATTTTTAAATTAATATCATGATTTATTTTAAAAAGAGTTTGAAATGAATAGGGAATAAAATAGAGTCGAAAAATTTAAAAATAATAAAATTGAGAAATGAAATTATCCTATAAATAAAAACAAAAAATATATGTAATGGAGAGAGATGATAGATTGATAAATATAGTGCAAGAGATGAAAGATAAATTAAAACCTAAAATAACCTTTCCCAAAGAAATGAAACATCACCAAAATGAAATTAGTTAGTATCTCCTTAAATTGGGGAATTTAAATAACAAAATAAAACAGTACCAAGAAAGATATATTAAGGGTTAAATAAATAAAAAAATTATCAATATTAATGGAAAGATTAATAACATCAAGAGTAAATTAACAATGCGTAGATCAATAATCTAAAGTGGTTAGATTAAGGATATAATAAAAATAAATATATATTTAAAAAATAGTCACATGAATTTAGGAATGATCTCAAAAGGTAATGTTTTATGATAATAGAAAAATAATTTCATGAGTTAAGATATATATATATATCAATATTTTAAATATAATACCAAATACAATAAAAGTATACTATTAAAAAATATTAAAATTATCAAAAATAGTAAAACATTTAAATAAAAATTAATATTTAAATTAAATGATCTTGGAAAAGATTTATCTTAATGGATCATCCCCTTGCATTGAAAATCCATCAAATGATATGTTAAGAAAAGGTCTGGTGGCCTAGCCCTGCAAGATATCAATCCTGATTGACTTTTAGTACCCAAATATTGGGTACAAAAAATGTTCGGTAAAATATAATTAGTTACCCAAACATGTTTCATACATGATTTAATATTTTAAATATAGGAAGAAAGAAAAATATATTTTGTCCTATTTTATATTTCATTTTTTTAATCACACATTTAAATAACATACCAAATTTATGACAATAATTATAAATATTTTTTGAAGCATCCCATCAAAAAAGTAGTTTTATAAGGAAAATTATTTGAATTTTAATAATAAATTCTAAATTTGTTTTTAACCAATTATTGAGAGACCAATATCATATGTAGATATTGATCACTATTGGAGAATTGAGCGAGGGTGTTTTTAATCTCTTTGATTTGAGATTTTAAATTCTCAAAAAAAATTTGTTCTTGTAATTTAAAAACTAAATCATAATTTTATTTATAAAATCGATACCTTTAATTAATAACATGTTTCTATTTATTTTTGATATCAGTGTACATTGTAAAAAACGTTTTTAATAGTATTATTCTGGTTTATATTTTTCAAATTTCTACTCCTCTTGATTTAGATTCCATTAAATGATAGAGGAAGAAGTTGAGTAAAAATAAGTTGGAGGATTAAACTCATCCTTTACCATGATATGAACCATAATGAATTTTTCACTAGTGCCACTTGAGTAAGTTCATTCAAGTGAGTCATCACTATCACTCCTAGTTTAACCCATAAAGGCTATATTATCTTATTTTTTTATTTTTTTATTTTATTTGATGTGGCATTTTATCTTTATGTGTAAATTATTTTTAAATTAATAGAATATTACTTATGATCCATTTTTTGTTCTTGGTAAGATGATTTGATTTCTTCTTCTTTTCAAGTTTATTCAATTTATTTGAATAATTTTCAATTTAAACTTAACTTTCTGATGAATATTCGTTATTAACCACATTAAAAGATGTAGTCTTCTGGAATTCATTAGCTTTATTTAATTATTTATTGGGTTATCTCTTTCTGGTTACTTCATATGTCTTAAGAGATCTGATAATCTCCTTGAGAACCATTTTATTTTTGAATTTTCATTCTTGTATTTCCACCACCTCAGGTTCCCAATTTCTAGGAAAGACCCATATAATATTTTCACTAATGATTTTGTAGGAAACTCAACACCAATATAAATTCTACTATTGAAAATGCTAGTAAATCCTAGAAAAGTTATGAAATAGAATCATTTGGATGAATAAAAAATCATCCAATGTATTTTGAAAAAATATCCAATCTATAATCATTAATATTATTTATGCATTCTTGTTTGACTTCAAGTAACATCTAGATTTCCTTGGTGGTTTTTCAAAATTAAATAAAATTTATTTTATTTTGGTAATGATCATAATTAATAGCATTCAAGTATTAACCATTAAGCTCAAAGGATGAAATATTTTAGTGAGTCTATTTATCTTTTTATTCTATTGTATAAATATATCCATTCATAACCATTTTACATACAAGATAACCTATTCTACGATGAAATGTAGGAATGTGATTTTTATATTAAGAGTAACTTTTTTCTAAAAAATTTATTATGTACCAAATAGTTTCCTTTAAGAGAAAATTTGATATAGATATATAATATTCCATCCAATATAATTGTAGGTCCAGTTTAAAAATCCTTTGATACCAAATATTGGATGAGGTATGATGATAAGAGGGGGTGAATTTCCTTTTAAAAAATAAATAATAACAATATTGAAACAAGTAAGCATAATGGAAATTAAAATATTAAAGATGATTCAAAAATAAATATCAATTAATTTATTTAAGGGATATATTTATTTGATTGTGTTTGAATAAAAAAAATTTGTGTATCATAATTTAAATATTTAGGAGGGACAAATATAAAAATGAATTTAACAAATTAATAGATGTATTTTATTTTGTAAGAGTGATGATATAATAAAGTCATATCTATGTAATTTTATTGAAGGATTGTAAACAAAAAACTAGTGATATGAAAATAAGAAATGAGGAAGGATTTGATTGATGAGTTCACTAAATATCAGTGTTATCCCCTACATATCATACTCCAATTTCTAGATGGTTTATATATATTAATAATCCACTGATATTAATAGTGTTGAAGAAACCTTTCCTCTCTTGGTTTTGGGCATTTAAAGAAATAAATCTATCATCCCTTACTTAATTGTTTTTAATCATGTATCCCTTTTACTTTTAGATTGTTGTAGCAATAAACCCAATGTATAAGAATATAAGAAGAAGAGATATTTTCTTATCACAAATCCATTACAAATATGATCTCTTATATCTCAAAGTATTTTTATAATATATGAAAACATATAGAGATAAATTGACGATTATGGGCCAATATATTAGGAATTAAAATTAGGCTGTAGATATATCTTTGAGAATGTTATCGAGAGTAACTTTGATTCATCATTAGCATGATCCAATGTATTTTTTTATCAACCAATAATCATAAATGACTCATGATCCACTATTTATTTCCTCCAATTGTTAATAGAACATTCTATAATCGATAATATTCATTAATAATTGTTAAATAGATAATAAGAGTTTTTGGAGCAACCAAAGTTAAGAACTTTGACTTTCTATTCAATGCCACCAGGTTGTCGGTGGCACCCCTGGGATCAAGTGTCTATGGAAATTCTCTACTAAAAATATTCTACTGACAAGTGATAGGTAGGTGGATTTCTAAATGAACTTATAATTCTAGATTCATCTACAAACTAGTGAGTTCATATCCATCAGTTGGCTCGTTGACTTACAGGGAATAATCCCTTCTATCTGATTACCACCTGCTAACCAATTCCTCTATACTAGGTTGCTGGTGCGTCTAGATAATGTTGAACTACACCATGCACTGTTACAGTTAATTTAACAACTTTGATAGAATCAAGAACTTCTTCCCCTGAACACAACATGTTCACAAGGACATTAATAAGATACATAAAAGTAATCCATCAAAACCATGAATAGGTGTCTATAATATATAACTCATATGCACTTAAAAGGAATTTTTATACACATATTTAAGTGCTTGTGGTCATTAAAAAACATTAAAGGTAATGTTATAAAACATATGTTTGATATTTTTCTAAAGTAACCATATATTATTTTGATGGTTTTTGGTATTAAACCTCATGATGTCTGTTTGGATAATTTTTTATGTTGGACCGATATTTTATTTTTGGTAATTGATTCCTATGGTGTGGAGTATCACTAGTTAGAATTATCTATTATAAGTTGTGACTTATGATTGGTAGAACTATAATATTTGGTTAAATTTTTATTTACACTTCTATTTTTGGAATCAGTGGGTGTTATTGAGCATCATCTTCGGGTTTGAAGATCAATGTTTCATGCTTGGAACAAAGATATTAGTTTGTAGTTCCAACTAGTAATTTGATGGTTTTAATTGTTGGTAGTAATTTGTTTGGAGATAGAGTGGTTCATGACATTTATTATGGGGTGAATCCCAGTTCATTACATGATTTGGGGGTGAAACCCTATTTCATTGATTTTTTTAGTGGTGAAACCTTATTTTATAGCTTGAATGAGGGTGTGAAACCATATTTCATCATGTGATTTAGTGTTGAATCATGTCATGAAATGTTATTAAGTTTAGTTTTTGGATTTTAGTGCTTGTGGAAACACAATAAGTGGTGTTACGGATCATGGGTACTAGCGGGATTGAAGTATGGGCTCGTTTGTTGGTATTTTGGGTAAGTGATAATTGTGTTTATTTAGAGGATCCTTCATCACATGTTGTGTACTAAACTGTGGAAAGGAATATGATAAAAGGTAGTGACCCTCTCTCTATAATTGAAATTATATTGATGTATTTTAGAGGTGACATGGGGGTCAGGATTTGTAAATTCCATCTTGGAGGTGGATATGATAGATCTGGTTCTCTTGATAGTTCCATATTATATATTTGGATACAATGTTGGATGGAGTTTTTTTTAGTTATAGAATCTATATAAGTGTTTGGATTTAGTGCAATGAAATCTAATGTTGGAGTTTATTTGATCTGGGGATGAGTCAGATTGGTAATTCACCAGTCCTTGGTGTGGAGTATGATGGTGGATGTGGTCATTTGAGGAACCAATTAAGGGGTTATGATGAGTGTTGATAACAAACCATGATGTGATTGTTTGGGTGATCTGATGGTGCCTCTTAGTGTGAGTAATCATGCTTAAGTGATGAGATGATTTACCTTACGGTTTAGGTATCACATTCGGGTAATGTGGGGATTCATTAACAGTTGAGGTGGAGCGCTTTCAAGAAAATTCAACTGAAAAATGATTGACTAATAGTTTTCATGGAAATAAATACGGTGAGTTGGAAACTATATTTGGAGTGTCATTTATGATGTTTTTTTGATTTTTGAGGATTGATCTTGATTTTTTGGAAAGAAAAATCTCGTGTATTTTGGCTTGGTGGAAGAGTGGCACAGTCTAAGTGTGTTGGGTTCTTTGAGATGAAGTGTAGTGAGTTAATGGTTAACTAAAGACTTATATAAGCTAGGGTTTCTGGTTTTATGACTTCCATTGTTTTTTGGGGATAAGAATCATTATTGTAGGGAGTTTTTAAGGACCCATATTATAACAAGCTATAAATTCCTAATCTAATTTTAATTTTTATTTGGTGATGGATTTGTTCTCAAGAATTGGGAATCATAATTTGTTTTTTACCATTAAAATACATTTTATACATGTTTTAGGGCTAGTGCACAGTCCAATGAGTTTAATAGTTTGTCAGAGGTGTTTTTTGGGGGAAAATATTATAATAAATAGAATAAATAGACCTTTCAAGATGTGAATAGATCATTTAAACTGTGAATATATTTTTTAGGGTGATTGTAGGGTATGAATGGGGAGAAAGTGAGAAGGGGAAAATCACAAAAAGTTATGATGTGAACACTTGGATCACTATGTGAAACATGATAAACACATTTTTTAAATGAAAAAGGGTTTTCTATAATAGAAACACCCTCAAGTATCTTCTCTCAGTCATCATGTGCACTAGAGGGCGGTTGAACCCCCGTATCGTCTTTCCATCCCCTTTGATCTATATGGGTTATGGGTGGTTTTCTGCACCATTTTTATGTAATATCTCTAACTATCATTAGGATTTTCTTCTTAATTACCTCCATTGTGGTTTTTGTTCATTGTTTATGGTTTTAAGAGGAATGATATTACTAGATAATGGCTATTTAGTCCTGCTTCTTAGGGATTTTACATGTGACTTGTAGGGGACATCCTAGGAGGTCTTAAACAATATGTCACATTCCATTTACCAGGATCAATGAAATTGATTATTTTTATTTAGGGTTTTTATTAAATTTTTGTTTAATTTTTCATTGATTTAGAAATATAAATTGGGGATTTTTTATTTCATGGGATTTATGGGATATTAAGTGGAGAACACACCTGGTTTCTTATAATTTCAACACTATTGGACTTCCCTGTGTGTTTGGAACCTTTTATGACCCATGGGGTTTTTGTTGTTAATTAATTAATTAATTAATTTAATGATTTTTTCTCGATGGGATGGGTTGTTATGGGATTAGTGGTGGTCAGTGTGATCCTCAAATAAATTATCAGAGGGTCAGTTAAGGTTAGGGGCCTTGTCATTACCTATGTCTCTTAGTTATTTAGTTATTTTATATTTTTTTGCCTTCATTAGTATACCAATCTACATAATGATTATTTTATGGGGGTTTCCCCATAAGATTAGGATGGTATATAATAACATTAAGAGTCAATATAGATCGTATAAATTATTAAACAGTTTGATGGTGCCAACCTAGTTGGAGAAGTGTTGATTTCCATCCTTATAGATTTGTTTGGTGGTGCGCATTGGGTTTTAATGATAAAATGGTTCTGTTTTAATTTCTATTTTAAAAATATTCCTTGTATTGGTGTTAAAAGATAATCCTGAGAGATTTTTGGGAGTTGGTTTTGGTCTATTGAACTGTGGTGGGTGATTCCCTAATTCAAAATCATGAGTGTCTTATTTGTTTCAGTGTTGCGTGGGTTTTAATGTGGAAACATTGTATGCGGTATCAAAGTGAAGGTTTGTCCTGATGGATGCAGCAAACCCTGTAGAGGGTTGATAATAATTTCAAATGTGTTTGAGATATAGTCCTGAGTCTTGAGGGACTAGTTCTTGCTGGTTATATTCTATGTTATGAGATCACCATCAATCCCTATTTGTTTTTACCTACATGTTCTTATTATGGCCTCCCCAAATTCAATGGGGATAGTTCACCATGATTGATTTTGGACTCATCAGGGTTTGTGGGAATGGGATGACCTGATTGACTAATGGACCTCCAATGTTTTTTTTATGGAGATGGGTTAGTATGATAATTTTTCACTGATGAGGGTATTGGGTCGAGGACTTTTCCAAATATGGCATGGGTCTGTATGTATGAATCATAACATTCCATGATTAGTTTGTGGTTGTATGATAGAGGACCCAAATATCTACACCTTAGGTCACGGATTTGGTGGCCTTTCCTTATTATTATTTGGATAATATATTCACTTTGCGATGGGTCACTGGATGATGGGATGCATAGATAATGGAGCTCCCTCAAGTGATGAGGGATGGGTCATTACTTATTGACATTTGATCATACCCTGATACTTTGGGAAGTAGGTCTTGTTTTTAGATGATTCTCCACCTAGTGTCTTAATGTTCAAGTTGGTCATCATTGGGTTGAAATCCAACAAATCATTCTTGATGTATGGGTTGGGTTCTAGTATGTGAAAATTGGATCCTGGCATGGATCCAAAGAAATTAAGGTCACATGTCATGGTGGTCTGGCTAGCACACAAAGACTTGACATGTTTGATTATATGTATTTTTCATGTTCTATATCAAGGTGAATTTTTTTTATGGAGATAACAATAACTATTTATATAAATTACAAACATATCCACTTGATCATGGAAACAATAATTATTTTTGAGGCACTGGGATACCTATTGGGTCATTGGACTAACCCCTTACTCGTGTACATGACATTGGTTTTGATGTACGTGGGTAGACTTTCCCGTTTTCTCTCATGAAATAGAAAATACAAGGAGATAGATTCATGGTATAGGTATACCAGGTTTTAGAGGATGATAATTCTATAGGTATGGTAAGTGAGTAGTTATGGCTTCTCACAGACACATTTACGGTTAATAGATAGATACATTTTGGGTTAGTATGTTTTATGCCATGATTTTCTGATGTTAGTGCTCTATTTTTTTCTTCATTATATATAATTTTTACTAATTTTATATTATATAATATGTGGGAATTTATATCCTTCAAAATTACATCTTTTTCATCATCAAAAAGTTGGGATACACATAATAGGTCATGATTTATTCCACGAATGAATAAAAAATTTATTGGTAAATATTTTTGTTCCAAATAATATATATATGAAAACCTTTAATTTTAAGTGATCTATCATTACCAAAGGTGAAAAAAACACCCCATACCACTCTGAATCCATTAAAAATTTCATATCTCCAGTCATATAAGATGAAAAAATACTATCCATTATCCATGTATTCTTAATTTTTCATGCCTTGAAAAAAACATCCATAGTATTTTCTTATTAGTTCTGGATCATCTTCCTTGATAAAATATAATGAATGTAAAATTTACATAATGAGATAGTTACACAATAATTTAATGTGTAAATGTATTCAATATATCTTCCACATGAATCCTATAAACACTCAATATTTCTTCTCATCTGATCATTTTGTTCAGGTTGTTGATATTTGAATCTATCTTCCACCATCTACAACTATCTCTATCTTGAAACATTATCATTCCATAAACTTAGAAGATAAATTATACAAAAAGTATTATTATTTATGGAAAAGTAATCCAAAACCCAAAAATAACCCTTTAACCTACTCCTTTGATAAAACCTATTAGTCTATGTCAAGAAATTTCTTTGATCATTTTCAGGCCTGTGTTGAAATTCATTCAGCAAACCTTATTATATACTTATTATCAATGTTTCAGGTGATTAAAGTGTTATTTTATTAGAATTTATCTATTTACCAAAATGAACTTAATTTATCTTTTCCTCTATCTTTCTAGATATTAAATCTTACTATCATTCCATGATATTTTAGAACTCAAGCCTTTTTTATGTTATGTGATTTAATTTGTAATTTTAATACCATGTTCACCAACTTAAATATAATATCTGATAGACATCCACTGTTTTGAGCATTCACCTTTAACATCAATAGAATTTTGAAATATGTATTTGTTTTTCCTCTTTTTTTCAAATTTAATAATTTTTTCCTTCAATCTATAAAATTCCTTATCCTTTAGGATGATATTGGAGGAAATATATTCAACAATACTATTATTTTATAAATTATCAATATATATTTATTTCATTTATTTGATAACATTATCTCATTCAGTCTAAACCTATTTATGTTCTTCTGAATTATTTTTTATATCATTGTTTTCATTTATAAATCTTTCAATTTAATTAAGTCACATCTTAATTTCAATTATTTTATATAATTTGGTTAACTTGCCTTCTTCATTATTTGTATGTAAATTGTCATTTTATATAATATATGCTACCATTTACTGATCCATAATAACATTATTATAATTTTATAATGTACATTCTCATTATTATTACAATAATCACTATTAGAAACCGTTTCTTCAACAGATAATAAATTCATTCTGTTTTTATGAGACATTTTATCTTTCCTTTTCACTTGTGATCAACTTCTTTATTGTGATATTCCTTTGATGGTTGAATACCTTTCAGTCTCTAAAACATTGTATTCATCTTTGAATTTCTAGGGAAATTCAATGGAGAAGTAAAAAACATTCCTATATTTGAAACAATTTATGGAATCTTTCCTTTATATTTACCCCCTTTTACTCTAGTGAATCTTCATAAGATTACAAAAACATCACAATATAGTCTTACATACTTTCTTCTCCATTTGAAAATATTTTTTCATTATTAATCATCTACTCTTTAATATCTTTAAAAGTAATCTATTTCACATTATTTCCTTTACTCATGGGTGTAGATCATATTCTCACATCATTATTGATGGGAGTGGTATAAAAACTAATATATAGTAAAATCATCAAGATACATGTCTTCCAATTATGAAATTTTAACATCAAACATTTCATAGAGAATTCTCATTATATTCTTGACTATAGTAGAATGATTATTTTCTCCCCAAACCCAGTGATTGTTCCTATAATAACATTTAATGTTTTAAATACATCATTAACAAATTATTCTTATTTTATTCTAACATCATCAAATTGTTGGGTACATAGTTGTTTTTTCTCCCTTTACCTTTTTATTTCTTTCCTAAATGCAATAAATTTTTCCATAAAATTTCTTTTCAGTCTTACACCCCATAAAATTTTTTGATTTATTCTTCTATAATAAAGAGAGTACAATATTTTTATATTTTCCATCAATCTCATTATTTATATTTTTTAATAGGAGTCCAAGGAGAAATTTTCTTACGTATAGTAAAAAATTGGAGAAAGAAAAAATAATGACATCTTATACCATGGGTAAAAAATAGGTATTCATCCCCTCATTCCACAAATGAAATCATTTACCAGAAAAAGTGGGAAAACCTTTGTGATTAACTGAGTTGTGGTTATCTATAGTATGCCAACATGAGATCTTAAAGAGTATCCTTGAAATATATATTAATTTATAAATATTAAATATGTGTGGAAGGAACTAAGACATGGGTGAATCAGTGCCTGAATTATATTTTGATCAAACATGTAATCCCTTCTATATATTCAGTTGATATCTCACCAAATAAGTAAATAAGATAAGAAATGAATCACAATGCTTTGGATAATGATTTTTCCCTATGGTTGACTACATCCGTGGTGTATGGTGGTTTTTATGCCATACCCACATAGTGAATATATTTTATTAAGAAAACATATATTCAAGTGTATGATATTGAACATACTATAAATAACATCACCAACTAGATAAAATATCGCATTCAAGGAACAATAAAATCCTCTTAAATAGTGATCACTTATTAATATATGATCCTCCTTATAGGATAATGTTTTTTTAACTTCTTCCAGCCCTATACATAAAAATCTATTATAGATGTTTTCATATTTTCTCTATAAATACAACAATGTATCAATTTTTCAATATTCTTGGTTTGTCTCTGTCATTATTTATTATTATTTATATTCACTGAATATTTTTTGAATATATTTTATATAAAACTTAAATAAATATCCTTGAATATAAATATTAATGGCATAATCATTCAAAATCATTCAACATCGAGTTAATATACCCACATTAATTATCTTAAAGAATCGGGAAACATTCCATCACACCATATTTAAAATATCATAGTCTTGCTTTCCATTTAAATTATCGACAAAAATCTCTCCATTTTATTTGTTCCAAATCAGTATGAAGTTCAAACCAATAAAATTTTCTTATGGAGTATATATTTCTTTACTTTCATTAGAAAAAATCTCACCAGAAACACTCTCATCTATGATCATTGAATAGACACAATAGTGTGATCTTATAAATTTTATAACTTACTACAATGTGACATCTAATTATAAAACATGGAGAAACTTAAAAAAATAGAAAATATTTTCTTATATGGTTCTCATTTCATTATATATTTAATTGTTATTATTTCCCACTATAGATAATTAAATCTAGAAACCAAAATTTTTTGCCTAGTAGATTCCTTATAAAAATCCATTAGAGGGGTATTCTTACACTTAGACTATAGGTGAATCCTTATCAAATGAATTTAAATAAATGTTATTTACTTAACATCTTATGGTGAATTCATATGATCCATGATTTCATGTGGTGGAGACTTATGATCTGACTCAATAATTTTCTATTTTTCTATCTTAAACCAATTTTATTTGATCACATAATGTCTTAATATCTATAGTATAAAGACATAAATTGAATAATTATGATCAAAAAATTCTTATGATGATGTATTATAATAAAAATATCCATTTTAATATAATGTTATATGATCATATCAATGAATTATGATCAGTAGAAAATGTCTTATGATTTGGGACTTTTCTATTTTTTCAATTCCAAATCAATAATTAAAGAATTATTAAAATACATTCATGGTTGTTTAAATCAAACTTAATCCATAATAAAACACTTCTAATAACGTCTAAAATCATATCAAATTCATTAACATAGATTTAATTATCCCTAAACCTTAGGAACCTTTAGGTGGTTTTCCACATCTTTAACGGTTGTATTATCAATATTGAGATCCAATTTTAATATCCTTTCACTTAAACATGTGTTATCGAAAAATAAAACAACTAAAAGTTTTAACAATATTCCTATTTTGATTTATTTTAAATTCAACACATTCATCACCTATTTCTTTACAATAAAACCAAGGATAACATTAAATAGGGACACAATCATACTAACTAAAAATAAAGACACGTGAAACAATAAACTATATTTTTACATGATCTTTATCAATATAGAAAATGTGTTGACTAAATATTCAATTTTTGTTATGCATAAGACAAATCTTCTCAACCATTATATGCTCAAATAATGTACTACACGTTTTTTTAAAATATATTTCTTTCAATAATTAGTACACATATTAAAATGATTCACATATAGGTGAAAAAAAAATTATAACCCTAAAAAAACATCTCATAAAATACAAACATGAAAGGATATAGGAGGAAACTATAAAAATTAATACATCATTGTTGAGGCATGGTATATACTCTCATTTTCACCCTTATCTTATCATATTTCTCTATTGTGAGTGGTTTTGTAAGACTATTATCAATCTATTCCTTGATATAAAAAAATATTTTTTCAATATACCTTTTTCAGAAGTCACATTTAGGAAATGATACTTGATATCAATATGTTTAAACATGGAAGGGTTCATAGTATCTTGGGATTAATTTAAGGAACTTTGATTATTAAAACCAAAAAACATAGAGTATGATCAACTTCAAATATCAAATCATGTATTTGTGTCTTCATCCATGTTATATGTGTAGCTAACCGTGATAAAAAACACATACTCATAATTGGTTTACCTCTGTATAAATAATATCTAATTCTTTCAATTCCATAAACACTACTTCTTATAACAAAAAATAATCCACCATATGTAGACTTCATGTCATCTACAACTCCTACCCTGTCATCATTGGTAAATACTCTTAGATTCAGTTCATATTTTCTTTTATAAACCATACCATTTTAAAAATTATTTAATATTTATCTCAATATTCTCTTTACATTCAATAGATGTGATTTATTATGATTGAATTGGACCAATAAAAAATAGTGAAACATATAAAATATCAGTTTTGGTGGTTATGAAATATAGAAGACCGATAGTCAAGATTATGAACTATTTTTCACTTACTAATTTACCTTCATCATCCTTTGTTTTTCCCACATTAATTAGTGAAAATACACCTCTATATATTTTTATTTATATTTTTATTTAAGATTACTTTAGCGTACTTTTCTTCTAAAATAAATATGTATCTAGTAGCTTGGGTAAACTATAAACTAAATAAAAACATTATTTCTCCAAGAATATATATCTCAAAACATTAGTTAACATTTCTAGAGAAATCCACAAAGAATATTTATTTATTCCAAGAAAAAATTATGCTATAAATATAAACAATCATAGAGTGATGTGGTGTAGGTTTTATTGACATAAAATATTCTCTCCACATTCCCTTTTCATAACTCCATGCTTTTTAAATATTTATCATGTTTGAAATATCAATATACATTATCTTGTTACAACACATAAAGATACTTTTTCAACTTAAAAAGTTTTCTTCTACCATTTTCAAAAGTAAATTCCTCTTGCTACTCAATATAAACTTTCTCATCAATCTAATAACTTTAGAATGATAACTTAAAATACATATAGAATATATTAATGCTTATCTAGGATTATATAGAAGGAACCATTCATATGGATGCATGCCTATCCAATGGTAAATATGTTACCTCAATATTCAACTCCTTCAATCTACGAGTATCCCTTTATAACCATATTGGATTTCATTCCAGCTACCTCACTATTCCCAGATATCTTATTTCTAAAAACCATTTTGTATCTAAGAAAATTATTTTCAGTAGTTCTATGGACAAGATCCCGAGATTTATTCTCTTAATCGGGTCAATCTTTTCATTCATACCTTGAACCATGTCCTTTTGTTCAAATTATTTCTAAATTGAGTAAGGTTTAACCTTTGATAGTGTAGTGATATAATCTACTTCTACTATCCTCCTAAAAGACTTCAGACCATTACTTTTATCGCCAATTATATTTTTAATATTCATATGCTTCCTCAATCTTGAACCTACACTAGAAATATTTTGATTTCCATTACCATCACTGGTATATGCAGAATCAATATCATCTTCTTGAAGTTACATAGTTTGTACATTTTCTTCTATAGATTAAACATTTTCAACACTATCCTTATCTTCAATCGTAGAATAATTCATAACATATTATTCCTTCTGATGTAAAATAGTATCATCATAATAAATAATATTTTCAAAAATTTTATTATAACATTTATAGGAACATCCATTTGGTTTATAACCAAGGAATATTCACTTATCTGATTTTTCATGAAACATTCTTCTATCATTCCATTTATTTTGATTAGATAAGAACTTCTAAAAACTATAAGGTTTTTTAAACTCATTTTCTTAATGAACCATATTTAATAGGGATAGATGTTTGATTTGGGCCTCAAAACACATATTTTTTTGAATAATTTCGATAGTTTTTATTTATTTTAACAATAAATTCATGACGTTTCATGCTCATCAATCATTGATTTGATGATGTCAGTAGGTCTTATATTCTTCCTCATAGTAACCCAATTTTTCTAAGATATGTATGGGGAATTAAACTCGTGTTTGATGACATGTTTTTTTATTATCCAATCAAGGTATTTTCAATAAAAAACATGTTTTCATTTCATCCATCTTCTATAATCTCTCAAATATTTCTATATCAGGAGATTTTTAGGGAATAAACACAATTCATGTCATTATAGTGAAATCATCAATCAATATGATTAAATACATATCTTCTATATCATGAAATAATTTATATTAGCTAACACACATTAGTGATAGTTAGATACAATGGTTCTTCTATTTGACTATCAACCCCTTTGTGAGTTTTTCTCATCATATCGGGTTTATTGAAAGCCTTTAAAACCATAGTATAGAGTTATTTTAGTATAGTTAATTTTATCATAGATTATTCTTTCTTAAATTTACACATTTCATTTTCCTTATGTGACCCAAAATTTTGTTCCACAAAATATTTTCTGCTTTCCAACTTAGATAAAAACATGATTTTCCTTCCCTAAGTTCAAAATGATTACCTTATGTTTAGCTCCCCTTTAAGATAAAACGTTCATTTTTTATACTCATAATAAAACATATACATTTCAAGTAAATTATGTCATTTCCATCATCACAAAGTTCTCATACACTTAATATGTCATGCTTTAATCCATTAATAAATAAAACATTACTCAGCCTAATCAAGTTCTTCCTAATACTTCATGTTCCGACACCTTTAAATTTAATAGATCCTTCACTTCCAAAGGTGACCACACATATTAAAAACTTATACACATCAGTCATGTTATATAGATCAGTGTTTATATTGTATTAACATCCTATATCAATTATCCATGCATTTAAAATATTATATGCATTTAATGTAACCTCCACAAACATTTTCTTTTTTGTTTATAATATGATTCCATCTTAAATTTTGATGAATGTTAAATTAGTAAAATTTAATAATGGAATAATCATTTTAGGTGTTCATACCTTCGCCAATTCTTCCAAATTACTTTTATAAATACCCAATGTTCTTTTTTGTCTCAAAATTATGTTCAAGTTTTTGATTCATAAATCTATTCTACACATATTGTATTTGTTATACCCTTGAAACATGCTCTTTCTTTAAACCTAGAAAAGAAAAATATTCCAGAATCTCTATGCTTTATTTCTAAGAAAACCAAAAAACCAACAATAACCCTGAAACATTCTCCATTGATAGAAATTCTGCGTATATCTAGAAAATTATCTTCTCTAATTTTTATGCAAGTGTGGAGATACATTCACCAAACATTGTTATATAATCTTTATTTGTGTATTAGGGGTTAAAATTTTTATTTTCTTAAAAAATTCATATTCCTATGTATGAGAATATTTCAACTTTTCTTCGGAGTTTTTGAATGTGAAAAGTTGATTTTCCCCCTAATATATTGAGAGTTGAATCCTTATTTTTGAAATATTATTTAAAATGGAATTTTAATACCATGCACAACAATGTAAAACTCTCAATATAATGGGGAGTGGTAAATGATCTGAAAATTTTCCCATCATTATATTTTCTCTGTACAAAATGATGAACAACAAAACATAGTGAAAATATCTATGTCATTTTATAGCCACCATGATCTCTAACTCTATTTCAAGATGTGTTGTACATCTAAAATGTACCAACATCATCTATAATTGTTCCCCCTTCATATATAAAATTAAATTAATATGTGATATTTATGTCATTGAATTTTAATTCATGCATTATCTGATTTTATGGTTAATATTTTTATTACGGTGTAATATCTTCATTAATATCTTCCACAAGTCCCAAATCTTCATAATCCCTACAAACATAACATTTCTAGAAAAAGATAAATATTATCCTATTTTTTCTTTCCTTTTCTTAATTTCTTATGTAGAATTTTCTTATAATAAATAAATTACACTAATTTCCTTTTGTGTAAAATATTTCTAGGATATAACAATTCCCCTAAAAATAACTAAATTCTTTTTCTCAATTGACAAATCACTTACACAGTAAAAATGAAGTAATGTTATTAAAATTCTCATTGGTGTATTAAAAATAACCTATATGAAAATATCATATACCCTAGACCCTCACTTAATAATATGGAACTCCTCTTTAGAATCACACATGAAACTTTCAAATTTTTTGGGATCATTGTTTCTAAATCATCATGATATATCATTGATGTACAAACTATATGATTTCATTATATTATTTTTCATCCAAAACATTTTTATCTGAAGTTCAATGATCTCTTGGGGTACTCATGATTCTTTTCTTGAAAGCCTTACATATTACACTATTCAATCGAAATTCTTTTTATGGTATCCACTCCTTCATATTTCAGTGATTCCTATATAAGGTCTATCGTTCAATATTCCAATAGCAACAACCAATGCCTGAATAAAATTTAATTTTTTAAGGTCAACTTGCATGGATACATGCATAAATATATTAGAGTGATCCTTATAATGGAACAAGAAGGAAGATGATATGAAATGGCGTTTCTATATATGTGATTTCGTGCATGTAATTTCATTTAAAACAATGGAAATAATATATTAAAAATCAATAGTATAGTTTGAAATAGAGCTCCACATATTTTCTTCACATGATAACTGATTCACTTCATTTGGCTGAGAATTCCATGGATGGATAGTTATGTCTAACTATAGTTTGTTATCTTTTATATCCCACTATTCTGGACCCCATGGTGGAAGCTAAGAACCAATTCTTATCCTTACACTTATGCTAATCGATATGGGATCTACATAGTCTCTATGCTCCTCTTAGATTTCTTGAGGTTGGCCACCACCTTTAGGCTACTTCAGGTTTCTTTATGATTACCTGTCTAGATAGGTGGAATTGTTTTCTTCAAGACTCAAAAAAAATTTTACTAAATATTTAGAGATTTCTTATCCAAATAAGAGTAGAAAACATAATAAAATAGTTAACTAAAACTCCTCAGTATGACTATAGAATTCATCTAATAACCTTAAAATCCTACTCTTCTTTTCTTCTTCCATACAAGATGTGACTTTCTCAACATGATTATATTCTTCAACTCACTTCATATATATTCAATACATCCAAAAATATTTATATAATCATTCGTACTAAGGTATTCATTCTTATTTTCAACAAAGAAAACCATTAACTTGGGATCTTGAATGTTACCCTTTATTTAATTTCATTTCCCTAAAATACCTTTAACAAAATTTGTGTTTTTTATATCCTTTTCATCTCCCCCTAAATAATAAAAAATACAAAGGTGTTTGTAGGTTTTCTTACTTCACTTGTTCTTAAGACAACTTTATCCTTCAACTTATAATTTTCAATTCAAATGTAATTAATTAAAATAAGGATTGTCACCATATCTTTTCTTAGTTATAATCCTCTAGTTAATCACTCTAAGTTTACATGGTCAAACCCAGTGCATATCCAAGGTATTTCAAACTATCTATTTATCATTATGCATGTGATATGACTATCAATTCTTAACTTTAGGGATGGAAGTCAGGTTTATTAAGAATGATTATACCTATAATCATGTCAACAAACCTGTTAAAACAATTTAAGATCATAAATATTTAATTCTGATCTTATTTCCCATAAACTATAATTCCACTATTATAATCAACTTAATATAACTAAAGTAGAGGTAGTAAATATTATTAGAACACCTCATCATGCAATTTAAAGAGTTATATCAAGATAATAATGGTTATAACAATTATTATAAATCGCCTCATATCTTATAGAAACCCCCTCAAAGGAAACACCATAATACACTTCAAAGGCTATTCAAACATTCCTCATTTTTATAATTAATTCCCTAACATGATTTCATGCACTAAACTCATCACAGAAGCTAAAACATTTAAGTATAAATTGAAGGAACTAATTTTGGGAATGAACCATGAACTCTTTCTAAAATTTTAAATTTTAGGTCATTGACTAAATATAAATCCCCCTATTATTTTAGGATTTTATTTTTACACTCAATGATAAGATAATATTTACCCTATATTTTTATTGACATTTCCTCGATCACATTCCAAAAAAAATATTTGTATTTAAATGAAGAACTACAGAAGCTTATTAACACCCTTCTCACTTGTATCTCCTCAAGTAAACACTTTAACTGATTTTTATTTTGGGGAGTATGCTCCATGGATGAATTTCAAGATGTGTAGTTATAGATAAAACACTATGATTGAACAATTTAATCTTTCACTAAGTTTGGAATATTTATTCGAACATCCTTCCTTCTATATTTTTTCTATTTTTTAATTTTATCACACCTAATAGTCTCACAATCAACACCATGCATTAAATATCACATAAATACAACAAAAACATTAATAGAATAATAGGTTTATCATTGTTAATTAATGTGGATATCAAGGATGAGTAATTCTTCTCAACCATTTTTCTCTTTTCACTCCAATATTCATGCTTGCATTTTTTTTTCAAATATAGTCTAGATATGGGAATCATGGAATTATTCATTGATTTAAATTCCTTATGTTAGATATATCTATTTTCATAATCCATTAAGGACCAATCATGTCCTGGTTCTATCTTTATCTTATTTGACACCTCTTCTTAGGATGGCACCATGGTTACGAAATTTATGGCAATGTGTCCATTGTTATAAAACCACCAACATAGCTCCTCTGAAACTCTCTATTTTTCATTTATTAAAAACATCTAAAGTAATTTTACCTCTTAAAGTGGAATTTATTCCTTTACTTTATCAATTTCCGTGTCTTTTGCCGATGGGTTCTGTATGACCATCTAATGATCATATATATAAAAAGAAAACCTAAAAAATACAACATATATCTTTAATAAATTAACATTATTATATTATTTTAAAATAAAGAGCCTAGAAAACAAGAGTCATTATGGATTCCATATTCATCCATTGATGGAGTATTATTAAGGAAGATCATTAGGAGTGTTGAATAAAAGAATCATACTTAAGAGGGAGTACACTGGAAGATGGATCCATCAATGATCCATGGGAATAACCCAAAACGAATGGGTTATAGAACCTTCTCAAATGAGATAAATGGATTTTAGGAGTAAGATATTTTAGAAGAGGCTTATACACATTTCATCACATACACATGATAAGAGATGATCTCAAAATCCTATATAGGAGAAAACTAAGGCACATCATATTCATAATGCCTCATATGTGTTTTTATATATTGGGTATAACTCGTTGAATGTTTTAGATGAATTAATTTAAGTCATAAGATCAATTTATAAGGGATTGTAACAGATGAAAAATCATTCATTAGAAATAAATAATATATATCATATATATATATATTATTCAATCATGGCGTGCATTAAAAATATGTTCATCATATTCCTTAATAAATATATACTATATATATATAATCATATTATATATATATAATGAATCATGTGATAGTGTACGTGCATCAAATGTATATACATTTTAGTTCACATACAATAATATCCCACTTTCACTAAGATCTCATAAGAAATTTATCAAAATCATCATAACTCTTTAGGAAAACATACAAACTATTTTGGATATAGATTTTCATCCAAATATATTCATTTTGAAAAAATGACCAAAATTTAATCCTTATCCTAGGGTATAACTACGTGACCCTTAGGCCTTATTAGTGTTGAAAACAACTAAAAAAATCCCAATTTCATATATATATATATAATCAAATAGCGACCTCTGGAAATGAATCAATGTTACTAAAGCTTCTAAGGAGTCTAGTGTGATCTCCATAAAATATACTCATATATAAATAAAAACATATAAACCAAAATATGTTTAAAATAAATCGTATGTATCCCTATGTAATCCATTTTCCATGAAATTGATTGACCAGAAGACATTGAACATATCAATCAAGCATTGTTCTCTCATATTTTCTTGATTATTTGAAAAATACTGACTATGTTAATGTATACGTTACAATTCATGGATTTATATGACAATTAGATGACATGTAACCAGGTATTTGAACACATCATATGTTAAATAACTAATCATGGTCATGAATTTCCAAGATATAGTTCAATAAAGGTTCTTCTATATTTCTCTTGTCATATAATTGAAAACCTATCTTCTTGGTCATAATCTAACTGATTACATAATCAAAAAAATACCAAACCACACCCATATTAACTAATACAATATGTATTATTATGTATATAGGGTATAAAATTTTACAGGTTATCATGCTAGGTATCTTTCCAAACTATGGTAAAGATTATTGATAATAATCATACACGTGTAAGTATATCATTGCTTATAAAATATTCCATGGGTTGTAATTTAGTCAATTAATCCATGTAATTATTTTCTACTTATTTCCTCCCGAATTTATTCTTCATATCTCATATACAACTCTTGTTAGGATGACCCTGACCCTAGTAACAAGGATTTGGTGCCTTAATTTATTATATTAGCAAAGAGACAAGATTAAAATACCAAAGGATTGATCTGTTTATAAGTTTTGGAAAACTAGATACATACATGATACTCATTTTACATTGGGAATAGAAAATTAAATACAATAAATAACAAAAAAATGAATTGCATCCTTAAAAGCTCATTCTAATAATTCTTATTCATATCCTATGTAAAGGAAACAAAATAAAGGATATCTCAAATGCTCAGTAAGGGTTAGGTATAATGGAAGATATCATGAATAAATAAGAATAATCAACATAGAAAGGTTGATTATAGAGAACACATTCCATTTAAATAACTTGACTATGATGGTAAGATAAGATAAAATTCGCATGCCAAGGTATATAACTAAAACACATTTCATTTAATCAATAAGGTGAGAGTGAAATTCATCCATAGATAATTTTATAGTAAAATCTCATAGATAATAATAATAACTAAATTCTAAATGAAGGAAAATATTAATTATTGGATTCTATGTTTCCCAGGTACATGATACCTTTTTCTTCAACACCTTTCACAAGATGGTTTAAAACATGATAGGTAAAAACCCATCTGGTTTGGCCAAATGATTCATCTCATAAAAATACCAATGCGTTTTTGGGATTACATTAATTGATCTCCAACCCATGTCATGCCAGTCCAAATAATTCCTCATATATCAAATAATTGATTTAATTAGTAAATAATGGGCCTTATGAAGTATCTACATTGAATAAAGGATATAGATTTATCAATATTTCCCTATTTAATAAAATAATATTCATAGTAAGTACTGTATATAGAAATGGTATAAGGTTTAGGAAATAATAATATCTATTACAAAATATTATGGATATATAAAGGAAATTTAATGAAAAATGAAAAATTATTATAATAAAGTAAATGTTTCAAGAGAAATTTAACAATCACAAAATAATGTGAGATTATATAATAAATCTTACTATTTTATAATTTTAAAGTCTAATATCATGGATTTAATAATTAAAATTAAAATATAAAATACCATGAAGAATGAATTATTCATGATATTACATGTCATATGCGATAAATATACACAATATAAAATTAAATTGGTGAATAATAACAAATATGCCTCAATAGAATGTAAATTGAGAAAAAATTCCTTACCTCATGCTTCTTTTTGTTTGAATGGTTTTTCACCCCCTATATGATAGGCTTAAAAATGATATTAACTTATATAAGAACTATATTAATATTTATAAAATAACATATGGTCCTTTT
This sequence comes from Viscum album, assembly GCA_963277665.1. Taxonomy (NCBI): domain Eukaryota; kingdom Viridiplantae; phylum Streptophyta; class Magnoliopsida; order Santalales; family Viscaceae; genus Viscum; species Viscum album. The sequence goes on from OY728138.1 coordinate 1,661,221,636, forward strand.
ATTATATTTTATCACTCATTATTTAACAATATTTTATCATTTTCCTTGTTTTGGGTGCTAATTTCCTTATTTTCTCATTCATGTTTCATTATGAAAAATCAAATACATTACGATCATTGGGATAGTAGGTCATATGTACGCATGAGTATCGTCTCCATTTTTCAATGATCATTATGGAAAGGGGGTATGTGATATTTTACCTTCAAAAATGTTAATATTATTATATATAACATATTATATACATATATATACCATCCATGTAGTTTTGTTAAGAAGACAGTCACATCGCTTTAGGAAGGTGGTAGTCCACATACACACGAACGATGTTATCATTTTTACGTGAGTGAAAATGAAAGAATGAAAATGATATATATTATCTTTCTATAATGGAAAATATGTCATAAATATCATATTTATTTAATTTATATCATATATAATCATTAAAATTATTTTTATCACCTTCCTTGTGATGTGTTAGTGAAAGACGAATCACATCGCTTCGCATCACAGAAATCTAGTGTACACATGAGGGAAGTTATCATATATCATATGAATTGGAAGGTAAAAATATATATCTTATATAATTATTCCATAGGTATAAATTTATTATAAATATCATATATATACTTTATATCCTTCATTACACCAAACCATGAGATGTAGAAATTGAGAAAAGAAAAATATTGGGTCATGAGGCGGTAGTCTGTTGTACACGCGATGGATGATTTCATAACACATTTAATGAAAGCGTAGAGGGTTTTAGGTTATGAACTTATTTTAAAATCATATTTTTATATGGAAGAAACTATGGTTCTTATATCATCATGATATGATATAAATTTAAGTAGATGTAGAAAGAAGTAAAATAAAGAATCTCATTGAAGAACATTTCTTCTTCTTTAGATATCCTCCTTAGGTTTGAACTAAATCCTTACTAGGTTAGATTTATGCCCAATATAAGGATAATAGTATTATGGTAGGTAATTTGTGAATTTTTTTTTTCTGGTATTGCCCATACCAATTTGTTTTAAAAGTGTGAAGAGAGGAGAGTGGGTGGCCATTCATTAGTGGGGTAAGTGGCCCACTTGTAATTCTTTAACAGAGTGAATTCCATGCATATTTTTTTCATGTCACCAGGTCCCCATAATGGTCAATTATCAATAATAGAATGTATAAGGATGAAATATGTCCATAAATGTTTTTATAAGTTTATAGGTCATTTTTCCTCTATAATTAAATTTTAATCCCTAGGTAAACCCTTTTTCATCATAATAAATATAATTAATTTTAATTATTTTAAATATTTAGTTTAAAAAAAATTAAGGTCTAATTATCATAAAAATTATAAATTGTGATTATTATAAATATAGAATTAATTTTTTTAAATTTTATTCAAAAATTTTGGGAGAATAATTTTCAATTTATCCCCTAAATTGTATGAGAAATAGGGTTTTTTAAAGTGAAAATGTCTTAAATGTCACAAAGATTTTATATCTAAATTCAACATTAAATTATTTATATGACCTAAATTGGATTAACTAATAAAAAATTTAAATAATAATACTTTAAACCCAATTCAAAATATAATTTTACCGTCTAAATAATTTAATTGAAATGGTGAGTTTCAATTAAAATTTAGTATTTTCATTATTCATCAAAAAATGAGACATTTCAAAAAAATCCAAAAAATTATCCAGAAGATAATTTAATGAAAGTAATTTAAAATTTATATTTTATTTTTTCATGTAAATTTTATAAAATTTATAAAATGTAATTTTAAATTAATTGTTTTAAGAATTATTAAACAGTGTTTGGTTTATACCCGGTTGTGCGTGCATCGAAAGTTATCAACAAAATTAAATTTATTCTTAAAAGAAGATATTGTAAAATATTGTAGTGTAACATTATTTAGTCCTAAAAAAATTTATCCTCATATTTTTAGGGATATTACTTTCTAAACATATGAGGGTAGTTCTTCGTCATAATATACTTTGGTTCCCATGTTTCTTCCTCCATTCTTTGATTCCTCAAGAGTACCTTTACTAGATGATTCATCAAATTCATCAATAATTTCTCTTTGGTATCAAGAATCTAGATGAATTCTTAAAAGTATGAAAATTATGTTCTAAATCTATTTCATCATTGGTGATAACATGCATTGGTACTAGCATGTACTTCCTTAGAAATCATATGTTGAATACATTGTGTACTTTAGAGAGTTTTTTATCATTAACAAATGATAAGAAAAAAAACTCCAATTATTTCAATACTATTACAGTGTCTGATGTACCTTGGTATTAGTTTACCTTTCTTAATGAACCTTATAATACCCTCATATAGATATAATTTCAGGAAAACATGATTTGTCACTTGAACTTACAAATCATTCCTCTCATTATTAGCATAACTCTTTTGTCTACTTTGAGATTCTTTAAAGTGAGATGTAATAACATTTACTTTTTTCCTATTCAAAAGGTTTTTGTCCTATAAGTTTCCTTTCTCCAATTACATCCCAACAAGTTGGAGTACAACATAAGTTTTCATATAATGCTTCATACAGCACCATTTGAATACTTAAAAACTATTGTTAATGGAAAAAACTACCAGAGAAAAATAATGATCTCTTGTACCATTAAAGTCAACTGATCATGACTTCAACATGTATTCCTTCGATTGAATTGTTTTTTTTAATTTTCCAACAATTTTAGGATGGTATTATCTACTCAAATGAAGTTCAGTATCAAAATAATTATGAAGACTCTTCCAGAATTTTGATATAAAATGAGGATCTTGATTATGAAAAATTGAAAGACGTTCTTCAGGATGTCTTAAAACTTCATTAATATAGATCCTTGTAAGTATATCAAGAGGAATATCATCTCTTATTTCTAGTAAATGTGAATATTTTTTTAGGAAATCAATGATAACCCATGTTGCATCATTTTTCTTGGATTCATTGGTAGTCCTTTGAAAAATTCCATATTAATGTCATATCATTTCCACACAAAAATAGGTAGAGGTTTCTTGACTCCTCTAAGATGTTATCTCATAGATTTAACTTTTTGAATATTCAAACATATGGATGCATAATCAATAATTTCCTACGTCATGTTACTCCAAAAAAAAATTTCCCTTAAATTGCTATACATCTTTTTGTTTCCCAGGTGTATAGAGAAATTTGATATCTGATAATAATCCAAAAATTCCCCTTTTAGTTCAGGTATATATGGAACTCATAATATCTTTCCAAATTTTAAAACATCATCATCACACAAAAAACTCTTCTAATTTATCATCATTCATGGATTTAATTTTATTATAAAATTTCTCATCATCAGATTGAGAATTATTTATCTTCTCTAATAAATATATTCTTTCCATTATTTAAAAATTATTGATTTCTCCCCTTCCATAGAAACTTTCGATACCCATTTGGGTTAAAACTCCATGATCTTTCCTATTCACTGAATCTACTACCTTATTTTCATTTCCTGTGTGGCAGTTTATTGAGAAATCATAATCTTTGAGTAACCTGATCCATCTCTTTTGCCTAATTTTAAGCTCTTTCTATGAAAATATGTATTTTAATATTTTTTGATCCATGTATATCTTACATATTTCACCATTGAGATAATTTCCCCATATCACCTGAAAAAAAATTAATATTTCTAACTCAAGATCATGGGTTTGATAATTCTGTTATTAGGTATTTAATTTCCCTGATTCATATGTAATTACTTTATCATTTATCATTATGACACAACCAAGTACCTTATATTATGTATCTCTATATCAAAAAAACATCACTTCCAGATGGTGTAGTCAAAATCAGAGCATTGACCAATCTCCTCTTTAGTTTATCAAAATATCATCGACATTAGTTTGTCCAAACAAACTTATACCCATTTTGTGTAAGCATTATTAATGAGTTTTCCAATCAGGAAACATTATCAATAAATAGCTTATATTAACCAACTCATCCAGTGAAACTATATACCTTAGTTATATTCTTTGGTGTTGGACATTCTCTGACTACCATTGTCTTGGTATAATTAATTGAGATTATATTTTTGGAGACAATAATTCCTAGAAAAGAAATATCATGAAGTAAGAAATCAAACATAATAAATTTATCAAATATGAAATTCCATACTAGAGTCTCAATAATTATCCACAAGTGATTCTCATTTTCCCCATAGCTACTATAATACACCAAAATATCATCAATGAATACCAATAAATCATCAAGATATTAGTTGAATACTCTATTTATTATATCAATTAATCATATGGTTCATTGGTTAATAAATATGAAATATCTATAAACTCAGAATTTCCATACAACATTTAATGATATTTATACTAAATTCATTTTTTCCTTATTCACAATTGATGACACATAGAACGGAAATAAATATTTAAACAAAATTGGGATCTATGAAGTAGATCAAATAAGACATAAATTTGAAGAATATGGTACTTATTATTTATCATAATAACATTGATTTTCTAATAATCAATGCACATCATCATGGATCAATATTTCTTATGGACCAAGAGAAAAAGTGTTCCCCATGGTGAAACACTTAGGGGCATAAATCCCTTTTCAGTTAACTCCTGTAATTATTTCCTCATATCTACTAATTCTATTGTGTCCATTATATCAGGAGTCTTTGATATTTTTCTTTTATTAGGGAATAAATATATGGAAAACTAAAATTCACACTCTATGGGATGTATAGGTATTTACACATAACATACATCAATGTATTCATGTGTCATATATGTATCCTCAATTTGAATATTACCTTATTCATCCCCAGATTTTTATTTCCCTTATTCCCTATAAATCTAATTAATTTAAGCAACTAGGGGTAGATTTAGATATGACTCATATGATGAATTATATACTCTAAAGAAAATAAATTCTACATATTCATTAAAAATAATAATATTATTATTATTTTGATAAATGTTTTCATTATATATTGATATCCAGTTCATAATGAGGATTATATAAATTTCAAACAAAGTTATTATAATAAGTTTAATAAATAAAGTGTGTTAATTTGTTATAATGGGGACTACACAACACATATTTGTTGTAATGATACCTCCTTAAGAGTTTTTACTTACAATTCCCTTATTAAATCAAAAGGGATATGTCTAATTTTTTTAGAAAACATGGTTTATATAAAAGTGTGTGAGGATCTAGAATAAAATAAATCATTAACTAAATTTTAATATAAAATTAATGTACCTACCACCACAACATTGGGTACTTGTACCTAGCTGTAATGATTTTAAAATCTTTGACTTCTCCCCTTGGCCTCTTCTATGGAAGATTTCCCCAATTCTTGGTGAATTTGTTTTCATAGTTACCAATCTCCATGCATTTAGTACCCCAAATAATAGTGTTTTATTTCTTCCACTCCATTTTTTAACATTATTCCCCCTTTCTCCACACTTATAAAAAACTAGCATGACTTTTTAGGCATTCTCCAAGAAGACTCTTCCCATATTTATCAAATGCTAGGAATTTCTTCAACTTATTCCTTGAAAATTTTCCTTTATATTTATAGTTATATGACCTCTTATTATCTTGATTCACCTTGAATATATTGATTATATAAATTTAATTCTCTATTTTTATGGCACATAAAACTATTTCATCATGTGATGGAAAATTTAGGGAGACCGGTGCCCTTCAGATACTTGACTTAATCCCTTAAAATAAGTGGTCAATCTTTCACTTTGTGTTTCATATGTAATACATATCCTACATGGATAATATTTTAAAGTGGATTCATAATCCATGATACTTTCTTATTTATTTTTCATTAATCTAAAGAACATTATCTTTATCTCAATTTTTCTCTCACAGGGGAAATATTTATCAAATAATGTTTCCATAAATTATCTTCATTCCATGATTTGTATTTTCTCTTCCTATATGGTGTTATGGATTAATGAACACCATTGATAAGTATCAACTTTGATAAAATACACTACATGTTTATCATTTTTCCATTTCACTACATCAAATGGCAGTAAATATCTTCACTATGGAATTAATCCATTGGTCAGCTATAATTGGATTAGTAGTCTCACTAAATTATGGAGGATTCTGTGGAATAATTTTATCCAATATAAGATAATATTATTGTGGAACCAGTTTAGATATCCTAGAAAGGTTGTTTTTCATAACCTAATAAATATTCCCTATTATAGAAATAATTTTCACCATTACAATACCTGTTGTATTTGTTCCATTAATTGGGGAATCTATACATTTTCCACAAGTATTGATACCATTCTCCCTTAGAGGTGCCTTTGATAAACAATGTCATATATTAGATTAGATCAAATAATTATTAATTTTAAATGATTATTTATAATTATAAATATGGTGTAACACTTGACATAAATAAAAAAATTATATTTTTAATCTCATAATTATAAACTTTGGTTTCTTTGGGGATATCTTTACTTCTAAATAATTCATAATGGTCTGTAAATGAAATGTGAATTATTCTAAACATATCCACCAAGAGTGTAAAAACAGGTGTTCATTCTATTATATTTTCATGTACTAGGTAATTTTAGAGATAAGCACGATCCGCCTTTTTTGAAGTTATTACCCCTATGTACCTTTATTCTAGATCCTTTTCTTCTTTTAGTATCCATATATGGATGCATTTCTAAGAAAGATCACATAATATATACCTTATTAAAACATTATGATTTTATTCTATACTTATATTCGAATTATATCATATTTTTATTCTCCCTAATCAACATTTTCTTAAATCCATTTTCGAAGGATTCTACTTAACTTACTTTGATACAAACTATAACTACCCCACCCTGGTAACCAATAGAATCTGCCTTACTTTATTACATTACTATATATACAAGATTAAAATACCGAAATATTTATTACTTTAGTTGTTTTTGGAAAACTAGATACCTATATAACACCCATTTTACATTGGGAAAAGAAAATTAAATACAATACATAACAAACAAATTAATAGCATTCTTAATAACTCATTCTAGGAATTCTTTTTCGTACCTTGGAGAGAGGAAACAAAATAAGGGTGATCTCAAATTATTAGTAAGGGTTATGTACAATATAATATATCATTAATTAATAATAATTACCAATATGTAAAGCTTGATTACTAATCACACATGTCATTTAAATACATTTACTATCATGGTGAGATAATGGATAATTAATATTTTAAGGTAAATAATTGAAAAAATTCAATTTAATAAATAAACTGAGAATGAAATGTATCCATTAATAATGTAATAGAAATAATATCATGGATAATAATAACAACTGAATTCTAAATTAATGTAATTCTTAATTATTTGATTCCATGTTTCCCAGGTACGTGATTCAATTACCGTCAAGACATTCCACAAGACAGTTTAAACCATACTGGGTAAAAACCCATTTGATTTTTCCAACTGGTTCGTCTAATGAGACTTCCGTTAAATTGATGGGATTACATGAACTAGTACCCAACCCACGTTCTACCATTATAAATTATCTATCATATATTGAATAATCAATTTATTTTATAAATAATGTGCCTTATCAAATATCTGTATTGAGTAAAGGATATATATTTATCAATATTTCTACTGTTAATCAAATAACATTTAGAGTAAAAAATATTTGTAAAAAAAGTTATAAGATTTAGAATATAGTCATATCCATTACCCATGAATATGTATATCTAATGTAAATTTCATTTCAAATGAAAAATAATTACAATAAAGTGATTTTTAAAGAGAATATTAACAATCACAAAAGAAAGTGAGATTTCACAATAACTCTTATAATTTGGAAATTTTCATGTAAAATCATTTAGATGTAATAATTTAAATTGAAACTAAAAATATCATAAATAATTAATTATCCATGATATCACATGTTAAAGGGATATTATATACACCACATAAAATTTTATTGGATCATAATAACAAATAAGTCTCAATAGAATGTAAATTGAAAAAAATCCCTTATCTTAGGCTTCATTTAGGTTAAACATTCATTAACCATCTTTATAGTGGTTTTAAACATTTTATTAACTTATAATATATCCATATTAATATTGATAATGTCATATATGATCCTTTTATAATATCTTTTCACTCATTCATCAATAATCATTGATCATTTTCATTGTTTCGGGTGTTAATTTCCTTGTTTTAACATACATGTTTTGTTATGAAAGAACTGGTTATTTCACATATTATACAGTTATATCATCTAAATAATAATAATAATGAAATAATTATATTATTTACACGTGAATTGTACTTTTAATATCAATAATTATTTATGGTTATGAAAAATGAAATATGATATAATCATGGATATATTAGTTCATTTGTTCACATTAGTAATTTCTCCATGTTTCAATGATCATTATGGAAACAAGGTAACTAATATTTTATCTTTCCATAATGTTTATAATATATATATATATATATTATACTTTTATATATCATCCATGTGGGTGGTGAAAAATAGAGTCACATCGCTTTTTGAATGTGGTAGTCTACACGCAAACGAATGATATTATCATCTTTACGTGAGTGAAAAGGAAAGAAAAAAATGATATATATTTTCTTTAAATGGTTTAAAATATGTAATGAGTAAAATATTTTTTTCATTGTATAATCATTAAATGTTTCTTTATCACCTTCCATGTGATGTGTTAGTGAAAGACAAATCCCATCGCTTTGTGAGGTGACGGTCCCCCATGGACACAACAGACATTATCATATCTACAATTGAATGGATGGTAAAAGTATATAGATTATATATTGACTGAATAAGTAATTAATATGTTATAAATGTAATTACTATACTTTCTATCCATCAACTCATCTAACCTTGATAGGTGGAAATGAAAAAATGAACAACATGAGTTCCTAAGTCGGTAGTCCACCGTGCACCCGAATAATGAATTCATAACCTATTAGATGGAATTAGACGTGGTTTTAGGTTATTAAATCATTATTAAATTATCCTATTATATGGAAAATACTTATTTTATTATATCAGTAAGGTATAATAAAAGTTTATGTATGTGTATAAAGAAGTAAAATATAGAATCTAGTTGAATAACATTACCTCTTATCCAGTTATCCTCATTAGGTTTGACCTAAAGCCATACTAGGTTGTATTTATGCCTAATATAAGGATTATTGGATGATTTTAGAGAATTTGGTAAGTTATTTTTGTAGTTATTGGTTGATAAAATTAGTTTTTAAGGTATGAAGAGAGGACGATACGCAGAGGCCTTTTATAAGTGGGGTGAGTGCCACACATACAAAGTTTTTGAAAGTGTGAATTCCACCAAAGATCATTCCATGTTCCCCAGTGATAATATAGGTAAATTATAGATAATATAAGTAATAAGGTATAAATATTGTCTTATAATGGGTGTTTGAAAAGTTTCTAGGTCATTTGGACCCTTATGTTTAAAGTTTAATCCCCTGGTAAACACATTTTTACCGTAAACACTGTAATTAATTTTAATTTTTTTCACTATTATATATGATAAAAAATTAATTTTACCTTATTAGAAATTATAAATTTTACTTATTCCAACACATAAATCCATATTTCTATGTTATATTCATATAATTGGAAAAAATAATTTAAAATTTATCCCGCGGAAGGGATAAGACAGCGGGTTTTTAAAGTGAAATTGCAAAAATGATGACAATGATTTTATATCTAAATTAAATATTAATCTGATTAAAATGATTTAAATTATATTATCCTATATAAATTTGAAATAATTTTAATTTAAAATCAATTAAAAATATATTTTAATAAAATAAACAATTTAAACAAAAAGGTTGTTTTCAATTAAAATTCAATATTTTCACTATTCATAAAAATATGAAACTTTTCCAAAAAACCACAAAATTCACCCTAATATAATTTCAATATTCTGATTTTAAAAATAAACTTTATTTTTTAATATAAATTTTTTAAAAGTGTTAAAATTAAAATTTTAATTATGTGCGAAATGTGTAATGAAATATTGTTTTGTTTAAACCTAGTGTCACTTGCATTGTAAGCCATCAAAAAATAAATAAATTTATTCTAAAAGTAAAATATTTCAATGTATTGGCATGTTAAACTTTGAAAATAATAAAATATTATATTCATTTTTTCCTTATCTTATCATTACAACCCCTAATACTCTATAATGATCATCAGTTAAGGAGATCTCAAAGTTTTACTTTGAGGGGTTTTATCTTTTGATTGTTTATATAAAATTAAATTTTAGTAAGAATAAATTAATTATAAATAGATAATTCCTTTATTATAAACAAATTATGTATTTTTAAGCATTAAAATCAATATATCATGTGTTTAACACTTATATATTCTATATAACACTCATGTTGTTGCTGTGATAATGGTTTTATCATTAGATCTACTGAATTCATCATTATAGCCACCCAAATGATCATTACATCACACCTATCAATGATCTCATTTATGATGTGGTATTTAAAGAGTAATTTTTGGTACTTTTAGGGGACTAAATTTCCTTATCGTGAGAAACAAAACAATTTTTTTCATAATATAGCTTGATTGTTCCCTCAATTCTAAGAACAAATCTATATTTAGAGATGATATTCTTGATCCAAATATCTTCCTTCACAATATATGATGTAGCGATGTATTTTTCCTTTGTTGATTAGTATCCTATAGTGGATTTTTTTGTAAATTTAAAACTAATATTTCTAATATTTAGGTGAAACATGTATCTATATTGTGATTTTATATCATCTTTTTTGGATTCGAAACTAGCATCTGTGTAATCCTTTACATAGATCTCATCATCAAAGACCAATAACACATCCTTAGTTCTGTTCAAGTGCTTAATTATTTTCTTCACAACAAGCCAATTAATCTCACCAATATTGGATTGGTATCTTCGATTTATTCTTAAATAATCTAAGACATCTGGTCAATTACATAACATGACATAGAGGATAAATCCTATAATTGATGAATAAGATATATTATCCATCCTTTCTAAATATTTAGAAGGATCTTATATCGTCCTAAAATTCATTCTGTAAAATAATGGTAAAGACTATTTATTGGAAATATCCATATTAAAACACTTTAAACCTTTACCAATATGTGTGTTTTGACTCAGTCCAAACCACTTATTTGATCTATATCTATACATCCTCATACCTAGTATGAAAACTGCTTCATTTGTGTATTCTATTGAGAAGTAATTAGCCATCCGTATATTCATAGACTGATGTTTCAAGACAATATTTTAAATAATTAGTATTTAATCTACAAATAATTTTAGAAATACTTATATACTCTCAGTAAGTCTCTTGTATAAATTGTAATCATTCATGTTCTTTAAGAAACCAAAAACTTTTATTATAATATCAAACCAGATATTCCAACTCTTAGAATCATTATTTAGGCCATAAATGGACCATTAAAACTTCCAAACAATACAATTTTCATTTGGATCTATAAAACCCTCAGTTTTTTTCATATACACATCCTCAGATAAATTCCCATTATGGAATGTGGTTTTGATATCCATTTTATATATCTCAAAATCATAATGAGTTGTTATATAAAGAAAAATATTAATGGACTTTATTATTAGAACTGGTGAAAAGGCCTCTTCATATTTGATATTGTGAACGTTTTTGTAACCCTTTTCCTCTATGAATTATTTATAGTTAGAAACTATACTATATGTGTTAGTTTTATTAAGGAAAAACGACTATTACCCTATGAGTATCACACATTTTGATACAACCACCAAGTTCAAAACATAGTTTGTGTAGACGGATTTCATCTTAGATTCCAATACTTTTAAACATTTCCTGATATCATTACTCCCAATTTCTTCTCATTAAGAATTAATTTCATCTTCTATGATCATAAATTCATTATCATTATTCATCAGAAATATATATATCTTAGGTTATTAAAGAATCCAACCAAAACATTAAGGTTTTTGTGAAACATGATTCACTTATTTTTCTACAACTCTTTGCAAAACTGGTCTAACCTCAATATGAGGAACACTTCATATTTGTGAGTCTTTAACTTATCTAAGTTTATTTTTCTTCCCACCTTCTCTTTGACTTATATATTAATTCTCAGTAAATATATTAGTTCAACCCACAAAAACATTATGTTCAATAAGGTGGTAGAAATAATCTCTCATTGTATCTTTGGAATAACTAAAAAATAAGCACTTATCTAATTTGGGGACATGATTATCATAATAAAATTTGTGTATTAGTATCTTATAGACCATGATATTTATGAAATACATTTTTGGGATGTTTTCTAGTACATACCTCAAATGATGTCTTTATGACTACTTTAGATAGAATGTGTTTCAGTAGGAATATAGATTTATCAAGAGCACAACCCCATCATGGGATAAGAAGTTCACATAATCTCATCATTAGTCAAACCATGTCTAACATGGTATGATTCATACTTTCATATACAACATTACATTGTGGTGTTTAGGCTGGAGTTTGTTGTTAAAGAAATCCCACAATATCTCAGATGAGATATGAATTCTAGGCTCAAGTATTCATAACCCTTATCCAATCAAAGAGATTCAATAATTTTTCCCAATTGATTATATATTCAATTCTAAAACTCTCTAAAGTTTTAAAAAGTTTTTTTATTTTATTTCATTAGAAACGCATACCCATGTTGACTAAAGTCATCAACCAAAGTAACGAAGTACATAAATTGCACAATTCCATGAGTACTCATTGGTCCTCATACATCACTATGTATGAGATCTAATTATCTATTATCACCCTTAAGTTTTCTCCCAAAATGTGTCTTTTTAATTTTTCCCAATAAAAAAGATTCTCATGTATCAAAAAATTCATAATAAATTTTGTCCAACAATATATCTTTATAGAGTATTTGAATGTGTTTTTTATTTATATGTCCATGGTGACAATTCCAAAGGTAGTTGGGATTATAATCAACCTTGAACTTCTTATATTTAATTTTATAAATAGGATTATATAAATACAAAATAAATAAACCATTCATTATGTTCCCAATAATATAAAACATATCATTATTATATATACATAAAACATTTCTTAATAATGGATGAAAATTATATCTTTTTCAAATAAGATATAGAAATCAAATTCTTATTTTTGGTGGGAACATAAAAACAATTTTTTAGTTGTATGATCAATACACTTGGAAAAAAAGGATCATAAGTATCAAACTTTAATACAGTAATTTTTCTCCCATTACTAACATGAAGATATATTATACATTTATCAATTACTTATTATCTTTGAGTCTGTGATTGTTAGCATAAATGTGTGATTCACACGTAGTATCTAAAAACCATGAGTCAGAGTTGGATAATTTTATTTCTATAAGATTCACATATGGTTAATCATAATTTTTCTCATGGTGAACACTTATCAATCATAAATAAAAATCTTAAACCTTTTTATAGGTCATAGCTATTAATGATTTCAATATGATTAGTGTGATGTCTTCCAAAATCTACAACAAAGACATATCTATATGCAAGTACAATGTATTATATCTTTTAATCGACTGATTTAAATTAAATCGATCCCACTAAAAATGATAATTCCATATATCATATCTATTTTGCAAGACAATATCTTTATTTCACTAAGTTATTGGTCACTTCGGTGTTTCTACAACTATTTAGATTTTTAGGTAGGGCATTATACAAATCTTAAAAATTATGATAATTAGATATTTGATGTGATACCACTTTTAAAAATCCATCATATAAATTTATTCAAATCTATTCATTCGATAACCAAATCCTATTAGGGTCTCCTAGTTAGTTTACCTTAAAGAAATGCCTAAAAAAATATAATAATGGGCGTTCTAGGGGAAACCATATCAATAATGAATCAACCAGTATAATAATGAAGATTCATTCATCGTTTTATCTCTATACACAAGATAATCTAGTGGCACCCAACTTTATCATAACCTACTATGTTGGATGATCATGGTATTGAAAAGTATCACTTTGGAAGGAATATCACTCTTCGTATTTGTGGATTTTTTATTTAAGGTCTCACTAATTTAATATAAATCATATGAATAAGAAATTACAAAATAGTAAATCATTTGTAATCATTATATTTTCATATTTTATTTTTTTTCTATATTCAATCTTCTAAAAATTTATCATTGGAATTACCTATACCAACCAAAAAAATTAATGTGTTCACGCGAAATTAAAGAGTAATTATTTACACAGCCCACAATTATATATTAATCATCCAAAAATATAATTAATTTAAATTCATACATATCCAAATGAATTATATGAATAAGTTACATGAAAGCTTCATGTCAAGTCATAGAGTTATATGGGATTAAAGAACTCCACAAGAATAATATCGAAGAGACATATGGTCAACCCCATTCACTTTCCTTTCTAAGGAAAGCCTCCATGAAAGTAAGTGGTCTGACCCAAATTCCCTCTACCAAGGGAGACGTTACCCAAGAGAGAATTTAATTCATGAAACATCTAACACCAAATATTAACAAACTATTCCAAACAACTATTATAAAGATCATAACTAATAATATAATCCTAGTTCAAGGTATATGAAATCTAAATTTTATGATATCAATCCTATCATGATATGAAAGGATATATCCTAGAAGAAATTTATCATGTAAATGTTCATAAACAATATTCATATTTCATATAAAATTTACTATATATGATTATCAAGGAAATTTAATAAAGAAATAATTGTTTTATTTATTTTCCAAAACATGAAACATTAATGTACTATTTGTAAATAAATACTAATTATAAAATTTTATAATTTATTATGAATATAATTTTTTTATTAATTTCAATATGAACTCCTTAATATTTTATATTTAATTTAATTTATATAAAATTTCATGGATTATAAAATTTTATAATTCAATATTTGACATATAATCATTTTATATGTTCAAAATATTATATAATCTGTAATTTATAAACACATTATAAACCACCTCTTATGATTTCTAAATAAACCATTTATTTATAATTCATATGGTATCCCATTTAATATTTCAAAAGGTATTTTAATATATTAACCTTTAATATTGTGGAATAATGTTTCATAAACATTTATTTTATTAATTATAAACAATTTATTATTAATTTATTAAATTATAAAATCTTTATTAATTAAAATATCCCAAAATAACTTTTATTATGATTTAGAAACATTTTATAAACTATAAAAAACATTTAGTATTTTTTATAAAATTAATATATTTTTTTCTTACACTTACATGGAACCCCTATTCTGCATAAGGTTATCTTATATTTTCCCCTTATGTTGGATATCTTGAAGCCTTTATGTAATGGTTAGTAACTCCATAGATTAATACAACTTAGATACTACATGTTATATAAAGGTATAGTGGATTCTACACTTATGTGAATGCTTAGTATAAGGATAGATCCTTTACATAGCACTGAGTAGTAAGGGTACTACCTTTATGCAACCCATTTGTGTAAAGCTAATAAATAGGCTACCCTTATTCTAACCATTTGTATAATTGTATATAATTTACATATCTTTCTCAAATATTTTTATTACGTAATGTAACTCCTTTTGTAAGGGTACTCTCAATTTTTCAATTAATTCATAATGGTAAACATCATAGACCTTTACATAGTATCTATAATACCTTTATACATATGGGTAATGTTCCAATGACCCTTACCTAAACACCATTTTCATAATGTGAATATCTTTAGACATCCCATTTTCATAAAGGTAATAATGAGGTTTTCCTAATATAGACCTTCTTCGTAAGGGTATCACATAAGTGTAAAGGAATATCTACCTTTACATAACCAACTAATGTAAGGCTATAACCTTAACATAGTAAAATTTTAAAAGGGTAAATCATATTTAACTTTATGTAAATTATTTAAGGGAATTTAATGATTCTTGAAGATTATAAAATGTTTTTTAATTTTATTTGAAAATCATTGATTGAAGCATGTCTAAATCTAAAAGAACCTTCCTTTGAAAATTACTATGGGTTTCGTATGATCATCTAATGATCATATGAAAAAGAAGACAACCCATAACATAGGATATAAATTTTACGAAATCAATGTATTTATAATATCATAAAATATATTACCTATAAAAATGTAGTTGTAGTAACTTTCATCTTCATTCATTGATAGAGTGTGATTAAGGAATATTAGGATAAGTAGTGGACCAAATCACCCAACCTTTGAGGGATTACATTTCCCAATTTATCAACGAAATATTTGTTAGGACAACTAAAATATAAAGGGGTTATAGAGCCTTCTAGAATGAGATAAACATATTTTGGAGGGGAAGAGAGTTTAATAGAGGCTCATACAAATCATATCATGTATACACATAAAGAGATAATATCAACCTCTTATATACGAAAATATTGAGGCTCATATAATTCATGATGCATCATATACATTTTTAACTATCTAGTGTTATTAATTTAAAATTTTCAATGAATTAATAAAAATACTTTAATCCATTCACAATGGATTATAACTGATGAATAACAGATTCTAGATAAATAAATAATATATATATATATATATATTATTCATGCATTTCATTCTTGAAAAATAAACAAATCATATGCATTGAAAATGTACACTATATATACTATCGTATATATATATCATGCATCATATGAATTTGTATATGAATCTCACGAATGATCATTTTAATTCACATCCAACATTAGCTTCCTCCATTCACTTTTCTTTTTCCTAATCTACTATCTAGTTGATCAAACATTATTTTAAGAAAGATTTCACTTGTTTCAAATTTCCTTATGGATCCATTTCATCATTGGAGTTTCCCCACTAATGAAACTCCTTAAACACTTCGTCAAAGATGTATTCAATCAGGATAATCTTGTAGTTTCTTTCCTTGATTTCCCCCTACTTTGATTTCATCATACTACCATTATCTTTTATTTTCATTTTTTTCTTGAAGTGGTCCATGGTATAGCCTATTTTTCCTGAATAAAAAAATCATTCCTCATTCTAAAGTTATCCATATTAATAGTATTCTTATCTGTAGGTTTATTATCATTTTCTTTCATTTTCATACACTTGAGGACAAGGTTACCTTAAATTTACTCTAGGTTATACTTTTATAGCCTCTTTTTCATATCTAAATTATATTCACACCTGTATGATACATACCAATATGGTTATTTATTGTGACCACACATGTTTTCATAATCATCGAATTATTCTAGGAATTCAGACTCATTTTTAGTAGGCATGCTCATATTATCTTCTGAATTTGTCACATGTGAAAAAATATTTTTAGATATTTTCCTTCTTAATGTGATAGTTTTTGAGCTCCATGTTCTAACCTATTATGTCAATAACCCAATTTCATATTCACTAACCTATATCAATTCCAAGAATGGTAAAATAATCGCGGTGTTCTTCATTGATGTGCATGTCTTCCATAATTATTTTAATTAAACCTCTCTCTTTTTGGTTCTTCTTTTCATCCTTTTAGGTTTATATTTAAAAATTATATATTTATACATAATGGTATCCACCCTTTAAATGGTAAAATTATTATCATCATTTTTAATCATCTATTTTTATACATTTTTTATAAAACATGCACTATTCCGAAAAATAGATTTCACATGATTTAGATATTGTGAAATGGATGGTACATTTTTCAAAAACCTAGAATTGGATGCTTCTTCAGATGATATCAAGTTCGTTTTCCCACTACTATGAGACCCTTTGGGAACAACATACTCTTCAAATGCTTGTGTGGAAGAATCAATTTTCTTAAAAGTTTTGGAAGTTCCTCTTTGAGTACTTTTTATATTTTTTA
Organism: Viscum album; assembly: GCA_963277665.1. Classification (NCBI taxonomy): domain Eukaryota; kingdom Viridiplantae; phylum Streptophyta; class Magnoliopsida; order Santalales; family Viscaceae; genus Viscum; species Viscum album. The sequence continues at coordinate 1,661,239,618 of OY728138.1, forward strand.
GTTTTATCCCTAGCTCAATTCACTTCATATTAATGGAATATTTTTTATCCTCAAATATTCTAATATTTCCTTCATATTCTATCCATATCTTCTGAAAATTTTCTTCATGAAAATATCTTGACTATTATAGAGAGTTACCTAGCACTTTAATTTTTTTCCTTTTTCATCCATATGAACGTAATTTACATTTATAGAGGTGTTTTACAACTATGGAAATTCATGAATCACTTCCTCAGTGATTATTGTTGATTCTAACTTCTCAAATACATTATCTTGTGCAATTTTTATTCAATTAAGGGGATATTTTCATTGAAAAGTAAAATATATTTTTTTATATCTTTAACAAGGTTTGTGAGATCATTTCAATTTATAAATTTCCTTTCAATTGCATCGTCCATTTTTTATTTTTTTCTTGTACATTTTATTTTTGATCTAGAAGTGGATTTAAAAAATCAAGTATATATATTACTTCATCTATAGGAATATTATTCAAATACATTTTAAATTGAGAGTAAAAGTCTTTAATGGTTTTAAGAGATTCACCCACTTTATTCTATAAATATATTGAACTTTTTTATTTAAAATAATAATTATCAATAGATTTAGATATGACATGTTATCACCATGAATACATTAAAATGGTGATTGATCCTTCTTTTCATTCTTTAATATTTTCCCCAACATATTTGTCTTATTTTTCTTCATATTTTTAAGGTAATAGTTCAAACGTATTCATTACAGGGATATAATCTGAGTTATCCATACGAGTTGCTTTTAAATTTTCTTTAAATATTCACTTAAGGTTAAAATAATAATAAAAGTAGAAAAATGATTCCAACTGAGGAATACCTATGCTTCGATATCCCTTGTAGAGACTCGTTGAATTGTGACAGGACATTGAGTGTGGGGTAGAGTTAGAAATCATAACCAAATTCTGTTGATTTTCCCTTCTAAAAATTTAACCCTCTTACACTCAAACCTATGTTCGTATTAAGATTAATTCATCAGTACATGCACGCTCTAAACTCACCATACCATGTAATTAGAAATAGAGAAATAATAGGAAAACGTAGTATTTAGAAGGTTTGAACCCAATTTTTGCACTTACTCCTTTCCATGTTTGACTTTTTTGAGTACATATATTTTATTATCAGTATAGAATTATATTTATTATAAATTTTTCTTATGTCACCTACAATGCTTAGGCTGGTACCATAAAAATCATAAAAATTAGGGATAATAAACTCTATAAATTTGTGGTGTTATTTATACTAGTAACAATAGTTCTACAATGGTGTTATTTAGATAGGCACCACATGTTCTTCAATATTACTAAAAAAATAATTAACATTTCTTAAGCTACTAGATAATAATTAGTAAATACACATGTAGGTTGTATTTTTTACCTATTAGACTCACTATGATATTACATCATAGTGGTTCTCAATCTATAATAATATCAACACTAATTGACAATCAACATGTGAATTATTAGCCCCTTTTTAATCATTAACTTCTTTTTCATCACACTAATATGACCCTCAATATATAATGGTATAAATCACTTCTTAAAAAGACACTATATGTCTTACTATTGGTAATATCGGAAGGATCTTCCTTCTCTTCCTCTCACATTCAACTTCAATAAAAAATGAATCATCAATAGAGATGAGACTATCTATCTTATATTTGAATTATAGAAGTTATATAATAATAAATGATTCAAACTACATTTTCAATTGTATAAACCTATTAAATATTCACTACACACATGAATATCTTTTCCTTAATTGAATAATGAAACTCTAAGATTACAACACATTTAAAATTTATTCAAAAAGAGACTCCCAATTCTTCTATGTTTACTAACAACCTAAAATTTTAATTCCATATTATCTCATTCAATAAGGCTCAAGATCTTCAGTTTTATGGTTTTATATTATCCTCTTAATGATGAAAATCTAACTCAAACTTCCTTTAACTTTCAATCATGGTACATATGTGTGTCAACTCAAAATAATAATCAACTATATACCATGACATGTTCCATCTCACCATTTCAAACATGTGACCAATTTTCATAAAACACTCAGTATAATGGCATGGTGTGAATATTATTTGTATATTTTCATATCAAGTCTTCCTCAGTGTAAAATTATAAAGACCATTGTGTAGTAAAAATCTCCAGGGTACTTTTTATCACCCATGATCTCTAACTGTGTTCTATGACATGGTGGTATCTCAGAAATACCTTCTCCCTCATGGAATATTCATCATTCATAGCTAGCATCCCAATAATATGTGTAATTTTAGGGCTCTAAGTTCACTCTATGCATTATCTGAAATACAATTGGATATTTCAATTAAAATGAAATTTTCTTACAAATATCTTCCCCAAGGCTTATAGATTTATAATCCTTACCTTCATAATATTTCCTATAAGAGATAAATATTTTCCCTGTATTTTTTATTATCTTCCCCACATTTATTCTGTAGAATTATATTATGAGAAATTACTTATTTGAATTTAATTACACATAATATATTTATCCAAAATGATAATTCTTCTATACCTATAAAAACTCTCATATGCATATGATGTATCGCTTATAAACATAAAATTTATTAGGAGTATTAAACTTATCCTATGTGAAAATATCAAATGCACTTTCTCTTAACCTTGTAATGTGGAAATCATCTTTTGAACACACAAAGAAAGATAAACATAGATGGGATCATGGTGTATTAATCATAATGATATATTAACTAAGAATGAAAAATATAGCATCATCCCATTTTTTCATCTGGGATTTTATCTTTCTATATTTAATGATATCTTGATGTACTCATACTTCTCTTCTGATATGACTTATATCTTCCTCTAATCAACCAATGTTTCTTATGGTAGTATCCATGTCTTCATCTTTGAATGTATCCTATAAATCTTATGTCTGTAAAGTTTCTGAAAGGATCAACTAATGCATTTAAGATACTATATTTTTCAATGAACATATTTTATTTTCATGCACAACAATCCAGTGGTATAATAAATTGAATGGAACAAGGAAAAACAAGTCATTAAATAGTTCCATTATATAAGGATGTGTTTATGTGCAGCATCATTTAAAATATTGGGAATAATATATTAAAAAAGAAAAATTTATCCCAAAATAGAGTTCCACATTGATTCATCACATAGTAGGTGCATCGCTTTATTATCTAAATTATTTTTTATATGACTATTGATGTTTTATTGATGTTAGTTCTCTTCTACAAACCATCATTCCTAACCCCATGGGGGAATCTGAGTACCCCCCCCCCTCTTACGGTGTTGACCCACACATGTGTTATATGGTCTATATGATCCTCTCAACTATCTTAAGTTGGGATTACACCTTTATGATTAGTATGGAATCCCTGTGATTTGCTCTAATATTAGGTAGAAGTTATGGATTTGATATTCGAAATATTTTTGGTTAAGTACTTAGAGTTTCCCTACCCAAATAAGCGTATAAATCATATCAAACCTGTAACCTCAAACTCCTTGGTATAACTATAGAATGCATCCAAAAACCTCAAACTCATCCTATAATTTTCCTCTTACTTATAATACATGTCTTTATCGAGATTATTAGATTCTTAAACTCACATCAAATCTATTCTCTTCTTCCAAAAACATTGAAAGCATCATTCTTACCAAGGTATTCATCCTTATTAAAAAAATAGAGAACCATTAACATGGTCATTTCATATACATTGAAGTGATATATCAGAAAAATTGATCATATAATATTAATCCATACATATTTTTACCACAATAAATTTAAAACAATCATAATATCATTATATCATAATTAACCCATGAGAAAGAAACATTTTATAGATTGATTTTCAAAAAACATGATTATAAGCCTTCCATATAAAGAAGGTGGTTGGAATCATTAGATAATATCCCAAGTAAATAATTCTAACATTAAAGTAAAATTAAATAGATTAAAAACACTTTTATAATAATATTATAAAATTACTTGGAAACAAGAATAAATATCCCTTACTTTTGATAAATTTTATTTCAAAACAAAATAAATTAATAAAAAAGGGGAATAGGAATTAATTTATAAAATGATTAAAACTTATATTTGAATATTATTAAAAAATTAATGAATTAAGAGGAAAATTTTATTCACATAGAAAACTTTAAAATGAAATATTTTTTCCTGAATTTTTGTAAAGAGAGTCAAAGTCAATAGAAAATGGCTCATGTGAAACATGTTAAAAAGAAACCATTCAGAATTTTTTAAATAAACTAAAGGAAAATAGAAAAATATATTAATAAATAAAAAAATTAGATATAATAACAACTATAAAAAAATTAAATACTATTTACAAAAATGAAAATTATTCCTAGAGGAAAATAAGAGATATGGTCGAATCCACTTCTAAAAATATTATTGGTTGAATTGTGAACCAACTGAAGGTAAAATGAGAGGAATAAATTCAAAAACTATAAATAAAAATAAGATAGTAAAATATAGAATTTTTATATATAAATAAATATAATTTTCCAAGAATAATGTTGAAAATTAAAAAAATTAATTTTAAAAATAATATTGGTAAAGAAACCCTTACGATTTTGGTTACTTTTGATTAAAAATACCGTAAAAGATAAAGCATAATATATAATCGAAAATAAGTTCAATTTCATAAAAAAATATGATGAAAAATTACAATATGGAATTATATATACCACAAAAAATACAATAATTGGTGAATACAGAACATATCTCAATGAAAAGAAAATTATTATGACAAAACCTTACCTTTACTCTCAAATTCCATGGAAGTGATTTAACCTCATGCATAGTAAAAATAAAAACATTATCACTTTTTTGATAAAATTATTTATATATATTTACTTTTATACTATTAAATTACAACCTTTCATTAAACATATATTAGTTAGTCATTTCTTTTTTTATTCTCAGATGTTTGTAACTTTGATTTGTTTATATATAGCTCATAATGGTAATGTAAATCCTCATTAGGTGATAAGTAATTCATCATTAATATATTATTCAAGGTATGGGAATGATTTTTTACAATGATTTATTCATCCTCATGTTCATTTCATTAAACCAATGTCCATTGTTTATGATAATTGAAACTAGGATGAGCATTTTTTAGGTAATTTACCAATAAAAATAAGTTACTTTATAATGACCATTCAGTTGCATATCTTTATTTCACAAACATATTATTGAAATAAATTAATCCTTGATATCATATATAAATATAATTAACACCTTAATAATTATGCATGGTGAAAATTGTTACATCATCATAGCATCATTCTTATAGGTGGATTTACTAATACACACACAATAACTTGTTATAATAATGAATGAGTAATGGTTTGTAGTTATATAATAGTAATATCACTTTATTATAAGCATAATTATATTAATTTAACATCATTATAGTGTATAATGAGATTTAAAAAGTTTTAATTTAATAATTTAATAGAATAATATATTGATGAACTGTATACTTACATTGATGAATTCTCTTCTTCACTAAAGAGGATTCTTCATAATGAAGGATTTAGGCATCCTTCATGGGGATAGAGAAAACCAAAAATCTAAATAGGGTTTATTAAAGGAAAATATTTCAATATTTAAGATATTTTTTTATCAAAAATACTAGTTTGTAAGGGGTATTGAAGGATTCCTCTTATTAGTGGGTTTTAAGTGGAATTTCCATAAATTCTCATTCCCCAATGTATAAGGTTCTCACTTTAAAAAGGGTGTGGATAAAAAGTGGAAATATAAGGTTTTTGGGATAATGTTTGGTTGATAATGTCCTCATCAAAACATTTATATATCATTTTTGTGATATTATAATTTTTTAGTACTTATTTTAACCCCTTTTACCTCAATTTACCTTTATTGTGGTAAATGAAATGTTACCTTAGTGGCTTATTTTTATACCTACAAATGCAATTGACCTCCTTACATAATTTTAAAATTAAAATTAAATTTTTTTACTCTATTTTATGTAATTTAATTTCTAAATATTACTAATTATAATCTTAATTAAATAAAAATATAGATAGAAAAAAATATATATTTTTATAGATTAATATATGTTTAAACTATAATATCTGTTAGCCTAAATTAATATCAATTATTAATTAATTTATTGTTTATATATTATTTTATACAATAAAAATTTTGAATATAATAATCCATTAAAAGGGATTAATTTAATTTTTCAAGATAAAATTACACAATACTTTTAAAATTGTTGCTTGAAAAATATCTCTTTTATAACATTAAATTATTTTTATCACATCCCCTAAAAATTAATTATTTATCTTATTACCATTAAATTTTATCATTAGATATGTATTTTTTTAAATTTTATACAAACAATAAATCATATTTTGATAATAATAATTAAATTATATAGATAAAAACATATTTTTAAAATAAAATATTTAAAAAAATATTATCTTTTAATTTCATTCCAGGATTATTTATTTTTTTAATAATATTATTTTTAAATTTTTACTAAATATTACACAGTATCAATATATCTATTGGACACATGTATATTAGATGACCATATATCCAATGTCTATATTTCCAACAAACATATTTCGAATGGTTGTATATCCAATAACCATATATATATTAGTAATATTTCATCACAGTATATATCCTTGAAAGCATCGCTAAAATAATATATATTATTTTCTTCTCTCTCAATATTTATATTATATTTATAAATATATTCTATCTTTCTATAGTTTCAGTTGGGATTACGATCATCATTATGAACCATGTGGATATGTATTTAATGTTCATGGCCTTTTTATTTACTTTTGGAGTTATTCCCCTTATACTTTTCTTAATGATTTTTTATATTTTATTCTCATAATTTATTATTTTTTTTCCTTTCACATCCATATTTTTTATCCATCACATGTATTTTGGTTAATTTTATTTTGGTTTTCTGTAAGAAACAATCTATTAAACATATTATTTATTTAAATTTAATGTCATACTAAAATCCTAGGGTGTTACATTTTATCCCCATTAAATAAATTATAGCCTCCAAATTTTAAGAATATATCATAGTTGAATTTTTTTGGATATCCAAAATATATATAAGACTCATGATATAATTTCTAATAAGATATAAATTATACTATCTTAGGAAAGATTGGGGGACTCATCTTTTCTCCCACTGTATGAATATCCCTAAAATTGAGTTTCTCTCCAATAATTTGATCTTAATACCCTACATGATTGTCTATTATTGTAAGGACCCGGCCCTCGATTTCCTGGAGTCGGTTCCCATGTGGCATAATGTACTAAAAATTCATTACAAACATTTAAAATTATTACATAATGTCCCATTATTATAGAGTATTGTGAGGTTCAGGTACTGGGAAACCAGCAGATTCTGAAAAACTTCTTTAGTAAAAACAACCCATACTTGAAAATTTTTAAAACAAAAATGTAGGGTGAGCAAAGTATTCCAAGTAAGGGGTTTGAAAACAACTTTAAAATAATATTTCTTTTCTAAAGACCCGTAAAATTCAAGGGAATGTTTTTTTTAAATTTTCTTTTGGATTTTACAAGAACGCAGTTTCTGAGGGCACCTGATTCCGAGGCCCGGTATGCCCGGAATCAATTTCTGAAGTTTATCTCGGGTAAGTTCAGTGAACGGACGAGCGGGTTTTCTTAACTTTTGAATCGGTGCTCAGAATCAAAATCTGAGGGCACCAATGAAACCGCAGCACCGGTAATTGTTTAGGAACACCTTTTCTGGAGTTTCATTTTCTTGGGTGTGGTTTTTAAAAATAGTGGGTTAGGGAATGAATAAAATAAAATTTGTGCAACCAATTTTATTTTTATTTAAGGTAGTTTAATCCTAAGCTTGGTGGTTGGAGTGGGACCCACTAATATCCTAACTCCCTAGGTAGGATATTAGTTAGGTGGGGCTCAAACAAGCCCCACCCCCTTTATTTCCTTTTACCTTCCACATGTAATTAATTTGGTAACTCACCTGCACCCCCTCTTAAATGCCAAGTCAACTCTCAAATTTTATTTGATTATTAAATGCCTCATTAATTGGTCAACACACGTTAATTAATTCGTGGATTCTTTTTGAATTTTGAAAGAGTTGACATGAGGAATAAAATAAGGGAAACCTTATTTTATTTTGTTTTTTGTGGTGCGAGATGATTTGGGGAGAAATACTCTAGTCTTGAAGAACGTTATACCTCGTTTAAGAATGCGAATAATGACGAAGAATTCCGGCATCTGACGAAAGATGACGAAGAACGCTAGTTCCTCGGAGATCGACGATGCGACGCTGTGTACCGTGACGCTGATTATCCTCTTCTCCACGACACTGTGTACCATGACGCCGATGATCCTATTCTTCCTCCGCGACAAGGGAGAAGTCGTCGACCACGGTGGTCATCGCCAACGACAATGTACCTTCCTTCTTCATCTCCGCAAAAAGTGAGGAGACGTCGTGTCCTCCTTGAACGCACCCCGATGTCCACGGAATCTACGTCAGACCCCCGCGATGCCCTTCTCCACAATGTCCGACACACGATGTCAAGTATCCATTTAGGGGTTAATTTCTTGTTCATGAATATTTTTCCTTTCCGTTCATCGTATTATTCTTGCGCCGCCTGTTATCATTATAACGGGAGGAGGTCGGACCGCACGAACACGGCGGATTCTCCTCCCCCTTTGATGTTGTGTTCTTTGGGGAATTAACAAAGGAGCACGGTGCAATGGCACCACGCGGAAACAAGAAGAATGCGACAAAGAAGCGCGGCACCGTCGCGCCGTGCCATTGAGGCCGAACGAAACTATGGTCGGAGTCGTGGCCGCAAAGGCGAATCGGAGACTCCACAGTTTGATTATTTGACGTGCGGATCGATGGGTGATGATGGAACGGGCCATAAAGGTGGTTTGAAGACTTCGCAGTGAAGAGAGGGTCCCGGGAGGACCGCTGGTAAAGACGGAATGAAAAACGGACCACCGGAGCGCGTCCGGTGGTCCTTGGAAGACCATGCCAGCGCGCCATGCCGGTGGCCGGAGGTGGCAGCCGACACCGGTCGGCCACCCGGAGGAGGCGGTGTCCCAGCGCGCCGCCAGGAGGGACGGTTGCGGCTGAAGCCGTGGCGGCAGGCGACCAGTCCCATGACCACACTGGTCCCGGGGGAGAAGCGGCAACCAGTACCGCGTCGCTGGCTAAGGAAGGGTGGGGGACCGCATCCCCCCATTCTCAGCTGCTGGCCGAGCCAGTGTGCCACTCGGCCGGGCCGGGCCGGGTTGCGCAAACCGGACAGGGTCGCTGTAACAGCCCGAGATTTTAAGAAAAATATTCTTTTTAATTTTATTAATGTCTTGTGTTGTACGCTACACCAAAAGTAGCTTGCACAACACACATCCTTGACTTGCCGTTCATTACACGCAATCGCGACCTTCCTTGATAGCGTGTGTAGTACGCAATACCGAGTTTCACTAAACAACGATATGCTCTTAAAATATTATTAAAACTAGCCGTTATGAATAGTAATAACCACTTTTTGAAATTTCATAAATTTATTTTTCAAAATGGACTTCATTTTTTGGATTCGGAATATCGAAATTAGCTAAGGGTGAATTTTTGGTAATTTTCGGATAACTTTCATATTTTGATGAATAGTGAAAATTACTAAATTTTAGTTAAAAACAACTTTTTCAATCGAAATAATTAATAGTGATAAATTATTAATTTGAGTGGTTTTAAAGTATATTTAGAATATATTTTTACAATTTAATACAATGTTGGTCATTGGATGTAATTTCACATTTAAACCAGACAAAAACAAGTGTCAATCTTTTGATAGATATTATTTCTTAAAAACACGCTATTTGTCTTAACAGTGGGATTTAATTATAAAATTAATTAATGCAACTTCTATGTTATGAATTCGGTAAAATAGACTTCATTTTTGAATTTGGAATATGAAATATATCTTAGGATGAAATTTTGGCATTGTTCTGAAAAACATCAATTTTTTATGAATAGTGAAACTACTAAGTGGTAGTTAAAAAACTGAATTTTTCATAAAACTTAATTTTACCGCTTCTGTGAATGGAATTTCAAAAATCCGAGAGACACGGTTGATGTCAGTAAGTAAAATGTGGTTCAATGAGACGAAAATAATTTTTGGTGAATAGTAACTTTTTACTTTTATTTACCACGGTTAAAAGTAAATAGGGTAATTAAGGGTAATAATGATATTAATATTACCCTAACACATGTCCTAATTCTATTGGACAAGTGTATATCGACCAAAAACAACCTTAAGTGTAAAATATTATCATTTAGGCCCACTTGGATTAGATTAGGACATTTATTATTATTTAATTCAAAGAAGAGTTAAAAGAGCTAAAATCAAAGTTTATTTACTAAAACATTTTTAATATGGGGTTATACATGAGATAAATTCGACTATAAATATTCATTAGAAAGATAAAAAGCTTTCCTACATAATGGTATTTTATTTGTAATTTTTAGACATCAAATAATGTAATTTATTTATGGCACAAAGACGATGCAGTAATTATCTTATTAATGAAATATTGACATAATTGATGTTATAAATTCCAAAATAAATGTAATTTGAGACTTTTTATGAATTAAACTAATTTTATAGGTTAATATGACATGTTATTATTGATTTAATTAACTTTTTTAGAACTTATCATTCTATCATGATTTTCACAAAAATCAATTACTAAATAGTGTCAAAATTGACATAAAATAGTTTTTAAAACAAATATTATATTATTAATTGTTATTTTATTCCTAAAAATATAAGGTTCGGCCAAATGACTTAGATAAGGTTATATATATTAATAATAAACATGTTGGGGTTCTTTTGGCTTGATATAGTGTGTTTATTAACCTTATAGTATAAGAACACAAGAAGACACGGTAAAAGTAAAATTATTTAACTTAATGTTAAATCTAAATGATAAGGTTAAAATAGGAACCTAAACTTGTCTAAATTATATTGGATGAGAGTATTTCGACCCATCCCCACCTTAGCTTCTAAATAAATCAATTTGGAGCTACTTAAAACCGAACGTGGCTTTATAATAAAATAATATTTTTAGTTATTCCAAAGGTGCCCCTCTCCTCCCTTATAAAAAGGCACCTCCTCCCTCTCCTCCTCACACCAATTTGAGCATTAAAGCTCGGCCAACCCCTGAAAAAATCTCTTCTCCACTTACCTAGTATCATCCTAGAGTTCCTGGTCTTCTTAAAAGACCAATTTTAGTTCCCTAAAAGGAGGTCTCAAAGAAGCACTTCAAAGAAGAGGTAATATCCATTACCGATCCTTTCCAATTTCTTTCTTCTTCAACTTCTTCTTCTTTAGTAGTTTCATTATGAAGTAATAACATCAGTATCAATCATATACTGATATGTTATTATAATTATTAAACAACCCTATTTAACCATCTATCCATCCTACGGAAAATGAAATCACCGCGCGTGCGTACGTACGGAATACCGTCTCCACGCCGTGGTGTAATCTATTTTCCACCACCACCTTAATAGGATGGTTATAATGGTGTAATGAGTAACTATATATGATTATTATAAAATGATATTGATACTGAAATAGTATACATACACTTTAACACAATTCCACGACCATGGGAACGATATCATCCCTCGTGCGTACGTACGGACTACCGTCTCCACGACGAGATGAGATTCATTCTCCACATTAACCATTCATGAATGATTATAAAGTATATATAATAAGTACTAATGAAATATATGACATAATAATGATACTGTATTTATGTATATTTATATGTATGTCATCTACTTAATTCCATTCAATTCAATAAGGAAACGAAAACATCGTTCTTGCGTACGTACGGACTACCGTCTCCATGAACGGTGTATTTCATTCCATTTATCAATATATTATATATATTTATATTATGAATATATATTATATATAAAACATGTTTTACATTCTGGATATAAGTAATCATGATCCAAGTAATCATATTAATAATTACAAGTTAAAAACACAAACAACAAATGAGACGATTTTACCCAAAACGCTACTTTAACATGAATTTACAAAAGAACGGGTAATATAAAGTCATAAGTGGACCATATATGATATAATAACAATGAATATGATTCTGGAATAAGTCAATAACATGATTTAAATCATTATACAGGAGGTTCGGACATGTACAAAGCATGTCGGACCTAAGGTAAGGGGTAAATTTTCAATCTCATTTTTATCTGAGATTGCTTATACGTACGTATTTACTGGGGTTATGTTTATCATCCATAACCATGTTTTCTAAAAATGTCTTTATAAAATGTTTACCATTCTTCCATGAATTTTTAAAGTAATTTTTACCCTTTATTAACTTTTTACCACATTTTATGAATGGAATCTTTCCTTTGGTTACCATATAAGGTACTTTTTGACTTTTCCGACAAAAGTACGAGGAGAATGTTATTTTTAACTTATATGGCGTGAACGGATTTTTACGGTTTCATAACACCTCATTTTCAAGAAGCTTCCTCTACATGATTGAATGATTATTTTCAACAAAACCCTTATCTTTTAAAATTTCATGGAATTTTGTGAAAAGAAAATGATTTTTAAGAAGAAAGGATATTTTCCTCAAGAATTCATTTCAAGTGTTTTTCTCAAAACTATTTTCCATCTAAGATGACATTATTTGATATGTATGTTTCAAGTAAAATGTCTCTATGATTTAAATGTTTTCAATTTTCTTATGATGAAATGATATCAATTGTTTATGGATTATGATGGCATGATGTTTAAGAATCCCATTTTATTACATGGGTTATACAATGATGTATGATTTATGATTTTGTGGCACACATAAGAATGGTATCATTATGAGATGGGTGGGACCTATATCTCCCTCAAATGCATTGGGTAAAGATTTTAAATCTCATGAGATAGACATGGCTGGAATGGTAGGTTATACCGGTTCAGTGAAACAGGACTGAAACGAGGGTGACTCGGTTCAGAAAGGGACTTTGTCCACAAAGATAGTCTTGGCAATGAGTCTTGACTAACAAGAAATGATTCTCTATGATTATGTGTGTATGCCACAAAGTTTCATGTTTTAAGTTATGATTATTGGGATTACATTTCACTTCTATGATTTATCCCATGTTATGATATTATGAGCTCTTTTGCAGGTTAAGATTTCCAAAAGCTATGTTCTTATGTGTATGATCTGATTGATATTTATTTTGTTTACCCTTAATGAGAATTTGAGCTCACCCTTTTATGTTTTCTTTTCCCCAGGATATAAAGAAAGGTTTTAGGTAAGGAAACAAAAAGGGGAGAATCATTATGAGAGGTGTTGAAGATCTTTCAACATGATAAGAAGTTTATACTCTGAGTTTCCAAAGACACTAAACTATTACGGTCCTTGTGTGTGTGTTATTGTTATGTACTAAGTATTCCGCAAAAGTAATGTAATGTCCATGTACGTCAAGCTCCGGGACTCTACAGTTGGTATCAGAGGAAAGGTTTAGTCAACCTTTGGAAACTAGGATGTGAAAACATTAGTGAGATCCCTAGAGATATTTCTAAGGTATGTCTAGGGATGTCCCTAAGGATAAGTATACATATAGTATATAGTCCTAGAACTATGGTAACGATATTAGATTAAACCAAAGATGTTAGATATTGAAGTTACTCCCCCTTTATTATGATTTTTTCCTCTCACACAATTCTTTTTGGGTTTTAGAAAATAGATGGAAACAAGATGATTCACGATAATGGAGGATATGATGGAAAATGGAGTGATATTCTTCATGAGAAACCAAATGAAATGGGATTTTGAGGTCCAAACATCATTATTATGCCAAATCGGCAATCTCATAATATGATCAATAAAGTAAAATTTGGTAAGTTTCCTAACTCGGCTAATAAGAGAAAGATGGAGTTTCGTGATGATCATAGAGGAAATAAAGTTCAATTTCCCCTTTGTAAATCATGTGGGAAGAGGCATCAAGGAGAATGTTTCAAAGGAACTGGAAGATGCTTTGGGTGTGGAAAAGAAGGACACAAAGCCAGTAAGTGCAAAGGAAAAGGTTCAGTTAACACCAGGGATGAGGATAATGGTATTGCTACGACATCAACAATGGTTAAATGTTTTTAATGTGGAATGTACGGGCATTATGCAAACCAATGCCCTAAGGGAAAGTCTCATGAAGAGAATCAGTATGGTCATATGGGTAGTATTTATGTTGATGATGATGAAGAGACTACAAATGATATGTGAGATGAAATAATTAATGAAGCTCGTTCAATGGTTTAAGAATGTAGTGGAATGATTACATGTTTATTATGTGTAATGTTGTATAAGTAATCTCATGGTACTATGGAATAAAGAGACATATAAGGATTGTTACACTGTTGCCTTTCCTTGAGTTTTGAAAGTGTATGATTAATGTTACTAGTATCCATGAAAGGTTATTCAGATATTTTTGGAATGTAGATGATATGCGCATAATGAAGGGATAAGGAGAAAATTAAATGTTTGATAGTATTCATGAGCTCATGACTGATATAAGGAGAAGGTTATATCATGGTTTGAGTATATAGAATTTTTGGATTTTGGTATGTGGAAAGAGTTAACTTTTGACAGCATTCATGTTTTCACTAAGGTTCAATGGGTATTCAAGAGAGTACATGATTAAGGCCTTTGAATGTTTGGAATGTGACCAACAAGATATATCTTATGATATATGGGGATCAACGACAGTATTAAATCTCTGGTAATCGTTTTCACTATATTATGAGAGTGGACTGTAGTATTATGGATAAGCCTAAAGATTAGAATGGATTATGTTGGACATAAGTTAGTATTGTTTAAGGATAGAAGATTTTCGATATTATTGATGGGATGTTATAGTAATGTAATTTTAGAAAAAGGACAACCTGCAGGACGGGAGACAGCCCATCGCGTCGGACAAGGCTGTGGGAATCGAACCCACAACCGAAGTGCGACTGGCCTTTATCGCCTACCACTGGCCTACAGGAAGTCTCTGTTTTGTAGAAACTAGTTTTATTTTATTAAGCAGTACGATATATGAAGTATAAGTCTATTTTAGGAACCATATATGATTAATCTCACTATAGATGGACTTATGTATTTTTTGATAACTTTTCTAACCTTTTGTTTGAGACAGATGGAATGACCCATCCATCTATCACATGATCTGCTAACACATTACGAATGAAAAATTCAACTTCATTTATTTAAGAGATGAAGTGGAAATTGTCCAAAGAATGACAAACGGTGAGACTATACCAAAATCACAAAAGTATTTCTTCTAATTCCAATTCCATCAACTTTAGGGAAATGATCTTGAAAACCAAAAATGTTGTCCTAGTGATCTTATATCTGATGAATCAGATGATACCTTAGATAGTCACAAATCTATGGCTTTATGATTATTGGCTATTTCATAGCCATGTTCTCTACCACTCCCCATCAGAACTTGATGGTTAGATTTTTCTTCCATATCCATATTTTCACCTATGTTCTCCAACGTGGAAACCCAATGATGAGTTAATTTGGGTAACTGTTACGTTTCATACTTTTGTTTTTTAAAGATTGGTTTTGGTATTACTTTTTACGGTGTGGGTATCTATTAAAGAAACTTTCGAAAAGTAAACCATTTATAACCCCGACGAATTTCGAGGGCGAAATTCATTTTAAGGGGGGTAGAATGTAACAGCCCGAGATTTTAAGAAAAATATTCTTTTTAATTTTATTAATGTCTTGTGTTGTACGCTACACCAAAAAGAGCTTGCACAACACACATCCTTGACTTTCCGTTCATTACACGCAATCGCGACCCTCCTTGATAGTGTGTGTAGTACGCAATACCGAGTTTCACTAAACAACGATATGCTATTAAAATATTATTAAAACTAGACGTTATGAATAGTAATAACCACTTTTTGAAATTTTGTAAATTTATTTTTCAAAATGGACTTCATTTTTGGATTCAGAATATCGAAATTAGCTTAGGGTGAAGTTTTGGTAATTTTCGGATAACATTCATATTTTGATGAATAGTGAAAATTACTAAATTTTAGTTAAAAACGACTTTTTCAATCGAAATAATTAATAGTGATAAATTATTAATTTGAGTGGTTTTAAAGTATATTTAGAATATATTTTTACAATTTAATAAAATGTTGGTCATTGGATGTAATTTCACATTTAAACCAGACAAAAACAAGTGTCAATCTTTTGATAGATATTGTTTCTTAAAAACACGCTATTTGTCTTAACAGCGGGATTTAATTATAAAATTAATTAATGAAACTTCTATGTTATGAATTTGGTAAAATTGACTTCATTTATGAATTCAGAATATGAAATATATCTTAGGATGAAATTTTGGCATTGTTCTGAAAAACATCAATTTTTGATGAACAGTGAAACTACTAAGTGGTAGTTAAAAAACTGAATTTTTCATAAAACATAATTTTACCGCTTTTGTGAATGGAATTTCAAAAATCTGAGAGACACGGTTGATGTCAGTAAGTAAAATGTGGTTCAATGAGACGAAAATAATTTTTGGTGAATAGTAACTTTTTACTTTTATTTACCACGGTTAAAAGTAAATAGGGTAATTAAGGGTAAGAATGATATTAATATTACCCTAACACATGTCCTAATTCTATTGGACAAGTGTATCTCGACCAAAAACAACCTTAAGTGTAAAAGATTATCATTTAGGCCCACTTGGATTAGATTAGGACATTTATTATTATTTAATTCAAAGAAGAGTTAAAAGAGCTAAAATCAACATTTATTTACTAAAACATTTTTAATATGGGGTTATACATAAGATAAATTCGACTATAAATATTCATTGGAAAGATAAAAGGACTTCCTACATAATGGTATTTTATTTTTAATTTTTAGACATCAAATAATGTAATTTATTTATGACACAAAGATGATGCAGTAATGATCTTATTAATGAAATATTGACATAATTGATGTTATAAATACCAAAATAAATGTAATTTGAGACTCTTTATGAATTCAACTAATTTTCTAGGTTAATATGACATGTTAGTATTGATTTAATTAACTTTTTTGAACTTATCATTCTGTTATGATTTTCAAAAAAATCAATTACTAAATAGTGTCAAAATTGACATAAAATACTTTTTTAAAACAAATATTATATTATTAATTGTTATTTTATTCCTAAAAATATAAAGTTCATCCAAATGACTTAGATAAGGTTATATATATTAATAATAAACAAGTTGGGGTTCGTTTGGCTTGATATAGTGTGTTTATTAACCTTATAGTATAAGAACACAAGAAGACACGGTAAAAGTAAAATTATTTAACTCAATGTTAAATCTAAATGATAAGGTTAAAATAGGAACTTAAACTTGTCTAAATTCTATTGGATTAGAGGATTTCGACCCATAACCACCTTAGCTTCTAAATAAATCAATTTGGAGCTATTTAAAACCGAACTTGGCTTTATAATAAAATAATAGTTTTAGTTATTCCAAAGGTGCCCCTCTCCTCCCTTATAAAAAGGCACCTCCTCCCTCTCCTCCTCACACCAATTTGAGCATTCAAGCTCGGCCAACCCCTGCCAAACTCTCTTCTACACTTCCCTAGTATCATCCTAGAGGTCCTGGTCTTCTTAAAAGATCAATTTTAGTTCACTAAAAGGAGGTCTCAAAGAAGCACTTCAAAGAAGAGGTAATATCCATTACCGATCCGTTCCAATTTCTTTCTTCTTCAACGTCTTCTTCTTTAGTAGTTTCATTATGAAGTAATAACATCAGTATCAATCATATACTGATATTTTATTATAATTATGAAACACCCCTATTTAACCATCTATCCATCCTATGGAAAATGAAATCACCGCGCGTGCGTACGTACGGAATATCGTCTCCACGTCGTGGTGTAATCTATTTTCCACCACCACCTTAATAGGATGGGTATAATGGTGTAATGAGTAACTATATATGATTATTATAAATTTATATTGATACTGAAATAGTATACATACACTTTAACACAATTCCACGACCATGGGAACGATATCATCGCTCGTGCATACGTACGGACTACCGTCTCCACGACGCGATGAGATTCATTCTCCACATTAACCATTCATGAATGATTATAAAGTATATATAATAAGTACTAATGAAATATATGACAAAATAATGATACTGTATTTAAGTATATTTATATGTATGTCATCTACTTAATTCCATTCAATTCAATAAGGAAACGAAAATAGCATTCATTCGTACGTACGGACTACCGTCTCCATGAACGGTGTATTTCATTCCATTTATCAATATATTATATATATGTATATTCTGAATATATATTATATATAAATCATGTTTTACATTCTGGATATAAGTAATCATGATCCAAGTAATCATATTAAAAATTAAAAGTTAAAAACAAGAACAACAAATGAGACCATTTTACCCAAAACGCTACTTTAACATGAATTTACAAAAGAACGGGTAATATAAAGTCATAAGTGCACCATATATGATATAATAACAATGAATATGATTCTGGAATAAGTCAATAACATTATTTAAATCATTATACAGGAGGTTCAGACACATACAAAGCAAGTCGGACCTAAGGTAAGGGATAAATTTTCAATCTCATTTTTATCCGAGATTGCTTATACGTACGCATTTACTGGGGTTATGTTTATCATCCATAACCATGTTTTCTAAAAATGTCTTTATAAAATGTTTACCATTCTTCCATGAATTTTTAAAGTATTTTTTACCCTTTATTAAATTTTTACCACATTGTATGAATGGAATCTTTCCTTTGGTTACCATATAAGGTACTTTTTGACTTTTCCGACAAAAGTACGAGGAGAATGTTATTTTTGACTTATACGGCGCGAACGGATTTTTACCGTTTCATAACACCTCATTTTCAAGAAGCTTCCTCTACAAGATTGCTTGATTATTTTCAACAAAACCCTTATCTTTTAAAATTTCACGGAATTTTGTGAAAAGAAAATGATTTTTAAGAAGAAAGGATATTTTCCTCAAGAATTCATTTCAAGTGTTTTTCTCAAAACTATTTTCCATATAAGATGACATTATTTGATATGTATGTTTCAAGTAAAATGTCTCTATGATTTAAATGGTTTCAATTTTCTTATGATGAAATGATATCAATTGTTTATGGATTATGATGGCATGATGTTTAAGAATCCCATTTTATTACATGGGTTATACAATGATGTATGATTTATGATTTTGTGGCACACATAAGAATGGTATCATTATGAGATGGGTGGGACCTATATCTCCCTCCAATGCATTGGGTAAAGATTTTATATCTCATGAGATAGACATGGCTGGAATGGTAGGTTATACCGGTTCAGTGAAACAGGACTGAAACGAGGGTGACTCGGTTAAGAAAGGGACTTTGTCCACTAAGATAGTCTTGGCAATGAGTCTTGACTACAAGAAATGATTCTCTATGATTATGTGTGTATGCCACAAAGTTTCATGTTTTAAGTTATGATTATTGGGATTACATTTCACTTCTATGATTTATCCCATGTTATGATATTATGAGCTCTTTTGCAGGTTATGATTTCCAAAAGCTATGTTCTTATGTGTATGATGTGATTGATATTTCTTTTTTTTACCCTTACTGAGCATTTGATCTCACCCTTTTATGTTTTATTTTCCCCAGGATATAAAGAAAGGTTTTAGGTATGGAAACAAAAAGGGGATAATCGTTATGAGAGGTGTTGAAGATCTTTCAACATGATAAGAAGTTTATACTCTGAGTTTCCAAAGACACTAAACTATTACGGTCCTTGTGTGTGTGTTATTGTTATGTACTAAGTATTCCGAAAAAGTAATGTAATGTCATTGTACGTCAAGCTTCGGGACTCTATAGTCGCCCCTAGCCGGGCCAGGCCGGGTCGTGCCCTAATGGGCCGGACCCGGACCCAGGTCGGGTCCACCTGGTTCGGGCCGACCCGGGGGGTTGGGTCGGGTCGGACCGGGCCTAGACCCCCCACTTTCGGACCACTTTCGGTCTTTTGCCCATAACATGGGCTGCGAACCTCCGATCGACTCACCGTTAGTTGTGTGGCGATCCTTGGATCGAAGCGGTCGTTTTGGTATATTACATTCGATGTTTTGGGGAAATATGTGTATGGCGGGGTTGGATCAAACACGAAACCAACCGGGCCCTCGGAGCAGAAACGCTTATAACTTGAGCTCGGGACGTCCGATTGACGTGCCGTTGACTTTTTTGGATCCCTCTTAGTGAGACGGACCATTTGGCTTACTCCACTAGAGGTTTGGATGTAGTTGGAGTACAGTCGGGTTGGTTTTGACTTAAAAACCAACCGGGCCCCTAGAACGAAAAATCCAATAACTCTCAGACCGTGTGTATGATTGAAGCGTCGTCTGTCACGTTGGGTTCCTCTTATTAAGACGGAACTTTGGGATACATCAACTCTAGACTATGTGTCAGTTAAGGTATCGACCCCCCTTGGATCATGGAGCGGACCCTCCCAGTAATGAGCATGCTATGTGCGGGAACCCTAGAGCTGGTTGCGATGACGATGAAGACATTCGTACTGGAATCCTCCATGGGATCGACGATGAAGACCTTTGTACTGGAATCCTCAGTGGTTTCGACGAAAACGACTGCACTGAAATCTGTCGTGGGTTCGGTAGTGACGAAAACCATTCTGGAATCCTCTGTGGGTTCGACGGTGAAGACCTTCGTACTGGAATCCTTCGTGGGTTCGACGACGACGACTGCACTGAAATCCTCCGTGGGTTCGCCAGCGATTCAGACTGCACTAAAATCCTATGTGGGTTCGGCAGTGATGAAGACTGCATTGAAATCCTATGTGGGTTCGGCAGTGATGAAGACTGCACTGAAATCCTATGTGGGTTCGACAACGATGAAGACTGCACTGAAATCCTATTTGGGTTCGGCGGTGATGAAGACTGCACTGAAATCCTATGTGAGTTCGGCAGCGATTAAGACTGCACTGAAATCCTATGTCGGTTCGGTAGCGATGAAGACCGTACTAAAATCCTATGTTGGTTCGGCAGCGATGAAGACCATACTGAAATCCTCCATGTGTTCGACGACAATGACTATTGTTCTAGTATCTTACGTGGGTCCTAACTTAGATGAATCAGTGGCTATATCTGATCATCTCTATCACATTACGAAGAAGTATACCTGTGTGAGCTGAGTCTTGACTTTCAATCATTATCTTCGACATGATTGACTTGCTTTCCTATGTGGATTGGGTTGTGTTATCCTGTGTGGATTGGGTTGTACTATCCTATGTGGACGTGATCGAACTTGGGCTCGGATGTTGGAGCCGAACTGGAATTGGTGACTTAGGTATATGTATGGGCATATACCTAAGTAGTGTTGGTTGTTACTCTGTGATTGTATCTTTCCTTTGTGAATTATCCTTGTGGATTCTGGGAGACCTTCGGGGCTCTCGGGGTCCCTACTGAGTAGCCTATAATCACCCCTGTACGGGCTATGCCCGCACTTCGTTGTGTTGGATGCAGACGACAGACATCGTTGATCGAGGGTGAGGCTTGTAGAGCTAAACGGTACCCGGAGGTGGACGTGATGACGATACGGTACCCTGAGGTGGACTTCACGAGGAGACAATACCCGGAGGTGGATGTGACTACGAGAGGGTACCCGGAGGTGGACTCCACGACGAGACGGTACTCGGAGCTGACAGACAAACATAGAGAGCTGAGGTGACCATTTGTACCTACCCTTCAAGTAGGGACTCCGGAGGACGATCCAGGAGCAGCTTGGAACCTTCCTGCTATTTTTTCTTTTTCTTGTACTTTACTATTGGGCTTCTATTTCCGGTCCCCATTGTACTTTCAGCACTCTAGTTGTATTGCATTACGTAGTGTTTGCTTCCACTTGTTCTCTTGTTGTGTGGGTGGTTACATTTCTTAAAGGCAATGACTTCCCAGTTATAGGGATTTATGCCTTTGGTGCTAGTCACCAACCCCTAGCCTATGGGAGGCGGGCTTGGGGTTGTCATGGCGTGGGTCCCGAGGACGGGTCGTGACAAATTGGTATCAGAGGAGTTCAGTTCTACTGTAGAACTCCAGACTCTGATCTTTCTTCTTTGTGAATCAATAGTGTTAAAGTTATTGAGTGTGGTTAACAGTCCAGGGAGTCTAGTGTTAGTGAAACGGCCGACGTATCCGTACACCAGGTCCCTGACTTCTGATTTCTGACTCAATGCACGAAAACATTGATTTTATGTGTGTTTCAAAAGTTTTCTTTGTGATTAAGTTGTTTCATCTCACCAGGTATAATGTTTTGACCGTGTCTCACCTGATTCATTTCAAGATTGTCCCACGACGGTAGCCAGCTAGGGTTCTGAGCATTGTGTGAGACGACAGCCCACTGAGCAACGAGGCCTCGGTACAGGGCCCTTTTTCAGCGGAGGCACCGGTGGTACCTCTACCCACCGAGCTACCGATGCTACCAGCCCCAGCTGCTGAGAGTGCATGTCGCCTTAGTGCACTGCATGAGTTTCAGTGTCAGAGACCGCCCAGGTTCCAAGGGGAGATGGACCCTCAGGCAGCCGAGGATTTACTAGAGGTTGTGGTTCGAGTTTTCAGGTCAGTGGGGACACCAGCTGACCTCATGGTGATCCTTGCAGCGAGCCTCCTGCACGTGGCAGTAGGCAGATGGTGGAGCTTGATACTCCAGGTGCACAATGAGGCATCACTCATTTGGACGGACTTTGAGAGCCTATTCCGCTCGGAGTTCGTCCCAGCTACCCTCCATGCAGTGCACATTCAGGAGTTACTACAGCTATGATAGTGCAGCATGACTGTGGCCCAGTACTCGGCGAGGTTTACTGATCTCTCGCGCTACTCCATAAACATGTTACGGGACCCATTCTTCCGGGCTCGGACCTTCGAGCAGGGACTGAGTCATGAGATCAGGTCTTTGATGATCTCCCTCAACATTCTAACGCAGGAAGGGGTGCTGGAGAGATCCCTTCTAGTGGAGAGTTTTCTCACCGATCAGTCACAAGCAGTGAGACCCTCTGCAGGACGACCCGTAGCGGAGTCTTCTACATCTAGCAATAGACATGTGATGCAGAGGTCCAAGCAGACCAGACCATCAGATGGGAAATATCAGGATGCAGATTTTGTTGTTCGGGTCACACGAAGGAGATACAGCTACACGAGGAGCAGGCAATGCTACGCATGCGGCGGGCAGGGTCACGTGGCTCGAGACTGCCCGACTCGTCCTGCTGATGAGCAGCAGGCGGTAGAGGTACCTCCCAGGCAGAGGTTCGACCATAGCGGTCCACAGGGATCAGGCGGGCGAGGAAGAGGAGTTGGTCGAGCAGTGGGTGGTGGGAGACACTTTGAGGCCCTACCACCACTACCACCAGGGAGACCACCCCGACCGCAGGGAACGGGTGGACAGGGGAGAGCTCAGCTTCAGGAAGCTGAGGCCTACGATAATGGAGCCTTGGTAGAAGATGGACAGGGGAGGGACTAGCTCCATACCTGGAGACTTTTGTTCATGTTGCTTCTATCTTTGTTGATGTTTGTTTGTGGATGCTTTGTATCTTGGTACTTTGAGCTGTAGTAATAAAAGACACCTTTCTTTGCGGAATTTAATTTCATGTCCTCTCTTTATGTTGTTACTAAGAGGTTCTGATTTAAACTATTGAATTCACCATCACTTTTTAGATTCCTACTGGAGGAGACCCAGTGACCACACATTGATGCCGATAGTGTGACTCAACCCTTGGAGGCGAGAGTAACGGTTGGATCTCTTGGTAGTAGCATTGAGGCCTTACGATGTCATCCTTGGTATGGATTAGTATCATCCATGTCAGGAATTACTATATTAGGCAAAGAACGTGGTTCATCCAGGGGATGAGACCGGATTTCTGTTATCGACAAAGAAGAAATCTTAGCAGCTCTTGTAGGAACAGAGAAGGTCCCGGTCATCCAGGAGTAGATGAGGACAGCTCAGAGCCAGCAAAAGTCTTATGCTGACAGGAGGCGGAGACCCCAAGAGTTCGAGGATGGCGACCACGTTTTCTTGCAGGTCTCGCCTCAACGTGGATTACGGGGATTTGGCTGAGGCGGTAAGTTATCTCTGCGCTTCATCGGACCATTCCAGTTCCTCAGCAGGGTAGGTGAGGTGGTTTACCGTCTGGATCTACCACCTTAGTTGCACAGGGTGCACGATGTCTTCCATGTATCTCAGCTGAGGAGATACGTGCACGACCCGACACATATCATCGACCATGGGGAGCTAGACCTTGACAATGGGGAAACCATTGCGGAGGTCCCGGTGGAGATCGAGGATTGACAGGAGCGGGTCCTACATGGGCGGTCGATTCCTCTAGTGCACATCAGATAGTAGCATGGGAACCTCCAGGAGAGCACTTGGGAGCGGGAGGCTCAGATGCGTGCTCAGTACCCACATTTTTCCCCTAGATTATGATGTATCTTTACGGGGACGTAAATCCCTGAGGTGGGAGTAATGTAAAGACCCGAAAAATTCTATGGAATTTTTTTTTAATTTTATTTTGGATTTTACAAGAATGCAGTTTCTAACGGCACATGATTCCGATGCCCGGTGTGCCCGGAATTAATTTACGAAGTTTTACTCAGGTACGTTCAGTGAACAGACGAGTGGGTTTTCCTAACTTTTGAACCGGTGCTCGGAATTGAAATCCAAGGGCACCAATGAAACCACAGCACCGGTAATTGTTTAGGAACACCTTTTCTGGAGTTGCATTTTCTCAGGTGTGGCTTTTAAAAATAGTGGGTTAGGTAATGAATAAAATTAAATATTTGCAACCAATTTTATTTTTATTTAAGGTAGTTTAGACCTATGCTTGGTGGTTGGAGTTGGATCAACTAATATCCTAACTCCCAAGGTAGGATATTAGTGAGGTGGGGCCCACACGAGCCCCACCCCCTTTATTTCCTTTTACCTTCCACCTACAATTAATTTGGTAAATCACCTACACCCCCTCTTAAATGCCAAGTCAACTCTTGAATTTAATTTGATTATTAAACGCCTCATTAATTGGTCAACACATGTTAATTAATTCATGGATTCTTTTTAAATTTTGAAAGAGTTGACATGAGGAATAAAATAAGGGAAACCTTATTTTATTTTGTTTATTGTGGTGTGAGAAGATTTGGGGAGAAATACTCTAGTCTTGAAGAACATTATTCCTCATTGAAGAACGCGAAAAATGAAGAAGAACGATGGCCTCCGACGAAAGACGACGAAGAACGCTAGTTCCTCATAGATCGATGATCCGACGCCATGTACCGCGATGCCGACGATCCTCTTCTTCCACCACGACAAGGGAGAAGTCGCCGGCCATGGTTGTCATCTTCAACAACAATGTACATTCCTTCTTCATCTTCACAACAAGTGAGGAGACGTCGTGTCCTCCTCTGACGCACCCCAACGTCCACAGAATCTACGTCCGACCCCCGCGACGCCGTTCTTCGCGACGTCCGATGCTCAACGTCAAATATTCATGTAGGGTTTAATTTCTTGTTCTTGAATATTTTTCCTTGTTATTCATCGTATTATTCTTGTGCCGCCTGTTATCATTATAATGGGAGGAGGTCGGACAGCACGAACATGGCCGACTCTCCTCCCCCTTCGATGTTGTGTTTGTTGAGGCTTGAACAAAGGCATGCGGTGCAACGGCACAGCGCAGAAACAAGAAGAATGCGATGAAGAAGAGCGTCACCGTCACACCGCGTTGTTGAGGCCGAACGAAACTGCGGTCGGAGTCGGGGCCGCAAAGGCGAATCGAATACTCCACAGTTTGATTATTTGACGTGCGGATCGACGGGTGATGACGGAACGGGTCGTAGAGGCGTTTTGAAGACTTCGTAGTGAAGATCGGGTCCTGGGAGGACTGCTGGTGAAGACGGAAGGCAAAACAGACCCCCGGAGCGCGTCTGGTGGTCCTCGGAAGACCCTGTCAGCGCAGCGGCACCGATGGTCAGAGGCGGCAGCGTCCCGGTGCGCCGCCAGGAGGGACCGCTGCGGCTGAAGCCGCAGCGGCAGGCGACCTGTCTCGCGGCCATGCGTGACCTGGGGGATATGCGGCGACCAGTGCCACATCACTGTCTAAGGAAGGGGGGGACCACGTCCCCCCATGCTCGGCCGCTGGCCGAGCTAGCGTGCCACCCAGCCGGGTCGGGCCGAGTTGCGCAGACTGGACCGTGCCGCGCCCCGCGGGGCTGGGCCGGGTTGCGCAGACCGGACCGTGCCGTGCCCCGCCGGGCCGGGCCATGCCCATCAGGGCCGGGCCGCGTCTAGCTGAGTCGGGATGCGCCCACCGGGCTGGGTCGCTCCCTAATGGGCCGGACCCGGTTCGGGCCAACCCGAGGGAGTTGGGCCGGGTAGGACCGGGCCCAGACCCCCCACTTTCGTACCACTTTCTGTCTGTTTCCCATAACATGGGCTACGGATCTCCGATCGACGCACCATCAGTTGTGTGGCGATCCTGGGATCTAGAAGGTCATTTCGGTATATTACACTCGAGGTTTTGGGGATCTTTGGGTACGGCCGGGTTGGTTCGAACATGAAACCAACCGGGCCCTCGGAGTGGAAATGCTTATAACTTGAGCTTCAGACGTCCGATTGATGTGCCGTCGACTTTTTTGGATTCCTCTTAGTGAGACGGACCTTGTGGATTACTACTCTTGAGGTTTGGATGCAGTTGGAGTATTGTTGGGTTGGTTTTGACTTAAAAACCAACCGGGCCCCTAGAATGAAAAACCCAATAACTCTCAGATCGGGTGTCCGATTGACGCGATGTCTGTCACGTTGGGTTCCTCTTATAAAGACGGAACATTGGGATACATCAACTCCGGACTACGTGTCAGTTGATATATCGACCCCCCTTGGCTCATGGAGCGGACCCTCCCGGTAACGAGCATGCTGTGTTCTGGAACCCTAGAGCTGGCTGCGACGACGATGAAGACGTTCGTACTGGAATCCTCTGTGGGTTCGACGATGAAGTCCTTCGTACTATAATCCTCAGTGGGTTCGACGACGATGACTGCATCAAAATCCTCTGTGGGTTCGACAGTGACGAAAATTGTACTGGAATCATCTGTGGGTTCGACGGTGAATACCTTTGTACTGGAATCTGCAGTGGGTTCTATGACGACGACTGCATTGAAATCCTTCGTGGGTTCAGCAGCGATGAAGACTGCACTGAAATCCTATGTGGGTTCGACAGTGATGAAGACTGCACTGAAATCCTATGTGGGTTCGGCAGCGATGAAGACTGCACTGAAATCCTCCTTGGGTTTGGTAGCGATGAAGACTGCACTGAAATCCTATGTGGGTTCGGCAGCAATGAAGACGGCACTGAAATCCTCTGTGGGTTCGGCAGGGATGAAGATGACACTGAAATACTTTGTGGGTTCGACAACGATGAAGACCATACTAAAATCATATGTGGTTTCGGTAGTGATGAAGACCGTACTGAAATCCTCCATGGTTTCGATAGCAATGACTACTATTCTAGTATCCTACGTGGGTCCTAGCATAGATGAATCAGTGGCTATATCTGATCATATCTATCACCTTACGAAGAAGTATACATGTGTGATTTGAGTCTTGACTTTCAATCATTATCTTCAATATGATTTACTTTCTTTCCTATGTGGATTGGGTTATGTTTTCTTGTGTGGATTGGGTTTTACTATCCTATGTGGACTTGATCGAACATGGGCTCGGATATTGGAGATGAACTAGAATTGGGGACTTAGGTATATGTATGGGCATATACCTAAGTAGTGTTGGTTGTTACTTCGTGATTGTATCTTTCCTTTTTTGATTATCCTTTTTGTATTCTGGAAGACCTTTGGGGGTCTCGGGGCCCTACTGAGTAGCGTATACTCACCCCTGCACGGGCTATTCCCGCACTTTGTTGTGTTGGATGAAAACGACGGATAGTGCTAATTGAGGTTGATGCTTGTAGAGCTAAACGGTACTCGGAGGTGGACGTGATGATGAGACGATACCTGGAGGTGGAATTCAAGACAATATGGTACCAGAAGGTGGACGTGACGATGAGAGGGTACCCGGAGGTGGACTCCACGACGAGACGGTACCTGGAGCAGACAGACGAATGTAGAGAGCTGAGGTGGCCATATGTACCTACACTTCAGGTTGGGACTCCGAAGGGAGATCCAGGGTAATGAATACTTCTAGCAAGGCAGTTCTGAGTGAACAAGACATAATCAAAAATGTTATAATAATGAACATAACTGGTGCACATATCATGATGGCCATATCCATATCTTTTCACATGTTATAACATAAATCTGTTATTTAATGGATCATGTCCAGAACTACTACAACATATCATGTCATTCCATTAATTCATTATGTGCATACAAAAGGCTCTGAACCAGGGATATCCTACTAGTCAGAACATCCCATGGTTGGTCAATTACTAAAACATTAAGAGGAGGGTATAATTCCAGACTGTGTCAAGGCCTCATGCCAAGACCATGATCATCTATGTCCAGAAATTTCACCTAAACCATCTATGTCTAGGAATTTCACCAGAACTGTAACTGTTGTCACGCCTTGTGTTGTGACATTGTTTTGTCTTGTGAGACTTACTGATACATCGAGGGGCTATTGTGGGCTCCACTCGTCACATAATCAGTCCAATACATTCCTCCTATGTCTTAGAGGCTATGTATCTAAGGCGTCCAATACCGCTTTGGATACATATTTTAAAGTGATGTTATTTGGGGTGTCCCATACCACTCCAAATAACGGGTTGTTAGATTCATTAATTAATATTCAGTGATCATCATTTTAGGCATAACACACAAAATATGATATAAAACTACTAAGGAAACACATTCTTGATGACAAGTGGTACATGCGTAATATAATGTGTTAAATATAAATGATTCACACATAATTAAATCTTAAGGAAAATCTTCCAAGGGGTCACATGCATCATCTAGAAAACATGCTGATAATGTGTTAGTTGTTTTCCATCAAATTATATAGAGTCTTAACCGGTAATATTTATTTTATCTGATAAGAGGTTAACTGAGCATAACCCATTGGCACGCTTTACACCATGTAAAATAAAAAAAAGTATAATTCTAAATCTATTTATCTTAAAGTGACTAATCTCATGCTTAGATTAGCTATCTTTGTTAGTTGGTCATCAATAAATTCATATATATAGTAAATTTTCATTAAATTAAAAAAATACACATATTACTCTGTTTTTTCCAAAAATAGCCCTTTATAATAAATAAAAAGATTTAATACATGAAATGATAACTTGTTTTATGATTCTCGTGATAAGAATTTTCTCATACAGTTGATCCAACAAAACAATAAATAAATAAGCCTCACACATGCTATTCTCGCATAGTCAGACCATGTGATATTTGTTTAGTATGTCGATATATATATATATATATATATATACATATACTGAAATACCTCTAAGTCAGAAATTGATGTATAAAAATTGTTTTTGAAATAACCCTATTATCATAAAATCATTATTGCATACAACCTGGTCAATATATAAATATGAGTGCATATATATAAACATATATCCACATGTAAATGTTTAAGGAATTCACACAACACATTTTCACAAAACAAATGCATGAATTGTCAAAAATGCCGATAAATGAAAATTTTCAGTTGGGATAAATATTTTGATATCAAAATAAACCTTAAACATCATCATCATATATGTATATAGTTTTGATATCGTTCATGGAATAATAATCTTTATGGGTGAATATAATTTATTAAATCATCATGTAAAACCAAAATGAATTAAAACATAATAACCATACTCATCCATTATTTATTCAGAAATTAATTATACGTAATTAAATATATTTATGTATATATAGGTATTTATATATATGTGTACATATATATATACATACAAATATATATATTCTACATAAAACTAAAATAAGATAAAACATTAAAATCCCTTTGCTTACATGAAAAAGAAACTGGTTACTATTTTCAGAATAATCCTTAAAAGAAAAAGTATTATAGGATATATGGTTCATGAAATTATATATATATATATGTATATATATATATTCGAACGAACTAAGCTCAAGGTAAAACCATCAACTCTTAGGTCTACCTATTTTTAATGCTCGGTTATGAGATACAGGGGAGCCCGCAAGAAGGAATCATGGACCTGAAATGTATGAAAGTTTCATTTATATGTAATTTTATATATATATATATATAACTATGTATATACATAAACCTAAACCTAACCAAGCACAACATCAAGGCTAAAAGGTCCCTTACCTAGAATGAGGAGGAAGATTCAGATTGGAAGAGGAGAGGACGAGTTTGTTGGAGTACATGGGGTGCTTGAAGGAAGATGGAGAGAGATGAGAGGATGAACCCATAGGGTTCATTCGCATGGGAGGGGATTTTAAAAAGAACAACAGGTCTCAGATCAAGCTTCACAAGGGTCCTACTGCTTGACTACAGATTGTGAAGATTGTCACCTGAGTTGGATAAAAGAAATCCAACGACACCATAATGCCTATATATATATATATATATATATATCCTTACCCTAAATCATTGGTCCGAAGGATAAAGGATGAGATGGAATGGAATTTGGATCGTGGAAAGGTGAGGACAAAGGGACCCTCCGAGGGTCACAAGTGAGCACGACCAAAGAGGAGTAGTGGAGAGGGAGAGGAGGTGATGGTGACGGCTACTGGTCACTGGTTTTCTGGGGAAGACGACACCGAAGGTCGGGGAAGCGCTCATGATGGTCTAAGGAGAGGCGATGGCATGTTTTCATGGTGGTGGTGAGGCAACGGTGCTCGAGCAGCCGATGGCGAGGTGACGACGTCGATGGGGTTGCTAGTGGTGCCGCCATCAGCCTAGTTTGCTGTGCGAGGAGGGAGGCAGACACCTCCTCCATGTTTTGTTTCTTTATTATCATTATTATTATATCCAATATCATTATTATATTAATATTTATTTTTGTTTGTTTAGCCATCCCGTGAGTCTCATTCCCATTCATGATTTGCATTAATTATTTATTACCTTTTTTTTTTGAATTCTTATATTATAACATCTTTATTTATTTTTTGTCTTTATTCCAAAATTCCACCTGTGATTTCAACCCTACCCTTTTATTATCTTTTATTAGCTTATTCTTTATCAAATATATTATCATTAAAATATTATTCTATTATTATCATATTCCAAACAAAGTCAAAAGTTAATTTTATTTTAACAATAATTTAAAAAGATAATGATTTCTAATACTTTATTTATTATACACATTTATAAAAAAATATAAATATATAAGATTAATAAGTTTATAAAAATGAAACATATTAAAATTATAATTTTATCCAATTATTTATAAATATATATATATATATATATATTATCATTTGGAAATAAGATTTTATAAAAAAAATTAAAACATTTATAAATTAAATAAAATTTTATCTATGAAAATATATTTATTCAATTGTTATTATTATGTTTATAAAAATATATCCCCATAATAAAATAGTTTTAAAAAAAAATACTTAAAAAATGTTTTATTATTATTATTTATTAATTCATTTTATTAATATCTCAAAACATTTAAACTATTTATAAAAAAATTTATACATATATATATATACCATATTTGAATTTTTATATAAATATACATATATATAATTTGTTTTATTTTTATAAATAATTAAAATTATAGATTTTTATTTAACACATAAATATTTTATGCATTTTTCATAATATAACCATTATATGAATTATTAAAAACATATTCTAATTTATATGAAACAAACATGTATTTATTATTAACCATAAAATATTTACATATTATTATTATTAATTTCATTATTTATAAACATGTATCTATATATATGAAATTCAAAAATTAATAACAAGAATTTTTTTATTTTGATGAAACATAATTATGTCATGTTATTGTAATTTTTATAAAACAAATAATACACTTATTTTATAAATGGTTAAATTGAATAGCTATAATTTTAAACAAAATACATATTATTAATAATGTTATAAAATGCTAATCTAAAAACAATAATTATAATTTAATATAAATATATCTTTTTTTTGAAAATGTACGAAAGCGTATAATTATTCATCTATTTGCATAAAATAATGTGTTCCACTTCATAATGTCATATAATAATTTCAAAATGGCATGTATAGTAAAATTATAATTTTATAATAATATTAGTTTTATTAACAAATTAATTTATTCATAATTTTATGATGATAATAATCCAAAACTATATATATAAACCAATTACATATATAAATAAAATACATCGCTTATTATTATTACTAAATATATTTAATTAATTTAACACGTCATTGTGTACTTAAATCATGTAATTTTTTATAAATCAAAGCATACTTTTTTTCATTTTGAAAATACATTATTTTCTTAATTTATTTATAACATTATTTTCTTAAATTATAATAATTTAAAATTTTTCTTTAAACAATGTGAGAAAATATTTACTCTGACAACCACACGGGTTAATGTAATAATTATTATTATGACACATAAAAGGTTGAGGCGTTACATTATTCCCCCTTCAAAGAATTGCATCATCGCAATTCTAAAATGTTCTCACACAAACCACAACAACACCAGACACACATCACTCCCAAAGTCACTTTACCAGGAACTCCATCGATGGTAGGGTGCCGACAACCTTAGGTTAATTCCTAAGGTGGTATTCAGTTGCTCGAACTCTTTGTACTAGACACATTGTGGACAGCTGGGGTCATACGTGTGCCTAAAGCACTCAGCCTTCCATAGAGAGGTGTGAGAGGTGTGGAGGTTGGAAAGTTCCGAGTGGGATAAATCCCTATAAGTCCCACGCACCATTTCATTCTTGAAAATATTGATGTCGTCATGTTCTCCGTACATACAAAAACTCAGGACCTGGAAAAGGTAGGTCTCTTGATGGTATCCATCCAAAGCAGCTTCAAGAGATTTACCTGCAGCTCGGTAGTTATCAGCTTAAGTGAAAAATAGTAAAAGAGCTTCATAAAACTTACCTATTTTCATATATGCCACAAATTGTCCAGTTTCTATGCTGTAAAAGACAATATTGATCCCTCGGTAAAGACGGAGAATGTTTGGGTGGTTCTACACCTGATGTAGTTGTTCATAGGACAACCTAAGGTTTACAAAAGTCTCATAGTACCCTAAACATGACTTGACCATTATAGTTTCTACTATATCCGTTAGGAGAGACAGAAGGGGAAATGTATCAGCCATCTAAAATTTATAATATAATTACATAGCAATTCTCAGTCATATATTTATACTATCTGGTTTTCACGAGTTATCTGATCATATCCTCTGATACCAACTATAAGGACTCGGCCCCTGATTGCCCGAAGCTGGTGCCCATGAGGCATGATGTACTAAAAATTCATTACAAACATTTACAAGAATTACATCATGTCCCATTATTACAGAGAATAGTGAGGTTCAGGTTTTGGGAAACCAGTATCTTCTGAAAAACTTCTTTAGTAAAAACAACCCATGCCTGAATATTTTTAAAACAAAAATGTAGGGTGAGCAAAGTATGCCCAGTAAGGGGTTTGAAAACAACTTGAAAATAATCTTTCTTTACTGAAAAGAAAATTATTATTCTTGAAAATAAACTTAAACATTGGGAAATTATTTATCATGGAATAAAGAAAACTAATAACATAACATCTATTCATGAACCAGAATACGCAGTTCCAATTAGGGTAATTAAATGCTTGTATAATACATGACCATTAACAA
The DNA here is from genome assembly GCA_963277665.1 of Viscum album. Lineage (NCBI taxonomy): Eukaryota > Viridiplantae > Streptophyta > Magnoliopsida > Santalales > Viscaceae > Viscum > Viscum album. Next base: position 1,661,273,680 of record OY728138.1, read on the forward strand.
CATGCAAGGTAATGAATACTACTAGCAAGGAAGTTCTGAGTGCACAAGAAATAATAAAAAATGTTGTAATAATGAACATAACTGGTGCACATATCATGATGTCCATATCCATATATTTTCACATGTGATGAAATAAAGCTGTTATTAAATGGATCGAGTCTAGAACTACTGTGACATATCATGTCATTCCATTAATTCATTTTGTGCATACAAAAGGTTCTGAACCAGGGATATCCTACTAGTCGGAAAATCCCATGGTTGGTCAATTACTAAAACATTAAGAGGAGGGTATAATGCTAGACTGTGTCAAGGCCTCGTGCCCAGACCATGATCATCTATGTCCAAGAATTTCACTTGAACCGTCTATGTCCAGGAATTTCACCTGAACCGTAACTGTTGTCAGGCTATGTGTCGTGACACTGTTTTGTCTCATGATACCTATCGATGCATCGAGCGGCTATAGTGGGCCCCACCGATCACATAATTAGTCCAATATAATCCTCTTATGTCTTAGGAGGCTATGTATCCAAGGCATCCCATACCGCTTTGGATACCAATTTTAAAGTGATGTTATTTGGGGTGTCATGTACCACTCCAAATAACAGGTTCTTAGATTCATTAAATAATATTTGGTGATCATCATTTCAGGTATAACACACAAAATATGATATTGAACTACTAAGGAAACACATGCTAGATGACAAGTGGTACATGCATAATACAATGGGTTAAATATCAATGATGAACACACAATTAAATCTTAAGGAAAATATTCCAAGGAGTCACATGCATCATCTACAAAACCTGCTGATGAAGTGTTAGTTGTTTTCCATCAAATCATACAGAGTCTTAACTGGTAATAGTTATTTTAGTTGATAAGAGGTTAATTGAGAAAAACCCGTTGGCACACTTTACACCACGTAAAATGAAAAAATGATTAATTCTAAATATATTTATCGTAAAGTGATTCATATCATACTAAGATTAGCTATCTTTGTTATTAGGTCATCAATAAGTTAATATATATAGTAAAGTTTCATTAAATTAAAAAAAATAAACATATTGCTCTGTTTTTTTCCAAAAATATCCTTTTATAAGAAATAAATAGATTTCATACACGAAATGATAACTTGTTTTATGATTCTCATGATAAGATTTATCTCATACAGTTGATCCAACAAAACAATAAATAAATAGGCCTCATACATGCTTTTCTCGCATAGTCCTACCATGCAATATTTGTTTAGTATGTCGATATATATATATATATACATATACTGAAATACCTCGAAGTCAGAAATCGATGTATTAACATGGTTTTCGCAATGCCCCTATTAGTATAAAATCATTCTTGCAAACTATTTGGTCAATATATAAATATGAGTTCATATATATAAATATATATACACATGTAAATGTTTAAGGTATTCATACTACACATTTTCACAAAAAAATGAATGAATTGTCAAAAACACTGATAAATGAGAATTTTCAGTTGGGAGAACTATTTTGATATCAAACTAAACCTTAAAATTCATCAAATATAAATATATATATATAGTTTTGATATTGTTCTTGGAAAAATAATCTTTAAGGGTAAATATAATTTATTAAATCATAATGTTAAACCAAAATGAATTAAAACCTAATAACCATACTCATCCATTATTTATTCTGAAATTAATTGTGTGTAATTAAATAGTTGTATGTATATATATATATGTATGTATTTATATAAATGTGTACATATATATATATACATAAAAATATATATATATTCTACCTGAAACTAAAACAAGGTAAAACATTAAAATCCCTTTGCTTACATGAAAAAGAAACTGGTTACTAGTTTCGGAATAATCCTTAGTTGAAAAAGGATTATAGAATATACGGTTCATGGAATTATATATATTTATATATATATATATATATATATTTGACCAAACTAAGCTCACGGTAAAACCATTAACTCTTAGGTCTACCTATTTTTAAACCTCAGTTATAAGATACAGGGGAACCATTAAAAAGGAATCAGGGACCTGAAATGCATGCAAGTTTCATTTATATGTAAGTTTATATATATATATATATAACTATGTATATACATAATCTTAAACTGAACCAAGCACAACATCAAGGAAAAAAGGTCCCTTACCTAGACTGAGGAGGAAGAGTCAGATTGGAAGAGGAGAGGAGGATTTTGCTTAGGAACTTGGGGTGCTCGAAGGAAGACGGAGAAGGATGAGAGGATAGACCCGTAGGGTTCATTTGCATGGGAGGGGATTTTAAAAACAAGAATAGTTCTTGGATCAAGATTCACAAGGGTCGTACTGCTTGACTACAGAAGGTGAAGATAGGCACCTGAGGTGGAGAAAAGAAATCCAACGAAACAATAATGCACATATATATATATATATTATATATCCTTACCCTAAAAAGCTGGTTCAGAGGATAAGGGATGAGATGGAAGGGAAGTAGGATCCTAGAAATGTGAGGACAAAGGGACCCTTTGAGGGTCATGGGTGACCATAGCCGAAGAGGAGCAGTGGAGAGGGAGAGGAGGTGAAGGCGACGACTACTGGTCACTGGTTTTCTAGGGAAGATGACACCGAAGGTCGAGGAAGTGCTCACGAAGGTCAACGACAAGGCAACGACAAGGTCACGTGGTGGTGCTATGGAGGTGGTGCTCGGGCGGCTGATGGCGAGGTGACGACATCAGTGGCATCGTTGGTGGTGCCGCCGTTGGTCTGGTTTGCTGCGCGAGGAGGGAGGCGGACTCCTCCTTCCTGTTCTGTTTTTTTTGTCCTCTTTATTATTTTATTCAATATTATTATTATATTAATTTTCGTTTTTTTTCAGTCATCCCATGATTCTCATTCCCATTCACAATTTGCATTTATTTATTATTGCCTTTTTATTTTGAATTCTTATATTATAACATCTTTATTTCTTTTTTGTCTTTATTCCCAAATTCCACCTGTGATTTCAACCCTAACCTTTTATTATCTTTTATTATATTATTCATTATCAAATATATTATCATTATATTATTATTATATTATTATCAGATTCAAAAAAAAGTCAATATTTAATTTTATTTTAACAATACATTAAAAAGATAATATTTTCTAATACATTAATTATTATACTCATTTATAAACAAATATATATATAAGATTAGTAAGTTTATAAAAATGAATCTTATTAAAATTTCAAGTTTATCTAACTACATATAAATATATATATATATATATATTATCATTTAAAAATTAGATTTTATAAAACAAAAATATTAATACATTTATAAATAAAATAAAATTTTAATTATGAAAATATATTTATTCAATTATTATTATTAAGTTTATAAACATATATTACCATAATATAATTGTTTTAAAACTACTACTTATAAAATATTTTATTATTATTTATTTATTCATTTTATTAATATCTCAAAACGTTTAGACTATTTATAAAAGTTTTTATACATATATATATAACATATTTGCGTTTATATATAAATATACAGATATATAATTTGTTTTATTTATATAAATAATTCAAATTAGACATTTTTATTTAACACATAAATATTTTATGCATTTTTCATAATATAACCATTATATGAATAATTAAAAAAATATTCTAATTTATATGAATCAAACATGTATTTATTATTAACCATAAAATATTTACATATTTTTATTATTAATTTCATTATTTATAAACACGTATCTATATACAAGAAATTCCAAAATTAATAACAACAATTTTAATATTTTGATAAAACATAATTATGTTATGTTATTGTAATTTTTATAAAACAAATAATAAACTAATTTTATAAATAGTTAAATTGAATAGCTATAATTTTTAAACAAAATACATATTATTAATAATTTTATAAAACGCTAATCTAAAAACAATAAATATAATTTCATATATATATATATATAATTTTTTTTGAAAATGTACGAAATAATATAACTATTCATCTGTTTGCATAAAATAATGTATTTCACTACCAAATGTCATATAATATTTTTAAAATGGAATGCATAGTAAAATTATAATTTTATAATAATATTAGTTTTATTAAAAAAATTAATTTAATCATAGTTTTATGATCATAATAATCCAAAACTATATATTTAAAACAATTACATATATAAATAAAATACATCGGTTATTATTATTACTAAATATATTTAATTAATTTGACACGTCATTGTATACTTAAATCATGACATTTTTATAAATCAAAGCATACTTTTTTTTCTTTTTGAAAATAAATTATTTTCTTAATTTATTTATAACATTATTTTCTTAAATTATAATAATTTAAAATTATTCTTTAAACAATGTGAGATAATATTTACTCTGAAAATCGCACTGGTTAATGTAATAATTATTATTATGACACATAAAAAGGTCGGGGCGTTACATTATTCCCCCTTCAAAGAATTACGTCCCCGCAATTCTAAAATGATCGTACACAAACCACAACAACACCAGACACACGTCACTCCCAAAGTCCCTTTATCAGGAACTCCATCGATGGTAGGGTGCTGACGACCTCAGGTGAATTCCTTAAGTGGTATTCAGAAGCTCGATCTCTTTGGTCTAGACACATTCTTGACAGCTGGGGTCATACGTGTGCCTAAATCACTCAGCCTTCCATAGAGAGGCATGAGAGGTGTGGAGGTTGGAAAGTCCCGAGTGGGATAAATCCATATAAGTCCCACGCACAACATTGTTATTGAAAATATCGATGTCGTAGAGTTCTCTATACATACTAAAATTTAGGACCTTGAAATGGTAGGTCTCTTGATAGTCTCCATCCAAAGAAGCTTCTTGGGATTTACCTACAACATGGTAGTTCTCAGCCAAAGTGAAACATAGAAAAAGAGCTTCATAAAACATCCCTCTTTTCCTATATGCTGAAAATTGTGAAATTTCTATGTGGTAAAAGGAAATATTTCTCCCTTCATAGAGACGGAGAATGTTTGGGTGGTTCGACACCTGATGTAATTGTTCACAGGACAACCTAAGGTTTCCAAAAGTCTCGTAGTCCCCTGAACATGACTTGACCATTATAATTTCTACAATCTCCGTTGGGAGAGACAGAAGGCGTGATGCATCAGCCATCTAAAAATTATAATATAATTACCTAGTAATGCTTAGTCATATATATATACACCCTAGTTTTCTAGATTTATCTAAACCAATCCGCTGATACCAACTGTAAGGACCCCGCCCCCGATTTCCCAGAGTCGGTGCCCATGAGGCGTGATGTATTAAAAATTCTTTACAAACATTTATAAGTGTTACATCATGTCCCATTATTACAGAGGATCGCGAGGTTCAGGTTCTGGGAAACTAGCAGCTTCTGAAAAACTTCTTTAGTAAAAACAACCCATACCTGAAAATTTTTAATACAAAAACATAGGGTGAGCAAAGTATGCCCTGTAAGGGGTTTGAAAACAACATGAAAATTATCATTCTTTACTGAAATGAAAAATAGTATTATTGAAAATAAACTTAAACATTGGGAAATTAATTATCTTAGAATAAATAAAACTAATAACATAACATCTATTCATGAATCAGAATATGTAGTTCCAATTAAGTAAATTAAATGCTTGTATAATACATGACCATTAACAACATGCAGGGTAATGAAAACTACTAGAAAGGAAGTTCTGAGTGCACAAGACATATTAAAAAATGTTGTAATAATGAACATAACTGGGGCACATATCATGATGGCCATATCCATATCTTCGCACATGTGATAACATAAAGCTGTTGTTAAACGGATCAAGTCCCGAACTACTGTGACATATCATGTCATTCCATTAATTCATTTTGTGCATACAAAAGGCTCTGAACCCGGGATATTCTACTAGCCGTAAAATCACATAGTTGGTCAATTAAAAAAACATTAATAAGAGGTTATAATGCCAAACTGTGTGGAGCCTCATGCCAAGTCCATGATCACCTATGTCCAAGAATTTCACCTAAACCATCTATGTCGAGGAATTACACTTGAACCATAACTGTTGTCAGGCCTTGTTCCATGACACTGTTTGGTTTCATGAGACCTACCAATGCATCAAGGGGCTATTGCGGGCCCCACCAATCACATAATCCGTCCAATACAGTCCTCTAATATCTTAGAGGGCTATGTATCCAAGGCGACTTATACCGCTTTGGATACCAATTTTAAAGTGACGTTATTTGGGTTATCCCATACAACTCCAAATAACGGGTTATTAGATTCATTAATTAATATTTGGTGATCATAATTTCAGGAATAACACACAAAATATGATATGGAACTACTAAGGAAACACATGCTTGATGACAAGTGGTACATGCATAAAATAATGTGTTAAATATAAATGATTCACACACAATTAAATCGAAGGAAAATATTATAAGGGGTCACATGCATCATCTACAAAACATGCTGATAAAGTGTTAGTTGATTTCCATCAAATTATATAGATTCTTCACTGGTAATTGTTATTTTAGCTGATAGGATGTTAATGGAGCATAACCCATTGGCACACTTTACACCACGTAAAATAAAAAAAATTAATTCTAAATCTATTTATCTTAAAGTGATTCATCTCATACTTAGAATAGCTATCTTTGTTAGAAGGTCATCAATAAATTAATATATATAGTAAATTTTCATTAAATTAAAAAAATACACATATTGCTCTGTTTTTTTCCAAAAATAACCCTTTATAAGAAATAAATAGATTTCATACATGAAATGATAACTTGTTTTAAGATTGTAGTTATAAGATTTTTCTCATACAGTTGAGCCAAAAAAACAATAAATAAATAGGCCTCATACAAGCTTTTCTCGCATAGTCAGACCATGCGATATTTGTTTAGTATGTCGATATATATATATACACATATACATATACTGAAATACCTCGATGTTAGAAATCAATGTATAAACATGGTTTTCACAATACCCCTATTAGCATAAATTCATTTTTGCATAAAACCTAGAAAATATAAAAATATGAGTTCATATATATAAATATATATATACACATGTAAATGTTTAAGGAACTCACACTACACATTTTCACAAAGAAAATGCATGAATTGTCAAAAATGCTGATAAACGAGAATTTTCTGTTGGGAGAACTATTTTGATATCAAACTAAACCTTAAACATCATCATATATATATATATATATATAGTTTTGATATCATTATTAGAATAATAATCTTTAAGGGTAAATATAATTTATTTAATCATCATATTAAACCAAAATGAATTAAAACATAATAACCATACTCATCCATTATTTATTCTGAAATTATTTGTACGTAATAAAATAGATGAATGTATATATATAGGTATTTATATATATGTGTACATATATATATACATACAAATATATATATACTACCTGAAACTAAAACAAGGTAAAACATTAAAATCCCTTTGCTTACATGAAAACGAAACCAGTTACTAGTTTTAAAATAATCCTTAGAAGAAAAAGGATTATAGAATATACGGTTCATGGAATTATATATATATATATTTATATATATATATATTCGACCAAACTAATCTCAAGGTAAAACCATCAACTCTTAGGTCTACTTGTTTTTAAAGCTCGGTTATGAGATACAGGGGAACCTACAAGAAGGATTCTGGGATCCGAAATGCATGCAAGTTTCATTTATATGTTAGTTTATATATACATATGTATAACTATGTATATACATAAACCTAAACCGAACCAAGCCCAACATCGAGGAAAAATGGTCCCTTACCTAGACTGAGGAGGAAGAGTCGGATTGGCAGAGGAGAGGAGGAGTTTGCTAGAGAACTTGGGGTGCTTGAAGGAAGATGGAGAGGGATGAGAGGATGAACTCGTAGGGTTCATTTACATGGGAGGGGATATTAAAAATAACAACAGGTCTTGGCTCAAGCTTCACGGGGGTCCTACTGCTTGACTACAGAAGGTAAAGACAGGTGCCTTAGTTGGAGAAAAGAAATCCAACAACACAATAATGAATATATATATATATATATATATATATATATATATATTATATATCCTTACCCTAAAACATTGGTTCGGTGGATAAGGGATGAGATGGAATGGAAGTAGGATCGTGGAAAGGTGAGGACAAAGGGAGCCTCTGAGGGTCATGGGTGAGCACGAACGAAGAGGAGCATTTGAGAGGGAGAGGAGGTGAAGGTGACGGCTACTGATCACTGGTTTGCTGGGGAAGATGACACCGGACGTCAAGGGAAGCACTCATGAAGGTCGACGGTGAGGCGACGAAAAGGTCATATAGTGGTGCTGAGGAGACGGTGCTCGGGCAGATGATGGCGAGGCGACAGCATCGGTGGCGTCGCTGGTGGTGCCGTCGTCGGCCTGTTTTGTTGCGCGAGGATGGTGGCGAACTCCCCCTTCCTGTTTTGTTTTTTATATTTATTATCTTTATTATTTTATCCAATATCATTATTATATTAATTTTTTTCTTTGTTTAGTCATTCTGTGAGTCTCATTCCCATTCATGATTTGAATTTATTTATTGTTACCTTTTTATTTTGAATTCTTATATTATAACATGTTTATTTCTTTTTTGTCTTTATTCCCAAATTACTCCTGTGATTTCAACCCTACCATTTTATTATCTTTTATTATCTTATTATTTATCAAATATATTATCGTTATATTATTATTCTATTATTATTATATTCAAAAAAAATTCAACAGTTAATTTTATTTTAACAATACTTTAAAAAGATAAAGTATTCTAATACTTTAATTATTATACTCATTTATAGACAAATATATATATATATATAAGATTATTAAGTTTGTAAAAATGAAACTTATTAAAATGATAAGTTTATCCGATTATTTATAAATATATAAATATATAAATATATTTATTTATATATATTATCATTTGAAAATTAGATTTTATAAATCAAAAATATTAATACATTTATAAATTAAATTAAATTCTAATTATGAAAATATATTTATTCAATTGTTATTATTAATTTTATAAACATATATCACCATAATATAATTTTTTTAAAACAAATACTTATATTTTTTTTATTCATTTTATTAATATCTCAAAACATTTAGACTATTTATAAAAACATTTATACATATATATACCATATTTTCGTTTTTATATAAATATACATATATATAATTTGTTTTATTTATATAAATAACTCAAATTACACATTTTTATTTAACACGTAAATATTTTATGCATTTTTCATAATATAACCATTATATGAATAATTACAAATATATTCTAATTTATATGAAACACACATGTATTAATTATTAACCCTAAAATATTTATATAATATTATTATTTATTTCATTATTTATAAACATGTATCTATATACATGAAATTCCAAAATTAATAACAACAATTTTATTATTTTGATAAAACATAATTATTTCATGTTATTGTAATTTTTATAAACCAAATAATAAACTAATTTTATAAATGGTTAAATTGAAAAGCTTTAATTTTTATACAAATTATATATTATTAATAATTTTATAAAAATATAATCCAAAAAATAATTATAATTTCATATATATGTATATATATCATTTTTTTAAATGTACGAAAGCATGTAATTATTCATCTGTTTGCATAAAATAATGTATTTCACTACATAATGTCATATAATAATTTCAAATTGGAATGCATAGTAAAATTATAATTTTATAATAATATTAGTTTTATTAACAAATTAATTTAATCATAATTTTATGATGATAATAATCCAAAACTATATATATAAAACAATTATATATATAAATAAAATACATCGCTTATTATTATTACTAAATATATTTAATTAATTTAACACGTCATTATGTACTTAAATAATGACATTTTTTATAAATCAAAGCATACTTTTTTCATTTTGAAAATACATTTTTTTCTAAATTTTTTTATGACATTATTTTCTTAAATTAAAATAATTTAAAATTATTCTTTAAAGAATGTGAGATAATATTTACTCTCACAACCTCACTATTTAATGTAATAATTATTATTATGACACATAAAAATGTCAAGGTGTTACAATTAAGACCCATATAATGGATGAAATTTCGATAGCGAGTTCATAGTCGGACTTGAATAAATATATGATCATAGGTTAATTTGTGTTAGGATATTTGATTTCCATAATCTAGAAATTAATATAAGCTCTATGTAGTGAGATAATATTCTTGAATAAAATCACATAAAATTTAACTAAAAGGATAGTAATAAGATTTGTAGGAAACAAATTACCATAAACATTAATTGCTAAAGAGTTGTAGACATGAGATACAATAACCGCTTGATTAAGAGTTTTCCCTAATGATTCAATATTCAGCTTTTGGGATAGCAATTTCATGATCTTAGGAAGGTTTCCATATATTAAGAAGTGTATAATACGAGAATAGAATAAGAAATTTATAGTTATTGAGTGTATAATGAGTGTACCTTAAAATACATCCTTTTCATGACCCACTTCATTGTTTGTGATTACGTGAGCCGTACATTTATTCCATGGATTGTGAGTTTTTAAATTTAAATTTTCATAAATAACCCTTGGATGGGTGAAATACTTTTCATAGTTCCAAAATTATTCTCATTTAAAGAATAATAATTTTAGGGTTAATTTAGGAAGAACTTTATTTCCCTTTATCATGTTAACTAAATAATTCTTTTTCCCTTGGAAGTGTGTCTCTCTATTCAATCACTAACCACATATAAAACATTTTATAATTCCTTTGATACATTCTATTGGGTGATTTTCCCACATTTTTACATTTATAAAGTGGAATCCTTTTTTCACCATGGTCAATTTCACCTCAAATTTCATGAAACACCATGTTTCCTTTATTTTGTGTGATTGAGAGATCTACAAGATTTACGTTGTTAATCCTAACATAATATATATGGTTTATAATAACCATATGTTTTCAACACCAATTCTTACCTTATTTGGTTACTCATTTAAAAAATCATTATGTTGTACATTGCACTCATTATTAAATAAATTTATGCATGTTCTAGTGATTAAATAAAATAAAAAAATTTAGTGTAAGAATCAAGAATGAATAATAAAAATAAGAAGTTATATGATAAAAAACATAATCCTATGATATCCAAAATTATGAAACCTTTATTTTAAGCTATGTGGTTTTAGGTTCATACTACATCACTTTGGGTTAATCTTAAGTTTTTAGTCCATATCATCTTATTAATTATATATTAATCCCAAAAAAATAATCTATAATACCAATTAATATGGACCAAACCTCCAATACTATATCTGGTGGTAAAAATAAAAACCTTATAGATATTATTTGATTCCTAGCGATACAACCCTATCACAATACGCTTATATTTTACATCAATTCCATTATTTAAACATCCAATATCAAAAATTCATTTAATCCCATAATCCAAATCTTCACTTTCTTTAGATGTAAGACTTATAATCTCTTTATTTTACAGGAAGTTTTCAAAATTTATCAAAAATAGTCTTCTCATGTAATACCATTTTGGAAACATCATACATAATACTCTTCTTCATAGCCTAGGGAATGGAAACATAAAAAAGGGGTGATGTCAAATGCTTTGTAATGGTAAACATAAGAGATAATAATAAAAATCATAAGTCGATATAGGATGATCATGTGTGTATTAGAACATAATCAAGGTACATGGTCATAACATATTATAATTATACCCAATAAAAAATATCATAAATCATGAGTCATGGAATAAGGTATTATTTAGGATAATATATAACATGAGTAATAAGCATTTGGAAACATGTGTAAATAGTATGGGAATATGAAATATACTGTGTTCATTCCATATGAATATGGAATGAATATGATATAGAATATTCATCAAGGTTAACTACCAATATTTTCATTACAAAATGGTTTAGTATAACCTATTAACCATAATATATAAATATTTAGTTAACCTCCTTTGTACATTTTTTGGATTGGGATAACCATCCATGTACCATTTTTTTATTTTTCTCACCACCCATGTACACTTTTGGTCTTGATCTCACCTCTTGTGTACCCTTTCATGTTTGGGAGAACCTACCATGTACCCTTTGGTATTGGTGTTACCACTTATATAATTTTTTGATATGATGAAATATAAAACATTACCCAATAAATTGGAGGGATTTCATACCCACCCATCATATAATGTTAAATCATATATATATATATGTGTGTTTGTTTGTGTGTGTTCCATAAGAACTATAAAAAATTATAATATTATCGTATCTAAATTAACATGTATGAAATAAATGGGTTCAATACGGATTTCTAAAATACATAATCCTATGAAATACTGAGGAAGAAGTAAGATGGTATCCTTATATCATATCCCAAATGAAGCATAATAACATTACTAAATGTTTCTATTGATAAATCATATGGATTACTTTGTAAAACCATGATAAAATATAGATGAATAATATTAAATAAAAATTAATAATATGGTGATAAAATATCATTATATAGAAAATGGAAAAGGAAAACTTCTCTTCACTCTTTTGAAAAATGAGTCAGTGTTAATATAAAATGACCCATGGAAATAAACATTAAAAAGATTCATTTCAATGTTTTCCAAATAAATTTGTGGAAAATATAAAATTAACTTAATAAAAAATTTATTTATAGATAATATCATCTATAAAATAAAATATATAATATGAATATGGTGGGGAATGATTCTAGACTTAAAATAAGAGATAAGGTTAGCTCCACTTACTTTTATTGGATGAATTATGAACCAAATGAAGGTAAAATATTACAAATATTGTTAAAAAAACATGAATAACTAGAGGAAAAAATCTATATATTTTTAGATATAAATAAAATATATTTTACATATATTTTATTTCAATCATAAAGAATCTAAATTTTAAAAGGAAATTGGTAATGAAACCATAATGAATTTGGTGATTTTTGAATCAAAAGCCCTTGAAAGATAAAACAAAAGATATAATTTTAAATAACATTAATTTAATTACAATTATGATGAAAAACATACATAGTGTAATATATACACTACATAAAGTAATATAAGTGGTGATTATGGAACATATCTTAATGAAAATAAAATCGATATGAGAAACCCTTTCATTTACTCTCTAATTGAAAGAAATAAAATTAACCTCATAAATAATAACATAACAATATTAATAAATTATTTCATAATGTTATTAATATATAATAACTTTTATAATCATTATTTCTAATCGTCCATTATATATATACTCGTTAGTTATTGTTTTTTTCATCATTGGATGTTAGTAACATTGATTATTTCATGAAATATTTGTAATGGGTATTTTAATCCTCATTTTTTTATAAAAAGCTCATTATTTTGATATTATTAAAGTTATATGTATAATTTTTTCCAATTATTTATTCATTACCATATTTATTTGATGGAATTTAATGGTATGGTTCATGATAAAAGAATCCATGACAAGCATGTTTGGGGTTATTTACCAATAACAATAAGTTATTTTATACTAGTTATTCATTTTAATTTCATCATTATGAAATAATATTCAGGAAATAAATTAATCCTTAATTTCATATATTACTATTATTAATGTCCGGATACTTATTAACTTTGAAATGATGATGTTGGTAAGATATCATTCATGTTGGTGGTCAAATCGACCCAAACTAAAACATCTAATACTAATAAATAAGTAAGATTTTATAGTTATATAATTGTAATAACATTTTCTTCGTAGAATTATTATGTTAATATAACATAAATATAGTGTAAAATCATATTTATGAATAGTGTACATAATAATGTAATTGAAAACTAATGTGGATAACTATGTACTTACATTAATTAATACCCTCATTGAAATGAGTTCCTTCATAATGATGGATTTAGGCTTCCTTATTAAGACAATAAGCTACCAAACCTCTAATAATTATTTAAAATAGAAGAATAATGGGAATGGATGAAGGTGATATTAAAATGAAAATATTGTTTTTAATGGAGTATATAAGGGGTTAATTTATAGATGATTTAATGTGTCATTTCTACAAATCCTCATTCCATAGTGTTTAAGGTTGTCATTTGGAAACAAATGTATAGAATTTGGAAAAAAATAGATTTGGGATACATTTTTGTCGATATATACCTCATACCACATTTATATATAAGGTTTTATTATATTTTAAATCTTTATCACTAAGATTAACCCTTTTTACATCATTTTTCATCTATCGTGGTAAATTATTTTTTACCTCGTAAACTAATTTTTAAACCTAAAACATAAATTGAACCTATTAAAGAATTTTTAAAAATATATTAATAATTTATAATCCATTTAGTCTCATTTAATTTAATAATATAGTAAATTTATCTTTTAAATGAAAATATAAAATAAATAAGAAAAATGTTTTTATAGAAAAATAAATTTTTACATATTCAATGTTATTAATCTTATTTATATAATTTACTAATTACATAAATTATAATATATTAGTTTATGAATTGAAACATTTCATTATAATAATCCTTTAAAATTGATCAATTTTATTTATTAAGATAAAAAACATCACGTTAAAAATAGTTCCTTGAAAATTATCTCCTTTTTAACATTAAATGATTTTATCACATCCACAAATAATTAATTATTTATCTTCTAACAATTAAAATTTATCAAAAAATGGGTATTAAAATATTTATTTGAATTTTTGAAATACAAAAAATTAATCTGTAATAATAATAATAATAATATATAATGCATAAATATATATCTTAGTAATAGTAAATTTTAATTAAATATTATCTCTTAATTTCATTCCAAAATCATTTATTATTTATCATTTTTAATTTGTTACTAAATATTACAGAAATTAAATTTACATATTGCATACATTTAAACCCAATGATTGTATATCAAATGACCATATTTACAATTACCATATTTCCAACTGCCATATATCTTGGGACCATATATAATACGGTCATATTTCATTCCAATATATATATATATTTGGAAGGATCACTAATATTATTCATCCTATTTACATCTCTCTAAAAATGTCTATTATATTTCTAATTTTTTCCCTTCATTCCATATTTATAATCAGGGTTATGATCTTAATGGAGAACCACGAGGATAATATTTCATATTCAAGGTTTTTAATTTATTTTTGGATTTATTATTCTTTTATTTTTCTTAATAGTGTTTCATATTGCATTATCATAATGTATTTATGTTTACATTTTATTGTAATATTTTATCTCAATACAATTTATCATCATTCATTTAAATTTTTATTTCATTTGTACCAATTTATTCAATATAACAAATAATTAAAAGAAAATTCATAATAAAATATTAAGATGTTATAATATCACTCCCTTTACCAAAGACCTTCCATTAATTTAGGGGGGGTTTCAAGTTGAAGATAAAAAATTATATAAAAGGTATTATCTTAAGGAAAAAATAACATTTCAAAATTATTTTGATTATCTTGAAAAAACTTTTGGCTTATGATCAATCTATAATCACCTCTAAGAAGTGTCTCTCAATACTACCAAAAAAACTAAAGAGGAATGAAAAATCTAGATATATAAATATGGAGCGTAATAAATTGAGATTCATAGTGGTATAAGTGGCATACAAATCATTTAAAATATGAAATCCTTGGATTTTGGATAATGGTTTCTCATAATACGTGATTGTAAATACACAACTCTTGAAGATTATCCAAAGGTATGATTGAGGATATGTTACTTTCTGTAAAAATGGATCACTTAATGTGAAAGGAGTTGGAAGTACTAAAATTTGTGAAAAGAAGATTGAATCAAATGATGTATTGTTTATTAACTCTCTTTGTTAAAATATCATGAGGGTCTCTCATTTTTTTTTATAATGGTAATGTGGAGATATTTTAAAATAATAGATGTATTGTTAGAATGAAAAAGGATGAAACAATCATCATGAAAGGATAATAAAAAATTGGTGATTTATTTCATATTTTTTGCGATAAAAATACATTTTTAATGAGTGTGAAAGAATATAATGAGCATTGGAATTGAAGAATCGTCCATTTTGGTCAAAAGAACATGGGAAAATTATTAATTATATATCTCTACTATTTTTACTAAAACTAATTCATGTGAGAAGAAACACATGTAATGTGTGTTATAAGATAAATATAGAAAACAAAAGTTATAATATTTTGGAGATAAAATAAACTAAGCCTCTTAAATTGTTACACTTAGATGTTTGTGGACCAACAATCTAAAAATAAACTAAAGGACATAATTGCTTTATTACTCTTGTTTATGATTTTACTTATATGAATTATATATATTTTTATTGAGTAAATAACAATTTTTTAGTTGGTTTAATAATATCTGAATATGTGTTAAAAATAATGTCAAATGTATTATCAAAATATTTTATTCTGATAATGAATCGAAATAAAACAATGATGTATTTTGTAATTATCTAGAGAATAATGACTTTAGGAATGAATATTTCAATCTATAAACACCCCAATAAAAATAAGTATCTAAATGGAAAATATAATGTCTATAAAACATGTGTATAAAAATTTAATAAAATCATGGCACATAAAAATATTTCGAGATACAATACGCAATAGTGATCATCCACTTTTTAAATTGATATTTATTAACAAAAGATTTGGTGAATACACCTTAGTTTAGGAATACACCCAATTTGAATAGATTAAATGTATTTGGTATCCCATGTTATATGTAATTGTTTGTAATTTATTAGACAATTTCCTTTCAACTTTAATGTATTGGAAGTGATGAGAAGAGGTTAGGGAAAGAAAAAGTATTTAGAGCTAAAATTTCAACTAGATGGGTACTTTACTGAGTGGTATTATGTGTTGAAACATCAGAAGTTGGATGGAGAGTTTGGATGTGTCTTGAATCTTGTTTTATAGCTTAGTTAATGAGTTAAGAGTGTTTTTTGTCAGTTTTTTCTAGTCAGTTATTTTTTATTATGGTGTGGTTTATAGTATTGGATCATGAAAAGGACATGAGGGATTCCTGGTTTATCTTCCATAAAGTTGAGTATAATAAGATTGATGTATATTTTTCTATATATCCCCATATCATTCTTATATGGGAAAGTACCTAGGTTATTTTGAAGTGAGTCTCTATATTACATTAAAATTTTTAGGTTTCTGGTACCATGGTTGTTTGGTTCAGGGTATAGTGGTCTCAATATGTTTTTAGTTAACATTACATAAGTTATATTTTATATATTATTAATCTCATATAAGGTAGTGTTTTTGAGTGGTTATTTTATTTTTAATATAGAGATCGAGGTTATTAGTTTCGTTGATTTAATCTATCTATGTCTTATTTCATTATGGTTCTTTCCACAGCCTCATGGTTCGGTTTGGGCTTTGTCAGGTTTGAGGTAAGGAGGTAAGGGTTTTCATTGAGTTTCTCAAAGGATCGTTCATTACAATTAGGTCAGCTTGGTTCTTATGTGGTCTTCCTTGAATTCCAAAATTTTTTGGAGTTTTAGCCATCACATTTAAGAAGATATAAGGTAATATCATAGTGTCATTTTAAATGATATTCTATACATAACCATATTATAATGTCATTATAACCTATCATTCTATGGTTTTTTAAATTTAAATCATTATTATAAATATAGAAATATTCTTTTAATTATATATTATTTCTATAAAATCATTTCAACTCTTGGATACTTTAGGTAAGTATTTGGTTATATTTTTCCATCATTATATTTGTGTTGGACCTTCTCTGTAATATATGAACTCTTATGATCCAAAGTAAATTCACATTCACTTCTCTTTTGTTTTCTTCTTATCCTTTATTGTAGGGGTTGTTTAGATATAATGTTAATTAAAATGTTATATTTTGTTTTCTGGTTTCTTTGGATAATGGTCAAGGATATGACTCGCAATTGGTATTCTTGTGTTGGGTAGCTTTTGATTAGAGTTTCCATGTCATCTCATGCAGCTATTGTTAAACATTTTCTTGTGGTAGGGGATTTGAGACTTGTAATTCATAAATAATGATAAAATTGTTGATTAACAATTATTTAGATTGATTATTTTTATGGAATTAATTAACCTAATCATGATATTGAATTTTAATAAAGAAATATTATTGGTTGGGGGTGGTTTATATGTTATTTATGAACCCCTATTTTCATTACATATATGTCGATGGTTTTGTTGATATATTTTCTATGATATACATATTTATTATTATTATATATGATTAAATTACCATTTTTAATGGTTTAATTATTTAAAAATGGTAAATAATTGGTTTGTGAAATTCTATAATTCTGATATGGGAATTAGAAAATAAAACCATTCTTTGATATGAATGAATATTCAAGGAGAATATCTTTAGGGTGAATTGATACTATGTTTCCCTTTTTTATCTCATATTCTGGATCTTTCTTTTTGTGATTTTAGGTTTATGTATGTTTTCTTATATATTTTTGTAATGATATAGTGTGTATTTTTTGTGGTAGTGGTGGATGGGATATCTTATGATTGTGGTTGTAGTGGCATGGCTAGTTATGTGAAATGGGAGTGGTTTGTGGTTATTTGGGTGGATGTCGACATGTTTTGTGGGGAGGTTTATGTAGTTATGGGGTTGGTTGTTTTGGGAGTGAGTTATAGATTCCTACTATCTCGGAATATAGTTATAATTAAGTATCTCGGCAAAAGGTGATGGTCTAGGAATGGGAAATAATAGGTTTTAAACTTATTAAAAATTAAGGATAATTGTCACCAAGGTAGAAATTATTAAGTAGTAAATGATGGTATAAATGTGATTCATTATTATGAAAATGGTTAGTGGATAGAAATAGTGTGGGATTAAATGAATAGCATGATGAATGTAATGAATCTTGTAAATAATAAATCCAAAATCCAACAGATGATGTGCTGAAATAGAAAATAAAAAATGATTTTATTGTTGTTCAGTTAAGATAGTTTAGGATTTTTGTGTTGTATTTATGGATAATTTTTCTAGCTAGAGATGATGATAGTGAGGTATTTTCTATAGAAAGATGTGGTATTTATTTGAATATAAACTCATATTTTTTGAATGTGTGTGATTATTATATTCTTGTATTTTATTATTTCTTACACACCACCTCCCATGTTAGATAGCCTTACCTATTCCCATATAGTTTTGTGTTCCTATTATTTTCCCTAATATTCTTATTGAAGAGGGATCAAATGGATGAATACTTCATCTTCCTTTTTCCTCTCTTAGAGGAGTAGTATGAGTGGTGATGGATTATGGTAGGTCTATTAATATATTTTGTACTAGATTAAGGATTTAGTCTATATTATATTTCATCACTCATTTATGTGGTTGTGATGAAAATACATGGTGGTTAAAAGCTTGTTAGGAGGAGGGAATTAAGATAATATACTTCATATTTATGTTAACTTACTATAATAAGGTTTTGGAATATGATTTCATTGTGGTATGTGGGGATTATGTGGTAATGGATATTTAGTGGTATACGGTAGTGGATATGTGATGATGATGAAGATGATGATATGGTTTGGGAATGTGATATATGGTTGTGATGTGAGATATGATGTGTCATGGTGTGATTGTGTAATGGATGGAAGCAACCATGTGTTTTTATTGGCGTTTGAGAGAAAAAACCTTTGTAAAAGTGGTTTCAGGATGCCTTCTAGATATTTTTTATTTATTTTGTGTTATTATACTTTAATGAGATATTTGGTAAGGCTTCAATACTAATTTTGGGTGATAGTTGATCATATTTAGGTGAAGGTTGGTTGTATAATTTTTTAACTATGGATTTTGTATGCTTATTCCACATTTTCATTAGGGGTTTTGGGGATGATCCTACTGAGTATACATGTATTCTCAAACACTCACAAACACACACACAGATATATATATATATATATATATATCCATTTTTCAGTTTCTAGGATGGATTTTTTATTATTCTAGGGAATACTAGCTCATATATTTCATTTATCGATGTTTTTTTGTTATTCTATAAGTTTTACTAGTATGTGTTTTGTTTTGTGAGATCTTTCTTAAGTATAAAATTTAAAAACATTATGTTTTTGGTTTTATATTATATATATTTTATTAGTGGTTTTTATTTTTATTTTTCATAGGATTTATAATTGAAATTCCTCCCATTCAATTATTTTATTCCCTCGATGCTAGTTACTAACTCGTAGCCAATTAGAGTCGAGATTAAGGGGTCACACTTATCTTCATAATTGGCCTAGGAGGGGTACATAGTGGTGGAAGTTCATGAAAGAGTGATGTTGGATATTTTATTTATAGTTATGAAGGATGATAAAGTTAGGCACTAGTGACGACTATGTGGATTTTGTAAGATTCCAACTTTCATCAAGCTCAATACATTATGTGGAAAGGAACATATGTTATGGAATTGGAATTTGTGTCCCCCTAGGAACCAATAAAGGAACAATATATTATCAAACATACTAGGAAAATTTTTTCTAATTGTAGGCTGGAGACCTAGGTGTGGTACATCAATTATGATTTTTTGAAACTATGTTTGAATTCTGGTGATTCTAGGAAATGAAAATGAATCTAATTAAATGATCTTATATATAATTATATATTCTAGGATTATAGATTCATTTATTTCTAGAGACCTATGTTAAGGTTTTAAGGATGAAATTTGGTTCTTTAAATATTGCTTTGTATTTAATCTACCATCTCAAGATGTTATTGGTGTAGTTTTTCTTTGTGTTTTGAGTTAGTTCTTGTATTCATTTATTTCCATATACGGTAACTCTGTACAAACCATTTTATTTAATTTTATACATTTTTATTGTTTAAAGGGATATAAAAATAATATTGATTTTAAACACTATGAAGAAATGATGCTTACCTGAAGTAAGTGATGAATGGAAAAAATTGAAACCTTAACAATATTGAAACAAACTTCATGCTTTTGAGATTTTCTTAAAATATATAATTGGAGTATTTACCTTGGTTCATTCTTAATAGTTTCTTATATGTTATAAAGATAAAATACCTTTGAATTGGATAACTTGAATTGTTAAAGCCCCGTATTTTAATATTTTTATAACAAGTTGTGCATAAATATATATTTATTAGTTTTAAAGTTAAATATGTAGGTTTTTATCAGGTAAAGAGTATGTTAGTATTTTATAATTTGAACTAAAAATATGATAAATGTATATAATATTTCTTCCTGGATATATATGATATGTAAAATAAATAATATTAAATATGATATGTAAAGTGACCAACTACTTTCATACATGATTATTACGTAATTTTGAAGATAAAAAACATAATAAAAAATAATCTAGAATTTAAAGGTTTTGTGTTTGGGAAAATTAGTTACGTATAATGTAATCATATACAAATCGTTACACATTATTTGATTACTTTACCATATTTCTCATATTAGATTTCATAGTCTTATTAGTATATGTGGTCACCTAAAGATGTACATCAGAAAAGGGGTGAGTTAAAATCTTGTTAAGGATATGAATAAATGGGATGGAACTTTATACATGAAACAATATAGTATAGTGGCAAGGATACTCATCATAATCATATAATAAGAAATGTACCGTATTTAAACTAATGATGTAATAATTTGAAAATTGTGTGGAATGAGAAATATGCATAATAATAAAAAATCATAACATTATGGTCAAATCTCAAATGTAATTTTTGAGTATAGATAAAATCATTTTCACTCATAACATATGTTTACAAATCATCACTTCATAATTTATGAACAAAGATAGCATAATGTTAATGTATAATAAATATGATCTATTGAGATATATCACATTATACAATGAATTATAGGGATATGTAATTCCATTTCCACCCATTTTATCATGATATTCTAATAATCATGCATGCATATAGAAAAAAACATAAAACAATCATAAACCTGAAAGAAACTAGTAACATCCCGGGTAAATAAAGAATATAGAATTTTCATATTTATTAATATTTATGAATTAAAAATTAATTTTACTTAAAAGGAGATTGCATGTTCGATGGATTACCTAATATGAAACAATGGGATTCTTTGAAATCTTATGTTACACACAACGTTAAGTTATACTAAAAAATAATAATATATTATTATTATTTTAAATAGTAGTTAATGGATAGCCATTATATTGGCGAGAATGAAAAAAAACTAACTAAAATATGATTAAACAAGTTTATTAATGTATTTTACATTTATCCAATAAAAGATATAGGCATAAAATTTGAGTGAATCCAATTTTAAGAATAAATACTCTAATATTCTTTAAAAGGATGATTTATCACCTTTTTATGGAGAACACTTTTTAAATATCTTTTTTTCACTCTTATAGGTTTTATTTTACAAAATAATATTCTTCATTAGAATTGGGACATCAAAATTTACTTTGGATGAAAGTTTGGCATTTTTCTGATAATGTTCATTTTTAATGAATAGTGAAAAATAATGCATTTTAATTCAAAGTTGCCTTTTAATCTAAGTTATATATATAGTTAAAATATTATTCTAATTGTTTTTAATGTTTAATTAGATTATATTTCTACCATTGAATCCAATCTTGGTCATTGGAAGTAATTTCACTTTGAAATTGGACATAAACAAGTGTCAATCATTTGATAGTTATTATTTCATAAACACACGCTTTTGGTTTTGACAATAGGAATTAATTTTAAATTAATTTCTTCCATTTATTTGTTTTGAATTTGGAAATATAGATTCCAAATTTGGTATCAGGAGGTCCAGATTGTGTAAATAGTTAACATTTATATTTAGACATTTTGAATACTTACTTTTGTAAATATTTTATTTACCATGGTTAAAGTGAAATTCTGGTAAATAAGGGTGAAAAATATTATTATTATTATATTAAATTACCCAAATATGTTTATTAATCCTATTGGTTGGTACATTCCCTACCATGGGCATTCTTGGATCAATTTTGGGACCCCATGGATCCATTTATGAGTGATAATGACACTTTATATTAATTAATTTAAAGTAAATATAAAAATGACACCAACATATATCTTGTAGTAAATAAATTTTTACATGGGGTTATATAAGTTATATATTAGAATATAAATATTAATTTTAAATGTAAAAAAATCCTACATCATGGTATTTTATTTATAATTTTAAGACATCAAATAAATAAAATTATTTCTGACATAATGATGATGCAGTGATTACCATTTTAATAAATGATTTAAATAAATGAGATTATAAAATAAAAAAAACTATCCAAAAACAATCCAATTCTTATTGGATGATTTTATTTATAACAATAGTAATCTTATATTTTTATTTAATTAGTTTTTGACCATTTGAAACTGAAAATTAGTATACAATAAAATAATGATTTGACACATACTAAAGAGCCCCTCCTCCCCCTTATAAAAAGAGATCATATCCAACCCATTAATTACACTTCTCAAGCCCCTTGGATCATCCAACATCTTCCAAAATAATATCCCAACATTCCTCTATTCCTCCTAGAATCCATACCTTAGGCATAAGATACGTCAAGAAAGCCTTTTGGTTCAAACCAATGGGGGTTATCCGATTTAAAGGTAACGTCTTCCCTCAAGTTCACTTATTTTATTTTACTTCTCCAACCCCCTAAAATATATTTATTATTTTATTTTATAAAAAAAATAGTATCTTAAATATACTAGGTTTTTGTTATGAAAATTATTCTAATTACACTTCCACACACCTCTATTTAATGGGTAAAGAACATATTGTTTCTATGGATGGTGAACTAACGCCTCATGAAATGATGATTGTTCAAAAAATCTCCTACCACCTCTTATGGTGGACATTAAGATGTAACTATATATATATGTGATATATATTATATTTATATCATCTCTATGCCTCTTTATTTTTCATTTATTTCATGCCTTATGGTTTTTATAATGGGTAAACACAATAATATCATTTGAGGAAGTGTGGACTACCACCCCCTCAAAGTTATATGACTCATTAATACCATACATTGAACGTATAAAGGATGGAGTTACTGATATTATATATTATATTATACTGTAACTATATTATGCATATGTATTAGTAATTTTTCATTCAATTAAATACAAAATAGAAATGAAAGTAGCGGCCATGTGTACTTACAGATTACCATCTCCATTAATAGTGCATTACATTTCTTATCTCCAAATGTTTTGTACTGTTATAAATACATCTATATAATGAATATATATGATATATATGATAGCTAAATCATGAATATAATTCTATATATAATGGAATTTTTACCACAATGACTACATGTATTTATAAGAAGTTCTTTTTTGACTCAATTACCAAATATCGAGAAAATGACCATTATTTACTTAAATGATTATGTAATGTTTATAACATGGTAATAAGTAATATAAAATGAATAATAAACTTTCATAATTTTTTTAGGAAAGTAGAAAGTAACTTTAGTATATTATTCTGGAGATTAAAGAACGAATTAGTCAATTCGGACATGAGGTAAGAGACTTCATCTCAATCTTCTTTCATTGAGGCATATTTTGATAATGTACCCCTCTTTATTTTATATGGTATTTAATAAACCCCTTTGACTTTTAATTTCATTCAAAGGGAATCATTATTTTAATAAGTGTTTTACTAAAAGAAAAATGAATGTTTTTAACATTTTCGGTGATAATGACCTCTCCACGAGCGTAATCGTTAGTTGGCTTCCTCTAGAAGACATAATTTTTTAAAGGAAATGAAACCCCGTATTACATTTTTGGGTGTTTTGGAATTAAAAATTGGTTTTGAAATTGATTACTTTTGTCAATGTATTTAAATGATATATTGTGATTTCAATGCAGAAATGTTATTTTTCCTTTATGATTGTTTTATGTGTAATGATTATTTTATGGTTCTTGAGCATTGTTTATGCATATAGGTGTGTCCATGATAAACCTTTTGCAGGTGAGCCTGAGATATCTCTCCAATGAATTGGGTAATATGATGGAGGAAAGCTTTAATGTTTCTCCTAAGAGATTTAGGGAATATACTATGTTGGGTATTCCGACATAACTCCTTATGTAGCAGTGATAGCTAAAATTTAAGTATGATACAGATGCCACATTTTACCTTTTTTTATTTGTGATTTATATGTGTTACTCATAAATCTTATTATTTCATGAGGTATGTTAAAGAGCTTATACTAGGTATGTATTTATGGACTAATTTTTTTTCATTATTTTATAATCCTTACTATGTTTTTATGCTCATCCCATGTTTTTTTGAAATGTTTTTCATGGGACTAAAAGATGAGTAGAGTCAAGGGTGGGATCACGGAAAAGTCATGTAGTCTAAAATATGGAACTAGACATGACTCTTTTTTTAAGAATTTTTATTTTATGAAAAAAATTGATACTATGTAAAAGCGCCTACTTTGTAATATTTTATATATAATGTAATAGTTGTGGCCTAATTCTCAATAACCCTAAACCTGAAAAGATCCTCAATGTGAATTCTTGACTTAACTAAAAATTATGTAATGTTTAAGGATGGGGAATTATAGTTGGTATAAGAGGTCAGTTTAAACAACTTTATGAGTAGAATATTGTTAAATTAATGTTCATAAATTAGTTTATGGTCAAATTTAAATGATATTGCATTTATATATTACCATGTTAACTCGCTTAAGATATTTATGTGTTTAGAATGGGTTTTTGCATAGAAAATAGGAAACTTATGATGAGATGCCATCTAGAGGAAGACAACCTTCCAATCATCAACCTCAGATGGTTGGAATCAGAACTGAATAGTTTTTTGTAGTGATGGCACAGTTGACTCAGGCTATAAATGGTGGTGTTATCCATGCACGAGATCATCCATATCAGCCATAGAAGAAAATTTCAGTAGTTGATCATTTCATGAGGAAATATCCCCCATAATTTAGAGGATCATCTAACCATGTGCTAGATGATGGTTGGATTAAATCACTAGAGATGACTTTTGTTGTCATGGGGTGTTTAGAACATCAAAAGGTAAGTCTTTTCATTTATCATCTTGAAGGTGAAGATGGTCAGCGGTGGTCGATGGTGAAAAATATCAGGGATAGTGAGTATATTGATGATATTTATTGGCAAGAATTCAAAGGTATGTTTCTTGAGAAATATTTTCTTAAGTTGGTTCTTCTTAGGGTGGAAAAAATTCCTAGAGTTGAGGCAGGAAGATGACTCAGTGGCTACTTATGAATCAAAATCCACTCGAATGGAAAGGTATGATCCAAATTTCATACTAGATCCTAATATTAAAATCAAATATTTTTACTCAGGATTAAATCCAAAGT
This sequence comes from Viscum album, assembly GCA_963277665.1. Taxonomy (NCBI): domain Eukaryota; kingdom Viridiplantae; phylum Streptophyta; class Magnoliopsida; order Santalales; family Viscaceae; genus Viscum; species Viscum album. The sequence continues at coordinate 1,661,300,167 of OY728138.1, forward strand.
ATCAAAGGGATTTAGCTTCTCGTGGGTTTAAAAGTTATGAAAGACTTGTCTGATGTACGGAGAAGGTGTAAATGGAGTTTTTTGATGATCAGGTGTTCTTTTAAAAACAACAAAATAATTGGTCGATGTGGCAGATAAAAGGGAAGAACTCTTAAAAAAAGTCTAATGGTAAGAAACTTAAGTTTACAATTTGTGAAAATTGTGGTACAAAGCAAGCTGGGAATGTGTTTTGAATTCTGGTAAGTGCTACCGATGTGGTAACATCTTTCATAAGTCTCATAATTTCCCTGAAAAAGATCAGGGTAATGGTAAGACAAAATCTGATTTACAGTCAGTAAAATGTTTTAAATGCAATGAAATGGGTCATTATGCGAATGAGTGTCCAACTAGAAACTCAAACGAGGGAAAGAAGTAGGACTAAAAGCAGAAAGGTGTGGTGAAATACTATGCAACTACATAAGCATATGTCAGGCCATCGAATGAAGTGGTATTTGGTACTATGTTTATTCATTCATATTATAAAAATGTGTTGTTTAATTTATTATCTACACGTTATATCATTTCTGAGAAGTTTTCTAGTAAATTGGCAATTCCATCTCAAGATATGAATCCTGAACTTATGGTAAAAATGCCGGGAGGAAATGTTGAGACAAAAAAAAATTATAAGAAACATCATGTCCTTGTGTGAAGAAATAATCTACCTACAAACCTTAAGGTTTTTCTTATAATAGAGTTTGATGCTATTTTAGGTATGGATTGGATTTGTATTTATCATGATATGATTTACTATAGATTTAAAGAGGTTTGTTTTCATAAATAATTTCAGTTTGTATAAATGAACGAACCTGTAATTCTGATAACATATCATGAAGATGAGAAACTTGTAAAAGATGGAAATGAATGCTACCTTCAACATATTTTTGAAAAAAACTGAACTATTTAGATTAATGATGTGCTAGTGGTAAATGAGTGTCTTCATGTTTTTTCTGATGACATTCTTGGTATAATACGTGACCCAGAAGTTGAATTTACTATTGACTTAGTTCCGGATTCTAATCCAATTTCAAAACCCCCTTATCGAATCGCTCAAATTGAACTTTTAGAGTTAAAAAAGAAATGCAGAAGTTATTAGATAAAGGTTTCATTTGACCTAGCAGATCATCTTGGTGTTCTTCTGTATTTTTTGTTAAAAAGAAAGATGGTTCAATGGGACATTTCATTTATTATATAGCATTGAATAACATCACTATTAATAACAAGTATCTTTTTCATCCTATCGATTATTTGTTTGATCAGCTCCAGGTAGCTTAGTATTTTTCGATGACTGACTTGAGGTCGGGGTACCACCAGTTAAAAGTAAAGGAATCAGACGTTCTAAAGATAGTGTTTTGTACTAAATTTGGCCAATATGAATTTGTAGATATGCCTTTTGAGTTAACCAATACATATATTGTATTCATGAATCTTATGAATAGAATATCTGTGAGTTCTTGGATAAGTTTTTGGTTGTGTTTATTGATGATATTTTGGTTTATTCAAAAATTAAAGAGAAACATGAAAGTTATTTAATGGTTTTCTTACTAACCTTAAATGAAAAGAAACTGTATGGGAAATTTAGCAAGTGTGAGTTTTTGTTACAAAATATTTCTTTCCTAGGTCACATTGTTTCAAAATAATTTCATAAAATTTGATCGTGCTAAAATAAAAGTTGTTGAAGAATGGACATGACCTACCAATATTACAAGGATACATAGTTTTCTTGGTTTAGCAGGTTATTACTAGAGTTTTGTTGAAACATTTTGACAGTTATCTATCATAATGACTAAGTTAACTCGAAAATGTGTAGATTTCATTTGGAAAAAAGAGTGTGATGAATGTTTTCATGAATTTAATGGAAGATATGTGAATACTCTAGTTTTGGAACTGCCTTCTAGAAATAGTGAGTTTGTTATCTACAGTGATTCTTTGTTGAAAGAACCTGGTTGTGTCTAAATGCATAATAACTAGGTAATTGTATATTCTTCATGTCATTTGGAACCTCATAAGTTAAATTACCCAACACATGATTTAGAATTAGTTTTTTTTTGTCTTTAAAAATTTGGAGGCATCATCTGTATGGAGAAAATTGTGAAATATATTATGATCACAAAATTTGGAAGTATATATTCACTCAGAAATAATTAAACATGAGACAGAGTAGATGTATGTAATTAATTAAGGATTCGAATTTCATGATTCATTACCATCTAGGCTAGGAAAATAAAGTAGTTGATGCTTTGAGTATAAAGAGTAATTCTACATTAACCATGTTATGTTTGGAACTAGATCCTTTAATTACTGATTTGATGAACTCTGGCATAAAATTTTTTAGTGTATGAAATTCCTCCATTTTGTTTCAGGTGTCAGTGAAATCATCTCTATCAGATAGAATTATGCAAGTAACAAATGAAGACAGTGAGTTGCAGAAAAAAATAGAGTTGGTTCAAAAGGGTAAGTTTCCTGATTTTAACATTGATAAAGCTAGTGTTTTCAGGTTTGGGAAGAGATTATGTGTGTGTTGTGATTCATAGTTGAAGAAAGAGTTATTGTGTGAACCTTATAGTTCTTCATTTTTAGTTCATCCTAGAAATTCTATGATGTACAAATATATTCAAGTGTAGTGCTGGAGGGATGGAATGAAAAGAGATATTGCTGACATTATTGTTTAGTGTTTGACTTGTCAACATGTTAAAGTAGAGAGGCTGATACTGAAAGGGATGCTTCAGTCTTTATAGGTGCCAGAGCGGAAATGGGAAAATATATCCATGGACTTCATTGTAGAATTAACAAAGATATCTCGAGGTAATAATGAAATCTAGGATATTGTTGACTGATTGATTAAATCTGCTCATTTCTTTCCTATTTGAGATATTTTGTCTATATATCAACTTTTTCATTTTTCTGTTGAAGTGATACTTAGGTTTCATGGAGTTCCCCTCTCCATTGTATCTGATCACGATCTCAGTTTTATTTATTACTTTTGGAAAGGCCTTCAGAATTCATTGGGTACTGAATTAAATTTTATGATTTCTTTTCATGCTCAATCAGATGGGCAGTTAGAATGAACTGTTTAGAATATGGGAGATATGATATGTGCTTGCTAAATGGATTACAAGGTAAGTTGGGCCATTATATTTATTTGGTAGAATTTTCTTATAATAAATGTTTTTATTCAGGTATACAGATTGATTTATTTTAGGCATTATATGGAATTAATTTTGGAACTCCATATTTTTTGGATGAATTAGGTGAAAGGAAGCTGATGGTACCATAATTGGTAGAAAAGATGGAAAAGAAAGTCCAGTTGATTCAGAATCACATGAGAATAGCTCAGAGCAATTAGAAAAGCTATGCAGATAACTATAGGACAGATCTTTCATTTGAGGTAGGTGATCATGTCTTTCTCAAAGTTTCTCCATGGAAAAGTTTCATGTGTTTTGGTAAGAAGGGAAAGTTCAGTCTTAGGTTTATTGGACCCTATTAAATCCTTGAGAATATTGGATCAGTAGCCTACAGAGTGGATTTACCTCCAAGTTTATCCCAGGTACACAACGCTTTTCATGTTTCAATGTTGAGAAAGTGTATTCTGGATCCATCCCATTATTTTTAGTCTATAGGTAGTTTAGTTGGAAGAGAATCTTTTATAGGTGGAACAACCATTAATGATTCTTGATCGAAGAGATTAAGTATTGCATAATAAGGTTTTCCATTCGCTTAATTTTTTTTTGGAAAAACCATACGGCTGAAGAGGAAATGTGGGAATGTGAAAATGCTATGATAGATAAAGACCCCCATTTATTTTATAAGTGAATAAAATTTTGAGGATGCAATTTTTAAAAGGGGGAAGTATATAACATCTCGGGTAAATAAATAATATGAAAATTTCATATTTATTAATATATGTGAATTAATTTTTTTTTACTTTAAAGGGGATTCAATGTATGATGGTGTATCTGATATGTAACAATGGGTTTCTTTGAAATCTTACGTTACACAAAACGTTATGTTATATTGAAAAATAATATTATAATATTATTATTTTAAATGGTAGTCAACGCATAGTTTTTGTATTGGGGAAAATTAACAGAACTAAATAAAATATGATTAAAAATGTTTATTAAAAAAATTTACATTTATCCAATAATAGTTATAGGATAAAAATGTGAATGAATAATATTTTAAGCATAAATACTCTAATATTCATTTAAAGGTCGATTTACAGTCTTGTGATGGAAAAAAATTAAATATTGTTTTTGAACCTTTTATAGGTTATATTTAACATAATAATATTCTTCTTTAGAATCAGGACATCAAAATATACTTTGGATAACATTTTGGTATTTTTTTGATAATGTTCATTTTTTAATGAAAAGTGAAAAATACTGCATTTTAAATCCAAACTGCCTTTTATTATAATTTATTCATAAACCTAAAATATTATTTTAATAGGTTTTAAAGTTTAACTGTATTATATTTTTTAAAAATATAAAAATATTTGTCATTGGAAGTAATTTCACTTTGAAATTGGACATAAAAAAGTGTCAATCTTTTGATTGTTATTATTTCTCAAAAACAGGCTTATTTAACAATGAGAATTAATTTTAAATTAATTTCTGACACTTCTGTGTTTCGAATTTGTAAAAATGGATTCAATATTTAGAATCTGGAGTTCCAAATTTTGTAAATAGGTAATATTTATTTTTATACATTATGAATATTTACTTCAGTAAATATTTATTTACCATGTTTGAAGGGTAAATCGGGTAAATAAGGGTTAAAAATAATATTATAATAACATTAAATTACCCTAACATCTATCCTAATAATATTGGTTGATACATGTACTACCATGGGTATACTTGGGTTGATTTTGGGACCCCATGGAGCCACTTAGGAGTGATAATGACACTTTATATTAATTAATTTCAAGTAAATACAAAAATGACATAAACATATATCTTATGGTAAATCAATTCATACATTGGGTTATATAACTTATCTATCCAACTAAAAATATTAATTTAAAATCTAAAAAGATTTCTTACATCATGGTATTTTATTTATTATTTTTAGACATCATATAAAAAAAATATTTGTGATAGAATGATGATGGAGTGGTTACCTTATTAATAAATGATTTAAATAAATGAGATTATAAAATTTAAAAACTATCCAAAACCAGTCCATTTATAATTTTATTATTTTATTTAAAACAATAGTAATATTATCTTCTAATTTAATTGGTTTTTGACCTCTTTAAACTGAAAATCAGTTTATAATAAAATAGTGTTTTCAATCATTCCTAAAGAGCCCCTCCTCCCCGTTATAAAAATCCATCACCTCTAACCCATTACTCGCACTTATAAAGCCTTTGGGATCATAAAAAATCTGCCAAAATAATATCCCAAAATTCCTATATTTGTTTTAGGAGCCTTACCTTATGTATAAGTCACTTCAAGAAAGCCTTTTGGCTCAAAAAAAGGGAGTCACCTGATTTAAAGGTAACATCTTCCCTCAAGTTTTGTTCTTTTATTTTACTTCTCCAACCACCTAATATCTCTTTATTCATTTATTTTATAACCAAAACAATATTCTAAATATTATAAGTTTTTTTCTATGAGAATTATTTAAACAACACTTCCACACACCTCTATATAATGGGTAAAGAACATACTGTTTTAATGGACGACGAACTAATGACTCACGAAACAATGATTGTTCAAACTTTCACCTACCATCTCTTATGGTGGACATTAAGATGTCACTGTATTTATATGTGATATATATTATATTTATATTGTCTCTATGATTCGGTATGTTTCATATACATCATACCTTTATGGTTTCCATAATGGGTAAACACCATAATTTCATTTGAGGAAGTGCGGACTACCACCCCCTCAATGTTATGTGACTTGTTCATGCCATACACAAAACATATAAATGATGGAATTACTGAAATTATATATTATATTATATTATAATTATAATATAATTATGTATAATTAAGTTTTCATTCCATTAAATATGAAATATAAATGAAATTAGTGTTCATGTGTACGTACGACTTACCGTCTCCATGAACTGTGCATTTCATTTATTATCTAAAATGTTATGTACTGTTATAAATACATATATTTACTGAATATATATAATATATATGATATCTAAATTATTAATATCATTATGAATAAAATGGACTTTTGATCACATGGAAAACATGTAATTATAAGAAGTTCATTTTTTACTCAAGTACCAAATATCAACAAAATGACTGTTATTAACTTAAATGATTATGTAATGTTTATAACATGGTAATAAGTAATATAAAAGAAATAATAAACTTGAAAAGGGTTATTAAACATTTAGATATTAGCATTGGTTTATTATTCAGGATATTGAATAATGAACGAGTCAAGTCGGACACGAGGTAAGGGAATTCGTCTAAATCTCCTTTCATTGAGAAATATTTTGATAATATACACCTCCTACTTTTATTCGATATATAATAAACACCTTTGAAATTTAATTTCATTCAAAGGGATATGTTTTTTACAAAGAGTTTTACTAAACAAAAAAAAGAATGGTTTTATCGTTGGTGACAAGAATGGCCTCTCTGTCATTGTAATCATTAGTTGGATTCCTCTATAAGACATAATGTTTTTAAAAGGAAAAGAAATCCCTTATTATATTTTTCTGTGTTTTGGTATTGAAAATGGTTTTTGAAATAGATTGATTATGTTAATATATTTAAATGATATATTGTGATTTTAATGGGGAAATATTATTTTTCCTTTATATTTCTTTTATGTGTTATGATTATGTTATGGTTCATGGGCATTGTTTACACATACGGGTGGTTCCATGATAAACCTCGGATGGGTGAGCCTGAGATATCTCTCCAATTCATTGGGTAATGTAACAGAGGTAAATGTTAATGTTTCCCCTAATTGATTTAGGTAATATACTGTGATGGGTATTCCAACATAACTCCCTATATAGTTGTGATAGCTACAATGTAAGTATGATATGTATTCCACAAGTTAACATTATGATTTATTATTTCTATGTGTTATTCATAAATCTTATGATTTCATGAGGTATGTTAAAGATATTATGCTAGGTATGTATTTATATAATATTTTTTTCATTATTTTGTAATCCTTACTGATCTTTTTATGCTTATTAAAAGTTTTTTTAAATGATTTTCATAGGACTTAAATATGAATAGGGTCAAGGATGGGATCATGGAAAAGTCATGTTGTCTAAAACATGGAACTATACATGACTCTTTTTTTCAAGATTTTTTATTTTAGGAAAAAATGGATACTGAGTAAAAGTGTCTATTGTGCAATATTTGTAATGTAATTTAATAATTATGGCATAATTCTCTAAAACTCTAAACCTGAAAAAAATTGCCAATGTGAATTATTCATTTAATTCAATATTATGTAATGTTTTAAGGTCGGTTCCTTATAAAAACCATTAAAATGAATAGGTCAAGTAATGATTTTGAAAATAATATATCAATGAATAACGTTATAGGTTACCAAAATAAGAATTGATAACATATTTTGGAAATTAAAAATTTTTTATAAATAAATCATGGGTAATGGTGAGAATAGAAAATAACATACGAGGAATCAAAGAGACATTTTTGGAAATTTAATTTTTTATAAAAATCCTCATTGGTGTATTAGAAATAATATCAATGTATTATATGGATGAATATGCTCATGAAATAAAAATAGAATGTTAAATATAAGAAATTAATAATTTTTTAGAAGAATCATAAATATAGATAGATAAATAAGGGTAAATCCCAAAGGAAAGATACAGGTTCAAGGGTCCCCTTACATTAGGTCCTGTAACATTTCATCATATTTAATCCTTCTATATAATAAACTTATATTTATTAACGAATTAATAAATAGGTCTATTCAATTAATTTATATTATTGTTGATCAATTATACCAATTTAAATCAATAGATTGGTCTTTTTTTATCAAATATGAAATGGATTTATTGATAAGTTTCTTTAAATAATCATGTTTATATTTCAATTTTATTTTTGGATTACATATAAATTAAATATATATATATATATTAAATGATATAATAATACTTTGAAATAAATTTTTAACAATAATATGTAATCTACGCTGACCATCCTTAGAGGTAGTGATAATTATTTCATCAACAATGTCCTTGTAGGTAACTGAAATTTTACAGTAATGGTACATGTAAATGGATAATGAAAGAGATATATAATATATAATTTTAAAAAAAATATTATAAAAGATTAATATTATTAATAAGATGTATATATACTAATTAAATGACTTTGGAAGAGTTGGTATGGAGTTTAGTAAAAGAATTAGAAAAGAGAAGTGTAAAAGTGAAAGAAAAGATATAGAATAGATTGCCTTGTTTATGAAGTCACTCCATTTCGAAAACCTAAAAACCATGAAGGCATGGAATTATGTGACTTACAAATGTCTATGAGCATAATAAAAAGCTTAAAATATTATATTTTGGATGATTGTGGTCCTTGAGAAGTGGAAGAGAAGTGATTTTCTAAGGGAAAGAAGTGAGGGTATTTATACATAGGGAGAGGGGTACCATGTAATAGAATATTGAATAAATTATTATTCCTAAAGACATATAATAGTGATATTTTTCAAAATATATGATTTTATGACTTTCACACCCCTTATACATTGAATTTATAATTTTAAACCAATGGAAAGAAGAAAAAATGAAAAACAAAAAATAGAATAATTTATATTTTATGGTTTTGGGGATTACTTTTTGGGTCTAGAATTCGAATTTCATGGGTTATTTTTATTTTAAAATATGTTTTTGGTTTATTAAATAATTATAGATTTGATTAAGTCATTATTAAATTTTTAATTATGTTATTAAATAAATATTTTATTTAAAAACATTGTTTTTACTATTCACAAAAAATATCTCCTTTTATAAATGTAATAAATAATCACCCATAGAACATTTAAACATATTGAATTAAAAATTGAAATTCATTTTATCAAAACAATTATCTAACTTAGGCAATTTTAATTATTAATATAAAAATTATTGATTTTTAATATGTTGAAATATACTCTATCAAAAATATACTTTAACATTCTTTGTACATATAATTTTAGTACTTATTTTTTGTGGTATTATAATATTTATATTTTCATATTTTATTTATAGTAATTTTTATTTGAAATTAATTATATAGGTTTATTGGTTTATTTACCATTATAATGGTGAGATTACTATTCTAATGGTTAGGTTTCTATTTATATTTGTCGTGTTACTATTCAGAAGGCCATATTACTATTCCATTGGTCTTATTAGTTTTTCACTTACCATAAATACCTATCAAATTATTAATTCATTATTCATATAAATTCGCAAAATGTTTTTATATTATTCATTTTCAAAATGTCAGTTGCATTACTAATATTTTATTTCTTTTTTTCATTGTTGTTCGTAGGTGTGATAATTCTAGGAGATCAAAATGAATCAAATTTAGTTGTTATAATAGTTTTATTTTTTTCTATTTTTTTCCCAATTATAATAATTTTAGATTTATTGGGTATATAGGTTATCTAAATATAATTCTTTCAATTAATAAAATAATTTTTTTTGGTTTCTATTATATGGTACAAGTGTTTTAAAGTATACTATATTCATGTATATGACACACATGTTTATTCAGAAGGATATTACCATATATAAAAGTTTGGGTAAATACCTAATTCCCCATTTAGAAATTTCATCCTCATAATTTTATTTAATAAACTAAGATGAAAACTAATGAGGGTACTTCAATTTCATATATTCCTAAAGATACCATAATTTTCTATATACTTGTTGTTTCACCATAGTTCTTTGACAAGATGAGTTGTCTTTTTGTGTATAAAAGTTTCTATATGGTTCAAAATATTCATTTAATGCACCCCATAAGATGGATCATGCCTAGTTGTACAACCTTTGGATTTAGTAAATGTGAAGGATTAATTATGTAATTTCTAAAGAGGGATTCATGTAATAAGTCATGGAATTGAGATTGGTTTAGAGGGAGTTCTAACAGATGGGCCACAATCTAATGTGATCAAGATTCTTAAGGTGGAAAAGTATTATAGGCTAATCTTCCCATTATTTTAAATCCTCGTGACATTATTCTAGGTAAATATTAAAAAGAGAATTTTATATCCAAATTCAAACTCCATATCCCATCTAGGATTTTAAACATTTTTATTTTATCAACTATGAGTTACTCTAATGTATTTCTAAGAACATTGGGGTGAACCTTGGATCTCAATTAGATATAATTGATCATGGTGTTCCATGAAGCCTCATCACTTATATGGTGTATATATTTACAAGTTGATAGAGTGATAATTTCTCTCAAATATATTTGAAGTGAGAAATCATTATAATACAATCCATTATAACCCATATGGAATTATTTCATTTTGATTTATTTGGAAGACCAATAAAAAAATCCACGGATATGTTCTCCCATTTCTCTGTAGATAGTGATAATGGTTATATCATCACCTTGGTTTTTTTTTCTTTCTTCCGTCACTGATTAACATGACAAGAACATTGATGTATATTTAACAACCTCCTTCATATTGTCTCACCAAAAGTGATATCTGAGATCTCTATGCATATTTTTTCTCCCATGGTGGATAGAGAAATATGAGATATGTGCAACATCAAATAGGTTTATCTTTATCTTAGGTAATGAAACTATAAAAATAGGCAATTAGCAATGTTTTTAAATTGTATTTTCTTAAGAAAATGATAAATTTTGATTTAATTTTGTTCTCTAAAAACATGGCTAATTTATTCATGTCCTTTAGTATCATCTTAAAATGTCAATAATTTTTTATTTATCAACCTTTAAAACGTGAGTAATTTTTAATTATCGATGTTTTTTAAAATATAACTAAATTTTATTTTAACTATTTTTTAAATGGGATAATATTAAATAATAAATTAAGTGTTATTATATGTGTATATATTTATAATGGGTTTACATAACCATAAAAATAAACTTTATTCATATAAAATTAATACACACACATAAATACATACATATAAAGACACACACACAATCAAAACATAATTATAATTTATTAAAAATAACTACATAAATGGTCATTAACAATAAATGATTAAATATGTGAATATATATGTAATAATATTACAGATTTCTAATTATATATATACTTTATTTATTTACATATATATTCATAATAATTTATGCACACACAGTTATATATATATATATATAAATATTAATGTATATGAGTGTGTGTATTAGGGTATAATATAAATATATATATATATATATATATATTATGTTGATATATTTTTTCATGTGTAAAATAATATTTTTATATAAAAATAAATATATAAACTTTTAAGTATTTATATACACAAACAAATATATTAACATATAATATAAATATTATATACATATATATATAAATATATATTAATTTATAAATATAGACATATTATTATTGTGTTTTATAAAAATAAAAATAAATGTTATAAATATATATATATATTAATATATATATATATATATTCATATATATAATATTTAAATAAATGATACTTAATATATAAATTAATACACATATATATATAAATTAATATATATATATATATATTAATTTTTAAATACATACATACATATATATATACATGTAAATTAATATAATTACACTTATGAATTTATAAAAATTAATTTTCATAATAACATATATATATATATATGAACATACTAATTAACATATAAATATATTTACATTAATATTTATTTATAATTTTATTAACTTATAATTAAATATAACAGTATGTTTAATATCAAAAACAATACTCGGATGAGTGTTCTGGCCATTTCATAATAACATCTATGTCATGGGTTTGAGCCCCTGTGATGTAAGATATTTTGAAATGGGGGGTGGGTGAGTGGTCAATATTAGATGTGTGTGGTCATACATGTTAGAGGGGAAGAGAGTGAGAGGGCGAGTCATAGGGGTGAGGAGTGGTCATGTCAATCGAGGGAGATAGGGAACAAGCATCAGGTAAGAATGGGTTTTAGAGGGGAAGGGGCAGTGAGATGTGGGGGCGGATGTGTTTGGGGGTTGTCATGTGAGGGTGTGAGAGGGTGATTTTTTGGAGGTGGTAGGGAGACAGTGATTAGGGGTGTTAGGTGGTCATGTGGGTGATAGGGGTTCAACCGATCAGTGAGAGGGGGGGTAGTGGGTCAGATTCAAAAAAAATAAGAAATTTGAATAATTTAAAAAAAACATATTTATACGCACTTCTAAATTCAAGTAAAATATCGGTGACAACCATATTTAAAAATTTGGTTAAATAACCCATTCTTTACCAACACCAAATTTCTTTCCATTTTTACAAATTCTCGGAAAATAATTTAAACACATTTATAAAAATATCTAAATATGGTTTTTGATAGTGTAATGGCACATAGATTCCAGTCCCTAACTGAATGACTCAATATTATTCAATTTTGAATTCATATAGTTTCCATATGTATATCTCACCTTCTTTTGTTGCTCAAATTCACCCCTTTTTTCAACTTTTATCTTCTCTTGTATAGATGGTTGGGCAATCATTTGGGCAACATAGGATGTTTTCCCTACCATTATTATTATTAAATGTATCATTTTTATATCCCTAAAGATAGGTTCTTTTTAAATTCTTGTTGTCGATAAGGTATCATGTTACTTAATTTTAAGCAGATCTACTACCTTATTAACATTTAATGAATGGTAGAGAATTGAGAAATCATTGTCTTTAATTAACTCCAACCATATTTGTTTATACATGTTCATCTCCTTATATGAGAATATAAACATTAAACTCCTATGATTAGTATATATATCACTCTTTTCTTCATGTAGGTAATTAATCTAAATATTTAATTCAAATATCCCTTCCTCTAACACAAATACTTGTGTTGGGTAGTTATTTGGATGGATATTCCATTATCATTATGCATATGCTATTTCTTTATCACTTTTCATGAGTATGAAACTTGATCCTTTCTTTGAGGCACTGTTTTATATCATAAAATCTTCTCCACATAAAGATATTATGAGTACAGTTGCAGTGATTAACCTATTATTGATTTCCTTAAATATTTCCTCACATTGTTCTATTCAAACATACAGTACCCCTTTTAACATTAACTTAGATAGTGGGGTATAAATTGATGAAAAATTTCCCACAAAGTGTCACTAATACCTAGGTAGTCAAATAAAACTATGGTTCTCTATGAAACTTATGGGTTTATAAAATTCCTTAATTTTTATTGTATTTGAAGGATCCATGTATATTAATTCACTACTGATCACATGTCCCAATAATGTGACATGTTTTATCCATAATTTTCACTAATTGAACTTAGCATACAACTCCTTCATTATTGTCACCAAAACAATCCATAGATTCTCATCATTGTCTTTTTTTATCATAGATTATATGATAATATTTTCAATAAATACTACCCAAAAAATATCAAGGAAGTCTCTAAATACTCTATTCGTCAAGTCCATAAAGATTACTAGGGCATTTATAAGTCCAAAAAATCACCATGAACTCAAAGTGTTCATATCTCTTTTAGAAGGATATATTTTGAATATATTCTCTCTTAACCATCATTTGATAATATCTAGAATGAATTTATACATTTGAGAAGTACACAGCTCCTTTAATTTGATCAGATAGGAATCAATCCATGGCAGGGGATACTATTTCATTAAATTTATCTTGTTAACTTCTCGGTAGTTTATGAAAAACTACATTAATATGTTCTTATTCTCAATAAATATCACTGGTTTACCCAGTAGTAATGCCTGAGGGATTATGAACCATTTTTTCAAATTCTTTTATAGCTTCTTCTTTACTCATCCAGTTATATTGGATCCATCCTATAGGGACTCTTTCATAGAGTTGTGGCTTCAATTAGTTGTTCTATTGAGAAATATACCTCATAATCTAGAGTAAGACCAAATAATTCATTAGAAAATACATCAGTATGATTCCTGATAATAGGAATTTCCAAAAGTTTATTGTTTCCATTTTTATCAACTATTTGAGAAATATATTCTTTTTCACTGGTTATCAAAAACCATATTGTTGAGGGATTTTCTAAAAGGGATTAATAATGTTTCTTTCACATATATAGTAGCATATTATGATTCAAGATATGTAAATAGATATCATTTTTCTATTAGTCGATTTGAGATCTATATAATGAGAGGCCATCCATGCTCAGTATAAAATCAAATTATACCAAAGGATGTATTATGATATTCACTGGAAGAATCCTCTTAGAGATGTTAATTGGGGAATAGACCAACACTTGTATTTCAATTATTGCACCACTAGGTGTTTTCATAGATATATCTATTTCAATTCCTCTAGGAGTTGATTCAATATTTCTTGAAAAAATTCTTGATATAAGGGAATTTTTAAAACCTGAATCAAAAAAACATTCTCAATTATTAAGTGAATAGTATGTGTACCTTATACTATTTTATTATCTTACAAAACCTTGGTTGTGGTGATGATGTGAGATTTAACTTTCCCTTTCAATTTTACTAGTTTCTAACATTGATTACCATTAAGGATCCATGGTCTGGTGAACTATCTTATTTAGTTCCCTTGTTCCTTCTAGTTGAACCATTAAATCATGAGTGGTGTCTTTTTAGTTCCTTGACCCCAGAAGACCCAGATTCAATGTCTGCTATTAATTAAATTTAATTTTTACAAGTAATCAAATCCCAAAAGACTGATAGTTTAGCAGTCTTGGTAAACAAGATAAATACATTAGTCTTGTATTAAAAATTAATAGACTGATTACAACATAATTTTTTTATAAATAAATAACTTTGAGGATAAATTTATTCCATATATATATCCCTTCTTATATTTTATAGTATACTTCTTGGATTCCTGTGGAAAGAAAACATTATAAGGGTGAGAAAAAATGTGCATTAAAGCCAAATTATAGTTCAATAAATAATGAATCCATGAGAATAATAATAATTTAATGGTAAAAAATTGAACACATATACCGAGTAATTAAAAAATAGAGAAGGAAATTCATAAACAATATGTCAAGGTAATAACTAGAAACACATTCCATTAAAATAACTAGATATAGAAAAATAAATATGGAAGGTAAAGAAACTAAAAAACATGTCATTAAAAATTAAAATTATCCATAAATATGTTGATGAAAAATAACATAGATGAATAATAACTAAACTTAAATGAGAGAGATTCATGATTATTGGACGTGATGTTTCTTAGATATATGACAATGTTACCATAAATAACATTCAAAATATTTTTTACAACATATCAAGTAAAAACCCATATAATGCGGCTAGCCAAATGATTTTTCCTATGTGACTACTGACGCACAGGTCGCCACCCATGTCATACCAGTCCAAAACATTTCTTATATGTCGAATAATATTTTTTACAATGTGGCTTATAAAATATACGTATGGTGTAAGATATATAGATTTATCAATATTTAACCAAAAAAAGTAATATTCAAAGTGAACACCAGATAAAAAATTGTATAGGGTTTAGGAAGTGAACATATATATGATAAATGATATTGTAAAATAGGTTTAATTAAATGTTCAATGATCATAAGAAATTGAATATTTCAAGGGGAAAATGAATCAAGGAAGTGAATGTGAATAATATCCTTTGCCAAATCAATCATAAAATAAATAAGGAAATATTAAGGATGGTATCAATATAACATTATCCAAGTGGAGTAAAAAATGGTTTGTTGTTGTTGATGAATGGAAATATTACGAACAGATCTTTTAAATAAAATTTAAGGAAATTATTTTTTTAACCATTTCGAAAAACATTTCTTTGCAAATAAATTTTAAAGAAATTTTATTTAGAAATTAACCTTTTAAACATGCAATGTAAGCTTCAAAGGATTGATGGTGGGTAATTTGTACAATCCATACATGGTAAAAAGAAAATTCCATTTACATGGTAAAATGGTTAGAAAAAATCCTTGTTAAGAAAGAGATAATAAGATTCTATTGAAGATATTTGTAAAATACAAAAAATGGTAAAATTTTATTTACCAAATCATTTTAATAAGATTTTAATAAAAAAAAGTTTTTAGAAAAAATTGGTTCTCTAAGTAAATTGATAAATTAAGTTGGGTTTTCTTAAAAGCATTTTATAAAATACCTTGAGTACCAAAGAGAGGAAAATTAGTACTAATACTTGAAAAAGATCATGAATTACCAAATGAAAGAAAAATTATAGGGTTTATTGAACTATATTAATATAATTTCCTTGAATTTAAATACAATTTAAATATCATTATAGTTAATTTTAAAGAAAATAATCTTTAAACATTCCAAAGTGTCTCATAGCACATTGAGACATTTTAAATTATAATCCTCGTGAAGGAATAATATTATAGAAAAGTTTTAAAATCCATGAAGATAAATTAGTTAATGATATAATATATAAAAATGGTTAGTATATTCACCACACAAAATAAGAAAGAATTGAACATAACATTGATCTCATAGAAGTAAGAAATGGGATGAAAATTCCCTTACCTTGTGTCTGATTTGTATCGTGTGTCATTATATTCCTAAACAAAAAATTAGGTTAAATATTTAATTTATTGATAAACTTTTTCATGTTTATAAATACTTTTATTTCAATTTTTACTATATTTTATACGACTACCTAAACACTTATGTTCATGTTAGGTGTTTCGACCAAATTCAGTTTTTGTGTTGAAAATAAAATTTCTAGGTCAACTATGGTCATTATATAACCTCTATAGAAGAATAATCATGAAATAATTATCATATTTAATCATTAATTATACTTTTAAAACCAATAATTTAATATTTTTATGGAAAAAATAATCAATGTCACAATCATAGAAATAGTAGGTCGTACATACGCATGTGTAATGTTTCCATTTTTCAACGATCATTATGGAAAGTAGGAAAGTTAACTTGTATATTTATTGAATGGTTCTTATATCTTAAATACCATGTTATTTAATCATATATATTTATATATAATATTCTTGTGATGAATATGTAATCACATCATGTTGAGGGTGCGGTAGTCCACACATCCAAGAACGATGTTATTGCTTTTTAAGTATGTGAGAGGGTAATAAAAAATGATATATATTATATTTATAAATATCTAATTTGGAAATTAATATCATATAGAGTTTTTTTATGTCATATATTTTTAATTAAACATATATTTTATATGTTCCATGTATAGTGTGAATAAATCACGTCGCTTTGAGGAGGTTGTAGTCCATATGTTCTCAAATGATGTCATCGTATTGATAGAAAATGGAAAGAATAAGGGTATGTGTTATAAGATAATTAAAGAAACCTAATTTAATAATAAATATAATTTAAAAAAATTAAAATCATATTTTATGAAAAATTTCCATCCATGGAAGTTGGTAATGGAAAAAATGAATAATCATCGTTTTGTGATGTGGTAATTCATTGTATACAGAAATAATATGTTAATTACCCATTATATGGAAGTATGTGTAAGTGTATTTTGAACCATTAGAATAAAAAATTTACTGTATATTTAGGATACTGTTTTTGTTATAAAATCATGTAATAATAATAGTTTATGGGTTTTATAATTGGAATAAAACTAAATAGATTAAGGGAATATTTTTCCTCTTAATGAGGTAACTTCTTTTGGTTTGTAAAAAAAGTCTTACTTTGATAGAATTATTCCTAATATGGGGATTATATGATTATGTTATATATGTTAAAGATCTGTTTGTTTAGTTATTCTTCAATCCAAAGTGTCTTGATATGAGTAAGTAAGTGGGAGGAGATGAGGACTTTTATAGTGGAGTAGTGGCACTCTTTTAATATTTTAATAATGGAATTCCATACACATTTATCACAATGAAAGTGGATCAAATAGTGGAAGAAAATAAATAAATGGAGGATACGGTAGAAATATTTCCATTCAATGGATATTGGAAAAGTTTATAGGTCATTTGGGCCCTTGGGATTCAGGTTTAATCCCTTATTAAGCTCAATTTTACCGTAATCATTATAATAAATTTTAATACATTCAAAAATAATTTTGGTCAAAAGCTAAGTTGAAATTATTATAAATTTAAAATTATTTTTATAATAAATATGGAATCAATATTTCAAAATTAAAATAAAATAATTGGCAGAAATTAATTTAAATTTAATCACACATATGGGACGACAATGTTGGTTTTTAAAGTAAAAACATCCAAAAGTTTGTTATGTTTTTTTGATCAACATCAATATGAAAATTTATTCTAATGACCTAAATTGAATTAATTGATAAAAAATATCTAATTATACTTTAAAACCAATTTAAAATATGATATAACCTTAGAAATAAATTAGATGAAAAAGTATTTTTGAATTAAAATTCAGTATTTTCACAATTCATTAAAAAATGAACCTTCACAGAAAAATACCAAAAATTGACCCTAAAATATTTATTATGTTTCTATTTCAATTATGAAGTTTTTTTTACATATATAATCTTCAAAATTTTAAGAAATTGGATTCAAAATATGTTCGATTTTAAAAGGTGGTAAAAGTGCTTTAATAAAAATACATGTTTTTATAAAAAATATTGTGTTTGTTCATATCTAAAGATTATAAAATCAATTGGATGAATATATAAAATATTTGGTTTAATATATAATATATATATATATTAAATTAATACCACTCAGTAATCATAATTAATTTAGTTTATTAGGGTAAAATAGATTTGTGATCATAAAAATAGTTTTCTAAAAAATATACCCTTTACTTTCAATTGGCCCTTATATTAATTTTTAATTGATTTGTAAACAATGAATTAGTTGTGTAATCCATATATATTCATAATTTAGTTAATAATATTTATAAATACTAATTTAATGTCTAGTTTAAGTCTCATTATTTTAAATAATAATATATTAATAATATATTTTTTGTTAGTAAAACTCAGTCTTGTGTGTAATGCAAGCCATTGAAGAAAATCATTGTTTCATATATCGCAGGATAAATTATTATCATGTGAATTGAAACCTATATAATATATTCAATTTATTTAAAATAATATATATATATATATATATATACAAATTCTTGGGATATTATATTCCCTTACGTGGATGGTGTCTTGTGTTATACACACTATCGAATACATTATTACTACTTTAGATTTTAGGGGAATTACATTCTCCCCACATTAATTAAATTACATCCTTGTAATTTAATCTCAATACTAGTGATATATTTCATGATATTTCCAATGTGTAAAATCCCACATCATGATATGGTCTTGTAAAACGTCCCTTATAAAAGAGATAATGGGAAGTGAAAAGGTCATGTGGACTAACATATAACCATGTATCTAAGTAGGAGAACCATGGTGGAATGTAGAGATATGTACTTAGAGGAAAAACATAATTATTTATAAGTACTGATTGACTTCATCAATCACAAACATGTGAATTATCCTTAAAGAGTTGATGGCCTCAAATCCATAAATCATTATGGATTTAAAAACCATTGGTTCAACAGAATTTATGGTTTTAGGACAATATTTTTTAAAATAATTTTACTAATGTTGGATAATTGATTTACTATCTAAGCATATAAAGAAATTTTCTTACATTATATATTTATTTAAACACAATTTCATCCTTTTTTTGGTTTTCAATCGAATTTATAATTCATCCAAAAATTAATTTAATGCTTGAAGCATTAAAATACATTTATAAATTATCTTAAAGACCACAAAATATTGAAAAGTCTTCCTATTTGTCTCTAAATATTTTCCAAAACTAATATGTTTAATACATTAATCTCAAAACTTAAAAATAAACACTGATGGTTTATTATTAATATTTATTCATGAATTCTTTTTAACTAAAAACAATGAAATTCTAACCAAGAAATTGTGTAGGATTGTGGTTGGTGTGAAACCCTTATTGTCCTTAAGTCATTTGTTTATGAACTACTGCCTCTCCAAATTTGATTGGTTATCAACCTTCTTACATGTTGTCCTTTTCTAAATCAATATTAATATAATTTCCTGAATAACTATGATAGATATTCTTGAAATTAGTTCAATCCCTAAATAACCTTTTAACTATGTTATTAAAAACAAGCTCAAAACATAAATACTTCATCCATTTTATTTTAACGTAGGTCCTTCCTTGGTCTAATGTTTATCCATAATATAATTTCTAATTTTTCTAAACCATAACAAATTATATTTAATCTAAAAAATATTAGGTTTAATAAAATCTATTCATTGTTAAAATCTTTCATAGTGAGTTGTAAAAAATGTGAATTATCCAAAGTTTATCCCCCAAAAGTGTCTAACCAGCTATGTAGTAAGGCCCATTTTCATGTACCAGGTTACACAATGTTAAACCCAACACACCTTCTCAAAGTTATTACTCCTATGTACATATGTTCCAGAACCACGTACACTTGTAGTATCCAAAAAAGGATGTAGTTCAAGGAATACCCACATAATCTCTACATTAATGAAATTCTAAGACTTATTTCTATAATTATCGTCAAAATATTTCTATTGGTTATGTTCACTACTCATTGATTTCCTAAATCTAGTACCCAAGAATGCTAGTTAACATAATGAGATACCAACTATAGCACCCCAACCCCAGAAGGCTAGGATCTAGTGTCTTTTATCATTTACATTAATATGATCATAAGGAATAAAATCCTAAATTATGGAGAGTTTAGTAGTCTTGGTAAACCAGATACATACATGAGTCTAGTATTATAAATTAATACACTAGTTACAATATATATTTTTTCTAAGTATATTACTTCAAGGATAATAAATTCGAGGGTAACTTTATTCCATCTAGCATATCCCAACATATCTTTCATAGTACACTTCTTGAATTCCTTTGGAATGGAAACATAATAACGTTCAGCTCAAATACTCTGTAAGGTTGAAGTATATCATAATAAATAATGAATCAATGAGAATAATAATCATGTCATTGAAAATAACTAAACACACATACCATATAACCAACAAACAAAGAAGGAAATACATAAACAATATTGCATGAAAACAACTTGAAACACATTCCATTCAAATAACTAGATAGGGAAAAACTAAATATGGAAAAGTTAGAAAATTAATGACATGGCACTAAAAATTAAATGTATCCATAGATTTATCGACATAAACTCTCATAGATATATAATAATTGAAATGAAATGAGGGGAATTCTTGATTATTAGACACCATGTTTCCAAGGTACATAGTACCTTTACCAGCAAGACCTTTCATAAGACGTTTTACAACATATCAGGTATAAAACACATCTATATTGGGTATCCAAATGACTAATCCCATGAGACTACTGATGCACCGAGGGGCTATCTGTATTTTGTCCCTACCCATATCGTATAAGTCCAAAACATTCCTCATATATAGAATAATTGTTTTAACAATGTACCTTATCAAATATCCATATAGAGTAAGAGATAAAAATGTATCAATGTTTACCCAAATAGTTAAATAAAAATAAAAGTGAACACCATAAAAATGTTATATATGTTTTAGGAAATGAACATATCCATGATAAATGATTTGGTAAAATAGGGGATATTCAATATTAAATGGTCATATGAAAATGAATATTTCAAGGGGACAAAAGGAATTAAGGAAGTGAATGTGAATAACCTTCTTGTACAAATCATTGATAAACCATCCAAAAGATTATTAAGGATGGTATCAATAAAAAATTCCACAAGTAGAGTAAAATAAAGGATTTTTTGGTTGAGTAATGGAAATATTATAAAGATATTTTAAAAACATTCTTGAGGAAAAAACCTTTTTTTTTAAAACCATTTCAAAAACAATCATTGAAAATATATTATATATAATTTTATTTTAAAATCAACCTTTTATACATGAAAAGTAATACTTTAATAAATTAATTTGAAAATTTTTTACATGTTGTACATGGTAAAAATAATATTTATTTTTCATGGTAAAAAGGATGAAAAATTCCTTGTTCAAAAAGTGACATGAAGATTCCATTAAAACATTGGTAAAAGATAAAAATGGTAAACACTTATTTAACAAATAATTTTAAAAAGATTTTTGAAAACATTTTAATAAATCATGGTTTTTAGAAGAAAACGGGTTCTCTGACTAAAGATTTAACAATAAGTCGGGGTTTCAAAAATATAATTTCTAGAACACCTTGAGTACCAAAGAGTGTGAAATGGTACTAATACTTGAAAAAGGAAATGAATTACTAGAGTATTGAAAAATGAATGGTTTTTTTTGAAAAACCTTCATATAATTTCCTTTAATATAAATAATATTGAAATTTCATTAGAGTTATTGTTGAGGAAAATAATCTTTAAACATTCCAAAGTGTCCCATACTACTTTGAATCATTTTAAATCATAAAACTCGTGATGGAATAATATGAAATGAATTTTTTAAATATCATGAAGATAAATTAATTCTAGATATAATATATAAAAATGGTTAGTAGATACTCTAAAAAAATTAACTAAGTGGTGAACAAGACATTTATCTCATAGAAGTAAAAAAAGTGAGATGAATAATCCCTTACCTTGTGTCTGATTTGTCTAATGTATCTTTATATTCCTAAATAAAAAAATTATATTAATTATTTAAATTCTAGAGAACCTTTTTCTTGTTTATCACTAATTTTATTTCACTTTTTACTACATTGTATACAAAAACATAAACATTTATGTTTATGTCAGATGTGTTGACCAAATTAGGTTCATATGTTAAAAACATCTTTGTTTGGTCAACTCTATTCAAATTCATCATTATATGACATATCCAGAATAATAATAATGACATAATTATAATATTTATATGTCAATTATACTTTTAAGACCAATAATTTAATATGTTTATGAAAAGTTAATCAATGTTACAATCATGGAGATGGCATGTCATACGTATGCATGAGTAACATTCCCATTTTTCAGTGATCTTTATGGAGAAAAGGTAAATAAGCCCATATATTTCTAGAATAATTATTATATCATAAATTCAATTTTATTTAATTATATATATTTATATATAGGGTTATTTTTTTGAAATTGAGCACATCATATTGATGAGGCGATAGCCCACACATCCACAAACAACGTTTTCCCTTTTACAGTGTGTGAAAGGGTACAAAGAAAATGATATATATTACAATTTCAGAAAGTTAATTATGTCATGAATATAATATATCGGTTTTTCATGTAACATTTTTTAATTAAACTCATCCTTTATACAATACATTTTTAGTGTAAATGAATCACATCGCTTTGAGGTGGTGGTAGTCCAGACTTCCAAAAACTTTGTTATCGTATTTATAAATAATGGAAAGTATAAGGGTATGTGTTATAAAAAAATAAAAATATCATAAATAAATAATATATATCATATATTAAAATATATTAAAATATTTTTCATCATAATTTCCACCCATGAAAAATGGTAATGGAAAAATGAACAATCACTGTTTTGTGAGGCGGTTGTTCTCCGTACACGGAAACAATACATTCATTACTAATTACATGGAAGTGTGGGAGATTTTTTGTCGAACCCTTGTTAATTCAATAAGGTTTCCTTGTGAATTTTCCATTCATTCTTGTTTGGAAAATCAAAAACACCTTATCTTAAGGAAAATTTCATTTACCCTATATTTTACATGATAAGGAAATTTTTCCTTCCCCATGGAAAATTTATCCTTAAAATGTTTTTCATTGATCATATTTTTCCTAAGTATAAAATTCAATTTCATATCCAAAACCTTGGAATATTATAAATACATAGATATAGAGGATTCTATTTTGAGGATTCAAATTCAAGTTCTGAATTCTCTGAATTCAAGTTCCATACATTCTGAGTTCAAACTCCAAACTCTCTGAATTCAGGTTTCGAACATTCTATTTTCATACTCTGAATTCTAATGAGTTCCATCTCTAAACATTCTATGTTTAGACTCCGAATTCTAATGAATTCATAATCAAAACATTCTATTTTTAGATTCTGAATTCTTATGAATTCAAACTCCAAACTCTTACAAATTCGGACTCTGAATTCTTATGAATTTAGACTCTGAATTTTTGTTAGTTCAGACTCCGAATTCTAGGGAATTCAGACCCCAAATTTCCTTTAAATTTAGTCTTTGGAAATATATAGAATTCCGTTTACAAATTATTTTAAAAACTACATCAAAATATTTATGTATTATAAACACTAAATTTTTTTTGATTAAACTCGGAACTTTTATTTTCCTTACATTCTAAAAAATGAATTTTGTCAAGAAACCGTATTTTTTCTTACTTATGTTTTGGTTATAAAATGATGGCGTGCATTCAGTTACTAACTAACCACTGTTTGAGTGAAACATGTGTAGGTCCCTCTGAAATTCAAGGGAAAATATGACCGTTGGAGGAGGGAGGTGACTGTTGAAGCTGTGCTTATAAATAGGATCTCATTTGAAAGACCTACAACTTTGATAAACTATTCTATGACGATTGAGATTACATATTGTTGAAGTGATTTCTAGGTAGAGGCTTTGATGATTTGTGTGTACTGAACATCTTGTTCTGAATTGTTTCGTGTGACTCCGAATGTTGCTGAGTACATTTGAGGGCTTCCTGGGATAGGAAGACAGAGGTTCCGACTACCTTGAAGTTTGAGAACTTGCGGGGATAACAAGAAAGACTCTGATCTTCATATCTAGGGCTTACCCTAGTGTGGGTAATAAAGTCTTTATTGAAATTATAAATCAAGGGACCTTTATCCAAGGTTGTTGGATACCCTTCTCTTTGGGTTAGAAGATTTACAACTTATTTCTTGTATTTTTTCAAGGTTTCCATTGTATTTTGGTTGTTGAGGAAAGTATAACTATATTATACTTTTTTATAATTTTACTCTAATTTAGTAAGATTCTATACACTTTAAGGTAGAATATTTATCTTTTTAAACTTTTTTTTAGTTTCATTTTTAGAACCACTTTTTCAGAATTACATTCTCATAATCATATTTCCAAAATCAAGAAAGTTTGTAGAACTAGAGGTTTTATGAATTTACCTTGTTTAACTTTGTTAAACATTACCATCTTTAAAAGTTACAAAGGAATTTTTTAATGTATACAATTCACCTCCCCCTCCTCTTGTATATTGATCATCTACATCATCATTTCGATTCTATAGTTGGTATTATTGTAGAATATCATACTCCATACAAAACTATCAATCGGTATCAAAGAAGGTCTCTGAAATACTTATATTCACATATTAGTTTTATTGCTCAAGTTTTTCATTGTCATATATTTTCCTTAGGATATTTTTATCCTTGTTTACAAACTTTTATTTCTAACAAGTTTGTGTGGAAAGAGATTCTCATTAAGATGGCAGGAGTGAATTTCGGTTCCATAGACAACTTAAATCCTACTAGACCACCTATTTTTTTATGGGAATAATTACAAATATTAGAAATATCGTATGAGGACTTTTGTTATCAATACTAGAGTGGATAAATTTTTTATGCTTACTGAAGATTACAAGATTCCTGATAAGGAAGTCAAAACTTTTTCTAATCAAGAGAAATCAGAATATCAACTAAACTATAAAGTACGCAATACTATGTTGTCTTACATGACCAATAATATATATAGTCATATTTCATCTTTTGAATACAAAAAAGTTTATTTGGAAGAAGCTTGATGTTCCACATTTTGGTACTTCCAAAGTTATTGAATCTAGAAGATCTATGCTTAGATCTAAGTCTCATGGTTTTTTCTTTCCTTATGGAGAACCTATATGTAAGGTACAACAGAGATTTATGACTAATTTAAATAGCTTACAATACATGTGTGTAAAAGGTTTAGATGATGAGGCACTTGTAGGAAAGCTTATAGACATCATGCCTAATTAGTGGGAATCCGAGAGAACAGTTATAGATGATAATAGTAAAGTCTCACAGATTACTATTGATGAGATTTTTGGAACTCTTCTTCAACATGAGACTAGAATTAAGAGGTATGCTAACAATGTTAAGAAGAAGAATGAGAATAGAAGATTTGCTTTTACAATAACTTCAAATCATTTGAAATCCAAGACTCCTGAAATATTTACAAGATCTAAATCTAAGAAGGTTGTTATTCAATCTGAATCTAGTGGAAATGAATCCTTAGAGAATGAACTAGCGAATCTTTCTCAAAGGATTAACAGGATAGTTGGGAAGAAAGAATTTCAATATAGATACAAGAAGAAATAAAGAAAGGATATGAAAGACTCTGAAGTCACTTGTTATGAATGCAAAATATCTAGACATATAAGTCCTGAATTTCTTATTATTAAGTGAAAAGAAAGAAAGGAAAATCATTATAAAAGGAATAGAAAAATGTACTATAAATATAAAGCTAAGAAGGTTTTGAATGCTAATGACATCTGGAGTCCCAGTGGTGGAGACTCTTTTGATGAATCCTCATATTACGAATCTTCTGGAAAGAATAATCTTGGTCTAATAGCCAGACTACCTATTAAAAATAATTGTTTAATGGAAAAAGTACACAATGCTGAATCCATCACCAATGTATCCTTTAATACTAATTACTGTGATTGTAAATATTATGAATCCTTGGATGAAGAATATTTTTCTGATGAAGATAATATTTTACCTAACTATGAATAAGTTTCTAGGTTTGTTAAGCTCCTTGAGAATGAAAATTCTAAAGTCAAGAAAAATATTGAAATTTCAAACTCTAGGATTTTTATTCTAACTAAGGAAATATCAGTTCTTTCAAAAGATATTGATAAGAAAACCCTTTATTTTTAAGGTATTTCAAAAACCTTGAGGAAGTAAATTCTTATAGGGATAAAATTTCTATGGATCTAGAAAAAGTAATTTCTAAGAAAAATGCTTTCAATCCTAACTCTATTGTTAAAGCTAATGTTTTAGAAGATAAGAACATAGTTATTAGACTAATGTGAGAGATATTTTCCTTGAGGAAGTGTTTTTCAAACATTACCTTAGGTAAGGAAAATTTTGATAAAATGTATTCCCAAATTCGACCTCTAAGGAAATATACTGGATTTGGTTAAACAAGTTCAAAAACAATTTTTAGTTACAATTATTTTGTTCCTCAAAGTGCTCTTTTCTACACTAAGTGTCAGTGTGGTGGGCATTTGGAAAAAATTGTTCCTTAAACAAAACTCAGTCTCTAGGTTTTCATAAAGATTATTTTTCAAAGAAAATATGGATACCTAAAATTTTTATTTCTGAATTTTTCGGATCCAAGAATGTGTGGGTTCCAAAAGTCTAACACTCTTAGTTTCATGAAAATAAAGAAAGTACCAACAGAAATACTTGGTACATGATAATAGATGTTCTTAGTATATTACTTGTAACAAAAACATCTTTGAAAATATTATCAAGACCAATGGAGGAAAAGTAACATTCTGAGATAACGCTAAGGGATAAATTATTGGTATCGATAACATTGTTCTTCTTGGAAAAACATTGATTTCAAATTTTTATTTGAAAAGGATATATCATTCTTCAATTTATCAGAACACAATATCAACATTCTAATATTTTCACAAAATCTTTACCCTTCGATAGATTTGAATACATTAAATAGAACTTAGGAATGATAACTGTAAGGTAATCTTCCATATTAACTTCCTATTGAAATCAATCCATACAGTAAGGAACTCCATTTCATATGGGGAGTACATCTTTTTGTTATATTTTAAAATATTTTCATAATAAAATTTTTTGTTGTCTATTTTTTTTTCTTTGTAGTCTAAATTTTTCTTGTAGTCTAATTTTTTTTCGTAGTCTCTCTTTTTTTTCTTTTCCTGTAGCCAATAAATTTTTCATTTTCATGATTTTCTAAATTTTATAAATTTTCATAATAAATATTTTCTAAATTTTGGTAATGAATATTTAATAAATTTTCATAATGATTTTTTTTAAAATTTTCGTCATGAATATTTTCCAAATCTTCATAATGATGATTTTCTAAATTTTTCATAATGAACGTTTTCTTTATTTTTCATAATAAAACATTCATAGTTAGATTTTTTGTTATTTTTTTCCAATGTTTTCATAATCAAAATTTCTTGGAATCTAAAGTTCTTCATGAAGAATTTTCCTCAATACGAATAATCTTCCTAGCAATCTGAAATATATGTTTTCTTTCATACATTTTTTCATAATCATCTTTTACATGTTGGTATTTTCACCTGTTTTTGAATTTTCAAATTCACTCTTTCATAAATTGTAATGTTTTTATTAAAAACCTCAAAAGATTGGATTCTATCAAAATTTCCTTCCGACTATCATCTCAACTGTCAAATTTGATCAGAATATTTTTCAACCTTTGGATTGAGTATGGAAGATGAACTGTCACCCCAAACGCCTATATAAAGGACCCCTGATGGTTGTCCCACATCGAAACTCAAGATTGTGTGTGCTGAATCTCGTCCCACCTACTTAATCCTGTTTCGAACTTCTCAAATCTTTCTTACTTCCAAATGTCTACTGAAGTCTCCTCTCAGAAAGATATGTTAACTGTCAAACCAATCACGGAATGGAAGATATACAGAGAAAGGTTAGTTGATCCGATGTTTTTTACAAAGTATGATTCTATTATCTCAAAGAATACAAAGCTGAATGGACGGGAAAGTGTTTTCCTTTCAAAACCAAAATCTCAGGATTTGATATATCCAGAATTGTAAATAGAATTCTATGAGTCAGTAACTTTCTTCAAGGAAGAAGGTAGAAGCAAGTTTTCATTCAAGAGCTACGGGAAGGTGTATTCTCTTTCTTACCCCAAGGCTACAAGCTTGGTTGGAATACCATATAAAGGAGAAGCAGAATTTTGCTTACATAAGCTTCTTGATGTTCATGTAAGTTTTATTAATGAAAATTCAATGGCTTGTCTTGGTCTTTTAGAGTTAAAGACTCCTAATATTCTTCATCTTTCTACAAATTATTTGATTATTTAATTATGGGTTCAAGGATTCATCATACCAAGAAAAGGAGACAATGATAATTTGAAGAAAATTGATATGTACATTATGGACTTCTTGATAAACCTAAGGAATATAAACTTGGTTAAACATATTTTGGTTATGATTGAAAACATAAAGAATGGAATTCTGAAGGCATAGATTATTATGTATCAATCCATTTTTTCAAAGATGATTTTTCGGTGTCTAGAATCCTACACAATCTCTTGGAAATATACGTCAACAAATTGAAAAGTCATGTTGTTATATGATGATACTCTAATAAGGATGAACATTGGATTTTCTAATGAATCCAATGAATTTTTTGATTTTCCTGAGGAAGAGGAAGAAGCCTTACCTAAGAAACAGGAATTGTTTGGGACTTCCAAAAAGGCTGGAAGGAAGAGGGAGGTGAAGGAAGCGGAAGTGAAAGAAAAAACACAAATGGCTAAGGAAACCCAATCCGCACCATCAAAGCCAAAGAAACTAAAAACCAATCCTGATGAAGTTGTATCCAAGTGAAGATAAGATAAATAGAATTGGAATGAAGGGGAGCCTAAGTTTGGATAGAACACTGCTGAGGAAAAATACTTGTGGGAGAAAGTAGCAGAATAGATTGACAAGAAAGAGAAAGAGAAGAATAAGAAGAAGAAGAAGTCGTCTGAGGATAAAATTGTTCAATCACTTATGATGGCTACTGAGAAATCTTCTGATAATATTCTGGTACCAGAATCCTTCCTGATAGAACCTTTACCAGAGACTCCAAGAAAGATGTTTGTGAATCTGAAAAAAGTTATTGAAGAAAAAGAAGTAGAAGAAGAAGAATAAGGCACTGGTAATACTAAATATCTGATAAAGAAAGTTGAGGAATTTCATGAGAATGAAATCCCTTCTTAGAAATTATCATCCCGAACCTCTCAGGCAGAATCATAAAATCTTGTTACTCCTGGGAAGGATGAAGAGAATCATAATGATGAAGTTGACAAACCATCTGAAGAATAAATCATCAATAAAGATTATATTCACCTAGAGGATGTTGATTCAGGAGCTGAAAAGGAATAATTTGATGAAGACAAAATTGTTCATCTACCTAATAGTGAACATGAATCTATTGATCAAGAGGAAGTAATTTCGAAGGTTGATAAGGGAAAACAGGTTTTAGTTGATACACCTACCAAGATTGTGGTGAAGAAGAAAGATGTTGGTTTTCCATCAAAGAGGAAAGCTTCTGGGTTAGAAAAAAAGTCCTCCCCAAGAAAAATCTCGAATTTGGAATCGTCCTCTCTTGGACAAGATTTTTTGTCCTGTATATGAAAAACCTTATTGGAACTATCCCTATATTTCCAAGCATAGACTCGAGATTCCAAATGCTTCAACACACCTTGAATCAAAAATTGGATTCAGTGTCCATGGTGATGGATAAGTGTGTCCAACTTGAGGCGGATTTCAAAACCTTTTTCATGAAATACAATGCCCACAAAAGAACATGTAAAAATATGAAAATATGGTCAAAGAAGATCGTTGAAGACATGATAATTCTTGATGATTTCCAAGAAAGTTTCCCAGATGTGTTTGATGCCAAAGATGTGAAGATCAAGGATCTCACAAATAGTTATGAGGAGAAGCTAACTCGGAAATAGAATTCCCAGATTCATGAAGTAAAATATCTGAATAGGAAGTTATACTCAGTTACTCAAAGTTAGAATAGGGAAGGAGATCTTTGAATAGAACTTGAGGAAAAATTTGATAATAAAGAAGCAATTTTAAAGGGTTAGGTATAATATCTTATGGCTCAGGAAAAAAATCAAATCCTTAGAGAAGATAATAAAAGATCCGGATCAATTTCTCAAACGTGCAAATGAAGATGACAAGGAGCCCAAGAAGCTCAAAACCATAGTAAAGAAGTTAATTCTTAAGAAGAAGGAAGGATAATCTTGTCCAATTCTGATCTTTTGTTTTATTCCTTCCTTGTATAAATTTTTCCAATCGTAATGAAATTTTGGGTTGCCCATCATATATTTTGTTGTCTAGTAGTAATATTTCAGGTACCATATTTTCTTTTCCATTCCCTTTAATCCTTTATGAAAATCACAAATGGGGAGAGAGGAAAAATGAATATTAATTAATGAAGAAATTTCCCTATGGAAGGAGGACTTCATCTAAAGGGGTGTTCTTATCCAAGAAGATTTATGTATGCAATAAAATTCTAATCCTCAATCTGGAAATCTAGAATATGATCCTTAGTGTGTAGAAATCCTAAGTGGGATTTAGTTGTATTCATCTTATCCCATGTGTTAAGGGAGATAAGTTTTACTTTCTAAGTCCAGAAAAATATATTTCTATGTCCTTATATTATTTTTCATAAGGATGTTTGTGCCTTTCAAAAAGGGGGAGGCTATTGACTCATTAAGGTTTCCTTATGACTTTTCCATTCTTTCTTATTTTGAAAATCACAAACACCTTATATTAAGGAAAATTTCATTTACCCTATGTTTTACTTAATAAAGAAAAATTCTCCTTCCCCAAGGAAAATTTATCCTTACCATATTTTTCATTGTTCATATTTTTACTAAGTATAAAATTTGGTTTCATATCCAAAACCTCGAAATCTTATAAATACTTAGATATATAGCATTCTGTTTTAAGGATTCAAATTTAGGTTTCAAATTATTTGAATTCAAGTTCCAAACATTCTAAGTTCAGACTCTGAACTCTATGAATTCTGGTTCTGAACATTCTATGTTAAGACACTAAATTATAATGAATACTAACACCAAAATTTCTAATTTCAGTCTCTAAATTCTAATGAATTAAGACTCTAAACATTATATATTCAGACTCTGAATTCTTATGAATTCAGACACCGAACACTTACGAATTAAAACTCTGAGTTCTTATAAATTCAGACTCCGAACTTTGTAATTTCTGACTCCTAATTCTACTAAATTCAGACTCTGAATTTCCTTGAAAATAAGACTCCATAATTCTATAGAATTTAGGTTACGAATTCTTTGTAAAATAGAATCAAAATATTTATGTATTATAAACACTGAATGTTTTTTTGGGTATACCCTAAACTTTTATTTTCCTTACATTCTGAAAAATGATTTTGGTCAACCAAACATATTTTTTCTTACCCATGTTTTGGTTATAATACAATGTTGTGCATTCAGTTAGTAACTAACCATTATTTGAGTGACACATGTACAGGTACCTCCAAAATTCAAAGAAAAATATGACCATTAAAGGAGGGAGCCGACTGTTGAAGTCGTGACTATAAATAGGAGCTCATTTGAAAGAGCTCACAACTTTTATGAACTGTTCTATGACTCTATAGATTACATGCTGCTAAAGTGATTTCTAGAGAGAGACTTTAATGCTTTGTGCGTACATAACAACTTGTTTAGAATTTAATTCTGCGACTCTGAATGTGGATGAGTACATTCAAGGGCTTCCAAGGATAAGAAGACAGAGGTTCTGACTACCTTGAAGTTTGAGGGCTTGTGGGGATAGCAATACAAACTCTGATCTTCATATCGATGGATTCCCATGGTGTGGGTAAGACAAGATTTCTTGAAAGTATAAATCAATAGACCTCTATCCAAGGTTGTCGGATACCCTTCTCTTTGGGTTAAAAGATTTACTACTTGTTACTTGTATTCTTTCATGTTTTCTACTGTATTTTGGTTTTTGAGGAAAGTATAACTATCTTATACTTTCTTATACTTGTACTCTGAATTAGTAATATTCTATATGATTTCGGTTAGAATCTTTATCTTTGTAAACCTTTGTTTAGTTTCATTTCCGTAACAACTTTTATGAAAATACATTCTCGAAATCATATTTCCAAAATCAAGTAAAGTTTGTTGAACTAGAGGTTTTTTGAATTTACCTTGATTAACTTTGTTAAACACTACCATTTTTACAATTTCTAAAGGAGTTTTTTAATGTATACAGTTAACCCCCCCCCCCCCCCATTCTCATGTATATTGAGCATCTACATCATCATTTCGATCCTACAGTTGGTATTATTGGAGAATATCATAATCTATACCAACCTATCAACAGTTAGAATAAAAAAGTCCTAGTATATTGAGGAAACCATTTTCGTTATAAAAACATATAATAAGAATACTTGAGGTTTTGGATAATGGAAATAAACCTAAATAGCTTAAGGAAATATGCTACCTCTTAATCGGGTAACTTCTTTAAGTTTGTACCAAAAGTCATCTTTGGATGAAATTATTTCAAATTGAAGGAATTCGGATAAGGGGAGAATTTTAGAATCTATTTGGATATATATTGTTCCTAAAAAATTGTCTTGATAGGTTTCTGTAAGTGGGAGGATATGAGGTATTTTTATAGTGGAGGAGGAGTGACAAGTTTATCATATATTGAAAAAGGAATTCCATAAATGTATTTCACACTAAAAGTAAAACCAATAAAAGAACAAAATCTATAAAAGGGATTATAGGGTAAAAATAGTATCATAAAATGGCTCTTGGACAATTTTTTAGGTCATTTGGGCCCTTAATATCCAGGCTTATTCCCTTATTAAGCTTAATTTTACCTTAATCATTGTAATTAATTTTAATAACATTCACCAATAGTTTTGGTAAAAAAACATTATTAACCTTATTATAAATTATAATTTATGCTGATTTTAAATATGGAATAAATTTTTCCTAATTCCAATTATATAAGTGTTTGAAATTAATTTAAATTTAAACCTATAGATGGAACGACAATGCAGGTTTTTAAAGTAAAAATATCTAAAACTTTTCTATTTTTCTATAGTCAATTTCAATATAAAATTTATTATAATTATCTAAAATGAATTAAATGATAGAAATATTATCTAATTAAACTTGAAAACCATTTTAAATTATGATTTATAATTATAGTTAAATTAGATTAAAACATAGTTTTGAATTAAAATTCAACAATTTTCACTATTCATTAAAAAATAAAACTTCACAAAAAATACCAAAAATTTAAACTAACCTAATTTTCATGTTCTTATTTTAGATATAAATTTTATTTTGATATATATAATCTATTATATTTCCAAAATTAATATTTAAAATAGGCTTTACATTAAAATAAGGTAAAAGTTATTTGATAAAAATAAAGGTTTTTATATGAAATTTTCAGTTCTTATCTTATCTTATCCTTATCAAATCAATTGGATGAATATATAAAATATTTTATTGAATAGATAACATATATATTATATTAATATCTCTCACTAAATATAATTTTTTAAAATTATTAGGGTAAAACAACTTTATGAGCATAAAAATAGATTTCTATAAAATATTCCCTTTACATTCAATTGGCCATTATATTAATTGATAATTTATTTGAAACAAATTAATTAGTTGTAAAAACCATAGATTTTCATAAGTTAGTTAATACTATTCATAACCACTAATTTAATGTCTAAGTTAAGTCTCATTATATTAAATAATAGTATTTGAATTATATATTTTTGTTTGGTAAAACTCAGTCTTGCATGTAATAAAAGCAATTAACGAAACTTGTTGTTGTGTATACCACACACTAACTCAATATCACGTGAGTTGTAATCTTTAGAATATATTCAATTTATTTAAAATAATATAAATATATATATATATATATAAAATTCTTGTGATATTATATTCCCTTGTGCACTTAGTTTCATGTTTAATACATGATATCAGATACAATGTTCCTACTTTAGATTTTTGGGGCATTACAGCTATAAACCCCCCCTATTCTAAGATGTTTTTTTATTATCTATAGAGGTTTTGAGTTTTATATTGTTTTTAGGATGAGAATTCATGTATTTTAAGGGTTTTTTTGAGAAGCATGGTTAGCCCACATGTTTTTACCAACCATGTGTTGCCCATGCAAGTGGGAATATCATTTTGACATAATCGTTTAAGATGGATTTGGAACATTTTTTTCAGACTGTTTAGAGCTCTCCATAATCCTTGCGGGGCTTGGGGTTGGTTAGGGGTGAGTTTCATGGTTTGTATAAATCCTGTGACTCTAAGAGTAACCATTCAAGGGGGCTTCCATCCTAGGTAATGGTCGTCACATGGGTGGTGAACATTTTGGAAAACCATGTGGCTAAACCCTTTGTATCTCCAAAGTATTTAATTTATTGGTTCTCTCAGAATTCCCCTCTTTGATTTTAAGATGTCTTCAACACAATTTCTCCCATGTAGAATTTTACAACCCTTGGGATCCTAAAAGGATCCCCACCACCTTATTCTTATTGATCATTTCTCTCTCTTTGATGCATTTCAAGTGGATCTAAGGTATTTATTCCACCTTTTCTCTCTTATTACCATTCCCGTAACTAAACTCTTAGTTTTAGCTTTCCCCATGAACTCTACATACCATGTGGATACATTGAGGGTATTTATGGATCTAATTTTGGGTTTCTTCTGTCTAGTGTTATTAAACACCATTTTTATTCCCATATAAATGGTTGTTATGGAAGGAAAAATCTTCTAAAGTTTTTTATCTTGATTGTCATGTCTTTGAGGTATATATTTCTATGAAATTTTTTTCATTTGGAATTTGTGATGTTATTTCTGTTTCTAAATTACATTATTTAAAAATTATGAATATCTATGATATCTTCTTATTTATTTGAATCCATTTCTTGGTTTTTTGATCTTGGAATAGATTTTTTTTATATGGATTAAATGTTTTCAAATATGAAATGGAATGTGTAAAAGTTCTAAGCTTTAAAAAAATTCCTTATTGGATTTTTTAAATTGTTTTCATGTTGCAAATTTGTTATTGAATAGGGTTTTTTTTCAATGTGTGAAAACTATATTTTGAGGTAAATTGGTTTTGAGGAGAGGTTATAACCTCAAAAAAATTTATAAATGGGTTTTTTAATGGATTTAAAATGATAATTTAAAATTTGAGTGTGATTTTTCCCTTGATAATATTCCCTAATTTCTTGTTTAAATTTTTTTTATGAAAATGGATATCTTTTGGCCTTGTTTTTTATTTTAAAATAATAATACCCATATAAAGGGGTTTATTTAATTTTTTTGAATGTTTGGGTGTTTTCCATAATTTTCATATGGTTTTTTGAAATAGTGTTTTATAAAATGTGAAATATCTTAGCATCCTGGTCCATTTTCTCATGTTAAATGCATAGTTGGAACATTGTTTTTTAATGGTGGTTGTGAGACACACCCATTAGTTTTACCTTGTTTTTTACCATCTTTTTTGTTATTATCCTCTATGAGATGCTTATTTCTCAACTTAGGTGGGATTGTTTCTGTTATTTTGTGAGAGAATTTTATTTATATCAGGATTTTCATCATTAGGTGTTAGGTGTGAGGGTATCTATGGTTGTTTCTTGTGTGTTATACTTGCTCTGTTTGTTCATATTACTCACTTCCTTATTGGTCATGGGGTTCTATGGGCTAATTAGAAGATATATCTTGTTCCTCAAGTTGGTTCACATGCCACTAGTTTCCCTCCATTTATGCTTGGGACATGGTCAAAGTTGGTGTTATTTTCTGCCATGGTGATTATGTGGGATAATTGGATTACTGGTTATTTAAACTTCATTTCAAGTTAGTATCTAGTTCATTATTGATATAATATTATATGGTTAGTTTTTTCACATGTTAAGAATCTCATGGTATATCCCAGGACACAATCGATTTCTTGGTTTGTAACTGATTGATAGGATCTAGTGATTATTTGGATCATTTATCTTTCTTCCATTATTGTAGAACCTTCTTTGTTTATATTTGGAATATCCCTCATTATGTTTGGTTCATTATTTTGTGTTCTTGACCCAGGTGTGTTTTTTTGTTGTTTCTTTAGAAACATGATTTTTTAAATGGTGTTGGGAAAAAAGTATTTAAAAAAATCTCTTGTGTGAATTCTTGAGGTGAATTTGGAAATCGATGGTTTGGAATATCTTCATCCAATTAAATGTTTTATATTTATAGTTATTAATTGAAATAAAAAATAAGTTTTTTTTGGGAAATGTAAATGTGTGTGTATTTTAAATGAATCTTAGTCCTTTTTTATCTTCCAATCATTATATTTGGTTTTAAAAAGAAAAGAGAAATGTTTTGGTAGATGATTGTGTCATGTTTGGTTTTCTCTAATTTATGGTAAAACCTACATTCTAATTTATTTTCAACATATAATTCAAGAATTTTCTTATAAAACATATGGATTAGATTAAGCAGGTTGTAGTGACCTTATGTGATTTTAATCTCATTCCTATATATTTTAGGTTTCAGTTTTATTGTGGGACCCATCTTCGGTTTTGATCATCATGGCCAAAATGGGGTATGTTAGGTGGTGGTGACAAATCTAGGTTGTATGGAGATGGTTCATGATCAACTTAAGTTGGTTTATCTTTGTTTTTTTGTATGAAAATTATATATTCTGCTTGTCTGTATCTTTTTTATGGATGTTATTTATGTATATTCACATTGGTTGGATCATTCAAGTTGTTTATGCCCTATTTGGACTATTTATTTATTTTGGATCTTTAATTTAATAATTATTCTACCTATAAATGTGTTTTTTCAAATCATTTTGAAAGGGATTCTTAGGATACCGAGGAACATGTTTCAAACTTGTGGGGATCTAGAACACCCTTTAGGCCTTGTGGTGAGTTTAGTCATTTTTTGGGTTGAATTGGTTCCCATGAAGGTTCATTACAAAATGTTATTAGAGCAATTTAATTTATTTGGTATGTTCCTAAGACTTGTCTCTAGAAATTTATATTTTGGGATGTCCTAGTATAAAGAAGAATATGGTTTTAAAATATTGAGAGGTAAGGTTAGGAGATTATATACATATCATGCTTATCCAGAATCTCAATATTCCATGGGATGTTGGTTTTTAAATTTTTCATTCTCTTTAGTTTTTAGTAACTTATGATGCTAAATTGTGTGTTTTGATCCCCTATGATTATGTAAGTTATATTGTGGGTATATTATTGCTTTATAGGAGGAAATTGAAGTGATATTGAGCTATACAATTAGAACACATGGTATGGAAACCATGTTGTGTCAGTGTAGTAATTTCTATATCATTAGTATGGTGTGTTATACAATAATAACATTGATTCCCAATCATGTTTCCAAGACATTCATTTCACCACTACCTCCTCGATTAGAATATTTGGAATCCACTTGATCCATGTTCTCTCAAAATGTGATTTCTATTTATTGAAGTTTGAATAAGAATTTTTTTAATTCCATTTGGGAATGTAGTTTATGTGAACCTTATTTTGATGCCTATGAAGAGATTTATTTTTTGTTGGATTTTAAAACCTTATTTGGTAAAATAAAGGTATTTTTTTATATTCCCTATTCAAACTTGGTTCTATAGAAATTTTTTTAAAATGTTTGTTTACCCATGAGGATGGTATTTTTAAAAAGGCTAATTTATTTTGATGATAATTATATAGGTTCATGGTATTCAAAGTCTAATGGAATTTTGAAAGGGGGTTTTATTAGGGTAAATTGTGTGTGTGTCTGTGTGTGTGCATGATCCACCAAGATTGTTTTTTAAGTTGGTTTGTCTTGGTTTTCATGCATGAACCTTGGTGGGGTGTGATTCAAAAATATCTTTGTGAAAATGGTGGTTTCAAAAGAAATGTTCTTTTGGTGATATTGAAGTGTTCATTATTTGAGGGATTGTTATTTTTGATTTTATTCCTACCTTATGGTGGGATAATTGGGTTTTTTTGAGATAGGAATTGTTTTGTTCATGTATTTTTAATTGTTTTTGTTCCCCCCAAAATGGTTGAAAATGTTTCTCCAGTTCGGGTT
The DNA here is from genome assembly GCA_963277665.1 of Viscum album. Lineage (NCBI taxonomy): Eukaryota > Viridiplantae > Streptophyta > Magnoliopsida > Santalales > Viscaceae > Viscum > Viscum album. Next base: position 1,661,339,204 of record OY728138.1, read on the forward strand.
CCTGACAAGACTCCTAGGGGATTAGTAGATTTGGAACTATTCATGATTGAGATCCACTGAATGTTTTCTAGTCATTTTTAGATATTTTTGGTGGGATTCAATGGTTCCTCCTTTATTGTGTGAGGTTATTTCTTGGGATTTATCTAAGATGTAACATTTTTAGTGGTTCTTCCTAGAGGATATAAAAGGGAAAAAATTACATGACCTTGGGAGCTTACATCAGGATTATTGATCAGTACGGAAGTACATTGATCACTTTTATGAGTTGGTTTTATTTTCCCAAAATAACATTGTTAGAAATTTGAAAAATATTGTTTATTTAGGGGTGGTATTTTTCTAGATTGTGGTCCATCTATGATTGTATCTGGTCTGACATCTTTTCAGGACTTTTTTAAGGAATTCATTCGAATAGAATCCAACCAGACTAGGAAGCTTATGACAAGCAATGTCGTAGTTCCATCTAATCTGTTGTCGAAGTGTGGTGGTCATAAGGATAACTCGATTAGTAAATATTTGGATCCATATGATCCATATATAGAATAAAGGTCTATTTCTCATAGGAATAGTAGATTTATCAAATTCTTCTAATGTGGGAATTTCGGGAATACTAATCCCTCCTATCTTAATTCACATAGAGTTTGCCTCCATTATATCTATTTGGGTCATCTTTAGTTTTTTTGATATATGGGTTCTCAAAATGGGTCTTGGGATTGTTTATTTATATATGTGGTGTGTTTTTTATAGGATCTAAGCCTTATGGGTAGTAATATTAATTTTTGGAGCTTTGAATATGGTTTTTGGAATCTTGTGGTTGGCTGTAATTGTTATTTGTTGATCCTCATGGTTTGGAGAACCTTTATTTGAGGTAGTAGGTTGTTCACGTTCTTGCGATGATCCCATGAGGTTCTCGTTGTTTTCAAATGAGAGAGGACTTTGTTACATGATTGGGTAACTAGTGTTTGTGATCGACTAGTTGAGTTTGGTATACAAGTCCGTATTTTCATTTGGCCTTTTATGATGCACCATGTGAGGGTGATTTAGGTTTCGACCCTATGTTATCTCATGGTATCATGACCCGAGGTGATTTTTATTGACATTAATTGGGGGTTTCTTGTGATTTTTCTTCATTTTATTAGTTTTGGAAGTGCCTTTGGCTTGATTGTGAGTTTCTCTTGTGGATGCTCGATTTTTCGAGGTTGTGTATCTTGGTAGTTTTCTTACGCACTACCATGTTAAAGGAAATCTAAATATCAGGGATACCATACTAGACGAACTCCAAATGGTTGGGAGACTATTAATGGTATCCAATGATATGTAGGACCTCAAGCTCAAGGTTTGGTTTAAGTTGTGTTTGGAGATTTTTGGAACCTTATGGTTGATCATTTTGAGCATTTTGAGCATCTAGGATGTGTTTTTAAAGGTTGTCTTGTGTCAATTTCTCTTTTTGGATGGATCCTCCATTATTTCTTTTATATATTTTTAACCATGGACTTTCTAGAAGATAAAATTTTCATGGTGGGGATCTAATGACACCCCCATGTCATGATTTTTTATTTTGTATTATTTTATGTTATCCTTATCAGTTTTGAGTTTTTGTTGGTTGTGGGACAAAAATTAATGTTTTGATGTGTTTTTTAGAGGAACACAGTTAGATTGCATGTTTAATAATAACCATAAATTTTCCATGTGATTGGGCCTATCATTTTAATATATCATTTTATCATGGATTCTTTATGGGTATTAAATTCATGTGGCGCTCCCCAGAAGTTATTTGGTGCTTGGGGTTTTTCAAGTGTGAGGTACATAGTTTGATCAAAATGTTTGGAACCTAGGAGTAATCATGAAAATGGTTTTATTTCCTTGGAAAGGATATAAAAAGGTTAAAACATGGTTTGGAAAACTTTTTGTCAAACCAAACATCTTTCCCTGGTGTATAATTTTGAGGTTTTCTAAAAATACCCCTCTTTATCTTAAAGGGGTTTTCACCCCCATTTATCAACTACAGTTTTTTCCAGCCCTTTTGGTCCATTGAGGATCTCCACCACCTTCATCCTCCCGATCCATTGCCTCACGTTGGGGGTTTTAAAGTTAACCTAAGGTATTTATGTATCCTTTTTTATATTTTTCCCTTTCCCCTCTCTTCCCTCTCTATTTTGGATTCCCCTATTAACCCTAGATCTCATCTGGCCTATTTTAGGGTTCTGGGTGGATCAAATATTGGTGTTATGGTGTGTATGGTTAATGGATACCGTTTTTATTCCCATGTGGGTGTAGTCTCCATGGAAGGTGATATGTTCTTAAGTGTTTTGACAGGATTATCATCTCTTTGAGGTAGGTGTTTCAATGAAATTGTTTTCTTCATCAATTCATAATGTTATTTTTCTTATTAAATTCCTTACATTATGAAAGTATGAATATATTTAATATCTTCGTGGTGATTTGAAACTATTTATTAATTCATTGAGAATGGAATATATGTTTTCTATGTGAATTCAATTGTTTCTTGTTTGAAATAAAAATTTTAAAGGTGCTAAACTTTTTAAAAATTTCTAATTGGACTTTTGAAATGGTTTTCATGTTGTACATTGGTTTTTGACCTAAATTAGATTTTCCTGGTGTGAAATCTATGTTTTAAATGGAATTTTTTAAGATAGGGGTTGACCTAAAAAGTTTTTTAAAGGGGTTGATTAATGGATTTCAAATGATGATTTGAAATTTGTGTGTGAATTCAAGTTGTAAAAATTCCTTGAGGGATTATTTAAATTTTTTTGTGAAAATGGAAGGCCTTTGGCCTTACTTTGGAATTTTAAGGAAGAATACTTGTGTTGAGGGGTAGCATTGAATTTTTTATAATATGTGAATAAATTCTAACATTTGACAAAAATTATTTGGAATATTTTTTTATGAAATATAAATGGGGTTGGAATCCCAAGCCATGTTTTGGTGTTAAAGGTCCATTTGGATTTTTTAATGGTTATTGTGTAATAAAACATTTATTTACCCCTTATATTCTTTTCCATGTGTTGGTTATTATCCTTTGTGAGATGCTTTTTTAGCCCCTTATATGGGAATGGGCTTGTTATGTTGTGGTTGTATTTTTTTATATGGGGATTTTTATCATTGGGTGTCAGGACAGAGGGTAGCTATTATTCCTTGTGTGTTAGACTTAGCTCATTTGTTCATATGCCTCACTTTATTATTGTTAATGGGGTACCAGGTGATAAGTGGAAGATATAGCTTGTTATTATAGTTTGTTCACATGTGGTTAATTTCCCACCAGTCATGATATGCAGAGGGGATATGTGGGAGTTGTCCATCACAATGATTCTTATATAGGCTATTTGGATAAATGGTTATTTGAACTTCATAACATGATGATAACTGGTTTGTGATTTGTATACTCTTATACCCTTATTTTCTTCACATAGTAGGAATCTCTTTGTATATCCCATGACACATTGAATTTGGTTGTGACCTTTTTGTAATATTAATTTATTTTGGTAATTTTATTTACTTATTCCACAATATTTTTCATTATTTTGGGTGAAATCATTACCAATGTGATTACTATAGTCCCATTCAGTTGTTGATATCCCTTGGGGATTTGGAATTCCCATCAGTACTTATAGAGAGTTGGATCGGGTGTCAGGTTAAATGTGAGCATGAGCTAGTTCTTTACATGTTCATTGGAAATTGAATTCCTTTCTTATATCATATTCCTTTAATTTAAATCTATATCCCTTACAATTGAATCATTTATTTATTCATTTATTGAATTTATTATGGTGATATTTTATAAAAGTTTAACATGTGAGTGGTTAAATCGTATCTCCTCCTTTATCATTTGATCTTACATCTTGAAACTCCATTCTTTGATTCTTCTCCCCATATCCATGGGTTTATTCTCCAAAATTATTCATTACTTTTAATTAACACCAAGATACTTATTAATAGCTCCCAATGTCTTAGATATCATAAACCATTAAGTGAAGAGATTCTAAACCATGAATAAATCTATTGATTTTTCTATGATTATTGATAATAAATCCTATGTCCTTAGTTTAGTCCTTATGAAGTTTTCATTGGTTGTGAAAAAACCCTCCCTAATTTTTAATAATATCTATAAATTGTCTATTAATATTAGTGTGAATATTTTGAGGGAAATACTTGATATGAAATATTTTCTGAAATTATTCCCACTCCATAGCTTCATCATTATCCTTAGGAATTATAAATGTCTCAATGGAATATTACTCCTTTAGTTAAAAGGGAAATTCTACATTATTATGGATATTATTCATAACCAAGGAAAACTGGTTAAGTACCACCATGAGGTATTAAAATCCACCTACCATTGAGTTAGGAATATAAATTGGACAATTGTTTCATTATCCCTCACATGGGTTGTTATCATGGTTTCTTCAACCCATCACAATTTCCTAATATAGAGATTTTTTTGAATGAAACATAATTGATTAAAGAATTTATAAATATATTATTAACTCTTGTAAATCATTTATAAAGTCTTTACCTATGGGATCCCTATGTTTAACCTATGTTATCATTTACTAAGATAATTCCCAAATTAACTAAACATTTATCTAATACCAACTACATTGAACAAACCCTTTTATAAATGTTTATTACCTCATTTTTAGGATAAAAAATCATAATAATAATAAAATTCAAATTAAAAAGGATTAGTATCTTGGGAATAGTAAGTTCATATAATTTAATCATTCATAAATCATTAATCATTATTTAATTACTTTAGCACAGTCCTACTATAGGATTTTATATTCTCTATAGTACATGTAGTCACCAGAAGATATACATAAACTAAATGGGTGACATAAAATCACAGTAAGGGGAGGAATAAAATAGAAGTAACCTAGTATATGAAACAATATAGTACACAGGTGATCATAATTATCATCAACATATCTTTATAAATGTATTATCTTAAAAATAATGAGGTAATAACTTGAAAATGGAATGGAATGTCTCTTATGAATAATTATTAAAAATTTATCTTTTTATTCAAATTCCATATGTAATTTATAAACATATCTAGCATCATGTTAAAACATAACATATGTATACAAATTAATAGTTCATAAATTGTGAACAAAATTAGGATAATTTTCCCACATAATAAACATAATATCATGTGATATATCACATTAAATATTGAATTAGAGGGATATATAATTTTATGCCCACCTATCACATTATAATAGTATCATAATAATGAATTCCACATAGAAATTAAACATACGACAACCACAAACATGAAAAAAACAATGAAAAATAATGGGTTTCATAACAATTTTGTAAAGAATATTTCAATGAATAACATTGGAGGTTACAAAAATAATAAGTTAAATCATTTTTTTGGAAATTAAATATTGGAATAAGAATATTATGGTTTATGGTGAGAAGAATAAATAAATCTCGCAGAATCAATGTGATTTTCTAAAAAATAATTTCTTTTTGAAAAATCATTATAGGTTGATTAGAATAACCTCATCATAAGAGAAGCATGGAAATCCATAGCAGTAAATGGTAATGTTAAATTTAAGAAAATTTTAATTTTTTAGTTGAATCATAACAAAATATAAAGAAATATAGTAAACCCCTAAAATAAATATTTACGATCAAGAGTCCCCTTACCTTAGGTCCCATTATATTTCATTGCATTTTCACCTCCTATATTATAAAATTATGTTTATTAAAATATAAATTCATAGGTTCATTCAACTAATTTATGTAAATCTTGATCAATTATTAAAATTTAAATATATTTATTTATCTCTCTTTTTTGTTACATATGAAATGGATTTATTAACAAGTTTCTTTAAATAATCATGTTTTTCATTTCATTTTGGTTGTTTTGATTATTTTTAATTTATCTTTATTTCAAATCACATACAAAATATTAGAATAAATTTAAAAAATGATAAGTTTAACATATCATCTACAATATCTTCCCTTTTACAGAGATAAAATTAAATCATTTAAAATTTCATCATGCGATGATAAAATTGATTATTAACATGACATGCCAAAAGAGAATGAGAGAGATATTTAATTTAAACATGCATTATAGAAAACATTTTAACATAGTATTTATAATATTATTAATATTTTAAAATAATAATAAAATGAATTTTTAAGATTTGGTATATAGTTGAGGTGAACAATTTAAAAATAGGGTAGGAAAGTGATTTGAACGAAAATCAATATGCCACCTTATTTAGGAACTTTCTCATTTTCTAAGAGTTGAACACCTTAAAAATGGAGTTTTGTGACTCCAGAACATCCTTAATGGAACTAAGAGGATTACAATATAGAATATTTGTAGATATTTGTCTTTTTAAAATTAACGTGAATTTATTTTTTAAGGAATGGGAGAGGGGGGATTTTTACTAGATGAGAGGGGTATTTTGTGTTAAAATATTGAATAAATTATTATTTCTAAAGTAAGACTTGTAATAATGATATTTTTCAAATTATGAATCATGTTTGAATAAAAATATATGATTTTAGGATTATAAACCCCTTTACACACATAATTTATTAGATTAAAATTTGAATCAATAAAAAATTAAAATCAAAATTATTTGATTAATTTAAATGTTTAGGTATGGAAATTACTTTTGAGGTTTTATAATTTTAATTTTATCCATTATTTAATATATAATATATTTTTCTAGTAATCCCATAAATTATAGAATTTAATATGTTTTTATTATTATAATACGATGGATTTTAACACAATAGTAAATCATTATATCCCTTAAATATAGCACAATACATGTCAATATATTATAATAAAAATAACTTTATTCAAGAATATGTTTAAAGGAAATATTACCAAATTTTATAGTTTGAATTTGTAACACCCTAACCATTTATTTATGGTACATTATATTGTATATGATGTTTTATTTTATTTTTGGAGGTGTTGGATATTCTTTTGATTTCCCATTGATTTTAAATGATCTTTAGAACCCCTACGAGTTTTAATTAACAAGTTCTTTGAATGGAAATAAAATAATTTTTAAAATAACTTTTACTCTTAATCAATGTAAAAGGTCAAGGTAAGGGTAAATGCCTACTAACTTTATATAGTGTGGTTTCATGAGTTTTGTAAGGGTATGATACATATTATATGGACTTCATAAGGATAAACCTCTATGTTATGGTTTTTGTATGGATATGGACCAGTAAATATGAGTTATGTAAAGGTAAGTGGAGCATTCACTTAGATATGTAAAGGTAAGTCCTTTGTTCCATACCTTGTGTAAGAGAAACCTTGTATTATCAAAGGATACATAAGGGTACCTTTGGAAATTCATAAAGGTAAGTCATAGTTTCAAAAGGTTCTATAATGGTAACTCATATACATTTTTCAAGGGTAAGATCCATTTTTCAAAGGCTTTGTAAGGGTAGCCTTCGGTTTTAAATAGTGGAGTAATGGCTCCTAAAGAATTTAATAAAGATAAAGTTAGTTACATAAGCGTTACCTCTCATTTTCAAATTCCACATATGGGTAATATGGAGATGTATAAGGGTAATTTGTTTTCTTCAATGGATACAAAAGGGTAAACTCTATTTTTCAAATAATGTGTAAGGGTAACCCTCTACTGACCTAAGAGATATGTAAGGGTAGTTATTTAGTTTCAATATTGTGTGTTATGGTAACCCAGTACCCTTAAGTGACACATAACTATTGTGTAATGATAAAACCATGATACCCTTATACAGTACTTTTTTTAGAGAAAAATAAATAAAAAACATTATTTTTCATTTCTTCTTCTCTAAAACAACCCTATAATTCCTTTTAGCCATTTCAAATGTAATAAACCATGGTAATATAATAATTTTTTCTAATTAAATGTTGTAACTCTTATTTTAAGATTATTCAAACCTTCTGTATTCAATATTCATATAAAATGTAAAGTAATTTAGCATTCTCAATTTTGGGGTTTTAATGATCCTAGACCTGGTGTATTTATTTAAAATTATATGAACCTTATCCTCCATTTATTTTTTTGGTATACTCTTGGGAAGAGATATAGATGTTCAGTTACTATAAAACAATATCCAGTTCCTTTAGATTGTTTTTTATTCTTCTCTACTAGGGAATCAATAAAAATGGATAATGGTTGTTTTCATAAAAACCTTAAGGCCTCAACTTTCCATAGAACGTATTCATGTGAAGAAACCATATCACTTGTATGAGGTAAGTTTATATGTACATTGTTGATATCCCATGAAATAATGGATCTTCTAGATAAGATATTTTTGTTGGATTGTGAAATTAATTTATTGATTTAACATTTTCTTCAGAAGAATTTTTTAAAGGGTTCTTTATTTAAAACTTATCTCGGAATATATTTTTTATAAAATTTATCAACAATGGGTTTATTTCTGAAATAGATTTTCAAATCATGAAAGTAGGTGTCTCTAAACAATGGATTTATTCCTTGTATACTATATATTCTTGTGATATACTTTTGTTTGATTTATTAAATTCATTAATCTTTAATAATATGGAGAAGATTTCTCAAATTTATTCTTTGATGATTTGATAAATTTATTTAAATAGATTTTTATTTAAAAATAATTTATGCACTTCCTGTGTTGATAAGTTTTTTTATTATAAAGAGTTTTTTAAATAATTTGAGTGGATATATTTTGATTTTGAAAATTTTTATTAAAATTATGTGTATGGTTTGTGTTTTGTTTTGTGAAAACATGGATCATGGAAAAATTTGGAAACCTTGGGAATGGATATATATAAACCTTTGTATGTCCTATAATACTAAGGATTTTTAACAGTTGGTCATGAGTCTATGAAAGAAAATGGTTATCCTAATAATGATAGGTTGTTATAAGACATTATATCACTTGGGTTCACATTCCATCATAGTGTCCCTTATTTTTTCTAGTTATGTATTCTCATAGTATAGATCCCAATGATTTTTTATTCATGATTTTTTTCACCTATGTTTGACATTGTAAATTCTCCCTTGGTTATTTTCTATGTAATGATTTCATTGATTAAGTCCCTCCATATTTTTATTCATGCTTATCTTATTATTTTTAAGCCAATGGATATGGTGATCTTGGGAAAGACTGTATTATCTTTTTTACTTTTGTGTACAATTATTTATATACTCCCTATTTTATCTTTTGAGATATGGTTGTTTTGGTTACTGACCCTATTTAAAATTATTATTTATATTCATATTTTTATGGATTGAAATATCGAATTTTTTGAAATAAATACAAATTATTGTTTATAAAATGGTTATTATTTTGAAATTTATTTATAAACTGGTATTTCATAATGATAGAACTAACATTTCATAATGAAATATATTGTATATATTTTTGTTGGTATCATACTCATCTTGAGTGATAACACCTTTATTCTTTCCTTTGGTTGTATATATCCATGGTTTTATAAGACTCGGGTAATGGGAATGGAATAAAATGTTTGGGTGGCATATCCTTGTTGATATTTAATTTATAGTGGACTAAGATGGTGGTAAAAATTAGTCCAAATGAGACTTGGTTTTTTTATTTCTTGGTTTTTCTCTCAGGTTCTACCTTTTTAGTTTATCCTTATATGTCTCATGGATATCTTATTTTCTTCCATGATTTTCTCTAATTTTGTTATTTTATTTTTTAGTATGACTGAGACATGTTGTGGTTTTTTAGGGTAAAATCATTCAAATGGTCTTATATGTTGATACCTAGATTCTTGTCTCTAGACCATGGCAATCAAAATTATTCCTCATGACTTGTGCAAAGCCATATTGGGTGACATTTTAGGTTGACCTGGGTTGGTTCGTTACAAAATGGTATCAGATGAATTCCTAACTAGAATTGTTATAATAATTCTTGGTTTTGGTCTTTGTTCTATGGTAGATTGGAACTGGGACGTGTCAAAGATCAATGTGTATATGGAGATTAGGTTCTTGATCACCTACATTAAATATGTAACTTGAGATACCATGGGCTTCTAGGATTCATATTATGTTTGAATTTTTATATTATTTATGGTTGTGATTTATAACTATTCATCCTAATTTGAATGTATTGGGTGCACTGGTTTGGGGTTGTGAGCTAAAAAGGGATTCATGTTGTGAATTTGACTTGGACTGCTTGAAAAAACATTCAGTGACTAGACACTTAATTATATAAGTTTTAAAGGAGTTGTGGAATGATTAGAACAAGGTTTTAAATAAAATTTCTATGTCAAGTGAAACTAAAAATACATTTTCTACTATTATCTAGAACTTTTGATTCTTTAGTGATTCTCATTGATAAATAAAATTAAGGTGATTCCTGAGATATATTGGTATCAGGAATCTGGTTGACTAATAGTTGTTGAATTATTTAATTATATAGGGATGGTACAACTATAAAATTGTGTGAAAATGTATTTCAGGAAAATTAGTTTTTTTAGAAGTGAATAAGTGTTTCTTACCTATGATGTGATTCTTTATTTTTAGCTCATGTTTTTAAGGAATGGGTTTTTATTCCTAAAAACATTGGAAAAAATTGTTTTCAAATAGGTTAATGATTCTAAATACAATAATTACTCACCCTTTAATAATTAATTTATTGATCATTAATTGTTTAAAATTATATGTTTTTTACCATGAAGTTATAAAGGGTGGGTTTTTTATTTTATAGAGTAATATGTGGTTGTTTTCAACTTTTAATATTAAAAGTATCTGGTTTTTGAATGTAGAATGATAAATTAAAAGAATATTCATAATTTTAATCTAAATAAATTCTTATAACATTAATAGTGGTTCTATTTAAAAAATAATGTCTAACTGAAATATTGAAATTCGATATAAAAATAAATTTCATTTAATGTTTTTACTTGAAAAGGGTGTGAGGTTCTAACATTTAATTTTGGATATGTGTGAAATTTTATTTTTTAATCTTTTTCTAAAATTAATTAAATATGTTTACATATAAAATGAATTTTTTTTAAAAATAATTTTTAAAATTGAGTTTTTAGATTTTAAAAATAATCAATTTTTTAAAGAGGTTTTCTCTCCATGAGTGGGTTTGATTTCAAACCTCTATTAATGTGTTTGGTTGATTTATTGACTTGTATGTTTCGACAGACCATTTCTTATGTTTATAGGTTATTTGATGTACTCCAATAGATATGATCGGATAGAGTTCACCACTTGTGGGTTTTAAGTGATGCTTTTAGAGAGGTCTTAAGTTGGAGTATGATGCGTTCCTTGATAGTAATCATCTTTTCTAATCTCTTTTTCCTTTGGAAGGATCTAAAGGTTGTAATGAGAGTTTTCTTCCCTCTAGATGTTCAAATAATGGAAGTCCTTGAATTAAATCAAGACAAAACACTTTTTTTCTATAAAATAGTACTTTATAAGTTTAGTTGGGTTGATGGATTTTTAAGAATCAATTTTCCTAGTTTTATTATGTATCTTGGGAATATTGGAATCCCAGGGGTATCATGTGATTTTTGTTCTAATCCCTTTGAGTTATCACGCTCCAGTTTTTGAGTGGTTGCAGTTTTATCATATATTTTTAGAGTGTGATCTTTGATATATTTCATGGATTTATCCATTAAGAATGGTGGGAAGCCCATTTTTTCATTATGCCTCAATATTTCATTTCACTTTATGAAATATGTTATATTGGACCGATTTTTGGAGAAAGCTATGCTATAGGTTTATACTTGGTTCCCTTAACATAGTAAACCTTGGGAATGTGCTTGGGTAATAGGATTTAGTTTCATGATTGTATTCAAGAACATATCCATTTGTGATATGTTATTATAGGATGAATAGTAGAGACTATAGGGTTTATATTTATAAACCTGTGTTAGAATAAATTAAATTTTATAAACCAAGATAAAATCCATGTCATTTATTATTGAAGAATGTAGTCATTTCTACTATCTATGGGTAATTTGATACATGGTGGATCTAGGTTTATATATTGTAACATATTAAAGATCATTATGGTTAATCTTTTCAACATTTCTTGGGTATGGTTACTTTTTATAGACCTAAACTAGTTTTACCTTGGTTTGTTTCACTTTCTGAGATAAATTTTGTTTCTTTTGGTTAAGAGTGGATATCTTGGGGGTTTTCTTAATTTGAAATGTGAAAACATAGTTTTCTTGTTGATTCCCTCTTTTATCGGTGCAGTCTTTTGTTCGTGTACCATTTTCGACTAAATCTAAATAGTGGGGAGACATATCTTAGGTCTCTATTATCCTCAGATCCTCATGTTGGATAATATGGAATCTAGGACTATTTTGTATGGTTAAGAGTTGGTATAGATTTAGCTCTTGTTCCTTGATAAGACTAGTTAGGTCTTGACTATGTCACTATAAAGCCTCAGGCATAGATTTGGTATATATATTGATAATCAATAATGGGTAATGGATAAATGATTTTTCCAAATATGACATCGTGGAAAGAATCTATCTCATTGTGACCTTAAGTTGGTAGTAGTTAAACATTCTCTCAGTACTTGGTCAAAATACCACCTCAAAGAAAAGATTATGATATATTTTGATCATAGAAGCCTGAAGTGAAATTATACCCATAGGAATCTAATATTATGATATAAATTATGGGTTATGTAATTATAAAGCATCAACCTTAAGATGGTGTAAACTCTCAGGATATGATGTACGGTCACAGACACCTAGAGTGGGGTTTTACTAATGTGGGATGTACTGAATCAAAGGAGGAGAAGTCATTAAGGAAACTTTTGATAGAAATGAACATGGTCGTGTTTATTTATCTAATTTTATTGTGTTCTTAGATTTTGAGAAATTTGGTTTTCCTATATACTCTGAGATTCAGCTGGAGCGAGTAGTTGAAACTAGTTGAAAATTTTATAAGGAAACTTCTCAATGTGGTGAGACATATGCTTTCTAATTTTGGTCTCTCAATGTTTCATTGTGTATTCATAAGTAGTTTTATATTCTGGTTGATCTGATACATGAGTTAATGAATCATGAAATATGGTCTAGTTGTCTAGTCAACTATAGAGATATCATGATGTTTCAAGATTTGAGACCTCAATATTAGTGGCCATGAAAGATAGTGAATTATATGCAACAAATCATGATACAATACCAACAAAAATGAGTGAAATGGAACACTTCATACCTACTAGTTTGAGGTGGTATTAATTATTTTTGAGTTTAAAATCATAAAAGATTTATAAGGGTAGAAAACATTATAGTGGGGAGAATTATAACAATCTGACCATTTCTTTCTAGTACATTATATGTTTTGTGATATTTTATTTTAGTTTTTCAAATTTTTGGATAAAATTTGTATTTTTGTTGTCTTTTAAATGATCTTTGGTACCCCTTTTGGTTTTAATGTATACATAATTTGAATAGAAATAAAATAATTTTTAACTTAATTTTTAACCTTACACACGGTATAGGGTCTACATAAGGGTATCTTCCTCTTACCTTTACATATAGTGGTTTTAATGAGCTTTTTAAGGGTAGGAGGGAGATTTTATGGACTACGTTAGGGAAATTCCTTTTTTATATGGGTTACATAAGGGTAAGGTCCAGTTTATATGAGTTTTGTAAAGGTAAGTGTTGTTTTCCCTTAACTATGTATTGGTAAGAACCTTTTTTCATACACTCAATATGGGTAGCCCAATACTTAAAAAGGATGAGTAAGGGTATCTTAAGTACTATCTAAAGGTAATCTAGAGTTTCTAAAGGTTCCATATGAGTAACTTTTATACACAACATAATGGTGTGCTCCTATTTCCTAAGGTTATGTAAGAGTAGTCATAGGTTTTCAAAGGTCGTAAAAGGGTACCTAAAAATTTACTTATAAGTAGGGTGAGATGCGTAAGGGTAAAATCCCTTTTTTAAAGTCCATTTAAGTTTAATCAAGTTCTATGTAGGGGTTAAATCCCTTTTTCAAATGATGTGTAAGGGTAACCCCATACCCTTACACAACACCTTAGATAATTTTAAGGGTATTTCCATAATTTAAAGTGGGTTTGTAAGGGTAATACAGTACCCTTACAGGACACCTAAAAGAAATATAAGGGTAAAACCATGTTACCCTTCTGAAATGCACTTTTTGGGAGAAAAATAAATAAAATCAATTTTTTCATTTTTTATTCACCAAAATGACACTATAATGACTTTTATTTGTTTTAAAGTCTCTAAACCATTGTAATTTAATCTTTTCTCTCATTAAATGTAGTAGATCTTATATGAAGATAATTTGAACTTTTTTTATTGAAGATTCTCATGAAATGAAAAATTAATTGGTCTTCCTAATTTTTGGGTTTAAATGCTACTATGTTGGGTGTATTTATTAAAAATATTCAAACCTTCACTAACCTTGATTTTATGGTATCCTCGTGAGAATATTTCTAGGTTCTCAAGTACCATAAAAGAAAATCAGGTTTATTTGGATCATTTTTCGTTCTCCCCACTAGGGAATCAATAGGAAGGGATATATGTTATTTTTTCCTTCAAAGTTCAAGATTTAACTCTCTATCATATATTTTTATGTTAATAAATAATTTCCCATGTTTGAGGTAGGATTATCTCTACATTAGTGTTAATAAATGAAATAATATATGGTCCAAATAGTTTCATTAGTTTGGTCTACAAAAAAATCTTTGATTTTTCCTTTTCATAAAAAGAGTTTTTTAAGGTGGTTTTCTTCCATATATATTTGTGTATTTATTGTGTTTTATGAAATGTATATGAGGTTTATTTTATTATAAAATGGGTTTTCAAATCATGGAAGTATGTGTCTCTATATAATGGATTAATTACTTGTATACCATATGTTATTTTGAAATCATTTTCATTGATTTATTAAATTCTTTAATTTAGAATATGTGAGATAAATTTTCTAAAATTTCACCTCGGATGATTTGAAAAAAAATATTTAAATGGATTTTTATTTAAAGATAAATTTAGTCACATAATATTTCAAAAACAATTATATAGTGTATTTTCAATGAATCCTAGTGGTGATACTTCACTTAAGAAATTTTTTAGTAAAATTGGGAGTATGGCTTATGTTTAATTTTGTGAAAACTTGGAACATGGGAAAATTTTGGAACCATGGGCATAGAAATATGAACATATTAGTGTGTGTAACACCAATAGTTATTTATTATAGTTTATCATGATTCTATGGATAAAATGGGTATCCAAAAATCAAAAGACTATTGAATAACATGATACCATTATTATTAACTTACCACATTATTGTTATCTATTTGTCCTAGTTATGTATTCACATAGGCTAGAACACAAAAAATTTTAATGTGTGATTTTTTTCACCTATGTATTCTATTTTACATGTTCAATTTGTTATAATATATGTAATTATTTCTTTGATTAATTACCTCTTTATATTCATTCATGTTTATCTTATAATTTCTAGCCTATAGATATGGTACTCCCAAACCATATTATATTATCTTGGTTAATTTTTTTCCCTTGATTTATATACTCACCATGTTATACTTTTTTATAAGGTGGTTTGAGTTATTTTCCTATTTATCCTTCATATTTATATTCTTTTTATTATGGATTTGAATATGGGATGTTATTAAAATAAAGAAAAGGAATTTTTAAAAAACAAATCTCTTTGAAATGGATTTATATACATTTTTTTCTTGAACTAATAGTCACATGGTGATGGAAATTGTATATATTATTTGGTGTTATCATATTGAGATTTAGTTTTCACACAATACTTTTACCATTTAGAATTTCTAGCTTTGGTTTTTCTGAACTTGGGTAATGGGATGGGAATTATGTGGCATGGTGAATTCTGTTGGTTAATATATCCTTCATAGTGGATTGGTATAGTGGTAACGACTAGTCTCAAAGAGACTTGGTTTTGTTATTTTTTTCATTTTTCTTTCTGGTTCTACATTTTTGGATTTTCCTTATTTGACTCATCGATATGTACTTTTATTTCATGTTGTATTCTAATTTTTTATCTTATTTTTGGTATACATGATACATATTGTGTCACCATTCATGGTAAAATTGATCCCTTGGACTAATATGTGGATACCCAGGTGCTCGTCACTAGCCTGTGGTGATCATGATTGTGCTTCATGTCTCGTGTCAATCTAGCCCATGTGACATGTCAGGTTGACCAAAGTTGGTTTATTACTAATTTTTATTAAAGAAATTCTCATAAATAAGTGTTATGAAAATTTATAGGCTTGGTTTAGGGTCTATATTAGATGGGATCAAGGAAATTTTAGAGATTAATGTGTTCATGGTGAGTAGGTACTTGATCACTACCATTCATTGTGCCACTTGAGTTTCCATGGTCAGTGGTATTTATGTTCATTTTGATTTCTTCCATGATTTATGGTTTGGTGTGATGACTTATAATCCTTATTGGAATGTGTTGAGTGCCATGAGGGTTATCAGGGATTTGGGGTGTAATAAAAAAGAGGAGTCAAGTTGTAAAGTCAAGTTGGATGGACTAAAAATCATTTAGTGACTAGAAAAATGGTTCTAAAAGAATTAAAGGGGATTTGGAATGTTTGGAGCATAACCTTGAACCAATTGGATAGGTTGATTACCTCCCTATCACATTACTATTTTATCTAAAACCCATTATTCATGGATTCTTTCAGTGATTATCATTTATGGGAAAAATCGTGGTGGTTCCTAAAATATGTTGATATCAAGAATTAATTTTACTAATACTTGTGGAATTATTTTTTTATTCATGTATAGTACAATTAGTATATTTTGAAAAATGGATTTAATGAAAAACATTGTTAGAAAAGTGAGGGATTACTTCTTATATATGATGTGATGCATGATTTTTGTTACATGTTTTTAGAAATGGTTGTTTATTCCTGAAAACATAGAAAATATTTTGGTTTCCAAAATAGTTAAATATTTTTCTTAAATGAATATCTCACCCAATAAAAAAATTTTCAATAATTTTTAAATGTTTAGAAATAAATGGTTTTTTTCACAATGTTGTAAAGGGTGGGTTTTCAGTTTTATAGGAATGTCTATGGTTTTTTTTTCAAATTGTAATCTAGAATATTAACTGGATTCTTAAAGTGTAATAATAAATTTAAAATAGATTCCATATTTTAAGGGAAAACCAATATTAATTTAAAATATGTGTTTCTTTTTTAAAATAAAATCCAAATTAAATAATGAAATTCTAGATTGAAATTAATCATGGTTAATGTTTTATATTGAAAGGTTTTAAGACTCCAAATTATAATGGTGGAGGTGTGAAATGTTTAAAATTTTTAATCAATTTCTAAATTATTGAGAATAAAAATGATCTTTTGTAAAAATCATTTTTAAATGGTGTTTGGATGTTTCCAAAATAAAATTTTTTTTAAAAAAATAAACTCTATGAGTGGTTTATTTTGAAAAACATATGAAAGTGTTTCCATGATATATTGACTTGTATTTTGGTATAAAACTTTATTATGTGTAAAGGTTATTTGATGTGCTCCAAAGGAAATGACTGGATGGAGTTCACCTCTTATGTAGTTTGAATGAATCATTTAGAGAGGTCTTTAATTAGAGTGTGATGATTTCCTCATGAGTTTTCCTTTTCCCTCATCTATTTAGTCTTTACCACACTCTTAAGGGAGTGTTGAGAGTTTTATTCTATCACAATGTTCTAATAATCAAACATTGAAGGTAAATAAAGATGAGTTCATTTTTTCTAACAAGACTAACATATAATCTCAATTAGGTTGATGGGTCATTAAGGACCGATTTTTCACGTTTTCTTATATTCCTTAGAATGATTGGAATCTTTGTAGTATCATATGAGGTGTTAATCCCTTTTAGTTCACACACTCTAGTTTATGAGGAGTTTTGGTTTTGGGATATCATTTTTAGGGTTTGATCGTTGATTTCTTCCATGGTTTTCTCCATTAAGAGCATTGGAGATTCCATTTTTTCTTCATGCTTCATTATTTTGTTTCGCTTTGTGAACATTGTTCCATATGATAGATTTATGGTGAAATCTATGAAATGGGTTTTTTCTTGGTTACCTATACATTGTGAACCTTTGTTTTGTGCATGAGAAATATTATTTAGTTTTATGACCAGTTGGGCTGCAAGATCTATTGGTGAAATGTTATTGTTATGGGGATTATGGGAACCACCTAGTTGAGATTTCTAGACATGAGTGACCATAGATAAAATTTAATAACCTGAGACTAGATACATGTTTTATATTATTTCATATTGTATTGTTTGAGTTTTATTCTATTTATGAAAGATGTGTTGGATTTGGTGTTCTAGATTGTACCTTCCTAATGATATTTTAGGTTAATGTTTTGAATGTTTCTAGTGGATGGTGCCTTTTCATTAGATTGATCATTTTTTCCCTTGGTTTTTTGTACCCAATGAGAGAATTTTTTTCCCTTGGTTAGGAGTGGAGATCTTGGGGATTTCCTTTTGATGAAATTCTAAAACTAATTTTTTTATTGATCCTCTATTCTGTTTGTTTATTATATTATTATTGTACAATTTTAGATTGAATCTAAATGGTATGGAGACCTAAGTTAGGTTTGCATTTTCCTTAGATCCTCATGTTGGGTAATTTATACCCTAGGAATCCTTTATATATTTTGGAGTCATGTTCAATTTAGCTCAATTTTTTTTTCATGGTAATCCAAGTTAGGTCTAGTCTATGACACTGTGAAGCCTTGATAATGCAGTTGGGATATTCCTTGATGATGTAAAATGACTCTACTGGAAAAAAAACCTATACCCATGGTTCAAAACCATGGGTATATCCCCCAAAACCGTGGGTATAGGCTATACCCATAGTTTTGGGAACTGTGGGATGAAACGACGTCGGTATAGGGGTCTCAACCTATACCCACGGTTAAAACCATTGGTATAGGGGAGTCAAAGTGTGCACCACGGCTGTTCCGGTGTGGCACACAATAGAGCCCACGGTTTGAAAACTGTGGGGTATATAATTTCAAAAAAATCGTGGCAGGCAGGATTTGAACCCACACTCCCCATGCACCGAACAGCTGGGTAATCAACCAAGCTGCAAATTCCTTTTGTAATTTATACATACATCAATGTATATGTATTAATTTAATTCACACGGTTAAATTAAAAAATGCAGCAAATGGGAATCGAACCCGCGTCTTCGGTTGGGCCTCTTGGCCACGCACCACCAAATGACCTAGAATTTTTAATTGTTATTTACATATACATATACGTATATATATTAATATTATTCACATCGGATATATAAATTCAAAAAACCCAGACCGCGGGATTCGAACTTGAGTCTCACTTTTGCGCCCTGACTTGTAACCAACCGAGCTAAACAAATTCTGAGTATATAAATTTATATTTATATAAATATATTAAAATAAACCATGAAAAAATATCTCCCTGCCAAAATTTTTCCTTTTCCCGCCTAATTTTCATTCCCCGCCATAAGCTATACCCACGGTTCTAGAGAACCGTGGGTATAGGTCTTCAAAAAAAACCCAATACCCCCAGTTCTTCAAAACCATGGGTATAGGCCTTCATAAAATATCATATACCCATGGTTTTGGAGAACCATGGGTATAGGTTCACTTATTATCCCTACACCCATGGTTTTTTTTCAAAACCGTGGGTATATACCTATTTTCCAATAGTGTGAGTAATGTATTACGGAATTCAATAATTATTCCTTCATCGAAATAAACTATATACCCATGTCCAAGAGTTTATCAATTATATATTCTTATTAAAAATAGTGAAACTACCACCTTAGAGAGAATTTGATGATATATTAGGATCATAGAAGCTTTAAGTGTACACTTACATTGAGGAACCTAATAATCTAATAAAAATAATGTGTTAATTGATTTTAGATATTTGAACTTTAGAGGGTGTAAACTATCGGGATATGTAGTATTGTAACAAGAACCTCAAGTAGGGTTTTACTAATATGGGATGTTATTAATCATGTGGGGAAATACTTAGGGAACCTTTTGTAGAAATTCATATCGTTTTGTTTGAGTCTTTAATGTGATCATGTCTTCATCTTGTGAGAAAATAGTTCTTCCTTGTGTGATGAGATTCAACATGAGAACGTAATAGATACTAGCTATCAGCATTGTAATGAATCATTTTATGTTATGGAGACCTCACTTTCTGATTTTGGTCACTCAATGGTTCCTTGTCTCTTTGAAGGTGGTTTTTTGTTCTATTTGATCTGAGACATGATTTTATGGATATTTTACTATGTTATTATTATTTTTCTCAATATGGGGTTATCATGATGTGTCATGTTTTGAGATAATAATATTAGTTTCCAATGAGAGATGATAAATTTTAGACTTAGTTTTGTTAGAGTTTATAACCCCGACTGCTTTCTGGGGACAGAAATCATTATATTTTCAGAATTATAACATACAGACTTTTTCTTTATGATAAGTTCTTTGTTTTATGTTTTTTTTATTTTATCTTTGGAAGGGTTGGATACAATTTTTTTTTCATGATATTTTAAATGATATTTATAAACCCTTTTTAGTTTTAATTTA
Source organism: Viscum album (assembly GCA_963277665.1). Taxonomy (NCBI): domain Eukaryota; kingdom Viridiplantae; phylum Streptophyta; class Magnoliopsida; order Santalales; family Viscaceae; genus Viscum; species Viscum album. Next base: position 1,661,359,805 of record OY728138.1, read on the forward strand.
TATATTCTTTGAATGGAAATAATATAAACATTATTTTTATCTTTACACATGGTATAGAGTCTACATAAGGGCATGTGAATCCTTCTTTAAAATAGGATGGTTTTTATTATTTCTTTAAGGGTACAATGTAGATTATATGGTCTATTTGAGGATAATACCTTGTGTATATGTGATTCTTAAGGTTAAGGCACTATTTATATAAGTTCCACAAAGGTAAGTGGAGTATTCCCTTAGCTACATAAAGGAAAGTATTTTGTTCAATATGTTGCATAAGGGAAACCCCAAGTTTCCAATGGATATAATGGGTACCTCGTCTACTACATAAATGTATACCAGAGTTTCTAAAGGTTCTATAAGAGAAACTCATATAAATTTTGCAGTGGTATGATGCCATTTTCAATGGATGTGTTAGGGTATCCTCTAGTATTCAAATGTCTTGTAAGGGTGCCTAAGGTATAGTGTAATTATAGATTGAGCTAGGTAAGGGTATGCATTATTTTTGAATGTTTTTGTAAGGGTAATCTGGATATGTATAATGGTAATTCATTTCCTTCAGTGGTTACATAATGGTAAACTCTCTTTTTTGAAGGATGCATATAGGTAACCCTCTCGTTATAAATGAATTCTAAGAGCTACATATGGATAGTTCCACCATTTCAAAAGGATTCATAAGGGAAACCAAATACCCTTATGCAAAACCATTGAGTAGTATAAGGGTAAAGACATGTTATCCTTACAGGGTTATCTTTTGGGAGAAATGTAAATAAAAACATATTTTTTCATTTCTTATTCTCTAAAATAACCCTGTAATTATTTTTAACCATTTTAATGGTTGGAAACCATGGTAATTTAATCTTTTTATCTTGTTAAATGTGGGAAATTCAGTTTTAATAGAATCTAAACCTTCTATATCAATGTTTCATATTGAACAGAAAATTAATTATCATTCTTAATTTTTTGGTTTCAATGTGTCTACACCTAGTGTATTTATTTTAAAATATACAATCCTTAACTACCATTAATTTTTTCTAATCCAGTTGAGATTATTTTTGGAAATTTAGTTACTATAGAATAATATCTAGCTCTTTTTTCTCATTTTTTATTCTTCTTCACTAGGGAATGAATGGGAAGGGATAGATGAAATTTTTCTTAAACATTCAAACCTCAAATCTCAATCAAATCTATTTTTGATAAGAAACAATCAACCACGTCAATGGAAGGTGTAACTATAAATTTTTTTAACCCATGAAATATTGTATGTTCATCATAATATCTTTGGTTCGGTTTGAAAAATTAATCAATTTATTTCACATTTTCATAAATAAGAGTTTTTAAATGGATTTTTTTAAATAGATTTGTTCATTTCTTGTATTTTATGAAATTACTCAGTGATAGATTTGTTTCTAAAATAGATTTTCAAATAAAAGTATTAGTATTATTTATAAAATGTATTAATTAGTTGTATAACCTATGTTAATGTGAAATAATTTTGGGTGATTTATTAAATTATTTAATTTGGAATTTGTCTAGGATGTCTTTAAACATTCCATCTTTGGAAATTTGAAAATTGTATTTAGTTTTATTTTTGATGAAAAATGTATTTATGAAATTCATTTTTTAAACAAATATTTTTTTTTCTAAAGTGTATTTTCAAATCATAAGAGTGGTGATACTTCACTTGTGGAAAAATGTAGTAAAATTGAGTGTATGGTTTCTATTTAATTTTTTGAAAACATGGAACATGGGAAAATTTTGGAACCTTATTCATGGACATATACAAATATTATTATGTGTAAAAATGATATGGTATTTTAATATTTGATCATTAGGCTATAGAAAAAATGTGTATCTACATATCCATAGGTTGTTATAGTACTCAATATTGTTAAGATTTAATTTCTATCTTAGGTTTCCTTATTTGTCATTGTTATTTATTACCATAGGCTACATCCCAATTATGTTTCATTTATGTTTTTTTCACCTATGTATCATTCTTTACATTCTCACTTGGTTATCATTTGTGTAATGATTACTTTTACTAATCCCATCCATATTTTCATTCATGTTTATCTTATGATTTTCGGCCTGTTAATAAGGCACTCCCAGACCAGTTTTTATTATCTTGGTTAATTTTGTGTAATAGAAATTATATGGCCACCATGTTATCTTTTGGTATTTTGTTATTTTGGTTATTATTACTTGCTTATCATTCTTATTAATATTTATATTATAGGTAATTCGAAAAGGAATGTTTTAAAAAAACTAAAGAAAGTTTTATAAAGTAGTTTTCCTTTTGAAATTTATTTATAAAGTAGTTTTTTTTCAAATCTAAAACTAACATTTCTTGGAGACATAAGTTGTATATATTCTTTGGTGTAATTTTATTTAGATTTAGTTCTCACATCCTAATTTTTAATTTGGGAGTTTGTAAACATGGTTTTATAGGACTCGGATAATGGTTACGGTGTTATATGAAATGGAAAATTCTCTTGGTTAATATCACCTTCATAGTGGATTAGGGTAGTAATGACAGTTAGTCACAAGGGGACTTTTTTTAGTTCTCTCTAGGGTTTTCTTTTAGGTTTTGTGTTTTTTGTATTGTCCTTGTATGTCTCATGGATGTGTACTTTTGTTTCTTTTTGTACTCTAATTTTTATCTTATTCTTGGTATGCATAAGTCATTTTGAGTTATCATTCAAGTAAAATCATTCCAAAGGTCATATATATTGATACTTCAGTTCTTGTATCCATCCCACAGTGATCTGGAATGCAGTTTGGGTCTTGTATCATGGTAGCTCGGGTGATGTGTTAGGTTATCCTATGATGGTTTGTTACAAAATGGTATCATAGTAATTCCCAACTAGTAGTGTTATGAAACATCCTAGGATTGTTATGGGGTCCATGTTAGACTAGAGATATGTTGTTCTTATCTCAATGTGTACATGTTGAGTTGGTTCTTGATCCCCATATTTCATGATTCCACTTGAGTTACTATAAGAATTTAGGATTTTTTTTTGATGTTTTCCATGATTTATGAATTACTGTGATGACTTATGATCCTTATTGGTACGTATTGGGTTCCTTATGGGTTATCATATATTTTGGGTGTAATCAAAAGGAGGATTAATGCGGTGAAGTTGTCTTTAATGGCCTAAAAAAGATTCAGTTATTATAAAGTTGGTTTTGAAAGCATTAAAGGTGTTGTGGCATGCTTAGAACATGGTCATCAATCATGTGAAAAGGTCAATTATGAATCAACATCCATTTTGTATTTTTATCTATAACCCACTATTCTTTGATTATTTCAGTGATTCTCATTGATTGGAAAATAATCTAGGTGTTTCTTGGGATATGTTGGTATCATGAATCAGTTTGACTAATCAATATGGAATGATCTTTTTTTATATGGATTTTAAAACTCTTATATTGTGTGAAAATAGATATCATAAAAATTATTTTTGTTTTAAAATTGTAGATTTATTTACCTATGATGTAATTTTTGTTTTCTAGATCATTTTTTTAGGAATTGATATTTACTTTTCAAAATATAAAAATTTTCTTTGTTTTAAAACCGGTTAAAATTTTTTTATGAAATAATTTTTTACCATTGAAATTTGTTTTCAATAAGAATTAAATTTTTATAATAAAATGGTCGTTTACCACGAAGTTTTAAAGGGAGGTTTTTTGGTTTTTTGGAAATATTTTTGGTTTTCTTCAACTTATAATAAATAAAATTAAATGGTTTTCAAAAGTGAAATAATAAGTTCATATAATATTTTATATTTTATGGGAAATCCAATCTTATAAAGTCGATGGTGGTTCTTTTTTAAAGATAAAATCAAACTCAGATAATTTAATTCAAGATGGAAATGAATCTCATTTGATTTTTTATCTTGAAAAAGGTCTGAGGTTCAAAATTTAATGGTAGATATGCTTATTGTTTCTATTTATGAATCCATTTCTAAAGTAATGAAATATTTTTACTTATTAAAATTATTTTCAATAAACATAATTTTAAATGGTGTTTCAGGGTTTTCAAAATGAATGTTTGTAAAAGAGGTTTCCACACCTAGATTTGTTTTGTTTTGAATCCTCCATAAAGGTATTTTCTTTATTTATTAACATGTATGTTTGGATAGTCCCTTTATTATGTTTACATGTTATCTAGCATTCTCTAAAGGAAATGATCGGATGTAGTGCACCTCTTTTATGGTTTGAGTGGACACTCTAGAGAGTTCTTGAGTTGGATTTTGATATTTTCCTTGAGAGTAGTCATTTTTTCTCATCTCTTTAGTCTTTATTAGACTTCAAAGGGAGTGGAGAGATTTTTCTTCCCACTCAATGTAATAATAATTGAAGGTATTAAAGTAAATCAATACAATGTAATTCTGTGGACTGACAATAGGACCTTATAAGTTTGGTTTAGTAGATGGTACTTTAAGGACATTTTACACTAGTTTTATTATATTACAGGGATGTACTGGAATATAAGGTGTATCCTTTTATTTTTATGTTGATACCTTTAATTTCATACTCTCTAGTTTCTTAGTGGTTATAGTTTTTGAGTAACCCTGTTAGGGTGTTCTCTTTGATGTCTTACTTGGGTTGCTCAATTGAGAGAAGTTGACATCATATTTTTTTATTCATGCCTCATTATTTCAATTCACTCTATTAGATTTATTCTATGTGATATATTATTGGTGAAATTTATTCCATGAGTTTAGTCTTGTTTTCCTAGACTCGGGGAACCTCAGGTTTTTTCATGAGTAAAAGAACTTAGTTTCATGAGTGGTTTGGCTGTAGATCCATTGGTGATATGTTATTATTGGTTGCACGGTGGGGAAAACTGATTTGGGATTTCTAAATCTGATTTTACATAGATTCATTTTCATAACCCAAAACTACATCCACGGTTTTTTGTATTGATTCACACCTTTTTTTGAATTGTATCCTAATTGCACGTGTCATGGTGGATGAGGTGTTCTAGATTATACCTTCATAATGATCATTGAGATTGATATTATTAACTTTTTTTGGAGATGGACCTTTTCATAGGATTTACCTAATTTTCCCTTGGGTGGTTTCACCCTGTGAAATTAAGTGTGTTTCCCTTGGTTAAGAGTGGAGATCTTGGGGGTTTCCTTTGTTTGAAATCTGAAACCATAGTTTTCTTGTTCATGCGATCTTGTGTTGATGTAGTCTCTTGATGTTAGAATATTTTATATTAAATATAAATAGTGGGGATACCTATGTTGGGAATATGTTTTCCTTATAGCCTCATGTTGGATAATCTAGAACCTCGAGCTCCTCTGTAAGGTTTGGAATGGGGTTAGATTCATCATTATTGTTGTTTGATTCTATGTCTAGTTGGGACTTGAATATGATATTATAAATCATTAGGAATAGAGTTGGGAATGTCTTGATAACTTAAAATGGGTGATGGATTAAGTATTTTACCAATTCCCCCTTCATAGAAATAATCTATTTCATCATGACCTTCAGTTGATAGTTTTTTTACATCCTCTCATAATATAGTGAAACTACTACTTTATAGAGAATTTTTTGATTTAATAGGATCATAGAAGCCTGAAGTGTACATTTAAATAGAGGTATTTGATACTATGATAGAAATTATATGTAAATTGATTTCATAGATTTGACTATGATATGGTTTAAACTCTTGTGATATTAGCCATGTAATGACCCATAATTTATAATTCATATTTCTTTCCTGAATAACTGTGTTTTCTATTATATGGAATTATAAACCCAAAACACATAGATAAAATAAAAAAAACCATAGTTCATAAATGTATATCATTAAGTTAGTTAGTAACTAAACCCATGAAAATTATAAATATTACAAATGTAAAAATATTAGATAGAAAAGGTAAAATGTGAAAACATGGATCATTCTAGTCTGCTTGAATTGTCACCCCCATGAACAATACTATAGAAAAAAAACAATATAATAGAAAAATATTTGGTATATTATAAAAGTAAAATATATATTCTTGGGTTTAATTGTATTGAATAATGTATGAATGGATGAAATGGAATTTATACAAGTCATTGTGACTATTTAGAATAGTAACCTAACTTTTATAATAGTAATTTTAACTCAAAAAAATAAAATGTAAAATAAATTATATTTATCATTAGTAATTTTTTAAAATGTAAATATTATAATTAATTAAAAAATATATAATTACTAAAAACTAAAAAATATATAATAACAATTTTAACAAACTATATTTTAATATATTTTTAAAAAAAATCTTTTATATTAAAAATTAAAATCAACTTTGTTAGAAAAATATTTTAAAAAAATTAATTTCATTTTTAAAATAAGCATATTGAAATTTTCTAAAGGTGATATTTTTTTAATTTTATAAAATACTTCAATTTTAATGTGAATAGTAAAAAACATTTTTTTCCTAACCGGTGTTTTTTAAATTACATCATTCATGATATAATAAAAACATAATTAGTTATAGAAATATTGGATTGGCCAAAAATATATTTAATTTGATAAATGAGTCATTTAAATAAAATAATCATGTTTTTCAAACCCAAAAAGTATTTTCCAAATTCAAAAGTCCAAAGTATTCTATTAAAATAATATTTTTTCATTTTTACACCATTTCTTTTGATTAAACTAATAAATTTCAATTATATTTTTTTTAAGTCTTAAAATTGATTTATTTAATTCATATATATTTCAAAATATAAAAAATATTATTATTCAAAGTTTTACCTTGCATATAATATTTCATTCAATATTATAACTCAAAAATACCTTACTCCTCATGTATAAATAACACATCACCCCTCCCATGGAAAACCACTTCACTTACACTTACCAAAGATAAATTTATACCAAAAATCATCTACCTTAGTCCCATTATAATTCTTATGGAAATTCTATATTAAATAATCTCCAAGAATCAATGGAGTTTTGTTCCGTAGAAAGAAGCAATACCGAGAAAATAGTATTTTTTCATAAACTTCTCTCCTAACTTTCCTATTCACATTCTATTTATCTATACCTTTCAAACCCAAATATTATATGATTAATTAATTAGTATGTTAACATTACATTAATTAGGTTACATGAATTTAATTACTATATTTGTGACATATTTATGGGCCAATCTTCTATTTTATTCACTTTTCACAATGTTCTGTCAATGGTTGGTTAACAGCTTACAAATACATTTAAAACTCTATGATCACAACTACCTTCATGGATGGAAAATATTAATAATGTATAAAATATAAATATTTAATTTAATTTATTCTAATATTATGAAATTAATTTTACTTATTTATAAATTTCCTTGAAAAAAATATAGAAATTCAAACAAGATAGGATGATTTAATGAAAACATGATATCAAAATAATTTTCATTTAACAAAGAATATCAAAAAATATAATTCAATAACTATAATGGATAAATAGTGATATAAATTAACATAATTCACTTCTATCTATTTTTTTAATAAAACTAATTTTATTATTTTGGAGGCAGAAAGGAGACAAAAAATTATGATTTAAGGTATAGGTATTCTTAAACAAAACTCTTTATTTTGGGTTATATCATATTTTACATTGTTTCTAGTATATATATTACTCTAATATCCTTAAAATTTCCTTTCAATGTTATTTCCCTTATATTTATTTGAATATATATGTTTCTACATTTTTAAAGGAAATTTAATCCACATATAAATATTTTTGAAAAGAAATTTATTTTTGAAAACATGTATTTGTGTCCTGTTAAGTTAATTATTCTTCAAATAAAAACTATATTTTATGGAAAAAATGATCTCCCTATTAATTTGGGAACCCCAAATTTTATTTCTAACAATATAATTAATGACATATTTAATAAAATCATTCCATTCCAAGGGTTTATTTCATAAATATGAATATTATATGTTCTCCTTCTATGTGTCATGCATGATTATGAGAATTTTATGATGTGATGGGAGATCCTAGAATTATATAACAAATTTATTTATTAATGTGATATATAATATGATATTGTGGGTATTATTCCAAAATATTTTTTTATCGTTTTTCATAATTATGTTTTAATTCATTATCCACATATATTATGTGTGAACATGATGTTATCTTTATTCATAACTATGTGTAGCATTTGATTACTATGTTATGATGTTTTATTATTATGTATATACCACTATCCATTCTATTATCAATTTTTTACCTCATTGTTATATTGATTATTCAATTCTTAAGATATGATAAAATCAATTATGATCATCCATGTTATATTGATTAATTTCCCCTATTCCTCACATGATACTCATCCCCATACTAGGATTTTCACTCACCCATTTATTTGATTTATATACTCAGGTGATTACATGTACTAAAGATAACATGATAAATTTTTTGGGGATACGAAAGAAGGGTAAAAATAATTTATGATCTCTTTCATGTACAAGTGATGTATGATCTTATTTTTCTCAAGATACAAATATTTTGGATCCTATATTATATAACTTTTTTTTATTATCTTAAAAATTTATTATTAGTCAGGTAATAAAAATTTGGGTCTCGATAGACAGTATCATATAAAAATTTAGTTAATTTTAGAATTAGGATTATATAATGTTAGTGAAATCCATAAGGATAATTATAAGTATTGGTAAACATCCTATGTTTTTGTAAAGTATAAGATCATGTGGTGTATGAGAAACGAAATCCTTATATGGATACTAAAAGTTCATGTGGCTATGGCATAGATGTACCTAGGGGTAATATCCCTAAAAAGTTATGATTGGTTATTAACTAAATTATCACCTAGAGTAAAAAAAGAAAGGCCTTGTTGCATATCTTATTTAAAATTCCTAAGGGATATGGTTTAGTTAATCAAAACCTTTATAAAAATCATTATGATGGATATATAGTTAATGATCTTATTTATTTTAAAGTTCTAAAATATTAAAGTAGATGATCCTAGAAGAATCATTATAGAAAAATTAAAAACCAATGGATCCCATAATATATGAATTTAGTATTAATTTTCACATAAGAATATATCATTTTTTTCATCCATTGCTGACATATGTTTTGTTCAAACCTTTTATATTTTTGAAAATAGTGGGAACCAAAAGGCACCAGACTAGCAAAATATTTAAAGTTAAAATGAAAATATTTTTTGAATGAAATCCCAAATTTTATGAGAGGTAGAGTTCAATGATTTATGAAAATTTTTACTCTGCTATCTCAGGCTCTAAACAATAACTTAAACCATGTGAAACATCTGACTTCAACCAAGAAAGAGAAACTATCTCTTGAGTACTTTATTCATAATTGATCACCAATTTTTAGTAGATCGATTGATCTATTTTTCATGGAATAATAGGTAAACTCAATGGAAAAGATACCTTATGTACTCAAATTTTCTCAGAATAAGATAGTTATATTGGTGGGATATCATTTATATGAAGCGATTGATCAATAGTGGGAATTGAAAAAGAATACCAATTCAGAGGATGAAATGTAAAAAAATAGTGGGGCGACTTAATATGTTATTTCTTAACAAGTATTTCTAATGAACTATTTAAAAATTATAGAGAGAGAATTAATATATCTTAATAAAAAGGAGGCTTAATATTTCATATATTATGAGGAAACTTTCAAAATTAATATAAGTTACATATTTGGTTTTAATATCAATAATAATATAAAAATAGATATATTCTTTAGAGGAATAGAAAACATACCTATAAAGGGGTCTAATAATTTGAGAGAAAAGGTTTTTTGAAGAATTAGGTTGGTGTGACCTCAAAGTTGAGATAGTTTTTAGAGAATGGAATTAAGAACATTGAGATAAAGAGGTAATAATAGACTTTGAAATAGGAGGACCAAATGATAAATGATGAAAGATCATCCGATCATGCACATGTCAAAAATTTGGGAAGGATCATCAGAGTAATTTCCTCAAAGGGACAGGTAAATTCATTAGATGTGGGAGAGAAGTCCACCAAACTAATTAAGTTTAGAGACATGAAAATTCTAACTAATGTGATAGATAAAAGGAAGGAACCACCTTTCCTTCAATACTTCAATTGTAAATATCAAGGGAACTATGAAATCTAACACACTAAACTACACGCCTTTGATGGTAATCCATATTAGTAACCACTAGATCCAAAGTAGTAAGGGGGAGCATATTTAATCACCACAGCTAAGGTGGAACATGAAAATGAAGTTGTATATGGTACAATTCCTATTCACTAAAGAATAAAAAATGATTTTGTTTCTCCACATTATTTTATATTCAGTATGTTTTCTAGAACTGTTTAATCACTACCTTTAATAATTTGAAGTAAATATATCCATAAAAACACCTAGTAGTGTGATCAAAGAAACCCTAGTATTAGACTCTTCTCCTATTATAATCTATGGTAATATTATTTGAGCAAATATTTTAATCCTTCCCTTAGTAAATTTTGATGATATACTAGGAATATATTGTATCTTGTTATATAGATACCACATAAACTATTAGAAAAATGAGATCTCTTTCATATTCTAAACAACTCTATGATCATTTAAAAATGAAAATAAGATCATGAATCTCCTTTGGAAAATCCCACAATTGTGTAAATTTTTATACCCAATGAAGAAGCATATCAATCAAAAATAGTTCTATAAAAGTAAAGAACCAACCTTGAAGAAATTCCCATTGTGAGGGAATATACTAATGTATTGTTGATGTGTTTCATAGCCCTCCCCTAGATCTTGATGTAGATTATTCAATAGATCTTATAACCAAACATAATTCTATCTATGAATGCCCTTATAGGTTGGCATTAATCAAACAAGAGGTGTTAAAGAACTATCTACCATAATATTTGGACAAATTATTTGTATAGCATAGTGCATAACCTTGGGGTTCACTAGTTCTTCTTGTCATGTAAAATAATGGATCAATGTGGGTGTGTATTGATTATTGAGATCTCAATAAGATCACCCTAAATAATTAATACCTTTATCCAAGGATTTATGAATTGTTCTATTGAATATGATGAGTTCAATACTTCTCAAAGGTGGATATTTTTTTCGGATATCATCAACTATATGTAAACAAGGAATATATTTAGAATATAACCTTATATACAAGGTATTGACAAAATTTGTTCGTAGTGATTCCCTCCGAACATACTAATTCCCCTAAAAAATTCATAGATTTGATGAATATAGTATTTAGAGACTACCATGAAAAATATATAGTAGTATTTATTGATGATATTCTCATTTACTTCATGAGAAAGGAGGAACATGATGGGTATCTAAGGATTTTGATGGAGACATTAAAAAAGTATAAAATGTATGTTAAGTTCAGAAAGTGTGACTTTTGTACATCTCAGGTCACATTATTGGGGAAATTGATCACAAGTGGGAGAATTGAAGTATACCGCACAAAAAATAATTAAATTGAGGAATTTCCTAGACCCTAAAGAGTCGTAGAAATATATATTTTTCTTAGCTTATCTAGGTACTGTTGATGTTTTGTGAGAAATGTATCATGATTGTCTCGCCTACTAAATAATTTAACAATGAAAATAAGTAATGTATGAATGTATGTAAGAATGTGAGGAAATATTTGAGGAGCTTAGAAGGTCTAATCACTATTTATTTACTCACAATACGATCAAGTATATAGGGGTTAGTGATATATAGTGATGTTTCAAAGAAATGCATGTGTTGTGTACACATGTATAATGAAAAAGTGATAACCTATATCTCACAATAGTTAATGATAAATAAGAAAAACTACCCAACACACGATTTTGATTTAGAAGTTGTGGCCATTTCCCTAAATATTTGGTATCACAGCCTATATGGTGAGAAGTGTTACATATATATGGATCACAATATTATTAATGTATATATTCACACAGAAAGAGATAAATATACATTAATAAATATGTTTAGAGTTTATCAAAGACTATTATTTCTCTATTAACTACCATCCTATAAAGGAGAATAAATTAGTGGGTTATTTTAGTAGAAATAAACCTATTACTCTATTCGTGATGTAGATTGAGAGAGAATCTATCTTCATGGATATATAAATGATGGGTCTAGAAATCATTATAGTAGGGAATACATCTTACCTTTACCAAATGATTGATTAACCATCTATGAATGAGAATATCAAGGAGGCATAAAGGGATGATCTAGAGCATCAAAATTTGGTGGAAGTAGTAAATGAGTGGAAGCTTCCTAAATTCCTCATTGATGAAGATTGTGTTATTAAATTTGGATCTAGAATTTTTGTTCCTAAATAATAATTGATAGAGAATGATCTATTGGATAATGCATATATCTTTTCCTTAATTATCCATCATGGAAGTACCAAGATGTACTATTTTATTAGAAACCACGTTTTTTTAGAAAACATGAAAAATGATATTACTGAGTAAACCCCAACATTCTTGGTATGTCATCAAGTCAAAGTAGAGTGATAGAAGTATAAGGGGTGATGCCACCATTTCCCATACCCATATGGAAATAGGATAACATCACCATGTACATTATCACTGCTCTCTTGAAGTCATCAAAAGGAAGAAATATGATATCAGTTATAGTGGATTGACTCTCCAAGACTACCAACTTCATCGTTATTTGGGAATATTTCTCTCTTAGAAAACCTGGTAAGATATACATAATGGATGTTCTGATCCTACATGGGGAACCACTTTTTATTGTCTATGATAATGATCCAAGTTTCACTAATAAATTCTAGAGAATTATTAAACATTATCTGAATACTAAATTTCATTTTATTATGACCTATCACCCATAAATGGATGGAACATCTAAAAGGACTATTTAGTAACTCAAGGAAATGCTAAGAGCTTACTTAATGGAATTAAAAGGTATAATAGATAAACATCTCTCATTACCTAAGATCTTGTCCAACAAAAACTTGAACTTGTGTATTAAAATGGCACTATATGAAGATTTTTATTGGAAGTGATACATAAATTTTACTTACTTGGATAATGTTGGTGAATGAAAGCTAATTGTACCCAAACATGTTCAAGAGTTTATAGAAAAGGTTCATGTTATCCCAAAATATATAAAATCTGCTCATATTTGAAAGAATATCTATGTGGAAAACAATCAAAGGGGCTTAGAGTATGATATTGGAGAAAAATATTTCCTTCAAATATCACTATAGAAGAGATTCATGTGGTTTGGAATGAAAAGAAAGGTTATCCCTAAGTACATTGACCACTTCAAAATCCTTAATCATATAGAAGAAGTAGACCATCAAATAGAACATCAACAAAAAACATAGATTAAGTTCATAATATGTTCCATATATCTCTTTTGACAAAGTAAATATATGATCCCTCACTTTTACTAAATCTGGAGGTGGTATAACTAGAGCATGACCTTTTCTATGAGGAGAATCCCGTAATGATCTTGGACCACAGAGACACAATTTTATGGAACATAAAAAATCACCTAGTCAAACTAGGTATTGAAACCATAAATAAAAAGAGGACACATGGGAACCATATGAAATTATGAAACAAAATTCACCTCATCTGTTATCATCTGAAAATATGAGTTGAAATTTTATGGATGAAATTTCTAAAGGGGTAGAATTAAATGCCCAAGCCTTTATAAATGATATTTTTTTCCTAAATAATTTTTCATTATATTATTTTACATTATAAACATACAACACATAGATAAATTAACAAATATCTATTTTCTTACTGGATATCATTACATTATTCATCAATTAAACCCATGAAAACACCCAATATTATAATGTGAAAAATATTAAATAGAAAAAAGTGAAATGGGAAGGATTGTATCATTACTGTCTACTAGAATCATCTCCCCCATAAAGAACCAAATAAAAAAACAAAATATAAGTAAACCAATAAATATATTATAAAATTAAAATATATAGCCTTTTAAAGTATTGTAGTGAATAATTTACGAAGTAATGAAGAGGTATTAATAGAAGGCATTGTGACTATTCAAAATAGTTACCTGAATGTTTGAATAGTAATTTGACCTAAAAATAATAAATTTAATATAAATATTATTTATCAAGAGTAATATTAAAAAAATATAAATATTATAATTCCATAAAATAAATATCAAGATTTAAAACTCAAGGAAACTATAAGCACATTTTAAATATATTGTATTTTAATTTGATACGTAAAAAAATATTATATAAAAAATTAAATTTACCTATGGAATAATTTTTTGTCATAAAATTTATCTAATTTTTAGAAATTTTTTTTTTAAATTTTAGAAGGTTTATTTTTAGTTAATTTTCTAAAATACATCAATTTTTAGGGGAATAGAGAAAATATTTTTTTTATAACTATTGTATTGTATGTTACATCATTCATGATGAAATAATTACCCAATAAATTATAGAAATGTTTTATTAACCAAAAAAATTTATTTTATAAATGATTAATTTATAAAAAATAAACAATTTTCCTAACCAAAAAATTATTTTCCAAAGTCTAAAGTCCAAATTATTTCTTTTAAATAATATTTTGTCATTTTCCCACATTTACATTAGATTAAACTAGTAAATTAAATTTATAAAGTGTTTAAAATTATTATAATATTTTTTTTAATTCAAATATATTTAATAATTTCAAAAATATTACTATATAAATGTTTACCTTGGATATAATGTTTTCTTTAATATTATAATTCAAAAATAACCCTCTTCTCAATTATAAATGACCAAACCCCTCCCATGGAAAACTACTTAAAATTCCACTTACAAAAGGAAACTTTCTAACCTAATACCATCTCTTAATCCCATTATATTACTTAGAGACATTTTGGAGTACACCAACTCTAATCATTAAAGGATTTTAGTGCCATATAAAAGAAGCAACACTGAGAAAATAGTATGTTTTTACCAAATTCTATTCTCACTTTCCTCTTCTCTTCCTTGTTTATCTATTTCTTTCAAACCCATGTCATATAAGATTAACTAAGTGGTATGTTAAAATTATATTAATGATTTTAAAATGCTATAATTACTATATATGTGAAATATTTATATGTCCATATTCTCTTTTATCCACTTTTGAAAATGTATCTTCAATGGTCTACCTATAAAGGCATTTCCCACTCTCTAATCCCCAATACTTTTAGGGATGGATAGTATGAATTTTATATAATATATAAATATGTAATTAAATTTATTTTATTATTATTTAATTAATTTTAGTTTTTTTATAAATGACTTTGAACAAAAATAAAGAAATCAAAACAAGACGGGATAATTAACTAAGAACACTATATCAAAATAATTTATGTTTAAGAACGAAAATTATAAAATAAAATACAAAAATTATAATGGATAAATACAGACATAAATAAACCTAATTCAATTACAGTAACCTTTTTTAATAAAACTATATTTATTATTTATGAGGCCAAAAAGTTATGAAATAAAATGAGATTATGGTAAGGGGATTCTCGAACCCAAATCTTTTGTTTGTGTTATATCTTATTTCAAACAATTTCTAGTATATTTATTCATATAATATACTCAAATTTTCTTTTAAATATTCTTTACCTTATATGTCTTTGGATATTTAGGTTTTTTACTCATCAAAAGGGCTTTTAATAAAAATGAAAATATTTTCCAAAAAGGACTTTATTTTTTTAAATGTTTCTTTGACTCCTATTGAGTTGTTTTTTCTTAAAATAAAAATGATATTTTATGCCAAAAATGATCTCAATTATTAATTTTTATCCTAAAAGGTAATTCCATAAGTATATTTTATGACACCCTAAAGACACCCATCCTTTTCCATGGATTTATTTCATGACTATGATTGTTATATGTTCTCTTTCCTTGTGGCATGCATGATTATGATTATCTTATGATATGAAGGGTAGAACTAGAATTTT
Organism: Viscum album; assembly: GCA_963277665.1. Lineage (NCBI taxonomy): Eukaryota > Viridiplantae > Streptophyta > Magnoliopsida > Santalales > Viscaceae > Viscum > Viscum album. The sequence continues at coordinate 1,661,375,769 of OY728138.1, forward strand.
ATAGTCCTATAATTATTTGAATAATGTGATATATCTCATGATATTGTTTGTATTATGTTTGAACATTATTTTATATTTGTTCAAAATTATTATGTTATAATTTATACACAAATATTTTCCATAAAAATGATTCCAATTTTTTTCACAACTATGTGTAGTATCTCACTGCTATGTTATGATTTTCATTATTATGTATATGAATGTTTTCATTACTTCATCCTATATTTCCCTCATTATTATAATTATTATCCTATGTTTATAATATTTTTATTCTGATTATTCTCACCCATATACTTTTGATTCATGTCCCTTATTTCTCCCTTGATATTCCTCCCCTTACTGGGATTTTAGATAAACCCTTTCTTTGATGTATACACTCAAGTGATTAAATGTTATAAGGAGAATGAGAGTTATTTTATGAGGATAAATAATATGGATCTAAATATTTTTTATTTTTTATTATGTACAAGTGATGCATGATCCTATTTTCCCCATGATTATAAACATTTGGATTATAGATTGTTTCACTATTATATTATTTATCTTAAAAATTATATAGCCCCATAATTGGGGGTGGGGTGGAAAGGGTATGGTAGTAAGGGGTAGAAATTAGTTCTAAGTCCAGGGCTTGCATGTTTACTTTTATTTTCTTCTATATTTTTTCCATGGTGGAATATGAAATTTACCTATTAAAATTGATGTAATATTCAGGTAAGAAAATTTCAGGTCACTATAGTTTGTATCAGAGCATAGTTGAGTTAATTTGGGTATAATTATTAGAAACAATTAGTGAAAATCATAATGATAGGTCTAAGAATATGAAATAATCCTATGTTTTTTAAAAGTATAATATCATGTCATTTCTGAACAATTAAATCTATTCATGTATACTACCAATGGATGTGACTTCGGAACATATCTACTTAGGGGAAATAACATTGAAAAGGGCATATTGATTATTAACTTTATTGTCACCTAGTTCATGATAAATATTCTTTTATATGAACATTGGTCGTACACCCCAAGACAATTGTTTGGTTAATCACAGACTATATAAAAACCCTTAGGAAGGATATATAGGTAATTATTTCTTTAAAATTTAAGAAAGATTAAAGTGCATGATCCTAATAGAATTGTTAGGGAAAAATACTAATCAAATAGATCTCATATGATATAAAATTAGAATTAATTTGGGCATAATTATTAATTATTTATCCATTATTTTCTTACTTACATCCTATTCAAACCTTTCTATATTTTAGAAAATGGTGGAAACCAGGATAAATCATACTAACAACACATATGAAGGATAATACAATGATTTTATGAACAACATCTCAAATTCCATGGGAGGTGGAGTTCAAAACATCATTTTTATGCTTAATCTGTTGTATTAGGCTATGAACAATAACATTAATCATGTCAGATATCCACATTCACCAAAGAAAGATAAACTAGACACTAATCCCTTTATACAACAATTACCACCAATGTTTAGTGGATCTTTTGGTCCATTTATTCTGTAACAATGGGTGAACTCAATAAGAAATATATTTCATATGCTCTACTATTCTAATAAGTAGATATTTAAATTGGATGTCTATTTATTAGATATAGAGGTTTATTAATTTACGGAATTGATAGAGAATACCAAACTATTGGATTAAATGGAACAAATAATGTGGGAATACATTAGGAAGTTATTTGTTAATAAGTATTTCCCTCAAACTCCTAAAACAAATATGGAGAGATAATTACTTGATCTTATGAAAAAGGAGGGTGAATCCTTCAAGGATTACAATCCACCTTTCACATGGCTTTCAAGATATGACTCAGGTTTTCTTATCAATAATGATAAAAAATGGATAGATTCTTTAGTGTTTTAAAACCACTCCCAAAAAAAGGCTCTAGTCATCGAAAAAATTCAGAGTATGAAAAAATTGTGTGATGTGCTTTCAAAGTATAAATGGGGTTTGGATAATGGACACATGGACATGGAGACTAAAATTTAAAAAATGTACTTTAATGTTTTTGGATCAAATTAAAATGAGGAAAGAATATACAATCCCCCACATGTCAAAAATATGATAATAAGCATCATGGTAATTGCCTTAAGGGGAAAATAGAATAATTTATGTGTGGGTGAGAAGGCCACAAATATTATTAATTTCAAATAGATATGAAGATTGTGATGAAGGTGTTGAAGGAAAGGAAGGAACCACCCATGGTAAAATACTTCAAGTGTAATGAGAAATTGAATTATTCAAGTCAGTGTACTAAACCATGAGCCTTTGAGGTTAATTAATGTTTTCAATAAACAAATAAAAATGTTTAAGGGGAAGAATATTCCATCATTACCATTGATGTGGAACATGAAAATTAATTCGTACAAGGTAAAATTCATATTCACTAAATAATGGAAAATGTTTTATTTGATTCATGTTCTATGTATTTTTTATATACTATAATTTTTCTAGAACTATTGAGTCATAACCCCAATACATTGATGTAAAGATATCCATAAAAACCCCTAATAGAGCAATCAATGAAACCCACATGTTCGAATCTTCTCATATTAGAGTCTATGGGGATATTATTCCATTGAATATTGTAATCCTTACCTATTTTGGATTTTATGCTATATTAGGAATGGATTAGATATTGTTATATAGTAATCACATCAACTATTGGGAAAATAAAATATCTTTATATATGCTAAACCATCCAATTCTCATGTATAAATGAAATGATGATAATGAATCTACTTTGGAAAATCCTTCAATAGTGAGGGTGTTGAAACACAATAAATTATCATAACATTCCCAAATACTTGTGCTAAAGTAATGAACCATCCTTGAATAAATTCCCATTTTAAAGGGATATACAGATGTATTTCTTGAAGAGTTTTCCAACCTCCCCCATATCATGAGGTTGATTTATCAACAGACCTTTTACCTAGATCCACTCCTATCTCAAAATTTCCCTATAAGATTTCCCTAATAAAAATGTGGGAGTTAATGAAGAAACTATAAGAGAATTTAGACTAAGGGTTCATATTCCCTAGTTCACCATCTCTGGGTGTGTCAGTTCTCTTCATCAAGAAAAAGGACAGATCAATGCGATTGTGTTACGATTATCGGGATCTCAACAAGATCACCATAAATAACAAATCATCCACTTCCAAGTATTGATGACATGTTCAATCAAATATGAGGTTTTGGATACTTCTCAAAGGTATATCTTCATTCTACATATGATAAAATGAATGTAAAGAAGGAATATATTATTAATAAATCCTTTTGTACAAGGTTTGGACACTATGAGTTCATAGTTATTCACTTTATACTTATTAATAGCCCATAAATCCTCTTGGATTTCATTAATAGGGTATTTATTGAAAACCATGATAAATTTTAGATTGTTTTTATTGATGATATTCACATTTAGTCCAAGAGTTATTAGGAACATGAAGATTATCAAAGTATTATTCTAAAAACATTAATAAAGGATAAAATATATGATAAGTTTATAAACTATGACATTTGGATGAAGAAAGTCACATTATTAGGGAATGTGAGGAAAAGATACGGAATTGTTTTGGTCCCGTCAAAAAAATGGGAATTAAAGAATGGACCAAACCCTCAACTGTTAGGTAAATACATAGTTTTCTTCGATTATCTTGGTACAATAGATTTTGTTTGAGAAATATATCTTAAATTTATATCCATATAACTAAGATAACGTGTAAATGGGTAAAGTATATCTGGATGGAATATTATGATGAAATGTTTAAGGATCATAACTAGAAGATAATAATTGTGAATATACTCACACTACCATCAAGTGGAGAAGGGTTTGTGATATATTGTGAATATTTAATGAAATTATTCAATTGTTTAATAATTACGAATGAAAAAGTTATAGCTTATTTCTCATTAAAATTAAAGATTCTTGATAAGAACTACTTGATTCAGGATCTGACGTTAGCAGCTTTGATCTTCACCTTGAATATTATACAGCACTATGTCTATGGTGAGAAGTTTGATGTATATACAGATAATAATATTCTAAATTATTTATTCACATAAAAATATCTTAAAATTAATCGATGAAGATGGTTAGATATGATCAAAGACTGTGATATCTCTATTCACTACCATCTTGGAAAGGTGAACAGGGTAGATGATACTCTTAGTAGAAAACTTCCTTCTACTCTATCCATGACCCTTATTAAGAAATACTCTATATTCATGGATATACAAATTATAGATATTCAAATCAAAATTATAAGGATCTAATATAACATTTCACAAATGATTTCCCAACCATCTATCCAAGACAATATCAAAGAGGCATAAAGGGATATCATGTTCTTCAAAGGAAGGTATAGGAAATAAAGGAGGGGAAGCTTCAGGAATTCCTCATCTATGAAGATGGTTTCATTTGGTTTGGAACTAAATTTTTTATACCTACATTACCTAAGGTAAAAAAATATTTATCATAAAATTTAGAAAGCTTGTCTTTCTCCATCCATACTGGATTTACCAATATGTATCATGATATTCAAGGACATTTCTTGTGGAAAAATTGAATAATGTGATCATTGAGTACACTGCAAAGTGCATGGTGTGTTTGAGTGTTAAAGAAGATAAATAGAAGTCCATGTGTATGATGAAACCATTTTCCATATCCACATGAAAATGGTATAAAATCATCATGTACTTTTTCATTGGTCTCTCAAAGACATCCAAAGGAAGTAATGTGAAATGGGTTATGGTGGATAGACTCACCAAGACTTACCACTTCATCAATATCTAGTAATATTTATAACTTGAATAAATATTTATGATAAGAAAAAAGTAAATGGTGAGTCTATATGGGGAAACAATCTCGACCATCTTTTATCATGATCTAAAGTTCCCTTCTAAATTTTGGAGAAGTATTCAACATGCCATAAAAACTGAATAGGATTACAATATGGCTTATCATCCCAAAACTGAGGTCCAATCAACCATTTCAAACACTCAAGGATATATTGATATCCTTATCACCAGAATTTAATGGTGGATGGTAACAAAATCTCTCATTATTCTAGTTCTCATACAACAATAACTTCAACTTGAGTATTCAAATAGATCCATATGAAGCTCTATATGGGGAGTAATGTAGAACTTTTAATTTTTAGGATGAAGTTTGTGAATGAAAGATACTTAGACCAAATATTGCGTAAGATATTATAGAGAAGGTTTGATTCATCTAACAACATATAAAATCTACCTAGAGTGGGAAGAAGATCTATGATGAAAATCAACAAAGGTACATGTAGTTTGATGTCGAAGAAAACTTTTTTCTTCAAATATCACAAAATAATAGAGTCATGTGTCTTGAAAAGAATATAAATCCTAACCCTATGTATATTGGCCACTTTGATATCCTTTATCACAGAGAATTAGTGGCCTTCCAGCTAGAACTTCCCATATACATGGATCAAGTTCATGATGATTTCCACATATCTCTCCAAAGAAAGTACATACATGATCCATCACATGAACTAAATCTTAAGGTGGTAAAATAGAGTATAACCTCTCTTATGAGAACAATTCAGTGAAGATCTTATGACATGGAAAAAAAACTATATGAAAAAAGACAACTCATCAGGTTAAAGTGTTGTTCCAGAACCAGAAATATGAAGAGGTGATATAGAAGCTGTAGAAAAAATGAAACTAAAGTACCTGTATCTATTCTCAACTAATAATACGAGTTTAATTTTCAAGGATTAATTTTAAAAATGGGGAATAATTTAATGACCCATACTTTATAAATGATATTTGTTTCTTAGATTAATGTGTGATATATTATATAGTAATATAAACATATATAACTTAGAAAAACTGACTATAATTTATTTCATTAATGGATATTTTTACATTAGTTAGTAACTAAACCCATTAAAATTCCAAATATTACAACACGGAAAATATTAAATAGAAAATGTTGGATTCAAAAACATGGATCATTCCTATATTCTTGAAATATATCCCCCATGAACAACATTATAAAAAAGAAAATAAATATTATTAAATCAATTGACATCTTTACAAAAGAAATTATAGAACATTAGGAGGAATTGTGGTGGATAATGTATGAAGGAATGAAGAGACATTTATAGGTGGAAATGTGACCGCTAGGAATAGTGACCTAAATGTATGAATAGTAACTTGACCTCAAAATAACAGGATATAATATGAATAATATATATCATGAGTAGTTTGAGATAATATAAATATTAAAAATCCATAAAATAAATACCAAGATTAAATAATCAATGAAACTATAATAGTATTTTTACTAAACAATATTTTAATGTATTTCGTAAGAAAAAATAATTTTTACACTAAAAAAAATTACCATTGATAGAAAATTATTTTGAATAACCTAATTTCGTTTTTCAAATAAATATTTTTACATTTTTTGAGGTTTATTTATCAAAATTTTCTGAAATACTTCAATTTTTAGGTGAATAATAAAAATACATGTTTTTTCATAACCTGGGTATTTTAAATTAAATAATTATGGATTTAATAAATACCTAATTAATTATTTAAATTTTTTATAGACCAAAAACATATTTAATTTTATAAATGAATAATTTTAATACAATAAAAATGTTTTCGAAGCCTAAAAATTATTGTCCAAACATTAAATTCTAAATTATTCTAGTAAAATAGCATTTTTCATTTTTTTCAACATTCCATTAGATTAAACTAATAAATTTGGATTATAATGTGTTTTTTAATACAAAAAAACATGTTATTTAATTAAAATATATTTTATAATTTCAAAAATATTACTATTGAAAGGTTATCCTTGGATATAATATTTTATTCAATATTATAACTCAAACATACCCATCTCCACAAGTATAAATAACCCCTACCCCTCCAATGGAAAACCACATCACTTGGAAATATAAGAGAAAATTTTATTTCAAAATACCCTATGTTAATCCCCTTAACATAATTAGTAACATTCTATAGTAAACCAACTCAATACAAAAAAAATTATTTTAGTTTCATAGAGAAGAAGAAGTACCAAGAAAAGAGTAAGTTTTCATCAACTTCTCTTACAAATTTCCACTTACCACCCTTTTTTTATATATTCCAATCCAAACCAAGTATTAAAAAATTAATTTATTTGTATTTAAAAATTAAATTAACATTGTTAAACTAATTTAATGGATATGTTTATGACATATTTATATCTAAATATTCCCTTTTCTTCACTTTTGATAATGTACATCCAATGGTTGGCTAAAAACCTATAAAGACATTGTCAAATATCTAATAAAAACCATAATAATGGATGGATAGTATGATTTATATAAAATATATAAATATTTAATTTAATATATTCTATGCTTATATAATTAATTTTACATATGTATAAATTACCATGAATGAAAAAAACGAAACAATTAGGGATTTTTTTATTAAAATATGATTTAAAAAAATAAATTTTTAACAAGAAATATTATATAAAAGAATCCAATAATTATAATGGAACAATATTTAAATAAAACACAAATTAAATTCTGTTTACATGTTTTTATAAAGCTATATTTATTATTCAGGAGATGAAATGGAGAAAAAACAAATCAGGATTTAAGGTAAGGGGATTCTCGAACCCAACTCTTTCTTTTGGGTTATGTCTTATTTCACATTGTTTCCCATATGGATATTCATCTAATATCCTTAAACATTAATTCTAATATTATTTCCATTCTTTTTCATGGTATATACATGTTTTTACCTTGTCAAAAAGACTTCTAAGAAAAATTAAAGTATTTTTGAACAAGTACTTTATTTTTTAAAACATTTCATTGACATCTATTGAGTTGTTTATTCTTCAAAAAAATAATATTTTAAACTATAAATGATATCCTTTATTAATTTTGGATTCCAAATATTATTTTATAAAGTATTAATAATTAAACCCTTAATAAAACCATTCCTTTACATGGGTTTATTTCATGAATATGATTATTATATGTACTCTTTCTATTTGGAAATCATTATTATTAGAATTTTATAATATAATGGCAGAGAATGAAGTTATATAGCCCTCTAATTTATTAAGTAATGTGATATATTACATAAGATTATATTTATTCTGCATGAAAATTATCCTATCTTAGTTCACAATCAAGATGTTATGATTTATGCGCATATTTTATGCATAAAAGTGACGTTATCTTTATTCATAATTTTTTTTAGTATTTGACCACTATGTTATGATGTTTCACTATTATTCATATTCCATAGTCCATGCCTTTATCAAATAGTTCCTTCATGACTATGATAGTGATCCTATGATAATGATAATATGATGTTGATTCTTCCCTCCCACATACTATTGATTTATGTCCCATATTCCTCCCATTATAATCCTCCCCTTAATGGGATTTTAGTTAACCCCTTTCTTTAATGTATAACCTCAGGTGATTACATGTACTAAGGATAGTGTGACATATTTTTATAGGATAAATAAGAAGGGTATAAATAATTTTTATGATTTATTATGCACAAGATATGTGTGAACCTAATTTTCATATAGTACTAAACCTTTGGATCCTAGATTATATCAATATTATGTTTTTTATATTAAAAATTATTTAATATTCATGTAAAAAAAGGTGGTTTTCTATAGGGTATGGTCACAAAAACCTCAAATAGGGGTTTACCAACATTTAAATTGACTAATCAGTAGACTAGGGATCCATAGGGAAATGTTTTTTCATAAATGAAAATGGTTATGTTTAAGGCTCTAATGTGCTTGTGTGATCACTTTGTGAGAAAGATGGTTCTTCCTTGTGCAATCTAAAATAGTCTTGAATGTAATGGATACCAATTTGAATATTTTTAATGGAACCATTAATGGTGGAAGGAACCCATGTTTTTGTTTTTGGTATCTCTATTTCACCTTAGGTCTTTGAGGTTAATTTATCATTCCTATTGATTCGAGGAATGAATTTTTATATCATGAACTTATGTCTAATTATTCTATGCACTCTAGGGTTTTTAAGATGTTTAATAATTTGATACATCAATATTAGTGAATAAATTAAGTCAATCAATTGTAGAAATTATGTCACTATACCCTACTACCCAAATGTGTGGAGAAAAACACTATAGACTTATTGGTTTTATGTGGCGTTCTTTCTTTATGAGTTTAGAATAATGACTCTTTTATAGGGGTGTAATGCATTATGGTCAAGAGAACTGTAACACCTAGACCTTTTTTTATGGTACATTATTTGGTTTAGGATATTTTTTCAGTTTAAAAGGTTTTAATTATTCTCTTTGTTTTACATGTCTATTAGATGATATTTGTTACTTATTTTGGGTTTTAATTTTTAAGTCCTTTAAATAAAAATAAAATAAATTTTAACTTAATTTTTACCCTTACACATAGTATATGGTCTACTTAAGGGTAAGTGCCTCTTACCATTATGAAGAGTGGTTTTCATGAGTAATATAAGGGTATTATGGATATTATATGATCTTAATGAGGTTAATACCTTGATTCTATAGGTTTTTTAAGGGTAAGGCCTTGTTTATATGAGTTTAATAAAGGTATGTTGAGTTTTTTCTTAGCTATGTAAATGTAATTCTTTTGTTCCATATGTTATATTAGGGTAACCATATATTTTAAAAGGATGGTAAGGGTACCATACCCACTTTTTGTAGCTAATCTAGAGTTTATAAAGTATCTATAAGGGTATCTCATATACATTTTGTCAAGGTAATATCATGTTTTCAAATATTTAATAAAGGTAACCTTGGTTTTTCAAAAGTCTGGGTGAGGGTAACTAAGGAACAATGTAAAGGAAAAGTTATATTTTTCAAGGTAACCACTCATTTTTAAATTTTTTGATCCAGAGCTGTATTAGTGTAGGTTTATCCTTCAATGGTTATGTAAGTGTAGACCATGTTTTTTCAAAGTATGTGTAAGGGTAACCATCTACCCTTACGAGAAATATAAGAGGTATGTAATAGTATTTCCTCTATTTCAAGAGGGTAAGTAAGGGTAACCCAATACCATTACCTGAAAACTATGAACTTTTTTAAGGTAAACCATGTTTCCCTTATACAACAATCTTTTTGTGAGAAAATAAATAAAAACTTGGTATTTCATTTCTTCTTCTACAAAACCACCCTAAAACAAATTTTATAAATTTTAAAGGATAAAAAACATTGGAATTTAATCATTTTATCTCATTAAATGTGATGACATCTGTCTTAAGATAATTTAAACCTTATGTATCCAATATTTATTTTAAATAAAATTTTAATTGGCATTAAAAATATTGGGTTTATAATTTTGTTATGCCTAGTGTATTTATTTAAAAATATTCAAACCTTATTTTCCCTTTATTTTATAGAATCCTCTTGAAATTTTTTAAAATATTTAGCTACTAAGGAAGATGTTCTAGTTTTTTGGATCTTTTTTTATTCTTCTTCACTGGAGAATTAATAATATGAGATATTGGTTGTTTTTACTTGGATTTTCAAGCCTTGAATCTCAATCAAAGGTTTCCATGTTAAGAAACCATGGACCTTTTATAATGTAGGTGTCTCCATACATTGGTGATAACCAATGAAATACTATATTTTCTTGAAAAATTCTTTGGTTTTGTTAAATATTTTAGTGGATTAATTTAAACGATTCATAAAAAATAGTTTTTAAGTGGGTTTTTCTTTAAAATATATTCATACATTTATTATGTTTTATAAAATTCCTAAATGATGTATTTGTTTCTAAAATGTATTTTAAAATAATAAGGGTAGCTCTCTCTATAGAATGGATCCAATCCTTATATACCTTGTGTTATATTGAAATCATTATGGTTAATTTATTATATTATTTAATTTGGAATATGTGAGGGAGTTTTTCTAAAATTCCATCATGGATTTTTTTAAATTTATTTAAAGGGATTTTTCATTAAAAAAATGTATTCACTTCATGTGTTAAAAAATATTTTTATTCTGAAGTAGGTTTTTGAAGAGTTGGACTATTGGTACTTTTATTATGAATGTTTTGAGTAAAATTTTGAGCATGGGTTATGTTTTTTGTGAAACAATGGAACATGGGAACATTAGAGAATCTTGGGCACAATTATATACAAACCATAGTGTGTGTAACACCATTATGTATTTTTAATAATTGATCATTAGGATATATTATAAAATGGGTATCCTGATATTGAAAAACTATTATTGGAATTGATACCATTAGGATTCACATACCGTCTTAGAGTTCCTCATTTATCCTACTTATGTACTTCCATATGATAGATCCTAATAATGTCATTGGTATGATTTTTTTCACTTATGTATCATGTTTTATATTATTACTTGGATATCATCTATGTAATTATTACTTTGATCAATTCCCTCTATATTTTCATTAATTTTTACCTTAGATTTTTGGACCATGGAAATGGTGCTCCTATATCGAATTGTATTCACTTAGTTACTTTTCAATACCATGATTTATATACTCACCTCGTCATATAATGGGATATGGTTTTTTTAGTTACTTCCCCTGTTTATCCTACTAAATTATATTCATATTCTTGTGTCCTTAAATATAGAATATTTTGAAAATAAACTGAAGGAATTTTTAAAAATGGGTATTTATTTTGAAATTTCATTATTAACTGTTCGATTTTAATGATGGAGATAATATTTTAATGGTTATAGAAATTTTATATATTCATTGGTGTTATCCTACTGATCATTAGTTATTAAACCCAATTGTTTCCTTTATGAATTTTAATCCTTGGTTTTGTAGGACTCAAGTAATGGATAGGGCATCATATGGAAGGGTTTATTCTCTTAGGTGATATCTCCATAGTTGTATATTAGGATGTTGATGACAGTTAGTCACAATGAGGCTTGGTTTTTTTATTTTATGGTTTTTCTTTCAAATTATGCCTTTTTGAATTTTTCTTATATGTCTCATGGATATGTAATTTTATTCTCTGTTTTACTCTAAATTATTGCCTTATTTTTTGTATAAATGAGACATGATTTATTATCTTTCAAGGTAAAATCACTCCCATGTTCATATATGTTGATACCCATGTACTTTTCTTTATCCCATGGAGATAAGGTACAAGCTTAAAGACTTATACTGAGATAAATCAGGTGACGTGTAAGGTTGACCCTGGTTGGTTCATTACAAAATTTGGTCAAATGGATATCATTTATGCATTTAACAAATGAAGATTATCTTAGAGTGAATATTAGAAATTTTTTAAAAATGGTTGATTTTTTGATGAATTTTAAAAATATATCTTTTACCAGTAACTGTAATTTTATGATCACATCATGATATCACATAAAAACATATAAAAAATTTAACAATCAATTTTATATTTAATAAATTTAAATAATTCATTTAAATATATTGTTTTGAATTTATAAATCTATATTTGATATTTTGGAACCTAAGATATATTTCTAAATGTTTTCTTTTAATTAAGTATTTAAAAGTTACCAATCAATTTTGGTGTTCTTTAAAAGTAAGATAAATTTATTTTTTCTAATAAACTAATAAATTTCATGGGAATCAATAATATTCATAATTTTATCCCAAATCCATTTTTTTATTAAAAAGTAATTTATTTTAAAAAAATTGTTATTCTAGGAATACTTATATTAAAATTAATTTTTAACACCTATATAAATTAAATGTTTTAGAATGGATTTTATATGTTGAAATATAATATTCATATTAGGTGATAAGTTTCATTTAATTTTTATTCATAACAATAAGTCATTGTGATAAAGGAAAAATATGGTAAAATTGTTAAATTAATGAATAAGGTCGTAAAATATCATAAAAATATATATATAAATCAGAGGATAGAGGATTTCGAGACCTCCCTATTATCCTTTTCCAATTTTGGATCCACTTTTCTTTTAATATGACTCCCCTTCTTATATTAGAAAAAATATATATCGATAATAATGGCTTACCCCTCATCTATAAAAGGTCCCCTTAACCACCCCACTATGACACCTATTATTTATGGGTTCCAGGTTTTTCTAGTGAAAGTTTTCTGTTTCAGAGGGTTATCTAGGGGCGCACAGTTAAGGTGAATGGTTATGGAAATCATGTATAGGTTGTAAGAAGTGGTGAAGTAGGTGGAAGTGGGGTTTTTCATTGTTTGATCATGGTTATTTATGTATTTCCACTATTAGGGGTATGAATTTGACCTTCTAAAGTGGAATATGTGGGGTCTTCACACGATTTGGAATAGTGTGTGAGATAACCATATGGCATGTCCAGGTTGGGAGTATTTCTTTCATTCCACTTTCTTTTTAATTAAGGATTCTCCCCTAATCCACCCAACTCAAACCAATGATCCCTACACCTCTCATTGGGTTTCTCCCCAATATAATCTTCTCTATGGTGGTTTCTAGGTTCTTTCTTTGTGGTTTCATTCCTGGATCAATAGGTTTGATCTCCTCTTTCCTCTTCATTTTTATTTCTCTATTTTTATCCAACTCCTCTAAACCTAGGGGTCATACAAGAATTATTTTCCGGGTTATAATTGGTATAAATTATGTATTTTTTGTTTTAAATGTTTTTATCTATAGTATGAATTCATTTCCAGTGGATTTCATTGAAGGTGAAAAGGTTCCACCACTTAAGGTAGGTGTTCCTATTCCATTTACTTTTATTTAAGTGTTTGATTGATTCTTGAGTATTATAAATTCATGTTTACCTTATATAATTGTTGTTTGGCTTATCTAGGTTTGATTTGTTGAATTTTTTATTATCTTGGTTTGGATTTAAAGTGGAAAATAAATCGAACATAAAGTTTAAAATTATTCTTTAATGTGAAATGGTTTTTATGCATTCTACAAGTTTGATAAAATTACATGGTTGGTTTTCAATGATGAAATCATTTGGTGTGATTTTTTTGAAATAATAAGATAATTTCTAAGGGGGGTTTTACTTCTAGTTCATAAAGTGTGTTCCATGTTTGAAATGGGTTTTATGATTTAATCGATTCCTTGTTTAAGAAATCAAATTGTTCTTCCGTTGTTTTGGTTTTTATGTGCCTTGATGGTTGATTATATTTTCCCTTGTTATTATATTTGGTTTCAAATTTTTTAAAAGGTATTTCCAATTATATATGTTATATACATGTATGAAAGTGAAGGCCTGATTATAACTTATGATGTGATTTGTTTGTTCCTTTATTGATCCCCCATGGTTTGTTGATGATTTTTGTTATCCATGTAATGGATGTTGTTCTGTGATTCATGATGTTATTATATGTTAAGGCACATTTTAAAGGTAATAAAGGACATGGGAAAGACATTATTGTAGTGTTATCCCTTAGGGATAGTTATTTTTATGAGATGATGTTGATGTTTCATGGTCGAACTCTATTATTCTATGGGGTGATAGAGCCTACTATATGAGAAGTATTGTGGAATTGTTGGGATAGTTGAGTTTTAGCACCAGATAGTCCCCCTAGTGGAACACAACACTTGTATAGTGGGGTTATCACAGAGGAGACTACTTAGAGTAGCTAATTTAATAGATATGTGATTGTTAACCTACAAATATTAGGTACACATATGTTTGTTTTGTGTTGTTTTGTTAGTCCTCATGAGGTTTACTTATGTTATTTATAATATGTTATTATATTTATTTATTTTCATTATATTGTGTTCTTATTATTACCTATATGGACTTATCTTGATGCTTTTATTCCCATATATATTACCCCTCTTTTTGGCTACTGTTATTCCATTTTTATATTTTTCATGTTGATTCTTTTTTATTTACCCTTTATTTCTTTCTTTACTTTTATGTGGGTGTGTGAGAGATTGTAAAGGAAAATGGAAAGTGTTTTTTAATGTGTTAGTCTTTGGAGAAAATGTTTTTGAAATTTTTAAACCTTGTGAGGGTTTTATTTCAAAAGTTATGTGGTTTTTAAGTAAAGTTTTCTTGGTTTCCATTGACAATTTTATTTTTTTTGAAAATCACCTTATTTGGGAAATGGTTTTACAAGTGGGATTATTTTAGGATATTCATGATTTGTACTATTTTTATACATCCTCTTCATAATTTAGTTTTTAATTAATAAAATAAGGGATCAAAGAAGTGATAAAGCAATTGGACCTAGGAAGGTCTAAAGTTGTAAAGTCTGAGGGCATCCCAAATGACTATATAAACCCCGTCTGGTCCCAATAAGTTAATGTTTTTTAAACAAGTGATTCTAGAATCCTAGACTGCTATGGATTCAATGTGATTTACAACCCTATTACCCTCACACCAGGTGTGAGTCACATGAATGTTACTGTTAAGGAGGTTGCTGCACTTTCTGGTAATATAAGAAATGGGCCATGTGATCGTACCTATGTCTTGTAGAGATTTGTGGAGAATGATGGAATTGGTATCAACTTCAGTCGGAATAATGTCCCTTTGTCATCATAGATTCAAACCAGTGATAAAATCTTTGCCTTCTGCCTGAAGGTATTTTTCACAAAATAAGTGTACAATAAAGGCCATGATAACAATTCCTCTAAGATCACATACAATCCCCCCCCCCCACACCCTTTCATGTGTCTTGATATATAGGATCATTTGTTTTAGTCCCTTGAGTGGAGGAATCCATCCAACCTAATTCCCCAAGGAATCTATTTAAAAATGTTGGTCTGGGGGATTTCTCACTTATATCAGCCGTAGGGTCGGGGAATCATGCCAATTTTTGAGAAGATGAACTATATCAATGATAAGATTTATTGTTATTATAATGAGAGTATTCCCTTTAGTTCAGGTCTCCTCATGAGGATCCCTGTTTCTTGCATTCCATATACACCAACACCCAGTGCTCAAGACAATAGTCCAAGCCATCCTTTTCTTTCCAACAACATTCACTCTGTGGAACCAATGGTCCAAGAAAGGAACATCTGAAATTTAATATGATGAAAAGGTTTTAAACTCTCCAAATATTCTCCAAATAGCTTGCACTAAATATCATTCAAAAAAAAGGAGATACGAGCTCCCCTCATTGTGTATTTTATAGTTATTTCACCTTGAAACAATTTAGATGGTAGCTCTCAAAATATTTTCATCTTTAGGGATATCTCTATTTGTTATTCTTCATGTTAGAATAATTAACTTGGAGGAATTTTGTTACACCATACTAAAGAATTCCATATATCCTAAAGGTCTCCATTGATCACTATCCTATGGAAGTCTCTTATAGAGAATGTCCCTATAGTATAGGGTGTAAAAACGCACTTATGAGGGTCAGAATTAATCTCAATGAGATCAAAGGTTTATTACTGTTATTTATATAGGATGGACCCAATAAACGATGGGTATCTCATATCCTCATTGAAATATATACTATAAGCTATAAAACCTCATAAACCAATTTTCAAGCCTACTCAGTTATGGTGCTAGAAGAAGATATCTACTTTCCCTAAATTCCAGCAAGTGAGGGGCTATATGGTTGGGATGAGGGAAAAAATCATAGACCAAAAGGGGAAGCTATGTCTACTCATAGCATCCACACCATCTCTATATATAGTGAGCATGTTCATTCCCCACATGGTGTGTTCTTCTATGTCCTCCCAAAGCAGCTTAGCATGCATGAAGTGAAGAGTGTCATGAAGGTTCCTCACATTGATCCCTCCTTCCTGGACAGGATTTTCAATTCTAGTCCAAGAAGACAAATGACAATTAACATTGGAGAGATCATGCAAATAAATCAACCCATGATCCTATCAATAGAGTTAACAACACCTTTTATAGCCTGGATGGATTCTAGTGCATGGATAAGAATAGCTAATAAGATGTTTTTAACTAGTTAAATATGACCCTTAGAAGAAAGGTAGTGATTTCTCTAGCTAATAATTCTTCACATAATATTACTCACAATTTGGTCAATGACCTTAATGGGAAGCCTTATTAATGATATAATATTTCCTAGGTACTCCATCGGAAGGTTGCCTCTCTGTATGTCAAGGTTGTGGAATATGGAGGAGACATGATTGGTCGTGAATCTATGTCTTATTCATGTATCTTAAGGATGGTTTGTGACCAATCTATATTGGTAAGTAGGTGTTGATCATGTACATAAGGTGTTTAGTGAGTCACATGAGGTTGGTGTTTGATCTTTCAGTTTTGAGGATCTAGCTAGCTCGATTTTTTTTTCTTCTTTGGTCTTCAATTTTGTTTCTTTCTTCTTCCATTTTAGTTGTGTAGATTTTATTTGGATGTTTGTTTATAAGATTTATCGATTGAAATGTATTTTTTATATTCATCAATATTACCTATTTAAATTTTTTTCATTTTGTTTTTGATGGTGAAATGATCACCAATGGTTATTTTTATACTCTTGTCACTTGTTGTTAGCCCAATGGGATCGGGGATGCTCATGAGTTATATAGTGTTCTGGTTCAAGAATCTGATGTATGCATGTCCCATGTTGGTTAATTACAAAAAGTTATCTAAGAATAGGTTATCTAAAGGGTCCTAGGTTCTTGAAATTCACATTCTTGTTATTTTGGGTTCAGTGGTAGAAAGTAGATATGAATGTTAGGAGTCAGGTGGTAGGTATGGAGAAGTGCTTAGCCCATTCTTCCTTGAGTCATAACATCAGTTTACAAAGGAGGTCAAGAGTCTTCTTTTATTTTTTTTATTTTATATTGATTTTTCTTGAGATTGTTTGGGGTGGAGTGTTATCACTACAAGTTTTTAGAATACCCAACTAGACATCTAGGTAAATTCATCTTTTTAACGTGGAATTGGAAGGGTTTCATGGGGCACAGAGTTAAGACACACCGTTTTTCAAACCATGTGTAGAATGTGCATCGTATTTTCGAATAACATCCATCAGCACTGGCATGATTGGCACACAGTTCAACAACCCATACACAGTGGAGAAGGTTTGTAATTTTTTCCCCCATTTTTTTGTTTCATCCATTATTGTGTTTATTGATATTCTTTATAGATATTTATGTGAGGTTTTTTGGATTTTAAAAGTCGTTTAAAAGTAATTTGTTATTCCTTTGTATTTGAAATTGTTTTGAAAATTGATTTTTGGTTGATTCAGTTTCTCTAGTGTGAAAAGTTTCTGAACTCTATAAAATGTTTATAGGTTGTGTTTTTTTTAAATAAATAATTATATAGGTTATTGGAAAATAGATCTCTTTAAACTTTTTGGGTCATTTTGGGTATTTTTATAAAAATATTCTATCTCAAGGAAAGGGGTTTGAGAAAAAGGAAATTATTTTGGGCTTATTCCATTTAAAAATGCTACGGTTATGTGGTGTAAAATTATTTCCAATATTTGGGGGGGGCGGGGGTTGTGTCCTTGGTTTAGTTTCTTTGATATTTGGTTTCCTTATGTGTAATTTTTTGGTGTTTTTAAAATTGTTTTGGCTTGTTTTTATTTGTTCTCATTATATTGAGATCTTTTAATAGTGGTTTTATTGAGTGATTTTTCCTACGATGTTTTAGAATTATTCACCTAGACAAGAACTATTATGTCAAGAAGGTAATGTATTATGTAGTTTTCCCAGTGATCAAGGAGTTTTATTTCTAGTATCTGACACTTCTTAGTCTCATAATGGAGTGGTTTCTACATGCTATTTTTTCTATAGGAACATTCATGATTGTTTCTAAACCATTTTCCTCCATCCTTCTATGGTGATAGAGGATCCCAAGAGGCAACTGTGCGGATATCCAAGGCTAAAGAGATTTCTGAATTTCTATAAACTCATAAATAATCTTGGGTGGGGTTCACCATTACTTTGTTCAAATATTTAAGCTTGGAATAGTGGCAGGTCATTCTTCATGCTCAGCTATTCGAGGATATCTCTTAGGGTTTATTTCATGGACAGCTTCATTTTGTGGTTTTTATCCTGAAGATGTGTGGTTTGAGTAGGTGATGGATTTTATTGGTATGATTCAAGGGGATCAGTCAAGGAGATACTATGTTGAATTTTTAATTGTCTTGGTTATTTTCTCTATGGATTTTTCTGCTAATGATTTAAATAAGGTGTGGTTATTTTTTCATACCTTAATCCATAATTTTGTTCATCAAGGCTTAATTTTGTCCTGACTACCTTTATAAAAGTGGTTTATATGGCTATATTTGTCAGGAAATAACCATGGAACTTTTCAAACCAATTCCCTAAGCCAAGGGTTTTTGGAGGCAACCAAAAATATCCAAGGTATAAATGGTGATATTTTTACATCACTACAAATGAAGTGAACCCCGAAAATGAAGTGGTGATAGGTACACTTGTTATTCATTCAAGAATAGTGAATGTACTTTTTGATTCTATGTTTATGCAAAATTTTATATTTCAAATGTTTAGGGGAACAATCCCAACACCACCTCAAATCAAGGAATTAAAGATGTTGGTGAGAACGACAAATGGAGAAATCATTGCATCCCATGTATATAACTCCTCCCCTATCAAAATTTTTGTATCAAACTTCCCAGTGAACCTCTTCATACTCCCTTTGGTGAAATTTGGTGAAATTATTGGCATGGATTACCTTTCCTTATATAGATCCAACATTAATTCCCATGAGATAGAAATCACTCTCCATATAGAGAATCAACCCCCAATTCTGTACAAGTGCAAGGAGGATGATGAATCTTCTTTAGCGGCATCATTTTAAGCGTGGATATTATTTCCCTATGAGCATGCATATCTTTCTCATATTATTGTGTCTAATGAAGCAACCATCCTTGAAGACATGCCTATTGTGAGGTAATTCACTGAAGTGTTCCTCGAGGAATTCCCTGGTCTTCATCCGAGAAGAGATGTTGAATTCTCAATTAATCTTATTCCTTAGGTGTTTCAAATATAAAAAGACATTGTATATAATTTCTATTGTATAGCTTGAGGAGATGAAGAAACAACTACAGAATAATATGGATAAAGGTTTTATACACCCAAGTGCTTCACTATGGGGTGAACCAGTCCTCTTCATCAAGATGAAGGATGGGTAAATGTACCTTTACATCTATTATCATGAGATCAACAAAATCAAGATAAAGAACAATTATCCTCTTCCATGAATTGATGAGTTTTTCGATCAGCTACATGGATCACAATACATCTCCATGGTGAATATGCGGTCGGGATATTATCATGTAGTGGTGAAGAAGGAGGATATCCACAATACTGCTTTTTGTACAAGATACAGGCACTATGAATTCATTGTAATTCCATTTGTACTCACTAATTCTCCAAAAATATTTATGGACATGAAGAATAGAGTCTTTAGAGATTACCTTGACATATTTGGGGTAGTCTTTAAAGACGATAACATAATATAATCCAAAACCAAGGAGGGGAATGAGGAGGATCTAATCACTGTACTAGAGACCTTGTGAAAGGATTAGCTCTAGGAAAAGTACAGCAAGTGTGAGTTCTGGTTGAAGGTGGTCTCATTATTAGGTAATATCATCATAAGAAATTGAATATTTGGGGATACTTCCAATACAACTACAATTGATGGATTTTTGTGGCCAACATCGATAGAAAATATCTGTATCTTATTTGGGTTAGCAAGATATTATCGATAATTTATTAGAAATTTCTCATGATTATCCAACCCTCTTACCAAGTAAACCCATAATGGAGTAAAGTTTTCTTAGAGTGATGAATGGAAAGAGAGCTTCAAAGAGTATAAAAGGAGTCTTATCATTGCACTCATGATCACACTACCCACAAGTGGGGAAATATTTTTGGTATTTAATGATGCTTTGAAGAAGGGAATGGGATGTGTGTTTACACAAAATGAAAGATCCATTGCCTATGATTTAAAGAAATTGAAATTTCTTGATCAAAACTATCCCACACATGATCTAGAGTTAACTTTAGTAATATTATATTTAATAATTTTGTGAAATTACCTCTTTGGAGAGAAGTGTAAAATATTGATGGATCACAAAAGCCTCAAGTATATATTCACATGGAAAGAGTTGAACAGGCATAAAAATTATGGCTAGAGCTGATCAAATACTATGATTTCTCAATACATTACCACCCTAGGAAAGTGAACAAGGTGGTGGATGTTCTAAGTAGGAAGGGCCTATCAATTCTAACATTACTAAGAATTAAAAAGGATCGAATCTTCTTAGATTTTATGAATATGGACATGGGAATCATAAAAAGTGGAACATCATCAATCCATTCACAAATTATTGCTCAACCATATCTTTTAGAAAGGTTAAAGGATGCTCAAAAGGATGATGTTTGAATTCAAAAGAAAGTGAAAACTATTAGAAAATGGAAATCCTCTGAGTTCAATGTAAATGAATAACGAATTATAATATTTGGGACTAGACTATGTGTTCCATCAAATCCAGAGTTAAAGAATGAACTTTTGGATAATGCAATAGTTCAAATTTCACAATTCACCCAGGAAACACAAAGATGTATTGATATCACTAAGAGTGTTACTGGTGGGATTACATAAAGAATGAGATCTCTATGTATACATCAAGGTGTCTAGGATGTCAGCAAGTGAATGATAAGAGGCATAAGTATAATGGGATGATGCAACCATTAACCATACGAGTATAGAAATGGGAGAACATCACCACAGACGTTTTAACTGGAATTCTAAATGCATCTAAGGGAAACAATTCTATCTGGGTTATTGTGGATTGTCTTACATATACTCCACACTTCATTTCGATTTGAGATGATTTCCATTTTGATCAACTGTCATGGATATATATTAGATAATTGGTAAGTCTTCATGGAGTACCACAATGTATTGTATCTAATCGAGATCCAAGATTCGCCTCTAAGTTCTGGAAGAGTCTTTAACATGATCTTAATACTGAGCTGAACTTCAATACAGATTATCATCCTCAAACAAATGGCCAATCTGAGTGGACAATCCAAACACTTTAGGACATGTTCGGATCATTTTCAATGGACTTCAAAGTAGGATGAGATCAACATCATCCTCTAGTTTAGTTCTCTTACAATAACAGCTTCCACTCAATCATTTAAATGGATTTTTATGAAGACCCGTATAGGAAGAGGTGCAAAACACTAGAATGTTGGGATGATGTTGGGGTGAGAAAACTCCTTGGTCTATAAGGGGTCGAATAAATGGTGGGGAATGTTAAGACCATCCAGAACCACATTAAAGATTCTCAGAGTTGACCAATGAGATATGTTGATAATCATCAACAAGACCTAGATTTTGATGTTGGAGACATGGAATTCTTCTCCATATCACCGTGGAAGATAATTATGAGATTTGGGAAGAAGGTAAAGCTTAGTCCAAAGTGAATCGGCACTTTTGAGATCCTTTATCTCAATAGAGTAGTGGTATATCGACTATCACTCACATCGAACCTATCTCAAGTACATGATGTGTTCCATGTATCACTCTTGAGGAAGTACGTACCTGAACCATTACTTGTAATCAATCCAGAGGTGGTACCTTTAGAGAATGAACTCTCCTATGAAGATATGCCGGTGAAGATCTTAGATCATAGAAAAAAAGTTCTACAAAATAATACAATACCCCTCGTCAAGGTGTTGTGGTGAAACCACAAGTTCAAAGAAGAAACATGGGAATCAGAGGAAGTGATGAAGCAGAGTTACCCACGTCTTTTTTAGTGTGGGAAAAGGAAATTTCAAATGTGAAATTTCTTAAGGGGGAAGATTGTAATGAAATAAAACTTTATTAATGAAAATTACTATTGATCTAATTAAATGTATTATTATGAAAAACTGTTATATAAAACATATAAACATCCTTGGTTTTATGATTTTGGATTTCAAAATACCGTTAATAATTATAACCATTGCAAATATAGTCATTGAACAGTGATCACATGATTAATATAAATATAGGGCTTTAACAATTCTAATTTACTTAGACAAAAGAAGTGATTCCCTCATCTATTATAATTTCTTCGTACGAAGCCCATTAGTAGGAGCTCAAAAAGGAGGTGGAATCACTGGGCATCACTCATGAACAAGACCAAGCTGAGCTTTAACACTTTAATCTTGAACAGAACCACCTGCGGGATAAGTGGAAGTTTATAGAGATTACCACCCGAGCGATGTTATCCAAGCCACCACAAGAGTATATCACAATCATACACCTTACCCTTAGGTCATATGCGGGTGTTATAAGGGGTTATGTAACAAGACCCGGGCACTATGATTACATGAAAGATTGTTTTATATAATAATGAATATAAATTCATTGGTACTTTGTAAAAGTTTTTTAAAGCACAAATAGTATTTTTAGTTAATATTCAATAAGAAATATATTTTTTGAATTAATATATTTTTGGAATTAAATAGTATTTTAATAAAATAATATTATCAATAAATTAGTTTTTATTAAATATAAATTTGTTTAGTTTTTATGAATACAATTGTAATTCCTATTAAGGTTTGAATACTGTTTTCGTCAAAACCCATGAATTTTCAATAAATGTTATTTTTTATTATAAAAGTGAGAAATAACATATTTATAAAATTATTTAGATAAAATTAATATTATTTTTTTAATCATGATTTCTTAATTATCCAATGGTGAATTTTTCATAATTTTTTGGAGATAGTCAAATTTTTGGATAAATAATTAAATATCTCTTAAATATATAATATGTTTTATGATATCATAATGACACAATAGTGATGTAATAAAATACTATAAAAATTATTTTTGGTCAATATATTTTTTACCTCTAAAATAATCTGATTTTAGATTTGTTTGATTAATTTTATGGTGCCTTAGTGGACCCTCCAAGACTAATAACAAATTTTAACTTTTAAAATTATTTCCTTGAGAGTGTGACTCACCTACACATAAGCAAGACTAATATCTTAATAATTTCGTCCATTGACCTTATAAAATCATTTTTTATACCCCCCCTTTGGAAAAAACCATGGGCAAATTCCATGGATTGTTTTTTGGTTTTGATTAGTTTAATGTGTGGTGTCCAAAACCTAAATAATGAATAATTCCCTCTCTTTTCCTATATAAACCCATCTCAACTCTCACTTATCTTCAATCAAAACCCTTTGATAAAGTCTCTACTATTCCATAATATCTCTAAAATCCTCAAAAGGCGCCTCAATCTCCTAATAAGCCTTTCTCAAGCCCCTCCCAAACCTCTGGGATCACACTTCAAAGTAAGGGATTTCTTCCTTTCTCACTTTTGTCCAAATTTCTTTATATTTTTATGCCATTTTTTCAATTACATGTTTTGGGGTATGATTTAGCACTTCCCCTATACTTCTCTCCTTATTTTTTGATGATGAGAGACCCATTTCTCTCTCATTAATGCCTCCCATGTACATCTGTTACTATGCCGAAATTCTGTAAGGGATTTCACTCTCCTCATTTACATTCAAGAAATTTTCTTATATTATGAATCTAAATTCCATTAAATATTTTAGTACATGTATCTATATGATACCCGTATTTTCCATTTCTTGTACATATTATTAGATACTCATTTCTCTCTCATCAACCATTTTTATGAATTCTTATGTCATGTCATTATGCTGCCGAAATTGCACGGCGATTTTCCAATCCAAAGTCATTGTGTTGTGAATACCATGCCAATTTTCTTATCAATTCTATTCATCTTATTGAAAATTTAATTATTGATTATATAGTTTCATGTCTGTATTACAAATTATCTTATCATGGAATAAATGATGATGTGTAATGATTATATGTTTTATGATCCATTTGGCACACTTATACATGAAATGAAATGATTAAGAAGGGTGCACCCTGATAGCGCACCAATACATTGGGTAAAGAATAGTATCATGATGCTTAAACTTAAATGAGAATTTACTTGTTATAATTCAAGTTAAATGAGGGTTTACTCATGCTCTATTTGCAATGAGCCTTGGATCATGCTAATATCATGTTAAATTTTAATGCCATATTTCCATGTAATGATAATCATGTTATATCGTGCCTTTATGCTCATATTTCTCTTATTCTTCATTTATATGCCTATTTCCTAACATGTACTATATTTTTCATGTTATTCCTTTTTTACTCCCTTACTGGGCTTTATAGCTCACCATTTTCTTATGCATATCCTCAGGTTATCCCATGCAATTCTATGTATGAAGGAATATGTTTGGTTATGTAAAATAAGTTTTCAATAAAGATGTTTATTTCATGTTTTATGTTGTTATTTAATGTTATTTATCCCCAAAGACACTGGAACTCTCTATCTTCTATTTTTTATCATTTGAATATTTTATGTAATAAATTATGTTTATGTGTGAAATAAAGAGCAGGGTTGTTATAAGGATAGAGTTATTTTTGTCATTCTACTTTATTTTTAGTTTGGGATTATCCTATAAGAAAATAAACTCAAACAATCTTACACTAATTCCCATCACGGGGTTTCTTTCTCCATATAAACTCCTCCATGGTGGTTCCTAGGTGATTTTGTGGTGGTTTCGTACATGATTCAAGAGTTATTAACTCTTATTTACTCTTCCTCTTACTTGATATATTTTTTCCCCAACTCCTCTAAACATAGGGATCATTATTGGACAATTTTATTGGTTATGGTTTCTAGAAATTATAGATTTTGTATTTTAATGGTTTTGAACCATATTATGAGTTCATTTCTGTTGGATTTAGTTAAATTTCAAAAGGTTTCACCACTTCAGGTAGGTGTTTCCATTTAATTTTCTTTTATTTTTTAGTATCCTAGATTATTGAGTTTTTTAAATTAATGTATACCATAGATAAATACGGTGTGGGTTATATAGTTTGTATTTTTATATGTTTTTTATTAAATTTGTTTGGTGTTCAATTAGAAAATAATTGAAAATTGTTTTTTAATAATATTTTTTGATGTTAAGTAGTATTTTATACATTCTACATTTTTAATAAAATTAAAAGTTGGGTTTTCAATGATGAAATAATTTGGTTTGGTATATTTGAAACAAAAAGACGATTTCAAAGGTGGTTTTTACATCTTTTTAAAAAGGGTTCTTCCTTATTTCAAAGGGGTTTCATGATTTAATGGATGCCTTGTTTATGAAATGAAATGGTAATTATTATTTTTTAGGCGTGTCTTGGTGGTTGATTTTGTTTTCCCTTAGATTTACTATTGGTTTTGAAATTATTTTAAAAATGGATTTCCAAAGTGATAATTTATATAAATGTATAAATGTGTAGGATCGGTTGGAACTTGTGATGTTATGTGTTTGTTCCCTTGTTGAGTCTCCATGGTTTTTTTATGGTATTTTTTATCCATGTGATGGATGTTTTGTTGTGATTAATGATATGATTATGTGTTTGGAATCATTTTAAGGGTATTGTGTTATGTGGTAAGGATGTGATTGGGGTGACATCATCAAGGGATTGTTATTTTCATGATATAATTTTGATTTTTTGTGGACCTCCACTGTTATTACTCCTTGGTGGGACCATGGATACTAAGTAGGAAGTAGTGGAACATTATTGGGTTAGTTTAGGTTTAGCACTTAATAGTCACCCCTAATTATATGTAACACTTAACTAAAGGTATTTTCACTGAGGAGACATCCTAGAGTGATTTAGTTGAAAATGTGTGCTTTTTAACCTACTAGTATTAGTTCTACTAATAAAAATCTTATGTTGTCCCATTATCCCTTATAGTGTTAGCTCATTATATTTATCACATGTCATAAATTTTTTATTTGTATTATCATGTGTTTTCTTATTAGCTAGATGGATGTGTCTTGATGCTTTTATTATCATGTGGGTTGGCCTTATTTTTAGCTAGTGTCATTCCATTTGTTTATTTGAAATGTTTATTCTTTCTTCATTACCCTTGTTTCATTAAATTCCTTTGATATTAGGTGTCTAAAATATTTTAATGGAAAAGGGGAAGTTCATTTAAAAGTGATAGTATTTGGTGAATTTTATTTTTGAAATTTTTGGAAACCTTACGAGGGTATGATTTCAAAAGGGGTTTGGTTTTTAAGGAAATTTTTACTAGTTTCCTTTTAAATTTCATTTTTTTAAAAGAACCATCTTTGTGAAGTGGTTTTACAAATGGGATGCTTTGAGGAAGTGCATGTTTCATACTAACATTATTCCCATGTTATGAGTTGAAAATTAAAACCTATATTGCTATGCCTTGTTTTTCGACTAGCATAATTGGTTTTTTTATAAAAGAAATAAATGGATTCATGGTGGTATCCTACTAGATGGTACTCATACGCATTGGTGGGTATGTATTCTTCACATATAGTTATGTTATATTTAGGTTTCCTTTTGACCATTCCCTATTGTGAAGCGGGCATTGTTCAAATGATGGTGGGGACTAGATATCCACATAAGGTTAGTAGAAAATCTTTCAGTTTTGAGGAACCAATGTGTTTGAGTTATTTTGGGATCATTGGTCTTTGGTTTTTTTCTTTCATATTTTATTTTAGTTGTGTATATTTTATTTCTATTTTTTTATATGATTTTTATCTTGGAATGTATTTTTTGTATATTTATTAATATTCCAAATTTATATTTTTTTTCATTTGGTTTTTGGAGTTTTAAACCATCAAAAATGATTATGTTTTATACCGTTGATGATTTTCATTAGCTTCGGGGGTCGGGGATGCTCCTTGGGTTTGTAGCGGGCCAGATTGGGAATATTATGGATATATTTTCTAGGTTGGTTTATTACACCAACTTCAATCACACATAATGTTTACTATTTGATGTCTTCTTCACGACGATGTCGTTAATTCCTCCGGAGTGTATCAACTTTTGAATTTATAATTTGTCATAAACATTCACTAGATACAGAGACGTAGTCTAGTGGAAGTACAGTGTCTAATCCATAGGGATATTTCCATTTTATTTGGAGAAATATGATTCCTAAACCTGTAAGGGAGTCCTTTATATAAGTCTTTGTTTGGGATTTTGATCTAAGTTCTACTTTGGGATAATTTTAAATGATAAAAGTGGGTTTGGGATCAATTATAGTATCTATGTGAAGGATATACTTTAATTCAAACCATTAAAGGATCCTATGTCTTAGTCTATAAAGAAAATAGGGACTACTAGTTGACTTTGGTCTTAGCCTCCTAGTCCTACCTAGGAAGTGGCTATTATATTGTCAGGAGATGCTAACATCCTAGCTAAATTATGTTTGGATTCTTTAGGGTAAAAATTTTCTTAAGATAGTGTTCATAGGTATACTCCAATTAGGATAGGATCATTTTTTTTCCCACCTTGTGGTTGGGGACGTTAACAAAAATGGGATACACCATTGGTTCATATCTTAGTTACTAATTCAATTAGGCTTTCCAAGTTTAGACTTAAAGGTGTATTTGATGATGTAGATACATTGGTTGATCCCTACCCCTAAGAAATTTAGTTACTTCTGGTAGGGTGAGATTAATTTGAATAAGTAAAGTACAACATTCTTGATGTATTGATTGAAATTAATGGATTTGGGATCATGCAAAGGTTCGGAAATGGTAACTGAAAAAAACATGCACTAAGTAAATCGTAATTAAAAATAAAATACATACTTGAGAAAGAGAAATGGAAGTTGAATCTAAATGAGATGGTGGTAATTTAATGTTTTGAAGAAAGGGAGCTCCATGTCTCTTGGATTAGTAAAAAATCACAAACACTAAAAATTTGAGAGATTGTAAATGGTGAAAGTATTCAAAAAGGAGACGAAAGGGAGAAGAGAGGCATGTATGAGAATGTTGGAAATGCTATGTCTCTCCACTTCTACCCTTCATCTGCATCATTTTCTCTTGGATATCTAGTGTGGCACATGTGTCTCGTTGATTTAATAGATTTGACCAGGTACACGACGTGTACCAGTTTTTCATTTTATGTACTTTATGTCTAGCTAGCTTTTGTGTTGAATCCTCATGGATTTCTCACTAATTGGTTTGATTGGCATCAGGATGTGGCCAGTCATGACATGATGTGTAGAGGATTTTTCTTTCAGCCTTCATGGTATGGTCACGGCTTGGCTTCATGACTTGGGGAAGGTTGTGATATTCAGGTACACGATGTGTATAGATGGATCGCAATGTGTACTTGGCCGGTTTGGCACCTTTTTTGCCTTTTCTTCCTTGGATACCTATGAAGCTCTTATTCCTGCAAAATTAGACACATACCATGGGAATTTCCAAATAATTTAATGAAAAACTATAAAAAAATGATAGTAAAATTTATATAAAAATTAGTCTAATCAAATCCACCCACACTTGAAAAATTTCATTTCCTCAAGCATGAACATCTCAATAAATATTTCCCAAATGATAAGAAATTTGTAAAGTAAGAAATATTTTCTATGTCCATGTAATCAAAACTATGAGTAAGTAATGAAATCTCAATTTCCACAATTAATCAGGCATAGAATGTTAGTCATGCCTCATAGTCTAGTTTTCAAAACAAATTCTAGTCTTCTAATCACAACCTCTTAACAATTCCTTAATTTATATACGCAATTTTAATCTACCAAACCATTTTTTCTCTCATCGCTCAGGTTATAAAATATAAGGAGAGGTATGATCGTACCTTTAGTACATGTTCAAAACC
The DNA here is from genome assembly GCA_963277665.1 of Viscum album. Lineage (NCBI taxonomy): Eukaryota > Viridiplantae > Streptophyta > Magnoliopsida > Santalales > Viscaceae > Viscum > Viscum album. The sequence continues at coordinate 1,661,405,406 of OY728138.1, forward strand.
ATAGGCTTGCACTGGTTCTATCATTTACACAATGTAAAGAAAAGCATAAGATTAATATTGGTGGCTTTAAGAAATCATGTTCTAATGACTCTGTGGATGTGGGTAAGTAAGTAACATGTGAAAAATCAGGCTCAAAAATGAGGTCAAGCTCTATTTTACAATGAAAAAAAGATAAATAACATGTGTTAAAAAAATTCCTCCTTCTTTTCGATCAAATATTTACTCCATCAGCTTGAGTTCGATCCATATGTGTATCAAGTATGTATACAAAAATGATTATGTTCCTTTCCTTCTTCTTTTTTTTTATTTTGTATTTTTATTTTTTAAAATTCATGCCTACGATAGATATAACATTCATCACCTAACCACATATGATCTTTTAAGGGATTCAGCGGTCTAAAAATTTTGATTTTTGACCCTCCTAGTATACAACCCACATGAATTTTTCTTTTCTTTTTAAATTTTCCAATGGAACAAAATAAGAAATAAAAAGTGATAAACTAGATATGGATCAAAACCAAGTAGTCACGTGAGAGCACCATATATATATGAAAAGTGTAATCATGCTATGTTTTCTAAATGTCTCCCCTACACTTTTTCAAAAATATCCATAAGAATTGTACAAGGTGAAGGGTAGTAAGGGAAATAGGCTGGAAATAGCTTCATTCATACAGGTCATTCATGGAAAGTATGTGTGAAACAAAGGATAAATGTTAGGTGAGTCTAAGAGAAAGTGGATATCAAACAATGCCTCAATAATTTTAAATCCAACATTATGAAATAATCATTTTGATAAGATCTTAGTGCATGTTCTAGTCGGGTTACATGCCTCAGGTATCGCTCAAGAAATATGATCAGATAAGATTGTGAAATTGATGGCATAGAGTTCTCTTGGGTAGTGAGAATCAATTACAAATTGGAAATCACAAAGAGAATAAATCCTAAGTAATAGATCAATTAATTATGATTTAAAATATTTTTAATTTGAATTAATTACCTAAACTCAAAAATCATTATAAATAATTCTAAGAAGGAGTGAAACATGGTTCTTAACATTTTTTCACTTAACTTTTTCTTTAATTACAAGGAGATAATGATTTTAGGTTTAAATAATTCTTATTATTTTGAAAAATGTCTCCTAGATAAGTGATAATAATAAAAATTCAATTGTATCACTAGTGAAGTTGTGAGAAGCCCCCCCCCCCATACACACACTTAATAAGAGACAATGTCCCCACTGTCAATATAATGATTTTGGGTGTGGTATGGAAGGTAATTTTAAGGAATTTGAAATGGAATATTGGAAAAAATTAAAATATCAGAGAATTGAGAGCTCCCTGGTAATAGTGGAATTCCATGGGGGTTTGAGTTTTCATATCTTGAAAGTCCAAAGTACCTACAAAAGTGTTATAAAAGAAAATCATGCACTATATAACAACCATTAGTCAACATGTATAAACATTTGCAATAGAAAAGAAAAAAGGAAGGCATGCAAAGTGAGAAAGTGGGATATTTATTTTTTTCAAATTGTGACAGTGTTAAAATGTAGCTTCATGAAATATATAAAATGAATAATGAAAAAAAATGAAAAATTCTTGGCAATGACAACTCAATAAAACAAGAAATGAACTATGAGTTTCCTTCTATAAAGAACTAACTAAATTATGTCATCTAGAAGGGTGGATGGAGAATGTTTTTAAATGGTCTACTAGCTCAGTTTCTCATTCACCTCTTATATCTACTAGAGTTTGTGTCCGCAAGATCATGTGGTCACTTTGGTGGGTTAATCACTTCAACCATAGTATCATGAGCAAGAATGAGGTTTGGAAAGAATGGAATCATTGGTTATGGTGGCTACTACTGGTGGTGAATTACCAGTGATTTCTCAGGAAGCTGTCAGGAAATTTCGATGAAATGATTGAGTTCCTTTTAATCTAAGACCGCTGGCAGGACTAGACCGTCAAGGATGGTAAACGATTTGGAGGATCTTAAAACGCTAAAGATACAAAGAAAATATATAGAAATAAAAACACAATATAACTCAAAATTGAAATTCTATGAATATATATATATATATATATATCAAAAGTTCATACAGAGGTGGGAAAAAAATGAATAAACCAACAACCCCCCTAAGTACATGAAAAGGGTCCCAAAATCCAAAAATATAGATCAAAATCAGATAAGATATTTGCCCAAAATATCTCCTGAAGATTCATCCCACAACTTGGTGTCTCAACCAACTGGTCGAGGATATCTGCATCTGTAGCAGAAGCTATAGAGGATGGGGTGCATTGGTAGTGGGTGGTGTAGAATGGGAGTTATGGAGAAGGGCTTGGGTGGTGGGTGGGGAAGTATCGATCCGTACAGGGGTGAGGTCTTTTCATTTATTCTTCCATGGTGAGGTATCTTGAAAAAATTTATTCAAGATAAGGAAATTTTAGTTTGATTTATATATATTTTGAACTGTTATAATTGATTTAATTACTATTATAAACATTTTTTGTTATCATGAATGGTTATTTATGGCAATCTAGTTGTTTTAAACATTTTATAATGTCTTTAGATATGTTTCAATTTCACACTCTATGATATGCATAGTGATTTATTGATTGATTGAGTTATATATATGTAGGCATTCATTTATTTATTTCTATTCATTTGTATTAATATATATAATGATATTTTGAGACATATAATTAAAAAATTTAGATAATGTTATATTTTCTAATGATTCTAACGAAAGATATTTCTTTGATTTCAAATGAAATGAGGGATTTATAAATGGTGATTTTATATATAAATAATTTTATTTTCACTTCAATGTGAATGTTTTACAATGAAATTAAAAGTATTAGAAACATGATTTGAAATAAAATATCCATGATAAGGAATTTATAAAAGTAATAAAATATATATGGATTAATATAAGGAATGTGTTTTAAAAACAAGAAGGTTTCCAATTATTGTTGATTTATTTTGATAATATAGTATTTTTATTATATTAATTAACATTTGTTAATGGCTTTAACTTAGGAATTTTATTATTTTATGGAATTATATTAAGTGTATTTGGATTGATGGATATATGGATTGTGAGTTTGGATAGTTTTGGTAAGCCAATTTTCTTTTGTTATGATTCCCCAAAATGAAATGGGGATTTCATAAATTTAAAATTCACTAAATAAGTTTCATACCTAATTCTAGAAGAATTATTTTTGTTGATAATTAATTAGAAGAGGGTTGATGATTTATTTTATTGGATAGTTTTTTTTCCAATATAATTATATTCAGTGTGTCTAGTTTGAATTAGTTAGTTCTTGATGAAATATGGTAACTATTTGGGTATTACTGATGGGCTTTGTAGGACATAACAATTCCCATTCTTAACAAATATAAACACAAAACACATACTTAAAATTAATAAAATAAATTATTTTAATTGGTATGGTGAAAGTTCTTTTAAAACAAATATGTTTAAAATTATTGTTGATTTATTTTGATAATTTTGAAATTTTATTATATGATTTGAATTTATAGAATGGTTTTAAGTTATGAATTTCATTATTTAAAGGTATCATATTGTGTGTATTTTTATTATTCAGTATATGGTTTTTGAATTCAAATAGTTTTATTAAGACTATTTTCTTGATTTCGGATGATATGAAATGAAATAGGTCTTATATCAATTTAAAATTCACAAAATAAGATTCATAGTTAATGGAAAATGACTTATTTTAGTGGTGACCTAATTGGAAATGGGTTGGTTCTTTATTTTATTGGTATTGTGTTTATAATATAATTATATTATATGTGTATAGTTGTTATGAGTTAGTTATTGATGAAATTTGGTAAGTAGTGAGGGGTTATTGATGGGTTTTTGGGGACATACAAATGTCCTTTTATTGTGTAATAAACACAAAACACATGATAAGATCAACTAAAAGGAGAATAAATAACAAGAATATCAAAAACATAATGTAAATATACCTTAATATCAATGATTTAAAAATTTATTGATAGTGAATTTGATAAAGTTCCCTTAGAAACAACTAATGGGTTCTTTCCTCTAATAGTATCCATTATCCACTAGAATCATTAAATTCCATAGGAAAACCTCAAATATCTGAACGGTGTGTTAAAACTAACTCCTCAAAAATAAAATGGAGAATTGATAAATTGAGAGCAGGTTTTATTTATCATAATGATATATAATCTTTCAAAATGAAGTGATTTAAATCCTTTATATAGGACACATTAATCCAATGAAAATTCATGTTTAAATTAATAATGTTTAAAATGTTTTTTAACATCCAAACATGTTGCCTCTTACTTTATTGATTTAAAAACATTAAACTACTTTAATAATAATATTTATTCTACACAACATCACATAGTATATTGATAGTATAAGAACACATGATAATAAAATTATAATCATTGGTCAAATGGTATCTCATATTATTCTCACATGCACCATGATGTGGTGTTTATACACCATGAAAAAACACCAACCATAGTGTGGTGACATTCACCAAATCATGTTCAATAATTTAGTAAACATTTTTAAAAAATATCCCACTTACCCTAAAGCCTCTTAGGATTCATGGAAAACATTACAACTCTTTATGAATCCATCCAAACTCATTTGGACATGATTATCAAAATATATCCAAAATTTTAAGGAAACACATTATATCAAAAACAACCCTCATTAAAATACCTTATGTGTGACCCAGTATATAACATCTCGAGCTTAAAAATCTATAATTATATAATTTAAAACAAATATTTCATTACTTACATACTCAAGACCATTAAGGGATAATTTTTTATAGAATTAGGAAAAACCATTACATAAATAAAAACCAAACCAAATTGATATTTTTTCTAATAAAACAAACTCATCAAGTGATACACATTCTTAATTTAAGGCAAAAAAACCACATATAGAACTTCTAAATAGTTTTCAATATCTCCCATTAAATTATCCACACATGATACTCTTTTAGATACGTCATACATACTAATTTTCTTCTTTACCAAGGGAATCAATGGAAAATAAAGGCTGAGATAAAATTCTAAGTAATGGTAAACATAAGCTATAATAATAAAAATCATATGTTATTGTAAGATGAAAATGTAGGTATGGTAAATAAAAACTATGCAAGGATATATTAAAAGAGAATCATACCCAATAAAACCAAGATCATAAATCATGATTCATAGAATAATAATTTATGCATAACATATAATATGAGTTATATGAGTGTGGAAACAAGATTTAATAATCATGAACTATAAAAATAAAACATAGATTTAATTCAATAAATAAATAATTTTCATAAGATTGTCCCTCATAAATAACCATATATAATCATTTAGTCTATCAAGTCTCACTACCAAGACCATCATCACATAGTAGTCAGTGTTCCATGGTGGATTGGTTTCACTCCCCATTCCCTTTAAATAGAGTCGGTTCACTCCCTAGACCCTTAAATGTCATCTCATTTGATATAAATGTTTACCTATTTTATTTTAGTTCTATTTAAGTCCGTTTTCACCCATAAAATAATTAAAAACATTATATATGTGTTTCATGTGAACATGAAAACATTCTTAATTCCCTCACAACTTAATTAAATTGTGATTAATAAAAGAGTTTCATAAATATTTCAACAAAACATGATTATAGGTCATATAGATAATGAAGGCTGATGGTACCATTAGACCATATCCAAAATTAATCATAAAAATCATTCATTAATGTTGACATAATAAAAAAATTTATAATAATGTTACAAAATTGTCTTGAAAAGTAAGAATAAATATCCTTTATATTTTGATAAATTTTATATTAAAATAAAATAATTTTAAAAAAATAAAATATAAATTACTTTGTAAATACATGATTAATTAGAGTGTAATATTCTCAAATAAAAATTAAGAATATGTTGGGAAAATTTATTGGTATGTAAAATGTTTTAGAAAATAATACTTTCACACTTTTACAATGATATTCAAAGACAACACAAAATAACCCGTCCATAAAATGTTGAAAAAAAGATTCCTTTCAAAAAAATTAATGAAATTCAAATAAAAAAGAAAATTAACTTAATAATTCATTTAATTATAGAGAAATTAATTTATAAATTAATATAAATAATATGAAAATGGAGTAAAATATTTCTCAATCAAAAATAAAAGATGAGGTTGGTTCTACTAACAAGTATCCTTTCAGTTGATTTGTTAACCAACTAAAAGTGAAATATAAGTAAGAAATAAAAAAACCTATAAATAAACATTGTAGTAGAAAATATATAGAGTTTTAGAGAGAAATGTAAAATTATTTCTCTTAATATAAATTCAATATTAACAACATCAATTTCAAAGTGAGATTGAAAAAGAAACCCTTACGACATTTATAACTTTTTAATAAAAACCACTTGAAATATAAATATTGAAATGGGGCTCTAAATAAGTTGAATAAGAATTTAATTTTTACAAATATTTCAAATATGATGTAAAAACACCATATAATTGAAAATGGGTGCATAATATAAAACATGTCTCAAAGAAGGGAATTTGAGATAAAGATCCCTTGTTAACAAGGTATAAACTATAAATCCATAAGGTAGGAATTGATACCACAAAGTCAACAAAAATGAAATTAAAATAGTTATATAAGAATAAAAAAAAACTTTATTTTGAGTCATATAATAGAACATATTAAATATAAGTACAATATTAGAAAATAATGGAGACATAGAAAGAAGAATATTACCTTGAGTCTCGACTCACATCATAAATCCTAGATCCTTCCAAATAATTAGATTATATTAATTATTTACTTGAGTTTTAATAGTTTCATTTTGAATTACTTATTATTATTATTTTTAATTCGTTCAATATCATGTTTTATTCATTTACTATATTGGTAGTTTTTATGTCAATAATTTTTTGGTTGTTCAGTTAATAATATCCAAAATAGCTTCAATATATTTGAAATGGTCAAAATAAATTTTCCAATGGTTCCAAATGATCATTAAGTGTCAAGGAATTATATTTGTATCATTCCAAAAAAAATAGTTCAATAGGTCATGAAAAACTTACCATTTAGAGAATCATCATTAATAAACACATTTTTATGGTTAAAAATGACTATGATTATATTCTTTTAATTTCATTATGATGATGGATTTTTTACCATTCTGATATAATAATAATAAAATTACTTGAATATTAATATTATATTTTTTAAACCCTATATAATTTTATGTTTTATTTGTTTTCAATACCAATTCATTTCTCATAATTGTTGAAATCGACTTGATGTTGCAGACAATTGTTTTTCATTGAAATAAAATTATCTTATACATGAGTGAGGAACTTATGGGGAGGATTCATATTATATGAGTTAAAGGATAATTTAATGGGGGTTCGATTGATAGATATTATGATAATCGGTTTTATGAAAATTTTACTATAATGGGTATATAATATTTAGTGGATATGATCATAATTTTCATGTAAATAATTATATAGTTACCTTTGATATTGAAAAAATCATTAATATCTTATAAATGAATGACTTTGATTTGATAAAATGGGTTTTAGTTATTTTAATGGAATTCATAATTCTCTATAAGAATTAGTTGAGAACCATAAGGATGAATGTTGTATGGATGATCAGTCTATCATGATGAAAGCCCACATAATCATGGTTTACTATATGAAATAAGGCCCATAAGAATGAAAACACATAAGTATGAATTCCTATGTAAGGATAATTTTTTCATAAGAGTGATAATTATAATGATCATCTATATAATTATAATTTAGGTTAGAATCATCTATAATTTAATAAGGATGAAAAAATAAATTTTTTAAGAATGAGTGTTGTATAATCATAGTGTTCCTTATTTATAAGTATAATCATAAGGATAATTCCCAAATCATGAGTATGATCTATTTAAATTATTGGAATAGTAAAAATGAGATCATATGGATAAATGCATCACATAATAGTATCCAAAACTAAATTAATTGATGTAAGAGTGTCGACATAAAGGGTTTAATGTATATAGATTTGTGTGTGGTGATCTATGGAAAAATAAATGATGTAAGGGGGGTGAAATCAATAAGAATGATATAAGGAGATTCTCATAAGTGGTATGTTTATCCTTACATGGATATTGATATTTCCAAAATTATATATTCTAAGGAAATAACCTGGGTGATGTCGGGTAAGTTTTACTTTCAATATTAGAAATATCATGATGTTTCTATTGATGAATTAAGAAGATTTGATGGTGGAAGTTGTCGAGAAATTTGTGAAACAACATTAGGCTCAATTATTTTTGTGGGTTTATTGCATGTCTTCATATAGTTATAATTATTTAAATGCATGGAAAAATATTATTAAATTCTATGACATTTTAGATAACACATGGAAGTTATGATAACATGTCTATAAGATGAAAATTTAGAAGAATTGATGTATTGATAACTATGTAGATTATATTGATTTAGTTTTCTTTAATATACGAGAATGAAAGGAGAAGATTGTTGATAGTGGATGTTTTAGAATTAAGATATCAGTGTGCCAAAATATTTTAACTATTGATAATAGTTAGTGAAGTATATTCTGATAAGAAGAATAATAAGATCTTGTGATGTTGAGTCATATAAAGATTATAAAATCTATTAATGATCATTCTTTGGATATCTTCAACATTCTATTTTTGAAAATATATTATTTTTACTTCACTGGTTGGTTCCATATCTTGTAGCTAGGACAAGGTCATACCTTTACATGTATCTATCCTAATAATTAGAGAATAATTATGTTTGAGTAAAATAAAAATAAATAACACCAGGGATATAGTCATACTTAGGGAACAAACTTCATTAATAAACATGTTGTGCTCCACATTTCTATTCTGTATTTTTTTTAATCCTATTACTAATGAATAATAATTAGAGAATATATTTTAAAAATAATAAAATTACATTTTATCCCTCTATAATTTTTTTTCAAAACCTATTTGATACTTTTTAATTGGTATAATAGTTAGGATCACTCTTAAAGACCCTCTATTAGTATTCTATGGCACTCTAAAACTCGTAAAATCATAAATTATTTATAAAATTTTAGAGAAATGTTTTCTATATATATAGGTAGATAATGATGTCCTATTTAATATCCTTGGGATGTAATGTTTTTTTTGTTCTTCTCTTTAGTGATTCACCGTGACAACAGAGATATCTTCATGGTCTCCAACATATAATAAGAATTTTGAGAATGATGTAAAACTATAAATGAACTAGTCTCTCCATTATATAACTAATAATTAACATAATATGTGGGATATAAAATATTCAATGAAATTTTGTAAAAACTTCATAGAATTTATAAATGGAATAAAAAATTAAAGGAAGAAAAATTAAAAAAATTACTTTTAAGATATAAGTATGGAAAAAATGATTCTAATGATGAGTTTTTCAAAATATTTAATATTATTTTAAGTTATATAAAATGTTTTATATAAAAAAATTTATTCTATTGTGGTTAAGAAGCTCATTAGAATAATCCTTGAAACTGTTGATGCCAAAGGTTCATATTTGGGTGATAGAGATATTAATGAATTCACTATGGGTGAAATGAAAAGTACTATTATTAATTATTAAATGAGAATAGGATATTACCATAAAAATAAAATATATAGAAGAAATTTTCCTTCAATTCTCTCAAAAATTTGAAGATTTAAGATTAATAAATCTATTCATATAGATAAAAAATATATAATATTATGAAAATAAGCTTTATATCATGCTAAGAAAGTTCACCTAAAGAACTGGATCTAAGTATAAAGACATACTTCCATTTAAATTATTCAACTATAGAAAATTTTTTCATTTATCTGAAAACTTTCCCAAAATATAATAATGAATATATATACAGGGAGCTAATTAATTTTCATCCTATTAAAGAAGATCATGTTAGAAAAGACAACCACGGTTTAAAGGGAAAAATAAAACCACTCTACAGTTTTTTAAATGTAACTTCTTATCTATTAAATAAGGGTTATTTGATAGTTATGTATTTAATTATAATGAGTATACAAATATAGAAACCTTCATAAGGTTCTTAGGGATCAAGAAATAGAGAATATTAATTCAAAAAATAATGACTCATGGGTTGATGATGATTTTGATACTAAATAAGGTGAAACCATTAAATAATATACCATGAGTATGGTAATTAATATTTTATTGAAATAAATTATAAAATTGAGTAATGAGAATTTACATATCAATAAAATTTATGAAGAGATCAAACAAACTAAGAGTGAGAAATAATTTTTTTGAATAAATTAAAAACATTAAACTTTTGAATTTATAAAATAAAAATATCCTTGATTATATGAACTCTATAATTATATTAGGGGATAAGGAGGTTGGAAGATTGAGAAAAAAAAATTTGAGCATGAAAATGTTAAATATAAATGAGAATCTAACTTTATAATTTATATTTAAAGTAAATTGTAATGTTTTAATTAAAAAATTTATTAATTATGATGTTTATGTTTTTGAAGAAGAAATTAAAATTACTATCGATAGCTTATCTCAGAAGGAATTTATGATCTCTCAAGACTTTAGGGAATAATAATAATATATTTCAGTAGGAAAACTAAAATAAAAATCAAAATATGTTCATATCTAGAAAGATAAAAAATTTGGTAAAATTTATATACTATACTCAGATATATATAAAAGGTTTACACAATAATGGTTGGTGAAAACTACTCAACATTGGGATAAAAATGAGTAGAGACAAAATGGTATTAATAAATTGAATATCTACCAAAGAAAAAGGTATCAAGGATATCGTTGGTGATATGGTTTTCATGGCCATATAACATAAAATTACTAGATTCATATGTATCTTACTAGTCTAAGGAGAGAGCATACACCAAGGAGAGACATCAGAAATATAAAGTATAATATATTTTTATGTATAAAAACCCAAAAAGGAACACTGAGATGAAAAACAAGTCTTAATGTTAGAAAGAAAATTGTGGAAGATATTGTCAGGATGGACATATATAAATGACTTTTTTTATAAAAACATAATATAATTTCATCATAATGAATGGATGGTTTTGAATAAAAATTAAAAATCTCATATTTTAGAAGTTTCTATTAAATATTTAAAAATTAATAAGTGATGGATTATGTATAGTGGTTTTTCTTATCATACTTTTAGAGACCTAAAAACATTATGAATGTGGATAAATATGTGGAGGGTCTATTACTTTTTAATTAAATATATCTTAAAATTAACGTTGTTGGTATTGTAAATCTAGGGAAGAACCAGACCACTCCCAAAAATTTACTATTTTTTATTGGTTAAATACCAATTTTTTAAGTAAGTCAAAAAAAATTGGTGTTGGAAATAATTTGATTTTTAAGGTAAATGGATCCTTTATAAAGAGATATAATGATAGAGTTATAACCTCTAATGGAGTAAGAATTCAAGGAAATCAGTTTCAAATGGGAGAAGAAAAATCAAACTGGCATATAAGTTTAAAAGCTAAAAATATTTTGTGGAAGAGAATATTAAGTCATCTTAGCTAAAATAATATAAAGAATTTTATAAAAAAATAATTTGTAAGAAACATTATTGTCTTAAAATAAGTCACAATTGTTTTCAAGACTTGCAACAAAGTAAAAATAATTATAATAACCCACAATAGAGTTCATATAAATATATATAAATCATTGGAGTTGATACATAATAATGTGTATGGACCAATTACAATGAATTCACTAAGTGGAGATAAGTATTTCTTCACTTTGATTTATGTTTTTACCATAGTAACATGTATAATTTTATTATCCCACAAGTATCATGCTTTCGAGAAATTTAAAAGGTTTTCTAAGAAACAAAAAAAATACATTGAATGGTTGATATTAGAAAATAGTACATAATATGCTAATAGGAAGTTGAAAAAATATTTAGACAATCATGGTATCAAACATGAGTTGGGTGCTCCATATACCACGTAATAAAATTAAGTATCTTAAAGTAAAAAATATGATACTTATTGATATGGAAAAAAATATTCTTGTCGATCATGATACTTCTAGGTTCTTCTGGCTATAGTACATTACTATATTTGTAATTATTTAAAATAGATGTTGTTTTTAGGGCCAATTCTGAAATTCCTCCCTATTAAATATGTTTCATAAAGAACCCAGGTGTAAAGCATGTTATATTTTTATAATTTAATACTTAATCATAATAAATGGATGAATTTGAAGAAAGTTTTATGTGAAGGTAGGGGAAGTAATATTTCATGGATATACACTAAATGGGTGTTTTGAAAATTGTTTCAAAAAAAATTAGGGAATAATTTTTACTGTGACCATGTTATAGTTTTTGAAAATGAAGAATATGTCAAAAATATGGTTATAATTGATTTTGAGTATGATTTTTTGATTATATATCAATATAAGTAAAATAAATAAAATCACAGACTCAGGATGATGATATAAATTCTTCATATACCAGTGATGAAGGAATAAAAAAGTTTAAAGGTATAGGTTCATGGAAGAAGAAATATGTGGATACAAAAAATATTATTATTGGTCAAGATTAGTGTGCCTAGACCCAAGAATAGTAATGGGAACCTATCACACCAGCCTAATTTCCAAGATATATCCCAAAAACTTTAAAAATATATCAACAAAAGGAGTAGATACAAGCTATGAATGAATAGTTTGGTCAAATAAAAAAGATTGAGATATGAAAATTTATTCAAAGTCCTATGGAGAACGTAAACATGTTCGGATATATCCCAATTTTTTCCAATGGAATGAACGTAAACATTATTTTTTTAATACACTTTGTTATAAAATAAAAAGTATCTCTTTAAAATTTATTCAAAAGTTAGTGTTAATGATTTTACTTATAAATATAATGTTATAGAATTTTTATTGTATTATTTTGGTCAATCACTCGAATGTTATATTCCTCTTGTTGTGCATTTGGTCTTGTCTTATATTGGTAATTTTTTAAAGTATTGTCAAATTTTTCACTCCTTATAAGTAGACCATGGGATCATATATTTCATTATGGAGCTGGTGGAATATGAAGGTTTCCTTCTATAACATAGAGATAGTAATATTCTTTATTATGATTATGTTCAGTATTTTATATCATTCACGTATGATTTGAAGCCATATTTTTTCATTCATATTATATATTTTTTAATTGGATGTTGGTTATTTAATTGATTTGTGATTTATTTCATTTATTCTATATATATTCATAAATTATAAATTGTTCCCATTTTTTACATTGGTAAAATTGGAAATTTTTGTCAGCCTATATAGATCTGGAATGTTCCTTAGTTTTGTGCCACTCTAGTTGGGGTATGATGACCAAATATTAGGATCATAATCTCAAAAAATATTGTTATATACTGAGTGAAAAATTCAAACAGTGGTAGGTAGAGGTGGTGTCAACTTGATAAGTAAACCATAAATAGACTTTATCAGCCTATTTAAGTAGAATCTAAATTATATAGGGATGTGTGGATTGGTTGATTTCAATCAACCCATTGATGTGTTGTCTTTTCATTTCTTCTTCCATGGAGAGGTCTCTTGAAAAAAAATTATTCAAGATAAGGAAATTTTAGTTTGATTTATATATATTATGAACTGTTATAATTGATTGAATTACTCTTATAATTTTTTTTTGTTATCATGAATGTTTATTTATGGTAATATAGTTGATTTAAACATTTTATGAAGTCTTTAGATATGTTTCAATTTCACACTCTATGATATGCATATTGATTTCTTGATTGATTGAGTTATATATATGTAGGCATTCATTTATTTATTTATATTTGTATTTATTTATATATATAATGATATTTTGAGACATATAATTCAAAATTATAGATAAATTTATATTTTCTAATGATTCTATAGAAATATATTTCTTTGATTTCAAATGAAATGAGGGATTTATAAATGCTAATTTTTTATGTAATGAATTTTATTTTCACTTCATTGTGAATGTTTTACAATGAAATTAAAAGTTTTATAAACTTGATTTGAATTAAAAGATCCCTGATAAGGAATTTATAAATGTAATAAAATATATATGGATTAATATAAGGAAAGTGTTTTAAAAACAAGTAGGTTTCCAATTATTGTTGATTTTTTTTGATAATATAGAATTTTTATTATATTAATTGACATTAGTTAATGGTTTTAACTTATGAATTTTGTTATTTTATGGAATTATATTAAGTGTCTTTGGATTGATGGATATATGAATTGTGAGTTGGGACAGTTTTGGTAAGACAATTTTCTTGTGTTAGGATTCTATAAAATGAAATAGAGATTTCATAAATTTAAAAGTCACTAAATAAGTTACATACCTAATGCTAGAAGAATTATTTTTATAGATACTTCATTGGAAAAGGGTTGATGATTTATTTTATTGGATAGTTTGTTTTTAATATTATTATATTCAGTGTGTCTAGTTTGAATGAGTTAGTTCTTGATGAAATATGGTAACTAGTTGGGCATTACTAATGGGTTTTGTAGTACATAAAAATGCCCATTTTTAGAAAATGTAAACAAAAAACACATGTTTAAAATTAATAAAATAAATAATTTTAATTGGTATGGTGAAAGTTCTTTTAAAACAAATATGCTTAAAAATATTGTTGATTTATTTTGATAATTTGGAAATTTTATTATATGAATTGAATTTAGAGAATGGTTTTAAGTTATGAATTTTATTATTGAAAGTTATCATATTGTGTGTATTTTGATTATTCAGTATATGGTTTTTGAATTAAAATAGTTTTATTAAGACTATTTTCTTGAGTTCGGATGATATGAAATGAAATAGGTCTTATATCAATTTAAATTCACTAAATAAGATTCATAGTTAATGGAAAATGAATTATTTTAGTGGTGACCTAATTGGAAATGGGTTGGTTCTTTATTTTATTGGTATTTTGTTTATAATATAATTATATTAGATGTGTATAGTTGTAATGAGTTAGTTATTGATGAAATTTAGTAAGTAGTTAGGGGTTATTACTGGTTTTTTGGGACATACTAATGTCCATTTAAGGTGTAATAAACACAAAACACATGACAATATCAACTAAAAGAGGAATAGATAATAAGAATATCAAAAACATAACGTAAATATACCTCAATATCTATGATTTAAAAATTTATTGGTAGTAAATTTGATCAAGTTCCCTTAGAAACAACCAATGGGTTCTTTCCTCTAACAGTATCCATTATTCACTAGAATCATTAAATTCCACAGTAAAACCTCAAATATCATAACGGTGTGTTAAAACTTACTCCTTAAAAAGAAAATGCAGATTTGATAAATTGAGAGTGGGTTTTATATATCATAATGATCTCTAATCCAACAAAATGAAGTTAAATAAATCTTTTATATAGGACACATGCAGCCAATGAAAATTCATGTTTAAATTAATAATGTTTAAATCGTTTTTTAACATCCAAACATGTTGCCTCTTACTTTATTTATTAAGAACATTAAACTAATTTAATAATCATATTTAATCTACAAAACATCAGATAGTATCTTGATAGTATAAGAACACATTATAATAAAATTATAATCATTGGTCAAATGGTATCTCATATTATTCTAGCATGCACCATGATGTGGTGTTCATACACCATGAACAAACACCAACCGAGGTGTGGTGAAATTCACCAAATCATGGTCAATACTTTAGTAAACGTTTTTCAAAAACATCCCACTTACCCTAAAACCTCTTAGGAATCATGGAAAACATTACAACTCTTTATGAATCCATCCAAACTCATTTGGACTTGATTATCAAAATATATCCCAAATTTTATGGAAACACATTATATCAAAAACAATCCTCATTAAGAGACTTTATGTGTGACACTGTATATAACATATCACGCTTAAAAATCTATAATTATATTATTTAAATCAAATATTTCATTACTTACAAACTCAAGACCATTAAGGGGTAATGTTTTATAGAATTAGGAAAACCCATTATATAAATAAAAACCATAACAATTTGATATTCTGTCTTATAAAACAAACTCATCAAGTGATACACATTCTTAATTTAAGGCCAAAACCCCACATATAGAACTTCTAAATAGTTTTCAATGTCTCCCATTAAATTATCCACACATGATACTCTTTTAGACACGTTATACATATTACTTTTCTTCTTTACCTAGGGAATCAAGAAAAAATAAAGGGTGAGATAAAATTCTACATAATGGTAAACATAAGCTATAACAATAAAAATCATAAGTGACTGTAAGATGAAAATGTAGGTATGGGAAATAAAACTATTCATGGATATATTAAAAGAGAATCATACCCTATAAAACCAAGATCATAAATCATGATTCAGGGAATAATAATTTTGTCATAACATATTATATGAGTCATATGTGTGTGGAAACAAGATTCAATAATCATGAACAATAAAAACAAAACATAGATTTAATTCATTAAATAGAGATTTTTCATAAGATTATTCCACATAAATAACCATATATAGTCATTTAGTCTATCAAGTCTCACTAACAAGACCATCATCACATAGTAGGCAGTGTTCCATGGTGGATTGGTTTTACTCCCCATTCTCTTTAAATAGAGTCGGTTCACTCCCTAGACCCTTCAATGTCATCTCATTTGATATAAATGTTTACCCATTTTATTTTAGTTCTATGTAAGTCTATTTTCACCCATAAAATAATTAAAAACAATATATATGTGTTTCATGTGAACATGAAAACATTCTTAATTCCCTCACAACTTAATTAACTTGTGATTAATAAATGAGTTTCATAAATATTTCCACAAAACATGATTATAGGTCATATAGATAATGAATGTTGATGGTAACATTAGACCATATCCAAAATTAATCATAAAAATTATTCATTAATGTTTACATAGATAAAAAAAATTATAAAAATGTTGCAAAATTATCTTGAAAAGTAAGAAGAAATATCCTTTATATTTTGAAAAATTTTATATTGAAATAAAATAATTTATAAAAAAGGAAATATAAATTACTTTGTAAATACATGATAAACTAGAGAGTAATATTATCATATAAAAAATAAGAATATGTTGGGAAATTTTATTGGTATATAAAATGTTTTCAAAAATATTTCTTTTCACACTTTTGCAATGATATTCAAAGACAACACAAAATAACCTGTCCAGAAAAAGTTAAAAAAATATTCCTTTCAAAAAAATTAATAAAATTCAAATAAAAAATAAAATACAATTAATAATTCATTTAATTATAGAGAATTGAATTTATAAATTAATATAAATAACATGAAAATGGAGTAAAAATTTCTCAATCAAAAATAAAAGATGAGGTTGGTTCTACAAACAAGTATCATTTTAGTTGATTTGTTAACCAAATGAAAGTGAAATAGAGGTAAGACATGAAAAACCTATAAATAAACAATGTAGCATAAAATATATGGATTTTTAGAGAGAAATGTAAAATTATTGTTATTAATATAGATTTAATATAAACAACATCAATTTCAATGTGAGATTGAAAAATAAACCCTTAAGACATTTATAACTTTTGAATAAAAACCCCTTGAAATATAAATATTGAAATGGGGTTATAAATAACTTAAATAAAATTTTAATTTTTACAAATATTTCAAATATGAAGTACATACACCATATAATTGAAAATGGGTGCATAATATAAAATATGTCTCAAATAAGGGAATTTGAGATAAAGATCCCTTATTAACAAGGTATCAACTATAAATCCATAAGGTAGGAATTGATACCACAAATTCAACAAAAATGAAATTAAAATAGTTATATAAGCATAAAAAACTTTAATTTGGGTCATATAATATAAAATATTAAATATAAGTACAATATTAGAAAATAATGGAGACATAGAAAGAAGAATATTACCATGAGTCTAAACTCACATCATACATCTTGAAAACTCTTGAATAATTTGATTATATTAATTATTTACTTGAGTTATAATAGTTTCAATTAGAATTATTTATTATTATTATTTTTTAAAAGTTCAAAATCATGTTTTATTCATTTACTATATTGGTAGTTTTTAGGTCAATATTTTTTTGGTCGTTCAGTTAATAATATCCAAAATATATTCAATATATTTGAAATTGTCAAAATAAATTTTTCAATGGTTCCCAATGATCTTTAAGTGTCAAGGAATTATATTTGTATCATTCCAAAATAAGAATAGTTCAATAGGTCATGAAATACTTACCATTTGGATATTCATCCTTAATAAACTAGTTTTTTAAGGTTAAAAATGATTATGATTATTTTCTTTTAATTTCATTATGATGATGGATTTTTTACCGTTCTGATATAATAATAATAAAATTACTTTAATATTAATATTATATTTTTTAAACCCTATAGAATTTCATGTTGTACTTGTTTTCAATACCAATTCATTTCTCATAATTGTTGAAATTGACGTGATGTTGAAGACAATTGTTTTTCATTGATATAAAATTAACTTATACATGAGTTAGGAACTTATAGGAAGGTTTCATGTTATATGAGTTAAAGGATAATTTAATGGGCGTTCGATTGATAGTGATTATGATCATCGGTTTTATGAAAAGTTTACTATAATGGGTATATAATATTTAGTGTATATGATCATTATTTTCATGTAAATATTTATATAGTTACCTTTGATATTGAAAAAATCATTAATATCTTATAAATGAATGACTTTGATTTGATAAAATGAGATTTAGTTATTTTAATGGAATTCATAATTCTCTATAAGAATCATTTCAGAACCATAAGGATGAATGTTGTATGGATGATCAGTCTATCATGATGAAAGCCCACATAATCATCGTTTAATATATGAAAGAAGGCCCATACTAATGAAAACACTTAAGTATGAAGTCCTATGTAAGGATAATGTTTTCATAAGAGTGATAATCATAATGATCATCTATATAAAGATCATTTATGTAAAAATCATCTATAATTTAATAAGGATGAAAAAATAAATTTTTTAAGAATTAGTGTTGTATAATAATAGTGTTCCTTATTTATAAGTATCATCATTAGGATGATTCACAAAATCATTAATATGAGCAATTTAAATTATTGGAATAGTAAAACTGAGATCACAAGGATAAATGCATCACATAAGGGTATCCAAAACTAAATTAATTGATGTAAGAGTGTTGACATAAAGGGATTCATGTATATAAATTTGTGTAGGGTGATCTATGGAAAACTCAATGATGTAAGGGGGATGAAATAAATAATAATGATGTAAGGATATTCTTATTTGTGGTATGTTTATCCTTACATGAATATTGAGATTTCCAAAATTCTATATTCTAAGGAAATAACCCGGGTGATATCGGGTAAGTTTTACTTTCAATGTTCGAAATATCATGATGTTTCTATTTATGAATTAAGTAGATTTGAAGGTAGTAGTTGTCGAGAAATTTGGGAAACAACATGAGGCTCCATTATTTGAGTGGTTTTATTGCATGTCTTCATATAGTTATAATTATTTAAATGCATGTAAAATTAGTATTAAATTCTATTAGATTTTATATAACACATGGAAGTTATGATAACATGTCTATAAGATGAAAATTTAGAATAATTTATGTATATATAACTATGTAGATTATATTGATTTAGTTTTCATTAATATATGATAATGAAAGGAAAATATTGTTGATAGTGGATGTTTTAGAATTAAGATATCAGTGTGCAAAAATATTTTTACTATTCATAATAGTTAGTAAAGGATATTCTGAGAATAATAATAATAAGATCTTCTAATGTTGAGTCATATAAATATTTTGATATATATTAATGATATTTCTTTATAGATATTCAATATTATATTTTTGAAAATAAATTATTTTTACTTCACTGGTTGGTTCCATATCTTATAGCAAGGATAAGGTCATACCATTGCATGTATCTATCCTCATAATTTGAGAATAGTTGTGTTTGATTAAAATAAAAATCAACAAACACCAGGGATATAGTAATACTTAGGGAACAAACTTCATTAATAAACATGTTGTGCTCCACATTTCTATTCTGCATTATTTTTTTTAATCATATTACTAATGAATAAGAATTAGAAAATATATTTTAAAAATAATAAAATTACATATTATCCCTCAATATTTTTTTTTCAAAACCTATTTGATACTATTAAATTGGTATAATAGTTAGGGTCACCCTTAAATATCATCTATTTGTATTCTATGGAACTCTAAAACTCGTAAAATACTAAATTATTTATAAAATTTTAGAGAAATTTTTTCCGTATATACAGGGAGATAATTATGTCTTATTTAATATCCTTGGGATGGAATGTTTTTTTTTTCTTTGATTTAGTGATTCACTATCACAATAGGGATCTCTTCATGGTCTCCAACATATAATAAGAATTTTTAGAATTATGTAAAACTATAAATGCACTACTCTCTTCATTCTATAAGTAATAATTAACTTAATATGTGGGATATAAAATATTCAATGAAATTTTGTAAACACTTCATAGAATTTATAAAAGGAATAAAAAATTAAAGGATTAAAAATAAAAAAAAACTTTTAAGAAATAAGTATGGAAAAATATGATTCTAGTGATGAGTTTTTCAAAATATTCAATATTATTTTAAGTTATATCAAATGTTTTAGATAAAAAATGATGATTCCATTGTGGTTAAGAAGCTAATTAGAATACTACCTAATATTTTTGATGCCAAAGTTTCATATTTGGGTGATAGAGATATTAATTAATTCAATATTGGTGAAATGAAAAGTACTCTTATTAATTATTAAATGGGAAGAGGATATTACCTTAAAATAAAATAAAGAGACGAAATTCTCCTTCAATTCTCTAAAAAATTTGAATATTGAAGATTAATACATCTATTCATATAGATGAAAAATATAGAATATTATGAAAATAAGCTTTATATCATGCTAAGAAATTTCACTTGAGGAACTGGATCTAAGTATAAAGGCATATTTCCATTTAAATTATTCAACTATAGAAACGTTTTTCATTTATTTGAAAACTTTCCCAAGAATATAACAATGAATATATATAGGGGGAAATAATTAATTTTCATCCTATTAAGGAAGATCATGTTAGAAAAGTCAACCACGGTTTAATGGGAAAAATAATACCACTCTACAGTTTTTTAAAAGTAACTTTTTATATATTTAAGAAGGTTTATTTGATAGTGATGTATGTAATTATAATGAGGATAAAAATATGGAAACATTCATAAGGTTCTAAGGAATCAATAAATAGAGAATATTAATTCAAAAAATAATGACTCATGGGGTGATGATGATTATGATACTGAAGAAGGTGAAACCATTAAATAATATACCATGATTATGGTAATTAATATTTGATTGAAATAAATTATAAAATTGAGTAATGATAATATACATATCAATAAAATTTATGAAGAGATCAAAAAAACTAAGAGTGAGAAATAATTTTTTTTAATAAATTAAAACATTAAAACTTTTAAATGTATAAAATAAAAATATCCCTGATGGTATGAACTATATAATTATATTAGGGGATAAGGAGGTTGTAAGATTGAGAAAAATAATTTTAGCATGAAAATGTTAAATATATATATGAAAATGTAACTTTATAATGGATATTTAAAGTAAATGAGAATGTTTTAACTAAAAAATTGATTAATTATGATGTTTAATTTTGTGAAAAAGAAATTAAAATTACTATCGATAGCTTATATTAGAAGTAATTTATGATCTCTCAAGTCTTTAGGGAATAATAATAATCTATTTTAATAGGAAAACTATAATAAAAATCAAAATATGATCATATCTAGAAAGAGAAAAAAATTGGGAAAATTTATATACTAGACTTAGATATACATAGAAGGTTTACACAATAATGGTTGGTGAAAACTACTCAACATTGGGCTAAAAATGAGTAGAGACAAAATCTTAATGATAAATTGAATATCTACCAAAGAAAAAGGTCTCAAGGATATCGTTGGTGATATGGTTTTCATGGCTATATAACATAAAATTACTAGATTCATATGTCTCTTACTAGTCTAAGGAAAGATCATACACCAAGGAGAGACATCCGTAATAGAAAGTATAAAATAGTTTTATGTATAAACACCCAAAAAGGAACACTGAGATGAAAAGAAAGTTTTAATATTAGAAAGAAAATTATGTAAGATATGGTCATGATGGACTTATATAAATTAATTTTTTTTTTAAAAAATATAATATAATCATCATCATAATGAAAGGATGGTTTTTAAAAAAAATTAAAAATCTCATATTGTAGAAGTTTCATTTAAATCTTTAAAAATTAATAAGTTATGTATTACGTATAGTGGTTTTTCTTATCATATTTTTAGAGACCTAAAAACATTATGAATGTGGATAAATATGTGGGGGGTCTATTACTTTTTAATTAAATATCTCTTAAAATTTAAGGTGGTGGTATTGTAAATCTAGGGAAGAACCATATCAATCCCGAAAATGTACTATTTTTATTGGTTAAATCCAAAAAAATTTAGTAAGTCAAAAAAATTTGGTGTTGGAAATAATGTGATTTTTAAGGGAAGTTGATTATTTATAAAGAGATAGAAAGATACAGTTGTAACCTCTAATAGAGTAAGAATTCAAGGAAACCTGTTTCAAATGGGAGAAGCAAAATCAAACTGGCATATAAGTTTAAAATCTAAAATTAGTTTTTGGAAGAGAATATAAATTCATCTTGGCCAAAATAATATAAGGAAGTTTATCAAAAAATAAGTAGTAAGAAACATTATTGTCTTAAAATAAGACACCATTGTTTTCAAGACTTGCAACAAAGTTAAAATAATTATAATAACCCACAATGGATTTCATATAAATATATATAAATCATTGGAGTTGATACATACCGATGTGTATAGACCAATTACAAATAATTCACTAAGTTTAGATAAGTATTTCTTCACTTTGACTGATGGTTTTACCATAGTAACATGTATAATTTTCTTATCCCACAAGTATCCTTCTTTGGAAAAATTTAAAAGGTTTTCTAAGAAACAATAAAAATACTTTGAATGTTTAAGATTAGAAAATAGTACATAATATGCTAATAGGAAGTTATAAAAGTATTTAGACAATCATGGTATCAAACATGAGTTGGGTGCTCCATATACCACTTAAGAAAAATTAAGTATCTTAAAGTAAAAAAAATGAGTCTTATTGATATGGCCAAAAATATTCTTGTCAATCATGATACTTCTAGGTTCTTCTGGATACATTACATTACTACATCTAGAATTATTTAAAATAGATGTTTTTTTAAGGCCAATTCTGAAATCCCTCCCTATTAAATATGTTTCATAAAGAACCCAGGTGTAAAACACATTATATTTTTATAATTTAATGCCTTATCATAATAAATGGAATAATTGGAAGAAATTTTTATGTGAAGGGAGGGGAAATAATATTTCATTGATATACACTAAATGGATGTTCTGAAAAATGCTACAAAAAAAATTTAGAGAATATTTTTTACTGTGATCATTTTATAGTTTTTGAAAATGAAGAATATGTCAAAAATATGGTTATAATTAATATTGATTTTTATTTTTTGATTCTATATCAATATAAGAAAAATAAATAACATCACAGACTCAGGATGATGATATAAATTCTTCATATACCAATGATTAAGGAATAAAAAAGTTTACAAGTATTGGTTCAAGGAAGAAGAAATATGTGGATACAAAAAATATTATTATTGATCAAGATTAGTGTGCCTAAACCCATGAATAGTAATGAGAACCTATCACACCAGCCTAATTTCCAAGATATATCCCAAAAATTTAAAAAAATATCAACAAGAAAAGTATATCCAAGATATGAATGAATTTTTTGGTCAAATAAGAAATATTGAGTTATGAAAAGTTATTTGAAGTCCTATGGAGAAAAATATTATTGGAAAAATATGTTTTTAGGAATAAATTAAATGAGAATATAGATGTTTCTAGAAACCTGGAAACACTTGTATGTATAGGGAGTTCTCAAATTAAGGGTAGTTATATTTATGTGACATTTTCCCAGGTTGCCAAAATTTAATCCATCAAAAAATTTCTTGCAATCTCTAATCAGATAAAATTTAAAAAAATAGATTTATGTAAATTCATCATTTCATAATGAATAACTCAATGAGGAAGCTTATATATATAATCTTTATGGATTTTAGTTTGATTATTATGGAATCAATGTTTTAAAATTAAAGAGGGATCTATATGAAATAAAACAAACTACAAGGAATCAATACTTTATGTTAGATGATTAGTTGAGAATCATGGAGTTTAAGAATGTAGAAGTTGAAATCAATCTATAAATTAAGAATATCAATACCACATCACTATTTTTGATCATTTATATTCATGATAAAATATTTTCTAGTGATAAGGATAAATTATGTAAATATTTATCAACGTCAATGAATAATATGATTGAAATTTTTCAACTTGTAGAAAAAATAATTTTATTGGGATTAAAAAAGCAAAGTAATTGGTAATTTTTTTATTTTATAAGAAAATTATGCTAAATATACACTAATAAGATTTTTATTGGTGAAAGAAATAGAAGTATATACTATAATATATGTGGGAATAAATCTAAGAAATGATGATGAAGGTAATGAAAAAAAATGAAAAGGAATTTAGAAAACTTATGATAAGTTTCTGATATCTAAATTAAGATAACATTGATGTCTTATTTTATGACTCTTGTTTTCTACATCAGTCTAGATCACATTGAATTAGATTTGATTATTTCATTACATTCCACTTTGAATTTTTTTTGTTTTAACCTATTTATTATTAACTTTGGTTTTAGTATCAATAAGGAGGAGAGTAATGAGTATTTATAACATTGAAAATAAATCCCAAGGGGGTATTTTTAAACCCTCTGATGGATGATATTGTATTTGTTTGCAGTACTAGATCATTTTTTTGGATTGTTGAACATGTACTAAATTCAAAGAAAAGTTTTTTTTGATTGATGGAACATTTAATTCAACATGAGTTCTAGACATATAGATAGATTTCATATTGTTATAGTTAATGGATAATTTAATGGGTGTGTTAGCATTGGTGATTATTATCATCAGTTTCAAGATTTTTTTTCTATGGTGGTTTTGTGAGCATTGGTGGCTGTGATCATAAATTTCACAAAAATATTTTCATACATTCATTTTATCTCAGGAAAAAATATTCATTTTTTAATTATGAATTATTTAGATCTGTTAGAATGAGTTTCATTTATAAAAGGAATCTAATGTTCTATGTAAGAATTAATTCTCAACTATAAATATGATTGTCTTATAGATGATCGGCTGATAAGGATAAAAGATCGTATAAACATGATAATCCATAAGTATGAAGGCTTGTACTCATAAAGAAAAATAAGACTAATGGACCACAAAAGGATCATTTTCCCATATTAATAATCATCATATGGTTTATCTATTTAAGTATCATATATAGAAGTATCATCTACTAGTGAATAGGTATGATTACATAACTTTTATAAGGATAATTTCTACATAAACATAGTGTTATTACTTCATAAGGATCATTGTATGGATGATTCACACTTGTGTGAGTATGTGTTATTTGAATTATCAAAGGATAAATTTCATCTCATAAGGATAAATCCATCGCGTAAGGGAATCCATAGCTAAAGTGATTGACATAATATTGATAACATAAATGGATCCACATATAGAGATTAATCTATAAAGATACATCATAGAATCGTTGATGTAAGGGGACCCATGTTAGAGTGATTAACATAAGTGGATTCATATAATGGGATTGTTTATCCTAAAATGGATACAGAGATTTTTAGAATTATATATTCTATGGAAGTAACTTAGGTGATTTCAAGTATGTTTCACTTTAAATTATTGAATTTGCATGATGTTGATATTTTTATTCTAGAAGTTGTGATGGAGGAATTTGTAGAGAACTTAGGGTTCAAACATGAGGCTCCCTAATTTCATCATGTTATCTACATGTCTTCGTGTTGTTAAAATTATTTAAATATATGATAAATGATAATTAAGGGCTATAAAATTTCATATATCACATGGAAGTTATGATATCATGTCTCCATTCAAAGAATTAAATAGAATTAAATTGTTTTGAACTATAAATGTTTTGTTCATGTAGTTTTATTGAATAGATGAGAATGAATATATATGAATATTAGTGAGATATGTTGGAGAATATAAATTTAAGTGTGTGAAAATATTATGAGTGTTGAGAATAATTTCATAAAACTATTGTGGGAAGAATATCTTGTATCATAACGTCATCTAGAGATCATGATTTATATTTATAACATGTATTCGAATATTTAATGTTGTTTCTTTTCAATAATCAAGTGTTTTTACTTCACTGGTTGGTTCCATATATTATACCACGTACAAGGTCAAACTCTTTATTGTATCTTTAATGATAATAATTTAATAGTTGTGTGTGGGTGTGTGATAAAAAACCCTACATCAAGGATAAAATCATACTTATGGAGGTGAAAATCATTATCAAATGTGATATTCTTTAAATTTCTATTCTAATTTTTTTATGATATTACTGTTGAATAATCCAAAGGGTATATAATTTTTTTTAAAGGATTAAAATAATTGATTCACCCTCCCCCCCCCCCCCCACCACCACCAAAATCACCCCACAAAAACACACACACACCTGGTGATTTCCATCACATGTTTTATTATTTTCAATAGTAAATCAGGAAATATATTTTAAATTATAACTATGAAAAAAGTATGTTCATGAAAACATCATTGTTCACTTAGGTAACGAAGAACCACCATACTGAGTGATGTTTTTCGAAATGCTCTAAATGAAGTAAACCCCCAATAAATATTTTATTTTTATAAAAAATAATATCAAATTTATAAAAATATGTTTGTGTGAATTTGAATTATTAATTTTTTTTGGGAATACTAAGAGAATAATTGAAATGAAATGAAATTGTTTTTGAAAATCTACCATTTAGATGTAGTAGCAGCTTATGAAAATGGTGTTTAGTGAGACGTAATGATTTATTTAAAAACATTGATGAATTAAATGGATTAAAATACCATGGAAAAGGAATAATTTCAAAAAAAGATCAATTTTAAAAGCGTTTTAAGGTAAATAGTCATAAATAAGAAAATAGAAAGAGGCTTGTAAGCTCTTACATTTCTCTTTAAAACACATCCTTTGGATTGTATTTTAAACCATTTGGAGAAAAGAAAATTGGAAATACCATATCCTCATGAACGTGGAAAGGGATGTTTTGATATGGATTTAGAATAAATGTAGATATAAAATATATCTTTAGATGGGTCTTGGAAAGGTTATAATGAGTCCTCTTTTATAAGTAGCATTAAATGGTGTTTTCGCAAATATTCAATCTTTAAGGTTCCAGAATGAAATTATAAAAGGTCCAATGGCTCATAAATAGAAAATATATGATTTTATAAACTATTAAACATACTATCTGGACTCAAGATAATATTTTAGGAATTTTTATAAATTTAAAAATAAATTTTAACATTAAATAGCCTTTAAAGTCATTTTGAGGGTTATTCTTCTAATTTGACTTTAAAAATATTTATATAAATATAAAATTAATTTATATATATAAATATATATATAATTTAGTACTCATTATTTCCATATTTTTAAACCATGATGGACTCTAATTAATCTAAATCTTATTACTTTTAATATTTTTAAATTCATTAACTTTGAATTTTTTTCGTGGTTGCATAAGTGTTGTGTCTACGCTACATATGCATTTTGGATAGTCATCATATTATTTTAAATTAAAAATTAATTAAAAACATAAGTATATATATTATTATTAATAATTATAAACTTATTAAATCATTTATATAACTATTACTTCTCATTAATATTATGGTAACATTTTTAAGGAAAGAATCTTGACTTTTCTTAACTATGCAAGCATTGGGTATAAATTTAGATAATTAACTTGTTATATAATTCTAAAATTCATAAATATACCTATTTATAATTTATTATTCATAATTATTAACCATTAATTTGATCTTATCATTATCACTTATTAAATATAATCTCAAAGATCCCTTTTTAACTTTTCTAATGTTGCACAAGCACTCTGTCAGCATCAATAATTATTTTTCATATTTATCTTAACATAATAACTAATTTAAATAAATTTAATAAACTTTTTATAATATATTATGTTTATAATAATTTAAGAGAATTTAAAAAAGTTTCATAAATCTTTATGTTGTGTTTATTTCATGATGATGTCATAAAATATATGGTATTCATAAAAACTGTATTTTTACTATTCACCAAAAAAACCAAATTTTTGGACAAATAAAAAAATATTCTTAAGATAAGTCCAAATTATGATGCCAAAAATAAATTACATTTCATAAAATTAAAATTCTAAAATTTTTAAATTTAACTATAATATAAAATTGTATGATACATGAAAAAACAATTAAGTTAGAAAAAAATTCTAATTATTTTTCAAATGAATATCTATATTCATATTTCATACCTTAGTAAAATTATTGATATGAATATAATAAATATTAATATAAATATAAATTCATATAATTAACAAAAATATACATTTTTAAAATATAAAATAATTAAATAATAAAGAATACAAATTATTTCAATGAAATTTATTAAACCTTTAAATTAACAATTTATTATGGGTTGAAAAGAAAATAATAATTATTAATGTATAATTTGTATCTAATTGATTATATAAAATTATTTGGGAGATGAAATAAACATATATACATTCTTAAAGTAAATATATAATTTTAAAACCATAAAAGTTATATATTATATAAAATATATGGGTTTTCACATCCTTACCCCTTAAAAAAATTGAATCTTAAAAATTTTAATTTCCTAATTATAAAATTTAATATTTCCATACCTACCATTTAAAATGAATATTTCTAAGTTCTAAAAATATTTATTCCCTTTTAGAGGCTCAAAGGTGCATTAGATTGAGACCATGAGTTAGCACAATGCATCATAAGGTCTCTAGATTCTAAAACTTCATATGGTCATGAAAAGGAGTGAAAACATGGATGAATGAAGTGTGAGAACGATAGGAAGTTATATGTAGTTTTTTAATTTGAAAATATAGTTTTGAAATATCATTTCAGAATTTTTTTCAATAAACCATGGGGAATGGTATGATTGGAATGATTGAATACATGGTTGGATCCAAAAATAGGTAAAACATTATCTAATTTATAAAAAAAGATAAATATATGTTACTCGGAGATCACCCTCATCTAAAACTATATAAAGGACTACACAAATATTTTTATTTGTGAAATTGTAAAAAAAGAATTAAATTCCCATTTGTTAATTCGAAAATTTAGTAACTTGGGAAAGTTTTTTCATTAAAATATGAATTATATCCTTAGAATACCAATTGTAATATTGAAGATTAAGAGGAGAATTTTATATATTTTAGATTAACTTACAAGTGAGCTTAATTTTAGAAAATGTGGCTGGATAACATGAACTAGATTTTGTAATAATGATTGAAATTAAATCATCTTGGAGGGATATGAAAGTCATGTGAGATTTACTTCCGTAAATATTGATAAATAATCTCTAATATTTTGAAACAAAATAATTAAAATATGGAATGAATTATCTATTATCAAATTATAAAATGATTAATTATCTCATAACATTAGTGTGGCACTTTTCATATCACTATGAATTTAATAAATTAATTTATTAGTTTAATTTTAAGTCATCATAAGTTATCAAGTATTTTTTGTTAAAATATTAAAAATTTATAAATTCTATGATGTTGTAATGAGTTTGTATAGGGTTAGGAGTAACCATTCACTAACCGTGCATGGCGGTCTGTACCTTACTATGTCATTTCACATAGTCTAAAAAGGGTTTACTCAACCGTGTGACCTTTTTAGGAGTAATTATGTGGGAGCCTCATGTTTTTCTAGTAGGGAAAACAAAGTTGGTGCATGCTTCGGTAAACCATGCACCTAAACCATGTGAAATAAAAATTATTTAAAAAAATTATTTTTCTTTTCCCTATCTAATTTTTCCATTAAGTGTTTTTCAGGCCTTTAATACCTCTCCCCTCTCCTTTATTTCATGTGATGAACCAACTTCCTCCCAATATGGTTGTTAACTTCCTCCTACTATGATACCCCTCTCTTCATGTGATTCCACTTAGTTTGTTGGGATATATTGGTCAGTCCTATAAGGTATTTCCTCCTTTCCTCCTAGCCTTCTATTTTGTTATGATTTTACCTCTCATTGACGGCCCTTGTAGATTATCCAAATCCTAGGCAAAGGGGATCGACCCAATGTTTTATATTTATTATTTTTTAGGGTTTGAAATGGGTATCCCAAGTCATATTCTTGTTCATTTGTGAATCCTCTACCAAATTCGATGCATTTAGGACCATTTTGGATCTCCCACCATTGTTTTAAGGTAGGTGACTCTATAGAACCTACTTATATAACTTTTTATAAATTTCATGGTGTTTTTAAAGTATTTCCTATGAAATTATAAGTAATTTTTTATTCTAAAATAGTCTTATGAGTTTTGGTTTATTATATTTCAATAATGGCACAATCTTTGGATGCATTATAAGTGCATGTGAAAATTCCCATGTGACACTTTAAAATTGTTCAAAGTTGTGTTAAATGTTTTTCTTTAATTTATAACTCTCTAGCATAGATTTTTCATTTTTATAATGGATTTATATTATTTATAAATACTTGGTATGGACTTGGTTAACAAAAAAAGTGGTTTCTTGTTACTTTGGTATTTGAAAAAAAGAATTTAAATATTTTGAAATCATGTTTCATGTAGGATTCATTTTTAAAATGGGTCGGTAATATTTTTAATGCCTCATTTTGAAAAACAATGGGAATTGATCATTAATTAATTAAATTATTTTGAGGTATAAGGATTCAAATTTTTTTGAAATGTTTTAAAAAGGGTTGTATTAACACAAAATTTTATTTAATGTATAATTATTAGTTTTCAAGAGGACATTTAAATTGTGGGTTTTCAAATGGTGTGAAAATAATTTTGTTTACCAAAAAATATGAAATCAAAGTTGGCACTTTTTCTAAATAGAGTTTAATGTTTTATTTGAAATTGAGATTCCAAAAAGATTTAGAAATGTGGTATGTGGCTCAGAATACCATGATGTGTGTTTTATGGCATGTTTGGAATAATAAATGGTTTTATAAATGGGTGATACCCAATTGATCCCCAAGTGTTTATCTTGTAATTTTATGTCTTGTGACCACATAATGAATTCACTATGTTGATATGTATATTGTAATTATTATGCATTAATATTTGTTTAGGGATACTACTGGTATGGGTGAATGAGGTGAGGTGTGGATTATTTCTAAAAGTTTTACATTTTATGCTTGTTATTTATGATTACTCACCTCCTTACTTGACTTTTCATGGTAGACCTTGGGATATAGGGTATTTGGATTAGGTGGTTAATTTCATATCCTAGGTTAGTAATTAGAAGTATTTTTTGGGCTATTTTAAGATAGTATAAGCGATGAACCCTGAGCTGAGTGTGCTCATTGATTGGTTTGGATGGATAGATCCCTAGTGGGGACCGAGAGAGCCCAAGAAAGACCAAGTAAGCCTCTAAATGTTTGTATTTGTGTTATGTGCTACAAGAATCTTGGGTCATTCTAAGTAATTATATAACCCATTAGATACCATTAGTTAGATCCATGACACTATGGTCCTTTTTAGGATCATTTAGTGGATTTATTTTTATACTTTGATATTATTCCCCTAGTTTTATTGATTGTATTGGAATTATTTTAGGATTGTGTTTCCTGGACTTTGTGTTCATTTGTATAGTTTATGCAGCAACTTTTGTGTGTTCTGAATTACATTCAAATGGTTTGTTTTATAAATGGTTTGGAAATAAGGTTTTAAAAGTGGAAATGGTTTGGATTTATTTAAGAGTATAAAGGAATGGTTTTCCATAAAACTGTTTATGGAAATGGTATTATCATGAGATGTTAAAAAATGGGGAAAGGATTTTTAAGTTTTTTTTCCTCAGTTTAAATATTTAATTTAAAATTTTTAACTATTCATGTTTTCATTTTATAAAAAGTGTATTTTTTGAAATTTTTCATGTGGTTTTGTTTTACAAAGCATGTAAAACCCTACTTTATACATTATGTTTTAAATTATAATTCTATAAAATATTTTACTAAGGTATTTCAATAGATTCATTGGGTTTCATTTGTCTACTATGTGCTTATGTAATCGTGTTTTATTATTATCTAAGTTTTTTGTTTCTAGTTCAGTTTCTTAGCCACTCTTGGGGGAGTTGATTATTTGAGTTATTTCAATTGTTTTATTTTAGTTTCTTTTATGGAATTAGCCACATAGGCCTTTAAAAATTTATATGGAATAAGGGTAATTAAAACCTTTAGTGGCTAAAGTAAATGTATATGTGGGTGGATTTTTGGGTATATTTTACTTGTAGGGGAGTGAGACCAAGGTGAGGGAGGGATTTTTTTGTTTGTTCTATTTTTTACCATTTTATTATATTTTCTTCCTTTATATTTCACTCAACATAGAAATCTAATGTATGGATAGGTCCTGGTGAAAGTTTATTTACTTTCAGATACATATATTATTAATTATTTATTAGGATAAAACAGTCAAAAATGTACTCCTCTGATGCCTAGGAACTAGTTTCTAGCTCATGGAGATAAGTAATTCCCTTCGAGCTAGTGAAGGACTGGTTCAGGCATCTGCTAAATTGACAACCCATGTTAGTTCTTTACAAATGGTATCATAGGGATTAGGTTCATCTTATCTATAAGATTCTAATACTTTATAATAATCTCTTTTATTTGGGGTGTCATGGTAAGATCAAGTTAGAATTTTTCATTAGAACTAGAGAGGTAGTAGTATAGAGAGTTTGGTTAGATAATTCATACCATGATCCTTGATTTTCCATGGGAAGTTGGTTTGGATTTTGAATTCATATTTTATTCGATTTACCGTTGATCTTATATTCATACTCACTGATAGAGTGTCAGTTTTCTTACGGTCATGTTGGATTATGGGATGGAATGGGAAATGGATCAATGGTGTAAGGTTATTTTACATGGACACTTAAATTGGACCTACGACCAAACACCCAATCATGAAAATGTTATAGTAATTTTCATATGGATGAACCATGGTCCATCAAACCATGTGGTCGAGTAAGGCATGGTTCTGCATCCCATTTGTTTTATTTTTTAGATAACTCTGAGAGATCTCTAATGGTGAGTAATGAGTCAAATTGGGTCTTCTTATATGTTGATAATGTGTTTTGGGTTTTGATGGAATTTCGGGGTTCCTCCATTTTAGTGTGAAATGGGGTTTTTTAAAACATGAGATCTTTTTAGTAAAAATTATTTCAAATGAAACATTTAGGCTTATTTATAAAATGGGTTTCAATATTATGAAAATGGTGTTGGCGTGGGAAATTTATTCCTCATGCTATTATTAAAATGTAATTGGTTTTTAAGAAAATTTTACACACTGTTTTCTAAATCAGTTGATTTGGGATTTTTGGAAACTTTTTTGGTTTTTAAAACCTGTTGGTTTTTTAATTTTCAAAGAATTATAAAAGCCATAGGGGGTTTATTTTTGAAAATTTTATAATTTTTATTTAATGATAATTAAGTGATAATTTTTTTGGAAATGTTTTAATGTTTTAGATTTTAGGAGATCAAGTGTTTTTAGAAAGTTAGTGAAAATATTTGAGAGCATCCTTAGGGAATTTGGGATCTTTCCAAATATTTTGTGTCTTTGAAAAAAAATATTTTTTTGGGAATGCGGTGGGTTTTAAAGAAATTAGATTTTTGAATTTCATTTTCCTTCTTTACTTGGTGTTTTTGGATTTTTTTCATTTAGGTTAGTTGAGACAATTTTATTTAATTTCATGAACATGTTTGGGTTTATTTTTTGTTTTGATTTATATAAGGGATTCCTCTTGGAAGATTATTTGTAAAGGTTTATTTTTTTCTTTTAATTTAATTCCTTCCCTTGTTCTTTATTCTCTTTCCTAGACTCCAAGTGGAGTGAAAAGTGTTGTATCCTCCTTTGGTGATGTTCCATTTAGTTTGTTTCCAATGTTTTAGGGTATGAAGCTTGGTGTTCCATGGATATTTAGTCAGGTGAGTAGATAATGATCAATATTCTTGATCTTTTTTGTTCATGTTTTATCTTGGGTTAATGGTTTATCTTGTGGTCTCATGATCAATTATTTTTTAGATTTTTTAGACTTAAGATAGATGTTATTAGTGTGATCCTTGGGTGGAATTACAATTAGTGTTTCATGGGGGTATTTATATCATAAATATCTATGTTTCCTAATGAGATTTTTTGGATTCCTTTGTATTTTTTGTTTGGATTCATTCTTTACTACATGGTTACCTTATTTTGGGGAATCTAATGTTTTCTAAGTGTTATGACGGTGAGGTAAAATTTTATTAAAGAAAACATGGGAGGCCTTTGGATTGGTGCTTGGGTAATTATGATGGATGATTCCTTTGGTCATTTGATCACCAGATGGTGCTATTTTTATGTCGTTCTCTATTGGATGGTGTTCCAAGAGTGTAGTCATACTTTACCCATTGATCATGGTGATTCGGGTCGAGGTCCCATGTTGTTCTTCATTTTGGCATGCTCATGAATGGTTATTCATGATCCTTATGGTTTAAAGGCATGTTGTGATTAGTGGTAATCCTTAGTTGGGGATTTTTAGTTCCTTTTGGATGTGTAACTATAATGCCCCAGCCTTAAACCATACTTAATATTGAATTAAATGAATAATTCGCATTGAGGATCTTTTCAGGTTTAGAGTTTTAGAGAATTAGAGCATAAAACTTGCATTACATTCCACATTTAAACAAAGTGGTTACATAAAAGATAGTTTTCATTTTTCCCATCAATGGAAACATATTTAAAATATAACATGGATTCCTTCTTGACAATTCTTTGACACTATCATCATATCATGTACCATTCCCTTAACCTGTTAAAAACATTTCAAAAACTTTGGATGAGCATAAAAAGCTCAGTAGGGGTTATAAAAATATGGAAAGGAAATATGATTTCATATATACATAAGAATGAAATAATACTTTACCCATAAAACAAAAGAACTTTAACATACCTCGTCAAATAATGAATAAATCATAGAAATCATAATACATAAAGGTAACTTGAGGCATTCATAAAATTCTTACGTAGGGAGTAACCCTCTTGGTTACGTTTAGAATACCCATCATAGTATATTCCCTAAATCTCTTTGGATAAACCTTAAAGTTTAACTCCTTTGCATTACCCAATGCATTGGAGATCTATATTGGGCTCACACGCCCTTAGTTTATCACGGAACCACCCATCTTCATAACAATTCCCAAGAACCATAACATAATCGTATCACGTAAAACATGCATAAAGGAAACATAAGATTTCCACATTTCAATAAAAATATATCAATAAAACACCTTTATATAATAAAAACATTATGAAAACCATTTTCAATACCAAAATAAAAAAGAAAAGTAATACATGGTATTTATTTTTCATTTTAAAAAAAAAGTTAGGTTATGGCTTGTAGAGGAAGCCGAAACTCAAATAATGGTCACAGTGGCGGAGAAGTCATTGTCGCTGCATACGTACGACAAAAACATTCCCTTTTTTCTTTTAGTAAATGCTTTGTATAAATAGGATTCCATTTTAATAAACGTAAAAGTCAAAGGGATTTATACACAGTATAAAATAAAGTTGTGTATAAAAAAAATATGCCTCAATGAATGGAGATTGAGATGAACTCTCTTACAATGATAATTTTTTTAAAATAAAATAGATCTATTATGTGTATTCACTCTAATTACACATAAAAAAAGTACAAATACAATATAGGACAGAATAATATCATGACATAATTTGAAAGTAGGAGATTATCCAAAAGAATGTAAATTGGGTAAGAAGTTCCCTTACCTCATGTCTGACTTGACTCGATCGTTCTTTAATGTCCTGAATAATAAACTTGAGTTAATTTATACTTTCTTAAGAACCTTTTTCAAGTTAATTATTCCTTTTATATCACTTATTACCATGTTATTAGCATTATGTAATCATTTAAGTTAATAACTGTAATTTTGTCGATATTTGGTACTTGAGTCAAAAGTGAACTTCTTATATTTACATGTTGTTCACATAGTCAAATATCCATTATCTCAAGAATGATATTCATGATTTAGATGCCATATATATTATATATATCCAGTATATACATGCATTTATAATATTACATAATCATTTAGAGGTAAGAAATGAAATGCACCATTCATGGAGACAGTAAGCCATACGTACGCATGAACACTACTTTCATTTCTATATCTTATTAATGGAATTAAAACTAAATGTGATATATGTATATTTTAATTCCAGAATTATATTCATCATTTATATGTAACATACATTATATATATCCATTATATATATGTACTTATAATAGTACCTTACATTTGGGGATAAGAAATGAAATGCACCATTCATGTAGATGGTAAGTCGTACGTACACATGAACACTACTTTCATTTCTATCTCATACTTTAATGGAATGAAATAATAATTATATAAACCTATATTATAATTACAGTATAATATCATATATAATATCATTAAATCTATCCTTTATACATACCACATATGGTATTAACGAATCAAATCACATTGAGGGGGCGGTAGTCCGCACATCCTAAAATGAAGATATCGCGTTTACCCATAATGGAAACCATAAAGGTGTGTCATAAATGAGAAATAAAGAATATTAAGGAAAACATAAACATATTATATATCATATATAAATATAGTTACATCTTAATGGCCACCTTTGAAGGTGTTAGAAGAATATTGAACAATCATCGTTTCGTGAGACAGAAATTCATCACCCACGGAAACAGTATGCTCTTTAACCATTAGATGAAGGTGTGTGTAAGTGTAGCTCAAATCCTTCACCTAAAAACATCGTATTATATTGAATATACTGTTTTTGTTACAAAATAAAGGAATAAAAAGAGTTTAGGGGGTTGGAGAAGCAAAATAAAACATAAGAACACAAGAGAAAACACTACCTTTAAAACGGGTAACTCTTTTTTATTTGAGCTCAAAGGATTCCTTGGGAACACTTCTGCCAAAAGTGTGGCTTCTGGGAGTAAGATGGGGATGTGGAGAGACAAAGTGGGCAGGGGTTGGCCGAACCAAAGGCTTGAGAGGTGTGGGTAAGGAGGTAGAGGTGGGGGCCTTTTATAAGAGGAGAGGAGGGGCACTCTTGGAAAGTTAAGAAAAGATACTTTATTATAAAATGATTTTCAGATAAAAAGGGTCCCAAAATTATATATTTAGAGGATTCAGTGATAAGGGTTATAAATCCACCAATACAATAGGTGTTTGAAAAGGGTAGGTCTTATATTTTACATTATATTTTCATTTTATTTAAATCATTAAATAATGAGGTAATCGCTGCATCATCATGGTGCCATAAATAATTTAATTTATTTAATGTCTAAAAATTATAAAAAAAATATCATGATGTAGTAAATCTTTTTATATTTCTAATGAATATTTATATTCAAAATTGTGACCTGTATAACCCCATTTAAAAATTACTTTAGTAAAACATTTCATGTTTCTGACATTTCTATTTTAACATTGAATAAAAAGTCATTAATGTAATTTTCCTACCAAAGTGGATCAATGGGGTCCCCAAGTTGACCCATGGATTTTCTTGGTTGTCCATGACACATCCAATAATGGTAGGACATGTTTCTAGGTCATTTCATATTATTAAAACATTATTTTTACCTTAAACTACACTAATTACCTCTATCGCGATTAATAAACTGAAAAGTTACTATTCATCAAAAAAATTATTTTAATCCCATTGAACCACATTTTACTTCTTAATGACAACCATGTATGTTGGATTTTTGAAATTAAAAACACGAAGGTGGTAAAATTTCATTTAAATGAAAAATCCGTTTTTTAAGTACCACTTAATGGTTTCACTATTCATCAAAAATTGAAGTTTATTTAGAAAAATACCAAAACTTCACCCTAAGATATACTTGATATTCTGAATTTAAAAATGATGTCTATTTTAACAAATTCAAAACATATAAGTTACATTAATTAATTTAATAATTAATTCCCGCTGTCAGAACAAATAGCATGTTTTTATGAAATAATATATATCAAAAGATTGACCCAAGTTTAAGTCCAATTTCAAAGTGAAATTAATTACAATGACAAATATCGGATTAAATGGTAAAAAATATATTCTAATTTCACTTTAAAACAAATTCAAAATATAATATAATCATATAAAAAATTAGATTAAAAAAAGGTTTTGAATTAAAATACAACATTTTTCACTATTCATTAAAAATTTAACTTTATTGGAAAAATGCCAAAAAAATACACAAAGTAAATTTTGATGTCCTAATTATAAAGAAGAATTTTATTTGGTCCAACATAATATATAAGAGTGACCAAAACTATATTTAAAGAGGGTTTGCCATCAAAATCTAATAGTTCGACCTTTTAG
Source organism: Viscum album (assembly GCA_963277665.1). NCBI lineage: Eukaryota > Viridiplantae > Streptophyta > Magnoliopsida > Santalales > Viscaceae > Viscum > Viscum album. The sequence goes on from OY728138.1 coordinate 1,661,444,290, forward strand.
TGAATATTAGAGTATCTATGCCTAAAATTGAATTCTTTTCGTATTTTAAGCCTTTATATTTTATTGGATAAATGTAAAAACATTTAAAAAACATATATAATAATATTCTAGTTATTTATATTCATTCCCTCCAATACAACGGTTATGTGTAAACTACCATTTAAAATAATATTATTATATTACTAGTGTGCAACGTAAGTTTTCAAAGAAACTCATTGTTGTGTATCGAGTACGCTATCGAGCATAGCAACCCCTTCAAAGTAAAATTAATATTTAATTCACAAATATTAAAAAATATGAAAATGTATTATTCTTTATTTACCTGGGATGTTACATCCTTCCCCCCTTTTGAGAATTGCGTCCTCGCAATTTTATTCACTTATCAAAATAAGTGGGGGTATTTATCCCTCATAGCATTTTCAGATTCCCATGTTGCCTCTTCAACCATATGGTTTTTCCAAAAAACCTTTACCTAGTGAATTACCTTATTTCGCAACACTTTCTCACTTTGGTTAAGAATCTGTTCTGGTTGTTCTTCATAAGATAGATTCTCTTCCAACTGAACTACCTCTGGGCTCAAAACATGAGATGGATCTGGCATATACTTTCTCAACATCGAAACATGAAAAACACTGTGTAACTAAGTTAACTCGTTGGTAAATCCACTCAGTAAGAAACTGATCCAACTTTCTCTAGAATTTCATATGGTCTAATGAACCTTGGACTCAGCTTTCCTTTCTTACCAAATCATATCACACTTTTCCACGGTGAAACTTTGAGAAATACATAATCACCTACCTCGAAAGATAGATCCTTCCTCCAGTTATCCGCATAACTTTTATGTCTTCTCTGAGCTGTTCTCATGTGTTTATGAATCAACTAAACTTTTTATTCCATCTCTTCTACCAATTCTAGTCCCATCAGCTTCCTTTCACCTACTTCATCCCAAAAAGCAGGAGTTCGACACAGCTTCTCATATAATGCCTCAAACGGATCCATCTGTATACTGGAATGAAAACTGTTATTATATGAAAATTCAACCAAAGAAAGATGTTGGTCCCAACTTCCCTGATAATCCATCAAGCAAGCATGTAGCATATCCTCCAAGGTCTGAATTTTTTATTCTGACAGCCCATCTGATTGCGGATGAAAATCTATACTAAGATTTAATTCAATACCCAATGACTTCTGAAGGCCTTTCCAAAAGTAAGAAGTAAACCTGGGATCACAATCAGATACAATGGAGAGGGGAACTCCATGCAACCTGACTGTCTCTTTAAGATGCAATCGTGAAAGTTGATCTAGAGAGAATGTATCTCTAATAGGAAGGAAATTAGAATATTTAGTCAATCAATCAACAATAACCCATATTGCATTATTACCTCGAGATATCCTCGGTAATCCCACAATAAAGTCCATGGATATATTTTCCCATTTCCACTCTGGCACTGGTAATGGATGAAGCATCCCTTTCGGTAACTGTCGCTCTGCTGTAACCTGCTGACAAGTCAAACACATCACAGTAAAATCAACATTGTCTCTTTTCATTCCATCCCACCAGTAATACTCCCGTAGATCTCTGTACATCTTAGTACTTCCAGGATGAACTGAAAATGGGGAACTATGAGACTCACATAACAACTCACCCTTAAACTGTGAATCACAAGGCACACATAATATCTTCCCAAACCTCAAAACACAATCATTATCAATGTTGAGTTCAGAAAACTTACCCTTCTGAACAAGCTCTACCTTTTTCTACAACACACTATCTTCCTTTTGTGCTTGCTTGATTCTATCTGATAGAGAAGATTTCACTGATACCTAAAACAAAACAGAAGTACATCCTACACCAACAAATTTTATGCCAAATTTTATCAAATCCATAACCAAAGGATCACGTTCAAAACGCAACATTGTTAATGAAGCATTACTTTTTTGACTCAAATCATCAGCCACTTTATTTGCTTTTCCGGGATGGTAATGAATTGTACAATCATAATCCTTGATTAATTATTGCCATCTTCTCTATCTCATGTTCAATTCATTCTAAGTGAATATATACTTTAAACTTTTGTGATCGGTATATATTTCACACTTTACTCCATACAAATGATGCCACCAAATTTTTAAATCAAAAACCACAACATCTAATTCCAAATCATGTGTAGGGTAATTTACCTCATGAGTTTTCAACTAACGTGAAGCATAAGCAATTAACTGATCATTCTGCATTATGACGCAACCAAGTCCTTTTAATGAATCATTACTATATATAACAAACTCACCATTCCTAGAAGAAAGTTCCAAAACTGGAGCATTCACCAATCTTCTTTTCAACTCCTGAAAACAATCATCACATTCTTTTGTCCAAATAATCTTAACTCCCTTCCGAGTTAGCTTAGTCATTGGACTAGATAATTGTGAAAAAATTTCAACAAACCTTCAGTAGTAACCTGCCAAATCAAGGAAACTACGGATCTCGGTTATATTTGTGGGTCCTGGCCATTATTCAACAACTTTTGTTTTAGCAGGATCAACAGTTATGCCATTTTTTGAAACAATGTGACCAAGGAAAGAAATTTGTTGTAACCAAAACTCACACTTGCTGAATTTTCCATATAGTTTCTTTTCTTTTAAGGTTTTCAAGATAACCCTTAAATTACTTTCATGATCCTGTTTACTTTTAGAGAAAACCAAAATATCATCAATGAAAACAACCACAAACTTATCCAAGAACTCATGGAAAATTCTATTTATAAGGTCCATGAATACAGCAGGTGCATTGGTTAACCCAAAAGGCATAACTACAAATTCATAATGGCCATATCTAGTAAAGAACACAGTCTTCGGAATGTCTGCTTATTTTACTTTCAACTGATGGTACCCCGACCTCAAGTCAATCTTCGAAAAATACTGAGCTCCCTGAAGATGATCAAACAAATCATAGATATGAGTTAAAGGATACTTGTTCTTAACAGTAATATTATTCAAGGCTCTATAATCAATGCAAAGTCTCATTGAACCATCTTTCATTTTAACAAACAAGATATGAGAACCTCATGGTGATGTTCTAGGTCAAATGAAACCTTTATCTAATAACTTCTGTAATTGCTTCTTTAACTCTAAAAGTTCAACTTGAGCCATTCGATAAGGGGGTTTTGAAATTGGCTAAGAATCAAGAACTAAGTCAACAGTAAATTCAACTTCCTGATCATGAATAATACCAGGAAACTCATCAAGAAAAACATTAAGATACTCATTTACCACTGGCACATCATTAATCTGAACAGTTCCTTTATTTTCAACAATATGTGAAAGGTAACATTCATTTCCATCTTTTACTAGTTTCTCAACTTCCGGATATGTTATCAAAATCAAGGGTTAATTCTTGTACACAAACTGAAAATCTTTCTGAAAAGAAACCATTTTAGCTCTGTAGTCAATCTTAGCATGATAAATAAAAATCCAATCTATGCCCAAAATAACATCAAACTCTACTAGAGGCAAAACAATAAGGTTTGCTGGTAGATTCTTTCCGTACACAAGGATAGTAAGGTTCTTATAATTCCTTTTTGTCTCAATGTTCCCTCCAGGTGTTTTTACCATAAGTTCAGGATTCATATCTTGAGATGGAATTTCCAATTTACTAGAAAACTTATCAGAAATGAAAGAATGTGTAGACCCTGAATCAAACAACACATTGGCATAATCTGAACAAACAAATAGTGTACCTGATACTACTTCATTCGATGGCACAACATCTGCTAAAGTAGTTGCAAAGAATTTCACCACCCATTTCTGCTTGTAGTACGACTGTTTTCCCTATTGAGTTCTTCGTTAGACACTCATTTGCATAATGACCCATTTCATTACACTTAAAACATCTTACCGCTGGATTTTCATTGCTTACTTGATCATCATCCTTACAGTTACAGGCAGTATGACCAAACATACCACACCGAAAGCACTTTATAGACTTGGATAAACATTCTCCAGGATTCATTTTACCACGCATCTCACAGGATGGATATTTGCTTTTCTTTCCTCCTTGTTTCTTTGATTAATTCTTCCCCTTTTCCTGCCAACTAAACCTTTTATTATCTTGTTTTTCAAAGATCACCTGATCATCGGAAAACTCTATTTCAACCTTCTCTGCACATCAAACAAGTTTTTCATAACTTTTGAACTCACGAGAATCTAAATCCCTTCGATACCTTGGATTTAACCATGAGTAAAAATGGTTCATTTTACTATCAAGATCTCGTATGAAGTTTGGAGCATACCTTTCCAGTCGAGTGATCTTTTCTTCATAAGCAGCCACAGAATCATCATCCTACCTCAATTCTAGGAATTTTTTTTCCGTACTAAGACAAACCACCATAGGAAAATATTTCTCAAGAAACATACCTTTGAATTCGTTCCAGTGAAGATTATCCATCTCATCACTATCCCTGATATTTTTCACCATCCACCACCACTTATCAGCTTCACCTTCAAAATGGTAAATAGCAAGACTAACCTTTTTATGTTCTGAACACCCCATGACATCAAAAATCTTCTCGAGTGATTTAATCCACCCTTCAGCTAGCAAGAAGTCAGATGATCCTCTGAATGATGGGGGATGTTGCCTCATGAAATGTTCCACCACTGACATGTTCCTCTACGGTTGATCTGGATGATCTCGTGCATGGATACCACCACTATTTATAGCCTGAGTCAACTGCTCCATCACTGCAACAAATTGTTCAGTTCTGATTCCAACCATCTCAGGTTGCTGATTTGGAAGGTTGTCTTCCTCCTAATGTTGTCCCAATATAGCTACTTTGTTTCCTCTATGGAAACCCATTCTGAACACTGAAATATCTTAGCCAAAGCAACATGGTAATCTTTAAATTCTATATCATTTCAATCATAACATAAATTAATTTATAATTTAACAATTTTGAAACTCCTAAAGTTGTCTAAACCGACCTCTGATACCAACTATAAGGCCCCATCCTTAAACCATACTTAATATTGAATTAAATGAACAATTCACATTGAGGATATTTTCAGGTTTAGAGTTTTAGAGAATTAGAACATAAAACTTGCATTACATTCCACATTTAAACAAAGTGGTTACATAAAAGATAGTATTTATTTTTCCCATCAATGGAAACATATTTAAAATAAAACATGGATTCTTTCTTGACACTTCCTTGACACTATCATCATATCATGTACCATTCCCTTAACCTGTGAAAAACATTTCAAAAACTTGGGATGAGCATAAAAATCTCAGTAAGGGTTATAAAAATATGGAAAGGAAATATGATTTCATATACACATAAGATTGAAATCATACTTTACCCATAAAACATAAGAACTTTAACATACCTCATCAAATCATGAATAAATCATAGAAATCATAAGACATAAAGGTAACTTGAGGCATTCATAACATTCTTACACAGGGAGTAACCCTCTTGGTTACGTTTGGAATACCCATTATAGTATATTCCCTAAATCTCTTTGGATAAAACTTAACGTTTAACTCCTTCGCGCTACCCAATGAATTGGAGAGCTATATCGGGCTCACTCGTCCTTAGTTTATCACGGAACCACCCATCTTCATAACAATGCCCAAGAACCATAACATAATCGTATCACATAAAACATGCATAAAGGAAACATAACATTTCCACATTTCAATCACAAGATATCAATACAACACATTGATATAATAAAAAAATTATAAAAACCATTTTCAATACCAAAATAAAAGAAAAGTAATACATGGTATTTATTTTTCATTTAAAAAAAAGTTAGATTATGGCTTGTAGAGGAAGATAAAACACAAATAATGGTCATGGTGGCGGGGAAGTTTTTGTTTCTGCATACGTACGACAAAAACATTCCCTTTTTTCGTTTAGTAAACGCTTCGTTTAAAAAGGATTCCATTTGAATAAATGTAAAAGTCAAAGGGGTTTATACACCATATAAAATAAATTTGTGTATAAAAAAATATTCCTTAATGAATGGAGATTGAGACGAAGTCCCTTACAAAGATAATGTTTTTAAATAAAATAGATCTATTATGTGTATTCACAATAATTACACATAAAGAAAGTACAAATACAATATAGAACATAATAATATCATTACATAATTTGAAAGTAGGAGATTAAATGAAAGAACGTAAATTGGGTTAAGAAGTTCTCTTACCTCATGTCCGACTTGACTTGATCTTTCTTTAATGTCCTGAATAATAAACTTGAGTTAATTTCTACTGTCTTAAGAACCTTTTTCAAGTTCATTATTCCTTTTATATCACTTATTACCATGTTATGAACATTATGTAATCATTTAAGTTAATAACGGTCGTTTTGACGATATTTGGTACTTGAGTCAAAAGTGAACTTCTTATATTTACAAGTTGTTCACGTAGTCAAATATCCAGTATATACATGCATTTATAATATTACATAATCATTTACAGGAATGAAATGAAATTCACTATTCATGGAGACGGTAATTCATACGTACGCATGAACGCTACTTTCATTTCAATGTCATATTAATGGAATTAAAACTAAATGTGAGATATGTATATTTTAATTCCAGAATTATATTCATCATTTAGATGTAACATACATCATATATATCCATTATATATATGTACTTATAATAGTACATGACATTTTGGGATAAGAAATGAAATGCATCATTCATGGAGATGGTAAGCCGTACATACGCATGAATGCTACTTTCATTTCTATATCATACTTTAATGGAAAGAAATAATAATTATATAAAGGTATATTATAATTACAGTATAATATCATATATAATATAATTAAATCTATCATTTATACATACCACATATGGTATTAACGAATTAAATCACATTGAGGGGGCGGTAGTCTGCATTTCCTAAAATGAAGATATCGCATTTACCCATAATGGAAACCATAAAGGTGTGCCATAAATGAAAAATACAGAAGCTTAAGGAAAACATAAACATATAATATATCATATATAAATATAGTGACATCTTAATGGCCTCCTTCAAATGTGTTAGAAGAATATTGAACAATCATCGTTTCGTGAGGCAGAAATTCGCCATCCACGGAAACAGTATGCTCTTTAACCATTAGATGAAGGTGTGTGTAAGTGTAGCTCGAATCCTTCACATAACAACGTCCAAGTATATTGAATATACTATTTTTGTTACAAAAGAAAGGAATAAAAAGATTTTAGGGGGTTGGAGAAGCAAAATAAAACATAAGAACACAAGAGAAAACACTACCTTTAAAACGGGTAACTCTTTTTGATTTGAGCTCAAAGGCTTCCTTGGGGAGACTTCTGCCAAAAGTGAGGCTTCTAGGAGTAAGAGAGGGATGTGTAGAGACAAAGTGGGCAGGATTTTTCCAAGCCAAAAGGCTTGAGAGGTGTGGGTAAGGAGGTAGAGGTGGGGTCCTTTTATAAGAGGAGAGGAGGGGCACTCTTGGAAAGTTAAAAAAAGATACTTTATTGTAAAATGATTTTCAGATAAAAAAGGTCCCACAATTATATATTTAGAGGATAATGTGATAAGGGTTAGAAATACACACATCAAATATGTTTTTGAAAAGTGTAGGTCTTAGATTTTACATTTTATTTTCATTTTATTTAAATTCTTAAATAATGAGGTAATCGATGCATCATCATGGTGCCATAAATAATTTAATTTATTTAATGTCTAAAAATTATAAAAAAAATATCATGATGTAGTAAATCTTTTTATATTTATAATGAATATTTATAGTCAAAATTATGACTTGTATAACCCCATTTAAAAATTGTTTTTGTAAAACATTTCATGTTTGTGACATTTCTATTTTAACATTAAATAAAAAGTCATTAATGTCATTTTCCTACCAAATTGGCTCCATGAGGTCCCCAAGTTGACCCATGTATTGTCTTGGTCTTCCATTAGACATCAAATAAAGGTAGTACATGTTTCTAGGTCATTTCATATTATTAAAACATTATTTTTACCTTAAACTACACTAATTACCTCTAATCGTGATTAATAAACTTAAAAGTTACTATTCACCAAAAAATTATTTTAATCCCATTGAAACACATTTTACTTCCTAATGAAAACCATTTATGTCAGATTTTTGAAATTCAAAACAAAAAGGTGGTAAAATTTCATTTAAAAGAAAAATCAGTTTTTTAAGTACCACTTAGTGGTTTCACTATTAATCAAAAATTGATGTTTTTTTGAAAAATACTAAAACTTCACCCTAACCTATATTTGATATTCCGAATTCAAAAATGATGTCTATTTAACAAAATTTAAAACATATAAGTTACATTAATTAATTTAATAATTAATTCCCGCTGTCAGAACAAATAGCATGTTTTTATGAAATAATATATATCAAAAGATTGACACTACTTTAAGTCCAATTTCAAAGTGAAATTAATTCCAAAAACCACTATTGGATTAAATGGTAAAAATATATTATAATTTCACTTTAAAACCAATTCAAAAGATAATATAATTATATAAATAAATTAGATTAAAAAGAGGTTTTGAATTAAAATACAACATTTTTCACTATTCATTAAAAATTGAACTTTATCAGAAAAATACCAAAAATTTACACAAAGTAAATTTTGATGTCCTGATTCTAAAGAAGAATTTTATTTGGTCCAATAGAATGTATAAGAGTGACCAAAACTATATTTAAAGAGGGTTTTCCATCAAAAGGTGATAGTTCAACCTTTTAGTGAATATTAGAGTATCTATGCATAAAATTGAATTCTTTTCATATTTTAAGCTTTTATCTTTTATTTTATAAATGAAAAAACATTTAAAAAACATATATAATCATATTATAGTTATTTATATTCATTCCCTCCAATAAAACGGCTACGTGTTAACTACCATTTAAAATAATATTATTATATTACTAGTGTGCAATGTAAGTTTTCAAAGAAACTCATTATTGCGTATCGAGTACGCATTCTAAAATAGAAACCCCTTCAAAGTAAAATTAATATTTAATTCAAAAATATTAAAAAAAATTATGAAAATGTATTATTCTTTATTTTCCTGGGATGTTACAGTTACACTGGGATTTGGAACAGATGTTAGGATCATGAATGTTCATTGGATTTGGGGACCTCTGACCATATATTGGATTGTTCTTCCTCTTTTGATATGAGTTCATTATGGATTTATGTGGTTAGAAGAATACCATTTTCTATTTTTTCTTTGATTTAATCATCATCATTTTTTAAATGCTCGCATTATAGGAGTGGTCATTTGACGATTCACTATTTATATTAATATTAAATTGTGGGAGAACTATTTTCCTTCTTCTTTAATTTATATCTTCTTGGTGGATACTAGGGGATGATTCTCATTTAAGGTCATTGTTTTTTTTAATATTTTCGTTTTTCCTAGGAATATGGATCATTTTGAGGTTCTATTTTCTATAAGTCTATGTGGTTGATGCCTTTACCTTGATTAGGGACTTTCTACGGGTAGAAAGTCATGTGGTGGGGAGGTTGTGAAACCCATCATGATATTGTGGAATTAATTATTTAATTAATTTAATTAATTTTAAGACATTATGAGTTCCTAAGAGTTTTGGGATGAAAATTTAAAAAATTATAAATGATTTGATGTTGTGCACAATTTTCAATTGATTAAGAGTAATTGTGCACCAATTGTGCATGAGGGGTCTTCACTTTATTGTTTCATTCAACATGGTCTAAGAATGGTTAACTCAATCATGTGACTCGCTTGGGAGTAACTATATGGGAACCTCATACTTTTTTGTAGGTATAGTATAATTGGTGAACAATTTGGAAAACCGTGTGTTATAGCCATAATTTTTAAAAAAAAAACTTTTCCAATTTTACCCACAAGTTTTTTAAGTGATTTTATCCCTCTCCCCTCTCTCTTGTGTCACACGAGGCACAATCTCCCTACCTCTATGGTTGCACACTCCCTCTTACTTTGATCTCCCTCACTTCATGTGATTCCACCCAGTTTCTTAGAATTTATTGGTTGATCCTTCAAGGTGTGATCTTTAATTGTCCTTGCCTTCGGTTTTATTGTGCTTTTCCCTCTCCATGTTTCCCATCCTAACTCAGTTGAACCTAAAGAAAAGTGGGTTGACCTGATTTTTTGGATTTCGTATTTGTTAGGGTATGTGATGGGTCTCTTGAGTCATCTTATAGTGTATTTGGATGTTCACTGATAAATGAAATTATTTTTAGGTTTTTTTTGTAATTCCCATCATCATTGTGTTGTATGTGTCTCTATAGACCCCCCCCCCCCCCCGGTATTACATGTTATAAATTTCTTGGTGTATTTTAAATTATTTCTTTTAAATTATCAGTATTTTTGAATATTTTTATAAAATTAATTGTTTTTTTATTATATTTTGAGCATGGAAAGGGCTTAGTCCACATGCTATGTGCTTGTGAAAATTTCCATATAGCCCTCTAATATTATTTAAAATTGTTTTTAGTGTTATTCTAGAATCTATAATTTTCTAGTATATCTTTGTTAGATTTATAATCAAATTCAACTATTTATAAAGACATCGAATTGACTTGGGCCACATAAAAAGTGGTTGTTAGTCCCAATTTGTCTTTGAAAAAAGGAATTTAAATATTTTTAAATCATTTTTAATTATAGTTCCATTTTAAAAATTGGATTTTGATGTTTTTAAGGGAATGTTTTGTAACAAAAATGGATTTGACCTTCAATTATTTAAATTATATTGGTTTATAATTCTTCATAGTTTTCTAAAACATTTTAAAAATAGTTGTGTTAACCCAAATTTCATTTAATGGAAAATTCATAGCTTTCAAGAAGACATTTTAATTATAGGTTTTATAATGGTGTGAAAATGGTTCATTTTCCCAAAAATTATGACAACCTAGTTAGAAAAGTTTTTGAAACAATTTTAAAGTGTTATTTGAAATGAGATTTCTAATAACATTAGAAATTGGGTGTGTGGAATCCTTAGTGGTGTGTTTTAAATGCCCATTTGGTACTTTAAATGGTTCTATAAATGGTTGATACCCTCTTGATCCTCAAGCTCTTATCTTTTATATTTGTGGCTTTTGATCCCTTCATGGTGATTTATGTTGATATGCATGTTGTGTTGTTTATGTAATTATATTTGTTTGGGGGTTTTGTTGGTAAGGGTGAAGGAAGTGAGTTGTGAGTAATTTAAAAAAAATTACATTTGATTCATGTGATATCTAATTATTCACCTCCTTTCTTGACTTCTCATGGAAGACCTTGGGAAATTTTGTAGGTGACTTAAGTGGTTAAAGGTATTTCCTTGGTTAGTGATTAGGATCATTTTCCCAAGCTATTGTAAGACCATATAGTAGATTATCCCCTAGATCCAAGTCTTCTCATGGTTTTTTGGGGACCTAGAGAGCCCTAGTGGGGACCAAGATATCCTAGAGCGGACCAAGTGAGAATCAAAAATTTTGTAGCTACATCATGTGCTATGTGAATCTAGGGTTATTCTAAGTCACTCTAATGCCCATTAGAGCCCATTGGTTAGATCCATGACCCAAGGACTGTTTAGAGGATTTATCTTTTTTTACAATTACATTATCTTAGTTTGACTAATTATACTATAACCTTTGTTTTATTATGTTTCCTTGATGTTGGGTGCCGTTGTATGGTTTATAAATCACCTTGTGTGTGTTTTGTATTACTTTCAAAATGGTTATTTTATAAATGGTTTGGAAGTGATATTGGAAAAATGGAAATGGTTTGGATTACTTTAAGAGTATAAATGAATGTTTTTTCCATAAAAATCCAATTATAATTAGTATTTTCATGAGATTTTTGGAATAGGAGGATGTATTTTGTTTGTTTTCATTAGTTTATGGTTTCAATTTAAATTTTTAACTATCATTTTATTTATTTTATAAGAAGGGTGGTTTTTTTAAAGTGTTCATGTGGTTCAGTTTTATAAAGTATGTAAAACCCGACTTTATACCTTATGTTTCAAAATAGTATTTATAAACTATTTTACTATGGTTTTTCCATAGATTGAGTGGGTTTTGGTGGCCAAATAAGTTCTTATGTGCTCAAGACTATATTATTATATCAATTAGAGGTTTCTAGTTGAGTTTCCTCGATGATCTTGGTACCATTGATTGTTTGAGGTATGTTAGTTGTTTTAATTTAGTTTCACTGATTGAATTGGATATATATAAATTTACTACATTCTACAGAATGTTGGTAACTATAACTATTGCTGGTCATAGAAAAGGAATTTTTGGCATCTTTTTGGGTATCTTTTCATTATAGGGGAGGGAGACTAGGGTGAGGGATTGATTCGTTTGCTTGTTCTATTTACTATCTTTATTTTTTTTTGTTTTTTATTGATTCTTTTTTATTTATTTTGGTGTGGGTGTGAGACCTATGGATGGTTCATGGATAAATTTTATTTACTTTTCTCTACTTGTATTCGGAATTATTTATTATAGAAAACTATTCATACGTGTGTTCCTATGATTCCCAGAAACTAGTTTCCATCCCATGGGGATAGGGAATGCCCTTTAGGCCAGTGGTAGGCCAATTTGAGTTTTTGTTGGATTGACTTCATGGGTTGGTTCATTACATTGAAAAATCACATATATATTATCAAATATAAAAACTTTTCCACATTAAGCTTACTTGGTTATAATTATTGACATCCATCAATTACAAGGAAAATATTTAATAAAACAATTACCCAAATAAATAATAAGAAACCATACGAAGGAAAAATAATTTGACCTTAAAACCCATCAATATGAAGAATAAAATCACCAAGAATAACTAAGTTTCATTAAAAAAATATCTTCATCCAATCATAAGAATAACTAAACCCTAAAAATTATCATTAATTTTCCTTTTCAAATTTGAAACCCAGAAGCTAAGAAAACCTTGTTCATATGTTTTTCCAAAAAACAAAATTAACCTTGATCCAAAAAATTATTAATCCTTATTAATAATAAAAATATTCCTTTCTATTTTCTAAATCCCAAATATATTAATACTTTTCTAAAAAAACTTCAATCACTACTATATATGATTCCAAAAAATAACTCATTTTTTACTCTCAAATAATGTTAAATTTTTACACATAAAATTACATATTATCCATTAATTTCATATATATACTTGAATCATATGATGTTCCCAAAAATATAGTAACCATTTTCCAATAAAACATTAATCACTTTGTCATCAAATCACTTTTTAATTACCAAGGTTACCTATACATCTAAAAATAAAATAACATGTGTCTCAAATACACATAATTACCTCAACATCAAATCACATACCAAACATAATGGTTATATATTCCTCAAAACCTGTATTATTCCTAAAATCCCAATAAATATCGTCAAAAAAATATCATTAATCTTAAAATCCTATAACATAAGACCAAAATAAGGTTTTTTCTTTTAATATAAATGTTTAGGATTCAAGAAAACTTGAGCCTAAAAAGTTTTTTAAGGAAACTAAAATTAAAAAAACAATATTTCAAATGAGTGATGCAAAAACCACCCCCAAACACCATGGTGGAAAACCAACTCCACCCGTGAGAAAACCAAAGCGAAAGCCACTCACATTAAAGAAAGAAAAAACCCCTTAATGTCCTTCCAAGACCAACAATGAACAAAGCCCATGGAAAAACCATAAAATACACATTCAATAACCAAAGTGTCCCAAACACAAAAATTAAATCTACTAAAAGAATAAATATCCCCACCACAATTTCCAATTAATCACACATTACATGGTCTTGCTCCTTGTATTCATCCTAAGGTCTCTTCTCTCAAGGTCTTCGCATCCTCACTGGAATCATGCATCTTGCCATCACCATCCTCACGACGGGCTTCCAGCCTTCAAATGAATATTCGATCATCACTACCATCGAGTCTTGATTTTTGTATCCTCAAAATATATGACACAAGCTAATCTTGATGAAAATATAGACAAACTCCTTCACTGTTGATCTGACCTCATTCAAATACACCAGGATCCCAAACCATCATGTGAATCATTCCAGTATCAAAGAGATCATTGAATCCTAGTGACATCAACACCACTATGCATCCTGAAGACATCACCTAATATTGTAGTTGTCGTTAGCTTAATCCCCACACCAAGGTCCTCCTTGTATTTCACTCTGTCGGGGTCACCATCCACCACCACACATTTATTCACCATCATACACTTCGGTTAGGGTCCCAACATCGTCGAATTGTAGTAGTGTTATTGAGAACTCCTTCACCTCCAACAGAAGATACCTCAAGTAACGAAGCCATGCTGCCATGAGAGGACTCCCCCTTACTCCATCCTCACTGGTCATGATATTCAATGTCATTGAAGTCAAACAAGATAGGAGTATGTGAAAAATAAACCTTTCATAGGAAAATAATTTACCTGATATGGGCATTCTAAATTTCCTCTCCTCTTTATCACATTCTAATTTAGAGATAAATTCAATTTCTAAGAGGATTAAAACACCTCCTGATTCTTCACCATGAGTCTCACCTTTAGATTCAAGATCATGAAGATTGATGCTACATGTTGAAAACATATTATAATGACTAACAATATCATATTAAGAAATATTTCTTGAGATGAATAGAGTTTCACTTCAATTAGTGAAGTAATCACCCTTGAAATCAAGATAAAGAATCTATCAATTATAGAGAAAGGATCTCTCCACATCCCTCTTATATCAGTTTTTTTCATTAATTTATGATCACCCATTAATTAATTAACCCATGATGGTATCTATAACTATTTAATTATCCTCAGATGATAACATCCCAAAATATAATATTATCTAAATATTTTTATAATACTAATTGTAATAGCCAAGATTTATCCATTTATAATTATATAATTTAAATAAATATTTCATAATTTATATACCCAATACCTTTAAGATTTATAGATTTAGATAATGAGGAAAAACCTTTACATAACAAAACCCATACCAAATATAAATTTTACCCACTAAACCAAAATCATCAAGTGATACTCTTTCCTTATTCAGGGGAAAAACTCTAAATTTAGAACATAGACTTAACTTTAAACATCTCCCATAAGATTCTCCACATATAATACTCTTATAGATACATCATACATAATGATAATATTCTTTATATTGAGAATATAGACATAAAAAGGGTAATATCAATTTCATAGTAAGGGTAAACATAAGAAATAACAATAGAAGACCATAAGTGAGAATAATATAAACATTTTGGAATGAGAATATAACCAAGGTGTAGGAACATAGCATAATGGAATCATACTTAATAAAACATAGATCATAAATCACAATTCATGGATTAAGGATTTTGTTATAACATAATACATGAGTCGTGGGAGTGTTGAAACATGATTCAATGATAATAATCCATGAGAACATAAAATAGGTTTGTTGGATAGAATAGAGATATGGTATAATATTTCAGAACATATATAAGAATATAAAACAATTTCTTTTGTCAAGTCTCACTTCCAATACCATCATCATGAAGTGGAAAGAGTTATTTGGTCTATTGTGTTCAATACTCATTCCCTTTAAACTTAAATGGAAGAGGTTCAATTTATAACCCCTTTAATGACATCTCATGAGATATAAATCTTTACCAAATGTAATGGGTGGCTATATAATTTTTCCCATCCTTTATATAATGAAAAAACATATGTATATATGTTACATGAACATGAAATCATTTATAATTCCATCATATATTAATTAATCTATGAGAAATAAACATGTTTCATAAAGACTTGCATGAAACATGATCATAAGACATTAAAAGAATAAATTTTTATGGTTTTATTAAATAATATCCCCAGTGAATCATAATAAACATTAAAATATATTTACATAGATGTAAAACACTTTCATAAGAACATTATATTTTTTAAGTAATAAGAAATATCTTGTATATTTTAAAAAAAATGTTCTAAAAGAAAATAATTTATAAAAAAGAAATATAAATTACTTTATAAAACTATAAACACATTGATCAGAATATTATTAAATAAAAACAAATAATATTATAAAAAAGATTGTACATGTGTAAAACATGAAAAAACATACTCTTAGACTTTTATAAAGAGATTCAAAGTCAATAGAAAATGACCGGTGTGGAAAACGTTAAACAATATCCTTTTAAAAATTTAATTAAAGTAAAAAAACAATTTAAAATAAACTTAATAAATCATAAAATTATAAATAATAAAATTTATAAAAAAAATATAACGAATATAATTATGGAGGAGAAAGATTCCTAACGAAAAAAGAAGAGATAAGGTCAATTTCACATACAAGAAACCTTTGTGTTGATTTGTGAACCAAATGGATGTTAAATGGTAGAAATGCATAAAAATTAATAAAAATAGATGAGAAAAAAAATTTTGGGGTTTTATAAATTAAGAGAAAAAAATATTTCAATGGAAATTTAATATAAATAGTCTCGATTTCAAAGTGAGATTAAGAAATAAACCCTTATAGATTTGGTAAATTTTGATTCAAAATATATTGAAATATATAAATTGAAATGAAAATAAAAATATCATGACTAAAAATATAATTGTGATAAAAAAATTCAAATAGAAATTTCTTGCAACATATATATGAAAATCAGTGTATAATACAAAACATGTCTCAAATAAAGTAATTTATGATGAAACACCCTTATGAATAAGTAAGGTATGAACTATAAATCCTTAATAAATGAAAGGAGACCATAAATTAAATAAAAAATAAATTAAAAAATTCTGGTAAACTTATAAGAACTTTAATTTGAGCCATATAATAGAAAATATGAAATAGAAGGGCAGTCCTAGAAAATAATATAGACTTGGAAAGAAAACCATTATCTCAAGTCACCACTCATATCATGTGCCCTATATCCTCCTGAATAAAAAATATATATTAATAATATATTGGTTTAAAACCCTTATAATTCTAACTAACTTATTATTATTCATTTTAATTCATTAATCATCATGTTTTATTCATTTACTATATTAGTATTGTTCTTATCAGTCGTTTTGATGATGTTTGGTTTATAATCTCCAAAATAGCTTCAACATATTTTTAATCACAAAATTTCCCTATACAATGGTTGCATAAACTCAATAATTTTAAATTTATTTTATCCATATTATTCGATAATCAGAGTATAATAAATAGTGATTATTCTGATAATCATCCTTAGTAAACCTATTTTTGGATGGATCAAAATGATTATGATTGTTTACTCTTAATTTCATTTTTATGAGGGATAATTTTCAATTACATAAAATTACAGTAATATTAATGTTAAAATCAATAATGAAATAAATATTTTAGAATACCCAGAAAATATTTATGTTCATGAAACCATTATCATTAACATAGGTGATGTAAAACCATCATAATGAGAGATGTTTTTTAAGGACTTTAAATAAATAGAAAACCTAATAAATATTTTTTTTATAAAAAAATATATTAATATTAAACTAATATTTTATGGTTACTTTTAATTAATAATTATTTTATTTTAAATATTAAAAGAATAATTGGAATGAAATACCACAATTTTTAAATACCCAATATTTTAATGTAGTAACGGCTTATGAAAAGTGAGTTTGGTGTAATGTAATTAGTGATATATCATAATTAATGTGTCCAAAATGGTTAAGAAATAATGAAAATGGTATAAAGAAATAAAAATAAGATAATTGTTTAAAGAGTTAAAAAATAAATAATCATAAATAATAAAATATAAATAGGCTTAAAAACACTCACCTTGCTCCCTAAACTACTTGTTTTGAATTAAGTCTAAAGCCTTCAGAGAAAAAAATGGTTTGATCATATCATTATAAAAATATAATTATATTATATATATATATATATATAATATAGATATAAAAACAATCTTTAAATATTCAATGAAGCGTTTAGAATGAGTCCTATTTTATAGACAAAATTCAATTCCATTTTTGTTAATATTCAATATTTATGGGTCAAGAATGAAATTTAAATAATTTATATGGAATAGAGATAGATGATATTATGAATAATTAAACATCCCTAATTGTATTAATATAAATTTTTTTGAGTTTTTATTAATTTATAAATAATTTTTAACATTAAATACCCATTAATGTAATTTTAGGGGTTATCATTGTAGTTTAACTTTAGAAATATTTATATTACTAATAAATTCAGATTTAAAAATTTAAATCACTTATTAAATATAATTTTAATCCCATATAATCATTAAATAATCTAATTCATCTAAATATTATCACTTTTAATATTTTTAATACCATTTACACTGACTTATCGAATGCTTGCACAAATACTATGTCGATGTAGTGTAGGTATTTTGGATATTCATACTATAATTTAATATTTAAAAAATAAATTAATATCATAAATAAATTTTAGTATTCATCAATATAATCATCTAAAGAATTTCATAATCAAACTTATTCCAATTATATCATGATAAATTTTTTGTGATATGAATCTTGGCGTCTCATACTTTACACAAGCATTGAGTATGCATCGGGATAATTAACATATTACTTAATTTTAAATTCATAAATTTTCATTAATAAATTAATAATACATATTTTTTTATTATTTAATTCATTAATATCATTATCCTCCCTTAAATATGATCTCAAAGATCCCAATTTTTAATTCTCTTAATATTACGCAAGCACTATGTCAACATCGATATTATTTTCCATATTTATCTTGATGTAACAGTTAATATATATTAATTTAATAATATTTATATGATATTTTGATTATATCATCACATAATATATTTTCCATAAATTTTAAAAGAAATATTATTTTTTATTTATAAGATGTTGATGTCATAAAAGATATGGTATTCATAAAAAAAATATTTTTAACAATTCAAAAAAATCAATTTGTTCAGAAAAAATATATATATAATTAAAAAATTAAAATACTGAAAATAACTTACATTTTATAAATTTTAAATTATTAAATTTATAAATTTAACTTTTTAATAAAACCATATGATACATGGAATAACATTTTTTTAGAATAAAAAATATTATTGTTTTTTAAGTGAAAATTTGTATTCTTATTTCATACTTTAATAAAAAAATTATAATGCTATCATAAAATTAAATATTAATATAAATCCATATAATTTACGTAAATATATCTTTTTAAAGTATGAAATAATTAATTAAAAATTAAAAATTTAGTTATTTAAATTTATTAAGACCTTAAATAAAACATATATCATGAGATGAAGTAAAATACATATATTTAAATGTATAATATGTATGTAAATAATTTTATAACATTATTTATAGATTTAAAACAAGAATAAATTTCATTATCTATAATTTTATAAAAATTGAATCCACCAAAAAAAGTCAGTGTGACTCAAGCTATAAAGAGGTCTAGCGTGATCTCAATCAAACACACTTATATCTCTATATGAATATGTTTTCCAGAATATGTATCTCTATTCATCATATGTATTCTTATATAATCTATTTTTAATATATTTAGTGACCACTAGATATAGAACATTTTAATATTGTACAGTCCATCCCATACATTGATGATTCTCTAAAATAGAATTTAGTATTTTGAATGAATACATTTTATGTCATTTATCTAAGTAATTGAGTACATCACATGTCAATCATCTAATAATGGACATTAATTTCTATAGTCTAATTCAATCATGGTTCTATAAGTCATGTTTTTCATACAAGAGGATAAAAAAAAATCTTTCTTAAACCTAATTGATGATGAAATCAACAACATAACCTACTACCCCCCAATTATCTTAGCCTCCACGATGACATAATAATGGTATAAAACTTTAAAGGTCTATATTCTAAGTATACTTTCAACCTCTAGTAAATACCCCATATTAAATTTCTCCATTCATAACAACTTTCTTGCTTTATAGATATATGTGTTTTTGAATTAATCCAAAAAACCTCTTTTATTTATTTGTATATATATTTATGCAAATATTAAATCTAATTATCCCATTTCCTTTATCTAGAATCACTTCCCCAAACCCAACTTTATAGTATGTAAAATTAGGATATATTTTTTGATAAGTAGTATTTTATCCATATACAATATCATAAATAACACAGAACTCCCACTAACCTGATATTATACAAAAGAATAATCTTCATTATTGATGAAACCAAACTATTTGATTAAATAATAAAACTACATATTCCAACTCTAAGAATCTTGTTTCAGTCCATAAATGGACTATCACAATATAAAATCCTTATAAGCCTTATTTTTCAATTAAAATCATTCAAGTTGTATCATATATACATCCTCAACTAAATTTCTATTAAGTATTTGTTACCCATTTGATATATCTAACAATCATAAATATCTATTGTATAAAGTAATAGTTGAATAGACTTTATCATCTCAATTGGTGAAAATGAATCTTCATAGTAAATTCGATAAATGTTTTTATAACCCTTTGACACCAAGCCTACTTTATTGGTAGAAAATCCAGCATCCATGCTGGTTTTATTAGGGAAAATACACTTTCACTATATGGGTTTCACCACTTAAGGTCCATCAACCAAGTTTCATCTTGGTTAGTGTAAAAAGAGTTTATCTTAGATTTCATAACATAAAAATGTTTCTCATAATTAAAACTCTCAATGGAATCTTAATGGGTTGTATGTTCATCATCTATGAACATTAATTCATCTTAATTTTCTATAATAAATCCATATCTCTTAGTCTCTTGACAAATCTTACCAGATCATTGTGGTTCTTGTGTAACCTAAGTTGGTACTTCTTCTGTAACAATTTATGGAACTAGATTATATTACCTCTCATGAACAATTCCCTTTTTGGTGTTGAACTTATCAAAATTCAACTTTCCATAAATTGAGTCCCTGATTCATATAATATTTCTCAATAAAAGCACCATGTCGAGCCCTAAAAAACATTGTTTTTTGAAAGATTGAAAAATTCATATCCTAGAGTATCCTTTTGATAACCCACAAAAGGTATTTATCTGATTTAGGGAATTTTTTTCAAAATCCAAAGATCATATATATTCTTCAAAACCTCAATTACCAATAAAAAATTTAAGTAGGATTATCATACCACATATCATATGGTGTCTTTATGACTACCATGGATGGAATGCGGTTTAGTATGAGAAATGCTACTTCAAGATCATGTCACCTGAATAACCTAATGAGGTTATACGAAATCATCAGCAATCAAACTATATCTAATAGTGTATTATTCATCCCCTTAGACACACTATTCCATTGTGGTGTTTTGTGAAGAGTGATTTGGGAAAAATTACACAAACTCTAAGATGATTATTGAATTCACAGTTTATAAACTCATCACCCTGATCCAATAAAATAATCTTAATATTTTTTCCCATCTGATTATGTAATTAACTTTTGGATATATTAAATTTTTTAAATATTTCAAACTTGATTCTCATCAGAAACACATACCCATACCGACTAAAATCGTCATTAAATGTCATAAATTAATTATACCCACCACTTTCTTAAGTACCCATTGGTCTACATATATTAATATTTCTAATATTAAATAATCCACTATAACTATCAAATTATACACTAAAATTTGTTTTTTCATTTTACCTAAAAATGATTCACATCTATCATAATATTCTTATTCAAATGATTACAAAAATCCATCTATATGGAGTCTTCATATGTGTTTCTCATTTATATTCCCAAGGTGACAATTCTAAAGATAATTATTGTTATAATCGACCAAGACCTTCTTAACATGAATTTTGAAGACAATATTATCCATATCTAAAATATATACACTGTTAAATATATTATATTTTCCATAAAATAATTTATTTTTATATAGAACAATCCATGTTCTTAATAATTAATTAAAACCCTTCTTTTCCAAGTAATATAAAAAATAAAATTTTGGTTTATTATGGGAATATAATAATAGTTTCCAAATTCTAAATATAATCCATTAGTTAATATTAGATCATAATTTTCAACCTCAAATCTAGAAACTCTTATTTCATTGAAAAAATAGGGATTTACTTCACCTTTCATTAATTCCCCATTTATTTTTAAGTTTCTGTTTGTCAGCATAAATTTATGATTCACAAATACTATCCAATAGCTATGAGTCAAAATAAGAAATTGATTTCTATAATATTTACATCCATATTCTTAGAATACTTCTCTTTCAGAAAAATTATTAACCTTTAATTCTAATTTATAATTATATTATAGTCCATACTTCTAAGATGCCTCAAAATGATAATCATGATGCATGTCATAATCAACAAGAAAGACATATATATGGGTGAGTATCATGTTCAATATATTTTTATAAATAAATTTTAATTAAATTACTCCCATTAAAATGATAAAAACATATATTATATTAATTTATCTAAAAAATATACATAGTTTATCAGTACATATCTCATCTAACCTCATAAAAAATCCATGTAAATATCAAGTAGATTATCATGTCAATCATATCATGTTTGACTCTTAACTAGTTTCATGGATAACTATTTATCCTAATCCATCATATAGTTTCACTCCACTATATTCCTTTGGTTTCCTAATGGTTAGGGTTTATTAGCTAACAGTAACACCAAATATTATATCATATATATGAACCTAATAATTAGGGTTACTTATAATCCACATTCCTTACACAAGATAATCCATGGCCGCCTAATAGTTAGGATCATCCCTACTGAATGATTGATGACTTGAAATATTTTTCCATTAGAAGAAATATCAAAATTATTATTTGATGGGTTTTCTTAGTCTCACAATTATAATATATACCATATGTATATTAAATATCTAATTATTATATATCATGGAATATTTATTATCTTGGGTTTTATTCCTATATGTATGCAAGTTTCTAATGTTTTAGTTTTGAAATAACCATTTCACCAATCAAATTATTATACTCAAACCATATTTATGTTTATCTCTCTACACAACTCATGGTTAATGTTAAAAATAAAAATTAGAAGCAAAATATATTTACACATATCTAAATTCATCTAATAGAAAAGATATATGACACACTATCAGATAAAGGTTTAAAAATAATACAAAATCAATAATATGAAAAAGAGTAATCATGGTGTGATAGATAGTAATCCCAAACTTTTATAGAGAAGGAATAAGACATCATTCCATTAATAATTCCAAACTAAATTCCCTCTATACATAGTTATTTACTCAAGATATTCTCCAATTACTTTATAAGTGACATGACCCAACCCACTGGGGCCCCACCTAAGCTAGATGTGAGTCATTGTTTCCACCCCAAGACCAGTACCAATAGGTCAGGGGTTGGTGACAATAACCGAGTAAGAATAATTGGAAATATATAAATACTTATACTATGTCAACCTACAATAGACACATACATTCACTATATAAAATAACCAAAAACACAAGTCGTATATATATAACAAACTAAACTACATTCAATGAATTCGTGAGACATCATATGGTAAGTACAATTCCATATAGTAAAAAAATCCTATAAAATATACATATACAAAAGTATTCATATACAATAGGCCTAATACACTAGAAATCACATCCTAAATATATGAAATATTATATCAATCTTCATTCCCAATGGTCCCAACCACCATCCTAGACCACCAAGCTTGAATAAAAATCACCAAGTGTCTCCATGCACTAGATTCAAATAATCTAAACCAACTCTATTTTTAATAAGGTGGATATCGGTCATTGAATCTCTTAAAGGATTTATGTCTCGGTAGAATCCTTTGTAAGGGCTCACCATCCCATGTTGAGAGAATGGAAATTGGGAAAAAAATATTTGATTGCATGTATTATTTTACCTAAAGCTGAAAATATTGGCCTCTTGATGATTTAGTTCATTTAATCTCGATCTTGTGGATTTTCTCTAACTGGAAATGTGTCTCTCTTGGTCGTGTATTGTTTTCATTCACTTTTTTTCCTTAAAATGACTTGAATCTTCAAACATGTAGCATTGGTTTATTATTGTTAAAACATGGATGGATTCATTTACATGAATAGTATTTGGACTTCAATGCTTCACATTCTCAAAATGAATTTTTCTAGGTATGGGTTCTTCTTCATGGACTCAACTGGGTTCTTTAACATCAGAATATTTTCCATGACATTGGCACTAAAATTTAGACTTCTATTCATCTTGACAGGGAGACTAAGGATGTTTGTTTTGGAAACTTTCCCCGGATGTTCATGGAGATTTATCTCAAATCCACCCTGATTGACAACGTAACCCTTTGAACTCCTTCTGATAACATTAAAATTGATGATGAGTATAAAAGATAGAATCTTTTCTATAATGAATGTACAAATTTTGGGAACTCTCTAGAGATACGTCGAAAGAATGTTTCTTGTGAGGTATATGGGATGAAAGGTCATCCAACCAATCTTTATCGGATTATGTCAAAGGTAAAAGATTCGGACTTCCCAAAACATATTGTTCATGATAGAGATTCACTCAAATAGTCAGTTCCCACTATGACTGATGTGTTGATTCCTAATTCTCAAGAGCCTAATGGCAAGGGTTTGTGGGTGGATGAGTCCTTAATGGTAGAGAATATTGGTTGGACAAGTGACTCAACTAGTGTAAGTGTCTCTACTTCAAGGAACAATCAAAAATTTTGGGTTTCCATCTTCTCTGAGGAGGTGAATTTCAATGATGCTGATAATTATAGAAGTGTAAAAAGTGCTTAATTATAGAAAACTCAAGTTTTTTTGACTCCTCAAATCACATGAAGTGATAGTGACATGATAGTTGAACAAGTTAATGAAGAAGAAATAAAAAAAAGTAGTTGACAATCATCTTTCACATGAAATGATGCCTACTTCAGGTAACCAAAAGGGTGAGAAAATTTTAGAATTTTATTCTCTAGTCATTTATAAAATTTTCCCAACTTCTTCAAAATCCATCGTGGATAATGATGGTTTTTAACATGTTTCCTACAAGAAGAAAAGGTCTCAATTTAATCCTAAAGTGGTGGTTAAGAAACCAATTATAGGTAATCTTTCTCCTTTTCCTAATAAAAAAATGATTTTTCCATTGATGTGTAGGATACAATGATTGTTTCTTCTGATAAACTTCACATAGATACAAAACACCAATAGATTATTCCTCAAGTAGGAAAAATGGATCTTGAGGGGATGGTGACTCCAGTGTTAAGGGATACCTTTCTAGAAAAAGTCAAAGAGAAATAGGCGGATAGCTCTGACTCTAAAAGGACTGATAATGATACCCTAGTGTAAAGGCTTAGATATATTCCTTCAAGTAGGGGGAGAACTAGAGGTTAGGGTGTGGATGCGGATGATTTTACTGGAGTGGAATTTCTGAGGAATACAGAAAACTAAGTGAAATGTTGAAGAAAATGTTAAGTAACTAGATTGTATGATTTCGAGATATTTATTTATTTTTATGTTCCCTCATTGGTTTCTATGTTTTGATTTATTATTTATTATAAGGAGGAACCTCCCCCATCCTTTAAAAAACATGTTTGATAAAAGAATCCCTTTCAGGGGTGAGTATAACCATACTTAGTATAATTCCCTAAAACCAAAAAGGAAGGACAAAACCAAATGTATTATTAAGTCTTTGGAATAAGAGAGGAACTAATAATAGGCTAAGAAATATAGATATGATCTACTACTAGAATTATCAGAGATAAAAAAAAGTACCATATATCTAAACTCAAACTTAAAAGGATTATATCTTATAAGAAAATATAGATTCCTATATTTCTGAAAGGCTCTCTAAGATTTAAGTTAATAGTCGAGCTAAAAGCTGCATCAAAAAGGTAACCAAGGGTTTTATGAGGGGTTATAGGTATTAAAGTGTTTAAAAAGTTCAAAATTTATAATATATATATATATATATATATATTACACTAAAAATGATAAAATGGGTACTCTCTTCTCAATGAACTATGTGTGCTAGTCAAGGGAGTACATCACTGTAACATCCACAACTATCATTCCTTATATCTAATAACATACTATAGGATCTGAGATATATAAGATCGCTTTATATATAACCCAGCTATATATGGATCAAAACTAGTAAGATACCTAAATTTTTCATCATAGAAATTATAATAGAGGACCCATAGCTCATTAATTTATATGATTCAATAGAAGGAGTATCAAACACTAATAGAGGAACCATGCCTCATTGATTAATACGCATCAAAATAGGGAGTACCTAAATCCATAGATAATTGACCCCCACCCAATGTATGATAAGAATACTAGTAACCTATCTTAACCACCCATGTCATCTCACTTACTACATTGTCAGGGACCCATACCTCACCAAGTTAGACATGTCGATCAGGGGTGTACTGAACCCAGATTGAGGACCCATGCCTCATCGACTAGTATGAGTTAGACGAGGTAGTGTTGAACTTTATAGATATAAAATAGCACCTAGAGTATGTGGGGGAGTTTCAAACTCCATTATTTTTTTATAAATTACATACACCTCCTCATGTTCAGGGGATTACTGAACCCATGTATAATAATAGGACCTATAAACCAAGAATTTAGGGGGTACCAAACTCCATGAAGAAAATGAAGGACCCGCACCCTATTTCACATTATTCTAGGGGACTAACAGACCCTATGTATGCTCTTATTATCTCACTCTAACCTAGTCATAATCCCTATGTAGTTAAATATTATTCCTACTTAAAACATAATGTAAATGGAGGTAGGTGATCTAAAAGATCACATGATTACTCTTTATGGGGGAAAATATTGAGATAGGATATATATTTACACTAATTCGATGAACAAATAAAAAGATATGTAAACACCCATAAAGGGATTGTGTTGGGAAATTATATAGAGGTATTAACAAAATTATGGTGTGAATAATATGGTTACATCATAATCCCTTACATGTTAGTTTCACTTTGTAATATAAATTCTTCATGACACAATCAGTTCCTATTATCATCCTCCTCATATCATGACCCACATGTTCATGATACATTTTCCTCATTTACACCATATCTAGATTCATTAAATAGTGCCTCACCTTGTGTAGGATTAAATTTTTAATTCATGGAATTTGTGTAAGAATAACTCAAATCTAATATTACATACCATTATTAGGGGTGTCCACGGTAAAACACATGGTCTTTTGGAATGATACTTTATGAGACCATATAATCTTGGAGTTAATATACTTTCCATGTTGTAATGTGACAACATGTAGTAAAATTTCTCTACTCTTATTACTTCTATCCCATGAAATCATCTTTGTATTGTGCCTCCACTATCGAGAACCAACATCACAATACATCATTGTAAGGTCTAGTAGATTCCTATCCATCTAACATTGAGACGAATAAATGGGATTAAATATAAATATTAGTTGATGATATTAGTTATGGTAAAATATTCATCAAGGTTTTATCTCCAAAATGAATCATTGATGTATATATTAAAAGGGGGTATCGAAGTAGGAAAATTCTAAGGAAAGAATGATGTGATGGTAGGTAGACTCATAATATTATCTTGTGATAACTGTGAATTATATGACAAAAGAGTCTTACATTGGATCTTTTTTATCAATAAATCATGAATATTTCATTTGAGAGTGTCAATGGATAATCGCACCATATTCATCAGTTTAAGGGTCATCTAGGATTTTTAGGGATCTAAAAATACACCCCCAAAGGTTGAAAGGTTAGGGGATGAAAAAAATTCAATGGATAAAGTTTTTAACAAATATTTATGAAGAAACACAGGGTTGATGTAACATCTAAGTTAATTATAATAAAACTTCTTCATATTTATTAATATTTATGAATTATATAGTTGTTTTACCTTAATGGGGATTCTTTATCTAATATTGTATTTGACACAGAACAACAGGTTTCTCTGGAATCTTACGTTGAACAAAAGATAGAGTTATGCTGAAAAATAATACATTATTAATATTATTATTTTAAAATATAGTTAACGCCTAGATGTTGTATTGGAGAGAATAAACAGAACAAATTATATTATGTTTAAACATGTTTTTTAAATGGTTTTCATTTATCAAATAAATTTTAGAGTCTTAGAATAATAGTAAATCCAATTATAAGAAAAAAATACTCTAATATTTTTAAAATGTAGTTTTACTGCCTTTTGATGGAGAACCCATTTTAAATCATGTTTTTTCATTTTTATATATTATATTTGACAAAATAAACATCTTATTTGGAATCAGGACATAAAAATTTTCTTTAGTTTAAATTTTGGTATTTTTCTTATAAAATTCATATTTTAATTAATAGTGAAAAATATTGTATTTTAATTCAAAAATGTTTTTTCATCTAATTTATTTATATAGTAATATTATATTTTTTATTTATTTTAAAGTATAACTAAATATTTATTTTTTAATTTGATCCTATTTTGTTCATTGTAGGTAATTTCACATTGAAATTTGATATAAACACATATCAATCTTTTGATGGTTTTTACTTTTAAAAAACATGTTTTCTCATTTTGACAACAGACATTATTTTTAAATTAATTACAGTAACTTTGGTGTTTTGAATTAGGAAAAAATGATTCCATATTTGGAATCATAATGTTAAAATTATTTAAATTAGTCCCTTTTATTTTTCGACATGATGAATAGTAACTTTATTAATTATTTTTATTTACCAGAGTTAAAGGGTAAATCAGGTAAATAAGGGTAAAAATAATATTATAATAATATAAAACTACCCTAACACTTGTCCTAGTCTTATTGGATGATCTATGGTTGACCAAGAAAACCATTGGGATGAAAATGTTTTCTTTTTCAAGCAACTTGGGTGTGATTATGACACTTTTAACTTTTAATTTAAACTAAAAAAATATGTTGTAAACATATATCTTCTTAATAAAAACAATTTTAATATGGATTTATATAAGTGATATATTTAACTATCAATATTCATTATAAAGATAAAAGTATTTCCTACATTGTGGTATTTTATTAATAATTTTAAGATATTAAACAACTAAATTTAATTATGACACAATGATGTTGCATTGATTTCCTTACTAATGAAGGAATCAAATAAATGATTTTATAAATATTAAAATAAATATTAGTTGACCTGATTTAGGTTATAAACTCTTTTTAATGGTTTATATGACATTTTATAAGACTATTTAATGGTTTTTTTATGTCATATCTTTTTTTAGATATTATTTAAATTCAACAAAATGAATAGTGTAAAAGTTGAAAAAATTGATGTTTTAAAAAAATAGTAAATTATTAAATTATTTAAAAATCCTAAAATTATTTTAAAATAAAAAAGTTTATATTATAATTTCTATAAGTTCATTAATTTTCCAATTATGGGAAATTTACATCATATAAGTAATTTTAATATCCTCTTCATAATTAAAATGTTGTTACCATAATTAAAATTAAAAGATAATAATTGAAAGTAAATAGAAAATATAGTGTTTAAAATAAAAACAATAAATTACTACAAATTATTGGATGAGATAATTTATAAATATCCTCATATTATCATATACATATATCAATTTTTGGTCTTTGGAATTAAAAAATTTAATTTATATTAATTTAATAATTTAAGTGTTTCCAAGGGTGCTCATTCCCTCTCTTATAAAAAGTTAATCTCTCTTCTCAAATACTAACACATCAAAACCCATTTGGTTCGGCCAGGAACTTCCCAAACCTCTTCATATAATCTCTCCCTTCATCTTATAAGTAACCCTTAGGTCATAAATCCTCTCAAGGATTCCTTTTGGTATAAACCAAAAGAACTTGCCTGATTAAGAGGTAACGCCTTCTCTAATGCTTTTTAGTTTCATTTCCATTCTCCACTCCCAAAAATCTTTTTATTATATGATTAAATAACAACACCAGTATACCAAATATACTAGGATTTGTTATGCTAATTTTCTATCTTCTCTTATACACGCATTCATTTAATGGGTAATGAACATATTGTTTCTATGTATGGAAAACTACTACCTCACGAAATGATGATTGTTCAAGTTTTCATATGTAAAGACCCGTAAAATTCAAGGGAAATTTTTTCTTAATTTTCTTTGTAATTTTACAAGAGCGCGGTTTCTGACGGCACCTGATTCCGAGGCCCGGTGTGCCCAGAATCCATTGCCGAAGTTTGGCTTGGGTACGTTTAGTGAACGAACGAGCGGGAATTCCTAACTTTTGATCCGGTGCTCGGAATTGAAATCCGAGGGCACTGATGAACTCGCAGCGCCGGTATTCGCTTAAAGTGACCTTTGCGGAAGTTGCGTTTGTTGCGGGACGAAAGTTAGTTTTTGGGGGAATTATAAAAAGTTGAATAAAAAAATGTGGAATTCTTTTTATTTCACTCTTGTGGGTTAACTTCTCCCAAAGGAAGTTAGGGGTGGGACCCACACCCACTTAACCTCCTTTGAGAGGATTAAGTGTGGTGGGGCCCACACGAACCCTAAACTTTTCAAGTTCCCTAACTCCCCTCTCTCCCTCTTAAAGGCTTGTCAACTTAACTTCTATTTAATTATACAACTCATGTATATTAAATAAGTGAGTTTAATTTTGGAGTTATCCATTTTGAATTTCAAACCTTTGAAATTCTTTGTTAAGTTTGTGATTAAATTAAGCTCTTCTCTCTTTTTGTTGGGTTAGAACTCTTTAGCCAACTTGAGAGCTTTTGAGAGCTCCTCCTCCTTCTTCTTCAACTTGACGAAGAACGCTCAAGTTCCGACGAAGAACGCTGCTCCGCTCTTCTTCGTCTTCCGTGTCAACGAGAGGGAACGCCGCTTCCTCCTCGGACTCCCTTCGTCGGCATAAGAAGTTTCTCCAACGACGTATCTCTTCGGGCGTATCTCTTCGTCATCGGATTTGACGAACGACGACCGCGACGCCCGACCTCCGCGACGTTGTCTTCCGCGGGACGTTGTCAAATCTTCGAACCTATACCCGAGGTAGGGGTTGTTGATTATTGTTTAATTATTCCATTCTTGATCGTGGATCTAGCATGTCTAACGTGAGGCAATTGAATATTTTAAGTTGTGTTATCATTTAACGTGAGGGGGGGGGGCGGACCGCATGAACATGGTCGAACCCCCTCCATCGTTCTTGTTGTTTTATCTTGCGGGTGGAAGCAAGGTGGCGTGGTGTCGTCGCACCACGCGGATAATCGTACAATTATTTTGTGCGGCGCCGTCGCGCCCCACCTAGGAAGAATCATCAAGAACGCGACGTCGTCGCGCCGCGTTGATAGAAATCAAGGTGCGGCGGAGGGGCGCGGTGTCGTCGCACCGCGCCGGACGACAAACACCGCGGCCGGTTCCGGGCCGCGGCGGAACGAGGAGACCGGCGGCCGGGCCGCCGGCGTCGGAAGCCGGAAGGGGGACCGGAATTTCCGGTCCCGTTGGAGAAAACCGGCCGGCAGTTGGCCGGCCGGAAGGTCAAAGGCCGGGGGAAATAAATTCCCCCGGCCAGCTCAAAACCCCCCTCATTTAAGAGGGGGGCGGTTTCTTTTGGGGGGGCAGGCGGCCCCCCGGTTTATTTTAGCTGGCCCCCGCAAGGGGGGGCCGTTTTCCACAAGGCGCGGCATTATGCCGCGCTGCCGCCTCCAAGAAAGCGGGGGCTTTGCCCCCCGCATGCCGCCTCCATGCGGTGCCAGGCAGCCGCGCCGCCAGGCTGCCGCGCTGCCGCCGCCAGGCCGCCGCGCCGCCGCGCCGTCGCGCCGCCGGCCGGCCGGCCGGGCCGGGTTAAGCGGACCGGGTCGGTCCGACCCGGTTCGGTTCAGATCCGGGTCGGGTCGACCTGGTTCGGGTTGACCCGGTTCGGGTCAGACCAGGGGGGGTCGAGCCGGGTCGGCCCGGACCCGGACCCCCCGTTTCGGATCAGTTTCGGTCTTTTGGCCATAACTTGAGCCACGGACCTCCGATCGACGAACCGTCTGCGGAAACGCGGTCCTTGGATCAAGAAGGGCGTTTCGGTATATCGCACTTGAGGTTTCGGATTCCTTTGAGTTCGGCCGGGTTGGTTCGTTCACGAAACCAACCGGGCCTTCGGAGCGGAAACGCTCATATCTTGAGCTACGGACGTCCGATTGACGTGCCGTCAGCCGCGTAGTGTTCCTCTTAGTGAGACGGATCTTTTGGCATACTCCGCCCAAGGTTTGGACACAGGTGGAGTACGGTCGGGTTGGTTTTGCCTTAAAAATCAACCGGGCCCCGGGGACGAAAATGCCAATAACTCTCAGACCGGGCGTCCGATCGACGCACCGTCTGTTGCGTTGAGTTCCTGTTGGCGATACGGAACTTTTGGATACATCAACTCTGGACTTTGTAACAGTTGATGTATCAGCCTCTCGGCTCGTGGAGCGGACCCTCCGAACGAGTTTGCTGTGTGCGGGAACCCTAGTTCTGGCTGCGACTGTTACTGTGACTACTACTACTGCTACTGCTACTGTGACTGCGACGACGACAGTACAGAGATCCTGTGTGGATTCGACGACGACGACTACAACACTCAGCGATCCTACGTGGATCAGTGCTTCAGGTCCTGTGTGGGCCCGATCCTGTGTGGGTCCGATCCTGTGTGGGTCTTTGCGCTCAGCGGTCCTGTGTGAACCAGCGCCTACAGGTCCTGTGTGGGCCCGATCATGTGTGGGTCTTTGCGGTGATTATCTACAGGTCCTACGTGGGCCCGATCCTGTGTGGGTCTTTTGCGGGGGTTAGTTACCTATCGATCCTTCGTGGGTCCGACGACTTAGATGGATCAGAGATCATCTTTATCGTCCTTTGAAGAAGTATACCTGTGTGAGCTGAATCCTGTTGCTTTCCTGTGTGGATTGTGTTGTGCAATCCTGTGTGGATTACGTTTTGCTTTCCTGTGTGGAATACGTTTACTTTCCTGTGTGGACTGAGTTGTACTTGGGCTCGGAGGTTGGAGCGTATTTGAAATTGATGACTTAGGTATATGTATGGGCATATACCTAAGCAGTGTCAGTTGTTACTTCGTGATTGTACCTTTCTTCGTGGTTTATCCTTTGTGGATTTGAGAGACCTTCAGGGGTCTCGGGGTCCCTACTGAGTAGCTTATACTCACCCCTGCACGGGCTTTGCCCGCACTACATTGTGTTGGTTGCAGACGACTGACAGTGTTGACCTTAGCTGAGGGTTGCAGAGCGGGACGGTACCCGGAGGTGGACCACTGGGCGGGACGTGCTCGGAGCGGACGGCGGGACCCGTGGAGCAGTGGAGCTATCTGTACCCACCCTTCAGGAGGGATTTCCAGTGGACAGCTCGGTGTAGCGGCTTTTACCTTTCAGTTTCTGTTTTCCCTTTCGAGTTGTACTTTACTTTCAGTTTGGGTTTGTATACTGGCCCATTTACTTTTCCGCACTTTCAGTTGTACCCTGCTTTTGCTTAGTGTTTACTTTCCGCTTGCTTACTCTGTGGTGTTTGTTTACTTTACAAAGGCAATGCCTTCCCTTTTTACCGGGATTTACGCCTTGGTACTAGTCGCCAGCCCCTGGCCTATGGAAGGTGGGCTTGGGGTAGTCACGGCACGGACCCCGAGGGCGGGTCGTGACATCATACCACATCTCCTGATTGATATTATGATGGAAAATATTTTTACATATGATATATATTATATTTATACTATCTCTATTATTATTTAATTTTTATTGAGAACATACCTTTATTCTTCCCATGTTTTGTAAATATGATAATTTCATTTGACAATGTGTGGACTACCGCCCACTCAAATCGATATGACTCATTCCCACTATACATGGAATGTATGAATGATGGTTTTATTAAAACTATGTGAAATATATGAAATTAATATAATACTAGAATTATATTATACATTTATATCATTTAATATGATAAAGAAATGAATGTAGCGTTCATGTGTACGTACGGCCTACCGTCTCAATAAACGATTTATTTCATTTCTTACCTCCAAATATTATCGATTATTCTAAATAAATATATAAAGGATATATATTATATTTTAATAATGAATACTATTCTGAAGGAGATGTAATTTTTAACCGCTTGTACAATTTATATCAAAACAAGTTCATTTTTTACTCAAGTACCAAATATAAACAAAACATCTGATATGAACTTAAATAATTAGGTAATTTTTAAAACATGGTAATAATTGAAATCAAAAGGAATAATAAATATAATAAAAAAACTAAAGTAATTATGAATTAACCTAATTTTATTATTTAGTATGAAAAAGGAACATACAAGAAAAGTTAGACTCAAGGTAAGAGAAATCTTAACTCAGTCTCTATTCATTGAGTTAAATATCCATATCATTGGTTTTCTTTTTCCAAGAATATGTTTAAATGACCAATGATTGTTTTACACTAAATATCCACTTATATTGTTTGGATTTATATTTTTAACACATAATTATGTCACTAATTTATCCTTGATCTAATTACATTATCTTTGTACGGGACTTCGTCTCAATCTCCTTTCATTGAGGCATATTTTGACATTATGTGCCTTTTTTTCCTATAAGGTGTATATACAACCATTTTGAAAACTTATATCATTAAATAATATATTCTCATGATATTTAGCATTTTGATTAATTTTATTCCTTAAGGATTTTTATTCTAGTGTTTCTCAAGTGGCAAGAGACTCTTTAACTAGAACATCATTTTTAATGTTTTAAATATTTATTCTTATAAAACCATATAATTCATGTCCATATTTTCAAAATTCATTTAATTAATTTATTTATATGAACATGAATTTTTAAAAAAATTAATTTATTTCAAAAATTTCAATGTGGTATGGGAGGATTTGATTCAAAAGTCTCTTTATTAAATTTTTTAAATGGTTTTGGAAATGGATTGATTATTTCAATTTCTTGAAATGATTTATTGTGATTAAAAATGAAATTTTATGAGTGAAAAATTAATAATTGAAATCTTTTATGTGTTATGATTATATAATGGTACTTGGACATTTGATGGGTGGTTACGTGATAAAACAAAGATAGGCAGTTACATGATAAACCAAATATGGGTGGTTCCATCATAAACCAAGGACAGGTAGTTACATTATAACCTCTAATGCATTGGGTATGGAAGTCGGACATATGTATATTCTATTTAGTGATATGTGTGGAATTTGACCATATGGTTATTCCATTTAAGTAAGATTATGTCCCAAGTTGCCTTTACATGTTATATGTTTCTTTAAATGGGTTTTATGGTAATATTTTGGTTACAAAAAGGGTAATCAAATGAGATTATCTTCAGTGATGTGTATTTACAAATTCTTAAAGGTGAAAAGTATTACTTTGTGATAAATTATTCATGGTTTACATGTTTTTACAAGACTAACAATTTTCCTTATTTGTATGTCCCTTACTGATATTTTTATGATAATCCCATGTTTGAAAAGTTTTTGATAGGTTTTAAATAATAATAATGTCAAGGATGGTATCAAGGAAAAATTATGATGTTTTAACATGAAATGAAACCATTTTTCTTTTTAAAATGTTTTTTTATGAAACAAAATTCATAGTGAGTAGAAGTGTCTACATTGTAATATTTAAGTTGTTATGTGTGAGTTATGGCATGATTCTCAAAATCTCTAAACTTTAAAAGATCCTTAATGTGAAATAAATTCAAATTATTGACTTAATTCAATATTATGTAATGTTTAGGGTCAGGGCCTTATAGTTGGTATTAGAGTTCAGTTTAGATAAATTTATGTAATAGGATTTCTTCTTAAGAGATAGGGATATCATATGAGTTTATAATTTTTAGGTTGATCATATGTTCAATGTATTATAAATCCCTTTTGAGGCTTTATTTTCCAAAATTTTAAGGTGATTTGATGTTTTTAGAGACATATAATATTTATGTAATTATGGGTTATTAATTTTTGGGATGAAAAATGAAAGGCATTAGATAAACATTGAGGTTAAAATATGTTATGGTTATTTTTGAGGATTTTATCTCATTTTTTGGAATTTTTTATAATTATATAATTTTTTGAAAAATGACAACATGTAGACTGTTTGACAACCCATCGCATCAGATGAGGCTGCAGGAATCGAACCCAAAACCGAAGTGTGATAGGGTTTTATCACATACCACTGGCCTACATGAAGTCCTGTGTTAGTATGACTTATTATTTTTAGTTAAATTATATTATGGATTAAGAATAAGTTGATTTTGGATACATATATTTAATCAAATAGATATACTTGGTATTGGAAATTGATTTTGGGATTACGTGATAAATATTCTTTTGGAAGACATTCACTGTTTTCGGAACTTTATATGATTAAGGTAAATAGAACACTATGGGATTTTGACAAAGTAATGATTGAATTATATTTTGGAAGAATATATTTTTTAATTGTGCAATTATGTGAATTAGGTTATTTATTGAAATGATTAACCTATCATGGGGAATATGTTATTAGGTTAATTAATTTTTAGTATGAGACTTTAAGAGTGATCGGTTTTATTTTGAGATACATGTTAAAATTTATCTTGGGATACTATGTGATCAAATTCTTCTCTGTTTTGTGTTTCAATATTAGTTGTATTATTTTTATGAATGTTAAATACATTTTATTTTTCAATGGTATATGTATAACTTGGGTATTACTAATGAATTTTGGATATTAAAAGTAGTCCTCCTTATAAAGGATTATTTTTTGGGGGGGGGTATCTAATATTGTACTTACCATTTTTGTTTTGGTTAATGTCTAATGACAAGGGAAATATATAGATCATATTTTATAGATTATTTGATTCTATGGAAGTTGATTCTAGTGCTTTAGGTGTAACCAAGTTATCTTAATTATTCATCTGTTGGAGAAACATACGTATTTATAGTGGAATTCGATTAATGGATGAAAATATACATATCAAGTAAGTATATTTCCTTATGTTCTAATTCTAAGTGGTAAAATAATTCCCTAACTTTATGAAAATTATTTTAAAACAAAAAAAAATATGTTTAATTTTCCAACTATGAAATCAATGACCTTTTAACCAACCACAAATTTATATTTTTATGATTGTTAACTTTCTCTTGATAATGAAATCAATCGCTCTCCATAAAAACATGATACTTAGTTTTCTTACATATCCATTTTTTTCTACATGGAATCCAAGTATGTGTTATCTCAGGTGACCTTTGTACTTTTATGTATTTCTTTTAAAGTGTATGTTTTATTGACTCTTTTTTTGATGTGGTATTTCAATGAAGTTAGCGAGTGCAATTTTAAAATTGCAGGGATAAAATTTCTAAAAGGGGGGAAGGATGTAACATCCCCAATAATGATAATAATAATTTTTCATATATATTAATATTTATGAATTATAGAGAAATTTTATCGTAAGGAGGATGTGTTTTCTAATAGTGTACTCAATACTCAATAATTACTTTCTCTAAAATCTTACCTTGCACACAAGAGAGAGTTATAATGAAAAATAATACATTATTAATATCATTATTTTAAAGAGTAGTAAACTCCTTGTAGTTGTATTATAGATAATTAATAAAACTAACTATATAATGTTTATGCATGATCTTTAAATGTTTTTACATTCAAAAAATAAATTTTATAGGCCTAAAATAAGAGTAAATACAATTTTAAGCATAAAATTACTCTAATATTTTTAAAAGGTAGTTTTACCACCTTTTAATGGAGAACCATTTTTAAATATAAATTTTGTAACTTTTATTTGTTTTATTTAAAAAAATAAACTTCTTATTTGGAATAGGGACATCAAAATTTACTTTGGCTTAAATTTTGGTATTTTTTGGATAAAATTCATATTTTAATGAATAGTGAGAAATTCAGCAATTTAATTCAAAACTACCTTTTCATCTCATTTATTTATATAGTAATATTATTATTTTAATTGGATTTAAAATATAATTAAATAATATTTTTAACATTTAATACAATTTTGGTTATTGGAGGTAATTTCACATTGAAATTTGATATAAACACATGTCAATCTTTTGCTGGTTTTTACTTTTAAAAAACATGTTTTCTCATTTTGACAACAGAAAATAATTTTAAATTAATTACTACAACTTTTGTATTTTTAATTTTGAAAAATGGATTCCATATTTCGAATAAGATTTTCCAAATTATGTAAATATTTCCCTTTTATTTTTTTACATTACGAACAGTAACTTTAGTAATTATTTTCTCCCCACGGTTAAAGGGTAAATCGGGTATATAAGGGTAAAAATAATATTATAATAATATTAAAATACACTAACACTTGAGATAATACTATTTTATTAGCTATGTCTGACCATAAAAACACTTATGAAAAATATTTTTCCTTTGGAATCCACTTGGGTGTGATTATGACACTCATAAATTTTAATTTAAAGGAAAGGAAAATATGTTGTAAACATATATCTTATTAACAAAAAAATTTAATATGGGTTTATATAAGTGATATATTCTACTAAAAAATAGTAATTATAAATATAAAAATAATTTCTACATCATGGTATTTTATTTATAATTTTTATAAATTAACTAATTAAATTTAATTGTGACACAATGATGATATAGTGATTGATTTAGTAATGAAGGAATCAAAAAAATGATATTATAAATATTAAAATAAAAATTATTTTATATAATATAGGTCATTAAAGATTTTTATAGGTTAATATGACATGTTATAAGACTATTAAATGGTTTTTTATAAGTTATCACTCTATTTAGATTTTATTTAAATTCAATAAATTAAAAAATATAAAAATTAACATAATTGATTTTTATTAAAAATAGTAATTTATTAAATTATTTAAAATTAATTAAAATATTTTAAATTCAAAAAATTTATATAATAAGATCTAAAATTTCATTAAGTGTCCAAATATGAAAATTTTACCACATATAAGTAAAATTAATAGCCTCTTAATAATTATAATGTTGTTACCCCAATTAAAATTAAAAGAGAATAATTAAGGGTAAACTGAAAAGATAAGTTTTAAAATAAAATAAATGCATGTATAAAAATTATTGGATTAGAGGATTTGGAATATTATTCATCTTAACTTCTACATAACATAATTTTTAGTCTTTTTAATTAAAAAATAAATTTCTATTAATTTATTAATTTAAGAGTTTCCAAGGGTGCTCTTTCCTTCTCCTATAAAAAGGTACCCTCTTTTAAAAAATACTCACACTTCAATAACACTTTATTTAGTCCAAGACCAGAAAAAAAACTCTTACTATTATCCCTCCCCTAATACTAGAAGCCTATCTTATGGTAGAAATCCTCACAAGGAAGCCTTTTGGTATAAACCAAAAGAAGGTACTCGATTAAGAGGTAACGCCTTATCTCGTTATTTTTAGTTTCATTTCCATTATCCACTCCCTAAAATCTTCTTATTCAATTATTAAATAACAACACAAGTACCCTAAATATAGTATTATTTTATTGTTCTATGTTTTCTATCTATATTTACACAATCATCCATTTAATGGGTAACCAACATACTGTTTCTATGTATGGAGAACTACTGCCTCACGAAAGAATGATTGTTCAATTTTTCCTACCACCTCTTATGGTGGCGATTGTGATGGACACTATTCATGTATATAATATATATTATATTTATATCTTCTCTATTGTGATTTAATTTTTATTTATAACATAACTTTATTCTTTCCATGTTGTGTAAATACGATAATTTTGTTTGAGGAAGTATGGACTATCACCCCCTCAAAGTGATATGACTCATTACCACTATACATGGAACATATAAATTATGGTTTTATTAAAAATATGATAAATAAATGAAATTAATATAATAATGGAATTATATTATACATTTATATATTATAATATTGCAAATAAATGAAAGTAGCATTCATGCGTATGTACATCCTATCGTCTCCATGATAGATGCATTTCATTTATTATCTCCAAATATTATGAATTATTATAAATAAATATATAATGGATATATATATATGTTTGATATTTAAATCCTAAATATTATTCTTGATATTATGGTATTTTTTACTAGTTATACAATTTATATCAAAACAAGTTCATTTTTTACTCATGTTCCAAATATCGACAAATGTCCGATATGAACTTAAGTAATTATATAATTTTTATAACATGGTAATTAGTGATATAAAAGAAATAATAAACATAAAAAGGTTCTAAAATAAGTATAAATTATTATATGTTTATTATTCAGTAATAACAAGGAATATATGAGACAATTCAGACTCAAGGTAAGGGAAATCTTAACTCAATCTCTATTCATTAAGTTAGATATCCATATCATTAGTTTTTTTTCAAGAATATGTGTAAATTATCACTTATTATTTTACATTAAATGTCCACATATATTGGGTGTATTTATATTTGTAACACATAATTATTTCATTGATTTATCCTTGACCTAATTATATGATCTTTGTAAGGGACTTCGTCTCAATCTTCTTTCAATGATGTATATTTGGACAATATGCACCTTTATTATCCTATAAGGTGTATATAAAACCTTTTTGACATGTTATATCAGGAAATAATATATTATCATGATATTTAAAGTTTTTATTAATGTTATTAATTATTATTTTTCATGTGTTTCTCAAGTGGAAAGGGAATCTTTAACTAAAACATCATTTTTAAAGTTTTAAAGATTTATTATTCTAAAACCATATAATTCATGTCCATATTTTAAAAATGGTTATTATTAATTTATTTATATGGACATTAATGTTTTAAAATGTTAGTTTCTTTCAAAAGTTTCAATCTGGTTTGGGACACTTTGATTCAAAAGTCTCTTTATTAAATGTTTTAAATGGTTTTTCAAATGGATTGAATATTTTAATATCTTGAAATGATTTCTTGTGATTCAAAATTACATTTAATTAGTTAAATGTTGATAATTAAAATATTTTATGTGTTTTTATTATATAATGGTACTTGGACATTTTATGGTTGGTTATGTGAAAAAACAAATACGGGTGATTACATGATAAACCAAATATGGGTGATTCAGTGATAAACAAAAGATGGGTAGTTACATTATAACGATCAATCCATTAGGTATGGAAGTCAACCGTAAGGATATTGCATTTACTGATATGTGTGGAATTCGACTCTATGGTTATTAAAGTTAAGTATGATTATGTCACATGTGACCGTTATATGTTAATGTTTCTTACTATGGGTTTTATGGTAATATTTTGGATAGAAAAAGGGTAAGAAAATGAGATTATATTTGGTAAGGTGTGTTTACTACTTCTTAAAGGTGAAAAGTATTAATTTATGATAATGTATTCATGGTTTACATGTTTTCACTAGAATAAAAGTGTTCCTTCTTTGTGTATCCCTTTTATTTTTATACTCATCCCAATTTAGAAATGTTTTTCACATGTTTTAAAGAATAAAATATTCAAGGATGGTATCAAAGAAAATTTATTCTGTTTAAACATGAAATAAAACCATGTTTCTTTTTAAAAAAATTTGTTTATAAAACAATAAGTGTCTACTTTGTAATATTTAATTTGTTATGTATGAGTTATGGCCTAATTCTCTAAAGATATAAACTTGAAAATATCCTCAATGTGAAATAATCTCAAATTATTTACTTAACTCGATATTATGTAATGTTTAAGGTTGGGGCCTTATAGTCGAATAATTCAAAGTATGACTCCTCATGTCATGCCTTAATGACCAAAATGGTGGCCCAAGTTACAATGTAACTAGGGATTCCATGCTGCAATGATCTTTGGTTAATCCCAGATATTGAAATAAAAACATGATCAAATCCCCCCATAACACCCCAATAAACTTGGTCAACTATCTTAATTTCATGATTCAAGACCCTTGTTGTGGTGTGACATAGGGTTTCATGGTCCAATACCTTAACCTATGGAAATATCCTTGGTGTAACCCAACCACTACATTGAAATGAATTAATATGATATTAAACTATGGTTTTTATTCACACTACACACTTCTACATTAAATAAAACATAGTGTTTTAAACTTGTAATGTCCAACCCATAACACCACAACATAAAAGATCCACTTCAAATATCCAAAAACACAAGAAAAATATCATGACCACACTCTTACACTATGATAAAATATATAATGGTGTGATTTATATATTCATTCTATAATGAGACTTTATACTAAAAAATAAATAAAATATTCAAAGGAAAAAATCCATATCATTACATAAACAATTACATCAAAGATTTTCATCCTAAAAATAGATACCTAATCAAATGGTTGGTGGTACTAAGATTGAATAAAACTTGTCTCAATCAAAAATATGTAATGGTTAATGCATCTATCTACTCATGTGTGACACTTAGAAGATTTTGAGGACATGGTTTAACTATAGGGAAAATTCTAGGATGTAACCAACCTCCCCACTATATAAAATATATTTAATATCCTAATAAACTATAGGGATATTTTTCTTTCCGCAAAAAATCTATAAAAATATTATTAAAATCCACTAATGAGAACATAATAAAAATTCCACACTAACTCCAGAATAGTTTTAAGGTATAATTATCTTAGAGTTTGTTTTATATTTTTACCTTCTCATTTTGCTAAAGAATATATACTGAGGTTTCTTGATCAATGTGTAAGGAAAACCAAATATTCTTTCCAAACATCTTTACAGGAATTCATAGGAACTTTTTACCCACTATTTGATATCCAATAGGTCTGTACTTACAATCAAAGGTAACTTGACCATGCTATAGTTTCTTCCTTGTGAAATATATTGACAATTACATCAAGAAATATCACAACCTCCATTAACTAGCTAGTATCATGACACTTCCTATTTGTGGCCCAATCCACCATAATTCATTATATACATCCCTGGCCATTTATATTACCTTTCTCTATTATCTTAAGGCCTAGAATAACACCCACTAAAACTAGAGAAATTAGAATCCACTACCTCTTGAGAAATATCCGTCCTATACTTTATAGAAAGAGTTATCATGATATGGGAATGTCAACAAAGGTCTCCAGGACACACCACACCAAGGGATACACCCCACTACGGAGAATACTATTTGGGATGTCCATCATGAAATTTCATAAAAACACTAAGGTAAAACCCTATATTCATGGGGAGGAGGGTTATGTGCTCCACACCTTCAGAAGAAGAGCAGAATTTAAAATGGGCCTGTGAGGATGATACGGAACTTTTTACCGAACTGTTCAATGAGGTTCATAATTTTGTTGTGGCCTCACATAGGGAAGAGGAGGAGAATAAAATATTTCTAGATTTTTATAAAGACATTGTTGATCTTGTGGTGTCCTTTCAGAATAGTAAGGAGACCGGAAACATTAACTCTAGTAAGCAGAATAGCATTGCTGATCCAGATTTTGTTCTTAGTACGTTAGGAATCACCCAATTTAATCCTGATGCTTGCATAACTAAGTCAGCTTTGGATCCTCTTTCAGTTCCTACTTTAGCTAAGAATCTTTTGGAAACAGATGCTTGCTTAGAGGCACACTCTGCTGATCAGCATGTTGCTGTTCAGTCTTGCTCAGATCCTTCTTTTAGCACTTTGTTTCCTTATAATACTATGGATGTAAAAGTTACTTCTAGTCAATCTTTACATGGATCTGTTATTTCCCTATCTACTTCAGGTAATGAAAAAGATATTGTTACTAATTTGAATTATACTGGTTGTCAAAGTGGTCAGAATAGAAGTTTTAATGATAGAATATCCACTAAATCTCAAGAGAAAGATAATATCAAGGTTTCAAATATTGATGATCTTCTTAAAGGTGTTAAAGGTTCAGAAATTCCCAAAAAGAAAGTAGGAAGACCCTCTAAGGCTATCAAAATCAAAGAGAATGTCCCAAACAAAGAGGGCTCCAAAAATGGAATTAAGTTTAAATGAAGATCTTGTATTGGAACTGTCAGGGATTGGCTAATACAAACACTATGAGATCCCTGAAATCCTTTGTTATACAGCACAGACCTATTCTTATTGGTATTTCTAAGCCCAAGAGGATTTTCTCCCCAAACATTTCTAGTCTAAACTCTCTTGGTTTTTACTTAGTAGATTATAATATTTGTTTCTCTGAAGTCAAAAGTATCTGGTTCTTGGCTCACACTTCTTTGTCTAATATGTCTTTAATTGATAATGGTGAACAACATGTGACTTGTTCCTTCAATTTCTCTGGTCTTCAACACTATTGATCTTTTGTTTA
Source organism: Viscum album (assembly GCA_963277665.1). NCBI lineage: Eukaryota > Viridiplantae > Streptophyta > Magnoliopsida > Santalales > Viscaceae > Viscum > Viscum album. Next base: position 1,661,488,687 of record OY728138.1, read on the forward strand.
TGCTAATAATAGCTATCAGGATTGTAGGAGATTATGGACGGATATTAGTGTTCTTTCTTCTATCATTTATGATCCTTGGATTATTCTTGGAGACATTAATTCAATCATTCATCCTGATGAAAAGATGGGTGATATGTTTAATTCCCTCTCCTCTAGGGATTTTAAGAATTACATAGATTCCAATGATCTACATGAAATTAATTTGGTTGGGGCTAAATTTACTTGGTACGGGAGTTTTTTAAATAGAGTTGTTGCTAGCAGAATTGACAGAGCTTTTATTAATGAAGCTTCCCTTGATTTTTGGGGATCCATCTCCTGTATAAATCTTCCTAGGATTAATTCTGATCATCATCATATACTTGATAATCTGTGTGACAAGGAATCTAGACCTCCTCTGCCCTTCAGGTTCAACAAAGCCTGGGTTAATCATCCTGATTGTGCTTCTATAGTCAAAAACACATGGAATTATATCAGCTCAAGTCATAATGTGTTTGTTTGAATTGACAAATTAAAAGTCCTTAAAAGATCTCTGAGAACATGGAGCAAAGAGAATTTTAGCCTTATTGATCAGAATATCTCTTCTCTTTAAGATTCTATTCGGAAGTTGCAAGTTCAGAATACTTTGAATAATTTTCCTAATGGGCTACGGGAGGATTCTGAGATTGTTTCTAAGCTTAATAATCTCTTGAATATGAAATATTCTCTACAAAAGGACATTTTTAAGGCTAAATGGTTAAAGGATGGTGACAGGAACACAAAATTATACAATTCTCTGCAAAGAATCAGGAAGATCTTCAAACCTCTCTCAATGATCAAGAATGGGGACCAAGTTATTGACAATGATAGGGATCTCTCAGAACATGTAATTTCTTATTTCAAGGATCTCTTTAATGGCCCTACTTTAACGAATGATCCTGTGGAGGGTATTATTCAAAAATTTATCACTTTTCAAGATAATTATAATCTAACTTCTATTCCTTCGAGCATTGAAATAAAAGAGTTTGTTTTTAGTCTCAAATCTGAAAGCTCTCTAGGTCCAGATGGTTTTAGTAACTTCTTTTTCCAAAATTACTGGGACATCATTCAATATGATGTCTGTAAGCTTGTTACTCATTTATTTAAAGGTGGGGATCTCCCTTATGGAATAAATGCTCAGTTCCTTGCGCTTATTCCTAAAACTGATAATGCTAATGAAATGCATTTGTTCAGACCTGTGGCTTTAGTCAACACTATTTTTAAAATCATATGTAAAATCCTTGACACTATAATCACAAAAATTACTGGTAAGATTGTTTCCCATAATCAATTTGGCTTTATCAAGGGAATATCTATTCAAGATTGTCTCATTACTTCCTCAGAATGTGTTAATTTGCTTAAGAAACCTACATGAGGTGGTAATATTGCTCTCAAGATTGATGTCAGAAAGGCCTTTGATACTATGAATTGGGGTTTCATTTGCAAAGTTCTTCTTATGTTTGGGTTTAATGAAGTCTTCATTGGTTGGATCAAAAACATACTTTGCTCTGCTAGGATTTCAATTCTTATTAATGGATCCCCTCGTGGTTTCTTTGATTTCTCTAGAGGGGTTAGACAAGGTGATCCTCTTTCTGCTATTATATTCTCTATAGTAGAGGATTATTTGAGTAGACTTCTTTCTATAATGGATGAGAATGGGAAGATGAAGTCTATTAATGCTGGTAGAGGTATCAATGCTCCTACTCATCTTTTATATGCAGATGAAATCATAATTTTCACTTTGGGTGATAAGAGAAATATAAAAAATATAAAAAGAGCTCTTTTACACTATGCTTCTGTTTCTGGTCAAGATATCAGCTGGGATAAATCTTATGTTTACTTTGGTAAGAACATAAGTGAGCAAAGGAAAAATTTCATTGTCAAGGACCTTAATATTAATGAAGGATCTCTTCCCTTCAATTATCTAGGAGTTCCCTTGTTTTTGGGGAATCCGAAAACTTGTTATTTCACTTAGATTGTTAGTAAGATTAGAAGGAGTCTCTCTACATGGAAAGGAAAGTCCCTTTCCATGGCTGGCAGAGTTTTCTTAGTGAAATCAGTCATTATCTCCAAGATGGTTTACTATTTTATGGTTTACAAATGGCCTATTTCGCTTATAAAAAGTTTCAATACATCCCTTAGAAACTTTATTTGGAGTGGCAGTATCTTCAAAAAAAAGTTGTCCACGGTTCCATGGTCTAAGTGTTGCAAGCCTTATGATGCCGGGGGTTTAGGTATAAAGAATCTGGTTCTCTTTAATGATTCTCTACAGGCTTCATTCCTGTGGAGGCTTTTTAACAGCAGTTCTGAGAGTTGTCACTTTCTTCGGGGGAAATTTGTTAACAGGCTAAAGATGGGGTCTCTTAATCATATTGATTCTTCTGTCTGGCCTGGTTTTAAATACATATTTTCCTCAATTGATGATCATTCTAGATGGCTAGTCTCAAAGGACTCATCTCTTAATTTCTGGAAACCTAAATGGAACGATGAACCCCTTATTGAATTGGTGAAGGATGATATGAACCTTGATCTTGATATTACCATCAAGGACCAACTTCAAGATTTGGATGGTCGTCCAATCAACATTTTGAAAATTGTAAACAATTATTGTTTCTCAAACAAGAAGGATTTCTGGGCTTGGAAGCCCGCGGCTAATGGAATTCTCAATTCTAAGGCTTTTTATGAGTTCTCCTTGAACCCTAACTTTAACAATAAATGGATGAGGAACTTGCATAAAAATTTTATTAGACCATCTCGTTCCAATTTGGTTTGGAGAATTGCTCATTGCAAGATTCCTACTGATTATTATCTTCAACGTTGTGGTATTTCTTTATGTTCTTCTTGTGTTTTCTGTCATCAACACAGAGAGGATGCTGATCATTTATTTCTCTGTTGCGCAACTGCAGCTTCAATATGGAAGTCTTTAGTGGATATTTTTGAGATTTCTCTTCCTAGTACATCCTCTATTGTTGACTTTATTCAAAGATGGAACCATATTGGTCTCTCCTCTCAATTTCTTGATTTATTTCAAGTTGCTGCTTCTTAATTGTTGCATTTTCTCTGGTTCTCTAGGAATCAAATTCTTCATGAAAATAAAACCTTCTCGGTCTCCCTTACTCTTTCACACGTACTTGCTGAGATATGTGTGGCTGGCCTGCCTAAGAAGCATTATTGTGATAATTCCATTCATGATTTCACTATTCTTAAAAGAATTTGTATCAAATGTAATTTTAAACCCTCTGTTGGCACTTTTGAAGTTTTATGGAAACAGTGTTTTGTTGGTTGGTTGAAAGTTAACTCAGACGGTGCTTCGAAAGGAAATCCTGGTCCTTCTAGTTATGGTGCCATTTTCAGAGATCATAAAGGAATGGTGGTGGGTTGCTTTTACGGTTCTTGTGGAATTATTTCTTCAATTGAAGCTGAGATGATGGGAATCATCGTTTCTGTGGAGTAGGCCAAAAAATATGGCTGGAATAATATTTGGCTTGAGAGTGATTCGACTAGGATTGTCTCTGCTATTAGGGATGGTTCTTGTCACCTTTCCTGGAAGCTTAAAAATCGATGGATTAATTGTTTAGATTACCTTTCTTCTATGAATCATATTATTACTCATGTTTATAGGGAAGCTAACTCTTTCGCATATGGTTTGGCTAACAAAGGAGCTGAAGGGGATGTCTTCATTTGGTTTGACAAACTTCCTAATGCTTTTTCACACCTCTTGAAAAGGGATCTGGACAGAGCTCCCCTTTTTAGGATCATCTCTTGATCAGGTTCTTTCCTGTTTGTGTTGTAGTAGCTTTCTCTTGCTTTTCTCAGTTCTGTTTGGTTTTTATCTTGTGTTCCTTTTATGCTTTTCAGACTTGGGAATTTATTGTCTCTTTGAACTCTATTTTGTTACTTCTTTTTCTGAACTATTTGTTCTGTTTATATATTTTTATTCTGCTTCATTATAATTCATTTTCCTCTTTATATGGTTATTTTGAGGTTCCGGGTGAGGCTTTAAAGGTTGGATTTGACCCTGATGGGCTTATCCTCAGGAGCAGCAAAGGCGCCGCTTGTTGGTTTTGTCCTGAGGTTTCGGTTTCGGCTTTTAAAGAGTAGGCATGTCTATTTCTGATGCTGGAGATGGATGAATAGGTCAGAATAAGGAATGAAGAGTCATCATTTTGATCTTCATCCCTAGTTGAGAAGGAATATTGCTCTCGGAATTTCCAGCCGGACAGCATTGCCTGGATATTTCCTCAGGAGGGATTCCCTCATCCAGTTTTCGGCGCTTGTTTAAGTTTAGGACGTTGGTTCTGGTTTTCATTTTTTTTTGTTCTTTGGTACTCCTCTCCTGTTTCTCTGTTTTCATTTTATATAGAAGCCTTTCCACCTCAATCCTTTTTAAAAACATTCTTCATTAGTACTTATAATGGGATGAAATTTAGAAGGTATATAAAGGAATAAATTCATCATAAATAATAATTCTAGAAGGATAGTTGGTTCACGTATTTTGAAGGTCTATAAGTGGGTGTAATTTGGATTTAAATATTTGGATGAATTTTCCCATTAGCACTTGTAACCTCTTATAACCCTAGCATCTCCTCCCCACTATAAAAGTATATTTTTTCCCTTTTAGTGGGTTTTTTCCATTGAATATGAGATTAATGGTAAATTTAAAGTGTTTTCACTCCATTTATCCAATTATTTCAATAGGTAGAGCTCTTGAAACATATATTCTTTCATCAAAGCCTTCTTTATCTTCACATTGTAATTTTTGTGTTTTTTATAATAATCAATACATTTCTCTATCATTTCATCTTTTATATTTAATATTATTATTCTTTGATTTAATTATTTTGGCTATAAATTTGTATTTTAAATGATATTGGGTTATACCCTTTCTATACCTTTGCACACACAAAAGTTTCACCACCAATGGAAGAGTAGTTTTTTTGAGTAATCAGTTTAATTCTAACCTTATTCACTTTTTTTAATCAATTAGCTAATATGATTCAATTAATTTGATATATGAATTTATTTTTTTACTTAAAATAAAATAATCATGAAATTTAACAATTAACACAAATCATGCGAGGTTGTTTAATTTGTGAATTATAAGAGCACAATGTTAATCAATAAAATAAAACAATATAGAATAAATTTATAGGATTAAAATATAATAGTTAAACTCAATAAATTCTAACTTATAGTATGAATATGATCTCTAATTCAATACTCGCCCTAATATAGACTTAAAATTATAATAAAGTAGGGTGTTATGATTGCCTGATCTGAAGATATCTTCGGGCTTAATTCATTTCATGTTTTTGTTTGAGGTAAATTATCATAGGGTTTAGGGGTTAAAAAATTATGGTATCATAATTAAGTGGATTTTAATTTTAATGATAATTATTAATACATAATATAATAGGTAAAGTTATATTGATTACTCCTTAAAAAAATATCTTTTAAAAATATTATCATTGTGTTTTATCAGTAAAATTTGAAAAAAAAATACAATATTATTCTAATATACATCTTCTTCTGTTATAAACATAGAAAAAAACCCCAATCATTTTTTTAGTGTGTATATTTTATTTTTATTTAAAAATAATATTAATATGTTGTTTCAAGCACTTACTCCTTTGATAATGGCCTTTATCATCCACTATATTTTACTAAAGTACTAAGAATTACACATCATTTGAGAACTCTCATGAAAAAATATTTCAAATTGGAATTGTTTTTCGGAAGAAAAATATTTTATTCAAATAATTAGAGCTATTTTTTTATTTTATTTCATTTTAATATTATCTTTTTATTCTTTCTTCTTCCAATTTATCAATTTTTTCTTTTTTAACATCAATTAAAACTTCTTATCTTTTTATTAGGTCATTTTTATTCATTTCATTTCTCTTTGATTATAAACATGATATACTCTCAAGTATCTCTTTGATATTGAATTTGAGATTGAACACAGTATTAGGTATTGAATTAAAGAGTCTCGGTCTATGAGAAGTTTCAAAATTCACCTTGTTGGGTAATTCATCTATAATAGGGACATTGAAATTAGAATCACTAGTGAATCAATCATAAACTAGAAACAATGAATAAAATTAATAAAAATAAAATTAATAGAACCATTCAAGAATTGGATACACTAGAAATTAATTATAAAATAACATGTATTATATACAAAAATCTAGAATATGACTTTGAATTAAAATATGGATTGATACTCCTTATTTAGAAATTTAATGTCTTCTTTAAAATGGATCCAAAAAAACATCTAAAATAATTTAATGTGGTTTTATAAACCCAAAAACCAAGGAATATATCAAAATAAAAAATAAAACTAAGAGAATTTCCATTCTAATTTAATAGAAATGAAAAAAAATGGATGTATTATTTATAACCTAAATAAGTACCATGTTGTAATGATTTGAAATATCTTTTCTTGCTGATATTATTTCTAGTATTAAGGACCACTGTCATCCAAAAAGAGATCACAGGGATCAAGCAAACACAAATGGAGTGAAATCTTCCTTCATCACCAAATTATTGATAGACTCCTCATATAGTACTTCTATTAAGTCCTCACACCAATGGAGAGGATAATGGTATATGTCACATATGGAGGGGCATTGGTCGATAAAACAATAGTATTTGTACCTACATTTATTGAATAGATGGCACAAAACTCCCAACAATTTATAACTTGAGGTACACCACATGTTAGAGGAGAACATCTAGTAAGTCCATATTCTCTTTAAAATCAGTTAATTGACACTAAGTTTGATGAATTGACCACTATAGTGAGACATATTTCTTTGGATTAAAAGAAATCCCAATACACTCCTATGAGGCCTTGTGGAATTTTCAATGAAATAGACAACCCTACTGACTATATCCTCTAATTATAAGAGACATGGTATTATGTAGATTTATTCCCTAGGAGACCTTATCAATGGAAAAAATAACCACATTCCAAGAATAAGTATGATTTCTACACACCAACATATAAAAAAGGGTGGAAAGATCACTTAGAAATGATTTATTTCTCTAGATAACAATAAAGGTCCCCTTTTCAATAAAATTTCTCTCAGCCTCAGCTATACCAATAAGTATTTCAACAAACCCAAAAGTGATTTGATGCCCAAGAATCAACATGTCATTAACAATAACATAATTCTCAACCAAATTTATCTTTTATTATAGATGACCTTTTGAAATAAATTTTTCTTAATCAACAGAATGAGGTAAAGAGTCACGGTTTGGAGTTGAGGGAGTTGAAGATGATAATGAAAGAGATTACCCCCATAATCTGTGAATTAATAAGTAATAAATCCATAAATATTCTTTCCCATCCTAATATAAATATAAATGGGAATTTAAGTTCCATGGAATTGATAAGTGGGAAGAAAATGACTAATACATATTTATATGTCATTCCCTTGGGATTGACCATAGCTTTGAAAAATCCCCATTCATGACCAACTAATTAGAAGCCAAAGCTTAAAGACAATGGTAAGTAAAATATTGATGATATTCTTCCTAAACCCCTTTATATTTCTAAAAAGATTTGTTATATTCCAGAATATGGATGAATTGTCAATAAAAAAGAGGTTTTGGATACATTCAAGAACATTGAGATCAACATCCTTCTACTTTAAGTAATCGATAATATTACAATTTATGTCACGTTTTTTAAAGAACTATATACAAATAGAAGAGGGATAAAGGTAAATGAGTGGTTCAACCTTTGTAGAAATGTCTATGTACTAATCACATCTACATTAATGATTCTTATAAAGTGTAAGGACCACAAAACATTCACCATACTATGCACCAGAAGGGAGTTACATTTCTCTAATGCTTTATGTTATTTATGTGCCTCCATTAATTTCATGCCTCACTCTATTTTCTATTCCTTATAATTTGTTGATATGAATTTGAAGATGTTGTCAAAGTATTTAGAAAATAGGGTTGCAACATATCTAATGGGAGTCGTTGTGGATTACCTTGTTTCGGTGATATATATGATATTTCCATTAGATATATCAGTGTCGAATATGAACAAAGATAAGGAAATTTCCCATGATCAAATCATTCATGGTAGGCCATTCCTAAAATAATACAATACATTCATTAATTTCCATAAGGGTACTCTTTCTACGGAGTTTATATACAAGATCATACAATTTATTATTTTTCACTTTATAAAGTACCCCTCATAGGATAACTTTTCTTTATTTATCTCCCATTAAATCCATATTAAATTACTCTCCAATTTTTATTTTCAATATTTTCTAAATGGGTATTATTCCATGATTATATATATTTTGAGTATTGGTTCTAGTTTTATATTCCAAATACTTTCACACATATTTCTCATGATCAAACCAAACTTATTTTTAATTATTTTTCTGATTCTAAACATTTACTTTATAATCATTACATGGTTATTGATTTTTCAAATGGATTTGATATATTATTCATAGATTTTGATTATTTATATTCAGACCCCAATATTCATTAGGAATATATATTAATTCACACATCATTTATATCAATTTATATTCCACCAAAAATAGAACTCAAACCATTTCCACCAAACTTAAAATATTTATACTTAATGAATGATTAAAAATTTTCTTATAATAATAGATAATAATATAATTCCTGAATAATAAAAAAGAATTATAAATTTTTTAACTAACAATACTAAGGAAATTATGTGGAACATAGTGGATATTCTAGGTATTACCCCTTCTGTTTGTATAAATTGGATTGTTTTGGAGGATGGGGCTAAAACAGTTTAGAAACCCTAGAGGATCCTTAACCAAGAATTATTTGATCATGGGAAATAATTTAAAATCTAAATAAACTCTAATTCCAAAATATGAAAAATGAGTCTTGGTGTTATGTATGGGATGATCTCTACCTTTGGTGCATGTGTGGTGACCAAGTTATTAGGATGTGTATTTTTGATCTTGAGTTTCAGTTTGTTCTTTATTTGTTCATAAACATTATTATGGTGGAAACTTTAGACCCTAATAGAAAACTAGAAAATTATTAAAATCTATATTATATTGGCCATGTTTGTTCCATGATGTCCATGTGTTTTGTAAGTTAAGAACACACTACCAACACACTAGTAGCATTTCGAGAGAGACATGAGGTGCCTCAATATCCTATATTATTTTATGATATTTTTAATGTATGCATCAATTTTATGGGTGTATTTCTTAGATAATTTTTTTTCTTTAATATCCTTGTTTCTATTGATTATTCAATAAAATGGGTGAAGGCTAAGGCCACTCGGACAGGTGATCCTTATGTTATTTATGATTTTGTTTGGGAAAAAAATTTAGGATTGGAATAACATTGTTTATCATCTTTGAACAAGGGTCACATTTTTTCAATAATAATTTGGATTTCATCCATCAAAATTATGGGGTGACAAGAAAATTCTACTCTGTACTCCCCCCCCCCAAAATGATCAAGTCAAAGTTTAAAAATGGGAGTTAAAGAAAATATTGGATAAAACCATGAAAATAAATATAATAGATTACATAAAGTGCTTATATGATGCACTTTGGGATTATAAGATAGTGAATAATACTCCCATAAACACATCCCCATTTTAGATTATTTTGAGGAAATATTTTCATCTCCACATGGAAATCAATCATTGTGAATTTTGGACGATAAAGAAGTGAAACATAGATTTATCAAAAATATGAGATCAAAGGAAGATATAACATTAAGAGCTTCAGGATATTATATTATCATAGTATTAGAAATAAATACTATATAAAGAGTGAAAAAAAGATAACTCATAATAATATGATCCAAAAGAGAGAGTTTTAGGAGGGAGACAAAGTTCATATTTACTGTTTGTGATTAAAGTTCACTCCTAGTAAGTTTTATTCCATATGCTTAGGTCCTTTTTTTATATCTTACATTTTTATTTATGATGTAATAGATAACAACCAATAGAAAACATAAATGATCTTTATAGCAATGGGTATTAGTCAAAGAAATACATTAAGGGGCTTCTCATACATGTATTCGATTTCATCACACTACATAACCCCATCATTACTTGAAAACATCAGACTATCCCTAACCCTATAACTTTTATATTATTTTCCTTATTTAAAATTTTATATTTAAAGTGAATACATCAACTCATAGGTATAAATTGAGGCCAATTTAATATTTTAAGCATGGAGTAGACAATAACATTTTGGGACAGGATCTTTAGGATTTACATTTTTGTATTTTATTCTTGTATTTTGTGTTTTTTCTAAAAAAATGAAAAAGTATCATTCTCTTTTACATGTGAAAAATTTGTAAATTCATGTTTAATTTATCAAAATTCTGTTTTATTTGTTAATAATAAGAAATATAACATCATTATGGGTTTATTTTTATAAAAATGGAAGTATTTGATGATAAAATTAGTTGTTTCATTATAAAACCATTTTTATTTTGACACTTTTCTTTGTGATATTTTTTCATGGTAAATTATTTCTTTTATTTATCAACATAACTTTACATTAAACCATATCTTGTGATATTTTTCTTAATAAATTTATTGAATAGTCATGCTAGGTATTTTTTGAGCTTATATTAATAGTTGATCGATACCTTCATTACCCTTCAATCAATTTCATTTTTGTATCAAATTAACCTATGTGCGTGTAACTGATATACAACTATTTTACTCTCTTAAAAAAAATAAAAAAAATTATCTTAATAAAGAAGAGAGTGGTGAAATTTATAACATGTGGGGATCTCTAGGTTTGGAGTTTAATATTTGAGTTTCGAGTATTCTTAAGTGAGGAGGATTTGAAATTTTATTGTGAAGGAATTTAGAACAAGTTAAGTGGAATAAAATTAGGTAAGAAGAAAGGTTTAACTAGACCTAAATATATTGAATCAATAGTGTAGTTATGATATTGAAATGGTTGACACACACGCGCACACATGGGTAATTAATGGCATAGTAGACCCATTATTTGTTTTGCAACGATTAGTTTTATTAATCTCACTGGATTTTATTTTCAAACAATTTATGAGATAATTAATTTAAAATTTATTGATATTGAATTTTTGATGAGATACTTACTTTTCCATTATTTCCACTATGTATTGGTAAATATCAACATGCATATATTATCACAATTCTATGATATATAAGACATGTGACTTTCCTCGGAGTTCTAAAGGGTATGTTTAGATGAGTGGGTAAAACATATTTTTATTAAATATTTTATTGGTAATAAATTACATAATTTCCTCAAATTATGTTAAATATGTTTATTTATATAATATTTTGGATTAGATTATACATTTTCAAATTAGATGAAAATTCAAGTTTTGACCCTTTAAAGTGAATGATTGTATTTTGTTCATAAATATTATTCTATGGATTATTTTAAATTATAATTTCATAAAATAATTCATCACTCAATGGGATTCAAATTTCAATTATAAAATATGAGTTAGACCTTGAATTGTTTTTGAGTATATGGTATATTAAGTCAAATCTAGACTGGACTGATCAGACTGAAAACTACTTCGCCATTTAAAACATAACATATTTATTTTGTATTGTATTGGGATAATATTTTTACAGTATATTTAAGAACCAATTACTTTAAAATCATCATTATATAAAGATAGCTTTTTTACAATTTTTTAATGTCAAAAAGTCATTGAATGTTATATTAAAATATTTTGATGGATTTTCCCATTCACACTTGTAAACTCTTGAAACCCTAGCCTCTCATACCCTATATAAATGCATGTGTTTTCTCCTTTAGAGGGGGTTTTATTTGAATTGTGTGATTTAGGTAATAGGGGATGTTTTTTAACTCCATTTCTCTAATAATTTCAATAGGGGTAGCTCTTGAATCAAGGAACCCTTTTTCAAATCATTTTTCTTCTTATTCTTCATGTTGTAATGTTTATGTATTTACAATAAACTCTCTATTTATCTTCCATTTATTATACTATTTTTAATTAAATTATTCTTTTATTTAATATTTTTTTTGGAAATAAGGATTATAAATGATATTGGGTTATACCCATTCAAGACCTTTTCACATGAAAAATGTTCTATGATGATTACACCACCCAGGGAAGAGTATTTTCTCTTAATAATCGATCTAATTATCCTGTTATTTAGTTATTTATTTTGAATTAGTGTGATATTATAATTCACTTAATATGATCTACAAAATTTTTTTGACTTAAAAAAATCAAGAAATTAAACAATTAACCAAAAAACATGTGAGGTCGAGTAATGTTTGAATTTTGAGAGCACAATCTTAATGAGTAAAAACGATATGGGCAAAATATGTAGTGTTAAAATATAATCCATAAAATTAATCCATTCACACTTAAAGTATGGATATTATCCCAAATTCATCATTTAATACAAGATATACTTGGAATGAAAATAAAATTTGGGTGCTATGATTGTTTGTTCTGAATACAACCTAAGATTTAATTCATTTAAAATTTATGGTTGGGGAAAATTATCATAGGGTTTAGGGATTAAAAAATTATTAGGTCATAATTAAGAATGTTTTAATTTTAATGATAATGATTAATAATTAAGTGCAATAGTAGAAATATATTGATTATGAATTCTAAAAATACCTTCTAAAAACATCTTCTCAATATTTTGTATCAATAAAATTTCAAAAGGAATAAAAATACAATCATATTCCAACATACATATTCTTGTATTATAAACTTGAAACAACCCCCACCCCCACATTATTTTTAGTAGTGAGATTCTTTTATTTTTTTTCAAAATACCTTTAATTTTTTTTAAATACTTCCTCCTTAGAGAATGACCTTGTTTAGTCACTCTGTTCCACCTAAGTACTAAATATTACACATCATTTGAGAGATCCCATGATAATACATTTCATTTACGCCTAACCATAGACATCTATTGTGCGCATATTCCCACAACTTTGACCATGATCACCCCATGATTGATAAGACCTAATTGAAGGTGGTAAGTGTGGGAGTGGATCAATGCCTCATTTATCCCCAACTGCTCTCACACTAAGGGGTATTCCACCAAAAAACTCCTAGGTATGTGACTAACCCTATAATAGTGAGGTCCCTGATTTGAACTCTATCCTCCACATAGAGGTACATTCATGAAATAGAACTACCTATTTCTCTAATAAATTATATATCATACTATTGTAGAAAATTTTTCCCTCTTCTAAGAATACTCATCTACCAATACTTCATTGGGGGACTCTAAAATATGTAGTGTTACATGAAATCACAACCTCAACTAAAAAATATCCCTCAAAAGGCTCTATCTCAAATGTTGAGATAAAATAATTCTAATATGAAACAAATCCATGGAACACATCATTATGACCATCGGATATTAAATATACATGGTCATATTCATACTACCTTGTGTATGGTGTATCACCCTATAATAATAATTTATCCTAAAAAAGATCTCAAATTCAAACCATGGTAGAGAAATATCTTCTTGAGTTCAATAAAAACATCATCTACTAATAGCTTGTTTTTTCATGTAGGGATCTCAATGGAAGAAACACCATCAGGTTAAATAGATTCTAAAACATATCAATATTTGAGTCTTAGAATGCATCCAATCCTCTATCAACAAATTATCAGGATATCCTCATAAACCCATAATTATTTTTTCTTCTAAACACAAGAAACGTAATCGACCTATAGATAATATCATCCAACTCAGTGGGGACTACCATAATCTCTAAGATAAGTTTTTTAATAACCATAAAGTGGATATAAATTTCCTAACATCATGCTGAAACGATATATTTCTATAAAGTCTCAGAAACAATTCCTCATCTATCACCGACTAGTTGTGGGTGTTCCAACTAGAGACACAAGATTTTATTAAACATGCCTCTACATACAAGTTGTTTATCTATACATAACACACTTAATTTTTTTTGATAAACACACAAGTATTAGAGAATATATGGATGATTCGACATGAAGAAGAAATGAAAGATTATAAATAACCATTATATGATTAATTTACCAAACTTATTGTAACCATTAAACTTTGACTTAGTCTTTTAGGTCACCTAACAGGTTATTAAAGTCTTTGTGAAGTGATACATTAGCTACAACACATACACTAGTGTCCTTGTTCTGATAACTAAACTCAATATTTCATTAACATAATAGCCCTAAATTCACAAACTAGTCCTTACATGACTGAAAAATCCAAAATCTTTCCATTTGACTCAACCACTCTAATACCACTATGACATGACCCAACCCACTAGGGCCCCTCCCATGTTATAAGTGAATGGAGTGTTCCACATTAATCATACCTTCAATAAGTCAATGTATGTGAATATCATTGAGTATGCATAACACACAACATGGTAGTAATTATCCTATATCAACTTATTATAAAAATATATCTCTACTGTATAAAATAATTAGCGACACTGGTATTATATATAAACACAAATTATCTATATATATTTCATGCATGTGTCATCACATGGTAAGTACAAAACCACATCAGAAAAAATAATAGAAACTATATATATGATGAAATATCTATATCTGGTAGTCAGGATATATTATAAATCTCATTCATATTATGTGAACTCATGTATCAATATCTAATCTCAATAGTCACCCCCACCATCATGAACCACTACGCTCCACCTATCATCACCATGATTCACCATGCATCATATCCAAACATTCCACACCATCTTAATTACCGCTAAATACACCTCTAAACTACACAATGTCTATACATACACAACTCATTTAGGACTAAATCCCACCTAGGTGTGAGTATAAACATATTAATTAGGCCTCCTTGAAACCACAAAACAAGGACAAAACAACATGTCATCTCAAGAATCTGGAATAAGAGAGGAACTTATAAGAAAGAAATTTATATATACTCTATTAATAGAAGTATCAAGGGTACAGGTAATTCCCTATAATCTCAGCTATAACACATAAAGGATCATATCACACAAGAAACTAGGAATTTTGAAAATACCAAAATACTTACTAATTCTAAAGTCAATAGCCTAGATACAAGTCTTATCTCAAAGGAAACTAAGGGGTGCATGAGGGATCACAAGACATAAAGTGTTTGAATAACCTAACCAATTTAATATCAATATTTATATCAAAACCCATAAAAATGAGGTCTTGATAATCACTAAATTATCTATGTCATCCATGGGATTAAAACAATATAACATCCACAAATATCATGCCTCTAATTTAAAAACATACTAGGGAATCTAAGATATTAAATAGAGTCTTGATCTACACAACCCATATATTGATGGATCGGCACCCGCAGGCTACCCAAAATCACCTTATATAAATAATGACTGGTTTCCCACACCTTTTTGAATTATATGACTCAATAAAGGGAGTACAAAATAATGATATATGACCCACACCACTTTGATAAATGAACATAAAATGAGGGAGTACCTAACTCCATGGATAAGAGAACTATGTATTGAGAATTATAGGAATCCAGTCTACTTAGATAGACTACCCATGTAATCTCACTGAGTATATAACAGGGGACATGTGACTCACTAATGTAAACATTTCAATCGAGGGATTACTAAACATTGATGGAGGAACTGCACCTCGCTAAGCATTATGTGTCAAATGAGGGAGAACCAAACTCTATGGATAGATAACTTGTTCTCTGAGTACATAAGGGAGTAACAAACTTTATTAGTTTTGGGTGGGGACCCACACCTCATTGGTGTCGAGGGAGTATTACCCCCATGCTGATTTGTAGGAACATTAACCCAAGTATATGGGGGAGTACCAACCTCTATGAAGAATATGAGGGGCGTGTGCCCTATATTATATGATTTCATGGGAAAACCTAACCCATGTCCACTCTGATTATCTCAATCATACCATGTTATCATCCCTATGGAGCCAAATCCTATACATAAACAAAACATGATGTAAATTTCATTGGGTGGTCTATAGGATCACAAAATCATTCTATACATAGGAAAAATAATAGGATTTTCCATATCCTTATCATAATAAAAAATATAAAAAAAATATATATAAATTTCCATGAAGGGATCATGCTAATTCATTCTCTATAAGAATAAACATAGTCATGGTGTGAGATATCCTATCATACCTCAATCCTTGAATTTTTTTTATGCCACAATTAAAATTCATCATGCTGAAACTGGTCTCTACTATCCTCCTCCTCATGTCATAATATAAATGTTTATGTTTCATTTACCTACTTAATTCCATTTTCAGATCTGTTGCATCCCATCTCACCTCATATAGGATTAAATTAATAATTCGCAATATTCAAATAAGAATAAATGAAATATAATCATATGAACCACTAGTAGAGGGTGTTCATGGTGCAATAGATATTAATATAGCATGATCCTATATGAGACCCTAAAATCGTGAAAAAAATTCTACACTATAATCTAATACCATACAACATAGTATCACTACTCTCACTACTTTTATATTATTATATTGTCCCTTCACTATGCCTCCAATGTCAAGTACAATTTCCCCAACCCACTATTATATGGTTTGGTGGATTCTACTTCATCAAACTATGATAAGAAGAGAAAGTGATTTGATATAAATATTCATAAAGGATGTCGATTATCAAAAAATTATCAATAAGGATACATCTACAAAAGGGTAACTAACATAGCGATCAAAAGGTCACTTCAGAGTAGTGAAATAATATGGAAATTATGATGCAATAGTAGGTAGAATAACAATAATATAACATAATAATGGAGAATGATATGATAAAATATTCCCAAATCAGATATCATTTATAAATGTTGCATTTAACCATCATCTATTACATCCAAGCTATCACCATATGATTATAATCAACCAATAGATCATACCAGATTCCTAGGGATAAAAAAACCTCACCACCATAGGATGCGAGGTTGAGGGAGGAAAAGAAAAATCCAAGGTAGAGAGGTTTCAATCATTATTTATAAATAAACCCATGGTGGACACTTCACATTGTTAATATTTATGTCACCCCACAATGCTAAGAAGCCATTACCAAGTCATAACTCAACTAATACGTGTATGTCATAATGGAATACTGTCAATTTAGGATCTAAAAATTATGGTGCAATTAAATACCAATGTAACTCCCCAGAAATCCTGACCAAAACTCTTAAATTTATCCATCTCTACCCCTTTTATGGAATGACATGTGGTATCATGGTGTAATCCCTTAACCTTTAAAAACTCACATGGCACAACCCAACCACCATGATGTTTCACCTCTATGAGAGATTAAACCAAGGTGTCCACTCACTCCTCGCACTCATGCATGAGATAAAACCAATGGAGCTCAAATCCTCATGTCACATCCCATAACACCACATTGAAACAAATCAACTTTGAATATATAGAAACAAAATAAAATTCTGATGGAAACACTCTCATCTAACAATAAACCTTTTAATTATGGAAATTATAATGCCATTCCTCAAGGAGACATCATAACTCAAAATAATATAAAGGATTCAAAGGAAAAAAATAAAGTTATTACCATAACTCTAATACTTAATATATATAAAATATACTCAATATATAAATTCAATATTATAATTTTATAACAAACTGATGTCAAGTTTGAGAAAAATAAATATATAAATAATTTATATACATGAATAATTAAATATAAATCTCTTAAATAAATGAAAAATTAAATTATTTAACATGTGATAAACAAATATAGAAAAAAAATTACAAAAACCAATTTTAATATAGTTTAAAGTTTCATGAACTATGTTCAAGACCATTGGTTCCACTATTTCTAATTCTTTCTACCAAAACCATTGTTTCATTATTTCTCTTCAAATGGACCTATGACTTCCACATAAAGCGCGACTATCCATCAGTATGATTTGGGTGAGCTTTCCTAATATACATTTACCTTTTCAAATACATCGATCACTATGATTATAGGGAACCTCATAGGTTGGTTATTTTGGTCTGATAGCTAAACCAAATATCTTTTCCATAATGTTAATACTTATGCTTGTGTGAAAATCGATGCCTCAAGAATACATCCTGGTCCTGTTTCGATAATAGTAGGAGAAGAGTTTTGTTATAGGCAACAAGTTTTTTATGAATTGTGGGTTGATTTATATTCAGTTTTTATGTGAATGGGTTACTTATCATCAGTCTACAGGAATGGGTTTAGACATTCGGATAAGTAAATTGGTTTGGAAATTGTAGGCAGTGGCAAGGCTTCTGCAACCAGTGTTGTTGTTGGTTCCTCCGATCAGGGGTATGTGGATGAGGAGATGGCAGAGAAGGAAACCCAGAGTGAATCTTAGAAAGAAAATACTCTAGTGATAGACATATTTAGTCGGTTGAGGAAGGAATTGGATTATCCTCAGCCTTCTATGAAATCATCTTCCACGCAAAGGAGCCCAAATATGGTAAAAAAGGCTAATTATGATATGGAGTCTCAAATGGTAGATTTTGGAGATCCCAAACTCCCTTAGGACATCATATTCGGAGGTGGTGTGCCTAGGGAGTGGTATGAGTGATAGAGGCCATGAAATGGTTTCCAATGAACCTTTGGAGGGTAATTTTATAGGTTATAATGTCTTGAGCAGTGATTTAGGGGATGAAGACTTAATCAGGACATGTCCTAGTAGGGAAGTGGCAACCATTTAGTTGGGTAATCTATTTGAATGATTTTCGATTGATGATCTTATTCACGAGTACAAGGATGATCCAATCAGTCCCTCCATGGATGTCCAGAAGTTCTTTGGGGTGAGTCCAGTGTAGAAAAAAAAGGAGTAGGTTCTAGGAGATAGGCCTCTAAGCCCGAGGACAAATAAGAGCTGGAAGGGAATCTGTAAAAAGAGGACGGATTAATACTTTTTTCAACTTCCAATAGACACAGTCAGTAAAGAAGTTGAAACAAAAACAAATAGACAGTGATATAGCTTGTCAGTAGTGGAAGGTAGGTTATTTTCTTGATCAATCACTAGAATTTCTTATAATCTCAAAAGAAAAAGAGGATGAACAGGTTCTGACACTCAATGATACTGAAGAGGAAGCTTCTAGAATGATGGAGAGGTTATTAAGGGTGACTCTCAATGAAGAACTATATACCTGGATCAACAATTAGGACTTGATTCTTGTTTGGGGATTTAATAATTGGAGGTTTGGCCTTGAGGAGTACATTTAGTCATAGGACAAATTGGGATCTCAATTTGAATATATTCTAATGGATGAACCATACACCCAGGAAACCAATATCTCTTGGAAATTGTTTAGTGAGATTAAATCGGGTAGGCTAAAATTTTCCTTTAATGGATCTGTTATTTATTTTTTGTGGTTTAACACATATTTTCTCACTTTTACTATAAAAGTGTTTATATAATAAAAAATTAATTTTCAGTCCAATGAGCATGTTGGTCATGTTGGGAATCTAGATGTTTCTTTATCTTTATTATTTTAGGCCATGAGGGAATATTATTCTTGTCACATAAGGTAAAGGTGAGTCTATATTTTAGATTCATGCATAATGTATATTTTATCTTCCTTGTGAAAATTTAGGAGGGAATGTTGTGCTCATCACACAAGTAATCTCATGCTCATAAGATGAGGAATATTGTACTTGAAAAATAAAGCACCATTTTCTAATCACATAATAAATCTCATGCTTGTCACATAAGGCATCTCGTGCTCATCATATGAGCTATCCAATACTCATCATGCAAGGAATCGTAGGCTCATCACCTAAGATATCCTATTCTCATAGTATAATAAAAAGATAGTTTTTTGATACATTAGTAATATGGGTCATAGTATACCCATCAAAAAGGTAATATTATGCACATAATATAAGTAAAGAAAGATTCCTCTTATTCTTATCACATAAGGGTGGATGATTTTATTATGCTCATTACATAAGGGATATTAATCCTCTTATACTCATCAAATAAAGGAGGTTAATCATTTTATGCTCATCTCATAATCTCAATCATATTTTAACATCTATTAGAGATACACAAGGTTTAAATTGTATGTTGGGACACTTATGGTTTAAATTCTACATGGTTTAAAGTCTAGTGTGTACCATAGTTTTTTTTGGGATATTGGGATTGAACATAGAGGGAGATCTCAACATATCTAACTAGAATATAAATCAAAACCCATATATTTGGGATTGGAAAATTTTAAGATCATGTCACCATATTTTTCCATGAATTTTAACTTCGTGTATTAAAGATACTTGTTTCATAAAAGGGATGAAAACAAGGGATGGAATGAGGCTATGCATTAAGTTTCATGTTCTGGTAAAACCTTGAAAATGTATTATGTGAAGGTACATTATAGGGATTACACTAAATATAAGTCCTTATTTGGGGAATGTTTAATTGATTAAACCAAGTATAGGATCATTAATTGGGATATATTTTGGTTTTACATATGTTATTAGTCCCATATATTTCTCAAAAATCTAGAATGGATATGTGTGGGTCCAAATGAAAATGATGCCTAATAGGCCACAATTCTGATTGTGTGTATAGAGTTTTCATGGTCCAATTTGAATTGGGTGGATGTGGGAACTTTGTTCCATCAAATTACCTTAAATATTTATTCACTAATTAGGTATCAAATGGTTCGGTATTACATTGGTTTTTTCAATATTATGGTTACATAAGACATTGACTTGTGTGGGGTATAGTTTCTTTTAACAAGAAGTTTACTTCATGGATAAAGGGGTTGAAAAAATAGTATCGAGCACTTTCTAATTCATTAAAGGTCTTATACAATTGAATTCTCATAATAGTCTCAAATGAAATACTCCATTGTGGTTTTTTGGAATATGTGAGGTGTGAAAGTTGAGGTTGTGCAATGTGAGAGCTCTAGCCTCCCTTGAAATCCAAAATACAAAATTTAAGCCCCTAAAAGGGAGATATTATGGTTATTTATAGTCCTTTATATCATGGAACAAAGTGGGTCATAAAAGACATGTGAGTTCCTAAAAATATGAATTTTCATGGCACCTTAAGTTTTGGATTCGTGGAATATTTTTTGTGAGTGAAACCTATATTTTCATAGTGCCCTAAATATGGGAATTCACAAGTTGGGAGTTCCACAATACGTTGGAAAAAATCCCTACAAAATATTTTATTAATAGTTCATCCTTTAATATTATTGAATTTATTATTATTTATTAACAAATTACCCCTCAGCATCCCATTATTTGGTCCAATGAGGAATAGGAGGATCAAATTTTGAGGCAAATACTGATGTTTAGGAATTTTATCCTTAGGTATTAGACAACTAAGGTCACCAATTTTCCCATAAATAGCTGTTGGGACCACAAAAAAAATCATGGAAATTGATTCATTCATTTCATTTCATGGAACTCTTCTCTTGCTTGAGAATCTTGTAACTGATCCCTTTGCTTTCATGTGGATTCATTATTTACATGAATAATTCTTTTATAATTTCTTGTTATGAGAATAAAACCTAATAAAATTTTAGTTCAGTACATGAAAAAAGGGTCTTATGTAAATTTTACATATCTAAATTTCACTTATTACAACAAATGTTTGAAATATATGATCATAAAATTTAATTTTTTGCTACACATAGAAGGAATTTAAGGATTTGTTTGTAGAAAAAGAAGCAGTGGGGCCATGCCCAACATATTTTTTATTTTATTTTGTTTAGGTTCAATGAATAATCAATAATAATATAGTAAATAACGTCATTGTTTAATGAATATTACAAAATTAATAATAGAAAAAATATTATTACTAATATGAGGGGATGTTTCACAGTAAATTTATAATTAATTTAATTACAAGAATTACTTCAGTCTGTAGATTCTTTATTTGTGGAAGATGTTAATAATTTGAACCACTTATTTGAATGATGCCACTTTTTCAATAAGAGAATCAATAATATAATCCATCAAGTGGTGATCCACAAATGATCATTAGTATCTTAATGGTGTTGATGGAATGTCGAGTGCTAGAATGGATGATCTATTCATCTTGGGTTTCTCATTGTGATTGTAAAATAATCATTTGATATTGAGGATTGTCAATATATTATTCTCTAGTTATTGGGGGTAAGTGGAGGAATCCTCTCACCCATGATATAAACCCAAAACATTTTCTTTTTTGATAAAATTATCTATGGAGATAATGATTTTTGCATAACACGCATTCCCTCTCACACCCCTTAAATTGATATAAGTAAGCATATATAGATCTAGGGTTTAGTAATTAAAATTTAATAAAGCCCTTCAATAAAATAATAAACCTAATAAATTTCCCATGCCAATAATAAAAAAATATTATTATATAATTCCATGTGATGAGTTTAATAAATAGATATAATTTTATTAAATAAATAATTCCTTCTTTATTTAAATGATATTTATTGATTATATCATTTTTGTTAAAGAGCATATAACTCATCCCATATACCTTCCTCAATATTTACCAAACCTTTAATAATAATAAATATTATTCATTAAATAAATAAATAATATTGTATTCATGGTCAATTAATCCTAAAAAAATATATTATTTCATAATTATTATAATAACCTTTATTCTAATTGTTAAATTCTTCTAAAATTAAACTAAGACCAATAGAAATACTAAGTGTGTAGAACATCCAAAATTTTAATAAACTGTAATTTGTGATTTATTACATAAAATTGAACATAATACAATCCCAAAAGTTTGTGAAGCCTAGTATTTTTAGGAAATTAGGTACATTTCATAACAAATTGCAATAGGAATACAATCAAAATTAGTGAAAAATTCCGTAACATGCTCCTAAAATTCCACTATTCTTCTAAAACTATATGGGATAACCTGGGGATGTTCATAATAAAGGGGTGAGTTATAAATCTTAGTAAGGGAATAAGAGAAGAAAATAATAAGGTAAATTAGTGCATGTGATCCAAGAGTCATATCAATGGAATATAATAGGGGTGATAATAATAATCATGAACAGTGTGGCATGATATAACATGATAGCATAATGGAAACACAAAAATGTGGAAACAATGTAAAACATGATATCATATAAATAAGTCAAGGATAACTGCCAACATAACATATAATAGTGTTTTTTGGATAACCTCCCATGCACTATACATGGAATATCATGATAGTAAAATATTTCCCATTTCATTTTAATCCTATCTAATTTTGGTCCCACCCATCACTTTCATATCATGTATATTCATAAGTATGCCACAAAGATAATACAAAATAAGGATTTCATTAATTAGTTGTTACCAAATGATTAAGGTTTCAAGGTTACATTCATATAAATACCCAATAAATTAATGATAGTTACAACTAGTTTAATACCCTTTATTGGAAATAGAGATTGGTATTCACAACACAAATGTTTGGCATGGAAAATAACAATACAATTTCAACAGCATAATGGGTGTGTATAAATGTTTATAGAAGAGGTTAATTAGTGATAAATGGGTCGCTATTTACATGGGAATCATAATAAAAAGTATAGGTATGTATAAAAAACATATCTCAACATAAAAAATGGGAAAAGGGCATAATATAAAGGAGGTTCATGAAAAGAAGATAAAGAGAGGATCTAGTACCTTGATAAGGTGCTTCTAGAAGATTGGTAGGAGCTTCTTGAGATCTTGGGAAACCTTTGGATGATAATAGATAGTTAAGTTCAGATTAATTTAATTATATAGGGTTATGTGTGAAAAGGAATGGTATTTTTGGTTGGTTTATATAATAAAAGAGAGGATAATTTTTTATTAATTTCCAAACATAGGTTTTGGACACTATATGATAAAGTAATAAAAATTAAAAACCTTTCCATGGATTTTCCATGGTATCTACAAAATATTACTAGTTTTAATTATTTTTCATGTTTAAGATCCAATATAATTAAAATAATTCTCTTGGTGATGTGAAAGTGATTCATTTTTTCAACGAATTTATTTTATAACCCTATAATATAATATATGTTCTAGAGGATTCATTAAGGGTTTTAAAATTAATCAAATAACCTAAAAATGAGGGAATATATTTTTTTTAGATACATTTTATGTAATATATTAAATCACTTTTGGGTCATTATTGTGTCATAATACACACTATATATTTATAACGTTTTTAATTTTGACCTAAAAATTAAACTGTCTCCAGTTATGAAAAAACCATTTTTGGATAATTTAGACATGATTATTTTAAAAATAATAAATATTTTAACCAAATAATTCTATAAGTATAATAATTCAAAATTTTAAATCAAAAATCTATACTTATTGAAAAATAATGGGTCTTTTGACAATAATAGTTTTCTGACCCTTATAAGAATTATTGTTCAATTCATAAAATTATATTATAACTTATATTTAATAAAAATTATTTAATATTAATATTTTATTAAATATATAATTTATTTCAAAATTATTGAATTCATGAAAATATATTATCTTGATTGAAACTATACATTTACCAAAAATACAATTTATATTTCATCGTATTGGAATCTAATTTTTATCAAACCCATTATCTAATCATTTTAATAGTAATAATGATAACAAAGGATAAATATAATAATTATTTTAAAAATAAAAAAAATAAAAAATTATATTTTTATGGTATAGATACATAGAAATTTATTACACCAATAAATACCCTAAGGCTAAGGTGTGTGATGGTGATATATCCATGGGGTGGTTCGGTGAACATGGTTTGGGTTGGGATCTCCATAAGCTTGAAATTATCACATAAATGGTTTTTCTAGAGCATTATTTGTTGAATATAAACTTTAGATTGATCAATGGAAATCCCAATGATGATATCTCCCTTGGAATCTCTGATAAATGGGCTTCATAGGGTATGATACTACTAGTCGAGGATATCACTTATTTTGTATGTTCCAAATGGACTTTATCAAACACATTAATATACAAATATTAATGGTTACTATATAATAGATATATAATCAATGGTTATGAAGATTAATGATATTTTATATCTGATAGGATATAATATTCCAAAATAACCAAATTAGTGCATGTTTTTCTTATGACTTTATTACTTAATAATGCATTTAATTATTCAAAAAGAGATAATTTAATTTATTAAAGTTCAGTTCATTACATTATTACACCCTTTAGAAATTTAACCATTGAAATTTTCATTTCATGAAATAAAACGGAAGATGGTACTTCTATTTAATCACATCTTCTAGTTCTTATGTCACATTCCCAAACTGTTGGTTCCACTATAACACCATAACTAGGTGAGTTGTCGTGTTTCATAGAACTTTGTTTATATGATCTAAGATATTCATCGGTTTCTCCTCATATGAATAGTCATCCTCCAATGGTACCACCTCTGGATTCATTACATGTGGGGGTCTGGTATGTACTTCCTCAAAAGGGATACATGGAACACATCATGTACTTGAGATAGGTTAAGTGGTAGTGCTGGTTGATAGGCCACTACTCTGATGTGATCAAGGATATCAAACGGTTTGATGTATCTTGGACTAATATTTACCTTCTTCCCAAACCTCATGATCGTATTCCAAGATGATATATGAGGGAACAATTTATCTCTAACCTCATACTCATAGTTCCATCGATAATTATCTGAATATATTTTCTATCTACATTGTGTGGATTTCATATGACACTGAATGGTTTGAACATTCTCTATTATATATTTGATGAAATCAGGTCACATCAACTTCTCCTCTCCAACTTCAACCCAACATGATGGAGTCTAACACTTCTTCCCATACAAAGCCTCATAAGGTTCCATTTGAATTATATAATATAAACTATTTTTATATGGGAACTCCACTAGAGGAAGGTGTTGGTCGAAGATCCTTTTAAATCCATTTAACATGATCTCAGTATATCCTCTAGAGTTTGAATGGTTATTTTAGACTGAACATCCATCTATAGGTTATAATTAGTATTGAATAATAGTTTTGTATCCAACACTTATTAATGGATTCTCCAAAACCTCAAGGTAAACTTAATATCTCTATCAGATATAATAGAGAGTGGAACTCCACATTGCCTTACCACTTCCCTTATATATATCATGGTAATTTGGTCAAGAGATAGATCTTCCTTGTTAGAAGTGAAATGTTCTGACTTTGTAAGGCGAAAGACTACTACCTAGATAGCGTTATTTACTTTAGGTATCCTGAGTATTCCTAAGATGAAATCCATGTTTATGTTTTCCTATTTCCATATAGTTATGGTAAATGGTTTCATCATACACTTGGACTTATCTCATTCTAACTTGACTTGTTGTCATACCAAGCATCAAGATACAAATTCTTCATTCTCCCTCTTCATGTTATCCCACTAGATTTTTTTCTTTAAATATCTATACTTCTTAGTGATTTCTAGATGAAAAGAAAATGACGAGATAAACACATCATCAATAAGTTACCTTTTCTATTATAATTTTAATGGGATACAAATCTGTGTTACAAATATTATAAATTCATCTTCAGCAAAGTTGAACTCCATAATATTCACTACCTTCTTCTGTAGTAACTCATCATCCTTCTAATCTTCCTTGGTCTTCTCATGAAAGAATGTTTGGGTATTTATTTGAGTTAGGTTGGAAGAATATCCTATTTTTATTTTCATTCCCATCTTTTTCATGTACAAGAATATTGTATCCCATGCAATCTTCATCGTGAATAGAGTTTCGGAATCCTTTCTACTCATAGATTCTTCCACTTTATTTTAATTCCTTCAATAGTAATAGATTGAAAAATAATAATAATTTATTAGCTCTATCCATCTTAATTAGTTCATATTAATCTCATTTTTTAATATATACTTAAGGATTTTATGATCCATATATATGTCACACTTTTATCTTTTGAGATAATGATTCCATAGATTTAATGAAAATAACACTCCAACAAATTTTATGACATGATTTAGGGAGTTCTAATCATTAACATTTAATTGGTGGGAGGAAGAGGTTATTACTCAGTCATATTTCATGAGTACACCACCAAAGACCTTTTTGGATACATCACTATGGATCACAAATCTTTACCCACTGGTGGGTAATGTGATCACAGGTGTAATAATTATCCTCTTCTTCCACTCTTTAAAACTTTCCTCATATTCATCAGTCTAGACATACTTGACTCCCTTCCAAGTAATCTTGGTTAGTGGACTTTAAAATCATGAGACTTTTCTCACAAATTGAAAATAGTACCCAGCCAATCCAAGGGAACTATGTATTTTTGTCACAGATGTTATTTTGGGTTATCCATAGACTTCCTTCATTTTTTTTGTATCTACAGATATCCCCTAGTTGTTGATAACAATCCCCAATAAAGATACTTACTCCAAAAAAACTCACATTTACTTTAATTTTAAGGAAATTCTCTTTCTTTAAGGTCTTCAGTATTGTATTTAGATACTCCTAATGTTACTTCTTTATTTTGGAGTAGATAAGAATATTATCTATAAATACTACCACAAATTTTTCAAGATAATAGCTAAAAACTCTATTTATTTAGTCCATTAAGATTTTGGAGCATTAGTGAGTCCAAGTGGAATCACTATGAACTCATAGTGCATGTATGTTTTATGAAAAGAAATTTTGGGGATATCCTCCTTCTACACCATTAATTAATAATATCTTGACGCAAAATCAACCTTAGAGAAGTATTGGGCTCAATGTAGTTAATTTATCAAGTCAAAAAACTATGAAAATGATATTTTTCCTTTATCGTGATCTTGTTGAGCTCACAATAATCAATGCATAAGAACATTGAACCATACATCTTTTTAATGAAGAGGACTAGTGCCCCTCATTATGAAGCACTACCATGTTTGAACCCTTTATCCAGATTCTCTTGTAATTTTTTCTTCATATCCTCAAGTTCAAAAACATCCATTATATATGGAGTTTTGGATATTGGAAAATCATTGGGTATGATAATGATTGATAACTCAACCTTGAAGCTTGGAAGAGGACCATGAAATTCTATAATAATCACCTTAACATATTCCCTTATAATGGTCATGTTTTCACGGATGGTTTTCTTCTTAGTCTCAATCATTTAGGCAAGATACACATGCTCATAGGGAAATAATATTCATGCTTGAGATAATTATCATTAAAGATATTCATCCTCCTCCTTTCACTTTTATAGAATCGGAGTATGATTCACGATACAAAGGATGATTTCCTTCTCTCAAAAAATTATGTTGGATATATATAAGTTAAACCAATCCAAGCCCGAAATTGAATCAAATTACTCTAAAGGGGTAATAACAAGGTTTTTTGGAAGATCATCCTACATATATGGAAAAGGGAAGAGTTATATACTTGGGATACTATAATTGATACTTTTTATTTCTTCATATATAACTAAACTTTTATGTTTTGAGGTGTTTTTTGAATAGTTATACTAAAGTTGTATGAAATGAAAGAATTTATAGAACTATTTTCACATAGGTTATTTGATGTTTATGAATGGATGATAATCACACCTTTTACTATTTTATTTTGGTTCTGATAATTTAATTCATATTTAATTGTCTTAGATATGTTAATTTTCATACTATTAAACACATAAAAGGGATACAATGAAAATTTAAGGGATAAATAATAAGTGACCTCCATTACTTAACCTATGAATTTATTTATTTCAATATAAGTTATCCATGTTCTATTTCCTAACATAAAATCTTATTGGAATTTTTGTTCCCTTCATAATGGTTTGTAATAAGATTTTTAATTTACTAAATCATATCACTCAAGAGTGTCAAACTTGGTGTATAACAAGGATTGATGTCATACACCAAGTAACGATCAAGTCCATCCCAATTATATATTTTTAGGGTCATTAGACCTATGTACATTTGTTCTATATCCACATACACTTATAGTATCTAGAAAGGGTTATATTTGATGTTAAACAACTTACTCTATAATTTAACAAAATTTAGGTATAATTTCCTATGTTTAGCCTTATATCTGCAGATTTTACTAGAGTTTTCTAATCATAATCCCAAAAATAACTAGACTTTTCTCTAATACCAACTATGATATCGCATATTTTACTACACTTTAATTCAGGATTCATTACATAAATGTACACATAATACAATCCAAAAATATTATGAAGAGTAGTTTATTTTGTAAATTAGGTATATATATAATAATAAATTGAAATATGAATAGAATGAAATAAATTATAACTTTATTATCATTCTCCTAAAATTCCATTATTCTTCTAAAATTGCACAGCATAACAAAGGGATATACATAATAAAGAGGTGATATATAAATCCCAATAATGGAATAACCAACAAATAGCATAAATTAAAGTGGTACATATGATCCAAGAGTCATATCAAGATAACATAAGAGGGTGAGAATCATAATCCTAAACAATGATACATGATATAAAATGATATTATTAAGGAAACATAGGAATGTGGAAACAAAATAAAAATATGACATCATAAACATAAGTAAAGGATAACCACAAAGAAAACATAACATAGTGTTCTTATAATAACATATTTCACAAAATACATGGAATCTCATGAGATTAAAATATTACCCAATTCATTTGAGGGATATATAATTTCAGGCCCACCTATCACTTTCATATCGTGTACATGCATAAGTGTTCCACATAGATCATACAACATAAGAATTTATTTCGTCAATTTTAACCCCAATATTAAGGAGTGTGGGTACATGAATATAAATTCCCAATAAATTAAAAGTATTTACAATAAGTTTAATATCTTTTAGTGTAAAGTAAGTGTGTACTCAAAACACAAATGTTTGGTGTGTAAAACTACATGCCAATTTTGGCAGAATAACGGGTGTACATAAAGGTTTATAAAAGGGGTTAATGAGAGATAAATGGGTCTCTAATTACTTAGGAATTTTAAGTATAGTAATTTAGATCTATAAATAATATATAACAATATGAACATGTGGGAAATAAAAGGAATAATATAAAGGATGTTCTTGAAAAGAGGAGAAGGATAGGATCTCTTACCTTGATATAGTGATTCTAAAAGCTTGGGACGAGCTTCTTGAGAACTTGAGGGAACAATAGGAGGAAAATAGTGATGTAATGGAATATTAATTTCATGATATAGAGTTTTTGAGTTAATATGAATGGGATTTTGTGTAACACCCCAAGATTTTATGAGATATATTATTTTTAATTTCTTTGATGTCTTCTATTATACACTACACCAAGATTAGCTTGTACTATATGC
This sequence comes from Viscum album, assembly GCA_963277665.1. Classification (NCBI taxonomy): domain Eukaryota; kingdom Viridiplantae; phylum Streptophyta; class Magnoliopsida; order Santalales; family Viscaceae; genus Viscum; species Viscum album. The sequence continues at coordinate 1,661,519,066 of OY728138.1, forward strand.
AACACCGTATTAGCTTGCAGTATACGCAACACTATTCTTGGCTCGTGTTACACAAAATTTCCAGATCGTTTGATAGAAGTTATTCTACGCAACATTGAGTGTGTATATATATATATATTCAATGTATAAATGAAATATGGTTGGATTCTATTATACACAAAAATAAAGGAATCATACACTACATGCAACCCTGACTTGGTTTTCTTTACACGCAATCGCGACCTTCCAAAATAGCATGTGTTGTACGCAATACTGAGTTTCACTAAACAATGATATGTTATTAAAATATTATATAAATTAGCCTTTATGAATAGTAATATCCAATTTTTGAAATTTTATAAATTTTAACTTTCAAAATGGACTTCATTTTGGGATTCAGAATATCGAAATTATCCTAGGGTGAATTTTTTGTATTTTCTGAAAACTATCAATTTTTGATGAATAGTGAAAACACTGGGTTACTATTTAAAAACCGACTTTTTATAATTATTTATTTTATTTAAATTTTATTTTAGGTAAAAATTGATACATAATACCTATATAAGTTCAATTAAATTCATTTGAGTCATTTTATAATAATTTTAGATATATAAAAATATTATTGAACTTTTCACCGTCTTTTACCCTCCTCCTATGAGAATTTAAAAATTTACATAAAACTTAATTTTATCACTTATGTGAGTGGAATTTCGAAAATATGAGAGAAACAATTAATATCAAGGAAAAAATGTGGTTCAATAAGATAAAAATAATTTTTGGTGAATAGTAACTTTTTACTTTTATTTACCACGGTTAAAAGTAAATAGAGAAATTAAGGGTTAAAATGATATTATTATTACCCTAACACATGTCCTAATTCCATTGGATAAGTGTAATTAGACCAAAAAAACCTTTCAAATAAAATATTATCATTTAGGTCCACTTCGATTAGATTAGGACATTTATTATTATTTTATTTAAAGAAGAGATAAAATAGTTAAGATCAAAGTTTAATAACTAAAACATTTTTAACATAGGGTTATACATATGATAAATTGGACTATAAATATTCATTCGAAAGATAAAAATAATTCCTACATAATGGTATTTTATTTATAATTTTTAGACATTAAATAATTTAATTTATTTATGATACAATGATGATGTAGTAATTACCTTATTAATGAAATATTAACATAATTTATGTTATAAATACCCAAATAAATGTAATTTGAGACTTTTAATAGATTAAAATAATTTTTTAAGGTTAATATGACATGTTAGTATTGATTAAATTAACCTTTTTCGAACTAATCATGTTTATATGATTTTCACAAAAATCAATTACTAAATAGTGTCAAAATTGACATAAAATAGTTTTTAAAACATATATTATATTATTAATTGTTATTATATTCATAAAAATTTATGGTTAGGCCATATGACTTATATAAGGTTATATATATTAATACCGAACCACTTGGTGTTCTTTTGGCTTGTTATAGTATGTTTATTAACCATATAGTGTAAGAAAACAAGAATACACGGTAAAAGTTAAATTATTTAACTTAGAGTTAAATCTAAATGATAAGGTTAAAACAGTAACCTAAACTTGTCTAAAACATATTGTTTGAGATGATTTCGACCCATACCCACTTTATCTTTTAAATAAATCAATTTGGATCTATTATAAACCGAATATGACTTTATTATAAAATAATATTTTATGTTTTTCTTAAGGTGCCCCTCTCCTCCCTTATAAAAGGGCACCTCCACCCTCTTCTCTTTACACAATTTTGAGCCTCCAATCTGGGAAAAACCCAGACCATTTATCTTATAAATTTCCCTAGAAACATTATAGAGGTTATTATCTCCTAAAAATACCAACTCCAGTGCCTTAAGAGGAAGCTTAAATGGGGGGCATCGAAGAAGAGGTAATCTCTTCTACCGATTCTTTGAAGTTTCTTTCTTCTTCAACTTCTTCTTATTTATTTGTTTCATCGTAAATTAATAACATAAGTATCACTCATATACTTATATGTTATTATAAATATGAAACAACCTTATTTCACCTTCTATCCATCCTATGAAAAATGAAATCATCACGCATGTTTACGTACGGAATACCGTCTCCACATCGTGGTGTAATCTGTTTTCCACCATCACCTTACTTGGATGGGTATAATGGTGTAAATAATAACTATATATATTTATTATAACATCATACTGATTATGAGATATTATATCATCCACTCCAATTCAATTCAATAATTATGGGAACGATATCATCGCTCGTGCATACGTACGAATTACCGTCTCCACAACGCGATGAGATTCATTCTACATGTTAACCACTGAAGAATGATTATAAAGTATATATAATGAATAATAATGAAATATATTACATGATAAATCTACTGTATTTATGTATATATATATCTGTGTGTGTCATCTATATACTTCCATTCAAGTCAATAAGAAAAAGAAAGTAGCCTTTTTGCGTACGTACGGCCTACCGTCTCCATGAACGGTGTATTTCATTTCATTTATCTATCTATTATATATATATATACTAAATATATATGATATATAAATCATGATTTAAATTCTGTAGGTAATTAAATCATGATATAAGTAATAATAATATCAAGAAAACCAATTCCAAACATGTACGATAAATAAAACGATTTTACCCAAAATGCAGCTTTAACATGGAATTTACAAAAGAATGACTAATATAAAGTCATAAGTGAACCATATATGATATAATAATAATGAATATGATTATGTAATAAGAAAATGACATTATTTAAATTATTATACAGAAGGTTTGTATACGTACGAAGTATATCGGACCTAAGGTAAGGGAAAACTCACAATCTCATTTTTATCTAAGATTGTTTATACTTCAGAATTTACTAGGGAATATTTATCATTTTCATCCATGTTTCCTCAATATGTAATATTATTTTTATCCTCCTAAAATTTTTTAAATCCTATTTTACCCATTGGTGGGTTTTTTTTAAAGATATGAAAGGAATATTTTGTTGTTTTTAGTACACGGTATTTTTGACTTTTCCAGAAAAAGTACGAGAAGAATGTTTTTTTTAACTTATACAACATGAATGGATTATTATGGTTTCATAACACCTTATTTTCATGAAGTTTACTCTACAATATTTCATGGTTATTTTAAATGAAATCCTTTTCTTTTAAAATTGTGAGCCATTTTGTGAAAAGAAAAATGATTTTTAAGAAGAAAGTATATTTTCCTCAAGAATTATTTTCAAGTGTTTTATCAAAACCATTTTCTATCTAAGATGAAATTATTTCATATGTGCATGTTTCAAGTATTAATTTCTATGATTTACATGTTTTAACTTTTCTTATGATGAAATGATATCTGTTTGTTTTATATGGATTATGTTATGATGGGATGATGTTTATGAAACCCATTGTTATTCTTTGGGTTATGATGAATGATTTATGTTTATGTTGTGGAACAAGTAAGAATGATTTCATTATGAGATGGGTAGGACCTATATATCCCTCAAATTCATTGGGTAATGATTTATATCTCATGAGATATACATTTCTAGAATGGTATGTTAATCTGGTTCAATAATACAGGACTGGAACGAGGAGTGAACTCGATTTAGAAAGGGAGTTTGTCCACTAAGATGGTCTTGGCAGCAATGCCTTGGCTACTATGGAATTAATATCATGTGATTAATGGTTTTCCACAATTAAATGTTTTATTCCCATGATTTTTTATCATGATTGATATTCCATTATGATCTATGCCTTACGTACTGCCATGTTTTGTTTCATTGCTCAAAATTTGGATGTTTAAACATTATGTTCATCTTTTTAAGTTCAAATTTATATGGTTTGTTTTATTTTCTCTATTCTTACCCTTAGTGAGAATTTGAGCTCACCATTTATATGTTTTCTTTTCCCCAGGATATAAAGAAAGTTTTTAGGTAAGAAAAAAAAGGGAATATTTTTATGGGAGATGTTGAAGATCTTTCACCAAGATTGGAAGATTATATTCTGAGTTTCCAAAGACACTAAACTATTACAGTTCTTTGGTGTCTATTTTTATTATGTATTAGGTATTCTGCAAAAGTAATGTAATTTCCATGTACTTCAAGCTTGGGTCTATATATTTGGTATCATAGGAAAGGTTAATTAACCTTTGGAAACTAGGATGTGAAAAATTTAGTGAAATCCCTAGAGACATTTCTAAGGTATGTCTACAGATGTCTCTAAGGTTATATATACGTATAGGTTATAGTCCTATAACTATGGTAACGATCTTATAATTTAACTTAAGATGCTATATATTTAAGGTACTCCCCCTTGATTATGATTTTTTCCTCTCACACTATTCTTTTTGGGTTTTAGAAAATGGCTAGAAACAGGAAGATTCACGATAATGGAGGATATGATGGACAATGGAATGATATTCTTCATGAGAAACCAAATAAAATTGGATTTTGAAGTCTATATATCGTTAATATTCCTAATCATTAATCTCATAATATGATCAATAATATCAACTTTGGTAAGTATCCTGACTCAGCTAATTAGAGAAATATGGAGTTTCATGATGATCCTAGAGGAAAGAAATTTCAATTACCCTCATGTAAATCATGTGGGAAGAGGCATCAGAGATAATGTTTCAAAGTAACTGAAAGATGCTTTGGGTGTGGAAAAGAAGGACACAAATCCAGTAATTGTAAAGGAAAAGGTTCAGTTAACACAATGGACAAGGATAATGGTATTTCTATGACATCAACAATGGTTAAATGTTTTAAATATGGAATGTACGGGCATTATGCAAGACAATGCCCTAAGGGAAAATCTAATGAAGAGAATCAACATGGTTATATGGGTAGTATTTATGTTGATGATGATGAAGAGACTACAATTGATATATGAGATGAAAGATGTTTTGAAGCTAGGTCAGTGGTTTATGAAGGTAGTGGAATGATTTCATGTTTATCAAGAATAATGTATGGTGCTATGGAATAATGAAACATCTAAGGATTGTAACACTATTGTTTTTCCTAAAGTATTTGGAAGTATATGTTGAATGGTACCAGTAACCATGAAAGGTTATTCAAATATTTTTTGAAGGTATATGATATGTTCATAATGAAAGTATAAGGAGATAATGAGATGTTTGATAGTATTAATGATCTCATGACTGATATAAGGACAAAGTGATATAATGTTTTGAGTATATAGAAATTTTGGGATTTTGGTATGTGGAAAGAGTTAACTTTTGACAGAATTCATGTTTTCACTAAGGTTTAATGGGTATTCATTTTTCAAGAGAATACATGATTAAGGAATTCAAATATTTGGAATGTGACCAACAAGATATATCTTATGATATATGGGAGATAAATGATGGTATTCACATGCTTGGTAGATGACCTTTCTATTAATCATTTTCTTTATACTATGATCTTGGACCAAAGTGTTTTGGATAATCCTAAAGATTGGAATGAATTAATTTAGACATAAGATAGTATTTTTTAAGGCTATAAATTTTTTCGATGTTATTGCAGGAATGTTATAATTATGTAGTTTTAGAAAAAGGGACAACCTGCAGGACGAGAGACATCCCGTCGCATCAGACAAGGATATGGGAATCGAACCCACAACCTAAGTGAAACAGGCCTTTATCACCTACCTCTAGCCTATAGAAAGACCCTTGATAGTAGAAACTAGTTTTATTTTATTAAGATCTAGGATAGATGAAGTATAAGTCCATTTTAGTAACCATATACAATTAATCTCAGCATAAATGGAATTATGTATATTTAATAAATTGTGCTAACATTTTTGTGATAGAAATAGATGGAATGACCTATCATTCTATCGCATGATCTTCTAACACTTCACGAATGAGAAATTCAACTTCATTTCTTTAAGAGATGAATTGGAAATTGTTCAAGGCACAAACAATGGTGATATTGTACCCAAATAAATTAAGTATTTCTTTTAATTCAACAATTCTTCAACTTTAGGGAAATGATCTTGAAAAAAAAATGTTGTCATAGTGTCCTTATATCCGATGGATCAGACGGTACCTTAAATAATCCCAAATTTAAGGCTTTGTGATTGTTGGGTTTTTGATATCCATGTCCTCTCCACTCTCAATCAGAAGTTTATGGTTAGATTTTTCTTCCATATCCATATTTACACCTATGTTCTCCTATGTGGAAACCCAGTGATGAGTTAATCTGGGTAACCGTTACATTTCTTACTTTACTTTTTAAAATTATGTTTTAGTATTCCTTTTACTATGTGGGTTTCTACGAACGAAACTTTCAAGTAGTAAATGATTTATAACCCCGAAAAATTTCAAGGGTGAAATTCATTTTAAGGGGGGTAGAATGTGACACCCCGAGATTTTATGAGATATATTATTTTTAATTTCTTTGATGTCTTCTATTATACACTACACCAAAACTAGATTGTACTATACGCAACACCGTATTAGCTTTCAGTATACGCAACACTATTCTTGGTTCGTGTTATACACAATTTCAAGACCGTTTGATAGAAGTTATTGTATACAACATTGAGTGTATATATATATATATTAAATGTATAAATGAAATATGGTTGGATTATATTATACACAACAACAAAGGAATCTTGTACTACATGCAACCCTGACTTGGCTTTCTTTACACACAATCGCGACCTTCCACGATAGTGTGTGTTGTACGTAATACCAAGTTTCACTAAACAACGATATGTTATTAAAATATTATATCAACTAGCCATTATGAATAGTAATACCTAATTTTTAAAATTTTATAAATTTTATCTATCAAAATGGAATTCATTTTTGGATTCGGAATATCAAAATTATCCTACGGTGATTTTTTGGTATTTTTCTGAAAACTTTCAATTTTTGATGAATAGTAAAAACACTGGGTTACAATTTCAAAACCAACTTTTTATAATTATTTATTTTATTTAAATTTATTTTAGGTCAAAATTGATACATAATACCTATATAAGTTCAATGTAATTCATTGGAGTCATTTTATAATAATTTATATATATATATATAAATTTCATTGAACTATTCACCGTCTTTTACCCACCTCCTAGGAGAATTTGAAAATTTACATAAAACTTAATTTTACCACTTCTGTGAGTGGAATTTAAAAAATCTAAGAGACACAGTTAATATCAAGGAGTAAAATGTGGTTCAATAAGATAAAAATAATATTTGGTGAATAGAAACTTTTTACTTTTATTTACCACGGTTAAAAGTAAATAGGGTAATTAAGGGTAAAAATGATATTATATTACCATAACACATGTCCTAATTTTATTTGAAAAGTGTAATTCGACCAAAAACAACCTTATAAATAAAATATTATCATTTAGGTCCACTTGGATTAGATTAGGACATTTATTATTATTTTATTTAAAGAAGAGTTAAAATAGTTAAGATCAAAGTTTAATAACCAAAAAAATTTTAATATAGGGTTATACATAAGATAAATTTGACTATAAATATTCATTAGAAAGATAAAACTATTTTATACATAATGGTATTTTAATTATAATTTTTAGACATGAAATAAGTTAATTTATTTATGACATAATGATAATAAATTAATTACCTTATTAATGAAATATTAACATAATTGATGTTATAAATACCCAAATAAATTTAATTTGAGACTTTTTATAAATTAAACTAATTTTTTTAGGTTAATAAGACATGTTAGTATTGATTAAATAAACTTTTTTATGAACTAATCATGCTTTTATTATTTTCACAAAAATAAATTACCAAATAGTGTCAAAATTGATATAAAATAGTTTTTAAAACAAATATTATATTATTAATTGTTATTTTATTCCTAAAAATATGTGGTTTAGAAAAATAACATATATAAGGTTATATATATTAACAATGAACCAATTCAGGTTCGTTTGGATTGTTATAGTATGTTTATTAACCATATAGTGTAAGAAAACAAGAAGACATGGTAAAAGTTAAATTATTTAACTTAGAGTTTAATCTAAAAGATAAGGTTAAAATACTAACTTAAACTTGTCTAAAACATATTTTTTGAGGTGATTTCGACCCATCCCCACTTTATCTTCTAAATAAATCAATTTGGAGCTATTATAAACTGAATATGAATTTATTATAAAATAATATTTTATGTTTTTTCTAAGGTGCCCCTCTCCTCCCTTATAAAAGGGAACCTCCTCCCTCTTCTATTTACACAATTTTGAGTCTTGAAGATCGGCCAAACCCTGATCATTTATCTTCTCCACTTCCCTATAAACATTATAGATATCCTGTTCTCCTCAAAAGACCAACTCTAGTGCCTTAAGAGGAAGCTTAAAAGGGGTACATCGAAGAAGAGGTAATCTCTTCTACCGATTCTTTCAAGTTTCTTTCTTCTTAAAATTCTTCTTATTTATTTGTTTCATCATAAATTAATAACATATGTACCACTCATATACTAATATGTTATTATAAATATTAAACAACCTTATTTCACCTTCAATCCATCCTATGAAAAATGAAATCATCAGGCGTGCGTACGTACGGAATATCGTCTCCACGTCGTGGTGTATTCTGTTTTTCCACAACCACCTTACTTGGATGGATATAATGATGTAAAGAATATCTATATATAGTTTTTATAACATCATACTGATTCTGAGATATTATATCATCCACTCTAATTCAATTCAATAATTATGGGAATGATGTCATCGCTCGTGCGTGTGTAAGGATTACCATCTCCATGACGGGATGAGATTCATTCTCCATGTTAACCACTGAAGAATAATTATAAAGTAAATATAATGAATAATAATGAAATATATGGAATGATAAAGATACTGGATTTGTGTATATATATATATATGTGTGTGTGTGTCATCTACTTACTTCAATTCAAGTCAATAAGGAAAAGAAAACAGTCTTCATGCGTACGTACGACCTACCATCTCCATGAACGGTGTATTTCATTTCATTTCATTTATCTATCTATTATATATATATATACTGAATATATATGATATATAAATCATTATTTAAATTCTGTAATTAATTAAATCATGATATAAGTTATAATGATATCAAGAACAACAAGTCTAAATACGTACGATAAATAAAACGATTTTACCCAAAACGGTGCTTTAACATGGAATTTACAAAAGAACGACTAATATAAAGTCGTAAGTGAAGCATATATGATATCATAACAATAAATATGATTATGTAATAAGTTAATGACATTATTTAAATAATTATAAATGAGGTTTGGATATGTATGAAGCATATTGGACCTAATGTAATGGAAAATCTCGCAATCTCATTTTTATCTGAGATTGTTTATACTTCAGAATTTACTAGGGAATATTTATCATCCACGTCCATGTTTCCTAAATATGTAATATTATTTCTATCCTCCTAAAAATTTTTAAATAAAATTTTACCCATTGTTGAGTTTTTAGTAAAATATAGAAAAGGAATCTTTTTTCGTTTTATGTGGTACTTTTTAACTTTTCTGGAAAAAGTACGAGAAGAATTTTTTTTTAACTCATAAGGAATGAATGGATTTTTACAGTTTCATAACACATTATTTTCATGAAGTTTAATCGACAAGATTTCATGGTTATTTTCAATAAAATCCTTTTCTTTTAAAATTGTGTGGCATTTTGTGAAAATAAAAAAGATTTTTAAGAAGAATGGATATTTTACTCAAGAATTCTTTTCAAGTGTTTTATCAAAACCATTTTCCATCTAACATGAAATTACTTCATATGTGTATGTTACAAGTATTAAAAGTCTATTATTTACATGGTTTCACTTTTCTTATGATGAAAGGATATCCATTTGTTTTATATGGATTATGTTATGATGGGATGATGTTTATGAAACCCATTTTTATTCTTTGGGTTATGATGAATGATTTATGTTTATGTTGTGATACAAGTAAGAATGATTTCATTATGAGATGGGTGGGACCTATATCTCCCCCCAATGCATTGGGTAAAGATTTATATCTCATGAGATAGACATGGCTAGAATGGTAAGTTAATCCGGTTCAGTGATACAGGACTGGAATGAAGAGTGAACTCGATTCAGAAAGGGACTTTGTCCACTAAGATGGTCTTTGCAGCAATGCCTTGGCTACTGTGGAAATAATATCTTGTGATTAATGTTTTTCCAAAATTAAATGTTTTATTCCCATGCTATTTTATCGTTATTGATGTTCCATTATGATTTATTCCTTACGTACTACCATGTTTTATTTTATTGCTCAAGATTTTTATTTTTAAACATTATGTTCATGTTTTTAAGTTCAAATGTATATGGTTTGTTTTATTTTCTCTATGATTACCATTACTGATCATTTGAGCTCACCCTTTATATGTTTTCTTTTCCCTTGGATATAAAGAAAGTTTTTAGGTATGAAAAAAAATGGAATATCTTTATGGGAGATGTTTAAGATCCTTCACCAAGATTAGAATATTATATTCAGAGTTTCCAATGACACTAAACTATTATGGTCCTTTGGTTTCTGTTTTTTTTATGTATTAGGTATTCCGCAAAAGTAATGTACATGTACATCAAGCTTGGGTCTCAACATTTTGGGTGGGTTTATATAACAAAAGAGAGGACTGACTAAAAAATTACTTTATTAAACCTGAGGGAACCAGACAAACAGATAAAAGAGAGCCCTCAAGGGGGTCAGTAGTAATGAAAGACAAGATAATACCCTTGGACTAAAAACTTAAATTCTAAAGGTAGAGAACCAAAGGTATTGTAAATAACAAGATCCTCACTTAGGAATCCCATACAAGCAAGTGAGTCCTCCGCAAAGTTATCTTCCCTCCAAACATGGTGAACATTATTCCCAAGGTTATACTACATGATACATCTATGGATTAAATAGGTAAAGTTATGTGGAACCTCATGTATCCCCTAGATAGACCTCACCAAGACATTGGAATATGATTTAATCACCACCACCTTAAAGATTCTCCACCTACATATCTTTGTACCTAATAAAAGTGCATGCACCTCCATGCCTAATGAGGTTCTTGGTCTATAGAATGCACTGAATCCCATGAGAATCGATCCTTGAGAATCTTGAATCCCCCCTCCACCTCTCATTAACCCCCCCCCCCCCCCCCACACACACACACACATTATAGAACCATCCATGTTCAACTTCAATCCTATGAGAGGGGGTTATCCACCTGATCCATCATCCCTCTATGGTTTCCCACCTCCCAAATAGTCCAGCAGATAGTGGAAAGGATAACATCCTGGATCCTACATTCCAAGGTCCTTCACTCCACTCCATGAAACCACTATGCCAGGAATCAGTGCAGTGAAGGTTGTTCGCTGTCGAAATAGGGTTGAGGTGAAAATAAAACCAAATAAAACATGCTTAGTTTCTTTGGAAGAAGAGATAGATGGTGGATTCAGCTTGTGGATTCTCGCAATAGAAGCAACGTGACACCAAGGGAATCCCCTTCTTTTGGATTTTCTCATATGTTGGAAGGGCCTTGTTCATGAGGCATTGAATAAGTAAATTCATTTTAATAGGAATCTCCTTACACCATATTTTAGATGGCCACTCATTATCAGAATCATTTGTATGAAACAGTCTCTTATAGTCCTTAGTGACAAACATACCTGATGAAAAACCCATGAAGAAGAATTTATTTAGCTCTTATATCATAATAATACCTTCAAATACCTTATATTGATCATGTTTATGAACTGATTTTATAAAATTAGGACAAGAAGAATCCTCTTTAATGGATATCTCTGGATGAGGGAAACCTGGGAACCCAAGCTTCTCTCCCACCCAGTTTTTCTTCCAGTAGGTTTACATCACCTCTACCAATGATCCACTGATCAGAGTCAACAAGAACATCGATATGAGAGAGCATGCACCATTGCAAGAACGAAGGTTGATAGACATGAACACTGTTCATCTCCCATTGATCGCCATAATTTTTCCTGAATGAAGATGCCCATACTGAATCTCCCATGATAATATCCCATGCCAGCCTACCTTGCATTCCATACATTGCCACATTGATATCATAAAGCCCAATAACAAACTCATTCATAGGCCTATACATATGACTCCAAGATTAGCAACAGCAATGAACCACTTGATTGGAGTCCCAGAATAATGAGTTCAAAAAAAATTCTATACACTCGATGACCCCTTTGGGAGGTTTGATAAGTGAAAAGACATTCGTCAGGATGGAATTTGGAATGTTGTTGACCAGTATCACCCTCCCAACAAATGATGAAAATTTGTTTTTCTAGTTGAGTATCCTCCTCAGTAGATGGTTAATGATATATTCAAAATGGTGCTTCTTGATGCGACCGAAAGATAACAGAACACCCAGATATAACATTGGAATTTGATTTCGGTGACATCTTAAGATGTCTTGGATGTCCCTACTTAACCTTTGAAAACATCTATTGGAAATAAAGACATGAATTTTGGATGTGTTGATACCCTGTCTACATGGATACCCATAAGTGGATAGAATCTCCATGGGATTGAGAATGTATTTTCATCTCGCATTGGTGAATATTAGGATGTCATCTCTAAACATTAAATGATAGATACTTTCCATTCCACACCTATTGTGATAATAAGTCAACATGTCATGTTCCATGCCTCTACATAGACTATGGGATTAGGAATCTTGGGCCAAGATGAAAAGGCTTGGAGATAGAGGATCACCATATCAAACCCCATGAACCAACTTGAAAAATCCAAAGAACCTTCCCATAAGAGATATTGAAAGCCAATGCAAGGAGAATCACCTAAAATAGAGATCACAAAACCACTTTTGAAAACCATACATCCAAATGACACGAATGATGAAGCTCCACTCCATTCTAGAATAGGCTTTGTCCATGTCCACTTTAAAGATACCAGTAGAGCCTACAGACTTCTTATTTATATCATTCACAAGTTCACTTAAAATCCCAACCGCCCCTTGTATGCTTTGTCCACTAATGAAACCATGTTTCTCCCTAAAGACTAAACATTCTATAATATTTCTCATTATAGTAGATATGAGAGAATCCATAATGTTGTAAGATTAATTACAAAGGAAAATAGAGTTATAGTGCCCGATGCTGGTGGGATCCTTTGTCTTTGGGATGAGGACAATCCTGGAAGCACAAAAAGTCATGTTCAAATGTCTACCAAAAAAATAATCATGGATTGCCTTCACAACCTAAGGGCCAACCACCGCCCAATATTACATGAAGAATGCTCTTAGGAATCTATTCGGGCCAAATGCACTATCACAAGGTAGATTGAAAACCATCTCATTGATCTATACCTCCATTTGTGATGCTGATAGGAAGCAATTATCCAAGTAATTCACCAGATGTGGCATACAACCCAGAAAATCATCCACTATCATGTCCCCTTGAATCTCTTCATATCTAGAGGGAACCTCATCATCCCAAATGACTTTAAAATGATCCAGTGCCATCCGGCTCTCCACCTCCACCTCTAATGTGAAGACACCAATTCCCCTGTTGATATTAAGATTTGAGCAGCACTTATCCTTCAAGCATGTATGGAAGAATGCATTGTTATGATCACCCTCCTTTAGCCACCTCACTTGAGACCTATGTTTATATTCCCTTTCATCCTCTAGTAGTTTTTCAACAAGATCCACCCACTTATCACATAGAAGAATAAAAGTGTTCTCATCCCATATATCCTAGAGACCCTCTCCAGTTTACTGATATAAGCCTGAATGTCGTACACCCCCTCAGGCTCAGTAATTCAATTTTCCATCTAGATCTATATCTCCTCCTTGAGACATTTCAAATGGTCAACCACACCACACTAATAGCTACTAGTCCCCATGTGATCCCACAAACCCTTCACCATAGGCATGTAGCTTGCATCTTGATTCTAGTTATTGTTGTAAAGGAATGTACATCTTCATAGGGCTTCCAACAAGACCTCCACTAGCAGCATTTCATGGTCTGATAGAGAATGACGTATGTGGGTAACCGACCTCCTAGGGAGGGAGTCCAGACCATGTATGTTCATAAGACATATGTTGAACCATATCCATATGTAACGAACTGAAATTTTAATTATATTTGTTTCTTAATTTTGTGGGTATAATTAAAATGTGACCATTGTGTTTCGACTGTTATATGACCGTTGGTCAATATGATTATTGGAAACTATAATCTCAATGTTGTGTTTTTATAAATACGATTATCTTGGTCAATTAATACATAAATAATATTGAATAGCCTCATCCAATAGACTCAAGCCATATGAATCCCATTTGTTGGAGCTTGGGAAGGAGGTAGCATCACTTGGGAAATGTTGTCTGAACCACCCCAAGATTTTATCACCATCACACACCTAACACTTAGGTCCTATGCTAGTGTAATAAGGGGCTATGTAACGAGACCTCAACTGCTTTGTGTAATCCTTTTATATAAATAAAATTGTTATTTCTTCTTATGGAAAAATTTGTGAATTTAAAATATTTGGATAAATATAGTATGTGTACTGTCGATGAATTGAGGAAAAAAAGGGTATTTTAAAATATTTTTTTATTCATTAAATAATTAAAAATGTGAAATTATTTTCAAAAAATGGTCTTCTACAGTTGTGAGCAGTGAGAAATTTAGAGTCTAATAAGATTAACTTGGTTTTTAGTGAATAGTAAAGTAAAAACAGTAACATACCCATATGAAGAGTAATGAATAGTAATTTGACCAAAAAAAATAGAAACTTCACCCATGAATGTATAAATACATTTTAGACATCTTAAAAGTGAAAAAATGATCATAGTTTAAGTTTTGGTATTTTTGTATGCCATAAATATTTTATTTACAATTTTATAATTAATTTAATAATTTAAAATGTAGATGTATTTTTATAAAATTTAATCATAAATTGTTACTTTATTGTTTTATGGGTATATGATATTTTTATGGGACCTTGATTACTTTTTTAAGGTGTTATAAAATGAGTTATAGTTTTAAAGTTGTATTTTTTGAAGAAATAATTATTTTATTTAAAAATTAAATTTAAAATATTTAGAAAATTATTTTCATAAAATGGACTTCATTTTTGAATTCAGATCATTGATATTAGGTTAGGGTAAATTTTTGAGATTTTTCTGAAATAGTTGAATTTTCGGTGAATAGTAAAAATGCAGTTTTGAGTTTTGGGTGTTTAATGACATTATTAATGATGTAATAATGATGTAAGATTTATGGTAGACTTATTAATAGTAATATATTAAATGAGGTTTCCCAAGTGGCCAATACCATTTTCAAATACCATGGTCATGCCCATGGTTTTTCAAATACCACTAATGAGGTGTCCCTTAGAAATTAAAAATTTATTCACTCAATTTTCCTATAAATACCAAGCCATTTACCTCATTAATTTCATTACAAAATCATCCTAAACTAATTTCTGGTCTACTTACCTCCCAAGGAGTCCTCCCAAGATTCCCTCAAGCCTCCCAAGTCCTAACCTTGAAGCTTTCGAAGTTACTCTTCAAGGTAAGAGATCCTTTCACCCTCCTCTTTTATGTCATGAATTCCTTTATGTTGGGACTTCTAGTTTCCATATCTTTATGTTGAGGGTATGTTCTTATATTTTCCCATTACTATCCATTTCAAGTCTAGTTGTTTAGATACCCTTTCCGCTCTCATCAATTTGTTTTCGGAATTTTTAGGTGACGTCGTTAGGCTGCCGAATTTCTCGTAAAAGAAATCACATCTTATCTTTTCTTTCATGTTTCCTTTTCATGTGGTATGTCATTAAAATATCCAAACCATGATCTTATTCAGTACCCATAATGTATTATGAATTATTTATGAGTGTGTGACCCTTGTACCCTCTCTTTTCAAGGTTTTCTAAAACCATGTTATATTGTTGTTATGCTGCAGAACTTTCGTCTCAAAAGTTCTATCTATTTATCTCAAGAAATTATCTTGTTTATTTATTTGAATACCCAGACCTGTTTAGTTTCGATGGTTGTTCATAAATACATATAAAGGATATATTTTATTCTGGAATGGACATACATATAACCCTCACTCCCTTTCCATGGGTTATAAATGATATAATGATCTTATTTTTAAGAACTTTTAAAACGTCACGATTTTGAAATGAAGCCCATTTATTTTATTCTCTATGGGTTATTTATGAAATGGTTGCTTCTAATCTATGTGGCTAACTTGAAAATAAATAATTATTAAGTTTGAACCCTAATAGTTCTCCAATGCATTGGGTAAATAATTAATCTCTTGATATGACAAGTTTTACGATACCTTGGTGAATAATCTTGGTAATTTTGATGACACCTCAGGGATAAACCTTGATGATATGTTCATGAATGTCTAAATGAAATGTTCTAGCCACATATTGAAGTTATGTTTCAAGTTTTTTTCATTTTGATATTCCTATTATTTGATTTCTCATTCCTTTATGACTTTTATTAGGTTCTTATAAATATTGCTCAAGATCACATGTCAATTGTTTCACTTGTTTTTTTACTGAGCCATCTACTCACCCTTTTCTTTCATGTATGTCTCCAGGATATGAGATGAAGTAATTTTACATAGGATAAACCTATGATGAATCCTTAAAAGTGGTTTAGAAGAATTTTTTATGTTGTTTTCATGTATTATGTTCCTAATTTCCAAGACCCTAGACTTTAAAGATCCTCTGTTTGTAAAATGTAATGAAAAGTTATGTAATAAAAAGGTGGGATTCCATAGTTGGTATCAAAGTATGGTTTAGTTATTTATGGAAATTAAGCTATGAAATAGTTAGGAAGCACCCTATAGAAAAGTTTAAATGTAGTAAATCTTCCTGGTATTTTGGTGAATATTGAGTAAGTGGTTTATCGAACAAATACATCCATGTCTGGATATGAGCAGGTAGAGGTGGCTCTGGCACAGATGTACATAGGGGTAAAACCTAAAAACACCTCTTTGAGCTAGACTCAAACGGGAACTAGTCCACAACAATGGTCTTTGATTCACTCTTGGTTATGATACTCCCTAGGGATATATTTGGTTAATCATAAGATTTTTATGAATCATTATGAAGGATTTATAGAGAAATGTAATTGTTTAAAAAAAGTTTTAAGACATAAATTCTTTATATTTAAAAGATTCATAAATGAAATAATTTTCTCATTAAGGTTTTATTCTTTTAGAAAATGGTGGGAAATAGGAGGAACCGTTCAAATGGTGACCGCAATGGACCATGCAATGACGGCCCTCTAATGGAAGTCGGAATAGATACATTCATGCGAATGTTGAACCAACTGACTCAAGTTATGGGAAATAACTTGAATTAAGCTGATAGAATGATCTCACCATGAAGGGAAAAACATTATGTTGAGTCATTTATTCATCAATGACCACTAACCTTCATTAGATCGACTGACCAATTGATTGTTGAGCAGTGGATCAGCTCCATCGAGAAGATATTTTCTGTGCTCTGCTATTCAAAGCAAGAGAAGGTCACCCTGGATGTCTATCGCTTAGAAGGAGAAGCTGATCAGTGGTGGGAACTGATTAAAAATATGAGTCAAAGAGTTGAGGTTGAATCTATGGAGTGGGAAGAGTTCAGAGGGATTTTCTTCAGTAAGTATTTCCCTCGTTCCATGAGAACAAGAATGGATAAGGAGTTTCTCAAGCTGAAGCAGAAGGATAACGAATATGTCAGAAGCTATGAGATGAACTTCACCCGACTTTCACGATATACATATAACTTTGTCATGGATCCAAATGGTAAGGTTGATAGATTGTTCGGTGGACTGAGACCTCATCTGTGGAATAATCTAGCCAACCGATACTATGACAACTATGAGGAGATCGTGTGAAGTGCGATGAAAGTCTCACTTGAGTTTGATGAAACACAATGGTCTCATAAATCAAATAACAAAAAGAGATTGATGGGGCCCATCTTAGGGAGGAGCTTTGATCAAGGAAGAGGAGGCAAGCAAGTGCAACATCCCATGTGTAATAAATGTAGGAATAATAATTCGGGTAATTGCCTGACCGGGAGCGGGAAATGCTAAAAGTGTGGAAGAGATGTCCATATTTCAAGGAATTTTCGTAGTGAGGTGAAACCTCAACTTCCAAACACTTACGACAAGGGAAATATGGTGCAGTACCTACTTGATGTCTAGTGCTTTATGTGTGGACAACTTGGGCACTTTTCCAATCAATGTCCAAATCTGAGGGTAGTGGAGGGGAACCACCATCAGCCTCAGCAAAGGCCAAGGGAGCATGGTTGTGCTTTTTCTATCATGATAGCTGAATCTGAAGCTCCGAATGATGTGGTAGAAGGTACTCTTGTTGTTCTCTCTAAGCTAGAATGTACTTTGTTTTATCATGGCTCTACGTATTCCTTTATTTCCTCCATGTTTGCAAAGAATTTATAATCAACCCCCAACTTTCTAAAAGTATATTTATTAGTCAAGACTCCTGGTGGGATTATCCAAGCATCATAAGTGTTTAGAAACTCTATTATTTAATTTGGTGAGCACAATATTATCGTAAATCTAGCAGTTATTCCCATTCTGGAATTCGACATTATACTAGGGATGTACTGTATCTCAAAGTATAATTCTAAGATCAAATGCATAACTATGTAAATATTATTAGTCTTGAATGGAAAACCTACAGTTATCTTCTAAAGAGAGATATCTCAACCTGATATTTATCTAGAAGAACCTCCTATATCCTTCTTTATGGAATTTATCGGTGTAGAAGAAGAAGGATATGAGAGTTTGAGGATAGAAAATGTACCCATCGTCTAAGAATACATTGACATATTTCCGGAGGAGTTGACTAGACCTCCTCCAGAAAGAGAGGTAGACTTCTCCATTGAACTTGTACCTGGATCCCATCCAATATCAAAGATGCCATATAGGATGGAAAATGTGGAGCTGGAGGAATTAAAGAAACAACTCCAAGATCTTTTGGAGAAGGGTTTTATCTGACCGAGTGTGTCTCCTTGGGGAGAACATGTTCTATTTATGAAGAATAAGGATGGATCGATGTGGTTATGCATTGATTATAGAGAACTAAACAGAATAACAATAAAGAAAAAATACCCTCTTATAAGAATTGATGACTTATTTTACCAACTTCATGGGGGTCAATTCTTCTCTAAGATTGATCTTCGATCTGGTAATCATCAATTGAGGTTGAAGAAATAATATATTCCAAAAACTTTCTTCCGATCAAGATATGGGCATTATGAGTTTGTTGTTATGCCTTTTGGACTGAAAAATTCACCTTCTATTTTTATGGATTTTATGAATAGAGTCTTTAAAGACTACCTTGATAACTTTGTGGTAGTTTTTATTGATGATATTATGATATGTTCCAAAAGTCGTGAGGAGCATGAGGATCATCTAAGGGTTATTTTGCAAACTCTATGGAAGGATAGACTTTTTGGAAAGTTTAGTAAATGTGAATTATGGTTACAACAAGTTGCTTTCTTGGGGCACATTGTTACCAATGAAGGAATCATAGTTGACCCTGCAAAGACAAAAGTTGTAGAGGAGTGGCCTCAGACTAAAATAACAACTGAGATTCATAGTTTCCATGGATTAATATAATATTATAGGACATTTGTGTAAAAATTTTCACAACTTTCTAATCCAATAACCAAGTTAACTCGAAAAGGGGTCAAGTTCATCTGGACAAAGGAGTTTAAGGAAAGTTTCAAAGAGCTGAAGAAGAGATTGGTTACTACACCTATGTTAAATATACCCTCAAGTGGATAAGGATTCGTTATTTTCAGTGATGCATCGTTGAAAGGTCTTAGGTCCATCCTCATGAAAAATGAAAAAGTCATTGCTTAAGCATCTCGACAGTTGAAGACTCATGAGCAGAACTATCCTACGCACGATCTGGAGCTGGTGGCGGTCATTTTTTCTCTAAAGATATAGAGGCACTATATTCATGGGGATAAATGTGATATATACACAGACCATCAAAGTTTGATGTATATTTTCACACAAAAGGAATTGAACATGATACAAAGGAGATGGTTGGAACTCCTTAAAGACTATGATTGTTCAATTCATTATCATCCCAAAAGAGCAAACAAAGTTATTGATGCATTAAGCAGGAAAGACCCAGTTGTTCTTTCCATGATGAGGATTAAAAAAGATCCTTTGATCAATGAACTAGTAAATCTAGACATGGGAATTATAAGGGAAGGGACATCGTCAACCCTAACCCAAATGATTTCTCAACCGTCGTTACTAGAGAAGATCAAGAAAGCTCAGAAAAAAGATCCTTTATTACAGAAGTTGTTTGAGGCTATGAAGGATGTGAAGTTTCCTGAGTTCAATACTGATCAAGAAGGTGTACTAAAATTTCATTCAAGACTATGTTTTCTGTCTATTCTGGAAATAAAGAAGGAGTTGATGGATGAAGCTCATAGATCTACTTTATCTATACATCCTAGATGCACAAAAATGTATAGGTACCTTCGTGATCATTATTGGTGGGATAATATGAAAATGAGGTTTCTGACTACACTCCAAGGTGCCTTCTATGTCAGCAAGTGAAGGTAGAGTGGCAACTTCTTAAAGGGGTATTGCAACCACTACCCATACAAGCATAGAAGTGGGACAATATCACTATGGACTTTGTCACTGGTCTCCTAAGAACTTATAAAGAAAATAATGTGATATGGGTTATTATGGACCATCTCACCAAGACTGCTCATTTTATCTCCATTCAAGAAGATTTCTCTCTTGATCAACTTTCCAAGATTTATGTGAAGGAAGTGGTAAGGATTCATGGAGTTCCACTTTCTATCATATCTTATCGTGATCCAAGGTTCACATCAAAATTCTGGAGAAGTATTCAACAATATTTGAGAAAAGAATTGAATTTCAGTACAGCCTATCACCCTTAAACTGATGTCCAATCTGAAAGGACTATTCAAACACTCGAGGACATGCTGAGAACTTGATCAATGGAATTTAAAGGTGGATGGGATCAACATATCTCTTTAGTTGAGTTCTCCTACAACAACAGCTTCCACTCAAGCATTCAAATGGAACCCAATGAAGCTCTATATGGGAATCGATGTTGAACTCCTACTTGTTGGGATGAAGCTGGTGAGAGAAATCTTCTTGGGCCCAATCTTGTGCAAGAGATTACATAAATGGTCCATGCCATCTAACAACACATTATGGATTCTCAGATTCGGAAAAAGAGCTATGCCGACAACCGTCAAAGGGACTTGGAGTTTGATGTTGGTGAAAAAGTCTTTCTTTAGATTTCACCTTGGAAGAGAGTCATGTGGTTTGGGAAGAAATGGAAGCTCAGCCCTAGGTACATTGGATCCTATGAAATCCTTGATCATGTGGGAGCAGTGGCCTATCGGCTTACACTTCCTCCAAATCTAGCCCAAGTTCATGATGTCTTCCATGTATCCCTCTTGAGGAAGTACATACCTAACCCTTCACATGTACTAAATCCATAGGTGGTATAACTGTAACATGACCTCTCTTATGAGGAGCAGCCGATGGAGATCTTGGATCGTAGAGACAAGGTTCTATGCAACAAGACTACCCACCTTGTTAAGGTGTTGTGTAGGAACCAAAAATATGAAGAAGCCACATAGGAACTGGAGGAGTCTATGAGACAGAAGTACCCACACCTTTTCCAATCATAGGGTACAAGATAAAATTTAGGGGACGTAATTTCTTAAGGGGGGAAGAATGTAACGACCCAAACTTTTTAATAATATTTGTTTCCTAATTTTGTGGCTATAATTAAAATGTGAGTATTGTGTTTCAACTATTATATGACTATTGGTCAATATGACCATTGGAAACTATAATCTTAACATTGTGTTTTTATAAATACGGTTATCTTGGTCAGTTAATATAGAAAGAAGATTGAATGGCCTCATCCAGTTGACTCAAGCCATATGAATCCCATCTGTCGAAGCTTGGGAAAGAGGTAGCATCACCGGGCTTTGCTCTAGACCAAGCCCAAGCTGAACTTCAACATATGAAGCTTGAACTGAATCACCTAAGGGATAAGTTCAAGCTGATAGAAATCACCACTCAGGCAATGTTGTCTGAGCCACCCCAAGATCCTGTCACCATAGCACACTTAAAACTTAGGTCCTATGTTGGTGTAATAAGGGGCTATGTAATGAGACCTTATCTTCTTTGTGTAATCCTTTTATATAAATAAAATTTTTATTTCTTCTTATGGAAAAATTTATGAATTTCAAATATCCAGATAAATATAGGATGTGTAGTATTGATGAATTTAGGAAAAAAAGGGTATTTTAAAATATATTTGTATTCATTAAATAATTAATAATGTAAAATTATTTTCAAAAAATATTCTTCTATAGTTGTGAGCAGTGAGAAATTTAAAGTCTAATAAGATCAACTTGTTTTTTAGTGAATAGTAATGTTGGAATAGTAACATAACCATATGAATAGTAATGAATAGTAATTTGACCAAAAAAATAGAAACTTCAACCATGAATGTATAAATATATTTTAGACATCATAAAAGTGAAACAATTATCATTGTTTAAGTTTTGGTATTTTTGTACGCCATAAATATTTTATTTAAAATTTTATAATTAATTTAATTATTTAAAATGGAATTTTATTTTCATAAAATTTAAACATAAATTGTTAATTTATTGTCTTATGGGTATATGATATTTTTATGGGACCTTGATTACTTTTTTAAGGTGTTACAAAATGAGTTATGGTTTTAAAGTTGTATTTTTGGAATAAATAATGATTTTAAATAAAAATTAAATTAAAATTATTTAGAAAATTATTTTCATAAAATGGAATTCATTTTTGAATTCAGATCATCGATATTAGGTTAGGGTTAAGTTTTGATATTTTTCTGAAACAGTTGAATTTTTGGTGAATAGTAAAAATGCAGTTTTGAGTTTCGAGTGTTTAATGACATCATTAATGATTTAATAATGATGTAATCTTTATTGTAGACTTATTAATAGTGATATATAATATTAGGTGTCCCAAGTGTCCAATACCATTGGCAAATATAATGGGCAATCCCATGGTTTTGCAAATACCACCGATGAGGTGTCCCTTGGAAATTAATAATTTATTCACTCACTTTTCCTATAAATACCAAGCCATTTACCTCATTAATTTCATTCCAAAATATTTATCAACGAATTTATGGTCTCCATACCTCCAAAGGAGTCCTCTAAATGTTCTCTCAAGCCTCCCAAGGTCCCGAACTTCAAGCTTTCGAAGTTACTCTTCAAGGTAAGGGATCATTTCACCCTCCTCTTTTAAGTCATGAATTCCTTTATGTTGTGACTTCTAGTTTCCAACTCTTTATGTTGAGGGTATGTTATTATATGTTCTCATTACTGTCTATTTCATGTATAATTGTTGATATACCCTTTCCTCTCTCATCAATTTGTTTTCTGAATTTTTAAGTGACACTATTAGGCTGCAGAATTTCTCGTAAAAGAAATCGCATCTTCTATTTTCTTTCTTGTTTTCTTTTCATGTGGTATATCATTCAAATATCCATACCATAATATTATTCAGTACCAATTATTTATTATGAATTATTTATGAGTTTGTGACCCTTAACCCCTCTATTTTCAATGTTTTCTAAAACCATGTTATATAGTCGTTATAATGTAGAAATTTCGTCTCAAAATTTCTCTCTTTCTCTCAGGAAATTATATTATTTATTTATGTGAATACCCATACCTATATCATTTCTATGGTTGTTCATAAATATATAAAAATTATATATTTTATTCTGTAATGGACATACCTATAACCCTCACTCCCTTTCCATGGGTTATAAATGATATAATGATCTTATTTTTAAGAACTTTTGAAACGTCGCAATTTTGAAATGAAACACATTTATTTTTTTTCTATGGGTTATTTATGAATTTTTTTACTTATGATATATGTGGATAACATGAAAATAAAGACATATTAATTTTTCACCCTGATAGCGCTCCAATACATTGGTTAAAGAATTAATCTCTAGAGATGACAAGTTTCACGATACCTTGGTGAATAACCTTGGTAATTTTTATGACACC
The DNA here is from genome assembly GCA_963277665.1 of Viscum album. NCBI lineage: Eukaryota > Viridiplantae > Streptophyta > Magnoliopsida > Santalales > Viscaceae > Viscum > Viscum album. The sequence continues at coordinate 1,661,543,233 of OY728138.1, forward strand.
TCGGGGATAAACCTTGGTGATATGTTCATGAATGTCTAAATGAAATGTTTTAGCCACATATTCAAGTTATGTTTCATGTTCTTTTAATTATGATATTCCTATTATTCGATTTCTCATTCCTTTATGACTTTTATCATGTTCTTATTAATATTTCTCAAGATCACATGTCAATTGTTTCACTTGTTTTCCTTGCTGAGCCTTCTGCTCACCCTTTTCTTTGATGTATATATCTAGGAAATGAGATGCAGTAATTTTACATAGGATGAACCTATGATGAATCCTTACTAGTGGTTTAGAAGAATGTTTTATATTGTTTTCATGTATTATGTTTCTAATTTCCAAGACACTAGACTATAAAGATCCTCTGTTTGTAAAATGTAATTAAAGGTTATGTAATAAAAAGATGGGATGCCATACCATATGTGGTTGGGTCCCATTATATTGTTGCACCAAGTGAATTTAGATCCATTAAAACCCATGTCCAGAAGTCCTAAAAAGTTTTTGGAGTCCTATAATTCCTTAATACAATTTTTATAGATGGTAAAACCCCATTTCTATTCTAATAAATCCACAATAGAATTTAACCTCCTCCCACAAACCACAGAATACTTTCATTTTAAAAGTTCTCTAGAAGACTCCACAAGTTCAACCTCTCATTAGGTCTAGTTATCACATAAACAAAGGAAAAAAATACAATATTCATCTCATTGCATGAGATCATAGTTTCCATGCACTACGACGTGAGGTTCAACAGCATAATCATGTTGTGTTTCTTCCAGCAAACCCATATATTTTTGTTTCTAGGGTGCCCATTAAAGTACATCATGTAACCAAAATTTCTCGACATAGAGGGTAGCTTTCAAGGATCATGTTTAGGTTCCAAGATAACAATGATGTAATTATAGTGTTTTTTGGTTTTAGTGGCCACGAAATCACACTTTTCTTGTGCCCCTAGTCCTTGAGAATTCCAAAAGAGAAGAGAGAGAATTAACACAAACACTTTAGGCCCTTCTGGATAGGCATGTTGGGAAGAGAAAGGAATCAAATCACACCTGATTCTTTTAATTTTTAGGGGGTGATTTCTTTTGAATAATCATCAGTAGAAGCACACAATTTTGGATTAAGGATCTTCTTCTTGAGAGACCCATCAGGATCCTCTAAGATATACAATTTTTTGGCCAAGGAAGGTTAAGGTGGGATCTCCATCGGATCTACTTGCATGAGATAAAGAAAGAGTAACTACTTTAGGGAGTCCCAAAAATCCCAGATCATCTTCACCACACTCACCGAGAGCAAATCCATATGTAGTCACCCTTAGAAGTCTGACAATAAATTGCTAAACAAGGATCATTGTAGGAGATTTGGAGATAACTGAGCCGAGATGAAAAATGATGATGGAGGTGAAAATAAAGGCTTGTGGATGCTCTGAAATGAGTAGGAAATAGGATCATAATAATCCCATGAGGAAATTATATCCAATGTGGAGAATTTATTATTAAGTTCCAAACGTAGGTTTTGGACACTATATGATAAATTAATCAAAACTATAAAACATATCATGTTTTTTTCCCATGGTTTATTCCAAATCTATTTTTTAATTATTATATAATTTTAAGAACTGATTTTATTAAAATAATATCCTTGTCCTTGTGAAATTGAATCATATTTTCAAATAATTGACATTAAAACCTTAAAATATAGTATAGGTTTTGGAGGATTCATTAAAGGGGTATAAAATTAATAAAATGTCCTCAAACACATTATTTTAAAGGTAAAATATATATTTGTTCATAAATACAATTTATGAAATATATTACCTCACTTTTGGGTCATTATGATGTCATAATACACACTGTATATTTATACCATATTTAAATTTGACCCAAAAAATCAAATATCTCCAAAAATTATGAAAAAAATCACCATTAGATAATTTTGACATGCTGATTTTAAAAATTGTATTTATCTTATCCAAATAATTCTATAAGAATGATAATTTACACTTTTAAATAAAAAATATACACTTATTAAAAAATACTAGGTTTTTTAAAAACATTTTGGCCCTTATAAAAATTATTTTTGAGTTAATATAATTATATTATCATTTAAATTTAATATAAATTATTTAATAATAATATTTTATTAAAATAATATTTATTTCTCAAAAAATTAATTTATTAAAATAGAGTGTTCTAAATGAAACTATACATTTCATAAAAAAATACAATTTGTATTTTATCATATCAAAATATAGTTTTTATCAAACTAATTATCAAATAATTTTAAAAATAATAATAATAATAATAATGGATAAATATAATAATTATTTTAAATATAAAAATTTAAAAAATCATATTTTTAGGGTCTAGATGCATACCTATTATTGGACCATAAAATTTTATAAGGGTAACGTGTGTGATAGTAAGAATTTTATTGGGTGGTTCAGTGAACATGGTTTGGTACTTGATTTTGATAAGCTTAAACTTCTCCCTTAAAAGGTTTATCTCAAGAATAGATTTTTGAATCTCATCTTGGTCTTGGTCAAGTGAAAACCTAGTGATTATATCTCCTTAATAATCTCCAATAAATGGGCTTCATAGGGTATGATCCTATTGGTAAAGGTCATCACTTCCTTTGTGTCAAACGAAAATTATAATAATACTTAATATAATAATATTAATGGTCACTATAAAATGAATATATAATCAATTATTATGATTATCAATGTTCTTTTAAATATAAAAATATATAACATTCCAGAATAACAAAATAAGTGCATGTGTTTTATATAACATTATTACTTAATAATGCATTTATTTATACAAAAGGAGGGAATTTAATTTATAAAATTTTGGTTCATTATAGTTTGTGACCCTATAAGCCTCTTAATTAGTATAATTGGGTAGAATTTCCTAAATTATAATATTATAATATAACAATATTTAAATGTACTCATAGAGGAAGAAGTTAATGTCACAATGAAAACAACCACATAAAAATTCTCACTGTATAATATAATCCTTTTGTCTTGATATATCAAATAAATTAGGTTTCATTCTCATTTCATCAACCTATGATCTTGATATATCTTTATTTGAATTATTTAAATAAACCCATGAATCACCATATCCATGGAATATTAATTCAAAAGTTCCATTATAAACAAAGGGATTGAGATTTCATCTTCCTTAAACATGAAGTGAAACCCCTATATTTAATTATTAATTAATGCATTATCGTTCATGATGCACCCAACATATCCTACCACATCACAAGTATATGTCATCATGATTTTTGTGAATATAAAAAATTATAAGACTTGTGATGTGCGTTAATGATAATTTCTATTATAAGGATCATTTCACATGTTCACATATAGGAATATCCAATGACACATAAACATGTGGAATTCCTACTTGTGGGTTAGTCCTCTTAATCTCCCATCCTCGATATTACCATGTACGAACATTATGAAATAAATTTTCATCCACTTATGATTATCAAGTACATAAAAATAAAAAAAATTATGTGTCATATCATAGAAATTTATCCTGATTATAAGATATAAGTTTAAGAATTCTTCCATAGAATTTTAGGGTTCTCATCATGTCAGGTAACTATTATTACCTTTTAATGAGACATATACTCTAGGACATTATCACATTAATGTTATGTATAAAAATAACTAGTTTGAGATATGAAATTTATTAATATTCAAGACTTTTAATATAAAGGTATTTTAAAGTAAAAATTTGTTGGTTCTAGTGCAATAACTCTAACAGACTCTCACTTACAATAGATCCAACTGCCAATGAATTTTATCATATTAGCTTGAATATGATCTTCATGATTCTACCGATATAAGTGTTGTTTTAGATATATAAATTTTAACCTCTATAATAGGGATGAATTATAGTTTTAAAACAACCTATAATTCTTTAACCCACTCAACTATTCATTTTTTAGTTGTTATAAAATTCTGATAAACTCACAAATCAAAGTTATCAAACATAATAGAAATTGATCTATTGGTAAAACCAAAATGGTTTTATTGAAAATAAAACAATATATTAAACTTGTAAGTATATAAAAAGTAAAAAAAAACATTGAGTATGGATTAACAAACCAAACACTCCTATAAATGATATTATTTAAATAAAACACTCTCTAATTATAGAGGTCTTCTCTTTAACCCAAAGTGGAAATGGATTATTTTAACTGAATCTAGGTATCCCCTTCCTAGAATGGGATTCTTAGAAAAACTATCAGAATCACTAAGATTCAACCACTATAATATTTCTTGACACCATGGTCAATAATAGATTATAATCTCTAAAATATAATCCTCAACCTGACAAAAAAAGCATACTTCCAAGCATCGAAATCCCCTCTATGAACATCATCAGAAAATACATCTTACATATATCAAAAACTCATTGATCAAAATAATTTAAAAAATGAGATTATTACACCAAATAGATTTTAATAGAATTATAATGAAATCCCATCAACAAAAACAATTATCAAAACAATAATAAAGTAAAGAGAAATTGAAATCACATGGGACAAAAAGTTTTTATAGACTTATAGTGATTGAAATATTTTAGAGAGTCTCTTTTTTATTATTATTTTGGTCCCAAAAGTAGTGATTTATATTTATATAATATTCTCTAGTGGTCAGACTCTAATCATTTCATATTCAGTTAAAACACCATTAGAATCGGAAACTCTATCTTTTGATGGATTCAAGAATTATCAGCATCTTATGATGACATTAATTTTCATATTTATAAAATTTAATTATCAATAAAAAATAAATCAGGCATGAAACAATAAATCACTAGTTGTTTACACACTATATCTCAAAAAAAATTCACAAGATTTAAGTTTATAATATTTTTATCCTACACAACAAAAATGATTAAAATAAAGTTCAAGTTAAATCAAATTCAAACATAAGTGTATTGGGATTTAAAAAAGATGAAAATGATTCATTGACTTAACTATATACACCTTTTCCAAAATCAAAATATATGATAATAAAACTAAAAAATATGACTGAATTTTCTTAAAAAAATAATTTCTTATCGATACGTAAGGAATTTTTATTTCTCTCACTTTTAATAGGATCATTAATGAGTATTTATAAAAGATTAATTTATCCCAAAATAAATTTATTTTCACAAATGAAAAATTTATTCACATCTCCTCCTTTGGAAAATAAAAAAAGGAAAAATTTAAAAAAAATTATCTCTCCCTCGAAAAATAACTCCCCAAAAACATTTAATCAAATTTATACCAATTAATATTTTTTTAAAAAAAATCATAAAATAAAAACCAAAGAAGATAATGTAAATAATCTATAGGAAAAAATGTTGAGTAGATTTTTCCCCTTTAAAACACATTAAAATATGAGTTATGAAGATTTTAAAAGTAAAAATACAATATCAAATCATAAATGAGAATATAAAAATTAATATATAGATGATAATGTTAAGAAATTTGAATGTTCTAAAAGTTATCACTTGATACTTATGGTTTATTTTCATCTTAAGAAGATGGTTTCATAAAATGTTTGTAGTAAATTTTCTTATCTTCCAAAGTACGAAAGTAAACTTCTGTAAAAAAGTTCAAGAAACATTTATCTCTTCTTGAGAGGATAAAAATATAGATTCAAAGATCAATTGAGTTAAAATAACATAAATTGGATAAAGAGATTATAAATTTAATATTATCTAAATTGAAAATAATTATTCTATAAAATATGTTAGATATGACATTCAAATAAACTAACAAAAATAAAAAAATTAAAGATAGATTATGTCTCAAATGTAGGGATATTTTCTATCACTAAATGTTTTCCCATGTATTGGTATAAAACCCACTATAAGAGGGGGTGAATTGTAGTTTAAAAACAAACTAATATTTTCCAACCTACTCAAGCATTCAATTTATTGATAGTTGTGAACTTATGATAAACTCACAAATCGAAGTTAGTTAAAATATAATAAATTTAACTATTGGTAAAACCAATGTAGATACAATGTAAATACAACAATACATAATACTAATAAGTCTAAAGGAATTAAAAAACCATCAAATGTTGGGTAAAAATTCAATCACTCCTATAAATTATATTTTTAAAAGTTAAGACACTTTAATAAATTGGGTATTCACTTTTACCCAAATCGACAAGGGATTCATTAGACTAAATCTGTGTGTCTTATTCCAAACATGGAAGTCCTTATAAATCATTTTCAGAAAAACCAAGCTTCAACAACTAGAATATTCCTCAACACCATAGTCATTAGCATATTCCAAGCCCTAGAATCTCATCATTAACCAAAAAAATTCTTCTTACTACTACCAAAATCTTTTCAATCATCATGATCAATAAATCTTACTTCAAAACACTAGAAGTTTGTCAATCAATATAATCATAAAATAAAATGATTAAAATATATATATTATAATGGATATGAAATAATAACCTCATAATGGAGCTCTTATAAAAATATGCTGGAAGCAAAGAACAACCAGAATCACTCGAGAAAACATATTGTTGTAGACCTTCAAAAAATTTAAGACTTTAGGGAGTCTCTTTTCCACTTTTCTTTTGATCCAAAAAGTAGTGGGATCTATTTATAGATGATGATGCAATGGTAAGATTCCATATACCATAGGTTCAATTACAATATCATCAAAATTAGTAACTCTATATTCTAATGGATTAAAAAAAGTTCTACATCTTCTTAAGACATTAATTTCTATCTCTGTAGTGTTCTATCATTTGAAAAAATCAATCTATCATAAAATATTATATCACCATATTTTTATGCACTAAATCTCAAAATTAAATTCATTAAATTTAAGTTCACAATATTTTCATCCTATATAACATAAATGACTAAAAACTTCAAGTTAAATAAAATTCATATTGTATCCTTTTCTAGAGACACCATTAAAGTATTATCATAGTATAGTATGATAGGATCTTTGCTTCTAAGCACTACATAAATCTCCTGGACAAATTTGTGTATCCATACTACTTCCTTAGATACATCAGAAGATTTAATATATATATTAGGTGCTTGGGGGTACAATTACATCAAACACACACACACCGCACACAAACGGGCCTCAAAGGTAGGTCATATCCCCCCCCCCCACCCAAAGGGATAACCCACCCAACCACCTATGTTATTACATTATATATATTTGTCCTGAAGTCCCAATGGTCAAGTATCCCATTACATGGCCCACAGGCCCGAAATTTTGTCCCAAGACCAATTTTTTAATAATACTACTATAGTACCACCACCACTATTGTAATCGATACAGTACCACGCTACTATAGTTCCCATAATTGATACAGCTATAGTTCCCACCACTTTTATAGTGGTGTCATTGCGATAATGTCTCTACTACTATTGGACCACTACAGTACTACTACAGTACCTACGCCCAATGGGTTTTGAACTCCAACTTTTCATGTAGTATTATGGGGTTCTTACCAATGAGCCAAACCCAAACTACAAAGAATGTGTAATATACTTGTACAATACTATAGAATCCTCAACCACTACTTTCTTCAAGCTATTCTAGCTCAAAACTCCTTTAATAATGGTGACGACTTATCCTGATTGTGATTTCAGATTGTCCTAATCATCTTAAAAACTACCATATGTATATCCACCAATAACTAGATCTTTATCTCCATCATAAGCTAGAAACATATTCTTAGTATGACTCGGATACTTTAGGATATAGATGACAACCATCCAATAGAAGTCTCCTAGGTCCTATTGATATATTATAACCATGCTAAATATATGGAAAACATCACACAAGGTATATAGAATGGAATACATGACAAACCTTATCCCTGGTGCGTGTAAGATTCTTGTCTTATCTAGTGTATTCTAATGTATCTGAGGGTGTATTTTCATGGATGGATACAAGCCATGTGACATTATAAACAACCCCATTTTTACATTTCTATAATTAATCTCTTCATTATCTTTTTAATACATATACCTAGAATTAGTCCAAGTATCCTATTATATTTATCACGATAGATTTTTATCCCAAGAATGTATGTTGGTTCACCAAATTTCTTTATAGAGAATCATGTGTTCTACCATGTATTAATGGATTGTAAGACTGGTATCTCATTTCCAATTTATAGTATGTCATGAAAATATACTATTAGGAAAACAATTGCACTCCCAAAATACCATTTTTAGATACAAGACTTTCATTTTTTATTTATGAAAACAAATTACCTTTTAGATTTATCAAAGTTAATGTTTTATTATTGGTATTCATTATTTAACCCATATATAGGTATCTATAAATTTCGTACCTTATTGGAATTTTTGGAGTCACAAACCCTTCTATCTATGCCATAAATACATATTTTATAAGGTTTATATTGAATAAGGTTGTTTTGAAATATTTTTTCCAAATATCATAATCATGGTAAGCTACTATAGAAATTATAGTTATAATTTACTTCAGCAAATAAACTAGAAAAAATATTTTATCATAGTCAATATCTTTAAACAATTTAAACCATTTTACAATAATTCAAGATTAATTGGTACATAATCTATCTTCCATATCCAGTTTCTTCTTGAATACCCATTTGAAACCTATGATATTTATATCTATTGTAAGATCTACCAAAATCCATACTTTTTTGGCACATGGAATCCATTTCTGAATTTGGGGTTTCTTGTCATCTAGTAGCTTCAATGCCACTTACTGCTACCTTATAAAAAACAAGTTCATTATTATCAACTAATAATTACTCATTGTTAGTAGTTACTAGAAAACCATATCTTTCTGGTTATATAACTTCTCTAGTGCTCCTACATAGTACTTTTATTTCTAGAATTTCCTTTTCCACAAGGATTTTTTTCTTCAAATCCTATTCTCACTCTTGTGTATCTTGATCTTGGATTTTATGAAATTCTATCTCACCCCCACTATCTCTTTTAGGAATTTTCTCCCTCTTAATAAAAATGGTGTGTCTTTCCACTATTACCTTTTCATCTGAGGGCTTATATAATTAATATCTCATTTGTTTCTTAGGATATCCTATAAAGATTCACTCTGAGTCTTAAGATGAATTTTTTTACCAAACCTGGCCTTAAAAAATAATTTACATACCTACAAAAATATATTTGACAAAAAAAATCCTTCAACACCATAGTTCATATGAAAGACCTATTTCTAATTTATTTGAAACTTTGTTTAGTGGGAATTTTTTCTATAATTCATATCCATAAAACTATAATGGAATAATTGAATTATTAATCATTGATCTAACAAAGTCTAATAATGTGTGGTTCTTAATTTTATTTACACTATTCCATTATGGTGTATAAGGAGGTGTGAGTTAAGATAAAATACCAAACTATAATAGATAATTAATGATATCCTAATTAAAATATTTTATTCCACAGTCTGAGTATAGTTTCTTTATTTTCTAGAAAATTTTATTCTTAATTTAATTCTTGTATTCACTAAATTTCTCGAAGGAATCTAACTTATACCTCATTAAGTAGACATATCCATATCAACTAAATTCATTAGTAAAATTTATAAAGTATGAGTATCCACCCATTTCATCAATAGGAAATGTACCACACATATTTAGATAAACCAAATCAAAAATCTTGATAGCCCTTTCATCCTTTCCACTAAATAGATCTTTGGTTATTTTTCCTTGTAAGAAATTTTGGTATATAAAAAGTTTGTTTAGTTCAAGATAATCTAAATAAACATCTTGATATAATTTTTTCAAGAACATTTCATTTACATGACTTATCCATTGGTACCATAGTTGGTGTGATATGAGTCATGTGAAACTGTTTCATTATCATTTTTGAACACTAGGTTTTAATATTCTAGTATATAATGAACATTATTTAGATGTTTCATATCGTAAAATATATTTTTTTTATAAAATTTGAATATTTTTTCAAACACTTGAAAATAAAACCATCCATATCAAGATATGTTACATAAATAATATTTTTGTAATATTTATAACATAATAACAATTCCTTAAAACCAATATCATTCACATTGGAAATGTTAAATGGTGGTCATATATAACAATTATATTGAGACTAGCTATATTAGTGAAGCATAGATCCACCTCACCTTTTCCAATTCTTATGAATCTTATTGAATTATTTAACTTGATATAAATTTGAGTATCATAAGCTATATCTAATATGAAATTTATAAAAAAAACATCCCTTGATAACAAACACACCTGGTGATTTCCCTTGCTTATTTTTTATGGTCTAGTTCTTCTTTAAGTGGCCCTTCTTGTCACATGAAAAATATATTGAATCTATATCCCTTATTTACCATTAATATTCTTCCTCTTAGTTAGATGTTTAAAAAGTCCTTAGACATGAATTTATTATTGGGGACTCCCTCATTTCCCTTCCTCTTGTTCACTATAAGTCATAAGCTTCTCAAACATCATTTATTTATAAACCTAGTGAAGTGGGGTAATGAGATTTATGATAGACTTCTCAATGTTGTTCATATACAAATTCATGATAAATTTAGATAATATATAAGAGAGTGACTTTAGTATGATATCATCATGAAATTAATCTAGTAATTTAAACACTAGAATTTATATATATTCATTGTATCCAATCAACTTGACCATATGAGGTTCATCTAGAAAACCCTCTCTAAGTTTTCAAGTAAATAGTTCCTTGTAAATATTAACCAACTCATGTATATCTGTATCCTGATAATAATTATGAATATTTTTGAGTATAGTATATACATCCTTGTCTTCATGTTAATTTTTATTTTCATCATACATGGATGATAACATGAAACATTGGAAATATCAAAAATTATCCAAGTGTTTTAAGTAGACATAGAGATCTTCCTCACATTCCTCCTTCATATGTTGATCAATAATTAGGGAATATAGCACTTAAAGCTTATGTTATTACCATATTACATTGTTCAAATGAATGTAACACTCCTATAAGTTACTGATTGAGAGGAATTTGTTTTTATTTAGTATATATTTTAAGTATACTGATGAAATTTCTATTATTTCAACAAAAAAATAGAATTAGTACTTTATCTTGATTACAAAAATATGTGATATGTGATAATTTTTATTATCTTATTAATGTATCACTATTTTTCAAGTGTAAATATCCTGCACCATTGGACTTGGAATATATTAACATGTGGATATTATAGTGTAAAGGATCCATATTTCCCTTCTCATAACCCATAAGAGGGTATGGTCAATTACATGAAGGTATTTATGTATGAAGTTTTGTTGACTGCTAGCTTGCTGATCCTTGATCTATTGAGTAAACTCCCCAATACTAAAATCTGAATTTATATTTCCTTAACATGTTCCTTCATGTAACATCAAGTCTATAAAGGGATAATTATTTTTATTTTTACCTCATTAAGTCAACCCAAAACCTTCATAAGAACTCCCTGATAAAAGTAAGTGTCCTAAAAAGGGCCAAACCAACACTTATTTCTATATACCCACTCTTCATCAAGAAATTTAATACTTTTAACTTAGTATTTATCTAATGGGTTTCTTTTATTTATGATAAATATCATAATTTTATCCTTTACATTTCTTTTCAATATTATGTGTATTTATTATAGTTAATTAACCATGTTATGATAAAATATTTACACGTAATCCATTTCTTTTACTTTATCTTGCATGTATTGTTATCTTATTTTGTTTAAGTGGTTTCATTTAACATTATATAAACATGCATCGCATAAAATAGTTAACCAGACACTTAGAAAAAAATGATTCCTTAATGATCGGTATTCTAATGATTGATTTATTAAGTTGTTGATAAATCAACCTATGGACCTTGGGAAAAAACTCCTTGGGATATAAATGGATCATGTTTCTACATTCCACCATTAAAGTTAGTTTCTTCTCAGTTATTTTCACCATGGTCCCAATTTTGAACTACCACCTCTCCTTGGAGCTCCATCTTCTAAATGTTTTATACTCACATGTATGTGAGGGGAACCAAGGGTATGAGTTACATAAAATGAACCATGGATGGGATGGTCCTTCCTAATAAAGGTGGGAGGGATGACACATAGACCATCATATTTAATTTAATAAAACTTTATCATTTATAAAAAACCTTGTAATGATATTAAATTAAATAGAAATCCAATGCATAAATTGTTCGTTCATACTCATATTCAATCACATATATGAAATGACATCACATTCATACATGCTAGTATATACTTATAATATCTCTTTTAATTAAGATAAAATTGTCTTGAATTAATAATTAATGGTCATATTAGTTAATTAATTATTTGTCTTAATTATTAATCCAACCAATCCTAGAGATACATGATATTATCATCCTCTAAAATTTTAAATAAAATAATTTAAATTGTTTTTATTTAAATTACTTAAGTACATGATGTGCACATCGATTCATCACGATGTGTTCCCACCAGAACTATATAGTGCCTTATGGTCGTGTATAATGTATTGAAACAGAATGTATCATACATAGTGTGTCAAGTAATTACACGGTGTGTACTGTAAATTTATGAAATGCAGACATCTATTAATTTACATATCATGTGCTGATTTTAATGCACATGGATTATATGGCATGTAACAACCATGAACTGTATATATTTCTGAAATTAATATAGAAATTAATTAATTTTTTAATATTAGTTAAACCCTATCACATGGTATGTATTGTAAATATATGACACACATACATGTTTTACTTTTGTTTATTGGTTCAATTAATTTTATTTTTGTATAAATTTATCATGTAGTGTACAACCTAGATTGGTGTGTACTTCACATAAACATGTATGTGTTACATGATGTGTAAAACCTACTACACATTATATCCCACTTTATATGTCCATCAACAATGAACCCTTAGAAACTCATAATGTAATTCTTATAGAAAATTATATTTTACACTACTTGTATGCTAGCTACACATCATGTAATTCCATCTCACCCATGTTTCTATATTCTAAGTCCTTACACGGCATATAATAAATGCACAATATGTATTTTCAACATGGTTTTATATATATGTGGGAATACATGATGTATACACTATATACATAATGTTTAGTCCCTAAAACCATGTTTTGACTATCCCTAACAACACACGGTGTGTAAAGAAACTACATAATCCACCACATAACCAGCCATGTTTACCTCCTCTATGTCCATGTGAGGTGAATATAGGTACACGATGAGTAGTTTAGTTACATTTCATGTAGTCCCATGTTATCCATAAAGAGTCTCAAACACCTATAGATGGGTTCTTCATATATTCATCATGTTTTATTAATATATTCTTGTTTAAATAAAGGTGAGAAGAGATGATTCTCAACTTTTGGATTAAAGAATGATAAATAGCATATTAAACAATAAAAAAAATGTGTAAATCATTTAATTACTAATAAATTATTATAAATTTTAATGTGAACACTCTGATAACACATGAATATTCCATGCACAGTGGAAGTAGTAGTGGAACCATTCACAAATTTTTTTTCAGATTCAAAGAATAATCCATAAGAACATTAAGAAAAATCTTTATGTCTAAATAATTTTCTTAAATAAATAAGAAAAATAATCCCAAAACCAATGCAAGATTATTTATCATATTAGATATATAATAAATTTAATAACATGAATTAACTCAATCTTGAGATTCTTTCTTAAATGAAGATATTGAAAATTTTAACCCCTTGTTTGAGTTTCGATATCATTATTCTAAGAGGTTACAAAATATAATCCTTCTAGTGATGATCCATCCATGCTCCTAAATATCTAAAAAAACACTAATGGAATGTTGAGTTCTAGCATGAACAATCCCTTCGCATTGTTTTTTTCACCATGATTGCAACATAATCCCTCAAGCTTGAGAATTATCACTCTCTTGTTGTCGCATTCTTGAGAGGGAGGTAGAAGGTAGAGGAATTATCTTAGTCTTAATATAAACCCTAGATATTTTCTTTATTAATAGAATTATCTATACAGAGAAATCATTTTTCACAACACACATAATTTCTCACATCCTCTAAAATGATATAAGCTGGTATATATAAATAGATAAAGTTTTATAATGATAATTACATAAAGAAACTTAATAAAATAATAAACTTAATATATTTTTCATGCCAATAATAATAAAATTATTATTATATAATGGAATTCACTAAATTTTTCATATAAATATAATTTCATTAAATAAATAATTCCTTATTTATTTAAATGATATTTAATGATTATATAAATTCTATCACTGGTTTTATAACTTTACCCATCCACCTTACTCATCATTTATCAAACCTTGAATAATAAAAAATATTATTCATTCGACAAATAAATAAATATTACATTCACTATCTTATGAATAAATATTTATTAAATATTTAACTCATATAAATATAGTGATTGAATATTTTCAATCAATAAAACCTGAAAAAATACTATTCCTTGATCTTGAGAATAAAATTTATTCCAACTATTAAATTCAAATAAAATTCAACTGAGATCAATGTAAATCCTAAGTGTGTAACCCTTTAAGCCTCTTCATTGGTGGCATTAGGTGGTCTTTCCTAAAGTACAATATCTATGTCTGGTAATACATAATGTAAACCATTAAGTAATAAGTTAATATAGCAATGACAAAAACCAAATACAAATTCTAATTGTGAAATATAATTCATTTTTCTTGATATCTTAAATCGCGCAGGTTGGATACTCATGTCATCAACCTACATGCTTGATATATCTTTCTTTGAATTCTTAAAAAAAATTGATTAATCATTATGGCCATGGAATATTTTTTTGATAGTTCTATTTTAATCAAAGGACATGAGATATCATTTACCTTAAATAGGAAGGGACAAATCTTGTATTGAATTATTCATTAATTCAATTTCTCTCGTGATGTATTAAACGTATCATACCTTTCCATGAGTATATTTAATCATAGTTTTCATCAATACTCATGAATCATGATATGAATTAATAATAATATCAATTCCAATGATTATTATATGTGTTCACATATAGTAATATCTAATGACATATAAACATATATAATTTCTACTAGTTATTTTTTCCTCATAATCTCTCATCCTAGAGATTATCAGGTATGAACTTTGTGAGATGAAGTCTCATAAAATTATGAGTATCAAGAACATAATAGTCAAATATAATATGTTTCCTATAATATAATGTTATCCTAATATTGGAAATAAGTTTATTAATATCATTATAGAATTTTAATGTTCTCATTATAATGGGGAACTCTTGAAACCTTTCAATATGATAGATACTCTAGGACATTATCACATAAATTTTTTGAAAAATAATAATCAATATATGATAAGAAATTTATTAATATTTAATACTTAGAATATATAGGTAGTATAAGGTATAAATTATAAGGTTCTAGGGAACCAATTATAATACGTAGATGTTGGAGAACCTCAGAATTGGACTGAGTAACTAGATTGAGCCACTGCATTAACTATTTTAAGATCTATTTATGTAAGACTAAAGAGAGTACTAATTTTCAAATAGATTTCCTTTTTATAAGTTCATCCTATGAGAAGTCATTGAGATATTGAAAACTGACTTTAACTCCCCTCATCCATTAGTTTAGGAGATGAAGTGAGCTTATATAAGTTAAAATCTTAGCCGGTGACCACTTTGTGATGGATGATAACCCAATGATGGCCCGCCTTTTATGGATTCTTCTCCAAAATACCAATGATAATATGTTTATAATGGGAAAATATCCTCTATATTATTTCAGTATCTATCAGACCAACATAGGGGATATCTCTTAATGTTGGAAAAAAGAGTGGGATGTGTGTCTAAGAGAAATCTTCATAGATGAATGGTTGTGGGATTACAAGTTTTATCACATATTTAAGGATTTTAGATATCTCAATCATTGGATCTGGTTGTATTATGTGGTGTGGAATATGAAATTACATGCCTACTAACACCCAAATCTCATGATAGAGTTTTTGAGAAGGTGGTTTCAGATAAAAATACCTTCCACCTGCATCATGGTGAGGTTAGGATTAGCCTATGGGATCTTCATAATACTAGAGGGATACCCATATTTAGTAGAATATATATAGAATTTATATTATAAATGAACACTTTGGAATACACAATGTAGGTTCCAAGGGTGGAATAAGAACTGTTGGGGTACTATGGATCATGAAATAGAAAGAAACTTTCCTTAATTTGGATACCCCTTTTAGGAAATGCTTCAAGATTTTACTTAAAAATACTATGGGATTGATGTTGGGGAGGCCAAAGTAATTACTAAAGTTCATGAATGTGGAAAAACAAAGTCACAGTAGTTCATTTTGGAATGGGGAAAATACACATAATAGGGATTAAACCTGAAATTTTAAGTACTCATGAAGCTACGGTCGGTGAGTTTCCTAATATCCTTCCTTTATAGATGGTTTTTTTGGTCAAGTATACCAACATTTAAGTGATTCCAAAAACTTTTATCATATAATCACTTCTAGTGCATGAATGTCTGATCAAACTTGTTTTCCTAATTTTGGAAAAGTTGTATGATATACTGAATCACATCAACTAATGCACCTCTATGTGTTTGTGACCTATTCTAATTCATGTATGGATAGTTTTACATGAATTTCATGGGGTATAACATCCAAACCTCGATTTGTACCATGAATACCAACTCTGTCCTAGAACAGCTCAACATCACCAGGTTACAACCTCAATAAATATATGGGACAAGTCTGATTTCCATGATTGGATCACAAAAGAAGCCTAAATTAATCCCATTAAACACCCCAAATGGGGTGATTGAGGATGACATATAAGTAAAAATCAAGAATATATCATACATGGTAGATTTCAGAGGATGGGTGTTGGTTATATTCATTGATGAAAATATCATATGTGATCTGTATGTCCCAAACTAGTTTTTACACTAATTCCATTTAATAGAACGTCCCATACCTTATGTGTACACCATGGTCTAGAATGAATGACACCCCATGATTTCCAAACATCTCTGCTTGATGCTCACATGTGATGGCACCGATAAGAGAATCATGCAATTAAAGTTTTTCACCCTAATTAGGTTTCTCCAAGACTACATAAAAAGAACAATATTATTGTATCATTAGGTATAGATGATAGAATCAGTGCTCTAGATAAATACACTGGTGAAATAATGAGAAAATAAAAGTGGTGTACACACCGCTTCTAGGGAAATCCACTAGCTAAGGAGGATTTCACTTACTGAAGTAGTGGAAACTACTAAGGGAGATTTGAGGCCTCCTAAACATCGTCGAGGTAAGACCTCTAGGGAGGGTACATATTCTAGAAAATGATACATAGGGAAGTAATTTTGGGAGAATAGGTAATCTTTTGGTACCTTTAAATATAATCATGAAATGGATCCCAAAAATCATGTACTTGTAATCAAATACATTCCTATAGACATAGATTTCATTTAATCCTATAGTATTTGGGAAGGGTTGTGGCTATTATCCACATAGAGGTAGTTTTGGTAGTATCTTAAAACAATAATAGAAACCGTACCCATCCTTGGGAACTATATATTTTCTCTCATGGTTATCTAGTTATAAATGAGGTTCCCCATCAATGATTTGGAGGTGTTGGAATGCTTCCATGTCTAGGTAAAGGTCTTCACCAATTGAGTTATTCTAATGCTCTAAGGGATTCTTGGTAAAGGAATAGAAGATACAATTTTAGTTAGGGATGTAAAGTTAAGGGATTTTGGTGAAGAATAATTTTAGGTAAGTGACATGGAGAACAAAAACTTTTTAGATGAGGGTGAATAGAAGGTTATAACTACAGAGGGTTTGGGAGTAATCTCTTTAGACTCAGTAACTCCAAAAACCTATATTTGTCACAATTTGGACAAAACTAAACAATACTGACTTCTATTTTTTTTCTAGTGAAGGATTAGGTGAGTGGGGAAGCTTTAGAGAAGCCCATAGAGAATTTATGGAGGAGGTACAGTGAGAACCACTCAAGAGGATAGAAAATGAGAACAGTATCTTCTGACTCCTTAACCTTCCCAATAGTTTAAGGAGAGTGGCCTTATGATACTGTGGGGGAGCCATAGGTCACCAAACACATGAAATATTTGGTGATTCTTATAATATATCTACTATAGAGCTAGGGAGAAAAAATATAACCCTTTTCCTTCCTCATAATTTTTTCCAATGTAATCAGTACTAACTTTCTATTTTTATATTGTAGACCCATCACACAAAGTTGAAGGACTCATTGTGGTGGTCAGTGAGTTTCCTAATGACACTGAGGGGTATCCTATTGTAAAGGTTTTTTATAGTTCATTGGGTCTTGATATGATGTATGGTGTAGTAACTGAGTAGGTATAGGCCTCCATGACCATCATCTTTACCACATTGGGGTAATACATTCTCATGACTACTTAATAGGAATTTAAGTTTTAATCCCATAATTTCTTCTTAAATCACTCATTACTCATGATGGTGGGACCTCTAGAACATCAGTTATGGAGTAGGACCCAGAGGAGCTGATCTCTTCAGAGGATTCTATAATGAAATCGGATATGGATCCACATTCTATGGTGGAGGTATCCAATAACATGGTGGAGACACCATCAATGGAGGAGGAGATCAAAAACATAGTGGATTTATCACCCATGGAGGAGGAACATAGTATTCTGAGACCCTATATATTTAATCACATCCCAAACATGGTTGATTTTAAATTTGACCATCCATCTGAATAGATTATGATATTCCCTGGATATGTGTTTTATCTAAAATACAAAGATGATTAAGGTTGGATGTGGTAGAGGAGAACTAGGTGATCTAACATAGGGAATGGAAAAACATATCAATCCTTCTCACTCATGCACTATTGAATCAGATAGGTAGTCATATGGGGACATTATTTCACTAGCTAGTGAACTTTTGGACTGATGGGTTCGGCTATCATGGCCTACATGCAATGACCAATGACACTTTGGTTGATCAAGAGTGACTAGAGGTATGGATGTTAGAATCTACTGGGGCCACATCCAAGGAAAATGTTTTGATGACTCTTAAAGTAACTTGGAAATATATCAGTAAACAAGAATATAAGGATCACCAGGATTTGGCCACTTGCCTAAGGACTCAGCCTATGGTGACTAATGTTGATCGAGACTAAGAAAAATCTCATCTAATTGAGTGGAGCATTTACTAAGATGTGATTCAAATGTGGGAAGTAGAGGTGCAACCATAGGTGTAGTAATAAATGGGGGACCTAGGTAGGGGTAGCTGAATTGGGTCAGATCGCCTTGTGAATTGATTCATTCCCGCACAGCAAAGAAGCAGCAAGATGGTTCACGGGAAACAACGAGCTATCGACAGGTACTCTTCCTATAACTGTATAGGAAGAATATCTGGCCATGAGGAGAAGGGTTTAAAAGAATGGCCACGTTTTTTGAATGCATCTCTTATTATTATGGGCATTCCATGATTCAAGATATGAATTGTATATCCTATGTTGGTTACTAAAATGGAAAGACATATGGGGATGAAATACCATGGGTTTTGAAAATCCTGTTGAGTAAGGGAAGAGGGAGAAATATAATTTGTGAACTAATATGTTTGAATTAAAAGGGAAAGTCATAAATAAGTTGGGGATGACCATTAAGAATCTATCCAAAGAGTGGATTCCACTTTCATACTATAGTAGATGGGGAAAGACAAGTTGAGGATAACAACTAACCATGTTTGAAACATAGGTTCCATCACATTTTCACTATGAATACTTATTCTAGGACATGTACCCTAGATAGTAGGTAGGACTACACTGAGGAATTGTGTCATCAATGTAAACTAAGGGTATTATTTCATGAATTAATGTTTTCTAATTAGAAGTGTACATTGGATATGAATTAGTGATTAATACTAGGGAATATTTTATCACTGCAACTGAGGGGATTCTATTTGGAAATAAAATCTTGATGTAGACTCAAATCAAGGGACAAAAAGTGTGTTTTCAATATAGGGGGATATTCTCAAGAAGATTTTGTGAACTCTTAGGTTTAATCCATTATTTATTGTACATATTGAAGACGAGTACCAAAATAAATGTGAGTCATTTGAGCTAATGAGTTTTGTTCATGATGAAATTTTCAACTCTATAAGACACATGATAATAGGGTTTGATCATGCTCTTGTAAGGGGACTGACACAATCCCTTGGGATATATATTTTAAGACCATAAATATTTAACCAATGGGAGATATTTTTTTATTTTCATGGAGCTTTAATCATATGTGTAATTTATTTTAAGTTCATGAAACTTAGACCATGAAGTTTCTAAAATTTAATGGCACACAGCTTTGACTTGGTGGTTGTTCCCAGTTTAAGTTCATAGAACTCATACCATGGGTTTCTACTCATTTATATTCATATGGTTCATATCATAAGGGAGATATAGTCTATATAGTAATAATGTTAGTGTAGAAATAATAGTAACTAGGATCCCAATGATTATAATGATTATCTCAAGGGAATATGCATATAGTTTAAGGTTGTGATGGGTGGACCATAGGGATAAGGTTTATTGTCAAGAATCATTGACTATATCCTTAGAGAAAAATATCATTTTAGTTCCAAGATGGAAAAGGAAAGTTGATGGAAGGTAAGTTAACACCAAGATTTGGTGAGGGAGATATGAGACTTTTATCAGATCTCATGATAGGAGATTCAAGAATCACAAATTATCATGTGAAATATGAATCAATAAAAATGTTATTTTATGATTTTATATATTTTTCTATCTATTTTATAGGAAGGGGGTAAAAATACATGGGTTCCCTGGTGTGAAAAAAAATGACTCAAACCCAAAATGACTAGGTTAGAGTCTCCAAACTGGGGTAGAGAGGGGAATATTGATTAATTATATTGTTGGTCTCAGGATAATTCATATGATTAATGTTGTATATCTTAAAAAATTGGAATAAACAAATATTTATTTATATGAAATAAGTCTATAAACCAATATGGACCATACATATGAATAGGGGGTATCATCTAATTATTAGGAAGGGATATTAACTTACATTAAATAGGAATCCCAAACACCTTGAAAGAATGGGGTTAGAACTTATGGTTGGTCTCTAGAAAACTAATTTATGATTCAATACATATCCTATAGAACCAAAATCAAGAAACACTTAGTTCTTGGGGGCAGTGAGATGGGTGAATGAAACTAAAATTAAGGAATGATAGGATACCAACACCACCAAAAAAGGGTGTATTCATTAGTGAGGACCAAAGAATCATGAAATTTTAAGTCATATGATAGGGAAAAATTCATGAAATATAACATCATGTGAGAAGGAAATTGACCATGTAGTTTAACATCATATAGTGATGATAAAGACCGTGTAGGTTAACATCATGTGGAAAAGATGTTGAATGCATAGTTCAATTTCATTAAGTGAGGATGGTATGATATATAGTCTAAATTTATGCATTTAGGACTAATAGGAGAAGTTATTTTAGTATCATGTGGTGAGGATGATCAAACTATTTTCTTTTAATTAGAGTACATCTCAATTAGGATAATAAAACAACCAACCAAAACCTCTATGCTCTGGCAAGTCATGACAAGTTTGAGAAATAAGGTGTAATGGAAGATTACTAATGTTACATGATAGAGAATTATAGAGATGGATGGTTTAGTGTAGAACCTCTATAATTAGTCCCATGAAAATTAGGGAACCAGTTGAGTGTGATTTTAAAAGAAAGATTCACTCTTCTAATATGAAAAGGTTTATAAGGGGTATAATTTAGGGTGTTAGAACTTTAATTAAACAAATGAAGGTGGAATAAAGGTACATGGTAAGTTCTAGGGAATGAATCACATAAGGGATTGATAGATAGGTTTAGGAATCACATTGGGAAACCTTCTAAAGAGATATTTCCACATTAATACTATCAAAATGGTGAAAATCAAGTTGATCTTGACTATTAGTCATGTATAAGAAGAGATAGATCCATCATTTTTCTTCAAAGAAGGTTTCCCTTGGAATGTGTGCCCTATATAAGAGGTGATCATAGGTCAGTAAAGTGTCCCATCACTATAGAAGGAGGGGGTCTTTTAGAAATGAAATTTGATGGGGATTCAAACTTTAGAGACCCATGGTTGGAAAGACAAAAAAAATTAGATATCCAATACGATTTCAAGAACTCTGAGTTATAAACCACCATTAATTAGGTATATTGATGTGGTATATCAATGTGGGTGCACTGGAAGGTAAGGTAGTGTGAATTTTGGATTAACATGAATTAAAAACCCATTAAAGGAGTTAGAATGAAATTCGAGCATGCCCTATGGACCAGTATAATCCATTAGGCTACATATTTTAAGTTCATATAACTCAGATATGGTAAATTTATTTTTAATTTCATGAATCCAGGACTAAGACTATTTAGTTTAATTTCATGTGGTGAGGACTTAGTTCCATGTAGTTAAAATTCATGTAATGAGTACAAAGTTCCATACATTTTAAATTCATGTCAATAAGGACTAATTTGGGGATTGAGGTTGTAAATATTACAATAGAGGAAAGTATAACCCTTTTTTAATTAGGAACCCAATTATAATATATAAAAACATAAGAACATAGATTTATTAATATTTAGTTTATGATTCTTGGATCATGGGAGCCGGAACTTAATATCAGATATCATTGATTGTCTCCTATGAGGGTAGAATCATCCCAATGTCATGTGGGAAAATAAAACATGATAAAGTGACACTGAACACAAATACTAGCTATGTTAAATGGGATACTTTTTTATTCCTAGTATAGGAGATCCAAGCATCACTACATATCCCATGGTATGTGAATCAAGTCACACATCATTCTTAGAAATGAAAAGTGGTATGTGATTGACAACAAAGTAAAAAAAGGAACATCCCCTTAGGTGAGGACTCCAATAGATTTATTTAGTTTAAGATTCATTTATAAATATGTTACCCATGATGTTTCATTTCATGTAGTGAGGACTAAGGAAAGTTCAGTCTACTATTATACTATAAGGAAATGGTGTTATGAAATTTAAAGTTGTGAAGCTAAGACTATGTGTCGTGTAGTTTAGGATCATGTGATGAGTATCTATTTCCATTAGCTTAAATTCATATATAGTGGACTTATTATTATAATTTTAAATTCATGTGGAATTTAAAAGGGGGTAACCAAAATGAATTTTACACAAAATATTTCTTAAGTAACATTATATTGGTGGGATATCTAATTCAATCCCCATATATGGTGATCAATAAGCACACACAATTGGAGTAAACATTGTGAATGGTGAATGAAACTTTCTATTTGGGTTTCATATTTTGTGATTTTCTCTTGTGTGTCATTGGTATCTTTAATGATATCACCAAGCCACTCTTGAAGAATTATCGAAAGAAATCCTTATTATTGAATACTCAGGCCACTCGATTATGATGAACCTAAAGATTTTGTAGCACTTGGAGATTATTTTCATCAAGGTATTCAAATTAAGTTGAACATACTTGGAACCACTCAT
This sequence comes from Viscum album, assembly GCA_963277665.1. Classification (NCBI taxonomy): domain Eukaryota; kingdom Viridiplantae; phylum Streptophyta; class Magnoliopsida; order Santalales; family Viscaceae; genus Viscum; species Viscum album. Next base: position 1,661,566,918 of record OY728138.1, read on the forward strand.
CCTATGCTATCTGGTCATAGAATACTTTCTTGATCAATGGTATCCATTCCTCAATGGGTATCATTGTTTCTATTATATACACAAGTGTGTAAGGGGTCACCTAGATGGATATCTGATTCATGGTCTGATATACCAATAGAATATTGGAGGGGTTTTCAAGTTAGATCTCATTGTTCTGATCTATCATATTTATAAAAATATTAGAGATTAATTTTTTTTAATTCATTTATTTATCCATTCATTAGTGTATAATAGATGAAATTATGGTTAGATTAGAACCTTCTGCAACTAAAATTCCTAAATATTGTTTCTATTACCAATGAGAATGGTTTGAGGTATCCTAAAATAATTAATGATATGGGATTTCATAAATTTAATCATATACCTATTTTTAACCTTCTTCAAGGTAATGACTTCATCCTATTTCAAGAATAAATCTTTAGTAGTAAAAATAAACATTAATTGTCAAGATGTTGTTGGTGATTAAGGACCCAGGATATCAATTCCCTATACAGTGAATATCTAAGAGTACTTAGCGATTTAGATAATCCTTGTAGGATGAAGCATGAAGTTTTTTGGAACCTATAATCCAGGAAAATTTTTGGTGAATTCTATGTAGTCATGAACCATGGTGATAAAAAAGTAGCCTAACCTTTAGATTTAGCAAGAGATATTTAATCCTATTTGACAAGATCCATATTCCCTATCATTAACTGGTTAAAAGACCGGAGTAATTTATTTTACCTTGATATTTTTAAGAAGGATTCTATCAAATATATTATTTTATAGTACTTTCTTTTATTTGGGGTTATCACTAAGGGTGGGATTTGATGAATTTATGTGAATTTGTTACCACTTGTCTCTTCTCAATGGAATTATACCATGTTAGAGGTACTCATCATTAGGAGTCCAAAAATAATATGATATCTCTGCCATGGTTTAATTTGAGGGGGGATTCTAGAAAGAACAGATGATGAGTTAATTCACATATTAGCCTCCCAGTTTGAGAGTAGGGGTGTTCACTCTATGATGCACCAAATAGATGATCGGTTTATCTTAGTATGGATCATAAATAGACATGGAAAATTTTTCAAGGGAATCCATAAAATCATTATGAAACCATGGAGCATGTGAAACCTTCTAATCTAAAGGAAATTTGACCATAAACTCATGGGTGTAATAGAACTAGGGGAAGGGATCATGTTTTTTTATAGCACATTCACCACTGATTTTCTTAATGAATAGCTCAGATTCTCCCTTCACATACAACCGATAGACCTGAAGCTCAAGGGATAACCCAAGGTTGATAATGGGTGCTTGGTATTCTGCCCCATTATTAGTGAACCTCTCCATAAGTAGGAATAAGTATGGCATGAGGTACTTTTAATGACTAACAACAACAACACCAAGGTTGGACCTATTGAGTTTAGGATTTTTCACACATCCAAATCAATCATAGAGAGGAAATGTCAAAGTGAATATACCAGTATGGAATTTCTTCATCGATAGAGAGAATGGTCTCATCAAGAAAATCAATATCTAGTGCAATATAATCTTGGTTTGAGTGCATGGAAAAAAAGATTTTAATTCTTTCCCCTTTATAGGATTCTATGGGATGAACATGATGTTGAATTTTTGGAAAAACACTACCTATAATGTCAATCATATATCCAACATGAGAAAATTAAGTATAGACTTAAATGGGTTAAAATAAATTATGAATAGACCTCGTGATGTTGTAAATAATGGTGAAATTTCTAGATTGAAAATACTAAGGTAAGGTGGTTCTTTTAAATTGGAGAATAGTTAACCTCAATGTTTATCATCATCTGAATAAGGTGGTCTAGAATTTTCTCTTCACCTTCACTGTTTTTTTTAGTATAATATGGTGTTAAGTGATATCTCTAGTGATATTAAATAGTGGGTCAATAGTTTTTTCTACACATGAAATAGCATAATTGGAAGTGAAGTAAGTACTACTTGATATTGTAAAATTTTCCTTGGTATTGTTTACATCCCACTGGTAGGTGATTCCTTTAAACATCAGCATAAAAAAGGACTTACACTTGATTGATGAGTTGGAAACACAACCTTTGATATAATCTAGGATATCTTTAAATCCTATCATCTCTTATAATTTCATAGAGGGGGTATCTCAATGACAGACTTAATAATATTTGGGTCAATATAGATAAAATTGTACCAAACAATGTATCTAAGTAATTTCCCAATGGTGGCCTCAAATGAATAATTCAAGGGTTCATCTTTAGATTATAGGAATGGATCATACTGAACACTTTCTCATGATTGTTGATAATAATCTATACTTATAGGGATTTAACCACAAAATCATCCCCATATATTTAAACCATCTTCCCTAAAAGGGTTTTAAAGATGTGATTTATATCCCACCAGTACATCTCTTCTGCATTATTTAAGCTAAAGGGAATCACTAGGTATTATTATATTCCCTGGGGTGCTTTGAATGTAGTTACCTCTGTATATTTAGGCTCCATTCAGATTTTATGGTACCTAAAGTATCTTTTTATGAAGTAGGGGGCCTATAATTTGAAATTTTCATCAATTAACAACTTTTTAATTGATATAGAGAAGTAATCCTTCATGTAGTGGTAGTTGAGGTCCTAAAAGTCAATATATAATTTGATCTACCTATTATTCTTACTAACTTGGACTATATTGGATAACCACTTTAGGTATTACACCTCCTTAATAAAGTTGAGTTTGATCCACTTATCAACATCAACATTTACCATGTAACTACAGGATGGGTGTATTCTATTGGGTGCCTTCTTATATCTAAGGTAGTTAATGGGAAGGTTCGAATGGTGGAAAATGATATGGGGATAAATCCCCATCATCTTCTTATAGTTTAATGTAAATACATCATAGTGTATCTTTGTGAATATAATGTATTTCAATTATTCATTAAGAGTCATAAAATCATTGACCAATGTCATCCTTAGATATTCCTAGTATCCATGGTTCATCTATATCAGCTCATAAAAGGTGGGGTAAACTCTCTCTTTAAAGGTGGTATGGGTTTCATTTAACTCTTAATCATCATTATTTTAAGGAATTTAGGGGGAATTCATCTCCTTGGGAGCATATGGTTATGTGGAAGTATCATATTCCTATGTGTGGATAAAATCTTCAAAATAATCTATCTAATCCCTTAGTTCAATAGAGACCATATTAATGAATATTTTGGTACTCAATCCTTGGTATATTTTCTTACATAGTCTGCTTAGGATTTAAAAACATCTTATATTGATTAACCACCAATTGGTTAACCTGGATCTATAGTATATATAGGTTAGGTTCCAATTAATGGGCATGGGGATAACTTCTTGATTTGTGTTAGTAAGGTTCTCATTAAGATTTGGATTTACGTATCCTTCATAAGAGTAATAGGTGATCTAAGAGAACTCCTTTTTCTTTAACATGGGGAAGTGGTGTCCAATGTTAAGTTTTATTTATTTAAAATAGTGGATTGTTAAGATAAAACTACTCTTTAAGTTATCCCATAAGTATGATGAGTTGGATTCCAAGTTTTTAGGATCATTGATACACTCATATCCTTTGATCAAGGGCTTATTTCTACTCCTCCTGTAATACTCGACATCAAGGTAATGAGTTTTACATGAGTTAAAGTGGTTAAAATCACCCTAGAGGAACCCTACTCAACAGTTGAGGGAGTATTTTAGGCACTTCTGATATGATGAAGGTATGACTGCATGAAATTTTATATAATTTATTCCTAGTAAAGTGTTAAAATAAATGTCATTTGGGACAATTATGGATTTAGTAATGGATACAAAATCTCTAAATTGGGCCTTCATTTGAATATTGTCAAAAAATTGTTTACTATTATCATACCACTAAATAATTAGGATGGATGGAGATATATTATCCTCTATTTATACCATCTTACAGAGCATCTAGGTAGGGATGATATTAATCCTAGGTTCATTACACACTTAGCATCAATAGAAGTCAACACTGTTGAGATTTCCTAAAATGAAGATGGAGTGTATATGGCTCTACATTATTTTCCCCTCATATTCCCAACAGAAGGATATTACAGATTGGAAATCCTCATGCTTTCCTTATTCTACATGGTAATCTTCAGTAACATCTACTTTGGTCTCTAACTCTAAAGTGGAATTTAGAGCCTCATTAAGGGAGTTCAAAGTTCCATAAACAAATGGAGTGCATTGTGGAATAATAGATGAGATAGGATATCGATGAGGTTATTGAGAACCTCATGCTTCTATGATAGAGGCATGTTTTCCCCTTAAGGGATCATTCATTAATAGGAAGTGTGGAGGACCCATCTAGTTAGGGTGAAGATTCTTTACTAGAAACCACTAAATTCTAGTGATTGTTAGATTATTATGGATGGACCATACAATCAACTAGATGGATGAGACATGGATTTAAAATCGAGGATGTTATTATGATATTCCATTATTAATAATCTTAGAGAAAAATGTGCCTTCTTATCTCGGTATAATTGATGGTGTTTTCATGGATAGTGCCTTGGTATTATGATTTCTTAGGGGATGTTTTCCCTTGGATCAAGAACATCGGTGATAGGTTCTAGGATGAGGTGGACAATATTCTTCATCCTAGGTATCAACACAATGTTTTATCAATCTAATGTAATTGATAGTGGAAAAGTTTTGTTTCTTATAAGAATATTCCATCATTGTCTAATGAGATATATAGATTCCTCCTAATGTGAGGGCATGAAGTCAATGTGAATGCAGACCGACTTCGACATTGGTAAGGTACTTTTTTCATCCTCACAATATCATCATTGTTTCTATGAGATCTAAATGGTTTTTATTTTTTTTTCACTAGATAGGATGAAATAGATATAGAGGGTGCGGAATTATTCATCCATACACAAATTATCCCATGTTCTTGAGCAATTGGATTTTCAGTGAGCCACTTATCAAACTTTTTTCACCCCATTTTAGATCCTACTGTTAATCCTCAATGTATTAATAATTATTAGGGATGATGAAAATTTATATAACATGTTCTTAAGGGTTATTGAAGTCCATTAAACCTTGATCTATCATCTTTTAGAGCCACTCCAAGATGGTGTGTCCAAGGAACCTATGGTAGGTGGAATAGTTAGAATTGATCTTCAAATCAGCCTCTTGAGACTTATTGATGCTTGGAATCTTGATAAATATTTTTCCCATGGAATTTATGGATAATATAGTAACTTTATCATACTTGGTAATGAGACTTTGTTCCTTCGATCACTAAATAGTGTGCATTCCTTTCCATGATGAGGCCTTGGGAAATGTTCTCAATATGAGATTGTGTAAGAAGTATCTTGTTCTATGAGGCCACATAAAGGTGAAATGGATAAGGGTTTGGAGTCCACATCATAGTAGCTCTTTTTTTCTCTACCATAATTTTTTATAGGTGAAAAAGTTTTCATATGAGACCTTTTCTTCTACTAAATGGATTCATCAAAACATTGTCAATCTTAGTGAACTCTGGGAATCTGTTAGGATACATCAAGGAGACTAGAGTCGAGAAAAACTAATCCTAGATGCTCTCCAAACACCTTCCCAATAAAACTTTGTATAGGATTTGGGTATCATGTGAGTATATTGGGCCTTTCCAATGAGTCATGAAGTCGGTGACACACTTGTTATCACACTACATTCACTTAGAAAGGTAGGTGACACTCGTCCTATGTAAGGTGGAGTTGAACTGTTAAAGGAATTTCTAAAGAAGATACCCCCAACTATTAATGAATCCTACTACTAAATTGTTGTACTAGAAGAAACCATGTCCTTCCTATTTCTGAAAAAATGGTGAATCTTTGCTACCGCCTACTTCTCTAGGGTACCCAGCATCAGGCCACACTAGGAGAAAAAGTGTGTGGGGTGTTTCTCTAGGTCACCCATGACATTTAATAAAGTGAATATTAGGTTATTAAAATTTTTATAGTGAGGGAATTTGGTCTACCCACTCCGGTTATGGATTCCTTTCCTGGTATACTAAATATTTTTGTGTCTCTATGGCTTCTATGTGAGTGATAAAGGCACTAATAAACTCATCTCTAGAGCCTTTCCCACATGTAAATCCCCTCATTGGTCGAATCACATGTTAAGTAGAGAAGGCATGGTCTACTAGTTGGAAGTCACACTAATTGGATGTATATGGATCCATAAGGAATTTTAAACACTATATCGGGTAAACAATGGCTCCTACCTTAGTCCTAGTTGATTTTTTGAGGGTCATCAATTGATGAAACTCCATAGGTGGTGTGATGGGATTGTTTAGGACTTTATCCAAATTAGGATTGTATCCCCTAAGAAACTCAATAAAAATCTATTTTTGATCTTGTACCTCTTATATCAAATAAATTATTTGTTAATATATAGAGATAATCTTAGTAGTTTAAGAAACATTAGAAGTATCAGTTACAGTTTTTTCCTTTATCAAGGTTATGGTGGGTGTTTGGGATTGATATGTTAGGTAGGCTCCCAAGGCCCATGGTCTATCTCTATTGATGGTTGTGGACACCTCTAAGAGGATTAAAATTTCTCTATTAGTTATATGGGGGAAATGTTCTTTGTTTTATCCATCACCACTATCACTCTCTTGATTATCAGGGGAACTAACTATGAATACATTAACTATAGTAGTGGTTTCCGAAAAAAGAGCCACTGAAACCATTGGGAGGACTGGCTTTGGGATATTATTGTCATGGTATTAGAGGAGATAATTATATATCAGAATGGTACCCCAAAACCTCTAATATAGATATAGGGGGATTCTTGTTTAGTGATAAGAATAATATTGTTAGATTATTAGTACAAACCTATCAAAAGTTATGACAGAATCCACCAGATCTAGGATATTGATCCATCAAAAGACTTGTGAGTTTTACATTTTGGCACTAATGGTCAAGGTTCTAAAGGTTGTTAGAGATTATAATATATCCTTACTAATGTATCTTAAGGTAGTTGGATGTTTCCCATGAATTCTATCATAGTTATACCATTTTTTTCAGTAATAATCTTTTTGATGGATAAGTACAGGTTCCTATGTGGTCAAAACTTGATCGAAATATGCTCAGTGTCCAAGATCTCATATAATTTTAAATATTCCTTCTAGTTATATTCAAAAGGTTGAGTCTTACCTTGATTGTTATGGACTTCTATATGGGGTTGATAGGAATCCATAGGAGAGAGTAATGAGGATCTTAGTTGTTTCAGATCCCTAAGTGGTAGTATCAACATCTAGGATATCCTACCTTAAGATGAGGAGTAGTATCTTTATGGAATCTCAAGCTTCAAAAATACCTCAATGTTGGATGGAGACCCTATTACCCCGTCTTAAATGAAATCATCAGTTTATTTTGGATCTACCAGGTGTATCTCCCCATTAGAAAATATTAGTCCATATCTCGTTGTTTCCCCCACCTCTAGTGTAGATGAAGAGGGAAAGGATATTGATGCAACTAGGGATGGCAACATGGATAATCCCTAGAAGGAAGATATCATATACTACTTTCATGTGTACTTTTCAATGGATTTTGAGACCCTATGTAACTTGGTATATAGAATGAATTCATTAATCTCAGGGTGATTCCCCCAAATTTTTTTGGTGGTGGAGGAACAAGCATCTCCTTTGAATCCTCAAAAGTCTAGGATTCTAAAAAATCATGCGATATCCATCATTAATTACCCTTATTTTCATTAGGATTTCAATATGTAAGTTCCCTACGCATAGTCTTATATGAGTCATAGAAAATATTTAAATGATTTTTTTTTAATTCCAAAGCTATAATCACTATGTTTATTGGAATATTAGAGAACAAACCAGTGTTGTGGGAACTATGGGGAGGACTTACATGGTTTTTTGTGTTATGGGTAGACCTCCATGATTACTGGTAGTCACTTAACCCTATGGAGGACCTTCAATGTGGTAAATTTATTTATTATGGGGAGGACCTACATGATATATATAGATATATAAAATGGTCAAGAGAGTCATCTTATAATGCCTAATAGGTTGATGAGGTATCAATACCATCCCAATGGGAAGATTTCCTCACCTGATTGTTAGAATAATGGGGAGTGTAGTGGCAGTCATAAGATCTTATAGATTATACTTTAGTGGAGTAGGGAATTTAAATTTACCCCATCATTGGTATCACATGGTTTAGATTAATGGAGTAAGTACAAGAGTGGGATTAACCTATTTGACCACTGGATTGGGGGACTTATGTTGAAAATGATGTTTATTAGCATGATACATCCTAAATGACTCCTAGGTAGAAGTCGGGGATAACAAAAATTGGATTTCCCCTACCTCCTTGACATTAGGTTAGAAGGTGTTAGTGTGCTTAAAGGATAGAATAATAATAAATTTGTAACTTGTAATAGGTGTCTCCTTTACCCTATGTGATCTATATTGTAAGGAGTGTTATTATGGCTCCATGGACTCAAGATCCGCCTAAGACATATATTAGGTGGGGATGATACCCTAAAATTCATAGTGGAAAAAATGGATCTAATAACTTTATATTGTATGATATATGATGGGGAAAGGGTTTGAGGGTTCCCAAAAGTCATGGAAGATATAGTGTTCACCGCTCAGGTGAATGTGTATGAAAGACTATATGAAAGAAACTATGGTTGTCAGTAGCATAGTGGAAACCCCTCTTATCCCCATTTTTATTAGTAATATGAAGGGAAAATTGCCTGTAATTCCCTATGTTTTGAATTATACAAGGGTTTTAATCAACCATGAGTATATGATTGATATGAATTGATATCAAAAATTCTCAAGATTACTCATCCTCTCTATGTTTTAGGATAATGGATTCATGTTAGATACACAAGTTATATTTCTAAAACTCTCCACCATAACCAGTTAATCCGATGGGTTTTGGATTCATTCACACATTCAAGTCTTCCATTTTTTGTATTTCCAAAGGTGGGTGTCATATCACCACATGAGTAATGATGAAAACACATTTGATAAAAATGAGAGGATGGTTAATCAACTCATCTAAGTGAGGATCTTGTTACCTAGTGCAATAGTCCCTTGTAGATTTAATACATGCTCAAGAATCTAATTCCTAATTCCATATTTAGGTGGATATTAGTTAATTACATCACTTGTTACCTTGGAAGAGGGAACTCCTTTTTGTTGGAGTGGATGAGAATTTTGGCCATGTTAGTCATCTAGATATTTCTTTATCATCCTCTTGTTAGGACATGAAGGCATTTTATACTCATCAAATAAGGGATGGATGAGTCTACAATTTATATATAAGTAGGAAATAAATTTTATATTCTATATAACAAGTTAGGATGGAATCTTGTGCTCATTAAAAAATTCATCTCATTGTCATAACATGATTCATCTTGTGATCATCACAAAAATTATCATCTAATTGTCACATAATGAATCATATGATCATCACACATAGTATCATGTGCTTCTTTCATGATTTATTTGGTTTTCAACACATAAGATATCTCAAGTTCATCACTTAAGGCATATTATGCTCATCACACAAGGTAAGGGTGGTTTTTTATGTATTAATAAGGTGGGTAATACAATGGTTTTCATATAATGTATCTTATGATATCAAATAAGTAAATAAATTTTCATCTTATTATCATCACATAAGGTTATTCTATCCTCTTATGCTCATCACATAAGGGTGGTTCATCCTCTTATACTTGTCACAGAAGAGTAGTTGATCCTCTTATGATCATAGTATAAGGGTTGTTATGGTTTAACGTCTAGTGGGGATATAGATGATTTAAATTCCATATGAGGACACTCATGGTTTAAATTCCACATAAATAAAATCCTTTTATAAATTCTGGTGGGGACCATAATGGTTTTTGGAAGTTGTTATTAAACATCATGGAGTAATCCAGCTTATCCTGTTAAAACAATAATCAAAACTCATATAGTTAAAATTTCATAGTTTAGGGTCATGTGACAAGACTGATCCATGTGCCTTAACATCATGTAGTAAGAACTCTTGTGTTATAAAAGGGATGAAAATAGGGGATGGAATTAGGCTTATGCATTGAGAATACCATTCTCATTCAACTAAGAAGATAACTCAGGGGAAGTTAGATTAAGGGGATTACACTAAATAAGAGGCCCTATTTGGGGAATGGATCATTGGGTGCATGAGGGTCGGGATCCTTTATGAAGACATATTTGGGGTTTACACTTACTATTAGGCCAATATACTACTTGTAAGCAACATATTTATGCGTGAAACTTATGAAAATATTTCATAACAAGCCATAATATAAGTTTTACATACAGAGTTAGCGTGAGTGAATTTCAATTGGGTAGGTGTGGTTTCCATGTGCCATTAAATTGTGAAACATTTTAATTCAACAAGAAAAAATTAAATGGAATATTATAATAATATTTTCCATAATAACCGGGTTTCATAAAACATTGAATTTCAAGAGTCATATTGCCTTTGCACAAGAAATGTTCTTCATGGATGGGGGTTACATGAAATAGTCTTTAGTTCTTGTTAATTCATTTAAGTTACTTCATGATTTAATTTATATAATATTCTCACCTAAAATATTATGTGTTGGTTTCTTATATTGTTTATGTCATGAATGTTAAGGTTTATGTGAGCTGAGATCTTTAGTTTCCTCCAAAATCCAAATTCCAAATTCTAACAAATAAAATGGTTAGTTTTGGGGTATCTATAGTCCTCTAGATCAAGGTACTAAGTGTATCAAGTAAGACTTGAATCCATTTTCTACTTTTTACTTGTGTGATTCCAAAATTTACAAATTCATTAAATACTTGCATGTGAACTAAAATTAGATTTGTGTGTTACTCTGAATATAGGCTCACACATGTTGGGAGTTATGTGAGAATTTGTAAAAAAATATCCAATTTTGACTATATGGAACCTTCCATGCCACTATAAAGTTTATTTTATGTAATTTTAATATAATTTGGGTTAATCAAATATCCCAATAAGTTTCATCCCTAACCATGGAAAATGAATAAATTTTCATTATGTGCATTGTTTTTGCACATGATTTTGGGGAAACAATGTGGTTAACCTTACACAGCTATACTTTAGTTTATTTTGTACTATGTAGAGTTGTTCTACATTTTTATCTATTGATTGAGTCAAAACTGTGTGTAATTAAGAGAAACTGTGTGAGACTTTTGGTGGAAACGGCTACTCGTTCATAGATTGTGTATGGTTTGGTAAACTGTGAAACAAGTGTATGAGTTTGGTCTGAAATTTAATAGTTCCATTTGTCATGGATGTTTCAAGGTTTTTCCAAATATATAGAGTCCATGGGAGTAACTGTGTAAAGTACATAGGTGTTTCTAGTGAGATGTTCATGGTTAGCACGTAGGTTGGAAAACTATGTGGCTAAACCTTAAGAACATCCCAAATTAATTAAAAAGTGAAATTCCAATTCCTCCCATAATTAATTTTTACCCTCTTGGCATTCATTCCTTATCCCTCTCATTTGAAAAAACCAGGCACACTCAAAATTATTCTTTTCCCCTACTCCCTTCCATTTTTTGGACTTCCTCTTTGATTACATATGGATTTTGTATTGGTAAGTCCTTATAAAACCCTTATTATCCTCTATTTCCTCCTATATCTTGATTTTAGTTTCTCCCATAAACCCTATAATCCATGGGGATCAAAATTTATGGTTAAAGTTACACTAATTATGTGAGTTTGTTTTTATAGGGGTTATAAAGGATATTTATTTGCTCTTTTGTGCATCCTCCATCAAAGGGGGTGTGTTACTTGTAATATCCATTAGGTTGTGGTATATGTTTCTATGTCAATGATTTATTTTTCATTCAATGAGATAATTTTTTGTTTTAAATTGGTTCCTTATCTAAATTATTTTTATATATTTATCCCATGAGAAATTTAAAGTGACTTCCAAATGGTTTTAACCCTTTTTATGGAATGGGATCCATTACAAGTGGTTTTATAATTCCTTAAATGGTTTTTAAAGTATTTTCAATTGTTTTAAAAGTGGTGGTGAACACTAGTTTAATATTTTCAATTTTTTAATTTACATAAATTGATTTTAAAAATCGTTTTTGGGGGGTTTAAATTGTTTAACATGGTATAAATGGGTTATTCAATTAGAAAGGGTGTGTTTATAAGTGTAGGTGATATTTTAAAACCTTTTAATGGATTTGAAATATTTCAATGTTTGTTTTAAGGGAAGTGTGAGTTCCCAAATAGGTTTCAAGAAATATTTTAATAAAATGGTTCTCAATAGATGATTGAGATAGGATTTGAAATATGTGAGTGGTTTGGCACCCCAATATTGATATAAAGTGCTCATTTGGAACCTTATAAAAAATGAATTTTCATGAAAGTGGTGAGACCCCCTTTTTGAACCATGTATATACCCTCACATTTATATTATTTGTGGATATTCATATATATATATATATATACATAGTGATGATATAAGTGGTTGTTTCCTACAAGGCCATCAGAGATGAGGTGAGATTTATTTATAATACTTTTAATTGAAACTTCTTTTCATCATGTGGTTGTTTTTCTTGATCACATCCTTTTTTTGATGTCATGGGAATCCTAGGAAGATAATGGGTGACTTGTATAAGGTAAATCTCTAGCATAGATTGTTCTTTCTAGTAAAGGACCCAGTTGGTCTGAGTTATATGATGGGATGTTTTCATGGTCCTGTAATATAGTGGAAGAACCCATGGTTTCTTTTTATCCCCTTATTGGGATAGTGCCTAGTTAGTTATATAGGATTACTTGGACATGAGAGGTTTAATAGTTCTCCCCTAGATTCCTCATTACCAGTTTAGGAATTTTATTATTATATCCCTAAGTAGTTTCCTTTAATTCTAGGATTATTTTTAGTACCACTTAGGGGATTTTTTTTATTTACCTTTATTGCACCTCTTATTTATTATGTGATTTCATGTAACCTCTTGTGTGTTTATTCCTTTTTCCTTCTCATTGATCTCAATGTGGATGTTTTTTATTATTTCCCATTCTATGAGTTGTTTTTTATACTTTTCTAAAAAAATTGAAATTGTCTTTGAGTAGTGTGAGTCTTGGAAAATGAAATGGTGTTTATTTTTCAAAGGATGTTTATAATGATATGGTAATTAAAATTTTACAAAGGGTTTTATTTTAAAACTCAATCATGTGGGAATTTAAAACATAGTTTTAGGAAATTGTTTTAAGTTTCACTTGTAAACTTGGTTTTCAATCATGTTTTGGAATCTATTTGAAATTTAATACCTGATTTTAAGGCTTGAAGGTATATTTTAAAAGGGGGAATTATAATATGGTTTTAAAATTATTTTGTAAATGAGGATTCATTTGGGGAAATGTTTTTTCCAAGTGACTGTTTTCATTTAACAAAAGTAAAGAAATTTTTTTTAAACAACCATTATGTGTTATTGGTTCATTTTTAAAAGGATCATGGAAACTATATTTTTTGATGTTTTTTAACAAGCATGCATGGAATTTAATATGAAAGTGATTTCATATATTTGGTGGGTGGATACCTACTATTCTGTAAAAATCATTCCTATATTTAATAAGTTCTAGGTTATATCTAGGTTGAGTTTTCATCCTTTGTATTTGTTTTATATTTTAAAGGAGATGTTATGTTTTAATGGTCATTGTAGGTCATAAAGAGGCTCATTGGAGTGGTTTGGGATTTTTTTTACATTTTGGACATTATATCATCCACTTTAGTCTAGTGTATTTTATTATTGGGATTTATTTTTATCTTCTTCCATTTTATATTCATTTTTTATTTAGTATTATATTTTTATCATAAGCTAGTGTTACTTATCTCTTTCTTGGTTGGTCATTTATTTTATTTTATGATATTTATTTATATTATTTAACAAGGAAAAATATTCCCAAAGTCTGTTTCATGATTCACAAGAACTATTATATATCCCATAGGGATTGGGAATGCCCTTTGGGCTAATAATAGATTAATTCAAGTGCTGATTTAGATGGAAACTTGGGCAAATTTTTTACAAGTGGTATTTAAGCCTATGTTCTCAGTGGGGCTTAATTTATAGATTCACACTTTTATTATTTGGTAAATTGGTTTCTTGGAGATAATGATATCAGGACTTAGGAAGGTAGGTGTGGGGAGAGAGTCATGAGATCCTTCTTACCCCAAGCCTCAAATTTCAATGTTTAGTTGGGATTTTAGTTTATATTCTAGATTTCTGTTTGATGACTTTATGGGATTATGATTTCATGATTTTAGTGGAAATGATTTGATCCTAATTTGAATAGCTTGAGTTGACTTATATCTCACATTTTTTGTTTTGGGATGAAAATAGAAGAGGGAATCAAAACATGAGGTTATCATAATTGGGCTAACAAACTATATGGAAACCAAGGGCTTGATACCAAACACATTATAGGGACTATTTCATGATTCTCACATGGTCATAAATCATATGTACATGTCAATCATGGTTATTCATCCTGATTGGTTTTTCTATTTAGATCCCTTAATTTTTGGATTTGGAAGTGTAATTAGGGTAGTAAGAAAAAGGTAATGGTGTGTATTTTGATATGTTTTAATTATTAGAGTGTATATTTGGTTGAGGCTCAAGGTATTCCTAGTTTATATAATTTTTTATGTGAGTTGAAATTGGAATATGTGTGTGAAAAGTGTATTTCAATAGAAAAGTGGTTCTGTTTTAAAATAAGGCCTAAGATCTTGTTTGTAAAATGTGATCTAGTATTTTGAAGTGGTTGATTTCATTACAAAATTTGGAAAGTGTTTGTATTATCATAAAATTAATAAGGTTATTTTTAAATCAGTGGGAAAATAGATTTTTATAAGAGTATTTTTAAAGGTAATTTTTTTATAATCAATATCCTGTAGTATTTTTAAAATATTCAAATGGTATTAGGTTTTAAAGAAGCTGGTGGGTTTAATATATTTTCCTTGAAAGGGTGGTGAAATGAGTTTTCTTGATTTTAACAGGGGATAAATAAATTTTAAAAGGTGTATTATTATTTCAAGGGAAGTAGATGTTTTTCTAAAACTATATTTTGGGTTTTTGGGGGGTTTTGACCCATTTTTTGTAATTTAAAAATATGGATGGTTTGAAATTATTTCAATATGTAAATGTTTTGAAATTAAACAAGGTGTTTTTATTTGGAATTGGTTTTAAAAAGTGTTTCCTCTCATGGTTTTATGTTTGGTTTTGGTACCTTTTTTATTCTGTGAATATTTTTCAGGGAGGATCATAGTTTTAAAAGAGTAAGTTTTAATGTTTTTTGGAATATTTTTATAAATGGTATCATTTAAAAGGAATGATCATATTGATTTTATGACTTGGGATATTTAGTATTGTACCACCCCATGAACTTTTTTTAAAATAAATTAATTTTCTTTGATGTATTTAATTTCATGATACGCCAAGTTAATATTTCTTTATATATTACAATGAGTTAATCTTATACTACATGCAACACCATTTTTTATTGTGTTACATGGAACACTGAGTTTCTACGAAAAAATGTCTCGTTATTATAATTATTTAAGTGAGATAGTTATAACATATCCATTAAAAATAATAATATGAATTGTAATAACTAATTATAAATATTATTTATAATTATTTTATATAAATAAAACGTATTGATAACATGACATACATTTTTTAGAAAAGTATTTATATGTTTGAAAATACTATATTCTTAAAAGAACTGATTTTTATGTCCTTTTATGAAAAATAATAAAATTAATTTCAGAAACTTTTAAAAATTTAATTTGATTAAATAAACATTATTTTTTAATTTATAATTTCATAATTATCTTAGGGTGAATTTTTTTCTAAAAAAATATCATTTTTTGATGAATAGTGAAAAATACTGAATTTTAATTCAAACCTACTTTTTTATCTAATTTATTTATATATTTAAATTATATTTTAATTTTGATTTAAAATTTAAATTGATAAATTTTATATTAATTAATCCAATTTTGAACATTGGAACCAATTTCACATTGAAATTGTGTAACACCCCGACCCCTCTAGACCGGAGCCGGTGCATTGCTTGTTATTTTGGAATGGATAGAAGGAATTAAAATCCTGAAGGAATGATTAGTTTAGTAGTCTTGAAGAAACTATATACATATATGTAACTCAAATTACATTGGGAAAGGTTACAAAATACAATACATAATAAAAACTAAAGACTACATCCACAAGAGCTCAATAAATAACCTCCTCTTCGTCACCTATTAAAAGTAAAAAATGAAAGGGATGAGCTAAAATGCTCATTAAGAGTTTCAAATGGAGGAATCATGAATCAATAATAACTGAATTGTAAATAATTTGACATAATCAATATGTAATGGTGAATAAATAAAAAACTCACGCCATTAATAAAATGAGAATGAAACTGCATCCATAGATTTTGTCATAGTGAAAACCTCATGGATAGTAATTACTGATAATGAGTAAATAAAATGATTATTATTTGGATGTCATGTATCTAGCACATGAAACCATAATACCGTAAAAACTGTTTAGTTCTATGTGTATAAACCCGTCTGATTTTTGCAAACAAACTCGAAGGGTTTGTCACCAACTGATTTGTCTCATGAGACCTACCGAAGCATCGAGGGGATATAGCAGGCCCCACCCACCACTCCATGTCTAAAAAATTATTTATACATTGATTCAATACAAGAGAAATATGCCTTTTCAATATCCTTATAGAGTAGAGTATACGGATTCATCAATACTTCCATAGTTAAAATAACTTTCCAAATAAACACCGTATGTAAAATGGTCTACGGTTTAGACAACAAACATATCCATGATATGAGATTATGGATATTTAATATAAATATATTTTCAAATTAAAAGTGATCTCAAATGGGCAGTAGGTACACCACATAATGATTATTAGGTTCACCATACAAAGTTATTCACAACAAAATAGTAGTTGAGACAAAGTCTCTTACCACAATGTAATCGATCGAATCATATGACTAGAACATAATAAACCTAAAAATAATCATTTAATAACATAAATATAAATATAATCATGTTATTACCTATCAAATTTCAGTACACATATACCACATAAAAAAAATAAGTGGTGAACAATGAAAATCTCACAGAAATGAAAGTGAGATGAGAAACTCCTTACCTTTTTCTCTAGTGTGTTATTCATTTGTTTTAATGACCTGAATAATCAAATTAAGATTCATTAATTAATAATTCCAGAACCTCCTATACATATAATTGATTTATTATAACCTTATTAGGTTCATTCATGGCCCATTTAATGGGTTTAAGAGGTTTAATTTTGTTGTTTTGGAAGCATTTTCTTCCTTGGTTTTCATGATTCGCTTACTTGCTTTCATGAATGGAAGTTCATTTGAAATGTGGTTAAACATCCATAATTGTTAATATATATTATTTGGGACATTAAAGAGATAAAAATTATCTTATAATTATTATGGTTTATATAATTGAGGATGAATCATTAGTTAAATTTATTAATAAACGCTTGGATTTAGCTTGGCGGTTTTCTGTACAATGAACTTGTTTTGTATTATTATTCCATATTATGAATGTGTAGGGATTATAGAACATTAATGAGTTTAAATACATATATTCTGATCTTTTTAAACCATAAAAATTCTTTCATGACCATAATTTGACATGGTAATGAAAATTGAGAACCTGTCGCCCTTGAGTGTGATAAATTAACACATCTTGGACGATATTTTCATTTTTAGTATAAGAGGAGGGGGAAAGAGAGATGATGATGAAATATTCCATTATAATAATATAATTATAGTTAATTTAATTTATTGTAACTATAATATCATTTGGATTAGGGGAGATGAGGAAAGAAGTATAAAATAAAGGAACTCAAAATAAGAGAAAAATTGAGAAATCTCTTACGAAAATTTGGCAGCCTAACGGCATCACCTAAAATATAATAAAATAGTTTTATGATATAAAGGGGTTATATAATCACTCTTAAATAATATGGGAATTAATGTGAATATTTAATGAAATATCTTCACATAATACAATTTAAAATAAATTATAAAACATAAATGAAAGCTTTAAGAAAAGACAAGGGTGGTTGAATCTCTTACCTTGTAGAGTAACTTCTAAAACTTGAAGGTTGGGACCTTGGGGGTTTGATTACACCTTGGGAGTAATTATAGGGAGGTAATACCACCTTATATTCTATTATATTTTGTTTTTAATTAAATAAAAAGAATGGGATGAGTGGGTATTTATAATAATTAAGAGGAAGTTTTTTATTAATTAAAAGGGACACCTCATTAGTGGTTTTTGAAAAACCATGGGATTTCCCATGGTATTTGCCCATGGTTTTAGCCACTTAGGACACCTAATGTCATAATTTACTGTAAAAAAGTTGACCATACTTTTATATTTAATTATTACATCATTATGATGTCATTAAACTACTAAAAACTCAAATCTGTATTTTTATTATTCACGAAAAATTCAAGTATTTTAGAAAAATCCCAAAAATTCACCCTTACCATTTTTCGACATTTATAATTAAAAAATAAACTCAATTTTTTTAAAATAATTTTCTATGTATTTTTAATTTAATTTTTAAATAAAATCATAGTTATTTCAAAATAATAACAATTTTAAAGGTATGATTAGTTCTATGTCACATTGAAAAATTAATTAAGATATCATTATCTTATTACCTTAAGAAAATAAAATATTATCATTATTTAATATTTATAAGGTTCATATTACAATTCATAAGGGTATGTTACTATTCATCAAAAAATCAAGTTAGTTCTATCAGACTCCAAATGACTTACTGGCCACAACTCTAGATGATCGTTTTTTGAAATTCAAAACATAGAAGTAGAAAATTCATGTTTAATGGATAGCTTATTACTTTCTCCTATAATTTTTTGATTCACAAAATATATAGTTATTCATGACATATAGAATATATAATGAATATAAGTTATTTAAGAGTAACATACCATTAAATTTTTGGGGTGTTATAAATTGGATTTAAAAACATTTCAAACTTTTGAACTTTTTTACTTTAAAAACTAGCTTTGTTGTCCCATCTATGGGATTAAATTTAAATTAATTTCTACCAATTTTGTTATTTTAATTTTGGAAAATAGATTCCATATTTTTAATTTAAATAATGTATATTTTATGATAATTTTAAATTATTTTTTGACCAAAAATATTATTGAAGGTGATTAAAATTAATTATAGCGATTAAGAGAAAAAATAGCTTAACAAAGGATTAATCCCTAAACATAAAAACCAAAATTAAATAGAGACTTGTCCAAAATCAATTATATGGACATATTTATACCCTTTACTACCATGTATTGGTTTTATACTATTATTTTAGTCACTTTTCAGGGTAAAAACTTGGGTGAAATTCCCTTTTCAAAAATATCAAAGAATGTCACTCCTCCTCCACTATAAAAAAGAACTCACCCCTACCAATTATTCACACAACTAAATAACTTTTAGTAATAAAATATGCCTTAATATCCTAAAAAAATCCATAAATTAATCCTATAAGTCTCCCTTTATCCATAAAACCATACGAGGAATCCCTTTTGTGCAAACCAAAAAGAGTTACCCAAAGAAGACATAACATCCTTTATCATACTCCTTTATTTTATTTTCATTCTACACCCCCATTAACTATTCTTATTACATTTATTATATAATAAAATAATTATCCTAAATATTATTATATATTTTTATTCTATGTTTTATACCTACACTTACACACACTTCCATATAATGGGTAACGAACTTACAGTTCCTGTGTACGATGAACTACTGCCTCATTAAATGATATTGTTTTTTTCCTTTACCAACTCTCACAATTGGTAATTATGATTGGCATTATGTTTTTATATTATATATATTATATTTATGAATTATTTAATCTTCTATAATTGTTATTTAAAAAATACCTTCATTCTTTCTCTTTTCTGTAAATACGATAACTTTATTTCTAGATGAGTGGATTGTCACCTCCTTAAAAGTGATGTGATTGGTTCACACTTTAAATGGAATGTATTAAGAATGGGTTTAGTAAATTTATATGATATAAATGAAATAATAAATATAATTTAATTATAATATATATATATATATATCATTTACTTTATTTCTTTCAAAATGATAATTAAATGGAAACAACGATCATGTGTACGTACGACATGCCGTCTCCAGGAACTATGTATTCAATTTCTTATTTCAATAATTTTTAGATTATTATAAATATTTATATAATGAATATATATGATATTTATATCAATTTTTAAATTCTGTAAATAATTAAATCATGATCTAAGTAAGAGAATTAAGAATAATAAGTCAAAACATGTACGAAAAATAAAGCAGATATTACCCGAAGTGTAAAATTAACAAGAAATTGTTAATAAGAGAGTAATATAAATCCATATATGGTATTATATATAATAATATGTTTTTGTGGTTGATATATAATAAAATTATATTTATTATACGTGAATTATGAATGATTACGAATAAATTCAAGGTATAAGGTAAGGGTTTTTTTGTCTCACTTTTATTTTCCATGAGACACAAACTATGTTCACCTACTATTTATTATATGTGTTTTTTATACTACCCATGGATTTATTATAAGATTATTATACTTAAATATATGGGTATTTACATATCCATTTTATGATATCTAATTCATGGGTTTTATATTTCAAAAGTTACCAAATCAATAAAGTATTTTTGTCTTAGTTTTCATTCTTTGAGACACGTGTCATGATATGTACCTATGTTCTTATAAGATGTTTATAAACTAATATTTCACATGTTATATCATGAATATAATTCTTTTCATGCTATTTTAAGCTTAATGTAATTTCATTTTATTATATGGGGAGTATTATTCAAAGTTACCAAGTGGTAAGAGTCTATTGAAAATATCTCATCATTTATTTGGATTGTTTATGATTATGATTCCATTGAGGAAGTAGTATGATTCATACCTCAAGAAATCTCATTAAATTTATTCTCCTATAGTAATAAATTACATCTTCATTTATTGGTACCATTTATACACTCTTTGGTACTTAATATAATTTATAAAAAAAATTTAATAAAATATGATCTCATTTATCTTTTCGGTTGGAAATCTGTTTATTTCAAAAACAATGTTTTCAAAAATGTTTTTATAAAATATTTTTAAAATTATATTTAATGATAATTTTTAAGTAAAAATTATTTCAAAAATTTTCTATAAGATTTCAAAATTAATTTCAAATAAAAAAAATTTAAACATTTTTTCAAGATTCTTTAATATGTTTTCAAAGAAAAAGGTTTTCAAAAGGTATTTTGCTTTAAAATTAATTTTTCAAATAAGAAAGGATATTTTCTTCAATAAATGTTCTTAAATGATCATTAAAAATTATTTTCCATATAATATGACATATTTTTGTATTACTCATTACGTTTTTAGAAATGATCTAAAGGTTCTGTAACACCCAGACCCTAGTTACCCAGAGTCGGTGCAATATTAAATAATATTGGCATGATCACAAGGGATCAAATCCCAAAAGACCGGTCAGTTTAGTAGACTTGGTAGTACTAGATACATATATAAGTTTTACATTACATTATGAAATAAAAAACATCAACATTGTGTCGCCTTTTAACACATTTATCTCCCTTAGACTACCCCTGAAAGTCAGTCATAATATATTTCTTCACATCCTAGGAAAAAAAACATAATAAAGGGGTGAGCTCAAATTCTAAGTAAGGGTAAATAATTTAGCAGAAGCTATAAACTTTTAAGGAAAGATGTGTAATAAAAACAACAGCATTTTAAACATAAACTTGAACATAATATTGAGAAAATAAATGAAACATTACCATATAAACATACACATGGATATTCTACTAGTCGAATAATCACATGTAAAAATTAATTTCATAAATAGGGAATGAAAAACATCGGACATCATTACCACATAGTCAAGGCCTTGTTCCAAGACTAAATATAAAATTTGTGGCAAGGCCTTGTGCGAAGACACTAGTTTGTATCATGAGACCTACCGATGCATCGAGGAGATGTATCGGGCCCCACCTGTCACTTACAAAGTCCATTGAATTACTCATATGAAAATGTTGAAATATAACATAAACATTCATATTAAAACTAGCATAATAAATGTCAATACTTTAGCCATAAATCATGAATGGTATAAAAATAACACATCCATACTAAAACATATCATAACTCATTCAATAAAATATGGAAGATTGTATTATAATAAATCAATATCAATCAATAATAATATCCAATAAAGGATGTTGATATAGTTGAAAATGAGTAAAACACTTTGAGTGGAATAACCCTTTTTCATGAAATCATTTAAAAGTCACACAATTTGTAAAGGAATACATTTAAAAGATATTTTTAAATAAATATTTCCCATACCACTTTGAAACTTTTTAATGGAATTAACATTTTGAAACATTCATGTCCAAATAAATAAATCCTTAAAACCATTTTCAAAACATGGACATTAATGAGAATGATTTAGAAGAATAAATATTTAAAACATTTAAAATGATGTTTTAACTATAGATTTCCTTAACAAGTATTATTTTGAAAACTCTTTTATGAAACATGGACATGGATAATAAATATGTCCCAGTAAAAACATACACAAAAACAATCTCAGATAATAATGAGATTGAGGAATTAACCCTTACCTTGTATTTTCCTTTGATAGAGGGTACATTTAACCTCCTGTATAATGACCATAGTATGTTATTAAATTATAACAGAACCATATTCATATTTATTATATCATATATGATTCATTTATGACTTTATACTACCCATTTAATAATAATTTCCATGTTAAAGTAACATTTTGGGTAATAATCGCTTTCTTTATCGTACATGTTTTAACTTGTTATTCTTGATCGTATCACATATATCATGATTTAAATAATTAAAGAATATAAAAAATTATTTATATATAATATATATTTATAATATAAATATTTTTAATACATTAATATATGAAATGGAAAACACCATTTATGGAGATGGTAGGTCGTACGTACGCATAAATGATGTTTCCGTTTTCATATTGTATTGAATGGAAGTATGTGAATAAGATATATGTAAGTACATACATACATAAATATATATATATATATCCATTATAATTATTATGTCATATATTACATACTTATTAATAATATATATTTTTATAATAATCATTTAATGGTGAACATGGAAATGAATCTTGTCGCATCGTGGAGATGGTAAGTCGTACGTACACACAAGCAACGATATCATTTCCGTAATGATTAAAAGGTGTGGAATTGGATGGTATATTAATTTTATATTGAAATTATTATTTTATTTTAATTATTTATATACATATTACTAATAATTATATCCATCCAAATAACATAGTGCTGAATAACTAATTACACCACGACATTGAGATGGTAAGCCGTACGTACGCATTTATGGTGACATTATCATTCATAGGATGGATAGAATAATGAGTATGGTTGTACCATATTTATAAAAACATCACAGTATGTAGAAGGTACTGGAGTTATTATTTTTTTATGGAAATAACAAATAAAGAGAAATTGGAAGAAGAAAAGAACTTTGAAGAGGTGATAAAATAATTACCTCTTCTTTCGGTGTTTCCTATTGATTTGATCAAAAGAGATCTTTAGGTTTGCTTTATGCTCAAGGTAAGGCCTCTAGGTTTAAGTGATGAAAGTTATAAGGGTATTTGGTCATGGTTTGGACGAACCAAATAGCTTTGGAGGTGTGATTTGGAGAGAAGGGGAAGTGCCCTTTTATAAGAGAGGTGAGGGTCACTTTAGGAAAAGCTTAAAATATTAATTTATTATACAGTCATATTCTATTTATAATGGCTTCAAAATGGTTTAATTAGATTCTAAGGTGGGGATAGGTCATATAATTCTCAAAAAATAGGTTATAGACCGGTCTAGGTCACCATATTAACCTTATCTTTTAAATTTAACTCTTAGTTAAATAGTTTAACTTTTACCATGTATTCTTGTATTATTATAATAAATGGTTAATAAACTTACAATAAAAAGTCAAGAGAACCTCAAGTAGTTAATTTTTTATATATATAAACTTATCTAAGTTTTTTTGTCAAACTATAGATTTTTATGAAT
Organism: Viscum album; assembly: GCA_963277665.1. Classification (NCBI taxonomy): domain Eukaryota; kingdom Viridiplantae; phylum Streptophyta; class Magnoliopsida; order Santalales; family Viscaceae; genus Viscum; species Viscum album. The sequence continues at coordinate 1,661,591,236 of OY728138.1, forward strand.
ATTATATCATTTAATAATATAGTATTTGTTTTAAAAATTCATTTATGTCAATTTTCACACTATTTAGTATTTAGTTTTCTTAAAAATCATAGAAATCTGATTTATTAAAAATAAATTCATTGAATCAACCCTAAAATTTCATATTAACCTATAAAATTATTTTAATGAATCATAAGTCTCAATTTACATTTATTTGAATATTTATAACATCATTTATTTTAATCTTGCATTAATATGGAAATTACTCCATCATCATTGTGTCATAAATAAATTTAATTATTTAATGTATAAAAATTATAAATAAAATAAAATGATATGTTAAATCATTTTATCTTTCTAATTAATATTTATAGTCAAAATTATATTATGTATAACCTTATTTAAAAATGGTTTAGTAATTAAACTTTGAATTTAATGCTTTTAAATCTTCTTTAAGTAAAATAATAATAAATGTTCTAATCTAATCCAAGTGGACCAAAAGGATCATATCTAATTCCTAAGGTTATTTTTAGTATAAATACACTTATCCAGTAGAATTAGTATATGTGTTAGGGTAATTATAATATCATTTTTACCTTTAATTACCCTATTTACTTTTAACCGTGGTAAATAAAAGTCAAACGTTACTATTCAACTAAAGTTATTCTCATCTTATTGAACAACATTTTACTTACTTATTTCAACTGTGTCTCTTGGATTTTTGAAATTCAATTCACAGAAGCAGTAAAATTACATTTTATGCAAATTTGCAAATGTCCCTAGAAGGTGGGTAAAAGACGTTGAAGAGTTCAATAAAATTGTATACATATAATTTTATTATAAAATAACTTCAATGAAATAAATTTAAGTTATATAGGTATTATATATCTATTTTTACTTAAAATAAATTTAAATAAAATATATAATTATTTAAATAAAATTTCGATTTTAAATAATAACGCAGTGTTTTTCACTATTCATCAAAAATTGAGAGTTTTCATCAAAATACCAAAAAATCAACCTAAGATAATTTTGATATTATGAATTCAAAAATTAATTCTATTTTACCAAATTCAAAATATATAAGTTTCATTAATTAATTTAAAATTAATTCCCATTGTCAAAACCAAAAAAGAGGTTTTTAAAAAGTAAAAACTATCAAAAGATTGACATGTGTTTATGTCAAATTTAAATGTGAAATTACTTATAATGACCTAAATTGCATTAAATGATAAAAAAATATAATATAATTATACTTCCAAACCATTCAAATGCATAATTTAACACTATAATTTATTTCTATTAAAAAATTAGTTTTCAATTAAAATTTAGTATTTTTCACTATTCATCAAAATATGAAAGTTACCAGAAAAGTACCAAAAATTTATCCAAACTAAATTTTTATGTCCCTTTTCCAAATAATAATTTAATTTAATTAAATTTAATATATAAAAGTTTCAAATATTGGTTTTAAAAAGGGTTCTCTATTAAAAAGTTGTAAAATTTCATTTTTTAAAAAATACTTCTTTTATCTGAAAAAAATGAATGTGTTATCATATTATGTCTAAGAAACAAATAATGTTGATTATAAAATTATATGGAGTATATAAAATTTAAAATTCAATTAATACTATTCATGACCACTTTTTGAATAGCTATTTTGGTAAGTCGTTGTGCGCTCGAACTCGGTGTTGCATGTAGCGCAAGTTATTTAATTACTTTGAAGAGATAGCGTAATATGAAATCTTAGGGTGTTACATTCTCCCCTCATTCAATAAATTAAATTCCCTCAATTTTAAATTGTTCTTCAAAAATAAAAAGTTAAAAATAGAAAAATACCTTTCTGTAAAACCCACATCGAAAATTGGGTTAATAAAATTTAGTCTTAAAAAGAGGGAAAGGAAACTGAAACAATCACCATCAAATTATAATATCAATTAAGATAAAATTTATGGAAATTAGAGAAACATAATTGGAAGAAAAATGTAAATATTTATAGGTAGGGGTTGAGGTCATCAATCACAAACAAGTGTGAAATTGAGGGCCTCAAAGCCATCAATCTATAATGATTTAAAATATGATTGGTTCAACAAAACATAAGGTATTAGGATATCATATTTTGGGTTTTAAGATCCCTTCCCCAAAGTTTAATAATTAATTTATTCATTTAATAAGAGGAAAAAAATATACTTGACATCTAGAGTTTCATCCTTCAACCAATTCCTACCACAAACTCATCTTTCACTCCAAAAGATAATAGAATTCAAAAATATTCTATTTATCCTAATCATATAGGGTTCCAAAAATAATGAATTTATAATTCATTTGTCAGACTATTTAAAAAAACTACATTATAAAAACTAGGATATCACGTAGGCCAGTGGTAGGTAATGAACCTTTGTCGCCCTTCGGTTGCGGGTTCAAGTCTCACGGCCTTGTCGGACGCGACGGGTTGTTGCCCAACCTCTGGGTCGTCCTTTTTATAACAATCCTAAAATAATCTTAAGAAATGTTTTATCCTTAAAAATAATATCCAATGTCAAACTTAATCCATTCCAACTTTTAGAAATATCCAAAGTACTTCTATCCAAACTCACAGTCCTAAATTTATAAGGAAGGTAAAAATAATTATGATCTTTTTTTCCACGTAATAACATGTGAATACCTTCATCATGTGTTATTTTAAAACATGGTAACACCTTGAATTACCATAAAATTTTACTGATTATATTCATTCTCCCTTATTTCTTATAGAATACTGGATATACTCGCTATATCCAAAAATGTTGTAAACTCCAACAATAATGGAATTAATAAACAATTAATTAGTTTCAAAGTAGTCAATAATATTGAATATAATTTATCCAAATCAATCATATCTTATTCCAAAATCACTACCTTAGTATCAGAACCATATTAAGGTTTGTCTTTCCTTTAATCATTTATTTTCCAAAAAGGTTAACTTGTTATTGAGTCACTTTTCTTAGAACTATATAATCTCAAATTCTCAATGAAATAATACTGTAGTAAAATCTTTATATACTTCCATAATTCATATAACCAGTACATTTTTTATACAACACTCAAATGAAATAATTCTTTAATAACAACTTAATAACACTTGTAATTCCTCTTCATCTATGGTAGTATCATAAATTGATTATTATCCAGTAGCATCATTTGGGGCATACTCTGATGATTTGGAAATTGATTCACATAGTGTCCCAACTCCTTAAATATGAAGCATTGTACATTTGAAACCTTTTTCTTACCCTTGCAATCACATACTTGGTGTCCTTTTTCTCCACACTTATAACAAAATCCCATTCCCTTCAAGAATTTACCAAGGTGATTCTTTCCACAGTTATCACATATGGGAAAATCATTATTTCCCCTCTTCCCTTTATCCATCTTTCTCTCTACCGTCCTTTTTTTCTCTGACTTCCCTTCAAATTCATAGGACTCAGAGAATTCTCTACTTATCTTATTAACACATGATAATATTTCCTCATATGATGAGAATGCATGGGTGAATATTTCTCTTCTAAAGGTTTACTTGAGACCATGAAAGATATGATCGTTCTTACTCTTTGGATCATGTGTATTTTTGGAGTTCTCATTCCTTCTACTGGGAACCATTTCTAAACAATTCCATACACTAGGTTAGTTTATGAATCGTAATGCATAATTCCAAACTTGTAAAATACCTAACGTAAATTGAAAATTTTATACATATAATCCATAATCATAAAAATGTTTTCATTGAGGAATTATTTACTCAAAAATCCTTAATAATGGTTTGTAAAGAAAATGTGGATTATCCTAATCATATCTCTCGGTAGTCTCGTAACCAAGAGTGAAACAAGGTCAGTTGTTTTATAATAGGATACTCAGGTCAAGCCCAAAACTCCTTGTTGGATTTTTCACTCCTAGGTACATATGTGCAAGAGCTGCCTCTACCTTCTCATATCCAGTTAGGGATGTATTTCATGGAAAACACACATAATCTCTACATTACCAAAATTCTATGAAGTTCTTCTATACTAATTCTCAAAGTCTTTCTTAGGGTAATGTTCTCTAATCAGAGTTTTTCTAAATCTAGTTTCCATGGTTTTTACTAAACTTCCTCTGATACCAACTATAACACCTCGACCCTATTTAACCATAGTCGGTGAAATATTACATAACATTGGCATGATCATAAGGGATAAAACCCCAAAAAAATCGATTAGTTTAGTAGCCTTGGAAGTACTAGATGCATTCATAAGTTTTACATTACATTATGAAATGAAAAACAACAACATTGTGTCTCCTTTTAACATATTCATCTCCCTTAGACTATCTCTGCAGGTCAGTCATAATATACTTCTTCACATCCTGGGAAAACAAAATATAAGAAAGGGGTGATCTCATATGCTCAGTAAGGGTAAATAATTCAGTGGAAGCTATAAACTTTTAAGGCAAGATGTGTAATAAAAACAATAGACTTTTAAATATAAACTTGAACATAATAAATAGAAAATAAATCAAACATTACCATATAACCATTCACGTGAATATTCCACTAGTTGAATAATCACATGTAATAATTAATTTCATAATGATGGAATCCCTAACGACGGACATCATTACCACATAGTCAAGGCCTCGTGCCAAGACTACAAATATAAATTTTTTTCAAGGCCTTGTTCCAAGACACTAGTTTGTCTCATGATACCTACTGATGCATCAAGGGGCTATACCGGGCCCAACTCGTCACGTACTAAGTCCATTACATTATTTATATAAAAAATTTGAAACATAACATAAACATCAGTATTAAGACTAGCATACAAAATGTCAATACTTTAGCCATAAACCATGAATGGTATAAAAATATCACATCCACAGTAAAACATATCATAACTTATTCAATACTATATAGAATATTTTATTATAATAAATCAACCTCAATCAGGAGTAATATCCAGTAAAGGATGTTGATATAGTTGAAAATGATCAGTAAAACTCTTTGAGTGAAATACCCATTTTCATGAAATCATTTAAAAGTCACATAATTGATAAAGGAATAAATTTAAAAGATATTTTTGAATCAAAGTGTCCAATACCCATTTTAAATGTTTTAAATGAATTAACATTTTAAAACATTCATGTCCATATAAATAAATCCTTAAAACCATTTTGAAAACATGGACATTAATGAGAAAGAATTAGAAGAATAAATATTTAAAACATTTAAAATGGTGTTTTAGTTAAAGAGTACCTTAAAAATATTCCTTTTGAAAACTATTCTATGAAACATGGACATGGATAAAAAATATGTCCCAACAAAAACATACACATAAACAATCTCGAATAATAATGAGATTGAGGAATTAGCCCTTACCTTCCACTTTCCTTTGGTCAATCGTACATTTAACCTCCTATATAATGATCATAGTATGTTATTAAATTATAAAAGAACCATATTCATATTTATTATATCATACATGATTCATTTATGACTTTATAATACCCATTTAATAATGATTTCTATGTTAAATTAATATTTCATGTAATAATCGATTTCTTTATCGTACGTGTTTTAACTTGTTATTCTTGATTGTATCACTTTGAGAGTGATTTAAATAATTCAAAAATATAAAACATGATTTATATATCATATATATTTAGAATTAAATATTTATAATATATAGATATGTGAAATTGAAAATACCATTTATGGAGATGGTAGGCCTTACGTACGCATAAACATTGTTTCCGTTTTCATATCGTATTGAATGGAAGTAAGTGAATAAGATATATGTAAGTACATACATATATATGTATATGTATATATATATATCCAGTAGAATTATTATGTCATATATTACATACTTATTAATAATTTATATTTTTATAATCACCATTGAATGGTGAACCTGGAAATTAATCTCATCGCGTCGTGGAGATGGTAAGCCGTACGTACACACGAGCAACGACATCATTTCCTTAATGATTAAAAGGTGTGGAATTGGATGGTATATTAATTTTATAGAAAAATTATAATGTTTTTTTCATTATTTATATACATATTATTTATTATTATATCTATCCAAATAACATAGTGTTGAATAAAAAATTACACCACATCGTGGAGACGGTGAGCCACACATACCCACACATGGTGACATTATCATTCATAGAACGGATAAAATAATGAGTATGGTTGTAGCATATTTATTATAACATCACAGTATGTATAAGTTACCAAATTTCATATTTTGGTATAGAAATAGAAAAGAAATAGGAAGTGGAAGAAGAAAATAATTTTGAAAGAGGTGATAAAATAATTACCACTTATTTGGGTGTTTTCTTTTTATTTGAACAAAAGGGCTCCATAGGCTGGCTTTTTTCTCAAGGTAATGCCTCTAGGTTGAATTGAGGGATGTTAGAAGGATATTTGGGCATGGATTGGCTAAGACAAATGGCTTTGGATGTGTGAGTTTGAGAGAAGGGGAAATGCCCTTTTATAATAGAGGTGAGGGTCACTTTGGGAAAAGCTTAAAATATTAACTTATTATAAAATCATATTTGAATTATAATGGATCCAAAATGATTTAATTTGATTCTATAGTGTGTATAGGTCGAAAAACTCTCAAAAAATAGGTTATATATAGGTTTAGGTCACCATACTAACCATATCTTTTAGATTTAACTCTTAGTTAAATTCTTTAACTTTACCCATGTATTCTTGTATTAAATTAATAAATGGTTAATGAACATACTATAAAAAGACAAGAGAACTACAAGTGGCTTTTTATTGATATATATAACCTTATCTAAGTCCTTTGGCTGAACCTTACATTTTTAATAATATTATATCATTTAATAATATAGTATTTTTTTTAAAAATACATTTATGTCAATTTTGACACTATTTAGTATTTGGTTTTTTTGAAAGTCATAAAAATTTTATTTCTTCGAAAAAAATTAATTGAATCAACCATAACATTTCATATTAACCTATAAAATTATTTGAATGCATCATAAGTCTCAATTTACATTTATTTGAATATTTATAATATCAATTATTTTAATCTTTCATTAATATGGTAATTATTGCATCATCATTGTGTCATAAATAATTTTAATTATTTTATGTCTAAAAACTATAAAAAAAATACCATGATATAGGAAATATTTTTAGATTTATAATGAATATTTATAGTCTAAATTATCTTATGTATAACCCTATATTAAAAATGGTTTAATTATTAAAATTTGAATTTAACACTTTTAACTCTTCTTTAAGTAAAATAATAATAAATTTACCAATCTAATACAAGTGGACTAAAAGGATCATATTTTATTAATAAGGTTTTTTTGGTCGAAATACATTTATCCAATAGAATTAAGACATGATTTAGGGTAATTATAATATCATTTTTACCTTTAATTTCCCTATTTACTTTTAACTGTGGTAAATAAAAGTCAAAAGTTAATATTCACTGAAAATCATCTTATTGAACCACATTTTACTTACTAATGTAAAATGTGTCTCTTGGATTTTTGAAATTCAATTCCCAGAAGCAGTAAAATTACATTTTATGCAAATTTGTAAATGTGCCTAGAAGGTGGGTAAAGACGTTAAAAAGTTCAATAAAATTTTATACATCTAATTTTATTATAAAATGACTCGAATGAAATAAATTGAACTTATATAGTTATTATATATCAATTTTTACTTAAAATAAATTTAAATAAAATAAATAATTATTTAAATAAAAAGTTGGTTTTAAAAAATAACGCAGTATTTTTCACTGTTCATCAAAAATAGAAAGTTTTCAAAAAAATAAAAAAAAATAACCCAAAGCTAATTTTGATATTCTGAATTAAAAAATGAATTATATTTTACCAAATTCAAAACATACAAGTTTCACTAATTAATTTAAAATTAATTCCCATTGTTAAAACCAAAAAGTGGGTTTTTAAAAAGTAAAAACTATAAAAACATTGACATGTGTTTATGTCAAATTTAAATGTGAAATTACTTATAATGATCCAAATTGTATTAAATGATAAAAATATAATCTAATTGTTCTTCCAAACCATTAAAATTTATAATTTAACAATAAAAATTATTTCGATTAAAAAAGTTTTTTTCAATTAAAATTAAGTATTTTTCATTATTCATCAAAATATGAAAGTTATAAGAAAAGTACCAAAAATTTATCCAAACTAAATTTTTATGTTCCACTTCTAAGGAATAATTTAATTTCATTAAATTGAATATATAAAAGTATCAAATATTGGTTTTAAAAAGGGTTCTTCATTAAAAGGCGGTAAAATTTCATTTTTTGAAAAATAATTCTTTAATCTAAAAAAATGAATTTGTTATTATATTATGTATAAGAAACATATAATATGGATTAAAAAATTATATGGAGTATATAAAATACAAAATCCAGTTAATAATATTCATAACTGCTTTTTGAACTGGTAGTTTGGTAAGTTGTGGTGCGCTCGAAGTCGGTATTGTGTGTAGCGCAAGTTATTGAATTACTTTAAAGAGATAACGTACTATGAAATATTGGTGTGTTACAGGTTCCATTAATATTATTTCTCTAAATGGTTTATGTTTTTATGGAATGATTTTTATGAAACCCATTTCTCTTTCATAGGTTATATGTTTATTAAACCCATTTCTCTAACCTATTTCCTTTCGTGTTTTATGCTTTGATGAAATGATTATGAAACCTGTCTCTTTTTCCATAGGTTATGATATGATTACATGTTTATGATACCCATTTAATTTCATGGGTTATGATATAATGAATTTTTATGATCTAGTGGAACACATATGTATTATTTCATTATGAGATGGGTGTGACCTCTATATCCCTCTAATTCATTGGGTAAATATTTACATCTCATGATTTATACATGGCTTAAATGGGGAGTGAACTCGGATTAGTAAAGGAATTTTCCACCTAAGATGGTCTTGGTAATGAACCATAACTACTAAGATGGTCATGATAGTTAACCATGACTATCAAGATTGTATGGGGAGTAAACCCATACTACTAATATGGAATTTTTAGAAACTCCTTGACTAATGTATAAATCATTTTATATGCTTATGTGTCTGCCACAAATTCTATTTCTTATTCCTATGTTATGATTTCATGGATTGTGCTATTTATTCCCTTATGATTAATGTCGTATGTGCTGCCAATATTTATGCCATTATTCATGTTTATGATATTTTTTATGTTGGGTATCATCTTTTAATTTTAGGATCACATTCCCATACCCTTATGCTCATGTTTATTCTTACATGTCTTCTTTGTTTATCCTTACTAAGAATCTAAGATCGCCCCTTTTATTTTTCCTTTCAATAGGTTATGAAGAAATTTATTATGTATGATATTTCTAATAAGGTTTCAAGTCATGGAGAACCTAGTGGGAGATAATGTAGATCCCTTATATACCAGTGTTTATGTTTTCATGTTTCCAAATTCACTAGACTAATATGGTCTTTAGGCATCTGTCTAGGTATTGTATTAAGTATTCTAAAAAATGATGTAATTTTAATGTTTGAAAAGAGAGGGTTTATATAGATGGTATCAGGGAAAAAAGTATTTAACATTTGGAAACCAGTATGATAAAACCTTAGTGATAATCCTACAGAAATGTCTAAGTATAATTCTAAGTGCAAGTAAAAGTATAGGAGAATGTCCTAGAATTTTGGTAAAGGATAGAGTGAGTGGTTTTCTAGAAATACATATCTTCATGGATATTATAAGTGGAAGTGGATCTGGAACACATATAGATATGGGTAACAACTATGAAAAGTTTTATCAGGCCTAACTCAATCGTAACCTGGTACACAACAATGGGCCTTATTGCACACCTGGTTTGACACTCTCGCGGTATATGCTTTGGAAATTCACAATCTCTTTACAAACCATCATGAAGGATTTAAATATGAGTTTTATATTAATAACCTAGGATAAACCTAATGTATCATATATTAAATAAAGTAGTATAATTTAGAAATCCTATATGTGGTTTTTCAATATTAAGCAGTTTCTTACTATGATTATTGTTTCTTACTCTATTGTTTTTAGTTTTAGACAATGGCTAGAACCTGAAGGAACTGGCCCAATGTTGAGTGTGATAGATAATGAAATGATTTTTATCATGAGAATCCAAATTATATGAGATCTAAAATGAAAAATATCATTTTTATTCTCAATCAACTTTCTCAGTTTATGAATCATGTTGAACATCAAAATGAGAAAATGAGGGAAAAACAATATGTTGAGTCCTTAATTAGGAAACATCCACCTTCATTCAGAAAGTATTCTGATCCACTTATTGTCGAAAAAAGGATCAGTACCATTTAAAAGATATTCCCCATTATTCAATTTTCAAAACATGATAAATTCATTCTGGTTATTAATCGGCTTAATGGAAAAGCGGACCAATGGTGGACTCTAATCCAGAATACAAAGTAGGAAGATGAAATTGAATCCATAGATTGGGACAAGTTCAAGAAATTATTTTTCAATATGTAATTTCCTCATATTCTTCATAAAAAGATGGAGAAATCATTCCTTGATTTAAATCAAATGGATGATGATCTCATAGGTACCTATGAGGATAATTTCACAAGACTTGTGAGGTACGCTTCTCTTATTATCATCCGAACAGAAAGTAAGGTTAGTCGATTCTTCACTGGATTAAAGTTAATTCCAAGAAGAGTGATGCCCATAAGATACTTTATTAGCTATGAATATATTTTTTATTATGCAAACAAGGTTGAAATGGTGGTTGGATGTATGTATCAATCTCATGGTTTTGAAAAAAAAGGAAGATGGAGTTCAAAGGAAAATCTAAAAACCATGAAGAGAAGAAGATTTTCTTTCCTTTATGCTCTAAGTGTGGAATGAATTGTGGAGGAAATTTTCATAAGGGGTCTAAAAAATGTTTTAATTTCAAAATGGAAGTAAATCACGAATTTTATTTCCAAATTGATGGGAAGAAGTCCACTAATAATGTGAATGGATTGAAAATTGCATGGAATGCCCCTCCCCCTCTTCAGTGCTACAAGTGTAAGGATAATGGAATTATGATAACCAATTATCAAACCCAAGGGTTGGTGATGATGATTGGAATAAATAATCTATTAAACTGAGGGATAGTTATAAATCACATGAAATCATTATCTCAGATGAGGGGTGAAATAAAGACGTTGTGAGATGTATACATATCATACACTATAGAACTGTTAATGTCTAATTTGATTCTGGATCTATCCACTCTTTCATATATAAATAGTTTACTAACGGTATTAAGATTCCACCCAAACTATTAAATGTGGAATTATTAGTGAAAAATCCTAATGGTATGATTATTTCATCTCATATTTATAATTCATCTCTTGTTGATGTTTGTGGTAATGCCCCTCCTTCAAATAGTGTCATTATTCCTTTGGTTGAATTTGATATCATCTTAGGAATGGATTTTATTTATATTCATAAATCCCACATAAATTATTAAGTAAGGTAAATTTTGTTTCATATCTCAAACTATCATATGATCTTATATCAATGTGATGATAAGTATGAACTTCCTATGGAGATTGCATCCAGTGTATGGGTCTTAATTCCCATTAAAAGGGATGTTTATCTCAAATGTTTTGGGATGAAATTAACATCGATGATATGACTATTGTTCGGGAGTTTATGTAAGTATTTTCAAAAGAGTTTTCTACCCTTACACCAAAACGTGAAGTTGAGTTCTCGATAGAGCTGAAACCTATTTCCACATCAATTTCAAAGACTCACTATAGAACAGCCCCAATTGAGTTGTAGTAATTGAAGAAGAAATTAAAAGAAAACCTTGATAAGAGATTCAATCATCCAAGTGTGTCACTTTTTGGTGCACCTATTCATTTTATTAAAAAAATAAAGATATATCAATGAGACTTTTCATTGATTATTGGGAGTTTAACAAGATCATGATCAAGAACAAGTATCATCTTCCCTGTGTTGATGATTTTTTTTGATCAACTACATAGATATCAATACTTTTCCAAGAGTGTCCTTCATTATGGATATCATAAATTGAAGGTCAAGAAATAGGATATACCCAAGACCATATTTCAAACAAGGTATGTACACTATGAATATATAGTTATTCCTTTTGGTCTTACCAATTCCCTTAATATCTTTATGGGTTTGATGAATAGATTATTTAGAGATTACCTCACTCATCTTGTGGTAGTCTTTATAGATGATATTATTATCAATTTAAAGAGAAAGTAAGATCATAAAAACCACTTGATAATTGTACTGAAGACCATGAGGAAGGAGAAGTTTTATGAAAAATTTACAATGTGTGAATTTTTTTTGTAAAAGGTTCCATTTTTGGGTCACTTAATCTCAAGAGATGTTATAGTAGTAGATCGATAAAAGACAGAGGCTATTGAATGTTGGACTAGACCACCCATGATGATTGAATTCCATAGTTTTATTGGTCTAGATGGACAATATCAGTGGTTTTTAGATAATTTCTCGTGACTATTTAATCCTATGACCATGTTTACTCATAAGGGTACCAAGTACCTTTGGACAGATGAATGTGATGAAATTTTCAAGGAACTAAAGAGAAGATTAGTCAGCGCATATGTGATTACAATACCTTATTATGGGGAAGGGTTTTTAATCTATAGTAATGGATCCAATAAGGTATTGGGAAGTGTTATTATATATAATAACATGTTTATATATTATACCTCGTGACAGTTTAAGATTCATGAGAAAATTTACCCAACTCATGATTTGGAGTTAGTTTCATTAATTTTTTCATTAAAGTATACAGGAATTATCTTTAAGGATAAAATTTTAATATATATACCAATTATAAAATTATGAAATATATATTCACACAAAAGGAGTTATACAAGTTCTAGATAAGATGGTTAGAGCTGATAAAGGATTATGACTTATCAATACATTACCACCTCGAGAAAGAAAACAAAGTTCTTGATGCTTGGGTTTGAATGGATCATGTTGGATTATCCATTTTAATGATCACAAAAGATCTAATATTTCTATATTTTAAAAGGATGTATCATGAAATCTTGAAGAAAGGAGAAATTATAATCTTTATCAATTTAATGTTCAACCCTCTATCCAATTGAAGAATAAAGAGTTTTGGAAGGAGAATGTAGAGCTAAAAAATATGGTTAGAAATCTTACTGAGTTTAACCTTGATCGATATGGAATGATAAGCTTCAATAACTGTGTATATTTTCTATACATACTGAATATTAAGAAGGATCTATTAGAGTAATATCATAGTTCTTAATTCTCTATTAATACTATAAGTAATAATATGTATAGATATTTTAAATAATACTTTTGGTAGGATGGCATGAATATGGATATCATAAATTTTGTATCTCAGTGCTTGGAATGCTAGAAAGTTAATATTGAAAGAAAAAAATCTAAGGGGATTTTGCATCCATTACCCATACCATAATTGAAATGGGAGAACATCATTGTGTATTTTTTTCATTGGACTCCCCAAAAACTCTAAAGGGTTTAATACTATATATTGGTGGTAGTTGATCACCTAACTAAGTCACCACACTCTATTTCTATCAGAGAAGACTTCTCTCTAGATCATCATTCTTGGATATACATTAAGTGGTAAGGTTTCATGAAGTATCACACTCTATTGTATCTGATCAGGATATGAGGTTTTCCTCAATGTTTAGGTAAATTATTCAGTAAGTACTTGATACAGAATTGATTTTCTAAACTACTTATCATCCTCATATGTATGGTCAGTCTGAAATAACAATTCAAACCCTATAGGATATATTGAGATCATGTTCGTTGGATTTTAAATGAGGTTGGTATCAACACCTTCCTCTAAGTGAGTTTTATTACAAAAATAGATTTATATAAAGCATTCATATTTTTTTTATGAATCCTTATATGGAAACAAATGTAGAACTCCAATTTGATGGAATGAATTTGGAGAAATAAAGCTATTAGTACTTGATATTGCTGAAAAAATGGAAAAGAACATCAAATCTATTCAGCGGCATATCATAGAAGCACGAAGTCGGTAGAAAATTTATGCTGATAACCGTTGGTATGATCTAGAATTTGAATTAATAGAGAATTTTTTTCTATGAATATATCCCTATAATAAGGTTATGATATTTCAAAAGAAAGGGAAACTAATCCCTGGGTATATTGGTCCCTTTGAAATTCTTGATCATGTCAAGATAGTATCCAATCTCTGGAAACTTATTCTAAATCTCCCTCAATTCCACGATGTGTTTCATGTATCTATCATATGTAAGTACATACCTAAATTTTCACATGTACGGAACTCAGAGGTTATACCACTGGATTAGGATATTTCTTGTGAGAACAACCAATGGAAATTTTGGATCATACAGAGAAAGTTCAATGAAAAAAGACCACTCAGCTGGTCAAAGTTTTTTTGGAGAAACCACCAATTAGAGGAATCTATGTGGGAACTTGAGGATATGATGAGGTATAAGTATCATTGTTTTTTTGTATCATAATGGTTAATTTCAAGGGTGAAATCCATTTTAAGGTGGTTAGAATATAACACATCGGGTTTTTATAAACCCTTTATTCAAAAACAATTAATTAACTTTGATGTCTTATATTGAACTCTACACTAAGTTAGTCTTTTATTATATACTATAATTTGTTGATCTTGTGGAACTCAAAACACTTATTTGTCTTTCATTACACACAACACTGAGTTTCTACAAAACAACATTTTATTATTATAGTTATTTAAGTGAGATAATTAAAACCTAGCCGTTAAACTTTGTAATATGAATTGTAATAACTAATTCTTGAATATTATTTATTATAGTCTTATATAAAAAACATATTAATAATAAGTAAAACAATTTTTATTAAAGTATTTATATGATTGAAAATATTTTTTTCCTTGAAGAACCGTTTTTATGTCCATATATACACAATAATAAAATTTATTTTAGAAAATTTTAGAAATTTAATTTTATAAAATAAAATATATTTTTTAATTTATAATGAAAAAATTATCTTAGAGTGAATTTTTATGATTTTTATGAAAACCCTCATTTTTGGATAAATAGTGAAACATACTGAATTTTAACTCAAAACTGCTTTTTCATATAATTTATTTATATACTTAAATTATATTTTAATATTTTTTAAGTTTAATTGGATAAATTTTACATAAATTAATATAATTTAGGTCATTGGAACCAATTTTACATTAAAATTTGATATAAATACTTTTCAAACTTTTGAACTTTTTTACTTTAAAAATCTACACTGTCGACACGTCTGCGGGGTGAAATTTAAATTAATAATTTCCTCCTTTGTGATTGGAATTTGGAAAAAAAGATTCCATATTTTTAAAAAACATAAATTATAATTTATAATAATTTCATCTTAGTTTTTCACCAAAAATATTGGTGAAAGTGATTAAAATTTGTTATAGTTATTAAGAGAAAAAATAGCTTATCAAAGGACTAATCCCTAAACTTAAGGACCCAAATGACCTATAAACTCCTCCAAAATCCATTGTATAGACATATTTGGACCTTATACTACCTTTTATAGTTTTTTACCATTATTTTATCCACATTTTCTTAAAAAACATGTGGAATTCCCTTTTAAAACATTTACAAGAATTCTAATCCCCGTCCACTATAAGAATGGACTCATCCCTCGCACTTATTCACACCTATAAATAAATTTTTTCCAAAACAATCTACGTTAATATAATCCAAAAATAATTAAATTAATACTATAATACTCCCTTTGGGAATAAATTTTTCCAAATAATCCATTTGGTCCAAACCAAATGGAGTTACCCAAAAAAGAGGTAACATCCTTCCTCAAGCTCCTTTGTATTATTTTCATTATCCACCCCATAAAATATTATTATTACTTTATTATATAATAAACTAATTATATTAAATATACTTATATTTTTTTACTCTAATGTTTCAACCTACACTTACACACACTTCCATCTATTGGGTAACGAACTTACCGTTCTTGTGTACGACGAACTACCGCCTCATGAAACGATGTTCTTAATTTTTTCTTTACCACCTATCATGTTTGGTAATAATTATGGACACTATATTTTTATATGATATATATTAAACTATGTTTTCTTTTTTTCCTTTACCACCACTCCTTCTTTACATTTTTTGTAAATACGATAACTTCATTGGAGAACGTGTGAACTACCACCTCCTCAAAGCGATGTGATTCATTCACACTTTACATCGAACGTATTAAGAGTGGGTTTATTAAAATTATGTGATATATATTAAATAATTATTATAAAATAATTATAATATATATACATATATTTCATTCACTTTATTTCCTTCAAAATTATAATTAAACAAAAATAACGTTCATGTGTACTTATGGCATACGGTCTCCATGAACGGTGTATTCCATTTCAAATTTAAAAAAATTTATATATTATTATAAATTTTTATATAATAAATATATAGGATATTTATATCATGTTTTAAATTCTGTAAATAAGTAAATCATGATCTATGTAATAATATCAAGAATAATAAGTCAAAACATGTACGAAAAACAAAGCGGTTGTTACACGTAGCGTAACATTGACATGGAATTATTAATAAGAGGTTAATATAAATCCATATATGGTATTATATATTATAATATGGTTTTTTTAATTTAAAATAAAATTATATTTATTATAAAGGTTTATAAAATGGTTATGAAGAGATTCAAGATATAAGGTAAGGGTTTTCTCGTCTCACTTTTATCTTTCGTCAAACACAAGCCATGTTCACCTCCTATTTATTCTATGTGGTGTGTATACTAACCATAAATGTATTTTATGATTATTATTATAATTAAATTTATTTTTATTTACAAATATATTTGATTATATATCTTTCATGGGTTTTAGGTTTCAAAATTTACCAAAACGGTAATGCAGTTTGGTCTCAATTTTACTTCTTTGAGACACATGCCATGATATGAACCTATGTTATTATACGAGGTGTATACACTACTCTTTTACATATTATATCATGAATATAATTATTTTAATTATAGTTTATGTTTCATGTAATTTCATTTTCATACATGTTGTGTATGATTCAAAGCAACCAATTGGTAAGAATCTATTGAAACAATCTCATCATTTATGAGGATTGTATATTATTATTCTTCCATTGATGAAATATTATGATACATATCTCAATAAATGTCATGAATTTTATTATAATATGATAATTCATGATATATTCATGTATTGTTACCATTTTTTCACTCTTTGGTACTTGATATAATTATGAAAAAAAAATCTGATCTCATTTCTCTTTTCAGTCATAAATATGTCTATTTTAAAAAAATTGTTTTTAAAAACGTTTTTAAAATGATATTTCAAGCTCACTTTAAAGGAAAAATGATTTAAAAAATGTTTTATAAGTTTTAAAATCTATTTTAAAAGAAAACATTTTTCAACATATTTTCAATATTCATTAATATATTTTCAAAGAAAAAGGTTCTAAAAGGGATTTAAGTTTATAAAAACATTTTTCAAATAATAAAGGATATTTTCTTCAATAAATGTTTCTAATGTATATTTTAAAATTAATTTCCATTTTATAAAACATTAATTGGTGTTACTCATGCATTTATAGGAAATGATCCAAAGGTTCCAATCATATTTTTTCTCTAAATAGTTTATGTTTTTATGGCATGATGTTTATAAAACCTATTTCTATTTTACGGGTAATATTTTTATGAAACTTGTTTCACTTTAATAGGTTACCTTATTATTAAACCCTCTTCCTTTAACGGGTTATAATTTGATAAAATGATTTTTAAACCTATCTCTTTTTCCACAGGTTAAGATATGATTACATGTTTATGATACCAATTTCATTTCCTTGGTTATGATATGATGAATTTTTATGATCTAGTTGCACACATTCATATGATTTCATTATGATATGGGTGGGACCTATATCTCCCTCTAATTAATTGGTTAAATATTTATATCTCATGAGATAGATGTGGCTATAATTAGGAGTGAACTCAGTTCAGTAAAGGAATTTATCTATTAAGATGATCTAGGGAGTGAACCTTGACTAATAATATGGTCATGGGAGTAAACCATGACTACCAAGATGGTATGAATATTTAACACATACTACTGATATGTACTTGGAATAAATTCCTTGACTACTATGGAAATAATTTTAAATGCTTGTATATTTTCAACAAATTCTCTGCCTTATTCCTATGTTATGCTTTCATGTATTATACTCTTGATTACCTTATGATTCATGTCTTATAAACTACCAATATATATTCCATGATTCATGTTTATAATCTTTATTATGCAGGGTATTATCTTCTAATGTCATGATCATGTTATCATATCATTATTCTCATGTTTATTCTTACCTATCCCAATTTTTACCCTTAATAAGCATCTGAAATCACCCCTTTTTATGTTTCCTTTTCTCAGGTTATGAAGATATGTATTATGTATGATATTTCCAATAAGATAGATAGACATGGAGAACCTTTAGGGAGATAATGTGTCTCACTTATGTACTAGTGTTTATGTTTCCATGTTTCTAAAGGAACTAGACTAATACAGTCTTTAAGTGTATATTTGTGTAATGTATTATGTATTTTTCAAAAAATATGTAATTTTAATGTTTGAAAAGTTAGGTTTATTATAATTATAATCCTCCTAGAATGTTCTCGTATAAAGGTAGAGTGCATGTCTTTAGGGATTTTTCCACATTCCAATATTCACACTACGAAGGATCTGAAAGGAGTGGCATGTGTCATTTTCTATTCTTAGTGGTGTGTATTATAATTATCCAAGGTTACATTTTTTAGTGTCTCTATTTAGGGACCTTATAGGTTGGTTAGTTTATATTATGATCCTTGGTTGGATATTTAGACCAATGAAATTCAGTTTCCTTGGATGTGGATAGGATTAATGAATTGGTCATCATTTGGTGTATCCTTCAGGTGTTTGGTTGTATCTATTTTGGGTGAAAACCTATTTTGGAATTTATTATTGTTGAGTTAATATTATTTTTGGTTTGAGTAAATCCATACTCATTTCTTTCATTGGGTTCCTTTTTGGTTGATCTTTATGAGCAGTGGTTATTTTGGGAGTGATCATTCCTCTTTTTTCTTTGTTCCATGTGTAACGCCTTTTATTGATTCTAGATTTTAGAGATGGATAAGCTTGGGGTTTAAATGTTTGTTTCAATATAGGTTAAAGCCTAGGGTAAGTTCATGGGTATCTAGGAGTGTGGTTTTTTTCTAGTCGGGCCTTGGGAGCATCCAGGTTGAGTTTGGATAACAGAATCACAGTGGGATGACGTTCTATGTGCTTGGACCAAAGTTACCCTTATAGTGTATTTTTGACCCCTAAGTTTAAAACTGTGTTGTTTCTTTATGAGTCTTGATTCCATTTTTCGTTTTCCATGGTTTTGGGGATATTGTGGACTTGGTGATCTATTCATGTGATCCTTTCAAATGTTTCTTAGTTTTCTTCCTCCCCTGTGGATTTGAGCCAGCTATTTGTGGCTGGCTTTGGTTGGAGGATATTTATGACTCCATTTGGAGATTATGAGTTAGTGATTTCTTGGCGGTGTTCTCTTTTATTAGGAAACAATTTTCTTCTTATTATATTATTTTAGAGCAGTCCTAAATGGTGGGCATATATATGTTAGGTATCTATTTCCTTAGAAACTTTGACTAATTTGGGATTATATCTCACTTAAGGATGTTCGGTGTGTTTGATTATTCATTAGGTTGTTCAATGACATCTCTTTTACCTTGGGAGTTTGTTTTATAATTCATTTTTTTTACCTCTACTTTAACCTGAGACTTTATAGGAGTAGAAATTGGTATAGTGAAGAAAATATTTACACTCTCTATGTCACTGTGGGGTTTAATTTATTTTATTTTATCTTAATTTTGGTTAATCCAAGTTTCTAAGGAGTTTTGTCCTAAAACTTGAAAAATTAGGAAATTTTCCTTCTGTGTATGGTTTGTGTACATGATTTTGGGGGGAAAGTGTGTTTAACCTTACAAAAAAAGCCTATCAATTCATTTTATATCATTTATAATTGGTCTTCATGGGTAGTTCATGGTTGATTCCAAACCATGTATAACCTAGGAGAAACCATGTGGGGACTTGGTAGCATTTGGATACAAGGATTTCACACAGTTTAGTAAACCAAGTGACAAGCATGTGATTTGAGTCTACAATTTGATAGAGTAATTTTTCATTTTTAAAACATGGTTTTTTCAACCATGAATAGTATATAAGAGTAACCATGTAGGGTGACTAGTGGTGTCCAGTGAGTGGCGCATGGTTTGGAAGAATTTGTGGACAAACTCTGTGGCTTAACCAGGTTCATTAAAAGTGAAATTTAAATTCTACCCCATATTTATTTTTACCCTCTTGTCCCATATTCCTTCCCCCTATCATTAAAATAGACCAATAACACTCCAAGGGAATCTTTTCCCTTGCTCTATTCCATTTGTATGGCCTTCAACCTTGGATACAAGAAGATTCTATCATATTAAGTCACCCTAAACATGTTCCTCTACTCTATTTCCTCATTTATCTAGGTTTTAGTTTCTTCCATGAACCCTAAAATAAATGGGGATCTAAATTTAGGTTCATGGTGACACTAATCATAGGGGGTTTTATATAGGGTTTATAGAGGATATTTTTCTTATCTATTGTGAATTCTCCATTGAAGGTGATATGTTGTATCTT
This sequence comes from Viscum album, assembly GCA_963277665.1. Lineage (NCBI taxonomy): Eukaryota > Viridiplantae > Streptophyta > Magnoliopsida > Santalales > Viscaceae > Viscum > Viscum album. The sequence goes on from OY728138.1 coordinate 1,661,612,083, forward strand.
GTTTCTATTAGGATGAGGAAAGTGTTTTTATGTTCCTACTTTATATTTCTTGTCATGAGATTCTTGATTTTTTAAATGTGGTTATTTATCTAAATTATGCTCTTATATTTATCCCTTAAGGGATAGAAAGTGACTTTCACATAGTTTTAACCCTTAGAATGGAACGGGTTCCATTATAAGTGGTTATATAAATTCCTAAATGGTTTTTAAAAGATTATAAATGGTTTTAAAAATAGCTTAAAACATAGTCTTTAGGTTTATAAATGGTTATTTTGCATAAATTTATTTCCAAAATTTTATATATATATATATATATATATATATCATTATGTTAAATTAATTTAATCAATTAAATTAATTAATTAATTTAATCCACTTAAATGTACCATGGATGAGAAAGGGGTCTGAACATCCTGCACCGACTCATTTTATGTTGCACCTAGGGTAAAAACCACTTTTCAATCCTAACTATGTTTTTAGATTTCTGATTCAATCCAATGTTTAGGATATATTCCATTATTTTTGAAAAACATAGTGTGTACAATAAAAAAAATATTTAATGTTTTCATAAAATTAATTTTGGCCACATCGGGCCTCAGAATTGTTGAAATAGTGGGTTCCCTAGACCCAACTATGCAATACTTTTTATTATCATATTGTGTATACCGTTAGATATTAATGATGTCTGCTTACCATTATAGTGTATACTTTTCTATGCCGACTTTTGAAATGGTAATTTCCATAGTTTAATTGTCATGTCAAAATGTTATAGCAGATCCCATTCTATAATAAGAACCTCGAGATACTATGACATTAATCTTAAACTAAGTTCATATGGTCTAGTTACATATTAATGAAGGGACACAATAGATTTGTGTCTATCAAGGGTTGGGGGCTCATAAGCATTGATACCTCTTCTCATTTAGTTCATACTTGGTGATCTATAGTAGTGAGATAATGAGCACAGACCCATTAATAGGAACACCACATGTTTTGGGTGTCATTGGTTGTTCCTATCTATGAACATGTATATTAGCCTCTGGACTTGAGATCATTATTAGTGTGTGCCATTTTATTTCATACTTTGATGCAAAGAGAAAACCATGATAATGAAATCCTGGCGAGGTAGCTTGTGTTGGGTGCGTCAATGGTGGTATGACATTGGTAGAATAGTCAAGAAAGGATTTGTCACTTCTAGGTTTAGGAAGTTATATATCTTGGGACTTTTTGATCAGTATGGTATTAACTTTATAAGACTATGTCCAAGGAAATTGAGGGTAAATCTATCCCGTCAGATAAACAAATAATAAAGAAATCAAAGGGAAATGACACAAGTGTGTGTCCTGCTTTATAAGATATAAAATACAAAGAGATTATATTACTTATTATGTGTTCGTAGGTTGGTTTTCATTTCTATGAAAATCCTTATCTCTTTAGTGGTCTTGATGGGTTGCTATAATCCGCTCTTGGTCTGTTAATTTTATTCACTGCTATCGAGATAATGATCTATAGGGTCACAAAAAATTTCATATTCAAGAATTCTCCATATTCTATTGAATAGGTATATTGGACATGGTGGGACCCATCACATGGTCCATGTTTTGTCCAAGTTATCGATTACCGATAAATAAATAAATTCATATTATTAAAGTAAAGAATAATTTGGACTGAATTTATTTAAATTATTTACAAGTAAATATGAGAAAATATTATTCAAATTAATGTTATTTTAATATTTAAGGTTCATTTAATGTTAAGAGGGAATGGTGAGTCACATTAAATGGCTCGGTTTTATCATATAATATATTTTATATATATTACAAGTATGTGATAAATTATTAATAATATTTATGGCGCAATTTAATTCACCATAATTATTATTCAGTGGATGTTAAATTTCAGGGGGTCGGGGAACCCTACTGGGCGTTATTCATCTTCCACTATAAATAAGTGGAGAGAGGCTCAAGCTTAGTATTATTCCATACATTTTGGCCATATCCTCTCTCTACTTCCATTTACTATAGAGAGAACCAGTCGATCCAAGAGCTCGGATCAAGATCTCCCTCAATCATTGAAGGCATCTTAATGCAGTGACTATCAGGACGTCGAAGACATCATTGGATTGCCACGCTTGACACCTTGAATCCAACAATCAGCACACCTATAGATTTTTGAAGTTTGTGTGGATGATATAGATGGATCCTCCAAGGTATCCTTCAAGAAATGATCATTGATGACAAGTTGTTTTTGACTTCTCCTTCAGATCTATAAATGTATGTTTATAGTTTTATTTTATATTCTCTTTTCAATTTATGCGAGATCCTCGGACCATATCGGGGCTTGGATCATTAGTGAAGACAAGTTTCATCATCACACCGATGAAAATTTTAAAATACCCATCCCATCGACTTCTAATATGGGCCCCAATACCTTTAATTGGTATTTGTGGGAGTGTGTAAATATTTTTAGCCAAATTAAAATTAATTTTCATTAAATTTATTAGTAGGTTTAATTTCAGTCTCAACGATTTAGACCGCGCGTTGATCTGATTTAGAACGGTCATCTTATGGACATCCAAATTTTTTGATATGGATTAAATTTTTTATTTAATCTCTGGTTTTAAAATTTTATTCATTATTTTTTATCATCCTGAAGAACTGACCAATTTTTGTTCAGTTTTAGTTCATCTAAAATAATTCTAATTATGTGCAAATTATAATTTTACAATTTATAATTTGTATAATAATTTCATTATTATAATAATATAATAATAATAAATTATTATTTTATTATAATAATTTTATTATTATTATATCATGATAATTTAATATCCTTTGGAAATTGTAGAAAATGGTGTGGAAGTTTAAAAGGCTTGACTTGGTTGAACAGAACAAAAGTTAAAAAACACAAGTGTTGTTGGGTGGTGATGGTGTTTATTTAAAAAAAGTCTAAAAATGAAAAAAGAAAGGGGGGTCAGCACCCCCCCCCCCCATTCTCCACCTTGCTGCGACAGGGTCGCTTCCCAGCACAGCCAACTTTGACCACCTACCTAGTCGCCACCTTTCTTGGATCCTTTTAGACCGGTTCTCTATTTCCCCTCCTCTTGAACCAGTTTTCCGGCATCGCTCCCCTCCATCGTGGCTTCCCGAATGCAACAACACTCTGGGATCTACCAGTGTGGGGTCCCTACTAGTTGCCTCCTCTCGATAAGTCACCCTAAACCTCACCGAAGTCGGCCCGCAGTAGCACTGCCTCCCTACCGACTTGTCATCCCGGCTATGCCACCTTCGACAAACATTGTCTCCCTCTATGCAGCCTCCCCTTGCCGAATCTCTGCACATAGCCACAGTCAGTACCTCCTCCTCCTCCTAATACTCCTCCTCCTTCAGATCTGTAGCGTCCAAATCCACCACGAGGTATTCCTACAACAGTTCTTCCCGACCCGTTTAACCCCAATAGAGGTCTCGGCAGGTTAGCCCAATCTAAAACAGTTTTGGGCAGACCTACATGGCCCTCATATGCCAAGAGGAGGCATTGTCCGGTCCAAAATGGGTTTTCACAGGTTTAGCACGACCCACATTGGGCCTCCTCAGTATTACAAGGTCTATTTTTACCATAATTAATATAATTAATTCATTAAATTAAATTAAATTAATTAATTCAAATATTAATTTAATTATTTAACCAATAATATTTTAATACCCAAGAAAATTAATTTAATTATTATATTAAATTAAATTAATTAATTTAATTTAATTTTGACATAAAATTAAATTAATTATAGGATCGATAAATAATTAAATTATTTGAATTAGTTAATTATTTTTATTTAATTAAATGACCCTCATACTTATTTATTGCAATTTTATTTTATAGCACTTTATTATTTACCTGCATACTGGTCTTGAGCGTTGACCTGTGTATATTTTCATTTATTTAATTAATTATTTTAAATGGCATGAAATACTTGTAATTAATTAAATTATGGTCTACGGATCATATTTATTTTTTGTTAAAATGTATAAGGGCAAGTGTGTCCATTCCATCTGATGTACATTTACACCCCTAATTCCTCTCGCCTTTGCGTGAATAATTTTGTACTTCAGACGAAGAAAATGTATGACATGGACCCCACCAAGATGAGGTAGTGTATATTGACCAAGACGATGCAAGATGTGACCTAGACCTCACCGAGAATAAGTGATACTCTAGAGAGAAGAGAACATACATGACAAGATGAACTATATCTAGAGTTAAGTTACAACTCAGGTATGATGCCCCTAGGTATTATTAGATGCTCAAGACCAGTTGGATAATAGTTTACCTTTATGAATTTATTTTTTTTATGCATTTTAGAACAGTGGGAAAATACATAAAATAATAAATAATAAAATTCATAAAGAAGTGACTTGTGTTTTTCTATTAATTTTCAGTTTCGAGCATGACAACATATGTGAACAAGATTAATAGAAATGGATTACATTAATTGAGAAAGAAAAACACAAAATCCTCATATAAATATTAAGTCGTTAATCGTCTTCCATCATTCAAATTTGAACAAATCGGGTGTTTGGGAGGCCGGTCCTGCCATAGTTGAGGGTGCCTCTTACTACTGGGAAGTTCTTATGAGAGAGGTGGGTTGAATTAACTAAATTGGTAGTGAGGATTAGTCATAGCTAACTTTCTATCATTTTAGAGGCAAGCGTTGAGTAAATCAAGTTTAGTTTTTAGAATCTGGGAATTCACTCAATAGATCAAGGAACTATGAGTTAATGTGGTTGGTCAGTAAAAAGCCTACATTGAACCCTATGAGTATTAGCGTAGACATATCTTATAAAATATGGGGGTAGGTTCAGGGATCATTTCCACTTGAATACTCAATAGATATAGTATTCTGATTCTATTACATAGGGTTCCTAGAATTTGATAAAATAGTGGGAGACATTTAATGATTAAATTAATCGTTAATGTCTAATTTGGTAATCATGATAAAAGTACAATCTGCTAAAGTTTTATTTTTTTAGATAAATGGAAATTAATAACACATGATATAAACTGTGATACATATTGGATAAATTTAATGTCCAAACTAGAATAAAATTCCTAGTATAGTATAGTCACTTGCACACATTACTTAAATATAGGATATTCAAGGTACTGGTATCCCTATACCTATTAAACCACATCAGGAAGTGTGGGTGGTAAAATGATTACCGGAGACTCATTAATCAAGCATATGATGGTTATGTCATAATTTTATCATCTACGTCTGATGTTATTTGTGGTCATGACATTAGTACATGGATGATAAGAACATGTATTCTCATCTTTGAGAAGTTTGTGAGGAGAAAGTGAAGAAAGATTTGAATGTGATGATTACACTAGATTTGGGTAAACATGAAAGGCATACTATGATCTTTCATAGAATCCCATTCTTATTACTCAGTTTCTTTTAAGGATACAAATGAATAGGATGCAGTAAATTATTCATTACCTTTTAGGTAAGTTTTTCCAAGCAATAATAATATTATAGAATGTACTACCTTTAGTTCTTATGGTGAATAAATTGGAAGACAAGGAGAAAAGGCCAATGACAAGTTATTCCAAAGGAACCTTCATAATTTCCTTCAAAGAACAGATTTTGGTTATTACATAGGATGTTAATTGCATCATATATTTGAAATAATTTGTGTAATTTTATAAATTCAATGAACTAAATAGAATAAGAAAGAACTCGCTTCTTATTCATTGTATATTCATCAAATAAATTTTTTTTTTTTGACATAATTTTTGGGTATTAAATACAATATGCCTTTCAGAAATCTAAATAATATCTTAAGTAAACATTCATAAATCATGATAATTTAGCATGGAGTAATTCTTAAATGCACATTACCTTATCTACATCATGACATTGATACTAATAAGGAGGATCAATGATGAGTCTTACATGTTGACATTGATCAGAAAATGTAGCATGGAGAAATTCCTAAACACACATTTTATACATCAAAGTAATGATGTAAGTAGTATCAACGTTACAATTTACAGTTGCTTCCATTATATCTCAAGACATGCTTTGCAAATAATGACGATATTCCATGACCATATGTTAACTAAAAATGAAAAATGGATATCATACAATTCATAGTATTATGGAAATTCATTATGTCATACGACATGTGTTTTGATGCAAAGAGTTTGTTATGAAATAAACAGAATAGCATAAAGCTAAACACATGGTGTATCTAAGTAATTATCCTAACAGTTTCATGGGATATGTAAATACCTAAGATAGAAAAGTGGTAATCATGTGACAGACTTCCTTTCTATAAAAGGGTGAAAATCTCTACTTGGGATAGTTGGAGAAAGATTAAATTAGGTTTATTCAATGCTAAATATGTACAAATGGTTGGAATAGGAACAAGTTTCACAAGTACATGTGGAATAGGAATGTTCTAGAGACACATACTGTAAGGAAGGTTAAAGACCATGGTGATGATTTTGAGTTCACCACAGCATGTGATACATTATTAATTGAGAATAATAATTCCTACAAGAAAGTAGTATATGGAATTTTTCTAAGACTAACAAGACTAATAAGATTTAATAATGTATTCCATGTATCAAAGTGAAAAGGGGATTATAAATTGAAATTTGCATTAGGTATTCAATTAAATTGATACATGGGTGGTACAATTGAATTACCAATAAGTCTTTATTGGTTATACTAAGTCAGAATTCCTAAATCTATTATAATTTTACTTGTTGTTGTTAAATTCTAAAATCATTAAATTGGACCTTGGATTTCAAAATCATCTTTTGTGGAAGGTGTCTATATGATTCAAATAGAAAGGGATGATGACACCATTGGATGCCAATAAGAGTTGCAAGATACTGAAATCCAGTTCTGGATTAAAGTAAGAAAAAAGATCTTAGATCATTCATTTATAATGAATCTTTTCCATGTGTTTACCAAAGGTTAGTGGGATCACCATAGTTTTCCAAGATAAATATGTTCAGAAACATATGGAAAATAGATATTGTTCTTACAGTTAGTTAAGACCAGGATAAAGTAATTCCCCAATGATTAACTTAAAGTAGAAACCCTATTTCTAAGAAACAAGATCTACCGAGGTAGATCTAACGGTTGTGTAGACCTAGTCAATCGTATATATATTGATATTGTATTGAAAAAAATACAATTTGGAACAATTCAAGAGAAGAATTATTACCAGTGTAACATGGAATAAATCTCTCCAGGTTGACATGTTCAGAACATGGGAGGAGATTCATGTGGTGAGTTCAAATTCATATGCTTAAGTGATGGATTAATCATGTATGCCATGATATGTACAATAATTGATATTTTTAAGATATAATTTATAGTATGTGGATATCAATTATATCCAGGAGCGCTATAAGTTAAGCAGTCAAAACTATCATATTGTAATTTGGCAAGTACAAATGATATGTACCTAGTAAGTGGAGAAGAAGGATACTAGTTATAGTGGGACACAAACTAATCTTCCGTAGATTAATTTGATCTAGTATCACAGTTAGTCTAACGTGATGAGAAATTCAATCTCATAAAACCCTATTGTAGACATATCTATAAATAATGAGTATGTTGAAGCTTATATGACAGCTGAGAAGCAGTTATTAAATGCAACAATTTGTTTTAGTTCTTGGAATCGCATCTAGTAAGTAAAGTATTACCATAATGTAAGTTATGATATTATTACTAACCAAGATGTCAAGTAATGACAGTGGATAAAATGGATATATTTATGGATACCATCTCTTGATAAGTTTTACTCAAGGATATGAGGCTGCATATACTAGAATTTCCACATGGTAGAAACATGGCAGACCCATCAGCCAAACTCATTACTCTGCAGAAACATGATCTTTATCATGTGAGTAGCTAACAATCATTGTTAGCAAGTTATCTCTAGTGAAAGTGGGAGTGTTGAAATAGTTGGTGCCCTAGACCCAACTATGTAGTACTTTTGACTAGTATATTGTGTATATAGTTAGCTATACATGATGTATACTTACCATTATAGTGTATACCTTTATACTTACACTATTGAAATGGTAATTTCCATAGTTTAATTGTCATATCAAAAAGTTATAGAAGATCCCAGGCTATAATGAGAACCTCTAGATACTATGAAATTAATATTAAACTAAGGTCATATGGTCTAGTTACATCTTACTGACAGGACACAAAATATATGTGACTATCAAGTGTTGGGGGCTCATAAGCATTAAGACTTCTTCTCATGAAGTTCGTACTTGGTGATCTCTAGTAGTGAGATCATGAGGACAAACCCACTAATAAGAACACCACATCTTTTGGGTGTCATTGGTTGTTCCTATCTATAGACATGTGTATTGGTCTCCAAAATTGAGATCATTACCAGTGTGTACCATTTGATTGGGTACTTTGATGCAAGGAAAAAACTATTATATTGAAGTTATGGTGAGGTAGCTTGTGTTGGGTGCTTCATTGGTGGTATGACATTGGTTGAATGGTCAAGAAATGATTTTGTCTTTTAGATTTAGAAAGTTATATATATAGGGCCTTGTTGATCAGGATGTTAGTACCTTCATAAGACCATGGACAAGGTATTTAAGGGTAAATCCATCCATTCATATCTACAAATGATAAAGTAATAAAAGGGTCATGGCATAAGTGTGCATCCAACTTTATGAGATATAAAAGATAAAGAGATTATATTACATAGTACATGTTCATAGGATGGTTGTCATTGCTATGACAATCCTTATCTCTTTAGGTGCCTTGATGGGTTTCTAGACTCTTCTCTTGGTTTGTGAATTTTATTCACTGATATCAAGATAAAGACCTAGAGGGTCACACATAATTGTCTATTCAAGAATATTTCCTATTCAGCTAAATAGGTATACAGGACATGGTGGACCCACCATGGGGTCTGGGTTTTTTCCAAGTTATCGATCACAGATAAATAAATAAATTCATATTATTCAAGTAAATAATTATTTGGATTTAATTTATATAAATTATTTACAAATTAATTAAATATGAAAAAATATTATTAGAAACAAATATTATTTTAATATTCAAGATTTTCTTAATATTCAGTGGGAATGGTGAGTCAAGTTAAATTTCATGGTTTTATCATGTAATATATTTTATACATATTACGAGTATGTGATAAATTATTAATGATATTTATGGTGCTTTTTGGTTTTTCATAATTATTATTTAGTGGATGTTAAATTTTTGGGGGTCGAGGAACCCTATCGGTTGTTATTAATCATCTACTATAAAAAAGTGGAAAGAGGCTCAAGATTAGTACTATTCATGAAATTTTGGCCAGAGCCTCTCTCTCCTCCCACTTCCAAGAGAGAGAAGTAGTTGATTCAAGAGCTCGGATCCTGATCACCCTCAAGCATTGAAGGAATTTCGATGTAGTGGTCATCAAGACATCGAAGACAACATCGGATCACCACACTAGCACCCAAAATCCAATGATCAGCGCTCCCGTGAATTTTTGAAGAATGTGTGAATGAGCTAGAGGGATCCTGGTATGGATATTTCAAGAAAGTATCATTGATGATGAGTATTTGTTGACCACGCCTTTAGATCTATAAATGTATGTTTATAGTTTTATTTTAAGTTCCATTTTTAATTTATGTGAGATCCTCAGACCATATCGGGGCGTGGATCATCGGTGGTGAAAAGTTTTTTCATCCTATCGATGAAAATTTTAAAATTCCAAGCCCATCGAATTTCTCTACGGGCCCTGGTATCTTCAGGAATCATGCACCATCTCAGTACATGGCTCTAAAAATATATATAGAAATAATCCAAAGTCTTAAAAGGCAAAAACTGGGTCTCTACAATTCATAAAAGTTGTGAGACCCTAGTTGTGACCTATTTATATACCCTCCACTTTTTATTAGGGTGGTACTTCATATATGTTGAGATTGATTGATTGTCTAAGGGGTTGTTTCATGTGAGGGTTTTGGAGGTGAATTGAGATTTATTTACAATGCTTTGAATTGATGTGTGAGTTCATAATGTGGTTGTTTTTCCTTCTCACGTCCTTTGCTTGATGTCACAAGAATCCTGTAAAGGTAGTGTGTGACCTATATGAGGGAAATATCTAGTGTATATTATGATTCCTAGAGAAGAACTCAGTCAGAATGAGTGAGTTGATTTAATGTTTTCAGGGTCCTAAAAAGAAATAAAATGAACTGGGGTTTCTTTTGATCCCCTGATCATTATAGAGATTAATTCGTTCTGTAGTAATATCGAGACATGAATTATTTAGTAGTGTCATCCTTGGTTCCTCATTTCTATTTTATGTTTTTTATTATTGGAGACCAAGGGAGTTTAATATGATGCTATGGTCCTTTTTAGGATCAATTAGGGGATTTCTTTCTTTTCCTAGATTATATCCAATGTTTATTGTGTGATTTTATAGAACCACCTATGTGGTTGATACTTTTTTCCTTCTTGTTGATCTGAAGGTGCCTGCTTTAGATTTTTTCTCATTTTAGGTGTTGTTTTTTATAATTTTCCAAAATTATTTCTAAATGTATTTTTAGGAATGTGATTCGTCATAAATGAAATGGTGTTTCTTTTTCAAAGGGTGTTTAGAATGTTTTCGTTAGGAAAATGTTACAAATGGTTTTGTTTTAAAACTCTAGTGTGTGAGTATTTAAAAAATGGTTTTAGTAATACATTTTTAGTTTCACTTGTAAACTTTTATTTAAAGCATGTTTTAGAAACCATTTGAAATTGAAAACCTTATTTTAGGGTTTAATAGTGTATTTTGAAATTGGTTATTATAAAATAGTATTCAAATTATTTAGTAAGGGAGGATTTGATCAAGGAAAGTGTTTTATAATTTATTTTATTCATATAATGTAATTAAAGGAAATAGTTTAAAAAACACAATGGTTTTTTGGTTTATTTTTATAAATGATCTTGAAAAATATATTTTTTATTTTATTTTAGACTATCATATATGGAATTTAATATAAAATTGATTTCATATATTTAGTAGGTAGAAACCTATTAAGATATATAACTCACACCTATATTTTATAGGTTCTATGTTATAATTGATCCATGATTTCATCCTTTGGATCCATTTGATATTTTGGCAGTGTGTTGAGTTTGTATGGTGATCATGGGTTATACAGAGGATTATTAGAGTGGTTTGGCATTTTTTTTTAGATTTTGGTCTTTTATTGGCCACTTTGGTGTGGTGTATTTAATTATTAAGATTTATTTATATCTAATTATATTGTATATTCATTTTTTTTAGTTTTATATTTAGTATTTTATTCTAGTGTTGCTTATATATTCCATAGTTGGTAATTTATTTAGTTTTCCACTGCTTAATTATATTATTTTATAAGGTAAAAATCATTCTAAAAGTCTATTTCATGATTCACAAGAACAAGTTCCCTATCCATGTGAATTGGGAATTCTATTTATGTCTAATGGTGAACTAGGTTGAGTGCCTATTTAGATGGTAGCCTGATCCAGTTTGTTATTGCTTCTTTTAGTTTTCCTTCCTCCTTGATTCTTCGTCAATATGTTTCTAAAATTCAACACCAATGTTAGTAAATATTTTGATGATTTAAACAGAAAAAATAATATTCTTTAAAATTATACTCAAAATATCTTTCTCTATGGGGTGGTGTACTATGGGTACAACTGTTATAATGGGAAGCAACATGCCTATTATCTATAATCCCATGATATTTTGGTCTTATGATCATACCATAAATTACAACATTTTTTATGGCATAAAGTTATTATTATGTTTTGAACTGGATGTTTTGACCAATCCATTTCATAGACCCTAAGGTATTTCATTTATTAATTCAGATGTCTCAGAATAGCTTAGCAATTTCTACTATATCATAGTAATAGAGGTTACCATTTCATAGAAATCACTAGACCATGGTATATAGACGTTTAATTTGATGTTATGCTTCCATGACACTTCATTATTCCCATTACTCTTAAACTATGGTGTGTTATTATAATTCCATTTCCTTTTTCATATTCATCTATGTCATGGTCAGAAAAATAAAAATAAAAACAATCATTTTAAAGGGGTTGTGTTGTGGTTCCTAGGAAAAATTATTTGAGGTTTTCTAAACCAATATTCTTCTGAATGATTCATCATTAAACATTTATCTAATAATACTAATGGGTTTCTAGTTATTTCACAAAGTGAATTTATAACATAATTAAACATGAAACGCATTCCATGATCAACTGAGAGAGGGGTCAATAGGATGAATAGTAAAACTATAAAACAGGCATACCTCACTTTCCAAGTTTTCAGTTTTTAATGGAAGTGATTTTTATCAAGTTTCCTTATAATAAATCAACTATTTCTTATCTCTAATGGTATCCACTAGCCATCAAAATCACAAAATTCTTTGGTGGCCCCTTAATTCTCTAAACGATGTCCTAACACCTCCTCCTCGAAGGAAAATGAAGAAAAGATATATGGAGAGATAGTTTCACCCAAGAGAAATATCTTTATATTATCTATATTTAGATGGAAAATTGAAATGTAGGGGGTAAATAGTCCTTTTAAAACTTTCAAATAATTATTTTATCAAATTTGAAATTTTAGTGGAGTGAATGTGCAGTATTGTTCGGAATATAATATGATGGAAATGAAAATATAAACACATGATTTTTATAGTAGTTAATATTACCTAGATCCTACATCTACTCTTTAATATTTTATACTCGAGGATAATATCAACACCCACTAAGAAAAACTTACTTTTAAAGGAGTGATAACCTATTTAAAGACTCTACCTTTTATAATACCTAGAGGCATAACCAAACTTGACTTTTATAGGAGTCTCAACCTATACTAACCTGACTTTTTTTAGGTGTCACATCATAAGGGACATCCTAAAGTTAGGTATAATAACTAATTACAGAATTTATTTTGATTAGGAAAATCATAAACTAACACTTAATAAAAAATAGATGAAACAGAAGATATAAAAAATAAAAGAAGGAAGAAATAATGAGAAAGAATGAGTATAAGATGTGAAAGTCAATGTATATCGATGATCTTTGATCACTTAAATAGTATATGATCAAATTTTTAAGTTCATTCATGATCATATTAATGAAACTGAAGTTATAGTAAGAAAAAATAACTTAAACATTATTGTTTCATATATTTCTTATAAGTCTCACACTCTATGCCTCAACCATCATTTATAAGTGAATCATCAATGGTTATCTTGACCCATACTTCAACTCTACTTGCATAAGAGTTTCCTAAATCATAACATAGCCTTTCAATGGTTATGTAAAAAATTTAAAAATATGGAAATATACCATTACCTATATTTTGAAAATACCATGCTTATTTAAATAATAATTTTGGAGCACTATTATCACCCATCAAAACAACATTCAAAATGTTTATTAGAATATGTGATATTTTTACAAATAAATAAAACATTAAAAACATTTCTATAAAACTTGTAAAAATTCAATATTAAAAAATAAAAATAGAGTATTACAATTTAAGAAAATAATTTGTGACTAAATAATTAAAAAATAACTTACATGATCATTGTTAGATTATTTATGAATATTGAAAAATTAATGTTATATTTAAAAAAACTTGTATGATTTCAATATTAAAAATATTAAAATTATAATAAAATAGAGCATTAAATAATATAAAAATAATTAAACTATACAAAATATTTAAATAATAACAAAAAATAATTTAATATATTCTTATAATAGCATTTTTATCAATATTATACTTACAATTTTATGTTTAGTCAAGTTTTGAATATATAAAGTTGTTCCTACATGATAAAAATAAAAATGGATGAAAAAACAAATAATATACATATATTTATAATATATAATCACTAAAGGTTTGATTTCTCAAGGATAACCAAGTATGAATGATTCATAAAAATTATGTTCATTCATACTCATAAAATAATACTCACGGAAGATTGTATTGCATATACTAATAGAATAAAAGGCATAAACAGTATCATTGAATACATGGATGGGAAAAATGCATAGTAGAACCCTGGATGGAAGGATATAGTGAAATATTCATGGAATATTGATATGAAATAAAAATAATACATGGTATCACTCTATATGGAATCTTTTATATGCAAATAGTCAAACTACCTACTCATGGAAGCTTGAAGCCTCACAGAAGGTCACTAAAGTTTTCAATAAGATATGGAAAATTTAAAGGAATGGAAGATAGCTCTATCGTCTTCATCCAAAATATTTAATCTCAAAATAATACTTGAACATGTGGTTGGTAATTTGTAGCTTTTTATGTATGGAAGGTTCAGATAGTTGATATGATAGAAGTTCCTTCTTAGATTTTTCACTACTTTTATCCACTGATGTTTTAATAATAACATGAAATATTATATACCAACATAAGAATGAACTTTAGACAATTCATGGATGAGTATAAAAATTCATTCTATAGGAATGAAACCAATATACAGTAAAACAAAAAAAATAAATATATTTCTAGAATTTTGGATGACATGAGTCTAGGTGAATTCATAAATTACTTGAGGTACATGTTCCCTTTTTATCCCCTATTATGTGTTCTATAAATATATTGGTTAAAACTCATAAATTGCTTACTAAAAACTATAAATATATTCAAGTGATTCCATTTATATTTCTTTATGATAGTCTTTGTCAATAATTAATAACATAATAAAAACAATTATCACCATTAAATTAAATGTGATGTTTTTAAATTTAAAAAAAACTTAAAAATAAAACACCAATGCACTATGTTCAAACAATAACAATCTCCAACATTTTGAAAATTAAAAAACTATAAATTAATTTAAATTTTTAAAACATTCTACCCTTTTTGAAATTTATCAAATAGTAAAAAAACCATTCTCCTCTTAAAAAAAATTAGAATCATCTAGTTTGGTAAATTTATAAAATATTATGAAAAAATATAACTACCTTCCATAAATACATGTAATATTTTAATATACTTGGTATACTAACACCAAAAAATCATTAATGAACTAATTTTATTCAAAAAAATTCCAAAAAAGAAGATTAATAACTCATTTTAACATAAAATAGAAAAAAAATTATAAATTATGGTCATTTATTATGGTTAGTTGTTTAATAAAAATTATAACATAAAATATAAAATTTTCATGAAAATTATCAATTAATAGTTGTATACGTATGAATAGATATTCAAAAAAACTATCTCCCAACTCAATAAACAGTAAATAAAGTAAACATTGAAAATCTCATTGAGCTTCCAATATTCCAAGTTCAAACATTATTTCCTCAAGCATTAAAGAATCTAATGTTTCAGTAAATATATTAGTAAGTTTTTCTTTGGTTGTAAGAAATTACAAACTAATATCTTCTTTATTTTCATAATCCCTTTTAAAATGAAATCTAATGTCAATATGTTTTGTTTTATAATGTTTTGAATGATTTTTGGAAATACATTTAGGACTATGATTATCAAAAAAAATAGAGTTTTATCAAATATAATATTAAAACAACATAAAGTGTTTTTAATATGAAGTATTTGATTATAATAACTAGTAACAGAAACATACTCAGTCTCTTTTATAGATGGTGAAATTGATAATTTCATTTTATAAATCCATTAAATTAAGTTTTTACTAAGTAAATGACACGTACCTGATGTTATTTTACTATGAAGATAACAACCCCCAAAATCAGAGTCAAAATAAGATAATAAATCAAAACAGTTGTGATTTAAATAAAACAAACCAGTTTAAATTGTTCCTTTGAAGTTTATTATGATTCTTTCAATAGAATTAGAGTGACTTTACTTATGGTTAGACTAAAATATATCACAAAGGAAATCTAAAAACATTATATTCAGTCTAGATTCAATCAAATAATGAAAACATAAAATCATGACTCTATACTATTTGACATCAATACACTTTCCATTTTAATCTAAATAAAATTTATAATCAGTGCTCATGGGAGTTTAAATAGTTTTTCAAGAATCAAAATCAAATATTGTAATAAGTTATTTATCATATTTAGATTGATTTATAAATATACCATTATTTATTTGATTAATTTTAAAATTAATTGAAAATATAAATTCTCTTATTATTGTCATATAAAAATAATTGTCATTATTAGATTATTCAAGAGTAAATACAAGGAAACAAGAAGAAACAGTGGAAACATTGGGCTAATCCCACCCCACCCTAGGGAGGCCTAAAGTAGTGATGACCTAGAGCATCCCATCGAATCAAATTGACCCCTTAAGGTTTAATAAAATGAATGTTAGGGAACATGTGACATTGGACTCATGTTCTTCCATCGAAGCTTAGTGATCCAAAACCTTTTTTCCCTCCCTCCATGTGTGGGTGACTTGGATGCTCATGTTGAGTACATACTTAAATTTCCTGATGATATATGAAACCAACCATGGGATGGATCCTTTTCCATGAAAGGAGTTGTGAAGTATCATATATTTAGTTTCAACTTGTGTCAGCACCATATTCACTTAATTACAAAGAGTGAGGCCAGTAAGCACTGTATTCACCTCTGCCTGAAGCGAGGTACCACTTACATAATGAGCTGTAAAAGTGAGGAGAACACTAGCCATAATTTTAGGAAGTTATTTACAAATAAAATCATTTTTAGAACCAAAAAAAATATCGACATATATCTTCATAATTAAAATATCATTTGAAACTTTATTAATTAATAAGGTGGATCATCTTTTTTTTTATTAAAATAATTTTGCAAAAAAAACAATTTTAGTATATCATACCAATCTATAAAAGTTTACTTAAGACTATATAAAGAATTATTAAATTTAAAAACATTATTTTGAAATTTTTTATTTCCCAATATGGGTGGTTGTTTAATAAATAGTTATTAAAAATATTAAATTTAAAAAAGAACTTTTACATCCATTTTTAATAATTTGATATTTTTAAAACAATAAAATGATAATAAAATACTAATTTATTTTATCCTAAAAATAGGTGAAAATTAATATTTAAATTCAATTCCCCCTCTTTAGAATATCCTTGAGCAATAAATCTTGATTTATTTTTAACAATATTACCATATTCATCAAGTTTATTATGAAAAATATTCTTTTTTATTGTAAGATTTTTTTTCTTAGGTAGTTTAAATATATTTCACACTTTATTTATTTTAAGTTGATTTAATTATTTGTGTATATAATCAATATAATTTGTATCATTTAAATCCTCATTAACATTATTGGGAACAAAATCAACAAAAAAATATAAAATTAATACACATATTCAAAAATAGATTTTATGTTTTGTATTCTAGATTCAACATTTCCAATAAGTTTTTCAAGAGGTGGATATTTATGTTATTCTTAGTTTTTAGGCTTATATTGAGAAGATATTTTACCCCTCAATTTATGAATTAACATTACTATTCTTATGATAATCTTCACAAATGTTTAATTCCATAAATTATTGTTTAACTTTATCTAAATATGAATTTTACTTTAAATTGTTTATTCATCAAATTTAACTTGAAATCATTCTTATAAAACTAAGGTTATCTTATTGAAAACTATATATTTTTTACTAGAATTGAAATATATTAAAAATATCCCTTCATCATATTTTGATTCAAAGTAATATAAATTATTTATTGTATTTAAAATAAATAATTTATAACTAAACACCCTAAAATATATAATTTTAGTTTTAATCCCTTTAATAAATTAATATAAGGATTCATTTCATATTTCTCAAATTTAAACTCTCTTTAGAATATGTAAATATGTACTAATAACTTCAACCCAATAGTATTTTGGTAATTTACATTCATTAATCATTATTTTAGGAATTTCATGAATATATCTATTCTTTGTTTTCATTGAACCATTTCATTATGGTTTCATAGGAGAAGAAAAAAAAATTATCTCCAATATCTTCATAAAATTTTCAAAATCCAAATTTAAAAATTCACCACCTATATCTCTTTTGATAGTTACGATTGAAATATTTCTATAATTATTGATAATTTTGAAAAAAATACCTAACATAGTTAGAGTTTCACTTTTATTAGTTAAAAAATAAGTCGAGATTAATCTACTATAATCATCAAATATTAAATGTAGATATTTATTCCCACCTAAACTAACTAGTTGTATAGGAAAAGACAAATCAAGATGTATTAATTAAATAGTTTTAGCAGTTCTAACATATTTTACATATTTAAAACTCTCTTTATATTGATTGTATTTTAAACAAGAATCACGCAAAAAATACTTACTTTTATTCAACTTAAAAAAATTTAAAACTTTTTCATGCTTTGAATATTATATAATAGCCAGAAATTTTCATTTCTAAGCCACATATGCCACGATATTTCATATATTTATTCAAAATTTAAAAACATAACCTTTTGTTTGGTAAGATCAGAAAAATAAATAGCATAGACATTATATTTTTTATTTATAGAAAAAAATATAGATTTATTCTTGAAAATTGTACCCTTTTAATTTTCCAATTTTACATTTAATCTATAATCACATAAATATGATATATTTAACAAAAAAAAATTATCCATCAACAAATAAGACTTGAAATTTTAGAAATTTTAGAAAATTAAACTTCTCTAAATCCTTTAATCTAATGTTTAGAATTATCTCCAAAATATGGAAGGCATAAAAAACATGAAATAAAAGATAAAAAATTTAGATATATTAGCTTTCATGTGTAAGAGACACGCACTGTCCATATACTATAACTCTTTGAGATTTTTTATACATATTTTTTGAAATCGATCAAGTAGAGAGTTTTGGTACTCGTGCTAATTTGGGAATAACTAGATTTGTAGTTGAGATTTTAGGTACCAAAAATATATTTGAGACATCTATTTATAGACTACATAGAAAATAAATTCTTACCAAGAAATATTTTATTATGGAAAAAATATGGATTAAATATTAAGGAACATTCATTAGTAATAATTACCATGATTTCTTCAGTTAAAACATGTAACATTGGAAACATTTCCATTTGAATTTTTGAAAAATGTAGCCACATTCATTATTGGTTGATAACTATCATAACCAAATCCATTTCTGTTTTTATTTATTTTATGTAATCTCATAAAATCATCAAATCTTTGGATTCCAATGGTAAATTTAGATAGATATTCCTTTAAACTTATATTTTCATCTTCAATTTATTATTTTCATTTTTGTTAAATTCTAAATAATAAAAGACATTTACATTCAAACAATAAGATATATTTATTAGTTTCTTATTTTATTGCTTAAGATTATTATATTCATTATCAACTTTAGTTGAGTTACCCAAAACTAGATTAAATCTTCTTTCTTAATCTTCATCATTATTTAATATAAAATCCTTAATTATATCATTATTATCTTTTAATTTAAATATTTCATAAGTATAATTTTTTTATTCCTCATTTTAAGAAATATGAATATTTATATTTTCACTTTCCTCGCCGATCTTATCATTATCTTTAACTAGTTTCTTATTTTTATCTTTTAACTCTATACATATTTTAGTAATTCTCATAAAATTTTTCCTCTATTTAGAATTTATTTCATATAGTTATTTAACATCAAAATTCACAAAATCGGAATCATATTGAGAATTAAAATTAATCTCTTTTTCATCTTCACTATTATCATTATATTCAACATTAATATGTTTTATTAATTGATTAAAGAATGAGTCGGTACCTGAAAATGTGTATCCATCTAAGAAAGGTTTCTTGTATACTATTCACTTTCAAAATCATTGATCAAATATGAACTGTAAGAATAATATAATCCTATAAATAATAATTTCATTTCATTTATCTTTTTTTCCTTTTATTTATTTGAATGCTTGAGTTTAGGACAATTAGTCCTGATGTGTCTTTTCTTTATGTAATAACAACATGTTATATCTAAAACATCATTATTTTTAAAATAATTACCTTTCCTAGTTTCCTTTTTTTTCTTCTTTCTAAACTATCTCTTGGCTCATTTTATTATCACAAATTGATAAAAAAAAATTCCCAAATGAGCAAACTCATTTCCACTTTTCTAGGAATTAGATTCAAAAGAGTTATAAGATTCATTAATACTTGAATTAAAAGAAAAACATTTATTCTTTCTAGACTCTTCATATGTGATTTTTTTTCAATCCATGTTCATAATGTAGAAATGAACCGATTAATTCACAAAAAATATATTATTTAAATTTCTTACATTCATTGATAGCTACTTTCTTTGCATACCATTTCTTAGGTAATTACTACAACACCCTTTCAACTAAATATATGTTATCCATCACTTCAATAAATTCATTCATATAATTTTTAATGATTATAAATTGATGGAATTTTTGGTTCATAGATTCATCTTGTATTATCTTGAAATCTGAGTATTCTATACTTAGCATTCCAGGAATGGTTCTTTTGAGTTTTTTTCCATAATGAGTGACTTCAAGAATTATCCAAATTTTGTGACCCATATTACAGGATGATATATGGCCATACACACTTTGAATTATAGCACAGTACAAGATATTCAAAACTTTATGACTTAAATAATACATTAAAAATCATCACCGATAAGTATATCAGATTAATATTTTGGAAGCTTTTATGGATTCATCATGATCATCCAAAGATCAATACCTGATTACTTCATGTATACCTATTTTCAATATTTCTAACAACCATAACCCTTAAATAGAAATGTGGTGGCTTTTTAGGTATCCATACATCTCTTATATTCATCCCTACCATCTTCAATGATCTTATTCCTTAGACAGTTAGGTCTGGGATAAGGTTATCACAAAATAATATAAAAAATAAAACCTACATCCAAGAGGAATTACCTTCAATACCAATTATGGGAAAGAGTTAGATGTAAAATTATACTAGAGGGAGTTTCATATTCTTTTTAAAACGTTCAAATAATTATTTTATCAGAGTTAACGATATTAATGAATTAAAAGTGTAGTATTGTTTAAAATATAATGTGATGGAAATGAAAATATAATCACATGATTTTTATAGTAGTTTGGATCACCTTGATCCTACATCTACCCTTTAATATTTTATACACTATGAGAATATTTATACCCACTAAGAAAACCTCACTTTTAAAGGATTGGTAACCGATTTACCGAACCCTCCTATTAAAATACATGGAGGCACAACAAAGCCTGACTTTTATAGGAGTAACAACCTATACTAACCTAAATTTTATTCAGTATTCACAACCCAAGTACCTTACTTTTTATTAGGTACAATAACAATTTATAGAATTGATTTTTGTTAGGAAAATCGAAAACTAATTATTAAGAACAAGAAGATGAAATAGATGTTATAAAAAATAAAACCATAAAGAAATGAAGGTCAGTAATGAGTATAAGATGTGAAAGTCGATGTCGCCAGATGATATTTGATCACTTCAGTAATAAATGATAAAACATTGATATTTCTTCATGGTATAATAAATAAAATATTATTCATATAAATAAAATATCATTTCAATATTATCATATCATGTATCACTTATATGTCTTTCACTGCATGCCACAACCTTAATTTATAAATGAATCCTCAATGGTTATCTTTTTCCCTCCTTCCATTCTCATAATATGGGAGTTTCTTAAAAATTAATATAGCCTTTCAATAGTTATGTAAAATATCTAAAAATATAGAAATAGATGGTTACCTATATTTTGAAAATATCATTCTTTGTCAAACAATATTTATAGTGTTAATTTATTCTTTCATAAAACTCATACAAACTACTTTCAATTTGTTTGTTAGAATATATGAGAGTTTTAAAATAAATAAAACACTAAAAAAATTCTAAAAAAAATGTAGTAATTAATTATTAAATAATAAAAATAGATCATTGAAAATGAATAAAATAATATGTGACTAAATACTTAGAAAATAACTTCTATGATCATTATTTGAGTATTAATTAATATTAAAAATTTATATTACATTTAAATAAATGTGTTATAATTTAAGTATTACAAAATTTTAAAATGATACTAAAATAGAGAATTAAAGAATGTAAAAATCATTAACTGATAAAAAAAATTAAATAATAACATAAAATGATTTAAGATCTTATTGTAATAACATTTTCACCAATATTATACTTACAATTTGATGTTAATTCATGTTTCTAAAATCTAAAGTTGTTTCTACATGATAAAAACTAAAATAAGTGAATAAATTATATATATATATATATATATATATATCTTGAGGTTTTATTTCTCATAAATGATCAATCATGAATGAATCATAAAATGTATGTTCATTCATACCCACGAAATAATAATCATAGAAGATTGTACTACATATAATCATAAAATTAAAGGAAGAAATGGTAGAACTGAATACACAGACAAGTAAAAATGCATAGAAGTACCCTGCATTAAAGGATGGAGAGAAATATACATATAAGAATGATATAGAAGAAAAATAAAGTATGATATCACTCTACATGGAAACTTGTAATGGAAAATTTTTAGACTACCTGCTCAAAGAAGATTGAATCCTCATGTAAGATCTTTGGAGTTCATGGTATGTTGTGGAAAATTTTAGGTCATGGAATATCAGGCTATAGTATTCATGTATAATATTACAACATAGAATTACACTTGTGCATAAATATAGTAAGTTACAGTTTTCCATGAATGAAAGGTTTTGATTGATGATATCATATTAGTTCATTCTTCTATTGTGAACAACTTCCATTCATGGATGTTATAAGAATAGCAAGAAAGATTATATCAAAATGAAAATACAGATTGTATACAATTAATGAACGAGTATGAAATATTCATGATACAAGAATGCATTATGTATAGAGTGAAAAAAATTAAGTGCAATGATCTCATGAGTTGTTTCTAGTTTTTTGGATGATGCGAGTCCAAGTGAATTTAAAAAATACTTGATGTGCATGATTCCTTTAAATTTCATAATCTATAAGCAGTAAATATATTTCTTAAAAATCAAAAATTTCATACTAAAAACATAAATATATGTGTGTCAGTCCATTTATATTTCTCTATGCGGGTCATTTTTAATTATTAATAATATAATAAAAACAATTATCAATATTGAATTAAATGTGAGAATTTAAAATTTAACAAAATACTTAAAAATAAAACACTAAAGAACCAAGTTCAAGCACTAATAATTCAATATATAAAAATGAAGTGATTTACCTCCTTTATATTGGTCACATGCATGAGATAAAAATTCCCATTGTAATTCATAACATTCAAAATGTTATATAGAACCCAAACTCTTTAGATCCCACTTCATTGATTAAACCAAATGCTAAAAAAATAACATTTAAATTTAATTTATATGTCATCATATGATGCGTTAATATCAAAAGAACGCATGATAATAAAGTTATAAGAATTAGAAAAATGGTATCTCATACCATTCTCACATGTACCACAATGTGGTGTTTATAAACCATGATCAAACATCAACCACAATAAGAACACCTTCATTATACCATGGTCACTAATTTATTGAAAATTTTCTAATATTTAAAAACTAAAAAAACACAAATGCACACCCAAATTGGACAACTTAAACTAAACCTCACCCTCATCCCTCAAGAGAAAGTCCACATATCAACATATCCCTTATTCTAAAATTAAATACCTTTATTAGACCTCTCTTTTAGTGTTTTTAAATCCTTAATTACCTCTTATGATTTGGATCGAAGACCTATAAGGACATTGGAATCCTGTATGGACCCATTACACCTTTAACATGGTTGTTTCTCACACCCTTCTAGAAGCCACACGATCCTAACATCATTTCCCACCCTAATGACTTTATGACACATAAAATGGATCACACACAAGATATAAAATTCCATAAAAAACTCATGTATTAGTTTTTTCTCAATTCCTACAATTCTAGATCACCCATCTTAACCCCTACATTATCTAGTATGGGATTTTCCAACATTTCCATCAACCGGAATTGTATACCCACACTTGAGGCACGACAAAGACAACACCCAATTACGATAAAGAGCGCCATAATTTGGAATAAATCCAATGTTTGGACCCCTGATATTGAGATTCATAATATTAGGTGAAACCACTAGTCTTCACCTAATATGAAAATGGAATAATTTCACTCCCATTTTGACCCCACCTCATCCCAAAGGATCCCATCCCTTCCCCAGATGATTTAATCATGTGAACATAAACACAAACTAGTTCTATATAAGTTAATTATTTATGATAAGTTAAACATTCAATATTATTTTATTTTATTTTTTTCAAGGTTTCTTGGTTTTAATAAAATCATGTGTTCTTATATATAAAAAATTAGAAAGTTTTTTTCAAAAAATTATGATTTCATATGGGTTTTTTTATATATACCCATTAATGTGGAATTAATTACTAATTAATGGATATTTCTATTTGGAAATGAGTTATTTTCAATTCAAAAGTATTTGTAAAATATCTTATGTGATGTGGGTTTCTCAAATCATTTGGTATTTTAAAGTATAGTATTCTATTAGATTATGTTTTTAAAATAGTGTGTGTATAATTTCAGATGAAACTTGTTTTGATATTGAGGATAATAAGTGGTCTGAAATATATATTTCAAATTATATTTTTCATAAGAACTTTTTCTCTATATAATTTTTCTCATTTATGTGGTCTAAAACATGGTGTCATATTAATTTGGATTAATATAATATCATTTGTTCTTTACTCAATGTTTAAGTAGTTTAATGAGTATAAGTTCATAGTTTTTACATGTGTATCTCAATTTAGTGCTTTATAAGTATTATGTTTCCAAAAAATGATACTTGTTAGTTTAAAGTGTCCTTAAATTCTTGAAATAATTACTTATAAATATGTAAATCAATTTTTTTAATAAGGGGTAAAATTTTATTGTTATATGAGTTATATTAAAAAATTAAATTTAAAACTGAAGAATTTTTTTATATAAATAATTTCCTATTTAAATGGATAAATTTAGTAATTATATTTATATATGTGTAGAGTTATCTAGTGTATTTTTTAATGATTTTTAATAAATTTTCAATTATAATTTATGATTATTTTCCTTTTTTGGATAGTAAATAAGTTTCTTTATTTATAATGAAAAGGTTTTCAAGTATTGTAAAACCAAGAAATTTAATGTTCCTCTGGTAAAGTTTTGGTAAAAAATTAGTTTTGAGTTTAAAATTTTGAGTTAATTTCATTGTTTTATGAAAAATAATTGATAATAGGTAAAATTTCACTCTTCACTCATTGTGGTGTAATGCCTTTTTTGGATGGGTTATTATTTTCAAAAAACTATTTTGATGATTGCATAATTTTTTTAATATATATTATTTTAGGAAAGTGTATTGGATTTTGATTATTTTGGTTAAATCTATATGGTATTGAGTTATAAATATATTTTGTGTGTATTATGTAATTATTTTATAATTATTTAGTAATTATTAATTATCTTTACATATTATTTTTATTAAATTTTATGATAGGAAATGGTAAGCTCTATATGTTTATTATAATTTGATATTATGATGTGTTTGTTTTAGGTCTAATTATTTATTTTCATAGATTGAATATATTATGATGTTACTTATGTTTTGTTTTGAGGTAATTATTTATCATATTTCTAAATGTGTTCTCTTTTGAGTGATTTCTTGAAATTTTATTTATAATATAAAAGACCTAACCATTAAAAAAAATTTAAAGGTTTATAAAATTAAAAAAAAAGTATTTTTTTGGAAACTATGCCTTGTTTTTTTATATTCAAAATAATTTTTTATGATAATTTGAGTTTATTTTCATTATAAGAAATCAAGGTGATTTAAAATTTGAATAAAAAGGAGTTTTCTTCAATCATATTTATATATCTTTTAAGTTATTAGACTAAAATGAATGATAATTTGGTTTTAAAATAGATTTTTTTTGGTATTTTTTTTGAAAACTAATGATTAATTTACTATCATTTTATATTTAGAATTTTATAAATTTAAAATCATATTTTTGATAGCAGCATTTGTATATGGAATGGTGGTTTTGAGATTTATAGTTTTTAAAGGTATAAGAAAAAGACTAATATTGTGAGAAGATACCCAAATCTAAATTAAATTTAAAGTGATGAAAATATTTATGTTTTTTTGTATATATTCAAATATATGAAATTAATTTTTTTATAAAATAAATTTCTTATGAGTAAATTAAAAAGAAATTTTTTAAGGGTATACAGTGTCATGGTGAAGAGAATTGTGACACTCTAATATCACTTTTTTTGTGTATTTATTTTGATAATTATTTTTTTAGATTAATTTTCTAGACTTCGGTTTAAAATTTTGAAATTTTATAAATATTTCCTATGATGCATTGTCTGTGAACATTTTATACACCCATGAATGCTAACGATGCAAAGTGGAAGAGAACTTTTCACTAGGTAACACAAGGTTTGTTCATGGTTTGGGAAACCTTTCTTGTTTTTAGTTTAATTTTAATAGTTGTAACATGATTGGAGCATAGATTTGGAATTCATGCATCCTAATGTTGAATCTTGGACATATTTTTTATTTTTTATTTAAAAAATCCAAATCTAGAAACATCCTTTTTATTTTTCATTGGTGTGTTAGGGGCCTATCCTAGAAGGTTCTCTTTGGTTCTTCTTACTTATACTCTCCCTCAATGGTAAATCCATGGTGATTTTTTGATGTTTCTTACTTTCAATAAAAGGTTAGATTCTTATTTTAGGTTTCTTATGATAGATTAACACTTAATAGAAGTATTAAAAGAAAATATAAACCATAAATCCCAATATTACCAATTATTGAAATTGAAACCATTATATTATAAAATAAATAAAATAGTATGTGTACCTTACACTAATGATGCCTCTGTAATATTATTCACCCATGTGGTTGATAAAGAACACATAGAGGATACATAAAAACATCCATCCTTAGTGGTGTATCATGTAACATCTTGTTACCCACTTTTAGGTATTTACCTTATCGTTTCTAGATTTCCTCTTTAATTTGGTGTGTCTTGGGACTCTCAAGGATGGAGAAAATTTGTTAAGAAAAATAACCTAAATTTTAGGGATGTATATTTTTTGTAATTAATGGATTTTGGGTATAAATTTATTAAAGGTTTTATAGGATTCTATCCATGTTTAGAGGATTTCCAAGTTAGTTCTAGAGTTTTCTATTGTGTGTTGGTCTATTACATGATGTGTAAAGGGTTTACATGATGTGTACTTGGTTTCTAGACACAATTCATGAATTGTATACACATTATGAAAGGATTAAATTATGTTTAGTGGTTAAACATTTTGTAATAATAAAATGTCATTTTTCAATAAAAATGTGATGGGATATGAGGATTACATGATGTGACCTATGAGTATGACATGAAGGGATTACATTCCATGTAATTGTCACAGGCAGAGATTTTAGGGTGCCACTCAACTGAAATTTTATTTCATTCATTTGAAAATCCTTTGGCTCTCAACCTAGATGGATTCTTTAGTGATTTTTGTAGACTTCATTCAATCTATATTGATCCATTCGGTTTTTTATCATCATTATGGTTGGTCATCATCTCTCTATATTTGTGGTTTGATCTTGTTTTGGGGTTCATTTTATTGGTTTTTTGTTGTGCATTGGGTGTCCATTCTTGAAGGAATTCATTGTTGTTGTTGTTGTGATCTTATTTTTAGAGGATCCTTTATGGGCATGTGTGACTCTGAGTTTGAGGTAGGTGGTTCCATCTCTAGCATATGTTGAAATAACTATATTGATCCTATTTTTATAAATTGATTTATAAATAAATTGGAATGATTGTTTTGTGTGCATGAATGGATTTTTGATAAAATCTGGTTTTTCCTTGGTTTTTGGTAAATAGAAAAAGGGATATTTTCAAATAATTAAAATGATTTATGAAATCCATCACATTGGAAGCCTTTAGTACATAGGTGTAAGGTTTAACTTTGGTTCATCATCCATGTTACCATCGGGGTATTTTCTCATGGGTATTTTCTCTTCTCCATAAAAATCTTGTTCTCGGGACTTGTTTAACATTATTGGGAAGTTCACTCATGTGGTGTTTCTCTTCTCATTAGGCATGTGTTCTAGGGAATATTTGTGTACTAGTAATTTTTTTGTGGTATGAGTATTCTATTATCCTAACTTGTTGTGTTCCTTGGTGTGATTTACCTATGCTTGTATTTTTACAATTTTGGATGTGATATAAATGGTTTAGATTTTGATAAATGATAATAGAAATTATGCTTGAAATTGATATACCTACCTTTGTTTTGAAATTATTGGAAAATGGGAAAATATTTACCATGCTTTTTATAAAACATATTTACTTCTTATCATGTAATATTTTATTTAAAATGAGCGTATTAGAATTTTTTATATAGATACTTGTTATAGAACCCATGGGTGAGACCCTACTAAACCTATTATCTCACACCCTGTGCACTTCTTCAGTGGTACATAGACCTTTGTATGTATTTTAATGTAGGGAAAGGCAAGGTGTTGTAGTGAGGCAGCAAGGTTTCTGATCATTTGTGTCTTGGTAGCTAGTGGTGAGATGGTGGGAGGTTTTCCCACACTATCAAATGGATCGTTTGTTTTCTTATTTCAGTAGTCCTTTGTGTTTGTACTTATACATGGAGATTGTATCCTATTGGGTGGTTTTTGATTTCTGTTGTTTGTTTCAGTTATGGAATATATATTTCTTCCACTATTTTCTATTTTATCTATATATGTGTTTTTGATAGCTTATGTTTGGGATAAATCATTCCTTATTTTTTTGATGTATGGGTTCTAGTCGTCAACCTATGGGGATCTAGAACTCCATTCTGGTATATGTTGTATCGGGTTGGGTACCAGTTTTAGAGGGTGTTTGGGTCAATTTTTTACATTTTGGTATCAAAGTTGGTATGTCCTCAAGAGTCCTTATCTTTGGATTTTTGGTAGACTGGGGATAGGATTTTTGGAACTTGAGAGGTATATTGTGGTGAGTACCTATCCAACTCTTGTTGTGATGAGACTCAAGTTACCATGGGATGTTGGGATATGTGTCTCTTATTTTGAGTCCTTAATGTTAATATCAATTTTTTCTTACGATTTTTCAAGTTTGAATTGATATTTTCCTATTTTATGATCTTTTTTTTCTTTGTTGTGAAATAGTATGCCTCTGAGACGTGTTATGTGAGTTCCTCAAGAGGGTGTAGTTGATTATCTTCATGAAAAACCTATGATGGATCATAAATTCATCAAAGTTATCTTGAGAGTAGTTTGTGCTATTGATTATAATGTTCCACAAGTTTATAATGTTGTTTTTGAGGTATATCTAGGACCTATAGGAGAAAGAGATCAATCACAGTATTTATTACATGAGAAACCACCATTCTTTAAAGGTGAAAAAGAACCTCAAGAGTCGGAGGAATTTCTTGACAAGATTGATCAGATCTTCAAATTCCAGGATACACATGAGAATATCAAGGTGAAGTGTGATGCATTTAGACTCGAGGGCCCCAAAAATAGGTGGTGGGGTTCCATGGTACAGACTGATAATCATGTGGACTTGGACTGGAAGGGTTTGAAGACTCTCTTATTCTAGTAGTTTTGTCTAGATTTGCTAATGATGGTGAAATCTATAGAGTTTCTCTCTTTACAGCAAAGATAATGTTTGGTTTTATAATACACCAATAAGTGTTCTGTTCTAGTTCTTTTTTCACCATAATTTTTAAAGAATGATCAACTAAATCCTCATAACTACCTGTAGGTTTTGCGACCAGATATTAGATGATAGGTATTTATGTTGAAGATTTCAACCAATGCGGAGCTAGTGGATAGGGCTATGATGGTAGATATCAACATGGAAGACAAGTTTGGATATTAATCCCCTTATCTTACACCTAGTGATAGCTTCAGTGGTTCTCCATGGAAGAAAAGGAAGTGGTTGGATCATCACAGGAGCGGTGGAGGTGGTTCTTGAGAGCAGGCATCTTCGACACCTCTAGTTGCAGTTAGTGGTGTGCCTCTGACTTATTATTAGTGTGAAAAGGTCAAACACGCATGGGTTTCTTATCCTTATCCATCAAATATGAGTAATATTTGTGGAAATTGTGGTCATCTACGATGCTTCTATCAGGATATGTCTAATCCTCAAAATAGTCAAGCATCATCATCTCAAAAGTCTACTACGAAGTAGTTAGATACTTCAAAGACTACAAGGATCCATCCACAGACATTAAGAGTAAAGCACCTTCATGAAATAGATAATTTTTAGGTGGATTTAGATGTGGGTCCAGTAAAAGTGAGAGGTACCATATTTATTACATCCTTAGTAGCAATTGATTTATTTGATACTAGTGTTTCCCACTCATTTATATCTGGTCATTTTGTTGATATAGTTAACCTTTCAACAAAACTCATTTCATTTTTTATGGAGTTAGAAACATCTCTTGGGAATAAAAAATAGTAGAGGTTTTGGTGTCCTTCTTGTATGCTATATATATCTAATACATAGCTAGTATAGAATTTTCTTATTCTAGATTTAGATTTGTTTGACGTCATCATTGGGATGGATTAGATTGTTTCTCATTGAGTTAATGTTGATTATTATCATTGGTATGTTTCATTTCTTAAATATTATGGGAGCTCGTAGGTGTTTCAGGGAGAGTGGGATCTGATATCTAGATGTGTAGGACCTTCCTGCCAAGAGATAAGGAGTTTTTTGTATTCTTTTGTAGTTGATCTCAATAATATTTCTTATTTCATTGATCTTATCACCATTGTTCAAGACTTTCCTTATGTATTACCAAAATATTTATCTAGGATTCCTTCAAATAGAGAGTTATAGTTTAGGATTGACCAAGTGTCAAGAATGCGGTTGATATCGACACCTTCTTATCATATGGAACTAGTAGAGCTTAAAGAGATCGAGGTTTAGTTTGAATATCAAGTGAAAGGGTTTTTCTCTCCCTGGTGTTTCACCTTTGGCATCCCCAGTGCCCTTTTCCAAGAAGGCATATGGTTCACTCTGATTGTGCATGTATTATTGGAAGTTGAACCAGGTAACAGTTAAGAACAAGTATCATTTGCCTCATGTGGATGATTTTTTTTATTAGTTAAAGGGGTAAAATTGGTTCTCAAAGATTGATCTTCGGTCAGGTTATCATAAGCTCAGAGTTTGGGATTGTGATATACTAAAGACATATTTTAGGAGTAGTTATGTCCATTATGAATGTATTTTGATTACATTTGGTCTTATTAATGATCCTATAGTTTTCATGGATTTTATGAATCATATATTCCATCTGCATCTGAAGATTTTTTATAGTTTTTATAGATGAAATTTTGGTTTATTAAAGATTTGAGAGCAAGTATAAGCACCATATGAGTTTGGTTTTGGATATCCTGAGATTTCACCATTTGTATAGAAATATTTCAAAGTGTGGTTTCTAGATTCAAGAATTGAATTTATTGGGGCACGTGATTTCTGGTCATGGATTATCAGTTCATCCTTAGAAGGTAATTTTTTTTCTTGTCATGGGAAGATCTATATATTGTCTTGGAAATTTGGAGACTCGTTGGTCTTTTTGGTTACTATAAAAAAAATTCAAGGATTTATTAAAGTTGTAATCAACTTTGACTACTATTACTAAGAAACATATGAAATTTATATGGGATGTGAAGTTTTAGTCTTCTTTTGATGAGTTGAAATGACTTGTAACATCATCACCTATTATGATCTTACCTGAGTCCATTAAGGGATACATAGTTTTTTGTTATTTTTATAGCACTAATTTGGTTTGTATTCTCATGTTGGATGATAATGTGGTGGATTATGGTTCTCGTTAGCTTAGAATTAATGATAATAATTACACCACTCATGATTTAGAGATTTCCACGGTTATGCATGTGCTTAAGTGTTGGCGGCATTATGCTTTTGAGGAAAGGTTCATAGTCTTTTCTAGTCATTAGAGTTTTGGATATATATTTTCTCAAAAATACATGAATCTTAGATAGAGGTGGTGGGTGGAATACCTTTGTACTTTGACATAGATATCACCTACACCACATGGAATGGGAATGTCATTGTAGATGATCTTAGTAGGAAATTTCCATCATAGTCTGTTTTGTAATCAAAGGAGGAATGAAACCTTATGGGTATTTTTTTCTTAGTTTCATCTTGATGATACTTTAGGAATGTTTTTGACTGGTGTTCAGTTATCATCATCTATCCTT
Organism: Viscum album; assembly: GCA_963277665.1. Lineage (NCBI taxonomy): Eukaryota > Viridiplantae > Streptophyta > Magnoliopsida > Santalales > Viscaceae > Viscum > Viscum album. The sequence continues at coordinate 1,661,644,467 of OY728138.1, forward strand.
GAGTATATTATATAGAGTTAGTATCTGGATGATGAGTTTAGTAGAATTCGATAAATCCAATATAGTAGGGAGAAAGTTTCTAGTTGTTCTCTTTCTTCAGATGGTATTATTCATTTTGGGGATCAGTTTATTGTCCCAGCATCAATAAGTAGCTAATTGTTTTTCTAATTTTTATATTTCTTTATATTTTGTTCATCTGAGCACTATAAAGATGTATTAGGACATGAGATAGCAATTCTAGTAGCTGGGTATGAAGTGTGACATTTCTGATTTTATGCTCTGTTGTTACACCGGCCAATAGATAAAGGTAGAGCATGTGAAACCTTATGGTTTACTTCATCCACTTCTAGTTCCTATTTGTAAATTGGATAAGGTATCTATTGAATTTGTTGTTGGATTACTATAGACTCCCTAAGGGAAAAAAATGATACCTGGGTGATTATTGATCAGTTAAAAAATTCATCTCATTTTATTCATATCACATACACTAAGTTAAAGATCTAGGTAAGATGTATATACAAAAATGTATCATCCTGACCCAGGATCCACATAATCTGTTCCCCGATCTGGTGGGTCACATGGCCTCAAGTGTTCCTCCTTTTACACCAAAGGCTTTCAACTAGCAGTGAGGTTGTAAAGGTGGTACGGTGGGGAAACTATATCCTCTTATCAGAGTGGCATGGAAGATATAACAATAAACATATAATAGTAGAGTAAGTATATATAACTTAAATAATGAATAAACAAATGTGGAAGGGTAAATAAATGAAAAATAAGAAGTGGAATATATTTAACTGAATAGATAAATAATATAATCAAAATCAAAATGGTAGTGTCTAATACATGGATTCATGGTATTTTGATAAACAAAAAGGGAATAGGGGAACATTAATATAGTCATGCTATACAAAAAGTACAAAAATAAAAATATATTCTCCACAATAATCTCAAGTGCATGCTCAATCCCCTTCTCTTAATCCCCAACTACAATCAAGTATATCAAAAACATGTAGCAAGTCAGTTTCCCTTATCACTACCTATAGATAGATAATCTTCTCGGGTACCAATGGCCGCCTAAGTAGGGTGTGAGATAAAAAATTTAGTAGTTCACCACCAATGGTGTCTACATGTAATCAAAGTAGTGATCATAACTAAACAATGTTCAATTATAAGAAGAATAGTAAAAAATGATGAAATAAATAACTATCCCACTTAGGTTCCTTTATGACACCTGGAGGGTCTACCTACTTCAGTTCATAGATGGAATGAAATTCTAAATAGTCACTATATATATAGTAGTAATAAATATATATAGTATATATATATATATATATATATTGAATCCACATATATGAACCAAGTGTGTGTGTACGTAAATGTCTGTATACCTAGAATATTAGATTTTTATGGTTCGGGGCATAACTCAGTCATCCAGGACCAATCAAACAAGCATATAAGCTCAAGTAATATAATACACTCCCTACATCCCAATAGGTTGTGATAAATCCTGCAACAACACTCGAGATGGTGAGTGGGCCATCATGGCATCACTCTAATCATGTAATCCATCATGTAAATCCCAATGCCCATATGGTGTCACTACTGCAAGATTCCATACTCAACACCCGATGTAAAGGAGTGTGATTTTCCACCATGCTCAACACCCATTACCATCGTACACATCTCATAAAAAGGTTTTTTATAATTATAATTATCATGGGGAATTACCTCCCATACAACTCACTTGTCCAGCCTATATATATAAATAAGGCATTATGCATATTCATAATTCAAAACATGAGGAATTACCTCTCAGGTACCATGCTGGCTAAGTTTAGTTACATACGTGGAATTTCAATTCATAATGATCATTTTTTATAACATAAATATAATTCATGGAATTACCATCCTTTTAAGTTATCCCATTCAACCCAATTGATACATTTAAGGTAAGGGATCCATCATGTATAATCCTTTCCATATAAACCATTTAATTTATTAAAAAAATACATTCCATATTTTATAATTCTCATAATTAAATTCATACCATTCAATAAAAAATTGATGGAAATTATAATCATGGTTTCAAAGAAATTAAAAAGGTGACGTGGCCATTTAGGGAGTTTCCTATACGGGTAATTCAAATTCTGGTTTGAAAAACTCATGGGATATACCCTTGGTCCAACTAATCATGCCCATTACACGATAAAACCCATTTTTAAACATATATAATGTCTAATTAAGAGTTTCAAGAATTTAGACCCATTATCCATAATGGACAATTCCACCTGGCACACCCATAGAGTTCCCATAAATAAGGAAACCAACCTATAAATAACTAAAAAAGGATTAATTGGCATGTATTAAGGTGAAATGGTCAATTTGATATGAAGGAACTAAATAAAATGAGATTCTCGAAAAAAATAATCAGTGTGCAGCACAATGCCATAGTTATGAGATGACAAAACTCAAAGGAAAAAATGATGTGACCACCTACCTTAAGGCCATATATGACTCATATATTGATATCGGCCTCAGATCCAAATTAGGTTCGAAGAAATATGAGAAATGGACCAATGCCATGAAAATAGGGAAAACAATATTGCACCTAAATAGTGTAATGGATTTGAAGGAAAACTAAAATATGAAGGGAGAGACTAGAGGAACTTACTAAGATGGATCCAACAATTTTAACAGATCGAGGATCAGACACCTGATGATGGAGTTGTATCAATGCCTAGATTAAGGGTTTTTTGTGCTCAAAGGAGGAGGAGAACATGTTTCAGATACTAGAAGGAGGAATGGAAAAAATAAAAAATTGTTTATAACTTAAATGAGGGTCAAAAAGGTCATTTATCTTCAAAATACATAGGTGCATGGTTTGTCTGCATGGTTTGGACAAACTATGTGAAAATCATGATTAGTTCATTTCTATTATGGGGAACACCACATGTTTAGGAAAATGGTTTGACTAACTATGCACAAACCATGAAAAATGGATTTGTCCCATACTTGTAACTAGTCGCACGACCATGCACTCTAGGTTCCACAATTGCAGACAAATTTTGTGGCCTAGTATATTCTTCCCATTTTGTGGATTTGGGCTCTGAATGAGCCTTGAATGTACCTATGACCTCCTTGGCTTGATTAGGACTCAATACTAGGGGTTTTTAGGGAATTAAAATTGATAAACTAACAATCTATACCTTCATTAAAATATACATCATTACAACCTACCCTCCTTAAAGTAACTCGTCCCCAAGTTGGACTTCTGAGGGTAAAGAGGTATTTTCAGATAATATCTTCGACCAATAAGCTCGAATATCAGCTTCCCATTCCCATGTCTCATCCTATACTTGGTCATACTAGCATAGCACCCATACCAAAGGCAATGACCTTCCTCAGAGTGTCTCCACACTCTGATCAACAATACGAACAAGATACTTCTCAAGGGAAGAATCAATATCCAATTCAACCTCATCAAGCTAAAATACGTGTGAAGGGTCTGGATGATATTGGAAAAGTTAATATACCTTAAATACATCATGCATTGACAGGTGTCTCTGAGGAAGTGACAATTAGTAAGTCACTAGTCCGATCTGTTCCACAAACTCTAAGGGTCCCATGAACATCAATGAGATCTTACCCTGCTTTTGAATACATTTATTCCCTAACCTGGGTGAGACTCTCAATAAGACTTGATCACCGACCTCAAAATCAAGATATCACCAGCATCTATTGGCATAACTCTATTGTTTGTACTGAGTTGTCAACATGCACTTTCTGATCAGTTGGACCTACTCTATAGTCACTTTCACAATATGTGGTCCAAGCATAGGTACCTACCCTGCCACTATCTATCATAGAGGTGAGAAGAAAGGTCTAACATATAAGGCTTCACAATGAGCCATCTCGATGGTATACTGAATGTTTTTAATATAAGAAAACTCAATGAGGTGAATATTTTTCTCCCAAAAACCCCTAGATTCAAGGACACATGCATGGATCATGTCCTCCAGAACCTAAATCATACACTACATATGTCCATTGGTCTATGGGTGATAGGCCATGGTTATAATCACCTATGTACCCAAGGCATTATGTAACCCCATCCAGAACTATAATGTAAAGTGATCATCTCTGTCAGAAATGATATAACATAGAGATCCATGGAGACGTACAACCTCTATGACATAAAAACTTCCTAGACCATATACAAAGAAGTTATCTTGTATAGGGAGGAAGTGTGCAACCTTTATCAAATGTTCAAAAATAACCCATATTATATCTTTTCCATGAGGTGATTTGTGTAGACCAGTCATGAAGTCCATTGAAACATCATTCCATTTCTACTCAGGAATGGGAAAAGGCTATAAAATACCTACTGGTCCCTGATGTTCCAACTTCACCTTCTAATATGTGGAACACTAAGTGATTAATACATCAATATCATGTTTCATACTAGTCCACCAATAGTGGAATTTTAGATATCGATACATTTTGGTGGCACCGGGGTGAACTGCCCATGCTGAGGCATGGAATTACAAGATCATCTCCTCTCTAATGTCTGTTGGGACCCATCCACACTCATGGAACAATAAAGTATCATCCCAATCCATGGTCCAACTAGAATATGTATCATACTCTAAAACAATTTCCCTTAGGACTAGGCCTTCAGGATTAGATAATTGTCTCATTATTACTCATTCCAAAAGAGTAGATGTCACTACTAAGGCTGAGAAGATAGTCTGAATATTGTCCTCCAAAACATCAATGTTCATATCTAATAATAAGGACATAAGATACCATTCTCCACTGAATTCTTGAACTTCTTGTGTCTGAGTCTTCTAGCTCGAGTATCAGCTAATGAATTTTCTTTACGAGGTATGTAACCAAGATCAAAATCAAATGATTATTGGTACTCAACCCACCAGTGCTGCCTGAGATTGAGATCCCACTATTTAAATATGTACTTGAGGATTTTTTGATTAGTTAATTTCACAAAATTCTCTCCATGTAGATAGTGTCACCAATGGTGTAAGTCATGCATGATATTAGAGAGCTCAAGGTCATGTGTTGGGTAATTCTTCTCATAAGGACTCAAATGATGAGACCCGTATGCAACGACTTGCTCATCCTACATCAAAACAACTCCCAGCTCGATAACTAATGTGTCACATTATATAGTGTAGCTACTACCTAGATCTAGATGAATCAGTAATGGTGTTGAATTCAATATTCCCTTTAACTCCTGAAAGGTTTCTTCATATGCTTCTGACCACATGAATTTCACACCCTTCTTTGCCAATACCATAAGCAGTGTTGTAATGCATGATAAACCTTAGATGAAGAACCTATAATATCTAGGTATCCCAAAGAAACTCTGAATTTAAAATACATTCCTAGGATTCTCCCTAGGTTCTACATCTCTCACTTTCTCAGTGTCAATTGAAACTCCTAACTCTGAGATGATATGACCTAGAAAGTAAACTTTATCGATCCAAAAGTGGAATTTAATGAGATTAGCATAGAGATGATGCTCTATCAATGTATTTAGTATGATATCAATATGTTTTTTATGGTCATATATATAGAATGAATACAAAAATATATCATCAAAAAATATTACCATAAATGAATCAAGATACAGGTGGAAAACCTGATTCATAACATCCATAAAGACAGTAGGTGTGTTCGTGAGTCTGAACAGTATAACCAGGTACTCATATAGACTATACTCACTATTCAAAGATGTGTTAGGTATGTTTGAAGTTTTGACATGCACCTGATGATATCCGGACTACTAGTCTTTCTTTGAAAACACTCTCACTTCTCATAGCTGATCAAATAGGTCATCTATTCTATGAATCAGATATCAATTCTTTATCTTGAGCTAGTTTAAATGATAATATTACATGGAAAGACTGAGGTTACAATCTTTATTGTTGGTAAAAAGGATCGGTGAACCCCAAGAATAAATTTTAGGGTGTATGAATCCTTTAGCCATTAGATTTTACAATTACTCTATGAGTTCTAGAAGCTCCTTCAGTTCCCTCCAATAAGGAGTAATGGTCATTGGTGCTACTCCTAGAAAAATATCAATGGTGAATTCTACCTCTCACACCATAGGTAGACCAGATAATTCATCAGGAAATATGTCCCTGAAACACTCCACTACGGGAGGAAAGATAGTGGGTTGTAACCCCTAGTCATCTAGGAAAAGATTGTAAATCTGAGCTACCACATTTCACAGCCTCTACTTCTTGGGTCTAGCTCAAGTTGCACTAACATCCCATTCCCCTTTAGGCATCTTCCTAATGCCCTATGGTGATGTAAACATCACCCTCTATCAAAATCAGTCAATATGGGCCTAATAGGTAACTAATCATTACATCTTGGTGATAATGTCAAATATCATCATGTCAAGGATGAAAATATTCCATATGAAAAGGTAAACACCTATCTCAAGGGGGAAATCCTTACAATGACGAACTCTCTTTAATCAGATACCTAATATTGCATCACGTTTCATAACACCATAGAAGTGTTTGATACCAAATCCAAAACTTCCCACAATAGCCTTATATATAAATGAGTGAGACACACCTATACCAAAAAAACAGACACCAAAGTGGATTTTACTAGAATAGTACCTCATGTAGTAGATGGTTTGGTGCTCTGATCCTATGGAATAGTCTAGACTGCATATAACTGGCATGTACCATAGCCCGGATTCATTGCTTGACTACCCGGAGAAAGCACACTCTATTGGCACTGAGAATCATAAGTCTAACTTCCTCTTCCTCGACCACCATCTCGGACTAATTAACCAGTGGTATTCCAGCTGCCTGCCTCACACAGTCCTACTAACCCCACTCTTTACCATGGAGTAGGTTTAGATCCTCACTCACTAGGAACTGAAAGTAAAGTCTTGTAGAATCACTGAATATTCCCCATCCCACCATATCCTCTACACTCAACTGGATCTCGTAAACACTAAGTCTTCATGTATCTCGGCTTCCTACACTGATGATAAATAAGAAAGCTATCTGTGTGAGGATCCTGACTACTGCTACCTCTACAAGAAGCCTCAAAACTCTTCTTTCTCCCAAAATAAGAACCACTAGAAGCTCTAGGTGTTGAACTTCCCAAACTTACAGCTTCATCATCCCATAAGTTATGCTCTGTAATAAGGGAATGGTTGACGATTTATGAAATGGTAGTCAAGCTGAACACTTTGACCTGTGATCAGATGGCTTATACCATCCCATTTTCAAATCACCTAGAGGTCATAAGATCATCAATAGCTATAGTAGGATCAAATTGCTATAACTTCATGAAATAGGTAAATTATTCCATAACTGACATGCTCCCATAATGCAGGTTCATGAATTCTCTAGCTCTATCAGCCCTTAGAGTCTGGGGAAAGAACTATTCATAGAAGATCGTCTAGAAATATGATCGGATCATATCTCTATATTTATCTTCTTGGGTTATTATATCCCACCACCTCTTGGATGAATCATGTATCATATACATAGATTTCTTGACCCTTATCTCTAGAGGCATCTCTAGATTCTTGAATATAGAAAGTATTGCTTTATGTCATGAATCTACAATGTTTGGTTTTACATACCCTGTAAAAGTGGGCAGATACTACTTTTTTAATTTGAAATTCAACTCTATCATGCATGGGGAAGGTTAAAAAAACTCCTTTAATAGATTGAAACATATGAAAAAACCCTTCTTGGAACTGGGTATTAGTTCCCACATCGAGAATAGGAAGAAGTGTCACATGTGGCACTGAAGGAGGGATCACTGGTGGCTCAGGGCCTACCACCTCAGAAGCATGGTCATCACCGCTTTTAAGGAATGTGACCTGAGGAAATCATGGCGGCATAATTCGATAATTATAAACACATGACTTAGAATAAATTTAAGAAATTTTAATGGTTTCATTTAAAAAAATAATACATGTATGAATCCTTCCTATTTAAAATACGATGACTCTCTACCTACTCCAAAATCTAGTAATAGGCAATAGAAAGGAAACTATAAAGGCTGTAATAATGTAAGAGATACCCCACTACCCATTATTAAGGTTGGGTTTGGGTCTAAGTATCATTTTCAAATATATATATAAGACGGATTTATATATTTAAAAGTCATATTAATTTTGAATTTGTGCTTGTTCAAATATTTGAAACACTTTACAATTGTTGAATTAGATGGATTTCCATTTTTCTGATCCATAAGGGCCCATACACCTTATTAAACAAAACATGGAATCCACTTGACCCACACCATATCATGTTTCGACCCATGTGACTAATGGTCCATGGATCAATGTTTCATAATTGGCTTCTTAAGGTGTATGCTTTAACCTATTTAGGAAAACACTATTTGGTGAAGGCAGGCAGTTTAAGTATCAATTATGTTTTCCAATTCCTATAAGAAGTGTCTGCACAATTCAATATAATCAAGTCACTAATAATATGCAATGGGAAAATTCATGTTTAAAATAGACATGACCTTGAAAAATGCATGGCATAATAGTCCTAGTGTTATTAATAATGATGTATAGTATTGTGTAAAGCACTCATTCCAACGGTCCTAATAAAGAAATCTCATTTAAATCATACTAAAAATAATAACATCATAACACAATTGAATCACCCAATGGTGAATTTGTATCAACCATAAGAAGAAAAATCAATAAATGCAATTACCCAGCCCAGTTAATTTGGGTTTTCCCTATACATGGGTTATCTACGTCTAGGAACAGGGTAAATTCCAAATTACTTTATCTCCTAGTCTCTAGTCTAATATTGAAATAGTAAGAAAACGGAAAAAATTTCTCTGATACCACTTTATAATGTCCCGACCTGGGATCCACTTAACCCATACCCCAAGCTAGTGGGTCACATGGCCTCAAGCATGCCTCCCCATATGCTAGAGTCTAACGACTAGTTGTGAGGGTGTAAAGGTGGTATGGTGGGGAGACCATACCCACTTATCAAAGTGGCATAGTGGATACAACAATAAACATAAAATAGTAACAGAATCATATATAAAAAACAGAATGAATAAAAAAATGGAGAAGCGTGAACAACTAAATAAATAAGTAGTGAAAGATAGTAAACTAATCAGCTGAATAATATAATCAAAATCTACAATGGAAGTTTCTAATACATGGATGCATGGAATGATGATAAACAAAAAGGGAAAAGGGGAACAGGTATATAGTCATTCTATACAAAAAGTACAAAAATAACAAAATATGCTCCACAAGAATCTCAAGCACATGCTCGATCCTCTGATCCTAAGCTCTAACTACACGCAATAATATCAACAACCTATAGCAGGGTGCTTTATCTTATCACTACCTATAGATAGATAATCTTCTTGGGTGCCAAAGGCATCCCAAGTAGTATTTGAGATAAAAATAACAGTAGGCCGCCACCAATGGTGTCTACATGTAATCTAAATAGTTTTCATAACTAAATAGTGTGAAAGTATAATCAGAATAGTAAAACAATATTGAAATAAATAACTAGACCACTCAGGTTTCGATAGGACACCTGGTGGGTCTACCTGCTTTATTTCACTGCTATAATGGAAGTCTAAACAGTCACTGTATATATATATATAGTAGTAATATATATATATATATATATATATATATTATAAATATATATATTCCATCCACCTATATGAACCAAGTACATGTGGATGTAAGTTTCCATATACCTGGAATACTAGTGATGGATGTAATGGGGTGTAACTCAGTCATTCATGGCCAGTCTAACGAGCATATAAGCTCAAGAAATGTGGTGCATGCCCTACATCCCAAGATGAGTATGAGACGTCATGAAACAACACTCAAGATGGTGTGTGAGCCATCATATCATCACTATAATCATGGAATGTCATGCATAAAGCCCAACACCCATACAGTATCACTGGTGCGAGATTCAATACCCAACACCCAATGTAAGGAAGTGTGATTTTCCTCCATGATCAACACACATTACCATCGTATATAGCCCGTATAAACACATATTCATAATTATAATTGTCATGGTGCATTACCTCCCATAAAACTCATGTTTCCTATCTATATATATAAATATTTCATTATGCTTATTCATAATTTAAAACATGATGCATTACCTCTCATGTTTCATGCTATCCAAGTTCAGTTACATACATTTTATTTCAATTCATAATGATCATTTATTATAACATAAACAGAATTCATGGACTTTCCATCCTTTGAAGTCATCCCATTCAACCTAATTGATTCATTTAAGGTAAGGCACCCATCAAGTATATGACTTTCTATTTAAACCATTTAATTTATTAAAAAAAGACATTCCATATTGTATAATTCTCCCAATTTAATTTATACCATTCAATAAACAATCGATGGAAATTATAGTCATGGGTTCAAAGTCATTTAAAATGTGACATGGTCATTTAATAGGTTTCCTACATGGGAAATTCAAATTCTAGGTTGTCCAAACATATGAGATATACCCTTGGTCCAACTAAGAAATCCCATTATAAGGGAAACTCCATTTTTAAACCAATCTGATAGCTAATTAAAAGTTCCTAGAATTTATACCCAGTAGACATAATGGAAAATTCCACTTTCCACACCCATAGGGTTCCCATAAACAAGGAATCTAACCTCTAACTAACCAAAAAATGATGAATTGTAATGTATTAAGGTGTTAAGGTCAATTTGATATGAAGGAACCAAATAAAAGGAGACACTCGATAAAAGATGGAATGCATCACAACAACATAGTTACGAGACAACAAAACTCGAAGGTAAAAATGATGTGACCACCTACCCAAAGGTCATAGATGACTCCTCAATCGATATCAACCTCATATTTGAAGTAGGTTGGAATAAATTTTAGAAATAGTCCAACACCCTAAAAAAGGGGAAATGAGCTTACACCTAAATAGCATGATGGATTCAATGGAAAACTGAAATAGGAAGGGAGAGGTTATAATATCTTACTAATATGGATCCAATGATTCTAACGGATTGAGGATCGGACATAGGAAAATGGAGTTACCTCAATTCATAGTTTGATGGATTTTTGAGCTCAAAGGAGGATAAAAACATGTTTTAACTACTTTAAGGATGAAGGTAAGATAAAAATTGGGTTATATCTTAATTGAGGGGAAAAATGGTCATTTCACCTCAAAATACATAGTTGTACAGTTTGGATGCATGGTTTGGACAACCCATGCTCAGTTCATTGCTACTATGGGGAAAACCGCATGGTTAGTTTCATGGTTTGACTAACTGTGAACAAACCCTGAAAAATGGCTATATCTCATACTTACAACGAGCTGCATGGCCATGTACCATGGGTCTTTGGTTGTAGAAAAATCGTACGGCCCATTCCATTCTTCCAATTTCAGGGTTTCAGGCTCTGAATGAGCCCCGAACACACTTGTAACCTCCTTTTCTTCATTAGGACTCTATATTAGGGTTGTTTTTGAATTTAGATTGAAAATATAATGATCCATACCTTCATGGAAAATAGGTCATTATATGGAAGTTGTGAGGTTACATGGGGTTATATATGTCGTTGTTTTAGACATGGATCCTATTTTTTACTTCAAGGTTCTAGAGAAGTCTATAAGAGGCAATGGGGACTTGGTTTGAGTTGAGTACAACTTATCATCCATAGACATATGGTCAGACGGAATGTGCTATTTAGATTCTAGAGGACATGCTATATGCCTATGTCTAGGATTTTGGTAGATCTTGGGACATTCATCTAGGAATGGGTGAAAATGTTTATAATAATATTTATCTGTCCTAAATCAGAATGGATCATTTAAAATATTTGTATGGCCACCCGTGCATATCACCTCTTTGCGGGGAATTGGTGGGCAAAGCTTCTTTGGTGGGACCAAGTTTGGTTTAAGAGACATCTGTGATGATTCTAAAGATATGTCGTCATATGGTTACAACACAGAGTTGACAGTAATCTTATGTGGATAAATGGTATTTTCCTTTGGATTTTTCTATATTTGACAATGTTTTCTTGAAATTTTATCCTTAGTTAGGTCACCGTCAGCTTGGAAAATTATAAAATTTAGCTCCAAGGTATGTGGAACCATTTAAGGTCATTGAGCAGCTTAGGAAGGTTACTTATCGGTTGGCATTTTCGACTCAGTTGACAAGAATTTGTGATATTTTTCACATATCACAGCTCAAGAAATATCATCTTGATCTCTCTCACATTCTAAGTTAGGAAGAGATTGAGTTAGAGCTAGATGTTTCTGTTATTTAATAGATTGTTAAGATCATTGAATATTAAGTGAAATTCTTTCATGGTAAGTCTATTATTTTGGTCAGAGTTTTATGGAAGAATGGATCAAATTATCATGAAACTTGGGAGCACAAGTTGTTGTTAAGGGAACAGTGGCCTCACCTCTTTACCAAAATTCATTTTTCCACATGACTTCCTAAGGATGGAAATTCTTATGGTGGGGAGTTTGAAACATCCCATTACCCACTTTTAGGTATTTCTCTTCCCCTTTCTAGTTTTCCTCTTTAATTGAGTGTGTCTTATGACTCCCAAGGATGGAGAACATTTATTGAGAAAATTAAACTAAAGTTTAGGGATGTATTATTATTTTAATTAATGGAGTCTGGGTATAAATGTGTTAATGGTTTTTCAGGATTCTCCTGGATTTTAGAGGACTTCTGAGTTGGTTTTGGAGTTTATATTGTGTGTTAGGCTATTAGATGATGTGTAAAGGGGTTACACAATGTGTACTTGGACTCCAGACATAAGTCATGAACTATGTACACAACTTTAAATGATTACATGTCATATAATGGTTACACGACATGTAATAATAAAAGGTTGGTTTTTAATAAAAATGAAACAAGTTTACAGCGTATGTGATACATTTTGATTACACAATGTGTAAAGTGATTACACACCATGTAATTGTTGCAACTAGGAATTTTAGGGTGTCTCTCATCTAAATTTTCATTTCATTCAATCGCATCTCCATTGTTTCTCAACCTAGATGGCTTCTTTAGTGATTTTGGGAGACTTTTTTCGATCTAGATTGATTCATTCGGCATTTGATCACTATTGTACTTGGTCCTTGTCTCTCCAGATTCATGGTGTGATCTTTTTCTAGGGGTCATTTTCTTGGTTATTTTTGGTGTGGTGGGTGTGTGTTCTTGAGGGCCTCCATTGTTGTTGTTGTGATCTTCTTATAGGAGTGTCTTTTGTGGGCATGTGTGGCCCTGAGTTTGAGGTAGGTGGTTTTGTCTCTAGCCTATGTTGGATGAACAGTATTTCTCTAATTTTTATAAATTGATTTATAAATAAATTGGAATGATTTTTTTGTGTGTGTAAATGGATTTGTGATAAAATTTTGTTTTTCCCTCGTTTTTTGTAAATGGAAAAAGGGGTATTTTTAAAAGAATTGAAATAATTTATGAAATGTAGCACATGGGAAGCTTTGGGTATGTAGGTGGAAGGTTTAGCTTAGGTCTATCGTCCATGTTTCTATCAAGGGATTTTCTTAGGGGGGTTTTCTCTGCTCCTTAGGCCTATTATTCTGGGGACTTTTTTGATATTGTTGGGAGGTTCACTCATGGGGTGTTTCTCTTCTCCTTAGGCATATGTTCTAGGGACTTTTTGTTCACTAGTCATTTTTTGTAGTATGAGTAGTCTGCTAGCCTAACATGTTGAGTTTCTTGGCATGATTTTCCAATGATTTTATTTGTACTATTTTGGTTGTGATATGCATGGTTTTTATTTTGATAAATGATAGTGTAAAGTCACTATGGAAAAAACAGGCTTTTGCGATGGGATTTTTGCGACGGGATTAATTCTTGTCGCAAATAGTCCATTCTGGAGGTTATTTGCAATGGGGGGTTCGACCCGTCGAAAATAACTTGTTATCTGTGACTGGATTTGGGGTCTCGTCACAAAAGGTAATGTGCGGTTTGGTGAGGGTTGCGCGCCAAAGCGCGGGAAGGTTATTTGCGATGGGGGAATCCCCCCATCGCAAATAGTGTGTCGGTCGGAGGGTATTTATGGCGGGTCCCGTCGCAAATATCGGCAGCGGTAAATGCGTTTTTGCAACGGGATGTTGTCCCATCAAAAAAAGTGTGTCGGCATGACACTTTTTGCGACGGGTCCCATCACAAATACCATTTTAACTGCCGACAGCAATTAATGCGGGTAAAGGTATTTGCGACGGGTCCCGTCGCAAATAGAACTATTTGTGATGGGATACCCATTGTAAATAGTCACGTCACAATTAATCTAACCTATATAACCCCCCCCCCATGTTTTTCTTTCTCTTCCCCTCAATTCTTATTTCATCTCTCTCTCTAAACTCTATTTTTAGAGTGAAAATTTCTCTGAGTTAGTTTTATTTTACGGATAAGTTTTGAAGTCGTTTACATCAATAAGAGATCATGTTTAAAGGTATTTGTATTTTATTTCATTTTTTTATGTTAATTTTAATTATTATTGATTAGTTGTAATTAAATTAGATTTAAATTGTTTTGTTATCAGTATTTATTTGTAATAATAAATTGAAATTACTAGTACTAATTCTTAATAATTAGTAATAATTAATAATTAGTAATAATTAATAATTATTAACAAAAATTAGTATTGTATATAAATAATTACTTGTAATTAGTAATTAGTAGTTGTAAATTGTAGTTATTGATATCAATTAACGCTAATTAGTAATGGTTATGTTTAATTAGTAATAATTACAGGTAATTAGTAATAAATAAGAATAATTAGTAATAAATATGAATAATTAGTAATAAATAGGAATAATTTGTAATAAATAGGAATACTTAGTAATAAATATGAATAATTGGTAATAAATATGAATAATTAGTAATAAATATGAATAATTAGTAAAAAATAGGAATAATTGGTAATAAATAGAAATAATTAGTAATAATTAGAAATAATTAGTAATAAATAAAAATAATTAGTAATAAATAGGAATAATTAGTAATAACTAAGAATAAATAGGAATAATTAAGAATAAATAGGAATAATTAGTAATAATTAGGAATAATTAGTAATAACTATGAATAATTAGTAATAATTAGTAATAATTAAGAATAATTAGGAATAATTAGGAATAATTTGTAATAATTTGTAATAATTAGAAAAAATTTGTAATAATTAGGAATAATTTTTAATAATTTGTAATAATTTGTAATAATTTGTAATAATTTTTAATAAATAGTAATAATCTGTAATAAAAAGTAATAATTTGTAATAAATATTAATAATTTGTAATAGATAGTAATAAATATTAATAAATAGTATAAATAGTAATAAATAGTAATAAATGGTAATAAATGGTAATAAATAGTAATAAATTGTAATAAATTGTAATAAATAGTAATAATTAGTAATAATCAGTAATAATTAGTAATAAATAGTAATAAATAGTAATAAATGGTAGTAATTAGTAATAATTAGTAATATATAGTGATAAATAGTAATGAATAAAAATAAAGAGTAATAAAGAGTAATAAATAGTAATAAATAGTAATAATAAGTAATAAATAGTAATAAATAGAAATAATTAGTAATAAATAGTTATAATTAATAATAAATAGTAATATATAGTAATATATAGTAATAAAAACAAATAAATAGTAATAAATAGTAATAAACAGTAATAATTGGTAATAATTATTAATAATTAGTAATAATTTGTAATAATTAGTAATAATTGGTAATAATTAATAATAATTACTAATAATTAGTAATAATTAGTAATAATTAGTAATAATTACTCATAATTTCTGATAATTATAATAATTAATAATAAATAGTAATAAATAGTAATAAATAGTAATAAATATTAATAAATATTAATAATTCGTAATAATTAGTAATAAATAGTAATAATTAGTAATAATTACGAATAATTATGAATAATTATGAATAATTACAAATAATTATAAATAATTACGAATAATTATGAATAATTGCGAATAATTATGAATAATTAAAAATAATTACGAATAATTACGAATAATTATGAATAATTATGAATAATTATGAATAATTAAGAATAATTAGCAATAATTACAGATAATTAGGAATAAATAGGAATAATTAGAAATAATTACGAATAATTAAGAATAATTATTTTTCAATTAATAATTTCTATGAAATTGTAACAATTAGTAATAAATTGTAGCTATTAGTAACAATTAGTAATAAATTGTAACAATTAGTAATAAATTGTAAAAATTAGTAATAAATTGTAACAATTAGTAACAATTAGTAAGAAATGGGAATAATTAGAAAGAAAATCAATTTTAATGAATTGTAATAACTTTTAATAACTTGGCACAATTTTCAGTGGATTTACGACACTCCTTTTGCTTGATGAATCTTCTCTTTTCAACTTTCACCAAATCAAAACATTATGAAAAGTATACTTCTACATATGAATATTCAATATCATATGCACGAGTTTGAATATGCATTAATAGGACCACATTTTTTATAATGTGTTTAGGCGGTGACAGTTGCAAGAAGTCGATTCATTGATGAAAAGGGGGATCTTTTATCTGACGGCTCATTTACTTGCAACTTTCTCACACTAAAATTACAATGAAGAATATTCTCAGAGGTACACATATTCATTCTTATATGCACAAGAATGAATATGAGTACCTCCGAGAAAATTATTCATTATGATTTATGTGTGGGAAAGTTGCAAGTAAATTAGCCGTTGGACAAAAGAGTAGTCGTCAATCCACTGGAAATTGTATCACCCATAAGTAATGGTAATTATTAAAAGGTAATTGTAATTATTTATCCTTTTTTTAGATAGTGTTTTTATAATTTCAAATTATTCAAAAACAGCAATGATTTTATATTTTGTAGAAAAATATGGAACAAGGAAGTCAAAAACATTCTTTATTAGATGATCACGCTTGGATAAATCAGCCTAGAAATCCAAACAGTTCTGGTTTAAATCCTGTATATATAGAGGGTGTTGAAGCTTTCTTATCATTTGTATCATCAAAACCAAAATATGTTTCATAAGGAACAATAAAGTGACCTTGTAAAAAATGTGCTCTGAGAACATTTGACACATTTGAAAAGGTTGGGGTACATCTCTTGCAGTTTGATTTTCAGCTAGATTATATTTTTTGGTATCTACCCGGTGAACGAAGTTCCAGAGAAGATACTAATAACTAGATTCCAGATCCATCACGGTTTCAAAATTTAGTACGTGATGTTGTAGGTCCATCTTTTTAACAAACTAAAACTCAAGATGATATTGATTTAACTCCTGAGTTGGCACCATCCAAATTTTATGAGTTGTTGAGGTCTATTGAGGATGCATTATAACCTAGTTGCAAGATAAAAAAATTAGAAGCGGTTGAAAAAATCATGTCTATTAAATCAGATAATGTAATGTCAAACAACTATTTTGATCAGATATTTTCTTTGGTTTAAACTCAGTTACCTAAAGGAAATGTGTTGCCTGCAAATTACTATGAGAACAAGAGGTTGTTCGTAATCTGGGCCTTAGTTGTCAGAAGATTCATGAATGTCCAAATGATTGCATCTTATATTCTGGTGAAAATGATTCATTGGATAGTTGTCCCACATGTGGACAATTGAGGTATAAAGAAGCTCAACCAGGGAATTCTGGATCGATTCCAGTAAAACAGTTGAGATATTTCCCCCATACACCCAAGTTGCAGTGTTTATTTATGTCTCAGAACACAGTGTTAATGATTTCATGGCACAAAACCAAGATTTCAACTGATAAAATCTTTAATCATCCATATGATAGTGATTCATAGAAACATTTTGACCATCCAAATCGGTCTTTTACTTTAGAATCCTGAAACGTGCGATTGGGTCTTTCTACTGACAGTTTCTGTCTATTTGGTTCTTATGGTAGTCAATATTCATATTGGCCTATCTTTATAAGTCCGTACAATTTACCTCCAAGGATGTTGATGAAGGATCCCTATAACTTTTTGACCTTATTAATCCCAGGAAATCTGAAAAATAATATTGATATTTATTTGAAACCATTGGTTGATGAGTTAAATGCATTGTGGAGTGATGGTGTTAGTACATATGATGTTTTTGCGAGAGAAAAAAATTCATATTAAATGCTACATTGATGTGGATGATTAGTGACTTTCCATCATATGGTATGTTATCTGGTTGGAGTACACATGGTCCAAAATCATGTCCTTGTTGTATGAAAGAAAGCAAAGCCTTTATGATCATTAATGGAAAAAACCTTGCTATTTTGACTTTCATCACAGATTTATTCCAATCGATCATCCTTTTCGGAGGAACAAATCTCATTTCAGAAAAGGTACCATTAAAAGGGATGAACCTACAAAAATGGTCTCAGGTACAGAGTTAAAATCATTTTTATTTTCATTACCTCCCATCATATTTGGTCCAATAGTAAACCAACAGAAAATTCATGGCTTTGGGAAAGAACATAATTGGATAAAATGAACAATTTTTTGGGATCTTCTATATTGGTCTGATTTGTTGGTCCGCCGCATGTTGGATGTCATGCACATTGAGAAGAAATATTTTGATAATTTATTTCATACAGTTTTGGATACACCAGGTAAGACCAAAGATACTGTAAAGGAACGATTAGATCTTGTCCAAATTTGCAGGCGACCAGAACATGAACTATTTGAAAATGTCAGATCACAGAGTTTAATGAAGCCAAAAGAATCTTATACACTGTCCAAAGATATTCTCTTATTATTTTGTCAGCGGATTTCATATTTGAGACTTCCATATGGCTATGATTCTAATTTGGGTAGATGTGTTAAGAATGGTTATATTACGAGATTAAAAATTCATGATTATCATGTTATAATGGAAAGACTTATACCGATTGGATTTATAGGTTTGTTGAATTCTATGATTTGGGATTCTATAACAGACATATCATTTTTTATACATTTGTGCAGTGACAACAGACTGTGATGTGCTAAGAATACTGGAAGAAGATATTACTATAATTATATGTAAACTGGAAAAAAATCTTTCTTCCAGCTTTCTTTGACTCAATGGAATATCTAATATTACATTTTCCACATGAATCTAAATGTGGAGGTCTAGTACAGTTTCGATGGATGTACCCATTCGAGAGATGCATGTATAAATTGAATAAAAAAAGTACGTAACAAAGCATTAGTTGAAGGCTCAATTGTTAAAGGTTATTTACAAGAGGAAATTTATTTTTTCTGCTCTCATTATTTTTAATCTGAATATCCCTCAAAACACAATCACATGGGACAAAATGAGGGGAATTTTAATGATGAAATGGAAAATCAATTATCAGTTTTTAATCAGCCAAATCTTGGCTTCGGTGGAGTTCATGAATGATGGATTTTAGATGATGAACATCATAGAGATCATACATATGTTCTACTCAACTGTGAAGAAATGACATCATTTGTACTATGAGTTATTTTATCACTTATTCTATAATTTATGTTACAGTATGTAAACTTATTTTATTTTTAGGTTATATGATAATCATATCAAGAAACAACTTCCCCAAATTATAGCAGCTACTCTTGGATAATGCAGAAAAAAAAAATTCTCAATGGTTTCAAAAACTGGTAACATAAATTATTGATGGTTTAATATCAATTCCCTTTATTATTTATTATATTGATAATTTTTTTACAAATTTTTAGGTGTCTCAACATGCTGATAAAATTTATAAGTTACTATGTATATTGAGTAACCCATCATCCAAAATGGTTAAATCTTATAATGAATATGTGGTTAATGGTTTTCTATTTCATACATGTTGATATGGGGAATAAAAAACAATGAACATTGGAGTTTTCTTGAGAGGATCGCATCACAGAGAAACTGAAGTTGACTTTTATGGAATTATGGATGAAATTATTAAGCTGTGTTATCTAGGACAGAATTATATAATGATGTTTAAATTTCAGTGGTTGTATACTAAGAGAGGATTGCATGTTCATCCGACTCATGGAATCATCGATATTAAATATAAAAGTCTTCTTGTAGTAAATGAACCATTTTTACTTGCTCAATAGGCACATAAAATTTATTATGCAAACTAATGTGCTACTTCAAGAGACTTGAGTGATTGGTGGAGCATGATTAAAATGAATTCTTAGGAAAATCAATTTATTGAAACTAAATGTTGTTCCATTGAAGTGGAAGGAATTTAAATTTTTCAAGAGACTGCTCAAAATCCATATTTTTCAAAAAGTGATGTGAATATCGATGATGACACCCCATAATCAAGTATCTATGATGACGAAGATGTTAATGATGTTACAAATGAATTTGAAATGACAAGAGATGATGAAACTAAAACTCAAATGGATATTGATGATGCTGAGGAGGAAGATGAAGACATTGACATTGACAGCTATGGATATAAGGATGAAGATGGACATTGACACAGATAAATGCTCGTTATAATCATAACTTATATATATCTATATATCATAGTTATTTTCAACTGTCAGCTAAAAACAATCATTTTGTGTTTCAGATTGATCCTAATCTATTTCGTGAGTTGCAAGAGACTGGGCTACCTTTGGATGAGGAGGATTTTGGATCATTTGACCGTCAGCCTACTGGAGGTTCAGGGGGTACATGGAGGGGGCACGGTCTTTCGTGACTGATGATTCATGACCTTGTCCCCAAGTGACGTCCTCATCTTGGCTTCTATCCACAAACACGGAGGTATGGTAACCTGTATATTTTAGTAAGATTTCATTAATTTATTTATATATATACTAATTGTTTGATTATTTATTCCTTTTTCACAGTTTTGGGCATGTAGATGTTGGACAGGATATCGCTATCTTGTGCAATAATTTTTCTCATCCATAGATTGCATGAGAACAGATTCCCGTTGATGTGCAGCTTGACATGTTCAATCATTGGCTGGTACATAAATAAATAATATTTATTTTGAAATTTATTTTATTAATAACTTGATATTATAAATTATTGGTAGGTTTTATGGTATCCCATCAATGATAGCATGAGTGACGTTATCCACGTGGCATGGCAGGTGTCTATGAGTGATTGTTTCCGTCAGTTTATGCACAATTTGAGAAGAATGGCCATTAAGAAAGCATGGGTGACAGAATTTGATGAGTCATATAGAGTCCCCCGAGCAGAGTAAATTTCATCTCAAATTTGGGATTGATTATTTTTACATTAGTTGGGTGGTGGATTTTAGAGGAGATCTTCAGTTGGTCGGCAGAACTGAGGGAGACAGGAGGTGATGCATCGAGCTGGTATTCGTACATTCAGTACTCATAGAGAGCATCTGGTAATTATATTTTTTAAATATTTTATATAACTTTAAATATAAACAGTTTATTTTATATTTCTATAGGCAGTTGAGCATCTCGATATTATGGAGTAAGACGTTTGTCGGAGGATGTACAGTGATCCATCCACTGGAGAGATTAGAGGTGATTGCCAATATCATATTATGGTTAGTATTATTTTTTCCAGTTTTACAATTAACTGCATATAATATTTCCATAATTTTAATTTAAAATTGGAATTGAAGGAGACATATAAGGCTGTGACCTCTCAGACACAGGCTGAGAGTCAAAACGAGAGGACTGATCAGACCAGTGCCCACCATTTCGATGAGGCGGCATTGATGTAGGAGACTCAGTATGGCGTTGAGAAGGGTCGAGTATTTGGTATCGGCTCTCATTTGACTCCTGGTACTTATTATGGTACTGTTGCTATGTCAACGTACAACTCGAGAGGATCTCATAGAGAGACATCATCTTCTACCTCACAGTATCAGGAGTAGTTGCGAACTTAGACTGAGCTTATAGAGAGTTTTCAGAAGCAGCATGAAGAGATGCGTTGGTAGTAGGATGAGGAGGAGATGTGTCGATGACAGCAGTAGCAGCAGCAGCAGTATCACAAGCAGATTGAGTACATGCGTCATCTGACTCGTAGTTTAGGGATGGAGTTTCCCCCACCATCTCTTACAGCTCCTCCATCTCCTCTAGAAGATGACCCCCTAGTGATTTTTTTTATGTTAAAAACATTTAAATTCAAGATTTTTTGTAATGTGAACTATTTATAGTTTCTGTCTTTTATATTAGTATAAATATTGCATAATTTATTTTTTTTATTTTTTTTATTTATTATTTATTATTAGTATTATATTTTTTAATATTTTTTTATTTTACTAATAATATTATTATTATTTAATGAATTTTTTATATTTTTTTTATAAATATTTAGAATTTTAATAATTTTTATTTTTTATTATTTTAATAATATTAATATTAATTTTTCATTAATCATAATTTAATTAAATATATTTTTTATATATTTTTTAATGTTTGTTTATTTTAATAATAATAATAATAATAATATTTGATAATTTTTTATATTTTTTGAGAATATTGAGAATTTTAATATTTTTTTATTTTTTATTATTTTAATAATATTAATACTATTTTTCCATTAATCATAATTTTATTAAATATATATTTTTTATTATTCTTAGTTTTTTGCAACGGGACTTTTTGTGATGGGCTCCCGTCACAAATATTTTAAATATAAATTTTTAAAAATAGTATTTGCGACAGGACGACGGGCCTGTCGCAAAAAGGTTTTATATATAATGTATATATTCAGATACTTATTCGTGACGGGGAACTTCCACATCGCAAAAGGTTTATTTATATATATTGTATATAATCGGAGACTTATTTGTGATGGGAAACTTTCCCGTCGCAAATACTATTTTTTGCGACGGGCCCGTCGCAAAAAATACTATTTGCGGCGCCATTTTCTTCAATGAGCTATTTGTGGCAGGGCTCCGTCGCTAAAGCCTATTTGTGATGGGATATCATCGCAAATACCTATAATTCCAGTAGTTAATATGCTTGAAATTGATATACCTATAGTTTTTTTGTAATTTTTATGAAAAGGGAAAATATTTATTACGATTTTGATAAAACTGCTTTACTTATTATCATTACATGTTTTATTTAAAATCAGCATACTGGAATTGTTTGTATAGATACTTATTATGGAACACCTAGGTGGGACCCTAATAAGCCTATTACCTCACACCCTACACACTTCTTCAATGGTTTGTAGACCTTTCTATGTCTTTCAATACAGGTAAATTCAAGGCACTGCAGTGTGGTTGTGAAGTTTCTGGTCAACTTAGTCTGGGTAGCTAGTGTTGAGATGGTGTGGGGGTTTCATGCTATCACATGGAGAAGTTGTTTTCCTGTTTTGGTAGTCATTTATTATTGGACTTGTACATGTATATTTTATCTTCTTGAGTGGTTTTAGTTTTCCATTGTTTGTTTTGGTAATGGAATGTATATTTCTTCTATTGTGGTCTCTCTTATCTATATATGTTCCATGTTTTCACATCAGGTTGGGTGAAATTGTTCCCTTTGCTTGTTTTTCGATGAATGGGTGCTAGTTTCTAGCCCATGGGGATGAGTAAATCACTTTGGGTATGTGTAATATCAAGTTAGGTACCAATTTGAGAAGGTATTAAGGTTGGTTTGTTACATATCCACGGGTTTTACTAAAACAATCAATGCTCTAGCAAGACCCTCTCATCACCCATGAAATATGAGTATCATACTCAAGTAAAGGGTGAGGGATAAAGAGATATTATATATATAAACCACAAAAATTAGTCATAATTTTCATGTCCTTCATCCTATATATATTTAGGCCTCGAGCCCACTCCCCAATCCCCATGCATTTACTCATGCATTATATAATGTGTAAGTAAATTCCGTATGTTTTCAATATCTTGAAACCATTAATACATTCACTTAACACTTAAGTGTATTGGTTTTCTATGTGTTTAATGATAGATTATATGGAAGAATAATCCAATGTTAATGGCATAATAAGAAATTTCTACATTGATCATACAATACAATATATCAAAATGGAAGTGGGATAATATATTCATATCACCTCTTACGATATTCCCAAACCAATAGAATATGATATGCCTTAGTTTTCTTTATGTTACATCCTACAATATACATATCATATACTATGATATATCCAATATGAATTATATCCATGAAATCATTAGGTTATACCTCCTTCAATCTCTCACTTTCACTAAAGATGCATAAACTTAGTCTCATTCTCCCTTATATTATATCAAATACAATAACTCATGAAATAATATCCAATAATCCTTTTGGATATCCTCAAAAACATTTTTAGAAATATATTATCAACTTAATATTTTATCTATCATATGTAACAGCTTGTTAATACCCATCCAAAACTCCTTATGGATAAACTATAAAATAAATTTAGAGAAACTCTTTGAGTAAAACTCAATCCTCATTCAATGAACCATAAAGTGTAATCCCATGGGATTTTTTTATCATTGAAAATAAATATGAATCACTAAATCCATAAATCTAATCAAAGATCAGCCTTTATAAAATCATTAGTTCTACTCAAGATACAAAGGAATTTTTCATGATCTTCATCAAAAACTTGTCTCTTTATACCTATGTATTCCAGCTACATCAAATAAAATCATCCATTTTCATATAAATTTTTTTCTAAGACATCAAGTAACTATGGGACATAGTGTATGTCAATCACATATACCCAATTCGTATATTAAATATTCTCTAAGTGTAGAGTGGCCATATTGATGAATACATCAAAAGTTATTCACTATATAAATGAGAACACCATATGTACTGTCTAGGTATGGATATACACTTCCTTAGTCTATCATAATTAAGGGGTGAGGTTTCATAATTATCATGTGAGAGGATAAATCTCATATTGGTTAATCTCTAACCAATTAAATGATTAGTAACATACTCAACCACCACCATATTATCTAAACTTAAAGGATTGTATAAGAAATGTATTAAAGTATGAAGGTTCTCATATTAGGAATCTCACTAACATTAGATATTAGGAACTTAAAACATGAAAAATGAAACTCTACTGTACCAATGAAGTAGTGTATGACACTTAATATGACATATATTTGGGGTTTAATTCAGTACACAAAACTTGTTTTTGCTTCATGATCATATTATGTATCACAATACAACAATCCTATACATGATAACCATAAAATTTCATCACAACCTATGATAATTCCTGATGAAAAATAGTTAGGGATAAATTAATGTCATGAACCATCTCGTATACCCTAGTACCCTGATACGTGATCCTTTCTTAACATGGCTTGAAGGGTGTTCCCAATCCCCACAAGTTGGAAATGATCACCGGGAATCATAAAAGATCAAAGAGGGAATGAATTTTCAACAAAATAGTAGAAGATAATAGATACAATTCAGTATGATCAACACACCAAAACTAGATGTTCCAGAAACAAACTGGTAAAACAATACCTAGAAAGATAGATAAACATCATAAATGAAACAACAACATCAACCAGAAAAAAGTCTCAAAAGATCTTTTTTAATAAGTGGAAAAAACTCCACCAATCACCATCATCACTCCATGGTCCTAGGGATCAAGAACATCCACCCCCTCCAAGTAGAACTTTCCCTTTTCTCATACCTGGCATAATAAACTCTACAAACTACTGAATTCAAAGGTAGGGTGTGAGATATAAAGCCCAATGGGGTCTCACAAAGTGTTCCATAATCAAATCCATAATAATTAAACCAATTATGATTCATTTTAATTAAACAATGCATGGTATATAATTCACATATTTTAAACTAAAACATGTTTTCATATCAAAATAGATGGAATTTATATCAAAACTGGATTAAATAATCATTTTATATAAAACCCTTATACAAAAAAATGAAATGAAATAAAGAATTAAATAATCATTGGCATGTATAATCAAGTCAACAAATCATAGAACCATGAAAAAATTTCCCCAAGGTATGTTAATTCTTGTAATGGTCCCCTCAATCATCTCAATAATAATATCTGGTCAAGATAGGTGTGAACCCTTAAATCAATCTACACCCATATTGGGGAACCCTTATGGTCCATCTACAACCCCAAAGGGGATCCCTATTGAGTGTTCATGACACAATTATTTAGTTATAGTTTTCATCATCAATTCATTGTTAGGGAGTTAAGGTCCAAGCATGAATATCTCAGTTACCACTAACTATCTAGGAAAATAAAACATTTAAAATTAGTTCAAATTATAATTTCTTAGTTTTTAATTTTTCAACATTCATTTCTCATTTTAAAACCAAAACATTGGTTTTCATCAATTTAGGACATTTCAAATCAGATTTCACTTTAAACCAATTTTTCTCAAGGTTCAACATCAAATCAATTGATCAAATCAATTTAAAAATCCAGCCATCATTTTCCAAAAATCTTCCCAATATTTCAATTCCATTAAAATTAGGGTTTTTTACAAATTCCATGCCATTTAAAATCAAACTTCAAATTAGGGTTTTTATATAAATTAAAAAATCATTTCAGTTAAATAAAGAAAATTTAGTCTTCAATCATATGGAAAATAAATATAGAACCACCAACCTTTTATCATAGGGTTAAATAAAACACCTACAATGGGGTCTCTAATAAAGAAAATATTGAATGATATCAAGAAACACAACCTATAATCAAGATCCAAAATATTTGAGCTTAAATCCATCAATTACAAGATGATCCATCACTATATAAGGAGGAGAGAAAAATAAATTGGAATAAACCACAAAATAGGATATCCACTTACTTAGAGGAGATTAAACATGACTAATGATGCTTTATATACCAAGAAAAGGGGTTTGAGGATCCAAAATTACCTCTTAGGATCATTTGCAGCCAAGGAATTCATATTAGGGTCTAATGGGGTGATTAGGAATCTTAAACGGTGGTTTAGGGATTATTAATAAAAAAAATATGGGGAATTAAAACCCACACACATGGTTTGCTGGGTAGGGTCGCATGATTAGACAAACTGTGCACCCTAACCATGTTCCCTTGCTGGTAGGGTGAAAGATTTCTCCTAGGAGGGTGCATATTTTTTTAAACTATGAACCAACCATGAAAAACCTCACTGTTTTAGTTTTTATAGTTTACAGGGGTTGTCCATATAGTTTGTAAAAACCATGAAACCCCTTCCAGTGGCTCAAAATAAGATGCATGGTTTTATAGACCAAACCATAGGGTTTTACCTAACTATATGTCAAATGTGAATAGGCCCTTGGGCTTCCAAAATTTAAAATATTCTCCCAAAACGACCCCAAAATAATACTCAGCTTAAAGGAGATCAAACAAGGGTCAAGGAATACCTGAAAGAAGGTAATGGGATATTAGCACCTATCCACCATAAAAACTTTATATCCCAAAAAATCCTATCAAGAATAATCCATATCAAATAGGTGAATCTACTTCTCTCTCATAAGTGAATCATGCTCCCACAACTCATGTGAATAAGAACCATACTTCCTTATCATATAGACCAAAGGTATTTTCCTCCCATGAAGTACGTTTGTCTCAAAATCAAAAATCTGGATTGTATGCTCTCTCATGGATAAATCAAGCCCAATATCAATATCCTCCTAGCTCCAGACATGAGATTGGTTAAAAATATACTTTAAAATATGAGATACATGGAACACAGTATGTACCAAAGTCAAATGTGGTGGAAGTTCTAAAAAGTAATCCAATTTACCCATAGTATCAACAACCTAAAAAGGTCCCACAAACCATGGTGAAAGTTTCCCATATTTCCCAAATCATCAATGACCCAAACGAGGTGAAAATCTCAAAAAAAAAAATTGGTCACAAACTAAAAAATCTAAAGGTTTTCTATAATGGTTAGCATAATATTTGAACCATCTCTGTGCTATCAAGATTATCTTACAAATAAACTGAATCTTTTTCATCTTCTTTGGGTCAAAACTTGGTCTAACTAAGGTTCCTCCACCAATCTTCAACCAACAAAATAGATATTTAAAAGGCCATCTATATAAGGCCTCAAAAGGAGCCATCCAAATTAAATATTGTTAACTATTATAATATGAAAACTCATCCAGTCCCTAATGGATATCCTAGGATCCCCCAAAATCTAGAATGCAAGGAAATAACATTTCCTCAAAAATCTATATAGCTTGTTCTATCTTACCATCTATCTGCAGATGATATGTCATGAAAAAATGTACCTAAGATCCCAATGTCTCCTAGAGGCCTCTCCGAAAGTGATAATTAAAATGAATATCCCTATTTGAGACTATAGTATAAGGTAATCCATGAAATATAATAATCTAGTACACATAGAGACGTCCAAATTCTTAAAATTTAGTTTTAATACAAATGGGTAGTAAGTGAGCTGATTTCGTCAACTGATTGATCTCAACCCATATCTCATTATTTCACTAAGGGGTAAACAAAAACCCAAACATAAAGTCTATATAGATCTCATCCTACTTCCAAGTTGGTACTAGAAGTGGATGAAGAAAACCCAAAGGTATATGCTACTCGGCTTTGAACTCTTGATAGGTATAACAATGAGAAACAAATTCAATGATGTTTCATCTCATAACTGGATACCATAATCATTGTTACTTATCATAGAACATATTTGTGGTTCTGGGGTGAACTTCCCACTAGGAATTATAGAAACCCCCATTAAGTCCTTTCTTATTAGAAAAAGTAAAAAAAACAATTTCAAAAACATAGGATTTCCTTAAAAGATAATTTACATTCTATGATGGTGTCCCCATAATAAAGAGAGTCCTTAATGCCATGGAATTCATCATCAAGATTCTATTCCTAAAGAATAATCTCGAGAAGAGTGGAGTTAAAATGAACACTTCTCAAGACAGCCTTGGTCCCTTATTCTTAGATTCCTAAATGAAAATGAGAGAAAAGAGCCATCAAGTTCCATTATTCTAATGATTCTTTCATGTCCTGGGTCAGATTTTTCATTCTTAAAGCATTAGCAATGACATTTACCTTCCCTAGGGTGTAGGAAATGTCTAATTAAAAAAATAAAGAAGGTAATCCATCCAATTACTTTGATGAAGGTTCAAATATTTTTGAGATAATATATAACTCAATATTTTGTAGTCAAACTAAACCTTAAACCTTTATATAAAAAGATAATTCCACTAACTTTTAATAGCATGCATAATAGCTATGAGTTCAAGATCATGGTTCAGATAATTCTTCTCATGTGGCCTAAGTTTTCTATATCCATATGCTACCACATGATCAACCTATATAAGAACACAACCTAGACCCAAACTTGATACATCACAGAAGACCACATAGACCTAACTAGCCTATGGAAGATTCAACACTAGAATAGAATTCAAAAGTTGTTTCATATCATAAAAAGAGCTCTAAAATTTTCCATTCTACAAAATATTCACTCCCTTCTGAGTGAGGGTAGTTATTAGAGAAGCCAACTTTGAGAAATATTTTAAAAACCTATGGTAATACCCCACTAATCCCAAGAATATCTATATCTCAAAA
Organism: Viscum album; assembly: GCA_963277665.1. Taxonomy (NCBI): domain Eukaryota; kingdom Viridiplantae; phylum Streptophyta; class Magnoliopsida; order Santalales; family Viscaceae; genus Viscum; species Viscum album. Next base: position 1,661,674,022 of record OY728138.1, read on the forward strand.
AAAACATTATGTAGTTTCTCCCCTGTCATAAAATATTTCACCTTATTAGGATCAATTTAGATACCATGTTCTGACACCATGTGTCCCAATAATTTCACTTCCTAAATCCATAAATTACATTTCAAAATATTCATGTAAGGTATGTGATTTCTTAAGATTTATAGGACATCTCTCAAATGATGCATTTAATCCTCCTTGTTCTTGGAGTAAACCAATATTTCATCCCTAAGGACTATTATGAATGAGTTGAGGTACTCATGGAAAATACTATTCATTAAATCCATAAAAATTATGGGAGCATTCATTATACCAAATGGCATGAAAAGATACTCATAATAGACATACCAACTCTTGAAGGATCTCTTCTGAATGTTAGGTTATTTTATTCTCAACCGGTTATAACCAAACTAAATATCAATCTTCGAGAACCACGTTGACTCTTTTAACTAATCAAATTGATCATCAATCCATGGTAATGGATACTAATTATGTATAGTGACTCAATTGAGTTTTTGATAGTCAACATGAAGGTGAAGTGTTCTTCCATCTTTCTTTTCAAATATAATAGGTTCCAACCAAGATGAAACACTCTAGTGTATGAATCCTTTCTCTAATAGATCACCCAACATATTCTTTAACACTTTCAACTCTATTGGTTCTATATGATAAGAAGGAATTGATGTCGGATGAGTACCAAGTTCCAAATCAATATAGAACTATACCTCTCTTACTAGTGGAAAAATAGAGAAATCAGAATGAAACGCATCAGTAAAATTGATGTAGACTATAGGGTGATCATTACCTAAATATTATCTCTCTATGTCAAATTAAAACACCAATATTATCCTATTCAACTCCAGAAAAGACAGTCTGACTCTACTTGACCTCAAGTCTCGTTCTCCTTGAAAGAAAAAAGCACATCCTATCAGGTGCATTAAAGGAGGATTATCAAATATAGCAACCAATTTGGGATTTATTAGTAATCAACCAATCCATATCAAGGATGAAGTCAAGGGGTTTCATGTTTAGAACTAGAAAATTCTAGCTAAGATCAATTTCTAGTAAGGATAAAACACAAGATGGAAAATAAAGGCCCTGCTCTCTTTTCATTTTGAGGGGTTTTGTAATATCTATAACATAAGAAAAAAATTCCATAGGAATATTTAGTAGGTTTACAGTATCATTCAATATAAATGAGTGATATTCACCTGTATCAAATAAATCAGTCACTAAAGATGAATCTATAGTGATGGTACCTATCATGTAACAACCCGAGATTTTATAAGATACATTCTTTTTAATTTCATTAATATCTTCTGTTGTAAGATACACCAAGATTATCTTGCTCTATACGCAACACCGTATTAGCTTGCAGTATATTCAACACTATTCTTGGCTCATGATACACACAATTTCAAGTTTGTTTGATAGAATTTATTCTATGCAACATTGAGTGTATATATATATATATATATTCAATGTATAAATAAAATATGGTTGGATTCCGTTATATGAAACAACAAAGGAGTTGTGCACTACACGCAACCCTGACTTGGCTTGCATTACACACAATCGCGACCTTTCCTGATAGCTTGTGTTGTACGCAATACCGGGTTTTACTAAACAACAATATATTATTATAATATTGTTATGAACTAGCTGTTATGAATAGTATTAACTAAATTTTGAATTTTATAACATTATTATTCATCAAACACATTTTCTAGAACATGTTATAAGAACAAAATAAATATTTCGGGTAAAATAAGTATTTTTCAAAAAATGCAGTTTTGCCACCTTTTGATGGCGCACCCACTTTAAATATAGTTTTTGAAATGTTTATAAGTTCCATTTGACAAAATAAAATTATTATTTGGAATCAAGAAATAAAAATTTACTTTGGATAAATTTTTCATTTTATTCTGATAACTCTCATATTTTAATGAATAGTAAAAACACGCTATATTTTAATTAAAAACAATTTTTTTCATCGTAATATCTTATGTGGTTAAATTATAATATTTAATGGTTTTAAAGTATAAATAGAATATATTTTTACCATTTAATATAATGAAGTTCATTATCATTGATTTTACCTTGAATTCGTAGGTTAAATCAATTCAATCTTTTGTAATGATTTAAAGAAAAACCCGTTTTCTTTCGACAACGGGATTAATTTTAATTTAAATTCTGGGACTTTTGTGTATTGAATTTGGAAAAATGGATTCCATATTTGGAATCATTGGTTCCAAATTATATTAATAGACTACTTTTTATTTTTGGGCTTTATGAATAGTAACAATGGTAAATTTTATTTACCATAGTTAAAGGTAAATCGGGTAATTAAGGGTAAATATAATATTATAAAATTACCCTAACATATGAAAAAATTCTATTGGATGGCTAAAATTCTACCCATATCACCTAAGGGTTGGATTAGATTCATTTTATGGACTTTTGACTATGAAAATAATTTAATTATTATTAAAACCAAAGAAAGTGACAACATGTCACTCTCTTAAATCTTATAAGTATAATAATTTTAATTTAGTGATAAACATCATAAAACATCGAACATGAATAGTCTCCATAAATATAATAAAATTATCTACATCATGATAATTTATTTAGAATTTTTAGGGATTAAATAATTGTCATTAATGGTGATACATTAATGATGCAGAAATTATTTATTTACTGAAAAATCAATAATATAGTTTTTATTGAAATATTAATACATATCAAAAGGCCCAAAAATCACAAAAAAACTTATTATTAGTGTATATATAAACCCTAATAATCCAATGGCCTAATTTGTGACCATTTGGATCTTTATTAAGATGATTATGACACTTATATTATTTTATTTTAAATGATGCCAAAGTTGTCACCTTCATAATTTAATAAATATAACAATTTAAATATTCTGATTTTAAGATGATAAATTCTAGTAAAGGTATTATTGTTAAATTTCATAGATTTATATTCATAATAACATTTCATTTTTATTTTTTATGCAACATATAAGTATATTAAATAATTATACAAAAATGTTGTAGTAATTATTTTATTAAGAGATAAACCAAATAAATGGTTTTAAAAATAATAAAATAAATATTATATGAACTATTTAATGTTCTCCACTAATTTTCTAGAAATATATTCCCTTTTATGAATCTATGAAAGATTTTAGTTCGAACATATCTTCTGTATATAATATATTTAAATTCAAATAAATGAATAGTGGAAAATTTGACACTATTGTTATTTTATAAAAATAACATATTATAAAATTGTTTAAAAATAACAAAAATATTTAAAAAATATAAATTTAAATTTATATGGTATAAAATGTTATAAAGTATCTAATTATGGACAATTCACAACAAATAAGTAATTATGTTTTTTAATTTAAAATTTATAATGTTATTACCACAAATAAAATTAAATTGATTAAATAAGGATAAATCAAGTTGATAACGATGAAAATAAATTTCTAACTTGTCTAAATTTTATTGTTTGATGATATTACAACCCTATATCATCTAATATTCGAATATGAGTCATTTTTTGAGGTTTTTAAGTGGGTTTAGATTTATTATAAATTAATATTTTTAAGATTTCCAAAGGTGCCCCTCCCCTCCCTTATAAAAGGGAACCTCCTCTATCTCTTCCTCACACAACTTTGAGCCTTCAGTATCGGCCAAACCCTGCCAAATTATCTTCTAAACTTCCCTAGAAACATCCTAGAGGTCCTGGTCTTCCTCAAAGACAAATTTTAGTGCCCTAAGAGGAGGACTCAAAGAGGCGCTTCAAAGAAGAGGTAATGTCCGTTACCGATTCTTTCAACTTTATTTCTTCTTCCACTTCTTCTTATTAGTTTGTTTCATTATGAAGTAATAACATCAGTATCACTAATATACTGATATGTTATAATAATTATGAAACAACCCTATTTCACCATCTTTCCATCCTACGGAAAACGAAATCACCGCGCGTGCGTACGTACGGAATACCGTCTCCACGCCATGGTGTAATCTATTTTCCACCCCCACCTTACTTGGATGGGTATAATGGTGTACATAATAACTATATATGATTATTGTAAAGTGATATTGATTCTGAAATAGTATACATACACTCCAATACAATTCCACGATCATGAGAACGATATCATCGCTCGTGCGTACGTACGGACTATCGTCTCCACGACGCGATGAGATTCATTCTCCACGTTAACCATTCATGAATGATTGTAAAGGATATATAATAATTAATCATGAAATATATGACATAATAATGATACTGGATTTATGTTTATATATATGTATGTCATCTACTTAATTCCATTCAACTCAATAAGGAAACGAAAACAGCATTCATGCGTACATACGGCCTACCGTCTCCATGAACGGTGTATTTCTTTCCATTTAATGATCTATTATATATATGTATATTCTGAATATATATTATATATAAATCATGTTTTATATTCTGGAATTAAGTAATCATGATCTAAGTAATCATATGAATAATTACAAGTCAAAACACGGACGACAAATGAAACGATGTTACCCAAAACGCTCTTTAACATGGAATTTACAAAATAACGGGTAAAATAAAGTCATAAGTGAACCATATATGATATAATAAAAATAAGTATGATTCTGTAATAAGTCAATAACATTATTTAAATCATTATACAGGAGGTTCGGACACTTACGAAGCAAATCAGACAAAAGGTAAGGGAAATATCACAATCTCATTTTTATCCGAGATTGTTTATACTTCGGTATTTACTGGGGTGTATTTTATCATCAACATACATGTTTCCTCAATATGTAATATTATTTCCATCCACCTATAATTGTTTAAATCTAATTTTACCCTTTGGTGAGTTTTTAGTAAAAGATATGAAAGGAATCTTTTGTCATTTTTTGTACGAGGTACTTTTTGACTTTTCCGACAAAAGTACGAAGAATTTTTTTAAACTTATACGGCATGAATGGATTTTTAAAACAATATTTCCAAGAATATTCCTTTACAAGTTTTCAAGTTTATTTTTAATCAACCTCTTTTAGTTTAAAATTGTATGACATGTTAAAAAAGGGAAAAAAATTGAAGTAGAAAGGATATTTTCCTCAAGAATGGAGTTCAAGTGTTTTATCAAAATTATTTTACATCTAAGATAATATAGGGTTCTGTTTCTATCCATATTATTACATTTATTTGATTATGTTGTGATGGAAATATTTTTATGAATTCCTTTATCTTATATGAATTGTTTTATGATGTCATGATATTTAAGATTCCCAGTTTTATTACATGGGTTATGCTATGATATATAGTTTATGATTTTGTGGCACACATAAGAATGGTATCATCATGAGATGGGTGGGACCTATATATCCCTCCAATTCATTGGGTAAAGATTTTATATCTCATGAGATAGACATGGCTGGAATGGCAGGTTATACCGGTTCAGTGAAATAGGACTGAAATGAAGAGTGAACTCGGTTCAGAAATAGACTTTGTCCACTAAGATAGTCTTGGAAATGAGTCTTGACTAATAAGAAATGATTCTCTATGATTATGTGTGTATGACACAAAGTTTCATGTTTTAAGTTATGATTATTGGGATTACATTTCACTACTATGATTTATCCCATGTTATGATATTATGATCTCTTTTGCAGGTTAAGATTTCCAAAATGTTATGTTCTTATGAATATGATGTGATTGATATTTATTTTGTTTACCCTTAATGAGAATTTGAGATCAACCTTTTATGTTTTCTTTTCCCCAAGATATAAAGAAATATTTTAGGTCAAAAAGAGGGGAAGATATTTATAGGAGATGTTGAAGATCTTTCACCATGATTAGAAGATTATATTCCGAGTTTCCAAAGACACTAAACTATTATGGTCCTTGTGTGTGTGTTTTTGTTATGTACTAATTATTCCGAAAAAGTAATGTAATGTCCATGTACGTCAAGCTTAGGGTATCTACATATCACAATCTCTAGAACTATATCATCTTCCTCTGGAGACTATTCCACTATGTAAAGAAGCTTCATTTTGGATGTTTGTGGTTGTAACCCCTTAAATGTAGAATCGTTTGATTTCACCACAGTACTTTTTGGAACTGATGATCTCATTACACTTTTTAGAGTAGAAAACAAGTGGCAGAAATTCTTTAGTTATCCTAAGAGACCACAGGAACTACAAATCTTTATCACCTCAGTACACGCACATATCAAATTTTCAACTTTCTACACTGAAAAAAGTTAATGGTCCTATTCTAGGAATTATAGGGGATTTGGAATATTTCTACTATCTAGAACCACCATGAGACTCATAATGATTCCTATTTCCTTTAAAGAAACTCACAGAACTACAATTGCGAAAAAAAATGAAATCATGTCAACCCAAACTTACCAGCTATGTTAAGCTCAACCATCAACTCCTTATCCATCACGTTAGTATAAAAAGTAAGCTTCACCAGGAAAACCTGGTATCAGATGTCAGATCGAAGACCCATCTCAAGTATATGTGCCTTTATCTTCTAATTAGTCACCACCTATGGAGAAAACTAAACAATCTAAACAAATAATTTTACATACTAAGTCACATTCATGTCACCCTACTGAAGTTTGAGAAACTCCATGGATTTCTCTAAGACCATAGATTCTGGATAGAACTAATTGGTGAAAATAACTTGAATGTATTTCCATTCCAATACCTCATGATTTTTCAACATCACCATAAAATACCAATGTAACATATCTCCCCTACTCATTGTATTGAGATGAGGCATAATTGCTACTTTGACATAGGTGACATCCCTAATACACCAAATGCTAGAATTAAATGCCAAGGGATTCAATAATAATTCGGGGATGATTTTACCATTAAAAATAAGAACAACCAAAACAATTATATAATAACCAAACAAACACTAAATTATGAATGAGAATAAGGTATACAACTCAAAAGTGACCAAACCAACAATATATCATACTAGAGTACAATAGGAAACCAAAACCAACATCAGATTATAAAGTAGAAGAAAAACCAACAAAACTCAAAGACTCTAAAGACACAAACTCCATATCTCCCAACCTTCTCCAAGCTCTAACTCCATAATCCATGCCAAAGTATCACAAATAATCACTAAATAAAATAGATACTCTTCCTTTACCTATGTCTTGCTAAACAATATCTACAAATTCACCGAAATTCCCAAGAAAGGGGTGAGTAATGAAACTCATTAGGTTTTCCCCAATTGACTTCCCTACTCACACCATTAGGATAGAACAAGAGTGAAAATTTATATAAAAAATTATATGAAACACTTTAAAATAGTTTATATCAAATACAAACCATTTCTAAGAAAAAAAAATCATAACAAAATAGTTTTCCTAACCAAAACCATTTCCAAAGAAAGCAACCAAACAATTCTTTAAAACCACTTCTCAATTTTACATTTATTCATAACCCATGCCATTATACATATACACACATCCAACCATGCATGAAACCATGTAACTTCCTATACTTATGAGGGGTGAGTCATCTTTTCACCAAGTGGTCACTCGGTGAACCATTTTTATGGGGGAAACTTGACACCATTATTTGTCCCATTCTTTTGATGGGGTAACTTCACACCCTTATTCATCCCAAATGCATACGAACACACGCCAACCATTTATACCAAATCCCATTCCAAATCAATTGTGCCAAACAATTTCAATAAAATAATAATTTTATTGAAAAACTTTCTATAAAACCTTTTTCCATGAATCAAACCAAACAACCATTTTAAAAAATCATTTTAAAATCATTCAACAAATCACTTTGCACAAAAATTATACAATTTCACAAACCATTACTAAAGAAGGTTTATACCAATATTTTCACAACAATTTTACAATAAATTTTAATAAATTCAGACATTATAAAACCAAGCCTTCAAGTTATATTAAGATGGTTTGAAAATGAATCCACCTACCTCAGAAACTAAATCAAAAATGAAGAACAACTCAAATTCTTCAACAAAATCGAGTAGAAACTCTACAATCCCACTTTAGATCATGTTACCTAACATTAACACAACCATATATCATCAATATTAGAATCACACAACCTAGATCCATCCCTAGCGGATTTTATCTGTCATTCCAAGAGAGGGAAGAAGAATAATCTAATGAAAAACAATGAAGAATGGAGAATTACCAGGTAATCTGGGCCTCAACATGAAAGATTTTCTAATAGATCACTCTTAGGTCGATAGGAATGGTCTCTATATCCCTTGGGAAGAGAGTATTTTTAGTTAGGGTAATACTAGAGGAAAAATGATCCATTAATAATCAAAAATTAGTTATATCTATAATTTTCAGATCTAACTTTTAGCCATGCATGGTTAGGGAACACGGTTAGGAAAACTGTGTGCTGACAATGCACATGCATCTGTCTCCAAATGCACAGTTACTCCTGGGTGTCCACAAGGTTTTTTCAAACCATGAGACTTACTGTCTACCAACCCATATCTCGTTGCCTCACTTTTCACATTTTTTCTATAGGAGTTTCATGGTTTGTATTAACCGTGACATAACCGTGTACCTCCAGAAAATCCCTAAAAACATTCCAAAATTCCTCCAAACTCACCCAAACTTCACCCAAACACTTTAAATTCTTAAAATAAATAAAGGTATAATTAATTGAAACCTAGGGTGCTACATTCTCCCCACCATTGACCTTTCTATCCCAATAAATTAGAAAACCACCATTGTCTTAAAAGAGTTCAGTCCATTGATCAGCCATTTCATTCTCTTATTCTCATGTTTCTTCCTAAATCCAACCATGTTTCCACAAAACCCACACTATAAAATGGTTTTTTCCATTCCATATATTCTCTTGGATATCCACAATTTGTACTAGAATAAGAACCAATGAAGCATCTAGCTCTAGGTCAATGTGGTCCCATAAAATCACATGGTTAGGATCAGACTGATACTATTTACACTAAGACACGCGAAGTAAATTATACAATGAACTAAAACATGTTGGAAAATACAATTGATATACCACCTCACCAACTCATTCAAGTATCTAAAAAGGTCTTATGTATTGAGGAGATAACTTACCCTTCTTCTTAAAAAAACGATGCCCAAGCCTTGGATAGATTCTCAAGAACACATGATAACTCACTTCGAATAACAGTGGTCATCAATGATGATCAGCATATGATTTCTGATGACTATGATCCATCTTCATCCTTTTCCTGATTAATTGAATCATCTCCAATGTCTCTTGGATAAGTTTTGGCCCTACTAGTGAAGTCTCACCTATTTTTATCCAACAAGGTATAGAATGACAAGGATGCCCATATAATGCTTCAAAAGGACCCATATGTATCGATTCTTGATAAATTTTGTTGTGAAAGAACTACACTAATGGTATGTGATCCTTCCATGAGCCACCAAAATCCATTACACAAGACTGAATCATGTCTTACAATGTATATATCATCCTTTCATATTGTCCATCCGTATGAGGATGATACATCGTACTCATAGTCAACTGAGTCCTAGTGTATTTCTGTAAGGATTTTAAAAAATGAGACATAAACCTGAGGTCTCTATCTGATACTATCAAAAACAATAAGCCATGCCTCTTTACCAATTATTGAATATAGATTTTAGACAATTCCTCAACTGTATGAGATTCATGAATAGGGATGAAATTGTCCAACTTTCTAAGTTATTTCTCTATCACCCATATGAAATAATGTTTTTAACTGTCCTTCAAAGTCCTATCACAAAATCTATGACTATATACTCCCATTTCCAAACAGGAATAGGTAAAGACTGCAACATACCCATTGGACATTGGTGCTTTTCCCTAACTTTTTAACAAGTGGGGCATCTCATCAAAAACTCAGCCTATTTTTTTCATTCCAACCAACCAAAAATTTGATTTTAGTCCCTTATAAATCTTCTATATCCTAGGATTAATAACCCATCTCTAATGGTGGTATGCATGAAGAAGTTATTTCTGACCAGATAAAGGTACGACCATCCAATCTCAAAATTGAAAAACTGAACTCTCATCCAGTTTCCATCCCTCAATGGTCTCCCCACCATTTATTTTTAACATAATCTTAACACATTTGAAATCAGATGTATGTGCCTCTTTAACAATATTCAAAAAATCAAGAACCAAAGAAAATGAAAATAAACCCACTTCATTATCTCGGTCTTCACAATCCAAGTGCATGTCATTTAATCACCGACATCAACTTCCACTTATATGAAGCTTATTTTTCCAACTAACCATATGAATTTATGCTTTATGCATCTTCCACTGAATTTCCCTTACCCAGTGTTTACATCAAGTCAAAGTTGAACATTTGGATATACCCCATCCATCTTATTTGTCTCATTTTTAAATACCTTTGTGAGAAAATATGTTTCAATCTCTTATGATCTATAAACACCATAAATTTCTCACACAATAGGTAATGATTGCAAGTCTTAAAATAATGGACAATAGTAGATAACTCTAAATCATGTGTTGGGTAGTTCTTCTCATATAACCATAACTTTCGTGAGCCATAAGCAACAACATGAGCTATCTACATGATAACACATCCCAACACATATCCTAAATAATCACAATACACCAAATACCCTTGTCTTGATTCCGTAAAAATAAATATCTTTGCTAATGCAAGGTGAAATTTAAGCTCTTCAAAAGACTTCTAACATTCCTTATTCCATTATAATGGAACACATTTCCTTTTCAAAGATTTCATAGGTGAATCCAATCATGAAAATTCACAAATAAAGAATTGATAATGATCATTCAATCAAAGGAAACTATGTATCTACAATATATTCTTTGGTGGTTTCCAATATATCATAGTTTCTATCTTTTTTGAATCCATAAAAACACCTATTTTAGTGATTACATGGCCAACGAATTGTACCTCTTTTATCCAAAAAATAACACTTTGATAATTTGGCATACAGATGATGATCCCTAAATATTCCCAACATTGTCACCAAGTGTTGCTCATGCTCAACCCTTGTCCTTGAATACACTAATATTTCATACACAAAAACTACCAAAAAAGAATATAGATACCTTTGAAATATCTGATTCATCAATTCCATAATGACTGATACTGCATTATTTAGATCAAAAGTCATTACCACGTACATATGATTTCTATATCTACTTTTGAAGGATTTATTCATAATATCCTCCTTCTAAACCCACAATTGGTGACATCCAAATCAAAAGTAAATTTTATAGAACCACTGGGCTCCTCTCAATTGATAAAAAAATATCATTAATTAATTTAAGTGGATGAAAATTCTTTATCGTAAATTGTTTAAGCTTACAATTATCCACACATAACCAAAGTGTTCCATCCACTGTTTTCACAAACAAGACCGGTGCTATACATAGAGACTTACTAGGTCAAATGAACTCTTTTATTTCCAAATATTCTAAATAGAATTTCAATTCCCTAAATTCAGTTGGTTCTATCTAATAAGATGGAAGTAAGATAGGGCTGGTCCCCGGTAAGAGATTAATCATAAACTCCACTTCTCTTATGATTGGAAACACTGAGAAATTTTTAGAAAACACATCCAAAAAGTGATCAACTACTACTATAAAACTGTTAATCTTGATATCATCCAACAATACCCAAATTCAATGTTGGAAACTAGTATAAGATCATTCCAAATGTTGTTTCCAACAATCCTATTACACCTGCATTTACATTTTGGACTCCTCTAAAGATATTTTGTATTTCTTCCTTGGTTTTTAAAATTAACCCTTCAGGTATAATAATAGATGTGATCTTTGAACATTATCAACCAATCCATACCTAGTATTATGTTATAGACATCCATCCTAAGAAAAAATAAATCCCATATTAATTTAACTCCATCAATTTTTATATAACATATGTTTCACATAAAGGATCTACATTCTTTTTGACCAAGAGGAGTTGGAAATTTCAAAATATAAGGCCTAATATCAATATGAGAACATAGAAAACCAATATCCTGAAAAGTAATAAATGAATGTGATGTAACCATATCAAAAAAAATATTTCATAAGTTAGGAATTCAAAATAATATTATCTATCATCATTGATGGTCTATATTGATCATCCACAATCACTTTCTCAGCTCCATATAACTGCTTACTCATTACACATTGTTCTTTATTTCCCTATTGATATTTTACTACCTGAGGGATCATGGTATTCCTAGAATCACCATGGATAGATCAATTTTGATGATGATAGGTATTCTAAAACCGTTGTCCCATCGAAGCATACAATGTCTGAAAAACATGATATGTGTCCCGAACACCCAACCTTGGAGAAAAAGGACAATAATAATGAAGATTACCCTTATGGTTGTAATTGTGTCATGCTCTAGGTGTTGTTGTACAATCTTTATTCATGTGATCAAAAGATTCAAATTGAAAACATCAATGCTTGATCTTGGGATTAGGAGGAAGATTCACCGATTTATCTGTCTAATTCTAAGTCATTCCACTACCTTAAAAATAGGTGTCCCTCTTCTTCTTATTCCTAGCATTAGAGTTCCCACCATTTCCCACATTTATCAACATACTTCCTCCACCCATATTTATTGATATATCCTTTTCTTCCACTATTTATCTATTAACCATATCTATATAATTCATTATACAAAGTATGGAAATCTTTGAACAAATCTCTTTCCATAGCCCTGATTCAAAAATGTGTGTATTTAAGGATGAACTAGGAGAAAATTCAGGCAAAAAGTAGAGTAAATTTATAAATTTATCTACATACTCTGTCACTGATAGATTATCCATCTTAAAGCTAAAAAATTCTGTCATTCTCGAAATTTTTAACATGTGAGGATATAATTTTTTATTGAACAATTATTCAAAATCCCCTCATGCAGTTCATTGGACTAATTTAGCCTGAACTAATAAATCTCGCCACTAGAATGCAAGATTTTCCATCATATACACCTCCAACTTGAATTTCAACTCGACTGGTGTGCCTAGGAAATCAAATATTTGATTCATCCTTTTTAGACACACCTCTTATTTTTCTGGTTCTAAATCACCTTGAAAGATGGGTGGATTCTTCTTTTTGAACTGAATTGAATGTTCAACTTGCCTTGGTTAATCCCTTCTATTCCCTCTATCCATAACATAAAAAGACTAAAAAATACTTTGAACCATTTATTGGTTCAGATGTGTCTCAGGTGAAATCACATTCTCAACAGCCTCTTCTGATTGGTTTCTACAATGCCTATCGGGTAACATTTTCTATAAATAGAAAAATCCATAAGTCTCACTCTCTAGAAGCTGTAGGCTTAGAAATTAAAATTTAATATATCACAACTATCATATCAAGTCTTTCCATAATTCAAAATATTTCCACTTCAAATCATTTTTAAAAATTCCACTATGCTTTTAAAAATCAAACCATTTCCAAAATACCACTATCAAGCCTTTTCAAAATCTCACATTTGAAAACAATTTCAATATTTTTCAAAAAATAACAAATTTTAAACAAATCATAAATCATTACTCAAAATAAAATATGAACTCATATTGGGAATCCATTTCTAACAATTCATGTCATGCTCTTCTCATTGGCTAAACCCATGATAATGAAATTACAACTCCTATAAGTGTCTCAAATCACTCATGTACCCAAATCCCTAGTAACTTGAATTTCATCATAAATAGGTTACTTACACCTATTTATGCTCAATATTTTATGTTCTGAAAATCTTATCTCCATTCTATCATCCCAACTCAAGGGCCAAACCAGAATGATTTTCCAACTCCAAGGTCGAAAAACCAATTCCATTTGTCCCAAAATGATAGATAGAATGACCAATAATGATACCATTTGTAACATCCATCCTCTCCCCATTGTCTTGAGATAAGGAAGAATTTATAATTTTCCTGAGGTGACATCCCCAAGACACCAAAGGCTGAAAATAAATTCCAATGGATTAAATAACAATTGAGGGATGATCTTCTATTTGAAAATAGGAAGAACCAAACCAATTATACAATAACCAAAAAACCACTACATAATACATGAAAACTAGGTATAAAACTAAAAATTTACCAAACCAATAACAAAACATACAAGAGTATAATAAGGAAACCAAAACCAACATTATAGTATAAAGTGGAAGACAAAACCAACAAAACTCAAAGACTCCAAAGACACCAACTACATATCTCCCAACCTACTCCAAACTCTAACTCCTTATCATGAATCATCACTAAATAAATAATATACTTTTTATTTACTTGTGTATCAATAAATAATATCTTTAAATGAACTGAAGTACCCAACCAGCAGGTGGGTAATGAAACTTTGTAGGTTTCCCAAATGACTTCCCTACTCATTCCACTAGGATAGAAAAAGTGAGCACATTAATATAAAACAATTTACATGAAACAATTTAAAATAGTTTATATCAAATAAAAACAATTTATAAGAAAATATTTTTTCATAAAAAAATAGTTTTTAAAAACAAAACCATTTCCAAAAAAACAAAACAAATAATTATTTAAAAACACTTCTCAATTTTCCATTTTGTCATAACCCATTCCATTCCACATATCCACATGTATAACCATACATGAAACCATGGAACTCCTTATAATCACAAGTTTTGATTCATCATTTCACCAAGCCTTCACTTGGTGAACCATTTTTATGGGGGGAACTTCATGCCCTTATTCATCCCATTCTTTTCATGGGGGTAACTTCATGCCTTTATCCATACCAAATGCATATGAACACACAATAACTATTTATTCAAAAACTCGTGCCAACCCAATTGTGTCAAACCATTTCAATAAAACAATGTTTTTACTGAAAACCTTTCCAAAAAACCTTTTCTAGGAATTAAACCAAACAACCATTTTAAAATCATTCAATAAATCACTTTGAACAACAATTCCACAATTTCACAAACCATCACTAAATAAGGTTTATACCAAGATTTTCACAATAATTTCACAATAAATTTCAAGAAATTAAAAAAAATTGAAACTGGTATTTAATTTTATAATAAGAGGAGTTGATATTGAACCCACCTACCTCAGAAACAGTGGAAAAAATGAAGAACGATGCAAAATATTCAATAAAACCATGTTAAAACTCCACAAAACCACCTTATATATTGTTCCCTAACATCAAAATAGCCATATATCATCAATATTGGCATCAGAAAACCTATATCTATCCCCCAACAGATTGGATCTATCATTCCAAGAGAGAGAAGAAGAAGAATCGGAGTAAAAACAATGAATAACGGAGACTTACAAAGGAATATAAGATTTAACACACCAATATTTTCCAATGGATCACTCTTTTATTAAGAGGAATAGTCTTCAAAGCCTTTGGGAATAAATTAATTTGAGATTGAGTCATATTAAAGAAACAAAAATCCATTAAGGAGAAAAATTGTGTAAGATCCACAATTTTCAGATCTGAATTTTTTCCATACATAGTTAGGGCATACAACTAACAAAATCATGCGCTAAATGTGCACAAGACTCTATCCATAAATGAATGGTTAATATTGGGTGGTTTCATGGTTTTTCTAAATTATGCGCCTAACTATGAGCCTACCCAGAGCCCATTTCCTCACTTTTCATAGTTTTCTGTAGAAGTTTCATGGTTTTCACTAATTGTACTCAAACCATGAACCTCTATAAAATCCACAAAAACATTCCAAAATCCCTCCAAAATATCCAAAACTTTACCCAAAAACTTTAAATACTTAAAGTAAATCAATAAATGGCTACTTAATTGAAACTAGTGGTGTTATACCCACCATATCCTGATAGACCCTTCTAGCCTAAAGGTATCAATTTTTACCTTAATAGCTTTGATCATTTTTTGGAACTTAAAAATAAGCTCTATCATTATCAACTAGTCCCCATCCTCATTATGATCATTAGAGACATAGAAAATCAGGTAAATTATGGAGAAAAAACTCTTGAAAATGGTCAATAGATCCATCCCTTTGAGGTTTCACAACTAAAGCCTGAATGGGAATGAGTGTAGGTAATTGTCCTAGAGCTTGGACAACATGCACTACTACCTTGACAAGGTTTTGGACCACTGGAGTATTTTCTCACTATGGTTCAATAGCATATTTTTTATGGGAACTATTCACACATATTCTCATATTCATGATGCTACACAACATCAAATGAAAAAAGTGAAGACATTATAAAGGATTCATCAAACAAAGATATAGGAATATCAATTCCACCAAGTAGAAATTTAAGATTGGGTTTTCAAAAAACTCATATCAAAGGTAGGGAATATACTAGAATCAGATCAAAAAAATCCTCAAATACACTTCTTAAAACAACCAAGGTGACTTAAGGCTTGTTGCAATGAGATCTAGCCAGGAACTCTCTTGAAACTACCTTCTAAGTCCCATCAAGACATCTTAAAACACATACTAACATCAAGTAAATATACTTAACCTGCACTTCTAATACCACTTTTTCATGATCTGTCCAAGATACCCTAGTACCCTAATAGCCAATCTAGCTATGACATGGTCTGAGTGGCATTCTTGATCCCCACAAGTTGGAGACTAGAATATTGAAACATAAAATATCAAATTGGAAATTAATATTATATAAAAACAATAGAATATAAAATATACATGTTATAATTCTCAACACTCCAAAATGAGAAGTACCAGAAACAAAAAGGTAAAACAATACCCAGATAGATAGATAAAAATCCCAAAGGAAAAAAAATATAAGCCAAGAAAAATTCTCAAAATCTCATGTGTAATAAGTGGATAGTAGATCCACTGATCACCATCATCACTCCATGGTCCCAGGGATTAAGAACATCCACCACCTCTAAGTGGTGGTTTCCCTTTACTCAAGCATGGAATAAGAAATTCTACAAATTCATAAAGGAAAAGGTAGGGTGTGAGCTATAAATCCTAGTAGGGTAGAACCACATGTTCCATAATCAATTCCATGATAATTAAACTAATCATGATTTATTTTAGTTAAATAAGGTATGGTATATAAATCACATATTATAAACCAAAACATGCTTTCATATCAATATATATGGAGGATATATCAAAAATGTATTAATTAAAAAATTTACATAAAACACTTATATAAAATATTTGGCAAGAAATAAATAGTTTAATAATCATTTTCATGTATAATCAAGTCAATAAATCATATAACCATGTAAAAAATACTTGTGGTATGTTAATTTAGGTAATAGGATCCTCAAACATCTTAATAATGATCTCAACTCAAGATAGGTGTAAACCCTCAAATCATTCTACACCCCAATCAGAGAACCCTCATGGGCTATCTACACTCCAAAAGGGGAACCCTCTTAGGTATTCATGCCATAAGTTTTTAAATATAGTTGTAATTATTAATCTATTTCTGGAGAGTTAAGGTCTTAGTGTGATTTTCCCAGTTTTCACTAACTACCCAATATAACATGTGCATCAAACAATCAATCAATCAAATATGGGAAAATAAAATATTTCAAATTAGTTCAAATTACATTTTCCTAATTTTCAATTTTCAACATGCCTTTCTCATTTCAAAACCATAATAGTGGTTTCTATAAATTCATTCCATTAAAAATCATTTTTCAATTTAAGCCATTATTTTCAAGGTTTAACATCAAATCAATTGAACTAATCAATTTCAAAATCAATCCATCATTTTTCAAAAATATTTCCCACATTTTAGGTCCATTAAAATTAGGGGGTTTTACAAATTCTATTCCATTTAAAATAACACATCAAATCCTTTCAAATCAAAATTTTTAAATCAATTAAAAACTCATTTCAATTAAAACAAGAAAATTTAGGTTTAAATCATAGGGAAAAGAAATATGGAATCACCTACATTTTATCACGTGGTCAAAGGCAACACCCTCAATGGGATTACTAATGAAGAATAAGGTGAAGGAGATCAGTAAACACAAACTAGAATCCGAATACAATAAAAAAAAGTTTAGATCCATAAATTGCATGATTATCCATCAATCTATAAGAAGGAGAGAAATTGATATCTTAAGAAACTACACAAGAGGAGATCCACTTACCCAGAGGAGATTGGATGACATCAATGATGCTTAAATACACTAAGAAAATGGGTTTGAGGAGCCAAAATCGCCTCTTGGGAGCCCTCACAACCAAGGAATTTATATTATGGTTGAATGGGGTTATAAGGAATATTAAACAGGGGATTTGGACTTTTTAATAAAATTTTCAAGGGAATTAAAACTCACATGAATAGTTTGCTGGGTAGGGCCACACAGTTAGACAAACCATGTTCCTTTGCTGGTAGGGTGAACAATTTATCCTAAGAGGGAAAATGGTTTATCAAATTTTATGAAAACTATGAAAATCCATATTGTATGATGTTTCATGGATTACATGGGCTATCTTCATGGTTTGTATAAATTTCATACCCCCTTCCAATGGCTCAAAACAGGCCGCATGGTTTTCTGGGCCAAAACACAATGCACCAACTGTGCACAACCCCCTGGGCTTCCAAAATTTTCAAAATTCTTTTAGAATGATCCTAAAAAAAGACCTGACTTAAAGGATATCAAAAAAAAGGGTTAATGAATACTTTAAAGAAGGTAATGGAGGTGTTACACTCAAATTTGTTCTTTGAGAGGTCAATTATCATTTCACTTCACAGTATATGTATATATACACACACATCCAATGTGAAAGAAGAAAAAAAAATTGATCTCCATCTATATAACATTATACATTTTATATTTTTAAAATAATTTAAGAATACTTAACAAAACCATAAAAAATAACTAATATAACATATGATAGACTGATAGATCAAACTTATGTTTTCATCACTTCTAGGGGTTTTTCTAAACTCGTTACATCAATATATAATTCCTACCACATCTATATGTGAACATCTAATAAAACCCTCCCACTAAACTCTTTAATGAGAAACATCTATAAAGAATGTAAGTACGAGTAATTGAGAGAATTAGGATTCAAATTATTAATGTTCAACTCTTTAAACATATTCAAACTCATTAAATCAACAAAATCCAATGTTATGATGTTAATAACTTTTATAGTATACTTAAACAATTTCTATGTATATAATCTTTATTCTTTGAACCCTTTACCTCAGATTTCCTTGAAATCTTTTGGTAACTCATCTAACTCTTGACATTAATTTTTACCAACATACCCAAAAAAATAGAATATTTAAGTAACATTCACTTTAACTAGAATAATATTTATTTATTAACTTCTAACTTCTATAAGTTCAAACATACCCCCACTAGTATCTTATAAATTATATTCACTTCTGAATATCATGTTAAGATACAAAAACTCCCATTTGTTTAGGAAATAAATCTTATTTTCATTAGTAGTAATATTTAACAAAAAAATATTATTTTCATATCATATATGGAATTTTATGTGTTTTGAAAATTTACTTTAAAATAATATTATTCTTTAAAATATTACACTAATAGTGATGGTATCAAATACCACATATTTTTATCAAACAACTATATAATCACATTTATCCTAGATAAAACATTTTATCATTATCTTCTTCTCATGAAATTTCATAGAATCAGATGAATCATAAACCATGTTTATTTAATTAATCATATCATATTATTCATTAAAACTCTTTGTTAATAAAAAAATTCTCTCATCATATAACAAAAATATGATGAAGATACACAGCCTTTACTTAGATCCATTTGATCTTGATATATTACTTTACATTAAAATATTTGATGTAGAAACTCTTTCCTTCATCAATTTATTTCAAAATATAATCTCTATAAATTATTACATTGATTTTTAACTCTTTTATACTCATAACATTTATAAACTATACATTTTGTATCACATACCCTTCAAAACTAAGAAATTAATTTCTACAACACTGATGCCTGACATAGACATTCCATGGACTTTCTTAAACCCCTTTAGGTATCTTAAATTATAAAATCATATGGAATAAATGTATTTCTTTCATGAAACCATGTTTATGTTTCAATTACCTTGGTTGGATACTTGAAGAAACTTTTTTGGAATTTATAAATAACTTTTCTTCTTCTATTTTGAATGTTTACCAACTTGTACTATCAATATAACACTTAAACATAGAAATATAATACCTAATTCATATATCCTCAATTGATAAAATAGAGTAAACATTTATTAAACTCATTCATCTTGTTAAAACATTTCCAACTGAATTAATTCCTTAGGTAGAATAAACTTTAATGGATATCTTCAATCTCACCTAGTCATTGGCATACTCAATCATATTGAATATATGAGTACTGACTATATTTACTTATGTCATTTTGCATCTAATTCCTTTAAAACCTTAAATGAATAATTATATACATCTCGTGAGCACCTAGATTCAAGTGTTAAACTACTTTAACAGTTGGTTACTCAGAAAGAGTTTACTCTAGCACGTAAAAATTGCCTTTTCTTAATAATGCTTCCTAAGTTTGTATACTAGTCTAAGGAGATTCTTGTATTAATATTTTCTTTTCTCTAGGTTTAATCTCAAAGTTAATTTTTATTATGATGAGAATTTATCTATAAAAAATTGTCATATAAGTGTATTATTATACATTTATTTAATAAGGACTTATATTAAATGTCCTCCCACTAAAATGATGAACCTTTTTAGATTATATCATGCCCATTAAGGGTCCAAGATCAATATTTCACTAATACAATTTCCCTTATTTTTTGTGAAACACACTGCTTAACTATTTAGTTAATTCATCATCCCAATCATATCATATATGACTCTATGATTTTTGAGTGAAAACCCTTTATCTAATCCATCATATGGATAAACTCAACATCATTCTTATGGTATCCTAAATCTTAAGGTTTAAAATTTATGTGTATCCCAAATAAAATTCCAAAAATGAGGCACCTGACTCTTTGTTTCACCTCATTATTTTATTTTCTTACACAAAATAATCTAGGTTCGCCCTAATTTAGCATAAAAAGATCGAGTATGATGATTGAGGTCATGATAAGTGCATGCTTTAGAAGGAATCTGATAATTAGTATTTTAAATGTGATTTAATCTCACCATATTATATCTTATTATTCACATTATGTTTTTACATTATTCTAGTTATTTATTTTGGAATAATATTCCTCCCACCATATCAATATTTTCAAACCATATTGATGTGTAACTCTTTACACAACTCATAGCTTGTGATACTAACCCAAATTAAAATATAATTATAGTCATACATGTCCAAATAAACCTAATTAATAAGGTATATGAAACCCTTTCATGTAAATTCTTAGAATTATATAAAATCAAAAATCCCCACAAGAGAAAGTTTGGAGTCATAGATATCCAACCCTCACTTTTTTAGACAAGGCATAAGCCTTAATACTAGTGAGAAATCCAACCCAAAGTCCCTCTACCTAGTGAATCTTTACTCAAGAGGGATTATAATGCCATGATAATTCTAAAACCTAATATTCATAAACTATATCAACTTATTAATTCAAGATCATAACCTAATAAAAACCAAAGTTAACATAGAATAAAAATAAATCATTTATTATATATATCAAGTAAGCCCTTATATTCATGTTTGATAACCTAGAAGTAGTTTAACCGCTTAAACTAAAGAATATAACCATTAATAACATAAAAAATTATATCTAATAATAAAATAAGGGAAAAATTAAATAAATAAACAATTCATGTATTTAAACATGAGATAAACAATTTATAAACAATTTATAAATTAAAACTAATTATAAACACTTTATAATTTATCAAGTCATTTTTGAAATTCCATAATTAAATAAAAATAAAATATTTAAATTTATTCTCAGTATAAAATCTTTCATATTATTCATTTTATAGTATTTAATTTAAAAATATTACATTATATGAAATATAAAGTTTTTATATTTACAACTATAAATTATCTTTTTTGGATTAAGAAACCATTTTATATTTCAATTATATTATGTAAACAGTTTACATAGTATAAATATCACATATTTATCATTATTTTAACCTTTATCATATCAATCATCAAAACTCCTTTTGATTTGGTTTGAATATTTAAATAAGAAATTTTTAATTTTAATACAACAATAAAAAATCCTTAAATTGAATTAAATGGGGTCAGCTACATGGATCAAACATCACCAATTAGCAATATTGAAGACTATTTTTTATTGAAACCATTTAGACAAATATCATCATGAATGATTTTTTTAATGTTTCTTTTAGGTCAACCTTTACTTATTTTAATAAGTGAATTTGAAATTAAGTTTACCTTAATAACATGCACATTCCTAGGTCTTCTTCTAACATGTCCAAAACACCTTAATCTAGTATCAATAATTTTCTCATCAATTGAAGCTAATAAAATTTTCTCTCAAACACATTCATTTATAATCTTATCCATCTTAGTAAGCCCACATGTTTATCTTAACATTTTCATTTATTTTACCCTTATTTTTTGTTCAATATGTCTCATTAAAGGAAAACATACACTACCATGTAGAATAGTTTGTCTAAAGATAGTCCTATAAAATTTCCCCTTCAATTTTAAAAGAATTTTATGTTCACAAAGTACCCCAGAATCATTTCTCCATTTAAACTATCTAGTTTAAATTCTATGAGATACATCTACATCAATGTCTCTATCACATTTTAGAATTGAGAAGAAATATTTAAAGTGATCAACTTTTTAAATAACATGGCCTCTCAATCTCACATCCATAACATTACCAGAAAATCCTTTTCTAAAACAAAACTCTATTCATTATAGATTTTACCTAGTAATATGAAAACCATTTGATTCTAAATTCTCTCTCTAAATATCTAAATTTAAATTTATAGTCTCTTAGAATTCTACATATAGAGATATATCATCTAAAAAACATGATATTGGGTATCCCATCAGGAATGTTCTTTATAAGTTTATTTAAGACCAAAGAAAAAAGGCATAGGATTAAAGTTAAACCTTGATGCAGTCATATCAAGACTGTTGTACCTCTCGTACCCCTCGTGGTTTAATTTTCATGATCACAATCACTCTCTTATTTATCTTATCTTGTTTTAAGTGTTTTTGGATGATAGGCATGATTTCAGGTTGCCAAGGAATTGGGCCAAGAAAGCCAGAAGGCAAAAGTGGACTGATTTCAGTCCACCGGCCAACCGGTGGATGACCACCGGCCAGCCGGTGGACTCTTGATAGAAGGCATCTCCTCTGTCCAGACCACCGGCCAACCGGTGTCCCATCACCGGCCAGCCGGTGGAACCCAGACAGAAGGGACACCTACTGTCTCACCACCGGCCAACCGGTGGCCTCCTCACCGGCCAGCCGGTGGCGCCTAGGCAGAAGGTCTCTCTATTTTCCAAAGCACCGGCCAACCGGTGGCCAAGCACCGGTCAGCCGGTGGAGCCAGTCAAACTAGTCGTTGGGCTTTTACCAGACTTGTCCACTTGACTCCCAACGGCTCCGAAGGCCTCTCCAACGGCTCCGAAGACCCCTAAAGGCCATTTGAGGGTTCCCCCTCTATAAATAAAGGACTAGGAAGCCCCGGAAACGTACGGTAGCCCACGGGAACATTTTTCAATCATTTGGCGAACCTCCGGCGCATTCCTTCAAGGATCCTCATTTGCTCCAACTCATTTCCACAACCAAGGAGCACCACCATAGAAGCTTGGGAGCGCTCTTCATCAACTCCAATCAATCCTTTGGCGCCCAAGACTTCTCCACATTACGGTTTTTCTTGTTTTATTCTTTTTGAGCATCAATTTGGGTTTGTGCATACAAACCCCTCTTTCTCTCATCCTCTCTTTGTTTGGGTTTTCACACCACCTTCAAGGTGTGAAGAGGTTAGTCAAGCCTTCCCTTTAAAAGGCTTGAGTCATAGGTGAGATAGCCTTCACCTGTAAGAAGGCTAGTGGGTTCTTGCTCAACCATTAAAAGCAAGTGGGTTCTTGCACAACCATTAAAAGCAAGCTGTAATAGGTTCTAGACTACCTTAAAGTCTAGTGGGTTTCTTTCTAAAACCATTAAAAATCAAGCGGTAGTAAATCTATCAACGATTGAGTTGGGAGCGGAGACGTAGGCTTTGGTTTAAGCTGAACTCCGTTATCAAGTTTTGTGTCTTGCCTCTTTTATTTCCGCTGCACCTTTAACTTTGTTTCAAATTCTTAATTATTTTTTAAAAGGCAATTCACCCCCCCCCCTCTTGCCATCACTCTCCGCCCAACAATTGGTATCAGAGGCAAAATTTGAGTAATACCCTAACTGGTTTCAAATTCAAGATCCTTTGTGATGGCTTCAACTTCTTTCGCCCCCGAAGGTTATTCATTGGGCCGTGCTCCATTCTTTGATGGAACCGACTATACCTACTGGAAAACCCGCATGACTACTTTTCTTAGAAGTATAGGTTATCCTATTTATAAAATTGTCATGCATGGTTATTCTCTTTCTTCTCCCGATGAATCCAAATGGACTCAAGCAGATGTTAAAAATTTCGAGCTTGATGGCAAAGCCATGAACGCTCTTCATTGCGGCCTTGATCGTAATGAATTCAATCGAGTTTCCACATGCACTTCATCTCATGAAATCTGGAAACTTTTGGAGGTTACCCATGAGGGGACCAACAAAGTCAAGGATACTCGATTAGATATGTACCGTCGAGATTCTGAGTCTTTTACCATGCATCCATCTGAAAATATTACTGAAATGTTTACTCGTTTTACTGACGTTTGCAATGGAAGAAAATCTCTTGGAGATGATGTTTCTGCAGAAACGATGGTCAAGAAGATCCTTTGGATCCTACCAAGCTCATGGGCACCAAAGGTGACCGCAATCCAAGAAGCAAAAGACATCAAGAACATGTCGGTTGAAGAGCTCATCGGATCCCTCATGACCTACGAGATCACCATGAGGAGGCAAGCTGAAAAGGAAGGCAAACCGATCAAAGTTCCAAAGAACATCGCCTTCAAAGTTCAAAAAGAAGAAATCTCCTCCTCCTCATCATCTTCCTCTTCAAGCGGCGATTCAGAAATGGAGAATCTTGCCTGCAAAAGGCACAAATTCATGAAGAAGCACAAGAAGAAGAAATCCCGCAAGGCTCAACCCAACGAAAAATCCGAGCTCGAGGTAACATGTTACGGGTGTGGCAAGAAAGGCCATTACAAGCCCGATTGTCCACTCAACAAGAAAAATGCCAAGCAAAAGGAAAAGAAGAAGGCATTCAAGGCCACATGGAGTGATAGCTCCACATCCTCCTCCTCCTCCTCCTCAAGTGACAACGGTAAAAAATGTCTAATGGCATTTCATGAGGTAACCTCTTCCGACTCCTCTTCCTCTTGTTCTTCTAATTCATTCAATCATTTATCTTATGAGGATCTACAACATGCTAGAGATCAATTGGAGGAAGGTTTTCACGAACTTTCTTCCAAATTTATTGCTTTAAAAAATAATTTCAAAAAACTTTCTTCCGAAAAGGAACAACTTCTCAAAGAAAAGGAGGAGTTGTCCCTCAAGGTCCAAAACCTTCCTGATATTGATTCTATGGAATCAACAATCAAGGATTTAAGGGAATCCCTAGCTAAGTTCACCGAAGGTGAACATAACCTCTCGAAGCTCCTTGGTTCCCAATGCGTATCTAGAACCACCCAAGGGCTTGGCTATTCCAAGCAAGCTTCCTCTTCCCATGCTCCAACTATTTTTGTAAGGGGGAGCTGCCAATATAAATTTTGCAACTATTGTAAAAAACCCAGGAACTTAATTTATGAGTGCGATTGCAAAAATGCCCGGTATGGAAGGCCCAAAACCATTTCCTTTAATGATGAATTTCATAGGAGAAGACCCGCCACTAGACAAGTTTGGATTGAAAAATCCCTTTTAGCGAGTCTCACCGGACCAAAATTTGTCTTGGTTATAAAATCCTCTCCCCGGTGATTTGTTGTTTTTATTTAGGGGGAGTTAGGATCGTTTAAGCCTTTTTGCTTTATATTCAAAACTTTCAATTCAAAACTTTCAATTCAAAACTTTCAATTTCAAAACTTTCAATTCAAAACTTTCAATTCAAAACTTTCAATTTCAAAACTTTCAATTCAAAACTTTCAATTCAAAACTTTCAATTTCAAAAATTTCAATTCAAAACTTTCAATTCAAAACTTTCAATTCAAAACTTTCAATTCAAATATCAAAAATTTCAATTGGTTTAAAAACTCTATCTTGTTTTTCAACCTTTCCCTCAATCAAGTTTTATGCCCCGTGCTATTTTGATAATCACAAAGGGGGAGAAATTCTTGGTTGATTGGGGGAGAAATCTTTCTCTCATGCTTTGCTTTACTTTTCAAATTATCCTTTAAAGCATGCCTTTCATTTCAGTCTTTTACATTGCATGTTTTGGTGATTGTGATCATCAAAATAGGGGGAGATTGTTGTACCTCTCGTACCCCTCGTGGTTTAATTTTCATGATCACAATCACTCTCTTATTTATCTAATCTTGTTTTAAGTGTTTTTGGATGATAGGCATGATTTCAGGTTGCCAAGGAATTGGGCCAAGAAAGCCAGAAGGCAAAAGTGGACTGATTTCAGTCCACCGGCCAACCGGTGGATGACCACCGGCCAGCCGGTGGACTCTTGACAGAAGGCATCTCCTCTGTCCAGACCACCGGCCAACCGGTGTCCCATCACCGGCCAGCCGGTGGAACCCAGACAGAAGGGACACCTACTGTCTCACCACCGGCCAACCGATGGCCTCCTCACCGGCCAGCCGGTGGCACCTGGGCAGAAGGCCTCTCCATTTTCCAAAGCACCGGCCAACCGGTGGCCAAGCACCGGTCAGCCGGTGGAGCCAGTCAAACTAGCCGTTGGGCTTTGACCAGACTTGTCCACTTGACTCCCAACGGCTCCGAAGGCCTCTCCAACGGCTCTGAAGACCCCCAAAGGCCATTTGAGGGTTCCCCCTCTATAAATAAAGGAATAGGAAGCCCCGGAAACGTACGGTATCCCACGGGAACATTTTTCGATCATTTGGCGAACCTCCGGCGCATTCCTTCAAGGATCCCCATTTGCTCCAACTCATTTCCACAACCAAGGAGCACCACCATAGAAGCTTGGGAGTTCTCTTCATCAACTCCAATCAATCCTTTGGCGCCCAAGACTTCTCCACATTACGGTTTTTCTTGTTTTATTCTTTTTGAGCATCAATTTGGGTTTGTGCCTACAAACCCCTCTTTCTCTCATCCTCTCGTTGTTTGGGTTTTCACACCACCTTCAAGGTGTGAAGAGGTTAGTCAAGCCTTCCCTTTAAAAGGCTTGAGTCATAGGTGAGCTAGCCTTCACCTGTAAGAAGGCTAGTGGGTTCTTGCTCAACCATTAAAAGCAAGTGGGTTCTTGCACAACCATTAAAAGCAAGCTGTAATAGGTTCTAGACTACCTTAAAGTCTAGTGGGTTTCTTTCTAAAACCATTAAAAAGCAAGCGGTAGTAAATCTCTCAACGGTTGAGTTGGGAGAGGAGACGTAGGCTTTGGTTTAAGCCGAACTCCGTTATCAAGTTTTGTGTCTTGCCTCTTTTATTTCCGCTGCACCTTTAACTTTGTTTTAAATTCTTAATTATTTTTTAAAAGGCAATTCACCCCCCCCCCCCCTCTTGCCATCACTCTCCGCCCAACAAAGACCAGTGATAAGGATTCAAAAAACCTTGATCCTCTGGCTAAACACTTTATTGCACTGAAGAATAGGTTTGAAGGGCTGTCTGAGGACATGTTGGTTGTGGAACATGAGGAGTTTGTCTCTGTAGGATGTGCTGGTGATGTAGAGCCCTTGATTGGTCAGCAGGCTATTGGTTTGGGGGCATGCATTGTCTTCTGCTGGTGAGGAGGCTCTGCCTATCTCTAAAGGTTTTGGGAGATCTAAGGGCGATGGTGCTGGGTCGGTTGGTGGTGAGAATTTACTGGAGAGTGTTTAGGTTGTTGGCATGGGGATGGAACCGCATTCCATGGTAGTGGATAACACTGCTTCTGGGGATAGGATTTCCCCTTTGGTGGAGGGAAACTTTCCTGTCTAGAGGCTGGTTTTAAACTTTGGGTGTTCTGAAACTGTTTTGAGGGAGCAAACTGGTTTAGGAATGGAGAGTCCTAGGGGAGGGAAGGAAAATGTGAGCGGCCCAGCTAGCCTTTCATTCAGTGATGTAGTTCAAAGTGGGAAGTAGATGATGGATATATCTAAACGTCCATTATCTCCCCCCCCCCCAAGAAGAAGATCAAGGAAGGACTACTCATATCTTCCACAGCTGATGCGGACTAGATCAGCCTCAAAGCGGAATAACGAGGTGAATTTGGCTTTTAAGAAGGGAAGCATGGCCAAGGAGGCATCCCCAGACCATTTTGTCTGTGATCATCTTAGGAGTCTGGTTCAGAGTGGAGGCCTTTGGAGACATCCAGATTGGGAATCGTCTATTGGAGAAAATGACTCCTGCATGGGGTGTGAAGATGAGTCTGGTTATTATGATGTGTAAAGCTGTGTTGGTTTGTGTTGTTTGATGTTTGTAATTCTCTTGTTTGTGTTTGTGGTTGTAATATGGGGTACCGAAACCCTTAAACCAGCTTTTAAAATGGAAAAAATGATTGGCATGTCTTGGATGAGTTTAATATATTCCACCTATACCCCTTTTCTTTCAAGATCATTCCATAAAACCTCCCTAATGACTTTATCATATGCCTTTTCCCAAATCAGTGAATACCATATAAAAATATTGGTATTTATAATCTTCATTATAAATTAAATAAATATCCAAAAATACAATTTTCTATGATTTATAAACTATTTAAATCAAATCATAATTAAAATATTGAAAAATAAAAAGTTTCTAGGTATATTGTATTTATTAATACCTGTTATACCATATGAAATGGCTCTTCATGTGTAGAATATATCTATTATATGATGTTATATACAAAGAAGATTACATGAGATTAAATATCCTCATATAATATTAACTTTCTTCTTAGTGACTCGAATGATATTAATTAACTGATTGTCTATCATAGCTTATGATAAGATTATACATAAAATTAAAGTACCTAGAAATCATATTTAATTATTATAATCGATATCCTTTTAATTAATATGATGCTCTATTTTGCAGTATGTCATCGGCTTCATCATACAAGATGACTACGATATATTGTATGCTATTGATACATTAAAAACTAAATGTTTGAACTATGTTGTATTTTGGGATATCCTATATCATATAACATGATTGAATTAATGGTTTTTTGTATCGCTTTAAAAACCCAACTCAAATTTAAAAAACCTAATGACTGTAATATAGAAGTAACTAAGGTTATGTCTTAATGAGACTGCCCATTAAGAGTTTTCTTTCACATTTTTTTATATTTTCTACTTTTAAAAAATGCTTTAGGAATAGATTATCTAAAGCTGTAAAAGATAGTATTCTATAATTCAAAACACTAAGAAATTGTAATGTAGGAATGAATTCGGGATGGATAACAAGAAAACAAGAAACATGGAGTGAAAACAGTAGAAACCACAAAATAATAGTAGTATCCTAGTATAGTAATATGACAACCCTGCTTTTATTACAAACTTAAACATGATTTATTACATAAAACTTCACTTGATACAGCAAAGAAGATCGAGAGTTTTAGAGTCTTTGGGGATTAGGATCATTACATAAAAACTTAAAACATGAAATACAGCATCTTTATTGAAAACTTCCTTTACATGACCACTACAATCCCTCGTACTTAGCATTTCATGGGATAACCTGAGGACATGCATAAGAAAAGGGTGAGCTATAAAGCCCAGTAAGGGAATACACATAGAATAACATGAGGAGTACAATACATGTTAGACATTAGGAATATCAATAGATCACAATAGAAACATGAACATAAAGTCATGATAAATCATGATAATCATAACATGGAAATGTGGCAACAACACTTAACATGGAATTAGCGTGATCCAAGGCCCATTGCACATGGAGCATGAGTAAATCCTCATTTCACATAAAGCACAAGTAAACCCTCATTTCACTTGAATTAGCATGATTCAACACTCATTTCACATGACGTATCATGATACTATACTTTACCCAATGCATTGGTATAAGGCCCCAGCCTTAAACCTTACTTAATATTTAATTAAATGAGTAATTCACATTGAGGATCTTTTCAGGTTTAGAGTTTTACAGAATTAGGACATAACTATTACATCTCAAAAGATTACAAAGTAGTCGCTTCTACTAAATTTCCATAAAATAAAAACTCTTAAAAAGAAACATGTATAGTTCCATGTTTTAGGTATAATGACTTTCCCTTGAACCCATCCTTGACCCTATTCCACGCTAAGTCCTGTGAAAAACATTTCAAAAACTTGGGATGAGCATAAGAAGCTCAGTAATGGATACACAAAGAATAAAAACTGTTAGTTTTTCAAAACAATAAGTAAACCATGGATACTTTATCAATGTAATACTTTTCACCTTCATGAAGTAGTAAAAACTCTTCACTGAAAAAAAATATCATTACTTACCTTTTTGTAACCAAAGGATTACCATAAAACCCATATAAAGAACATATAACATATATAAAGGTAACTTGGGACATAAACATACTTAAGTGGAATAACCATACGGTCGACTTCCACACTTATAACTTAATGGAATAGCCATACGGCCAATTTCCATACATACTTAATGGAATAGTCATATGGCCGACTTCCATACCCAATGAATTGGAGGTTATAACGTAACCACCCGTCCTGGTATTCACGGCACCACCTGTCATATGGTTTATAACGTAACCACCCGTTAAAATGTCCAAGTACAAATATAAAATCATAAAACATAAAACTAATATAAAGGAATGATAACATTTCCCCATCACAATATATCATAATAGAATCCTTTATCAAAACCATTTTCAAAACCATTTAAAACATTTAATAAAGAGATTTCTGAATCAAAGTGTCCCATACCACCTTGAAGCTTAAAATTTTAAACCATTATATCCATATAAATAAATCCATAAAACTATTTTCAAAACATGGATAAGAAAAAATAATTAAAACATTTAAAATGACATTTTGGTTAAAGGGGTTTTACCAAAATTAGAGACACTTGAATACAATAATTGAGGAATAAAATTTAGTCAGAACATTATAATATCATGAGAATAAATGGATTCATGATATAATATTCCAAAGGACAGCATATACACCATATAAGAGTGAATTGGTTCATAACAACAATGAACCCTCAATAGAAATGTCAAATGTGATGAAATCCCTTATAAAGAAGGTATCCTTAAATTAAGGACAAATCAATCTCAAAAATATGTGTGACAAATATAAATACACCCAATATAAGTGGATATTAAGTGTAAAAAAATAAAAGTCCATTCACACATATTCAATGGATGACATATTCAATGACTACAAGTTGAACCCATAGAAATCGAAATTGGGTTAAAAAGTTCCCGTGACAGCCTAACGACATCACATCAAAATGAGTTGATGAGAGATAAAAAGTGTATCTCATCACTTGGACATAAAATTTACATCAATAAGGATATATGAGAACATATCCCAACATAACAATATGTAAATTAAAAGACCCAATAAAAGAAGTCTTTTAAAAAAGAGGAGGGTGAAAGGTTCCCTTACCGACTTGGGTATCTTTCAAAACATACACCCCATGAAAGAAAGACAATAGATCATTGATGTAAATACTCATAAATGAAATTATATTACACAAAGAGTAGAATAATGGGCAGTACATACACCACTCAATGGAATTTGTGGCAAATGTAGCATAAATCTCACGGGAATAAATGTGAGATGAAAAATCCCTTACGAAAACTCGGCAGCCTAACGGCACCACATAAAACTTACGAATATGGATTGATGAGATAAAATAGGGTATCTCATCACATTACAATAAAATTTACAGTAAGATTAATATAAAAGAACATCCCCCAACTTTACAAGGAGGAGTTTAAAATAAGTGACATAAAGGAGAGTACTAAAAAAGAAAGAGAGAAGTTAGATCTCTTACGAAAGTTCGGCAGCATAACGGCGCCACTCAAAACTTCCAAAATGGATTGATGAGAGAGAATAGGGTCTCTCATCACATGAACATAAAAATTACAGTAATTGTAATATAAAAGATAATCCCAATAACAAGAAATATGAGCTTTAAAAGAAATGACATAAAAGTGTGTACTTAAAAAGAAAGAGAGGAGTAGGATCCCTTACCTCGGGTCCGACTTGACTCGATCGTTCTTTAACGTCCTGAATAATAAACTTGAGTTAATTTATATTTTCTTAAGAACCTTTTTTAAGTTCATTATTCCTTTTATATCACTTATTTCCATGTTATAAACATTATGTAATCACTTAAGTTAATAATATTTGTTTTGCCGATATTCGGTTCTTAATTCAAAAGTGGACTTCTTACAATTACATGTTGTTCGTGTGGCCAAATGTTTATTATATCCAGAATTGTATTCATGATGTATATATCATATATGTCATATATATTCAGTACATTCATGCATTTATAACATTACATAATCATTTATAGGTAAGAAATGAAATGCACCGTTCATGGAGACGGTAAGCCGTACGTACGCATGAACGCTACTTTCATTTATATTTCGTATTTTATAGAATGTAATAATAATGATATAAAGTTATATTATAATTCCAGTATAATATCATATATAATATCATAGTTCCATCCTTTATACATCCCACATATGGTATTTAACGAATCAAATCACTTTGAGGGGGCGGTAGTCCGCACTTCCTTAAATGAAGATATCGCGTTTACCCATAATGGAAACCATAAAGGTATGACCAAAATGAAAAAAACAGAAGCTTAAGGAAAACATAAACATATTATATATCATATATAAAAATAGTGACATCATAATGGCCACCTTTGAAGGTGTTAAATGAGTATTGAACAATCATCGTTTCGGGAGGCAGAATTTCGCCATCCACGGAAACCGTATGTTCTTTAACCATTTGATGTAGTTGTGTGAGAGTGTAGCTCGAATAAATCTTATAACAACATACTAGTATATTTACGATACTGGTTTTGTTACAAAATAAGTAAATAAAAAGAGTTTAGGGGGTTGGAGAAGCAAAATGAAACAAATGAACAAGAGAGAATGAATTACATTTAAAAGTGTAACTCCTTTTGATTTGAGCCTAAAGGATTCCTTTGAAAGGATTCTGCCCAAAGAGAATCCTCTAGGACGAGGAGAGGGATGTGGAGAGAGTAAATGGTCAGGGGTTGGCCGAGCCAAAGGCTTGAGGAGTGTGTGAAATGAGGTAGAGGTGGGGGCCTTTTATAAGAGGAGAGGAGGGGCACTTTTGGAAAGTAAGAAATATTACTTTATTTGAAAATGTTTTTCGGTTTTAAAAGGTCCCACATTGATATAATTCGTGGATATGGTGATAAGGGTTCGAAATCCACCCATCCAGTAAGTTTTGGACATGTGTAGTTCATAGATTTTACATTATCTTTCCATTTTATTTAAATCGTCAAATAATGATGTCATCGCTGCATCATTATTATGTCATAAATAATTTATTTTATTTAATGTCTAAAAATTATAAAAAAATTACTATGATGTAGGGAATCTTTTTATCTTTCCAATGATTATTTATAATCAAAATTTGGACTTGTGTAACCCTACTTAAAAACTGTTTTAGTAAAACAACTCATGTTTGTGTCAATTTAATTTTAACATTAAATAAAAATATATTATTGTCATTTTCCAACTAAAGTGGCTCCATGTGGTCCCCAAGTTGGCCCATGGCTTTTCTTGGTCGCTCATGACTCACCCAATAGGTGTAGGACAAGTGTCAGGGTGTTTTCACATTCTTATAATATCATTTTTACCTTAAATGACACTAATTACCTCTAATCGCGATTAATGAAAAAAAGTTACTATTCACCAAAAAATTATTTTCATCCCATTGAACCACATTTTACATACTAATGACAACCATGTATGTCGGATTTTCAAAATTCAATACACATTAGTGGTAAACTTTCATTTAACTGAAAAATCAGTTTGCTTGATTACCACTTAGTGGTTTCACTATTCATCAAAAATTGGAGTTTTTCAGAAAAATACCAAAACATCACCCTAAGCTATATTTGATATTCTGAATTTAAAAATGAAGTCCGTTTTACAAAATTAAAAAAATATTAGTCACATTAATTAATTTAATAATTAATTCCCACTGTCAGAGCAAATCGTGTGTTTTTATAAAACAATAAGTATCAAAAGATTGACACTAGTTTAAGTCTGATTTCAAAGTGAAATCAATTCCAATGACTACTATTGGATTTAATGGTAAAAATATTTTCTAATTTCAATTTAAAACCAATTAAAAATATAATCTAATAATATAAATAAATTAGATTAAAAAGAGGTTTTGAATTAAAATACAACATTTTACACTATTCATTAAAAAAATGAACATTATCGGAAAGATACCAAAAATTTACACAAAGTAAATTTTGATGTCCCGATTCTTAAGAAGAGTTTTATTTTGTCCAATAGAATTTATAAGAGTGAACAAAACTATATTTAATGACGGTTCGCCATCAAAAGGTGATAAGTGAACCTTTAGTGAAAACTAGGGCATATACGCCTAAAATTGAATTCTTTCCGTATTTTAAGCCATTATCTTTTATTGGATAAATGTAAAAACATTTAAAAACATATATAATCATATTTTAGTTATTTCTATCCATTCCCGCCAATACAACGGCTACATGTTAACTACCATTTAAAATAATATTATTTTATTATTAGAGTCCAACGTAAGATTCCCAAGAAACTCGTTGTTGCGTGTTGGGTACGCCATCGAGCATAGCGTCCTCTTTAAAGTCATTTCAATATTTTATTCACAAATATGGATAAATATGAAATGTCATATTCTTTATTTACTTGGGGTGTTACATCCTTCCCCCCTTTTGGGAATTGCATCCTCGTAATTTTAAAATTGCGCTTGGAAACATCCTTGAAAGTCCCACATCGGAACAAGAGTCGGTAAAACAATCACTTTAAAATAAAGAAAGATAAGTACAGAGGTCACCCGAGTTAACCCATACTAGGACTCCATGTAGGAAAACATGGACATGGAGGAGAAAACATAGGGCCATGTTCTGATAGAGAGTGATAGAAGACATGTTTAGGAGAAAGTTAACAATAAGAAAATCACAAACTTGGGATGGGTTAAACGGTGTTGGGTTCCCCAGTAGGAAAAGTTAATAGACAACATTTTTGTTTTAAGTTACTTTTTATTGAGGAATTTATTCATAAGGAAACATAATCACTTATCATGTTGACTTTTAACTTTTACTAGATTCCTTAATCAAACTCACATTTTTTTCAAAAGATGAGTATTTAGGGAGACTTGTTCGCATTAAGAGTACTATAATCAACTTCTTGAGAATCACCTAATCCACAAAAGATAACTATATACATCCCATGTTTTTAGGCTTTAACCAAAACCAAAACCAAAAAGGTTAGTACAAGGTTAGATAATCTAGAAAAGGATAACCCATTAAAAAGAAAATCTATTTTTAATCTCCAAAATTTGTCCAACAAAACCCAAAGTTCAATGAGGACCATTCTATAATCAATTTGTCCATAAAATTCTTCAAAGTAAACCAATATAAGATTGAAACCCAAATATTTGAAGGATTTAGTCACATAGTCTTCCAAGATAAATCTTAACATTTATCTCCAAACAATATCAGTTGCTCCTAAAGTCTCGTTTTGAAAAGTAATTAACCTAATCACATATCCTCAATGATAGGTTAATCATTTTCATAAATAACCCAAAATCAACTTACTCTTAATTCATAAAATCATATAACTAAAAAGAATCGGTCAAACTAACCAGGGACTTCACGTAGTCCAGTGGTATGCGATAAATACCAGTCGCACTTTAGTTGTGGGTTCGATTCCTGCTGCTTTGTCCGACGCGACGGGTTGTCACACGATCTGCGTGTTGTCCTTTTTCCAAAACTATATAATTCTTAAATCATTCCCCAAAAAGAGATAAAATCATCAAAAATGATCATAAAATATTTTAACCTCAAGTATATCTCATGCCTTTCATTTTCCATCATAACATATAATTACCCATAATTACCTCAAAAGTAAGGATCATATAAACTCTAATGGTTACCTTTATAATTATTACCTGAACTTCCACATGGATTAGTCATCTCGTACATGATGCATTACAGAACATACCAAGGTTCAAGTGGTTGATCATGACTCCTTGATATTTGGTTTAGAACAACCATGAGTTTCCTCATTGAATCCTCCATTTTATCTAGTATCTTAATCAGAGAACCACTACAGTTTCCTTCAAACCTGTTGTCTCTTTGGTGCCTGCTAGATCCATCCATTCACTAAAAATAGAAATGTCAGTGTGAGTATATCAACAAAACCATCATGTACTAATGAGGAAGGTAAACACTAAGATACACTTACTCATTCACTTTATCTAAAACTGGGACTCTTTCTGAAATCCTAACCATTATGGTAATGTCACTTATACTTAAAGAATACCCTAACCTCTAAAGTTATCTAAACCGACCTCTGATACCAACTATAAGGCCCCAGCCTTAAACCTTACTAAATATTGAATTAAATGAGTAATTCACATTGAGGATCTTTTCAGGTTTAGAGTTTTAGAGAATTAGGACATAACTATTACATCTCAAAAGATTAAAAGTAGTCGCTTCTACTAAATTTCCATAAAATAAAAACTCTTAAAAAGAAAAATGTATAGTTCCATGTTTTAGGTAGCATAACTTTCCCTTGATCCCATCCTTGACCCTATTCCATGCTAAGTCCTGTGAAAAACATTTCAAAAACTTGGGATGAGCATAAGAAGCTCAGTAAGGGATACACAAAGAATAAAAACTGTTAGTTTTTCAAAACAACAAGTAAATCATGGATACTTTATCAATGTAATACTTTTCACCTTCATGAAGTAGTAAAAACTCTTCACTGAAAAAAAAATATCATTACTTACCTTTTTGTAACCAAAGTATTACCATAAAACCTATATAAAGAACACATAACATATATAAAGGTAACTTGGGACATAAACATACTTAAGTGGAATAACCATAT
Organism: Viscum album; assembly: GCA_963277665.1. Lineage (NCBI taxonomy): Eukaryota > Viridiplantae > Streptophyta > Magnoliopsida > Santalales > Viscaceae > Viscum > Viscum album. Next base: position 1,661,711,367 of record OY728138.1, read on the forward strand.
GGTCGACTTCCACACTTATCACTTAATGGAATAGCCATACGGCCAATTTCCATACATACTTAATGGAATAGCCATACGGCCGACTTCCATACCCAATGCATTGGAGGTTATAACGTAACCACCCGTCCTGGTATTCACGGCACCACCCGTAATATGGTTTATAACGTAACCACCCGTTAAAATGTCCAAGTACCAATATAAAATCATAAAACATAAAACCAATATAAAGGAATGATAACATTTCCCCATCACAATATATCATAATAGAATCCTTTATCAAAACCATTTTCAAAACCATTTAAAACATTTAATAAAGAGATTTCTGAATCAAAGTGTCCCATACCACCTTGAAGCTTAAAATTTTAAACCATTATATCCATATAAATAAATCCTTAAAACCATTTTCAAAACATGGATAAGAACAAATAATTAAAACATTTAAAATGACATTTTGGTTAAAGGGGTTTTACCAAAATTAGAGACACTTGAATACAATAATTGAGGAATAACATTTAGTCAGAACTTTATAATATCATGAGAATAAATGGATTCATGATATAATATTCCAAAGGACAGCATATACACCATATAAGAGTGAATTGGTGCATAACAACAATGAACCCTCAATAGAAATGTCAAATGTGATGAAATCCCTTATAAAGAAGGTATCCTTAAATTAAGGACAAATCAATCTCAAAAATATGTGTGAAAAATATAAATACACCCAATATAAGTGGATATTAAGTGTAAAAAAATAAAAGTTCATTCACACATATTCAATGGATGACATATTCAATGACTACAAGTTGAACCCATAGAAATCGAAATTGGGTTAAAAAGTTCCCTTGACAGCCTAACGGCATCACATCAAAATGAGTTGATGAGAGATAAAAAGTGTATCTCATCACTTGGACATAAAATTTACATCAATAAGGATATATGAGAACATATCCCAACATAACAATATTTAAATTAAAAGACCCAATAAAATAAGTCTTTTAAAAAATAGGAGGGTGAAAGGTTCCCTTACCGACTTGGGTATCTTTCAAAACATACACCCCATGAAAGAAAGACAATATATCATTGATGTAAATACTCATAAACGAAAGTATATTACACAAAGAGTAGAATAATGGGAAGTAAATACACTACTCAATGGAATTTGTGGCAAATGTTGCATAAATCTCACAGGAATAAATGTGAGATGAAAAATCCCTTACGAAAACTCGGCAGCCTAACGGCGCCACATAAAACTTCCGAATATGGATTGATGAGATAAAATAGGGTATCTCATCACATTACAATAAAATTTATAGCAAGAGTAATATAAAAGAACATCCCCCAACTTTACAAGGAGGAGTTTAAAATAAGTGACATAAAGGAGAGTACTTAAAAAGAAAGAGAGAGGTTAGATTTCTTACGAAAGTTCGGCAGCCTAACGGCGCCACTCAAAACTTCCAAAATAGATTGATGAGAGAGAATAGGGTCTCTCATCACATGAACATAAAAATTACAGTAATTGTAATATAAAAGATCATCCCAATAACAAGAAATATGAGCTTTAAAAGGAATGACATAAAAGTGTGTACTTAAAAAGAAAGAGAGGAGTAGGATCCCTTACCTCGGGTCCGACTTGACTCGATCGTTCTTTAACGTCCTGAATAATAAACTTGAGTTAATTTCTATTTTCTTAAGAACATTTTTCAAGTTCATTATTCCTTTTATATCACTTATTTCCATGTTATAAACATTATGTAATCACTTAAGTTAATAATATTTGTTTTGCCGATATTTGGTTCTTAAGTCAAAAGTGGACTTCTTACAATTACATGTTGTTCGTGTGGCCAAATGTTTATTATATCCAGAATTGTATTTATGATATAGATATCATATATGTCATATATATCCAGTACATTCATGCATTTATAACATTACATAATCCTTTAGAGGTAAGAAATCAAATGCACCGTTCATGGAGACGGTAAGCCGTACGTACGCATGAATGCTACTTTCATTTCTATTTCGTATTTTATAGAATGTAATAATAATGATATAAAGTTATATTATAATTCCAGTATAATATCATATATAATATCATATTTCCATCCTTTATACGTCCCACATATGGTATTTAACGAATCAAATCACTTTGAGGGGGCGGTAGTCCGCACTTCCTTAAATGAAGATATCGCGTTTACCCATAATGGAAACCATAAAGGTATGCCCAAAATGAAAAAAACAGAAGCTTAAGGAAAAAATAAACATATTATATATCATATATAAAAATATTGACATCATAATGGCCACCTTTGAAGGTGTTAAATGAGTATTGAACAATCATCGTTTCGGGAGGCAGAATTTCGCCATCCACAGAAACCGTATGTTCTTTAACCATGTGATGTAGTTGTGTGAGAGTGTAGCTCGAATAAATCTTATAAAAAAATCCTAGTATATTGAAGATACTCTTGTTTTTACAAAAGAAGTAAATAAAAAGAGTTTAGGAGGTTGGAGAAGCAAAATGAAACAAATGAATAAGAGAGAATGAATTACCTTTAAAAGTGTAACTCCTTTTGATTTGAGCCTAAAGGCTTCCTTTGAAAGGATTCTGCCCAAAAATAGTCCTCTAGGATGAGGAGAGGGATGTGGATAGAGTAAATGGGCAGGGGTTGGCCGAGCCAAAGGCTTGAGGAGTGTGTGAAATGAGGTAGAGGTGGGGGCCTTTTATAAGAGGAGAGGAGGGGCACTTTTGGAAAGTAAGAAATATTACTTTATTTGAAAATGTGTTTCGGTTTTAAAAGGTCCCACATTGATATAATTTGTGTATAAGGTGATAAGGGTTCTAAATCCACCCATCCAATAAGTTTTGGACATGTGTAGTTCATAGATTTTACATTATCTTTCCATTTTATTTAAATCGTCAAATAATGATGTCATCGCTGTATCATTATTATGTCATAAATAATTTATTTTATTTAATGTCTAAAAATTATAAAAAAATTACTATGATGTAGGAAATCTTTTTATATTTCCAATTACTATTTATAATCAAAAATTTTACTTGTGTAACTCCACTTAAAAATTGTTTTAGTAAAACAACTCATGTTTGTGTCAATTTAATTTTAACATTAAATAAAAATATATTATTGTCATTTTCCAACTAAAGTGGCTCCATGGGGTCCCCAAGTTGGCCCATGGCTTGTATTGTTCGGCCATGAATCACCCAATAGGTGTAGGACAAGTGTCATGGTGTTTTCACATTCTTATAATATCATTTTTACCTTAAATGACACTAATTACCTCTAATCGCGATTAATGAAAAAAAGTTACTATTCACCAAAAAATTATTTTCATCCCATTGAACCACATTTTACATACTAATGACAACCATGTATGTCTGATTTTCAAAATTCAATACACATTAGTGGTAAACTTTCATTTAACTGAAAAATTAGTTTGCTTGATTACCACTTAGTGGTTTCACTATTCATCAAAAATTGGAGTTTTTCAGAAAAATACCAAAACTTCACCCTAAGCTATATTTGATATTCCAAATTCAAAAATGAATTCCGTTTTAAAAAATTCAAAACATATTAGTCACATTAATTAATTTAATAATTAATTCCCGCTGTCAGAGCAAATAGCGTGTTTTTATAAAACAATAAGTATCAAAAGATTGACACTAGTTTAAGTCTGATTTCAAAGTGAAATCAATTCCAACGACCACTATTGGATTTAATGGTAAAAATATTTTCTAATTTCACTTTAAAACCAATTCAAAATATAATCTAATCATATAAATAAATTATATTAAAAAGAGGTTTTGAATTAAAATACAACATTTTACACTATTCATTAAAAAAATGAACATTATCGGAAAGATACCAAAAATTTACACAAAGTAAATTTTGATGTCCCGATTCTTAAGAAGAGTTTTATTTGGTCCAATAGAATTTATAAGAGTGAACAAAACTATATTTAATGACGGTTCTCCATCGAAAGGTGATAAGTGAACCTTTAGTGAAAACTAGGGCATATACGCCTAAAATTGAATTCTTTCCGTATTTTAAGCCATTATCTTTTATTGGATAAATGTAAAAACATTTAAAAACATATATAATCATATTTTAGTTATTTCTATCCATTCCCTCCAATACAACAGCTACATGTTAACTACCATTTAAAATAATATTATTTTATTATTAGAGTGCAACGTAAGATTCCCAAGAAACTCGTTGTTGCGTGTTGGGTACGCCATCGAGCATAGCGTCCTCTTTAAAGTCATTTAAATATTTTATTCACAAATATGGATAAATATGAAATGTCATATTCTTTATTTACCTGGGGTGTTACAATTGGAGCACTATAAGGGTGCACCCTTCTTAAACATTTCATTTCATGCAAAAGTGTGCCACATGGATCATAAAACATAGATTCATAATAATTTATTATACAATAAAGGAATGTGTAATTCATACATGAAACTTTACAATCAATAATTAAATGTGCATAAAGTTGAATACCCTTGATGGAGAAATGGGTATGGTATTCACTACACAATGACATTGGCTTAGAAAATCGGTGCGATTTCAGCAGCATAACGGCGTGACATAAGAATTCATAAAAATGGTTGATGAGAGAGAAAGGGGTTGCTCATCATATTTACATGTAATGGAAAGTAAGGAGTTCATATAGATACATGTCCCAACAATTTTAATGAAATTTAGATTCATGATACAAAAGTATTGCTTGAATGTAAAAGAGGAGAGAGAAGTTCCTTTCAGAATTTGGGTATAGTAACGGGTGTACATGGGAGGCGTTTAATGAGAGATAAAGGGTATCACATAATTCAAAAATAAAGAGGGAATTATGAGGGAGGTACAAAACCACACCCCAACATTCATAATTGAAATTAAAAGGGCAAAATAATTTAAAGAAAATTGGACAAAAATGAGAAAGGAAGAAAAAACCCTTACTTGAAAGTGTGCTTCCAAAGGCTATAGAGAGGCTTGTGAGAGGATTCATGGGAGATTGGGGCACCTTTGGAGGATTCTAGAGAGATTAGGGTAGAGTTTGGACGAACTCCAAAGGCTTTTAGTGAGGAGGAAGTGGGAGCTTGGGTGGGTTTATATAGGAAAGGTGAGGGAATTCTTTATTATTTAGGTTTGGGACCCCTTATATTAAATAAATCCAAACCACAAACCATCCCAGGGTTTTGGCCCATGGTTTTTGGAAAATGGAAGAGTAAAAAAAATATTTTATAAGGCCAAAGTCCAAACTTCTTAAAATAATAGGGTTTTTTATGTGGAGGTGAGTCACACTCCCATGGAAATTAAGTTAAAAAGACAAGGTGTTTAATAAGTCTTGAGGGGTCCATTGATGTTTTGAAAAGTAAGCCAAATAAACCCCAAATCACATTATTTTAATGGTAAAACATATATTGTCCGAACATAAAGATTATAGTATTTTATTACATCACTATTGGGTCATTATGATGTTATAAAACACATTATATATTTTAACGGTAATTAATTTTTACTCAAAAATTTGACTGTCTTAGAAAATTATGAAAAATTCACCGTTGGATAACTTCGGCGTACTAATTCAAAAAATAACATTTATTTTATCTAAATAATTTTCTAAATATGTTAATTTTCACTTTTAAAATAAAAACCGACATTTATCGAAAATTCATGAGTTTTGACAAAAATGGCTTTCAAACCTTAATAAAAATTATAATTGCATTCATACAATTATATGATCATTTATATATAATAAAATTAATCTAATAATAATAATAATATTTTATTAAAATATTATTTAATTCAAAAATACCTTAATTTAATAAAATAGATTTCTTAATTAACTAAAAACACCATTTGTACTTTAAAAACTATTTACAATGTATCAATAATGACAAGAAATTATATTCATTATTATATAAAAAAATAATGTATATGAACATAGTACTATAGATTAGTTACATAACCCCTTAAAACAACCGCATAAGACCTATGGGTAAGGTGTGCGATGGTGAAGGACTCTTGGGGTGGCTCGGATAACATCGCTCGAGTGGTAATCTCTATCAACTTTCACTTTTCCCATAGACGGTCTCGTTCGAGCTTGACATGATGAAGCTCAGCTTGGGATTGGTCAAGATCGAATCCCAAGGACTCCACCTCTTTTCCAAGCTCCAACAAATGGGCTTCATATGGGGAAATTCTACTGGAAGAGGCCATCACTTCCTTTTCCTAAGTAAAATTGGATGTGTTAAAGCCCTATATTTATACTAATCATGTGATCACTATTCAACGACTATAAAAGTAACGGTCACAATTCTTATCATAAAACCAATGAATTTTACATTTTATAAAAACATTTTATATAAAGAGAAATTTAATAAGATCAAGAGGGATTTTCCATTAATGAAACTTTGGGTCGTTACAAGTAATCCTCATGGATCATACTCTACTCATCATTTAAAAATATTTGAAAACAAGTACCTCTCTAAAGACATGTAATGTGATAATAGTATATTTATTTCATTAAGTTCATCAAAATGAGGACAATAGCCAAAACCTTAGTTGTTGGTATCCTTCCAGTAGGAGTAGATCAATGAACATTGAGTATATTGATGTAGTTGACTCTCCTATGGTCACAGTATTCGATCTAGGTTTGAGAAATATAAACAAATAGGATCAATTCAAACTCTTAATCCAGTTGAATTAACATAACACATCAAGATATTAGTACATTCCAATGGATAGTGTGCCATTCTAGGAATGGAAGAAAAAGAAGTTATGAAATGATAGAAAAATCAAACATCAATCAACAATCCTATTCAAATATTTAACTATCTAGAGAGAATTATTTTATGAAAATGAAAGAAAAAACTCAGAGAGAAATCACCATGAGTATCTTGTAGATTTGGCTACTAGAAACTAGGGAAACATGATCACAAAGAAGTTAAGGACTCCAAACATTATCTTCATCAGGGTGATCAGTAGCTCTATTGAAAATCTTCCATGTTATGCTTCCATAGCTCTATTTTGAAAAAAGTGCATAAGCTTTTTTATGTTTTTTGTTATCAATAATTCAGGAATCCCCCCCCCCTCTAATAATGGTGGAGTCTTCTTTTATTTTATAGTCTCTATCACAGTCTCCCAACACCACTTATATTTGGAAATAGTTACATTAAGGAATTAATTTTTTGATCCATAACTTAAGCACTCCCTCTCTCTCTCTCTTCATTAGGTTCTAACACTTCTCAGGTCACAAAAAAATGTTCTCACAACCAATCATTTAGTTATTATTATTATTATTTTTAATCTTTGTTTTTTTTGTCTTTTCACCACTCAACTAGTCTCTTCCCAAACCCATTCATCCCCAAATACTCAAATCCACAAGCAAACTATATTCAGAGTGAACTAGACAAAGCATTGTATCCAACACAATAATTTCAACAACCAACAAACCAGAAATTCACAGCAGATTCGGGAACTTCTTCAAGAATTCTGCAAATGCAACAAAAGCACAAAACAATGATAATCATTTAAAATTTTCAACCAAGACTCAGCCTCAACTCAGTAATCTCCACCTTGAGTTACCAAGATCATTTGATTCATTCATCCTTTACAAACTCAATCCTCAAATGAGAAACATTGGTTTGATACTCATTTACACTGCTTGAATGGTGTGAAATAGGTTTGGTCATCTTCAGCTAGGGTGGCATCAATAAAACATCCTATGGAGAGCTCAAGAACCACCTTCAAGTTTTGGTTCTATCAAAGGAATTTAAAATGAGGACGACTCAGAAAAATAGGTTCATCTCTGACCAAGTCACTTAGATTTGGTCGATCATAAACCCTAGTTTCATGATTTCCTCTTTAACACGCTTAACAATCATCGGTCATCTTCTGCAAACGACGGCGGCCAGGAGCTCCACTGCGAACTCGGGTTCATCGATGGATTCGGATATCAACACTGGAAGTGTTCATCAACATTGACCTCCTTCCTCGATATGATTTTGATTTAAGGAATTGTTGATCTTGATTAGCAATAATGCATGATTGGCCTTTGAACATGGGTGGGCCAGATTTAGCAATGTGAAATCCCCTGTGTGGTTGACTTCAGATTTGGCAATGTGAAATCCTTCTTCATTTTGGCAACGTAGAAAAATGATAATTTTTCTATGTGATATGAATATAAAATTGGCTACATAAAATTTTATGCACATAAAATTTTTAAATAATAAAAATCAATCCAAATAAATACTGTAAAATGAGAATCCAATAATTAATTAAAAAAAGAATTAACAAAATTTAAAAAATTATTAAATTGTTAATTACATAAATATTTTATTAAATATTTTATTTCATTAGATTAAAAATTAATTTTAAAATTATAATAACTAATTAATTAAAAAATAAGAAAATTGAAAATTACATTAACAAAACATAAAAATATACGACGATGATAAAATTAAAATTTTGATTATGTAATAACTCAAAGTTGAACAAAAAATTAAAAATTATATAACAACAAATAAATATTAAACATGGAATCATTAATTAATCAATTTAATTAGAAATTACCAAACACAAACTAAATAATAATTACTTAATTAGTTATTAATTATTTGAGAAACTAAAATTAACTTATAAAAAACATATTTAATCAAAGAATTAATAGTTTTATTAATTTAACGTAAAACTTCATCAAAAGTAAATTAATAAATTTAAATATTATTTTAATAATTAAAAAATAGTTAAATTAAATAAATATGTGGCGAAATTATATCAAAATAGAGCCTTATAAAATTCCCCCACATTGATATTTTTTTTGTCCTCAAGCAAAAAATGATCCAAATTCAGTGGAATGAAATGAATCTCAATCGTCAAATACTATATGACCACATAAAATTGGATTTAAAAATGATTTTACCCTTTTTATTTTCATCAAGCAATGAATGATTTTACCCTTAATAAATTAAATATTTTCCAGTGTAAAACTAATTCCTATTTAACAAAGATAATTTCCCTTAAAAATTTGAAAGCAGATTAAACCCATTTCAATTTTCATTCAACTAAAAGTTCAAACCTCTCTTTACATCTAGAATAACATACTCACATTATTAGAAACCAAATAATTTAGACACTTTTTTTGGATGATATAATTCAATAATTTAAAAGGGAGAATAAATAACTCATGCATTATCTTAAAGAATAAAAGAATTAGTTCATCCTAGATTAGGGATTTCATTTCATAATCCATTTTAATTCATCTCTCACAAGTTGAATCTAATTTCAAAAAATAAAAGGCAATGATAATTGTATAACATTCAAAAAATCTTTTACCAAAAGTAATCTGCTTTTCAAGAGGGAAATTAAACGTGAATTACATAACTAAATATAAGGTGTATTAGAAAATTAACCTCCTTAAAGTGGCTACAAAACATTCAAAATTTAGAAAAATTTAAATCCACTAAAAATAATTCATTAAAACTTAAAAAAATAAAATTTGAATAAATTTAGGATTTTTTATTGGTTCACATTGTGGTACAATTTACACATTGAAAGACCCATCCCCCACACTAAAACTCATCATTGTACTCAATTTTTAATCCATAGTGGAGAAGCATGTTTATTCAATTAACAGTTTACAAATATTTTTCTATACAGTAGATTAAAAACATGTTCAAAGGGTTACAAGAAAGTTCAATGTAGTTTGGTCAGACAACAAATAAATAAAAACTCAAAGCACACATATAAGAGTACTATTGGTTACCACTTCAATAATTTAGTTCAATAGAATGGTTTTTATGCTAGTTTATGTTTAAGGAATGGTTAAATTTGATATTAAAAAAAGTAATAAATTTTTAACACCAATACATAATAAAAAACATCTAAAATAATAGAAATAATCAGCATGTCTGACTACTAATTACAGCATTAAGATACATTATAAAATCTCAAGTTGTTTTAACCAATTAAAATGACAGTAGAAAATAGAATTTATAAAAACATGAAAAATGAACAGAAATTTAAAATTAAAATACTCCTTGAATTAGAAGCTTTATTTTACTTTACATAGACTCAAATTCACCCCTTATTTTCTTGGAAAATCTCCTCAGGATAACTTGAATTCTCCTAAAAATGAAATCATATTGACATTTGATCTCAGAAAAAAAAAATTTACTCAAGTAAAATAAAAATAGTGTTTAATAATTGAGGGTGTTGGTCCAAGTTGCTTCAACATGTAGCCACTTTTGATCAATGTAGATTATAAAATGTCTACTCCAAAAATCGGAGAGCATCCCTGTGTATATTCTTCATAGTGAACAGTAGGAACATCATCTTTCTATTAAGATCAATTTATTTATTGAAAATAAATATTATAAATAAAAAAAGAAATCCTAACACTAAAAAAGGTTAGTATCTTCCTTCACACTTATTCCAAAAAAATTAATTGAAAAAATAACATAATTTATTCAATGGTATTCAACTTCCAACAAAAGAAACTCATCCCTCATAGATTCATTATTACCTTCCTAAAATAGCTTCAGCCTATGTCTATTAACAATGAATGGAACATCCTTCCCAATATCTCGAATATGCACAACATCAAAAAGGAAAATGTGAGTTGCAATGAAAGTTTCATCCCATTGGGAATAAAATCTACCTGAGAAAAGTTTTATCCTGGATTTGTACAGCAGCACCTTATCTCCAATCTGAAATCATTTGTTAAAGATAATCTTATCATGAGTAGCCTTTTTTCTCTTTAAAAATCCTATCATTTTCATATTCATTGTTCTTTATTTCTTCTAACTCTTGTAAATAAATCTTCCTCTCTTTACTAGCTTCAGACAGATTCAAATTTCAAGATTTAACATCCCAAAAATATTTATGTTCAAATTCCATGAGAAAATGACAACTATTCCAAAAAACTATCTCATAAGGTGACATCCATTTTGTAGTCTTATAGGTATTCCGATATGCCCAAAAAGAAACCTCAAGACTTAACCTCCAATATTTCATGTTTGGGTCAACGGTTTTCTCAAAAATATGTTTAATATCTATTTTTGACACTTCATCCATACCATTCATTTGAGGGTGATAGGGTGCAGACACTTTATGAATAACATTGTATCTTTTTAACAATGCTTCCAAAATCTTATTACAGAAATGATTACCTTGGTCAGTGAGAAAAAAACTTGGCATACCAAACCTAAAAAACATATTTATTTTTACAAATTTGGAAAACACTCTAGAAACATAATCTCTAGTTGGAATAAATTCAATAAACTTGGATACATAGTCCACCATGATCAGGATGTACAATTATTGAAAGGAATTTGGAAAATGGCCCAAAAAATCCATTCTCCAAACATCAAATACATCACAAACAAAAAATTTTATTATGAAATCTCATGTATTTAAGAAATTTTTACTTGTAATTGATAAGATTTACATGTCCTATAATACTCATGAGAATATTTGAAAATGGTGGTCCAAAATAAACCTAAATCTAGTACTTTCCTAGAAGTCCTCTATGGTCCAAAGTGACCACCATAGTTTAAACTGTGACAAAATTTTAGAACTGAATAAATCTTAGAAAACAGGATAAATATCCTAACAATTTGATCCCTTTCCATGTGTCATAAATAAGGATCATCCTAGATATATTTCCTTGAATCACAAATAAATCTAGCAACTTGTTGCTTGTAAAACTACTGTGGACCAATTTCAATAGCTAATTAATTCACAATATTTGAAAACCATGGCCTCTTGTCAATAGAAGCAGAATAAAACTTCTCCTTGGTGAAAATTTATCTTATATTTTCAACAAATGATTCACATTGACATGATTCAGAAGACATACTAATCAAATTATTATCCATAGTATTCTCAATTCCTTTCTTATCTTGGATCTCTATATCAAATTCTTGGAGCAATAAGATCCATATAACTAGCCTTGGTTTTGGTTCTAGATTTTTCATGAGATATCTAATCGTATAATGATCAATAATAACAACAAATTTACATCCAAAAATATAGCTACAAAACTTATCAAGGTAAAAGAAAATGGACAACAACTCCTTCTCTATTGTGGAATAATTGGATTTAGTTGAATCTAGAGTACTAGAAGCATAAATTATGACATGGGATTTCCTCTCCGCTCTTTTCCCAAGAACAGTCCCCAAAGATAATTCCAAATAATTATTCATCAGCTCAAAAGGAAAGTCCCAACTATTTTGTTGAACTATTGGTGGGGACATATGTTTTTGTTTGATTTTATTAAAGGATTCTTTATAACTTTCATAAAATAAAAAAGAAAATTATTTCTAAATAAGTATTTTTAAATGAAAATAAGTTCGGATAAATTCTTTAATGAATGTCCTATAAAACCTAGCATGGATAATAAAAGATATAATATGTAATGCCCCGACCCCAGTTACCCAGAGTCGGTGCATTATTTTAATACATTGGCATGATTACATGGAATCAAGTCCTGAAGGACTGATCGGTTTAACAGTCTTGGAAAATAGATTACATACATGAATGTTAGATTACACTTAATAACATACAAAACAACATAAATAATCCTTTATAAATGCCATTATTCCCTTGTCTTAACCCTGTATATCTATCACAATACACTTCTTGGAATCCTGGGAAAAATAAAACATAGAAAGGAGTGAGCTCAGATGCTCAGTAAGGATAACAATACAACAAAAACATTAATAAATAAGCATAAACATTTAAGGCAATGTATAACTAAAAAAATCCTTTTAAACTTGAACTTCATCATAATATGGAAAAAATAAAATTAAGTAATGCATTTACTTATTCACATGGATATTCTACTAGTTGAATAATCACATGAAATATCACTAACCACTTTCATAATGATGGAATGCATAATGCCAGACTACCATAACCACATAGTCAAGGCCTTGTTCCAAGACTAAAAATAAGATTTGTCAAGGACTTATTCAAAGACACTTTTTTGTCTCATGAGACCTACTGATGCATCGAGGACCTATAGTAGGCTCCGCCCATCACTTACTAAGTCCAATGAATTCCTCATATAAAAAGTTTTCAACATAACATAAACATTCCTATTAAAACTAGCATAAAAAATGTCAATACTTTATCTATAAACAATGAATGGTATAAAAATAACACATCCATAGTAAAACATATCATAAAACCTTAAATATTATATGGACGTTTTTTTTCATAAAAAATCAACCTCAATCAAAAATAATATCAAGTAAAGGATTCTGACATAGTTAAAAATGATGAGTAAAACATTTTGAGACGAATAACCTTTTGTAAAATTATTTAAAAGTCACACATTTATAAAGTAAGTAATTTAAAAGAGATTTTTGAATCAAAGTTTCACATACCACTTTGAAACTTTTGAAAAGAATTATCATTTCAAAACATTCATTTCCATATAAATAAATCATTAAAATCATTCTGAAAACATGGAAATTAATTAAAAATATTTAGAAATATAAATCTTTAAAACATTTAAAATTATGATCTAGATAAAGAGTACCCTTCAATAATCCTTAAAATATTCATTTTCAAATCATTTTTATGAAAAATGGACATGGATGATTAAAATTTCCCAGTAAATACTTACACATAAACAATCTCAGATAATAATGAGATTGAGGAATTAACCCTTACCAATTTGGTAACTTACGAAACATACACCCCATGAAAGAGGTATCAAACAATGAATATGTAAATATATATAAATTAAAGTGTATTACACAAAGAATACAATTATGGTCAGTTCATACACCACACAAAAGGTAATAGTGGTAATATGGAATGAATCTCATGGGAATAAGGAGTGAGATGAAAACCCCTTACCTCGTGTCCGACTTGACCCGTTCATTCTTTAATATCCTGAATAATAAACTAAAGTTAATTTATACTTGATTAAGAACCATTTTCAAGTTTATTATTCCTTTTATATATCTTATTACCATGTTATAAACATTATATAATCATTTAAGTTAATAATGTTCGTTTTGTCGATATTTGGCACTTGAGTCAAAAATGAACACCTTATAGTTACAAGTTGTTCACATGGTCAAAAGATCATTATATCCAGAATGATATTCATGATTTAGATATCATATATATCATATATATACATTTATTTATAGTAGTACATATCATTTTGGGGTAAGAATGAAATGTATCGTTCATGGAGACGGTAAGCCGTACGTACCCATGAACGCTACATTCATTTATAATTATTATTTTAATGGACTTGAAACATAATGATACATAGGTATTTTATAATTTCAGTATAATATCATATATAATATCATTAACTACATCCTTTATACATCCCAAATATGGTATTAACAAGTCATATCACTTTGAGGGGGCGGTAGTCCACACTTCCTCAAATGAAATCATCACGTTTACTCATAATGGAAACCATTAAGGTATTGTATAAAAGAAAAATACAGAAGCATGAAGAAAACACAAACATAATATATATAATATATAAATATAGTGCCATCATAATGTCCACCATGAGAGGCGGTGGGAGGTAATTGAACAATCATCGTTTCGTGAGGTGTTAGTTTTCCATCCATGGAAACATTATGTTCTTCACCCATTAGATGGAGGTGTGTGTAAGTGTAATTAAAATACCTCTCATAAAAAAATCCTAGTATATTGAGTATACTGGTTTTGTTATTAAATAAAGTAATAAAAAGAGTTTAGGGGTTGGAGGAGTAAAATAAAAGAAAAGAAATTAAGAGAAATCGTTACCTTTAATTAGGGTAACTTCCGTTGGTTTGAACCAAAAGGACTCCTTGAAGTGCTTTCTGCCTAAGGTAAGGCTTCTAGGAGTAGGAGAGGAATTTAGGGAGATTAATTGGGCTGATTTTGGACGAAACTAAATGCTGGAGACGTTTGAGTAATTGGTTAGAAGTGGTCTCCTTTTATAAGGGGGAGGAGGGGCTCTTTAGGAAAGTGTGAAAATATTATTTTATTATATAATGTTATTCGATTTCTAAAGGTCCAAAAATCATTAGAGTCAAAGATAAGATTAATCATGGTAAAAATAAAATCATCTAATAAGAATTGGACATGTTTTGGATATTATTTAAATATTTATAATCTAATTTATTTAAATCATTTGTTGATGAGGTAAATACTGCATCATTATATTGTCCTAAATAATTTAATTTATTCGATGTCTAAAAATTATAAAAAAAATTACCATGATGTAGAAAATTTTTTATATTTCCAATGAATATTTATAGTAAAAATATTACTTATATAACACCATATAAAAATTAATTACTAAAAGGTATTTGTTTATGTCAATTTTGCCTTTACATTAAATTAATTAATCTAAAGTGTCATTATCATTCATAAGTGGCTCCATGGGATCCCAAAATCGACCCAAAGATGCCCATGTTCGGACATTACTCATCCAATAAGGTTAGGATATGTGTCAAGGTAATTTTGAATTTTTACAATATTCTTTTTACCTTGAGTTACCCTATTTACCTTTAACCGCGGAAAATAAAAGTAAAAAGTTACTATTCACCAAAAATTATTTTTATCTTATTGAACCACATTTTACTCCTTGATATTAACCGTGTCTCTTGGATTTTTGAAATTCAACTCACAGAAGCGGTAAAATTATGTTTTATGTGAATTTTCAAATTCTCCTAGGAGGTGGGTAAAAGACGGTGAAAAGTTATATAAAATTTTTATATATCTAAAATTATTATAAACTAACTCCAATGAATTAAAATGAACATATATAAGTATTATGTATCTATTTTGACATAGAATAATTTAAATAAAATAAATAATTATTTAAATAAAAATTCGGTTTTAAACTATAACTATTCATCAAAAAATTGAAAGTTTTTAGAAAAATACAGAAAATTCACCCTAAGATAATTTTGATATTCCGAATGCAAAAATGAAGTCTATTTTACCAAATTTAAAACATAAAAGTTGAATTTATTAATTTAAAATTAATTCCCGTTGTCAAAACTAAAAGGCGTATTTTTAAGTAATAATAACTGTCAAAATATTGACACTTGTTTATGTCCAATTTTAAAGTGAAACTACATACAATGACCATAATTGTATTAAATGTTAAAAATATAATCTATTTATACTTCCAAACCATTAAAATGTATAATTTAGCACTATAAATTATTTCGATTAAAAAAGTTGTTTTTAATTAAAATATAGTATTTTTTCACTATTCACCCAAATATGAAAGTTATCAGAAAAACACCAAATATTTATTGAAAATAAATTCTTATGTCCTGATTCTAAAGAAGAAGTTTATTTTTTCAAATTGAATATATAAATGTTTTAAAAATAGGATTTAAAAAGGGTTCACCATTAAAAGATAGTAAAAGTGCATTTTTTGAAAAATACTTCTTTTATCTGAAAAAATGATTTAGTTCTTACATTATGTCTAAGAAACTCATAATATGGAATCTAAAATTATAAGGATTATATAATGTTCAGAATTCAGTTAATATTATTCATAACCGCTTTTGAACGGCTAGTTTGGTAATATTGTGGTGCGCTTGAACTCGGTGTTGCGTGTAGTGAAAGTTATTGAATTAATTTGAAGAAATAATGTACTATGAAATATTGGGGTGTTAGATTCTTCCCTCCTTCAATAAATTGTGTCCTCGTAATTTGAAATTGTTCTTCTAAAATAAAAGGTTGAAAATAAGAAATACCTTTTTTGGGAAACCCACATCGGAAATTGGGTTAATAAAATTTTGTCTTAATAAGAGGAAAAGGGGAATGAAGAAGTCACCACAAAATTATGATCTTGATTAGGAGAACATTGGTGGAAATTAGAGACACATAATTGGAGGAAAAACCTAAATATTTATAGGGAGTGATTGAGGTTATCAATCACAAACAATTGTAGAATTGAAGGTCTCAAAGCCATCAATCTATGATGATTTAAAATATCATTGGTTCCACAAAACATAAGGTATTAGGATAACAAATTTTTAGTTTTAATATCCCTTACCTAAATTTTAAGAATTAATTTTTTTCATAGAATAAGAGAAAAAAATATATACTTGACAAGTAGAGTTCCATCCTTTTACTAATTCCTACCAAAAACTCATCTTTCACTCTAAAAGATAATAGAACATAAAAAAATATTCCATTTATCCTATTCATATAGGGTTAGAAAATAATGAATTCATAATTCATCTACCAGACCCTTTAAAAAAACTACATTATTCAATCCAGGACATCATGTGGGTCAGTGGTAGGTGATACACCCTTTTCGCCCTTTGGTTGCGGGTTCAAGTCTCACGGCCTTGCTGGACGCGACGGGTTTCCGCCCGACCTTTGGGTTTTCCTTTTTATGGAAATCCAAAAATAATCTCAAACTAGACTTATCCAAAATACTTCTGTCCAAAATCATAGTCCAAAATTTATAGGGAAGTTAAACACAATGAAGATCATTTTTTCCACGTAATAACATGTGAACACCTTCATCATGTATTCTTTTAAAACACTACAACATATTGAATTACCATAAAACCTTATTGATTACATTCATGCTCCCTTATTCATTTTAGAATACTGGATATACTCCTATCCAAAAATGTTTTAAACTCAAAAATTGATGGAATATATACAAATCATTAATCATTTTCAAGGTAGTGAAGAATATCCAATATAATTTATCAAAATCAATCATGTATTATTCCAAAATCACTACCTCAGTATCAAAACCATATTATGATGTATCTTTCTCTCAACCATATATTTTCCAAAAATTTAACCTGATATTGAGTCACTATTCTTGGTTCCACACAATCTCAAGTCCTTAATGAAATAGTACTGTAGTACAATCCTTATATACTCCATAATTATTATAACCAGTACATAATCGATACAACACTCAAATGACATAATTATTTAATAAAAACATATGAACTCTAATCATTCATCTTCATATGAGGTAGTATCATAACTTGATTATTATTCAATAACATCATTTGCGGTATACTCTTATGAATGGGACATTGATTCATGTAGTGTCCTAACACCTTGAATATGAAGCATTGTACATTTGAATATTTTTTTCATACCCTTGCAATCACGTACTTGGTGTCCTTTTTCTCCACACTTATAACAAACTCCCATTCCATTAATTTATTTACCAAGGTGATTCATTACACATTTATCACATATTTTAAAATCCTTCTTTCCCTTATTCCCTTTATCCATCTTTCTTTCTACCATCCTTTTCTTCTTTTTCTTCTCTTCAGAGCCATAGGATTCAGAGAATTCTTTACTGATCTTATGATACTATTTATTCATATGATGATAATATGTGGGAGACTATTTCCTTTATAAATTTTGGCTTAATACCATGAATGATATGACCCTTCTTACTCTTTGGATCATACGTATTGTTGGAGTTCTCATTCCTTCTACTAGGTGCCATTTCTAAACAATGGCATACACTAGGTCAGTTTATGAATCACAATTCATAATTCCAAACATGTAAAATACCTAACATAAATTGAATAGTTTATGGATATAATCCATAATCACAAAATGTTTTCTTTGAGGAGGTATATACTCATAAACCCTTTATAGTGGTTTGTAAAGAAAATGAGAATTATCCTAAGCATATCCCCTGGGAGTGTCATAACCAAGAGTGCAGCAAGGCCTATGGTCATGCACCAGTTCTCATTCGAGTCTAGCTCAAAGCGGTGTTTTCAGGTTTTACCCCTAGGTACATCTGTGCCAGAGCTGCCTCTACCTACTCGTATCCAGACAGGGATGTATTTGCTTATAAAACTCACAAAAATATATACATTACCAAAATTCTAGGAAGTTCTTCTATACTAATCCTCAAAGTCCATCTTAGGGTAATGTGATCTAATCAGAGTTTATCTAAATATAGTTTCCAAGGTTATTGATAAACTTCCTTTGATACCAACTGTAACGCCTCGACCCCAGTTACCCAGAGTCAGTGCATTATTTTAATACATTGGCATGATTACATGGAATCAAGTCCCGAAGGATTGATCGGTTTAACAGTATTGGAAAATAGATTATATACATGAATGTTACATTATACTTCATAACATACAAAACAACATAAATAATTCTTTATGAATTCTATTATTCATTTGTCTTAACCCTGCATATCAATCATAATACACTTCTTGGAATCCTGGGAAAAATAAAACATAGAAAGGGGTGAGTTCAGATGCTCAGTAAGGATAATAATACAACGAAAACATTAATAAATATGCATAAACATTTAAGGCAATGTATAACTAAAACAAAAGCCTTTTAAAAATGAACTTCATCATAATATGGAAAAATAAAATGAAGTAATTCCATTAACTTATTCACATGGATATTCTACTAGTTGAATAATCACATGCAATATCACTAACCACTTTCATAATGATGGAATGCATAATGTCAGACTATCATAACCACATATTCAAGGTCTTGTGCCAAGACTACAAATAATATTTTGTCAAGGCCTTGTTCCAAGACACTAGTTTGTCTCATGAGACCTACCGATGCATCGAGGAGCTATATCGGGCTCCACCCGTCACTTACTAAGTCCAATGCATTCCTCATATGAAAAGTTTTAAACATAACATAAACATTCCTATTAAAACTATCATACAAAATGTCAATACTTTATCCATAAACCATGAATGGTATAAAAATAACACATCCACAGTAAAACATATCATAAAACCTTCAATATTATATTGAAGTTTTGTATCATAATAAATCAACCTCAATCAAAAATAATATCCAATAAAGGATGCTGACATAGTTGAAAATGATGAGTAAAACTTTTTGAGATAAATAACCTTTTTCTAAAATTATTTAAAAGTAACACATTTATAAAGGAAATAATTTAAAAGAGATTTTTGAATCAAAGTGTCACATACCAATTTGAAACTTTTGAAAAGAATTATCATTTCAAAACATTAATGTCCATATAAATAAATCCTTAAAATCATTTTTAAAACATCGACATTAATTAAAAATATTTATAAAGATAAATCATTAAAACATTTAAAAGTATGATCTAGATAAAGAGTACCTTTCAAAAATCCTTAAAATATTCATTTTGAAGTCATTTTTATGAAAAATGGACAAGGATGATAAAAATGTCCCAGTAAATACTTACACATAAACAATCTCAGATAATAATGAGATTGAGTAATTAACCCTTACCAATTTGGTAACTTACGAAACATACACCCCATGAAAGAGGTATCATAAAATGAATATGTAAATACACATAAATTAAAGTGTATTACACAAAAAATACAATTATGGTCAGTACATACACCACACAAAAGGTAATAGTGTCAATATGGCATGAATCTCACGGGAATAAGGAGTGAGATGAAAACCCCTTACCTCGTGTCCGACTTGACCCGTTCGTTCTTTAACATCCTAAATAATAAACTAAAGATAATTTTTAATTACTTAATAACCTTTTTCAAGTTTATTATTCCTTTTATATCACTTATTACCATGTTATAAACATTATGTAATCATTTAAGTTAATAATGTTCGTTTTGTCGATATTTGGCACTTGAGTCAAAAATGAACACCTTATAGTTACAAGTTGTTCACATGGTCAAAAGATAAATATATCCATAATGATATTCATGATGTAGATATCATATATATCATATATATCATATATATCATATATATCATATATATCATATATATACATGTATTTATAATAGTACATATCATTTTGGGGTAAGAATGAAATGTACCGTTCATGGAGACGGTAAGCCGTACGTGCGCATGAACGCTACATTCATTTCTAATTCTTATTTTAATGGACTTGAAACATAATTATAAATTGGTATATTATAATTCCAGTATAATATCATATATAATATCATTAACTCCATCCTTTATATGTCCCACATATGGTATTAACGAGTTATATCACTTTGAGGAGGCGGTAGTCCGCACTTCCTCAAATGAAATCATCATGTTTACTCAAAATGGAAACCATTAAGGTATGGTATAAAAGAAAAATACAGAATCATGAAGAAAAAAAAATAATATATATCATATATAAATACAGTTTCATCATAATGGCCACCATGAGAGGCGGTAGGAGGTAATTGAACAATCATCGTTTCGTGAGGCGTTAGTTTTCCATCCACAGAAACTTTATGTTCTTCACCCATTAGATGGAGGTGTGTGTAAGTGTAATTAAAATACATATCATAAAAAAATACTAGTATATTTAGGATACTGGTTTTGTTATAAAATAATGTAATAAAAAGATTTTAGGGGTTGGAGGATTAAAATAAAAGAAAAGAAATTAAGAGAAATTGTTACCGTTAATTTGGGTAACTTCTATTGGTTTGAACCAAAAGGACTCCTTGAAGTGCCTTCTGCCTAAGGTAAGGATTCTAGGAGGAGTAGAGGGATGTAGGTAGATTAATTGGGCAGAGTTTTGATGAGCCTAAAGGCTTTAGAGGTGTGAGGAATTTGTTAGAATTGGTCTCCTTTTATAAGGGAGAGGAGGGGATCTTTAGGAAAGTGTGAAAATATCATTTTATTATATAAATAAATTCAGTTTTTAAAGGTCCAAAAATCATTAGAGTCAAATATAATATGACTCATGGTTGAAATAAAATCATCCAATAATAATTGGACATGTATTGGATATTATTTTAATATTTATAATCTCATTTATTTAAATCATTTGTTAATGAGGTAAATATTGCATCATTATATTGTCCTAAATAGTTTAATTTATTCGATGTCTAAAAATTATAAAAAAATACCATGATGTAGGAAATATTTTTATATTTCCAATGAATATTTATAATAAAAAATATTACTTATATAACACCATATAAAAATTAATTACAATAAGGTTTTTGTTTGTGTCAATTTTGCCTTTACATTAAATTAATTAATCTAAAGTGTCATTATCATTTATAAGTGGCTCCATGGGGTCCCAAAATCGACCCAAATATTCCCATGGTCAGACATTAATCATCTAATAATGTTAGAAAATTTTTTAAGGTAATTTTTAATTTTTACAATTTCTTTTTACCTTGAGTTACCCTATTTACCTTTAACCGCGGAAAATAAAAGTAAAAAGTTACTATCCACCAAAAATTATTTTTATCTTATTGAAACAAATTTTAATCCTTGATATTAACCATATATCTTGTAGTTTAAAAATTAAACTCATAGAAGTAGTAAAATTAAGTTTTATGTGAATTTGCAAATTCTCCTAGGAGGTGGGTAAAAGACGGCGAAAAGTTCGATAAAATTTTTATATATCTAAAATTATTATAAGATGACTCCAATGAATTATAATGAACTTATATAAGTATTATGTATCTATTTTTAAATAAATTAATTTAGATAAAATAAATAATTATTTAAATAAAAATTCAATTTTAAACTATAACTCAGTGTTTTTCACTATTCATCAAAAATTGAAAGTTTTCAAAAAATACAGAAAATTCACCCTAAGATAATTTTGATATTACGAATTCAAAAATGACGTCTATTTTACCAAATTAAAAACATAGAAGTTTCATTTATTAATTTAAAATTAATTCCTGTTGTCAAAACCAAAAGGCGTATTTTTAAGAAATAATAACCTTCAAAAGATTGACACTTGTTTATGTCCAATTTCAAAGTGAAATTACATACAATGACCAGCATTGGATTAAATGGTAAAAATATAATCTATTTATACTTCCAAACTATTAAAATTTATAATTTAACACTATAAATTATTTTGATTAAAAAGTTGTTTTTAATTAAAATATAGTATTTTTCACTATTCACCCAAATATGAAAGTTATCATAAAAACACCAAAAATTTATTGAAACTAAATTATTATGTCTTGATTATAAATAGGAAGTTTATTTTGTCAAATTAAATATATAAATGTTTCAAATATGGTATTTAAAAAGGGTTCACAATTAAAAGATGGTAAAAGTGCATTTTTCGAAAAATACTTCTTTTATCTGAAAAAAATGAATTAGTTCTTACATTATGTCTAAGAAACTCATAATATGGATTCTAAAATTATAAGGATTATATAATGTTCAGAATTCAGTTAATACTATTCATAACCACTTTTCAATGGCTAGTTTGGTAATTTTGTGGTGCGCTTGAACTTGGTGTTGCGTGTAGTGCAAGTTATGGAATTAATTTGAAGAAATAACGTACTATGAAATATTGGGGTGTTAAATAATATCTTTCATACTATTATGAAAATTCAGTGAAGATATGATGTCAACCTTGGAATTTTCCACCCAAACTCATTCTTAAACACTTTATGGACAAGAAAAATTCCACTTTCAACCATAAAATAACATTTTTCACAGTTCATAACAAGGTTCTTATCAATGAACTCTCTAAGAATAACCCCTAATATTCTCAGACAGATCTCAAAATATAGACCATACACTATAAATTTTTCCATAAATAGTTCCATACATTCCTCAATAAACTCAGAAAAAATTAAAATCATGCATCTTTGGAAATTGGAAGGAGAATTACATAGTCTGAATAGAATTATATGATAATAAAAGGTACTAAAAAGTTATATTAATGTTGTTTTATCCTGGTACTTTGGAGCTATGTGAATATTTAAATATCCATAAAAACATACAGAAATAAAACATGGGATTTTCCAACTAACCTTTCAAGGATTTGATCAAGAAAAGGCAAGGTAAAGTGGTCCTTCCTAGTCACTAAGTTTATCCTCCTATAATCAATGCATACCCTTCACTTGTTGGAAAACCTATAAGGAACTAACTCTATGAATTAACTCTTAGTAACTATGAACCCTCTCTTTTTTGGAACAATTTGAATTGGAATTACCTATAAACTATCATAAATGTGTTAAATTATACCAGTATTTAATAATGTAGTCACTTACTTCTTAACCACTTCTAGAAGGGTAGGATTCAATATCCTTTGAAATTTTCTAACAGGTTTGGAATCATCCTCTATGAGAATAATATTCATTCACACCAAAGTTCTTATCAATAGATTATCATCTAAAGTCCATCATATAGCCTTCCTATTCTTAATAATGACATCTAAAAGTTAGTTTTCTTATTCACTAGGTAGCCCACTTTCAATTATAATAGGTAATTTTTTCTTGTATTCCAAGTAAGAAAATTTTAATTTTTTTGGAAAAGTTTTAAGTTCAATTGTGGGTGGGTTGTCCTCTCTGAAAAAAATAGGTTTATTGGGTTCTTTTACATCATTATTAGCCTCTAAAACATGCATAATAATAGCATAATTAAAAACTCATGAACTATAAGTGAATGTATTTTCAAGTAGTGAAAATTTCTTATCCTCAAAAGAAATTTCATATTCAAGTTCACAAACATGAGGTGACTTTTCAGTGACATTTTGAGTAGAATTTAAGTAAATTTTAGAAGAATATAAATTAATTATAGTCATTTTAGAATCCATTTAACTCATAAAATCATAATTATTAACAGCATTACATATTTCAAAAGTTTTAGAAACATCCTCACCATTTTTATTATTACATTCAATAAAAACTTCATTCTTTACATGTTAAGAAATTACAAAATAGCATGATATTTTCCCAAAAAAATCAGTTTCAGATACATCGCAACAATAGATTTCATAATTTTCAGTTTCAAAAACTTATTCAGCATAAAAAAGGATCATTTTCAATAGAATTATCATTTTCCAAATAATATATAGGCTGGTTATCTTGACTAAAATTAGGAAACAACTCTGCGGAAAACTAGTCAATCATGTAAACTTGGTGTGTATAATGGTCATCCACCGGGTGTTTTATTGATTCAAAGATTCCTAAATTAACCAATTTTCCTCTAAACTCTTAGGATAGAGTCCCTTTATGAAGATTTATTATTTCCTTAGTATTTTTCATGAATTTTCTATCTAAAATTAATGGAACATGTGAACTAAATCAACCATTTTCCATCTCTAGAATATAAAAATCAGCAGGGAAAACTAAATCTTTTACCCTTACTAACACATATTCAATGACTTTTAGTGGCTTATCTAATCTCCTATTATCCACCTCAATAAAATACTATAGGTTATGGGTGTAGTGGAAGTGTGCAATGGGTGGTGCCCGACTTTTATTTTTTCCATAATTGATGATCAATCTAAGATCAATACGATGATGAATGTCGTGATCCACAAAACTGAATCAAATAAATATAAAATGGGTAATTATGTCGAAACTAGGAGATAGGATCATCACATATTATTTATAATTAATTTAATTTAATAAATAATTAACTTTAAGGAATTCTTTCATCATTTATGAATCCGGTGATAGGTTTGTGTCCACCATCGTTGCTTTGTAGAAACAAAGTGCAAATTTCCTCTAGTGGTGATCCACATGTGTTCCACAAATCTCTAGATGTCACCAAAGAAATTTCTGGTTTATAGCATGGAAGATCCTTGAGCTTTCATCTTCTTCCTTTGATCGCTTCAAGAACCAATTCCAAAGCATTCTCCTTAATCTGGTGGAGGAGGATTGTTCTCTGTTCTTGGGAGAATTCTTGGAGAAGGGATCTCTCTAGGCTTGAGAGGATTCTCTAAATACATTTTTCACAACCAAGACAAATGATTTGGATCTATAAATAAAATAGCATCATTGGGTATTTATATTATTGGGGTTAAAATAAAAAAAATTGTACAAGTGTCCTTAATTATTTATTTGATCCTAGAAAAACCCCATGTCAAATAATAATAATAATATTATCATTTCTCAAAATGCACTTAACTTGAGATTTAAAATTAAATATTATTTAATTAAATAATATTTATTATTTATTATTTCTCATCAGACCATTAAACTCAGTCCTCTATTCCTCCATGATATTTATCGTTCCTTGAATAATTTCTATTTATTTATTAAATAAATATCACTACATTATTCTTTAATAAATAAATAAATAAATATTATATTCACTAAATAGAAAATAAATATTTATATACGATCAAGCATATATTAATAATTATTAAACCACATACGGGGATAATATTTATTCAACCTATTAAATAATAAATAAGAATATATTATTTAACTGAGATTCTGGACACACTTAGTGTGTGACCCTCTAGGCCTCTTTCTTAGTGGCATTAGGCGAAGTAGAATAAAGTCCAAGGTTAGTATCTAGAAACACACCAAGGTACCCATAGGGAAATAATTTAATTCTAAAATGAAATGTTACCTCATAAAAAATTTTACTGTGTAATATAATCTCTTTATCTCAATATCAAAATCAAGAAGATTGCATGCTGGTGACATCAAACTATGTGATCGATGTCTCTTTCTTTGACTTCTCAGAAAATTAAGTTGCCTTTAGAACACCATGTATATGGATTTATTTAGGATATATCATTTCCATCAAAGGGCCTGAGATATCAAATTATTCTAATAAATAGAAGAGAAAAATCCTTTCTCGAATTATTCATTAATTCAATATTACTTGTGACACGCCCAACATATCCTACTTTGCTGCGAACATTTGTCATCATGGTTTTCATCAATATATCTAAGTTTGTTACTCATAATACTCATTAATAATAATCTTACAGTCTAAAAACCAATACACATGTCTGTATATAGGAACATCCAATGAAACATATAAATGTGGATTTCTTATTGGTGGGTATCATTCTCATAATATCCTATTTGATATTACCAAGGGTGTACACCATGAGAAGGTTCCTCAAAGTCCTATGAGTCTCCATCCCAAATAGACTATATCATTTGTGTCACTCAAATGATATCATCAGGATATAGAACATATATTCAAGAATAGTGTCATATCTCTTCTGGGTTCTCATCATAGTGGGGAACTATTATGACCTTTTAGTGCGATAGAAAATCTTAAGACATTAACACATACTACATCATATAGAAGAATAGTCATGATGTGGTAAGTAGTTTATTAATATTCAAAACCATGAAAACAAGTTATCATAAAGTATACAGAATTTAGTTCTAGGGCACCAACTCCAATATACTTCTACTTTCACTATAGTCAAATGTTAATAACCTTCAGTCCACTAACTCTCTCATGATACTCATGCTTCTACTGAGATTGGCCTTTAGTCAAGGGGTCTTCCATGTTCTCTTTTTTGGGTAATCTGTTTACTTCAACTTCACCCCTTTTATAGAAATCCATCAAGATGTGATACCTCTAGAGTATGTTCTTTATATGTTAATGTGATCGTGACTCTTTTGCAAGATCCACCACTGTAGTATTATCACAATACAATATGATAGGGTCTTTACTTCTAGGTACCACATCAAGCTCCTAGATAAAGTTATGAATCCAAATGGATTCCTTGGATACATGAAAATCTATTATATACTAGGACTCTTCTATAGAATTAGTGACAACTGTCTTCTTTGAACTCTTCCATCTCAAAGCTCCTCCATTAATATAGAAAACAAATCCTAATTGTGAATTCATAACATTCTGATCTATCTGAAAACTAGCATTAGTATAACCTCTGATGACCAACTCCTTTTCTCCTCTATACACCATGATCATATCCTTAGTTCTTCTCAGATACTTAAATCTAGCCTTAACAATAGTCCAGTGTTATTCTCCTAGATCTACTTGATATCTGCCTACCATGCTTAGTGCATAGGCAACATCAAGTCTAATACATAACATGGTATACGTGATTGATCTTATCACCGAATCATATGAGATATTTCTCATTCTCTCTTTCTCATGTTGTATCTAAGGATACATTTTCTTAGAAAGACGTAAACCATGTGACACTTGAACCAATCCCCTCTTGGATGGTTCCATACTAAATATATTTAGTATTTGGTTAATATATATACTTTGACTTAATCTAAGAATCCTCTTGTATCTATCATGAATGATATTTATCCCTAGAATATAGGCTATTTTCCCTAAGTCCTTAATAGAGAAACACTTTTTAAAAGGTGGGGTTTTATTCACACATGCACACTACAAATAAGGCTTGGGGACTCGACCCTGTGACCTGCACCCCATACCCCCAACCCCCCACCCCCAACCACCCCAGCCACCTGCAGGGGGTATAACATGGATAAACACTTGTTTAACCAGTTCTTAACTAATTTTAAGATTGGTATATCATTTCCAATAAGTAATATGTCATCAACATATACTGCTATGATAATGACTATATTCCCACTAAACCTTTTGTAAACACATGGATGGAATTCGTTCATTATGAAACCAAATTATTTAATAGATTCATCAAATAGAATGTTCCATGACCTAGATGCCTACTTCAATCCATAAATGGATCTCTATAGCTTGAAAATTATTTTTTTGTCACCTAGAGTCACAGACCCTTATTCTGGTGTCATATAGACATCTTTCTGAAGGTTACCATTAAGTAATTCATTTTTAACATCCATCTTCCAAATCACATAGTCATGGTAATCTGTTATAGAAAGTAAAATTATAATGGATTTAAACATAGAAACTTGTTAAAATGTTTCATTATAGTCAATTCCTTAATGTTGTTTAAACCCTTTAGCCACTATCTTTGATTTATAGGTATTTACTTTACCTTCCATTTATAATTTATTCTTGAATACTTATTTACATCCAACAGGTTTTACATCAACTGGAGAATCAACCAAAACCCAAACTTAGTTCGGATACAAGGAATTCATTTCAAAATTTAGGTCTTTTTTCCATCTTGTAGCTTCTGAGATTGTTACTGCCTCCTTGTAGGATAGAGGTTCATCATTTTTAACTAATAACGAGTCACCATCCTCAGTGACTAGAAAATCGTATCTCTCTAGTTCTCTTACCTCTCTTACACTCCTATGTGGTACTTGGGTTTCAGGAACTACTTCTTCCACAGGGACCTGTAGAATCTATTCCTATACCAACTCTTGTGTATCTTGAGCATCAACTTCATAAAAGTCAATCTTGTTCCCACTATCATTTTTGAGGATGTTCTTCCTCTCAAGAAATATGGATTGTCTGGTGATAATCACTTTTTTAGGGGTTTTATAGGTAGTATCCCCTTATTTCCTTGGGATAACTTATAAAGATACACTTTGTGCCCTGGGTTTCTAGTTTGTTTCTTAAGAAGGCCTTAACAAATGCCTCACAACCACATACATTTGTGTGCAACAAAATGGGTTTATTTAAACTCCATATCTCGAAGAGAATTCCATTTTCTGCATTATTTGGTACTCGGTTTAATGTGTATGACACAATTTGTAATGCATATCCCTAGAAGGATAATGGAAGATCAGAAAGACTTATCATTGACCTTACCATATCTAACAGGGTATGGTTCCTCCTTTAACTAACACCATTCCACTATAGTGTATAAGGTGGGGGGAGTTGAGATAGAATCCCAAAATCCCATAAAAATTCAATGAACTCTTGGTTAAGATATTCACCACCTTGATCCGATAAAAGCTTCTTTATCTTCTTACCAAGTTGATTCTATACTTCATTCTTGAATTCCTTGAATTTCTAAAAGCATATAAACTTATATCTTGTTAATTAGACATATCCATATGTACTCAAGTCATCTGTAAAAGTTATTAAACAAGAATATCCACCTATAGATTCTAATATAAATGGTTCACACACATCAGTGTGTACTAATCCTAGAAGTTATGTGGCCCTTTCACCCTGTCCACCAAATGGTGGTTTGGTCATTTTCCCTTGTAAACAAGCATGAAATATTTCAAGTGGATTTATCTTAGAAGAATCTAAATAACCATCTTGATAAGGATTTTGTAAACACTTCTCATTTACATAACCAAGATTTTGATCTCAAATATGGGTGTTATATGAGTCGTGTGAACATGATTTGTTATCAATTTCCAACACTTGGTTTTCCTAATTTAATATATAAATACCATTATTTAAATTCTCTATACCATAACATATGTTTTCCTTATAAAAGAAACAATTTTTTTCAAATTTGAAGATGAACCCATATATATCTAGGTATGACACTAAAATTATTTTTTTGGTAACTATAGGTTCACAATAAAAATATTTCAAACAAAAATATTTCTCATTGGAAATGAGAGGTGGTAGTCACCAATGGCCAGAGAATCCAGTCTTGCACCATTAGCAGCTCTCAGATCCACCTCTCCTCTGAAAATATTTCAGAATCTACTTTGTTCCTACATTTGGACACAGATTTGATCCCCACAAGCTGTATCTAATACCCAATGGGTAGATATTGAAAGATTACACTCGATAATGAACTCACCTTTAGCTTCCCCTTTCTTCTGAGTGTAGTTATTCTTCCAATTTACTAACTTTCCACAAGAAAAACATAAACCTCTTTTTCCTTTCCCTACCTTTGGATCTTCTTCTTCTTGGAAGGATGGTGCTCAGGAGCTTTATACTATTTATAAGTCGTTGGCCACTTTTCTGTTTTCTTACTTTTCCTATTCACCATAAGGATGACAGGTTTTCCACACCCCATGTCATTATCCACTTAGTGAATTAAAGTAATAAGTTATGAAAGACTCCTCTCATTATTACTCATTTTATAATTAAAAATAAAGATTGAGAAGTTATTGGGTATTAATGAAAGTATAAGATCTGTATGCAACTCATCCAGGAATTTAATCCCTAAGATTTATAGGCATTAAATGTAGCTAATAAAGTTGACTACATGAGGCCCAATAGGCACAAACTCCCCAATAATAGTTGTGAACAAATCATTGGATATCTCGTACCTTTCTTTCCTCACCTTCTCTTGATAGAGATATCAAAGGTGAGACATCATGCTATATGAATCCATGTCCTTGTGTTACTTCAAAATCTTATTGGAAATGGATGATATCATGAAGCATTGAACATTTGTAGCATCATTCAGATGTTTCTCATAGTGAGATAGCTCTTCATGACCTACCTTATTACCAAGTGCAACTAGAAAAGGTTTTTCCAACACATATAATTTCCTTTCATGGAAAAGGATGGAATGTAGGCGCCTTTGACACTCTTGGAAATTTGTATCGATGAGAAGGTTTTCCTTATAATGTATAGATTGTGATTATATGTTTTATGTCATTTTAATGTTGTTTCTACAAAATAATATAAGTGGGATTTTATTACTTTATCTGATAAAATTTAGATAAATAAATATTATTTTTATTATCCTCCAACTATTTTATCGAAACCCAATATCCCTCACCATTGGATTTAGATTATCTTGTTTCTTATATATTAAAGTGGAAATAATCCATATTCTCATTCTCATTACCCCAACATGGGTTGTTCAAGAAACTTGAATGGTTTTAGGTAGGCATTCCAAATGCCAACTGCATTAAATCATAGTTCCTTGATCCACTGAGTGGACTCCCCAATCCTTAAATCCTTAATTGGATTTCCTCAACCTTTGCCTCTCAGTTTCACTAAGTCCTACTTTAGTAGTCAACCCTTGATGTAAACTTAGTTAAGTCAACCCAAAACATCAAGTTAAAATTCCTTGATAATTGAAATCACCCCAACTTGGGTTCGTCAAGCACTTTGAACTATGATTTTATTTTAACCAAAGTAATGAAAGGCTGTACCGGCTTAATATATTTAATTGAGGAATTTTATCTATTTATGCATAAATTTATAATTATTTTCTTTATCACATGACTTTTAATATTAAGTGGATTTACTTAAGTGATTAACCATGTCTTAGATAATATTTATGCATACGACAACTTATTTTAGTTCTATCTTGCATGCTTGTTAATTTCATTAATTTATGTGATATGAAAAAACATACATAATAAAATAAACATGAAACTAAAAAAAATGGTATGATCATGATCTTATACTGATGGATAGTTTATATAGTGGTTAGTAAACTAACTGTTGACCTAGGGAAAACACAATGAACCAATTAAGGTTTGTGTTTGCAGCTTTCCACCTCTCCACCTATGTATCTCTTTGGATTATTTTCTCCTCAAATCCAAACTTGGACCTCCTCCACTAGCTTGGGAGTTTCATCCATTACATATTCCTTTTACTCACATGCGGGTGAGGGTAAAATGGGGTTTATATAAAAGAAACCATGGGCACAAAGGCCCT
The DNA here is from genome assembly GCA_963277665.1 of Viscum album. Lineage (NCBI taxonomy): Eukaryota > Viridiplantae > Streptophyta > Magnoliopsida > Santalales > Viscaceae > Viscum > Viscum album. The sequence goes on from OY728138.1 coordinate 1,661,743,529, forward strand.
ACATAATAAGAGGATAGAAGGCATGTAGGCCAACAATTTAATTTAATAATAAATTAAATGAAACCAATCACATACCAAGGTATGTTCTAGCTCATGATCATCCACATGTATGAAAAAAATTATTCATTTAATAAAATAGCATTCAATTATTAATCATTATTACTTAAGATAAAACATCCTCAAATCAATTGATGATTATCTTTAATTAATCAATTATTTTATCTTAATTATCATTTGAATTTACATGATATTCTCATCCATTATAATTTTAAACAAATTATATAAATTTATTTAAAATTAACTATGTACATAAATGTACCATAGAGGCAATACAGTGAATACTCATCTGATTCTTCCCAACATGTATTGTAATTTTATACTATTTTACTCTTGTGAAATACAGAATACATGACTTATCACATACTTTCACAACGTGTAATTCATAGATTATTACAAAAATTGCATGATTTTTCAATCATGTGTTATGATTAAATACATGTAGAGTAACAACTTCTAATATGACACATAAATGATATGAATATCTAAACATTTCGCAGATATTAATTAAAATTTTAAATATTTATATATATTAAAACCTATCACATAGTTTGCCCTATATTTATGACCACACGCAAGTACATGTATCAAGGTTTACATAGTAAAATAAATAAATTTTTAAATCTGCATAACTTGGTATAAGTACACCGCATGTGCATCCGAGCTACACGGTATATAAATCTCTCATCGTCTATCCAAGGTACACTCTTGGGACTCGACATGTGAATTGTACCTCAAAACAGGATTACATGGTGTGTCTAATGGGATACACATCGTGTGATCTCTAAATTACATGGTCACCATTCAGGTAGGCCGTGTATTGAAATACATAGCCCGTCTTTGACTCAGAGGGACTACATGCCGTGTACATGGGCTACACGTCATGTAATATGGCTAACCATATTCTATTACATTCTAGTCAACACATGGTTCAATTAAAGTGTGTAATTAATTCATAATATTTAATAAAATTTTGAATCAATTTGGATGCATTGAACATGAATACATGGCATGTAACTCTGGTTACACAACGTGTAGTATTTTTTTGTCTGTTCAGAAACCTTGGCAAGTCCAGATGAGTTCCTCTATTTTATTTTAATAATAAAATTAATTATTTTGATTAGATCTATGATAAATGAAAGAGTAAGAAGCATATCTCGCAATTCAGATTAAAATAATTATTAAACTTTAATTGATAAACTAAATTATAAATGTGTAACTCACCAATGATATTTATATAATTATAAATAATTATTTGACCACCCTAATACCACTTTTAGGTTCTAGGAGTAATGGAAGCATGTGATGGGCAGTGTCAATCTTTTCTTTTTTTCGTAATAAATGATCAATCTGAAATTAATACGACGATAAATGTTGTGATCCATGGAATTGAATCAAAGAAATAAACAATGGATAATTAATCTGTAACCTAGATAAAGGATCATCACATATTATTTATAATTAATTTAATTAAATAAATAATTACCTTTAAGGAATTATTTATTTGTTGATGAATCTGGTGACATATATGTGGTCCATTATCATTGCGTTATATAAACCAAGTGTAGATTTCTTCTAGAGGTGATCCACACATGTTCCATGAATCTCCAGACATTGTCAAAGGAATATACAGGTTCTAGCATGGAAAATCCTTGTGTTTGTGTCATCTTCCTTTGATCACTTTGAGAACCGATTCCAAAGCATTCTCCTTGATCTGGTAGAGGAGGATTTCTCTCCGTTCTTGAGATCATTCTTGTAGAAGGGAGATCTCTTGGCTTTAGAGGATTATTTAAATCCATTGTGCACAACCAAGACAAATTAATTGGATCTATAGAGAAAATAAAATAATTGGGTATTTATATTTATAAATTTAAAATATAAAAAATTGCACAAATTCCCTTAATTATTTATTTAATTTTAGGAAAACCCCATGTCAAATAATAAAAATAATATTATCATTTCTCGACATGCACTTAGCTTGAGAATTAAAATTAAATATTATTTAATTAAATAATATTCAATATTTATTATTTCTCACTAAACCATTAAACATACTCTGCTATTCCTCCACAATATTTATCGGTCCTTGAATAATGTCTATGTATTTATTAAATAAATATCACTGCATTATTATCTAATAAATAAATAAATTTTATATTCACTAAATAAAAAAATAAATATTTATATGTGATCAAGAATACATGAATAATTATTAAACCATGTATGAGGATAATATTCATTCAACCTGTTAAGTAATAAATAACAATATATTATTTAACTGAGATTCTTAACACACTTAGTGTGTGACCCTTCAGGACACTTTCTCAGTGGAATTAGGTGAAGTAGCCTAAAGTCTAAGGTTAACATCTAGAAACACAACAAGGAACCCATATAGAAATAATTCAATGCTGCAATGACATGTTACCTCATACAAATGGTCACTATATAATATAATCTCTTTATCTCTATATCTCTAATCAAGAAGGTTGCATGCTAGGGTCATCAACATATGTGCTCGATGTCTCTTTCTTTGACTTCCTGAAAAATGAACTTGCCTTTAGAACACCATGGTCATGGATTTATTTAGGATATATCATTTCTATCAAAGGGACTTAGATATCAACTTCTGCTAATAAACAGAAGGGATAAATCCTTTCTTGCATTATTCATTAATGCAATATTACTTGAGATGCACCCAACATATTCAACTTCACTGAAAATATATTTCATCATAGTTTTCATCAATACATATAAGTGTGAAAATCATAATACTCATTAATAATAATATTAAAGTCTAAGGACTAATACACACATCTACAAATAGGAACATCCAATGACACATAAAAATGTTGATTTCCTACTAGCGGGTCTCATTCTCATAATATCCTACTGGATATTACCAAGGGCGTACACCATGAGAAGGTTCCACAAATTCTTATGAGTCTCCACCCCTGATATCATATATCATTTTTTCCCTGAAATTATATCATCAGGATATAGAATATATATTTAAGAATAGTGTTGTAGCACCTCCAAGTTTTCATCATAGTAGGGAACTGCTATAACCTTTAAGTGTGAAAGCTACTCATAGGACATTATCACATACTATTTCACCTATAAGAACAATCATGATGTGATAATTAGTTTATTAATATTAAAAACCATGAATAAAAGGTATCATAAAGTATATAAAATTTAGTTCTAGGGAACCAACTATAACAAATACCAGATTATTTAAGCTCTCCAACCTATATAGAAAAAAATATAGAATAAGGAATTACATTTATGGAGGAACATAAATATAGCATTGAATATTCAAAGTGATGGTTACCAATGACACATGGAATAGAAAATGTACCTGTATCCATCCATTTAATAGAGAGATAATGTTGGATCATGAAAGAGATATTTCTTCCTAAATTAACTTTTTCATATCCCTTGAAATTCCTCTTGTGAGTGTACTTATCCTTATGAAATTTAGTATATCAACGGATATTTTTTATAGTATCTAGTAATGGGATATTAACCTGGAATATTCTAAAAGTTTCAAGTACTTCCTTATCCATTTTAGTTTCAACATTGTTCTTAACATAATGGCTTCCCAAAGGATAAGTTCCTCATTCTCTATACATTTTTGGATCATCATCAACTTTATTTTTCACTTTTTAAGTGCTAATTAAGTTCCTAAAATAACTATAAGTTCTTTCAAGTTGTATTTATTTATTCTTATTTTATTTTTATTATTCAACTGGTGTGCGGATAGCATGTCCATTAACAGGTTTATTAGGTAATTTAATAACTTCATCGGGTGAAAAAATAGATTCTTCAAGTGGTTTAACAAATTTAGTAGGTGATTTTGAAACTTCTCCATAATATTTTCCATTAATTTCAAAAGTTATAACATCTTTTTCAAGTTCTTGTTCAATTTTTTTAAATTGGGGGTTTTGAATTTTATTTTCACTCCTCATAATTGTAAGTAGACACTTTTATAGTCAGTTAATCATAGATAAGACATATAATAATAAACTTCTATGAATTCTAGATGATGTTTAAAATTAGGTTCCTAACATATAGAGGAGTTGTATCAACTAAATATCCTCCAGCCGTAGTATCAATAATACTCCCATCCATCAATAATAATCCCTCATAGAAATATTAGATAAAAAGCTAGTTATAAATCCAGTGGTAAGGGAAGCTGGAACACGGCTTCTTAAACCACTCCCAGTACTCATGAAGAGTCACCCCTTGGAGTTCTCTAATGCCACAAATATCATTTCTCAATGAGTTAGTCCTAGATACTAGGAAAATTTTATCAAGTAATATCTTCTTCAATTGGTGATAACTCCTTATTGAGGTGTATTGTGAGTAGTAAAACCAATTCTTATCAAATAAATCTAAAGAAAAGGGTAAATACATCATCTGGCTTTGATCTTCACTGAACCCTTGAGGTTTCATGGTGATTCACACCATATGAAAATCTTATAAGTCTTTATGTGGGTCTTCACCCAGCAATCCATGAAATTTAGGAAGGTGATGTATCAACCCTGATCTCAGTTTGAGACTTGGGTAAATTTATAGGTATCATAAGCAGTTCTTTTGATTTTAAAAGTTAGGATTAGTGAGTTTATTTAGAGTTCCCTATTTATCCATCTTTAAGTTTGGATTTTTTTTAGTTTTTATGAAATTTTATCTTGGTGATTATTTTTGTGAAATTTTAGTTTTTTCTAAGTTTTAAAATTATAAAAAAAAATTACTATTTTATTTCTAAGGTTTTAGGAATTTTTAGTTTCTAAATTTTAAAATTTACTTAACATACAATAGATTTTTTTCAAATTTTTTTTTACTTTTAACTTTTTTTTAAAATCAAGTCGATTTTTTTTATTTTTTTAACCCTTTGTAGGCCTCCAAAATAATGGCTAAAATTTAATTAATGGTTTTTGGTGTCACTTTTAAAACTTAACGCAGATTAAAGAAAACTAATAACTACAATATAGCAACAACCAAGTTTGTCTCCCAATGAGACTTCCCTTTTGGAGTTTTCTATCACTTTTTTTATATTTTCTACTTTTAAAAAAATTAATTGTTTAGGAATGTATTACCAAAAACTATCAAAGATAATATTAAATAATTCAAAACACTAAGAAGTTGAACCTAGGGAATGAACATAGTATAGATAATAAGAAAACAAGAAACATATGGTGAAAACAATGGAAACTATAAAATTAAAGCAGTATCCTACTATAGAAATCCTCATGGATCATCCTCTCTTCATTATTTAAAAATATTTGAAAATAAGTAACTCTATAAACACACATATTGTGATTATAGTATATTTATTTCATTAAGTTCATAAAAATGAGGACAACATCCAAAATCTCAACCATTGGTCTCCTTCCAATAGGAGTTGATTAATGAACTCAATGATCAGTGAGTACATTGATGCAGTCATCTCTCCTTATTCTCATACTCATCAATCAATGATTGAGAAATTAAACTAAGAGGATCAATAAAAACTTTTACTCAGCTTGAATTAACATGTCGTATCAAGATATTGGCATATTCTAATCAATGAGGATCTATTATCAGTATAGAATAAAAATAAGTAATGAAATGATTGAAAAAACAAGTTTCGGGTCATCTTGTCTCAAGTCTATACATGTTCCACCAAAATTAGTTTCCCCTCATCGAATCCATGTATCAAAATTATATTCTATTTTTTGATCCAAAAAACTTGTTATTTATTCATATCAACTTTAAATGATATTTTGAAAATTTTGGGGGATCCACCTTTGAAACATTAATTAACAAAGGCTCCTAAATTATCTATTTATTATAATGAAGGATAATCTCCTAGAAATTTTCTCTATTGAATTCCTCCTTATATTCACCCTTCGAAACACTATCAAATAGTTCCACCTTTTGATCTGGGATGTATTTTCTATTAGCTTGAGTATTATTTCCTTTATTTATAGAGGAACGAAGGTACTCTTTAGCTAGTTCCACTTCCTTGATCTTAGTGGAAAGTGTTTCGGTGTCTGAATACTTTTTAGCTACTTTCTCATCCATATTTACTCCCAAATAACTATTCCCTTTAAAACATTCATCCTTTCCATTTCCTCCTTTGAGTGAGATAGGATATCCATCACCCAACACCAAAAATCTATTCTAGATTCCAACTCTAGTGGATGTATCCTTGAAATTATTTCTAGACTTGACCGTGTCAACTTTTAAATCATCTAGCTTAGATATACCCTTGATTCCCACTGCCTTGCCATTATGAAAGCTCAATACAAGATAGGGAGAGAACAGGTCTAGTCTTAGCTGAATTTTCCTCCAATATAATTTTTAAGAGGTTCAATTGAATCATTTATTCTACATAAGAAAGAAAAATAAATTTAATTTGGTCAATACTCTTAGGAGGATGACCCTATGCAATCACAATATCATTTCCATTGACAACCTCATTTTTCTTTGAGATAGACTCTTTCATCAGATTCAATATAAGTGGGGTGATTCCCCTATGATGGAATCTCTATGCTGAATGCCCTTGGAGTGCACAAGAGAAGAAATAGTGATTCCAAATCTCTTAAATAATCAGTTGTTTGTGTCAATATTCTCCCTCAATCTAGATCCAGATGAAATCCAATCGTGGTTTAGATATGTCAACCTCAATGAAAATTCTAGGTTTAATAGGATGTAAGACCTCTTGGGTTATAAGATCTACAACCAAGAAGTGACCAATGAGACTACCTAGAATATGAAATATTTAGGGATTTTGGAAAGAGAGTGGAAAACCTAGGAAATAAATTCAAATCACCATAGTCTCCAGGTTATGATTCAAGTGTATAAAAAGGATCATCATAAGAGAAAGAAACAAAATCTATTGATAGAGCATGAGCCACAGGGCCCCAAAAGATCCAAATATTGTTCTAAAAAATGAATCATAATTTTCTACGAATCAAGAAATCCAACCACTGAATGATGATGGAGACTCCACTTTGTATTAATGAATTAATCAACAACAACAAAAGAAGGCTTACACCATCCAAAGTAGGAAACCAGGTTGAGATTTTGTAGGGAAGAATATTTCTAGAATTCCACGTGGGATATCAGAAGTGATGGGCCTCTATTATCAAAATCATAAACCTTTAGGGATAACACGATACTAGGGAAAGTAGGTATTATCCTTATGTTGGTGAAATATGAAAATAAATGGAAAGGTATATCAAGGGAAGATGTACTGAAAGCATTTCCCCCACCCCCTTAGGAGGGAGAGGGTTAGAAGGTTTGGATATCCCCAGCAAAACCCTAGAGACACCCTAAATAAAAGGGAAGATTCTTAGTCTAGATCTAACTTGATTCAATTTATGATAATAAACCATATCAAATTAATAACACATTGTGTACACCTTACATTTATGATTTCTCTACAATAATAATTTTCTATGTGGTTGATAAATAAGACTTATAGGAATCCTAGATACATCCATCCTCCATGATGTATCCATTGGATATATTGAATCACTCGATAATCAACAAGACCCTCTCATTTCCCATGATATGATAGTATCTCACTCTAGAAATGGGTGGGATAGAAAGAGATATTATAGGAAGAATCCACCAAAATACATCACCATTTTCATAGGATTTAGCTTATTTATATAGGCCTCAAGGACACTCCCCATGCACCATACATTTACTCATGCATTATATAATGCATGAGTGAATGGCATGCAGTTACAACAGCTTGTAACCCTTCATCCATGCACTTAAATCTTGTGTGCATTGATTTTACTTGTGATTAATGATATCATACATAAAATAATTATCCAAATTCTAATGTATTGAAATTTTATTTCCAAATTTATCTTACAATATGGTATATCAGAATTTAAGTAGTATTATATTATTATATCACCTATTATGATATTCCCAAACCAAAAACATATTATATTTCTGGGTAATATTTATGTTATATCCTATGACATATATATCATACACTGTGATATATCCTATATTAATCATAGTCATAAAGGATTAATAAAATATCACCTTTATCTTCTTCTTACTCTTTTTTCTCACCTCTCCTCATTCTATCTTTGGTTCTTCTTTCTCTAAAACCTAACCAACCGTGAGGGATGACTTCATGATTATGGATCATCTAAAGTTGGTGGTTTTTTCCTTAGGCTACATGGATCCCTCTTCAAGATCTAATATCTCCCTAGTTATCAAAGGAAATTCATTTATCATGATCAATTGTAGATGTTTCTATACTCTTTCTTTTATTTTATAAAACATTTAGTGCTTGATGTTTCAAACTTGTTTATTTCACCTATAAACTTAGTAAAGGTATATATATTTTTATTTATGAACATATTTTTGTGATTATAAATGTTTTTATAATGTTATAAAAGGAGGATTTTATTAAACAAATATGTTTTCAATCTAAATATGTTTTTATGCACACCATGTGTATGATAAAAGGTTTAAAAAGTTTTATTATAATATAATTAAACTATAATTTTTGTTTTAATTGTTTATTGATTTATAGAGTTCAGGTTTCTTGGTTTTAAATTTTATTATTGGTTTTAAAGACATGTTTGGTTTGAATCAAAGTGATATTGATGATTTATACTCTCTTCATTTATGATTTATTTTTAAAGTCTTTACAGTTTTGAGTAATATTTTGAAATATAAAGTTTTTTTGTTATAATGTAATTTGAATATTATTTATTTACTCCTTTAATATTCCCCTTGATTATCTTGATATCATTATTTAATCTTTATATATGGATATGAGAGTCTAAATTGATCATGAAAACACACCTACTGGGGGGGTTGAATAATGTGTGTTCAAATTATTTTTACTAAAAACTCATTATTATTTTATATTTTTTCCACATATTTTGTCTTCTAAATGATTATGGCCAGTTAGGAAAAAATGGGTCTTTCAATTCTTTACCCAACAAGACACAACCACATGAAATTTTTAATATAAATAGGAAATCAATATGTCGTATTTTTATAATGTTCAACCTTGATGTGGGAAACTTACTCATTTACATATTAAACTACTATTGAGACAAAGATTCTCCACTATAATATTTTTATCAATTACAATGGGTGTCTAGGAATTATCTTGAAACTAGGTTCACCATATTACATAGGTTAAAATTCGTCACTATATTATATAATAGAAGGTACATTTATATTTAATCTTATAGTCTTCAAACTAACATCACACTAGTTGGTCTTATTATATTCCTTGATCCCTTTTTAAATAGATCAAAAAGATTTCTAGAGATGTCTTTATGTCCATAAAACATGATATAATAAATCATTATAGAGTTTATTTTATTTTATTTAAGTCTCTAACAATAACTTATGCAACACATTTGTTATTTTACTACTCATCTCTGAGATTCTTTACAGAAACTGTTGATGACCTCCTTAACATAGAATCTCAAGAATACAACCTAGAATAATATCTTACATATAAATTAGATAAATAAATGCATAGATATTCAAGATATTTTGTGGATATATGATACACTAATTATTATTTCTACTTATATATAACAACATATAGATACTCATAGGTATGATACTCCTCTATTATTATCCATGATTTAATCTATCCAACGGAAACAAATATACTCACTCAGCTTTCTCTTCTTTTTCTATTTCTTAGAAACCTAACAGGTAGTGTCTCTTTATAACTATTTCAGAAACTCCACTCCTCTTCTTCATTGAGATTATTCTTCTCCCTCTCAAATAACTTGTTACTTATTCTTTAATAGTACTTCACTTCTCTCAGCTTACTCACACACCTCATCCAACAACAAGGATTTCTCCTGATTCTCTTTTTTTCTTTCTTTTTCAATATTCTATTCACATGAAAATACATTTAATTCCTACTTTAATTTTCAATATTAATTAACTGGATACTCATAATTATTTTAATTTATAGTTGAAAATCATAGTTATAAAATAATACTATTTTAGTTCCCATTATTATTCATGACATGCTCAATAAATCCACCCATATAAAACTATTTTTCACAACTCAAAACTCTATAAACAAAAAATTTCATCACTTTATCATTTTTGAAACTCAAGTGAATATGACTTAAATAAATATATATGAAAATCCTAGATACTTCTTTATTCTCAAATAATTCCAAAAAATACCTACTTTTAATATTCTACCATGGTTGTATAAAACATGGAAGTAGATACATTATGGTGTGGAGTATCTCATCTCAAATTGAGTGCATACATGAAGAACATTTATAGAATCAAGTTGAATCTATGTACAATAGATTTCATCTCAGGTTCATACTCATATTATCAAGAAAAATCACAGTGATTTTAAAATTGTATTATAGATAAATCTTTGACTTGAATACATAAATATTATTCTTGAAAACATAATAAAATAATTTCAATGCATTTGATATTAAATAAATTCTTCTATAAATTTATCTTATTCTCCATCAACTAGAAGATCGTATTCCCAAATTTGGATCATGGATAGAAGTAGCCTCATGATATTTTGATCACTTGAGAATATATTTAGCATCATAAAAAATAAATTTACTATTCAAATTTTAAAATCTAGAAAACTCAAATTTTTCACTGATCGGGAACTCAAAATTTACTTAAGTATCAAATTCATATGCTCAGTTCCTGTAAGAGTCTCTTCTTAGTGAGAATATAAACAGTCATGAAGTTTCTCTATCTAATTCATACACAAAGATCAAAACTCATTTCATATGTCTTTTGAAGTCTTATAAAGTATTAAAATCCATTTAATAAGACTCTAAAAGTATTATGAAATCCTGGAGTCATATAATTATCTCAATAAAGTTCAACGTGGGACAAATCTGTATGCATCACCCTCAAAGTTGGATACTGGAACTCAAATTCAACTAGTGAAACAAAGTAATATGCTCACATAAAAGTCATAGGATATGTATAGAGTCATATGAAATGACTGAAAATCGAACACTCATCTATATATATTTAGTATCTGGAAGTCATGCATTTTGAAAAAGTTGTGTGATACACTATAAATTCTTACAATCTAGGACATTTATATTTTTTATCTTTAGCTCCAAAAAAATCCATACTTGTTCAAATGGATTTGAGGATTCTTCAAATAGATTACAAGCCTCCATTATAATTTCTAGATGCCTAAGAATTGATTCAATTAATAATAATAATTATTTAAATAATTCTAAACTCTTTTAGCTTTCTTCCAAGGAATTTTTAAATATATTAAATTCTCAAAATGGAGTATTTATAGAATGTTTAATGCCTCTTACTTATATCCTTCTAAACCTTCATCCAAGTGAGTTTAATCACTAATTTTATCTTTCAAAATGATCAACACTCCATGTATGGTTTATCCAAATTAAATCTATCTATATATAATAAATTTCACAACACCCTGAGATCTTAAATTATATTTTCTTTTGATACCTAATTTGTTTGATAACTTTCTTAACACATAACATCAAACCACAGTGAAGTGAAAAAAAAAATATGACCATTAAAATGTATCCATAGAATTTATAGGTAAAAATAAATGTGATTTAATTTTTAAATGTATTTAGAAATAAAAATAAAGTTTATTATTAATACTAAGACATTGATAAAATTCAATTAGTATGACTAAGTAACTAATAAAAAAAATATGCTTTAAAATGTAACCCTTCTAAAATTATATTTTATTCAATTAATTTTATGATAATAAATATATTATAGATAGAATATATTATTGATATGAATAATATGTGTAGGGTCCTGAAAATACCTCCAAGAGACGAAAATTCTCCCACAATCACTTTGCAGAAGGAAGGAAGTACTCATAAAAGTATAGCAAGGTGAATGGACTCAAATTGAGTTGCAAATTTTAGAAGAAAATTTAAGGAATTCAAATTTTCAGTGGATTTTAAGTGTCCCGCATACCGTCACTAGGAAGGGTTCATGGACCACCTGGATCGCGAACCATCGGTGTGCGGAACCATCCGTGAGGCGCTAGCCTGCAAAGCGATGGCCAACGAGCACAGGGTACCATGAACCGCATTGCCAATGGAATCATGTGCACAAAGTTCATCTGCATACCATCTTGCGAACTCAATGGTTCGTAGGTGAAGCAAAATGCTAGGGTTCTAAAAACTATGATCGTGATCCACAGACTTCACAAACCCAGGTTGACTGAGTCTTATGTGGGTAAAGATATATCTTTGTGGGCCTCCGAAAATAGTGTTTCATGCCCATATATATGATTTCCCCAATTATCTATAAAAGGAGAAAAAAATGAATTGAGAATAGATGGTTGATGAAATATTGAAGGGGACCCCATAGGTTGGAAGAAAGAATTCGGAGAAGATTCTAGCTTTAGTCTTGAACTAGCGGTGAAGCCCAAATCGCGAACCACACTCTTTGTAGGTACATCCAGCTGCGAACCATAAAACGGGGGAACTTAACAATAATAATAGAACTGAGAACCTAAATGGTGAAACCGTGAACCATATATTTCTCACGGATGAAATCCCTATGAATGATAGTCCCCCATACCCTCCTTCAATATGGTGTTCCATGTAGTGTATCACTACGCGGATTCAACATGGTGCCACATACTGCATCAGTATGCAGACTGAACCTAGAGCGGCGTGATGGGCTGCATCCAGGACTGTGTACCATTGTGTTGAGCGGTGTTCTATACCCATGCCCACGTAACACATTTTTACGTGGATGTCCCCTATACTTTTATACCACTACGATATGAGGAGCTTCTCCCATCCCGCATAAGAAACCAGTATGAAAAATGGGTTATTTTTTGGTATTATTTCATCTGGTTCCAATCTCACCCCTTTGATATCGGCCAATACTCCATAATCCCTCTACAAACTAGTCCCTAGAGATTAGGCCAAGTCCTCCTCCAAATCCAACAAACCCATATGATCAAACAATTGGGTACATCAACGCACCTCTTTGAGTCTACGTACCCATGGTAAGAAGAGTCACAAAGGCTTTCCCCAAAACGGTTCATACATCAGGAATGTCTGTGGTTTTATATTACCATGGTTACCTGGAGTCCAACCTTGGGATTCTAATGTGAACCTCCACATTATAGGGATTAAGGGCGATCACTTACATTTCCATTCAATGAGGAATGGTGATCAGTCAAAGGGAGTATGTTTGGTTCCCATTTTGACGAGGACAACACTTCTACCCTTCCCAAAATGCATTTTGGGGCACTCCCACTGAGGTAAGTCCCCAAACCTCTAAAGTCTGGGCTGCATTACATCCAATGGAATCCCAAATTAAATGGTTCACCATTCTATGACCTGTCCCAACATTACACTGGCCTCTTCCACCATAGACTTTCCCTATCCCATCAGTAGGAGAGGAAGAATTTGGTTGATTGGATCTCTCACATCCTCTTGTTTATCACACCGAGCACAACTCACGTGGGCTTAGAGATTTGTGAATATTACAACATCCACACAATTTTTAAGTATAATAAATCTAATTCCTGATTAAACCATGATACATAGGATTCCTACTCGAAGGCCCAAACTCAAAAGGGTGCACTTCCAAAAGGGTCCACCCAATCATGATCTCCTAAATGAACAGATTCCATGTGTAAGCCCCAGCAATTTTGAACTATAAGAACTCTGATTCCTGATTAAACCAGGATACATAGGATTCCTACTCGTTGGACCGAGCTCAAAAGGGTTACCTTATAAAAGGGTTCACCCAATCATGTTCCCGAAAATGGGTAGCGTCCATGCGTAAGCCCTAAACATTCCAAACTACATGGGTTCTAATTTCTCTCCTGATGATATGTAGGAAACCCATATTATGGGTCTCATCCCAACATCAAGTCACCTTCATTCCCCCCTGGATGATGATAAACTCCAGATATCCTATTGTATGGATTAAGATATCATTTCCTTTATAGCATCAAACCCATTCATACCTACGACGATCATGTAAACCAAGGTTAGCTCGTGGACACACTCTTCAGGAATGAACCAATGAACATATGAACATGACTTAAATCTATAAGAGAGTCACAGAATAGGAAAAAATCCTCCCCTAAAAGGGTGAAGTGAGCTCGACGTCCCATCCTCTCAACCAATGGAGTCCTTAAGTGTCATTGGTTGAATCATCGACCCATGAGCGCCTGCCTTTGGAAAATAGGTCCATGAATCATGGATACTAGGGTCGTTGGGTGTTTCTGGATCCACAAATAAACCTACTGGAGACCATCCAAGGAAGTTATATCTAAGAGGACCAATTGAACAAGTACTTGACCTCACGCAATCACCTATTGGGACCAACAGTTCCCGTGGGGATAATCCAACCTCCTTTAAATGATAATGACGCAGGATGGGTCAAAACAAAAGAAATGGTGAATTTGACAAGAAACTGTCTCTAGAAAAAGAGATGGGTGATGATTCTCATCAAACAATTTCATAATCACCCCAAACAGGCCGCCTTAGAGGAAAAGAAAAAATGGTGAACCCAGCATGAATCCTTAACCAAGGTGGCGGTTCCACCCCAATGATAATAGAAAAAGGATGTTGTACGTCAGACCATTTTGTTCACCCTTGTATGCGCCAAACGCACCACCTCAGAGGCGAAACAAAAATGGTGAACCTGACACGAATCCTTAACTAATGTGGCAGTCTTACACTACTCAAGCCCCTTTTCCCCACAAAAAAAGAGAAGGTAAGGGGCCAAGTTGAGCCATCAGATATGCATATGTTTAAATAATACTACTTTGATGAGGTTTTTTGGTTTGTATGTCATATATGTATGTTGCAGGTTCCCAAAGTGCATAATTAGAAACAAATGACATCCCAAATACAAATACAGACACACATATCAGTGATCCTATAGGCAGATGGGGCCCCAATAAAGTGTAGGACCCCCTCTCCTGCCTAGTATCTTCAACGCTGGGTATCCGACATACTTATCAAAGAGTACCACCAAAATGGCACTCTCCCCATTGTGGAGACTATGAGATAAGACCTCCAGTCTGTAAAGGATTTTTAGTCACCTCATCCGTGGTAGGCACCCCAGCACAAGGTGGCCCCAGTGGTCATCCCAAACCATTTCAGTAAAATGTCCCCAAAACCTAACAATGAGTACCTCCCTTATCTTAGGGAGGCAGATGAAGTCGATGCTGAAAGCTTCTTCTCAACTGCACAAGAGTCCTAATCACGGTCCCCTGCTAGAGAGAGTCTCCACCGACACCAGACGACCAGGTCTCCTCGGGCTGAAGAAGACCTTATGCTAAGGGCACCTACTGAAGTCCAGGAGACCCGGGCCCCTCAAGCTTCCCACCAAGGGTAGCGAATGTATAATCAGGAACACACTATCACCCTAGTTCTTGATGAGAAACTCTACTGTACTGATGTGGTGGAATTTAATGGGTAGACATATAACTCTTCCCCCTCCACTCAAACCCACCATAGAATTTGGGAAGCACAATATGATCACGTGCACGTTCCCGTTAGTGCTCGCTGGTCCCACCGTGCAGACAGAGAGGCAAGTTATACGCAGACACAAATACTTGCTGATGCATTTCAAGCCCATTATCCAAATTAGATGGAAAAAATCTATATACAAGAACAAACACCTGATAATTCATTTTAAGCATGTCATCCAAATAGGATGAAAACAAGCTATATCCAGGTACAAATACCTGCTGACGCATTTCAAGCCCGCCATCCAAATAGGAAGAAAACAAGCTATACGTAGGCACAAATACCTACTGATGCATTTGAAGACTACCATCTAAATATGACAGGAAAAATCTATATACAATCACAAATACCAACTAACACATTTGAATCCCTCTATCCAAATAGGGCGGTAAGAAAATATGAGCAGAGTCAAATTCATGCAGATGCATACAAAGACCATGAGAAAAATACAGCAGAAAACAGCCAGATGAAAATCCTCTCTTGTGAATATGAAGACCACTAGGAAAATATGGTGGAAATCAGATAAGATAACTGACAGCATATTCGTTCCTCTATCCTGACATAGAATAACTATTAGTATCTACTAGAAACTCATGGAGGACCAGAGAAGGTATAAAATCCTACTCCAACATCAAAATGGGCCTTCATACCTGTTTCATCCAAAGATGTATCTCAGCACATCCTAGCAATTAAGGAAGATCAGACATCGATTCTAGACTATATCATCCAAACATGCCAAGAAATTTTTTGCATCAGCAGAAAAGGTGAGAAATCGGGCCCATGACCTAGTTTCCTCGAACATAATGACTCACTCACAAAATGAGTTAGTCACTCGAGAGAAGTTATGCATTGTTGCTCCAGTTTAGGAGTGTCAACAACAATATCTTGTGATATATGGACAACTGGATTGGGAAAAATCACTCATTTCAGCTGTTGGATGCTAGTCCAACATGGTAACTTCCCCAGGGTAGGCATATATCCCTTCCAAAACACATAATGTCTGTCAGTGTATCTTTACGGCATCATGGGATACAACAAGATAGGGACCCATATATTAAGGTCATTACCAACAATAGACGGCCCCGGTTACCCACAAGAGAGCACCCAAAAATGAAACGCACCAAAGGTAATTGGAAAATGAAGAGCACGTATATGATCTTGTTCTACTAGAAGTTTGGGTTTTTGATTCCCTCAAACATATATCAATAAAGGATCCAGAACCTGTTAGTCCATTACCAAATTATGGAAGTGGCAGTAGCAGTTAAAAAGGCCCTCCCCATAATTTTTCTACCAGTAGCTCTGAAGGTCCTCCACAGAGCACCCGTGGGGGCTCACTCCATGGGCCAGGAATGACCGATCATGAGAGTCTGTCTTCTGATGTGCGTTGGGGTAGCCCTCCCGTCGGCCTAAAGATCATATAGCAAGAAGGTCCTCCCCTTGATTTTTTCCACCCTGATGGTCCTCCCTAGGGTATATTCTATAGATATACTTCTCCCTGTAGTCGGACATCAAGTCATGATGGTAGTCCTCGCCATGATGACAATCATTGCGAAGGCCCTCCCCATAATAGTTGTTTCTATTAAAGTCCTCTCTATAGTAATTTCAAGAAATGAGAAGGTCCTTCCCTTATTACAGTACATTCTGAAGGACCTCCCCAGGATGTGTACTCTAGAAATTCTCCCTACAGCTAGGTATCAAGTTATTATAGTAGTCCTTGTTGTCAAATTAGTCATCGAGAAGGTCCTCCCCTTATTGTAGACATCCCTAAAGGATATCCCCAGGGTATATGCTGTAAATAGATTTCTCACGGTTTGGAATCGAGTTGCAATAGTATCCCTCACCATTATAGAACTAATTGCAAAGGTCTTCCCCGTAACCAAAATTCATGCTGGTGAGAAGTCCCTTCCCTTTATGGAACAAAGACAAAAAATCACTCCTATGTTGAGGTACTCAGAAAGAAGTTAGACATATCAGGCACCCCATTTATAATGAGTGATATTCTTTCTCAACCATAGGATGGCCCAGGGCCATGCTCATCTTCTAAGCCACCCCCACACCGTTCTCGTATCAATGATGCCCCCACTAGCCAGGTTTCTTGGAATGAAATTATTAAGAAGAAGTCGATCTGAGCATATCAAGTAGAGGATCCCCTAGAAGAACAATATCAAGATGTGTTTCTTTTGAGAAGACAACTCGCTAAGGATAAAATACCAGTGATGTATTGGCCTACGGCCACTTCTAATCAGTTTGGTTTTGTTCCCGGTAGGAATATCCATAATTGCCTCTTCACTGCTTCAGAGTGTGTTAATATCATGAGAAGGAAAGTCAAATATGGTCATATGGCCTTGAAGATTGACATTTCTAAGTCCTTTGACACAATAAGGTGGGACTTTATTTTCAATGTTCTTAAAATGTGTGGTTTTTCAGGGAAGTTCATTGGTTTGATCTTTGCAATTTTGAAAAGTTCTAGCCTCTCGATTCTGATCAATGGATCCCCTAGGGGCTTCTTTCGATGTTCTAGAGGGGTCAGGCAGGGTGACCCTATTTCTGGGATACTTTTTTTCATTGCTGAGGATTACTCGAGTGTCTGTTTGAATAATCATGTCAATAGTGGGTTATATCAAAGGATGAGAGCTGGTAGGAATTGTCTTGCACCCTCTCACTTGTTATATGCTGATGATATCCTCTTATTATCCAAGGATGATTGGAAAACTATCCATTGCATCAAGAATCTCTTTGCACATTATGAGGAAGTGGCAGGTCAGTTCATTAGCTGGGGGAAGTCTTTTTTTGTCTTTGGGGAAGGGATTCAAACACAGAAGTAGATAAGAGTTTCTAGCAGGCTTGGTGTGAAGAGAGGTAGTTTTCCCTTCACTTATCTTGGACTGCCTCTGTTTTGGGGGAGGGTAAAAAGGGTATATCTAGAGGAGATAGCTATAAAAATCACTAATCAGCTAGCTAGCTGGAAGGGGAAAACCATGTCCCAAGCTGGGAGAGTTTGTTTGGTCAACTCTGTCATCACTTCAATGTTTTTTTATTCGTTCTCATTATATAAGTGGCCCAGAACTTTATTAAAGGAGTTAAGTGGGATGATACACAACTTTATATGGACTGGCTCTATTAATCAGAGGAAACTTGTCACGGTGGCATGGAAAGAATGTATCAAGTCGGTGGACATTGGTGGGATGGGGGTGAAATATGTTAAGATATTTAATGATGCTATGATTATGAACTTTACATGGATACTTATAAATGGAGATAAATCCCTGGAATTCCTGACCAACAGGTTTACTCACAGGCTGCATAATCATATTGATTCTTACCTGCAGTCCTCTGTGTGGACCTCTATTCGGAGTACCTATTCTCATCTCATGGCACAATCCAAATGGCTGGTATGTATCAATTCTTCTTTGAGCTGCTGGAATACTTTAGGGATTTCCTCTCCCCTTAAGGAAGTCATTGATATTCCATCATCTTGGAGGCAAATGTCTATATGTGACATGCAGAGGAATGCTGATGTTATGGCTATTATACCTAGTAACTTTTGTGTGGAAATTACAAATTATGACTATGCTGATCATGACATTCTTGTTTGGAAACCTGCATTAAATGGACTTTTCTTAAGTCGTGATTTTTATAAGCTGGAATGTGGTACTACATCTACTATACCTTCATGGTTCAAAGGCATTCGCAGGCCTTTTATTTTTTCAAATGACATTCTGCTGATTTGGCGAATCTGGAAGAAAAGGTTACCGATTCAGTCTTCCCTTCAACTTACTGGTGTACATCTTGCCTTGGTGTGTCCTATTTGCTTGAGTAATGAAGAATCTTCCCTCCATTTGTTCCTTGAATATCCTCTTGCTGCACGATTATGGCTGTATTTACAGTCCATTTTTCACTGTTGTTTCATATTCTGCTCGGTTGATACATTCTTCAACTCGATGCTTCAAATAGAATCAAGTGAGCAAGTGAAAAACCTGCTCACTACTGCTACTGTTTTGGTTTTTTCATACATCTGGAGAGCTTGCAATAGTGTGGTCTTTAATAATGGAAACCCCATGTTTAAGGAAGGTGTTTTGTTTATTCACCGAAGCATTCAGATTGCTTCAGCACATCAATATGGAAGCATGAACAATGATATTTCTGACTTTACACTGTTGAAGACTCTTGGTGTAAGTGGCAGGGAGAGGCGGCCGTGTGTGATGAAGTACATTAGATGGATCCCACCAATCCGTGATTGGTTGAAGGTCAATGTGGATGGAGCGGTCCATGGTGCACCGGGCCTGGCTGGCTGTGGTGGAGTTTTTCGGACTTGTCGGGTCTTTGTGAAAGGCTTCTACTTTCATTACATTGGGATTGGGCATGCGATTGAAGCAGAACTTTGGGCGATTATAAAAGCAATCAGGTATGCGGTCCGATATGGCTGGAGAAAGTTATGGCTCGAGTCGGATTCCTCTATTGTTGTGCAGATCCTGAAGGATCGGTCCAGGAATATTCCATGGAGAATGCTACCTGCATGAATAAAGTGTCTCAAGCTTGTTGAGAGGATTTTTCTTGATGTCTCACATGTCTATAGAGAGGCAAATCAGGTTGCTGATGCTCTTTCTAAAAGAGAAATTATGGAGGTCAGTTCTAGCTGGTCTTTTGTGTTACCTAGTTATTGCAATGGCCTAGTGCATGATGATAGTGCTGGTGTTGTTTATACGAGGCTTTGTAAGGCTCCACTTCTTTGAGTTGTTGCTCTATTGTTTTTCACTTTTTTATTAATAATTTGGTGGGAGAAGGATTTTCCTGTCTCTCTGACTTTTTGGCTATGGATGACTCTTCATCAGCTGAAAGAAATGTTTCTACCCTAAAAAGGTTATGTGAACCATGTCAACGCCTTAGGGGAGCTTCACCATCTAATCGACCTAGAATCCCTCTAATCCTCACAACATCCACAATAAAAAAGATGAAAGGAAAACCTTGAACTGTCTTGCTTCTACGCACTACACAAGTTATGTCACCTCATTAGTAATGCCCTGACTAGAGTTCATATTCGAGGATGAAGAGAACATGGATCTCTACACTTCACCCTATGTCCCATTCAGAAAACCTCATTGGAAATTACATCTTGCAATTTCATCACCCAAAGGCATCAATCAAATGAAACCCCTTCTCAAGAAAGATGGGATACTCAAAAAAACTGACTCGGAGTAAGTCTCAAAAGCATCATGATCGAAGAGACCAAGCCATCGAAAAGCTTGTAATTCAGGAAACCAAGAACATCCAGCAGGCTTCCCACCTAAGGGAAGCTAACCAGCAAGTAGTTCTCATGTCTTTAAAAGACCATAGACTTCGTACAGGCCCAATTCCATACTCATCTCACACCCGTGTGGGAGTACGTGAAATTGAAAGGGTAGAAATAGCAGCGGCTATCACCGTGATACGGGAAAGACCCCAGCCCATGGGGATAGGGGAATTTTTAAATCAAAATGCCCCCATAAGACCTAAAAATCCAGGATTTAGCACATCAACAGAAGAATGGGAACAACTCCAGCCCCAGGGTTGGGGGAATTTTTACCTCAAGTTCTCGCACAGTGGACATATTTATTCTTGCATTCGAGAAGAACGATGAGTAGAAGAGCCACCCTTTCTACGTTGTCTCATGGATCATACCCTCCAAGATAAAGACACATTACGATATCAAACCAGGGCCCCCTTCGGTTCAATCTTCTCTAAGAAACCCAAATAATGTCGCAAAATGGAAGGAGAAAATCAAACAGAGGATGCAGAAAGACTTCCTACCATTCAGTGCTGGTTACACCACCTCCAATGCAGTATGTATCAGTGAACATGGTAAAAATCAACCCCATGGATCCTATAGGAAATTACATAGAGGGAGAAAACTCAAAGGAAGATGACTCCCTTATAGAGGCATCCCATATCGAGCTTGATGGTGTTCATATCCGGAACCAGTGAGCGGTTCTAAATTTGGGCACCCCCTTAGTTAATTTGTCACTACCTCCCTCACGAAACTCCAACAAGGAGAAGAATAAATCCAAGGTTGTCTATGACCCACCTCTTACTCTCCTCAAGGATGTATCCCTCACCCTAGAGTAAAGATTCTATAATCAAGAGGACGATATGAAAGAGCTCAGGCGAATTAATGCTAAGTTGCATTGAGGGAACTACCTCGCCGGATGTGTTGCCCCTATAAAACATTAGTAGACATTCCTAGAAGAGGATCCCTTGCTGCATGCACTCATCTCAGTAAATGAGGATAAGATCAGAGCCTCGTTCAATCCAACATCGGGACCATCAACCTGCTTAAAATTGTCCCTAGAAGGATATCAAGACTTCCCCCGTTAGGAAGGTAGCCATAATATATTCAGGTAAACCCACAAATGATACCCCCAGCTGGGTATCCACCCCAAATTCTAATAGCACCAGCATGCCTAGCTTTGGCCACTACCACACTATCCCAAGATCAAGCCCGAAAGGATATGCATTAAGGGCTCTTTAACATCGTCGAGTAACTAACAGCTTGACTAGAATCCACTGAAGGGCGGTGTTCTCTGATATAACCAGATAAAAAACCATACCCTGATTGGGTGAGAACCATCCCACAACTGCCAAATTTCAGAAAACCCATATTTCTAGTGTTCAATGGCTCAGGAGACCTAGAGAAGCATTAAATGAAATACACCACTTATTGTGACCCCATGATGGGGACTCCAGACAAGAAAGAGTAATAAAACTTAGGTGCTTCGTATGAACCCTGTAGGGATCGACTTTTGTATGGTATACTAGGTTTCCATCTAACTCAATCACAGGCTGGGAGGAAATCCGGTGACAGTTTCTCTTCTAGTTCAGTTTAATGCTACCTAAGAAGATGGTCAATGATCTCATGAACTGCAAGCAGTGAGAGAACAAAAGAGTCTCAGACTAGGTTTTCATATAGAAAGGCCTGAATTATTCCCTAAATTGACTGCTTCCCCGAGATGAAATACTCGCCATGTGTATCGACAATCTTCTTGATGAATTACGAACACCAATCATACCAGTGAAGTACATAAGTGGGTTTATATATTTCTCCACCATTGTACAAAGGATAGAATACTCCTTGAAACAGACCAATATCAAGTCTTGAGTGGCCCTATCAGCACCAGGGAAAAGAATGGGAAAAGATGAAGCGACTTTTGTTACGCTAAAGTCGCCCCTGACACCAACTCTAGTTGCAAGGCCCCCACCAAACTGTGTAGGACCCCCTAGATGCCGGCAGCCAACCCCACCTCAAAAAGATGAGTTACGAGGTACTAAAAGAAATCAGTTCTAAGAATAAAGAAAAAAATTCTACTCGTTACGAGATTAATAGGTCTACGACTATTTCATAGCCGACATGAATTGAAACTTTCTCCAGATACCAAAGCCCAAGAGAACTGATGAAGTGGGCCTCAGAGACTGTCCAAATTATTTTACCTATCACTGGATACTAGGAAACACCATCCAAGAATTCTTCATTTTCAAGGATCTCCTACAAAAGATGGTGGATTTTGGTCAAGTCAAGTTGGGCCTTCCACCACCACAAGTAGCGTATGTTTCCATCTCAGACTCAAGAGAGGAAGAGAAACGGAAAACAATTTCCAGTAAGAAGGAGAAAAATTTTGACAATTGGAAGACTCGGAAGATAGTCGACTGAGTCTATGTAATCTTATAGGCATAGTTGAAACAACCAACCATTCCCATAAAAGTTCCTGATACAACACAGTTTTCCTCCTTGTCCCCAAAGTCCACTAAAGGCTCTAAGGATAGAAAGAAGGAGCAAGAAGATGGTATGACACCTAACCAAAGTCAGTATTGACACTTGTGAACTTCATACCAATGGACTTGGTATAACGGGAACCACCCCACCAAATTTTACAATGGGCACTACCCCGCCAATTGGTACCATCATAGGGAGACAGTCATATTGGAAAAATTGTCAAAACAAGAACTGATATTCAGTTCTATTAATGTCATTCACTTGTGGATCCCTTCTCAGATAGAGACTATGTCCATGAACCCGAATTCCCCATGCCTTACTGGAGAGTAGGAGGAAGAGGCTGCATAGGTGGTAGGTTTCCTAGAAGGAACGATCATGGTAGAATTCAAATTCATAGCCACGCCATAACTCAAATTGTAATTATTACAAAAACCCGTGGAAAGACCATTCGGTAGAAACAGCAAGAACCATAATGCTCCTCCACCCCTATCGGAAGAAATCCAATCTCAATCATCTTGGAATATCCATTAAGGTAATAAAAAATATCAAATCACCCAAGGAATGTAGGTGTACTAGTTCAGCCAAACCCAGAAAGGACCGCAGCACCACCGACCCTTGTCCTAGAGGTCGAACCATCTACGTCCAAAGTCCAAACCCCTAAAGTGTCTATGAAATAGCAACCCTAAGTCGGGAAGTGCAGACCCTTAGAACAGAAATATGATATTCTAAAGAATCTATCTTCAGTACCATCAAATCTTTCAATCCTGGATGTGTTAAGTTTGTCCACAGATCTTAGGGATGCACTCATCAAAGCCTAAATAAGTCCCCAAAAGTTCAAGGTCGAAGTAGTAGTAGCCGAAGTCTATCAGATAGAGACCAATATCGAATAATGTCATGTAGTCATATCTTTTATAGATAGGGATGATGACACCATCGTGTAAGGGCACATCAAACCCATATATGTGTCCGGCAAGATAAATGGAATTGATGTCTAGAGAATTTTCATCAACAACGGCTCTGGAGTCAATATCATCCCATTGTGAAAGCTTCATTGGCTAGGCTATGATGAAGATAGATTGACACCTTACACCACAACCCGGCTGGGATACGAAAAAAGTGAGTAGAATCCATTGGGATTAATCAAGATTAAAACTTTTCTTGGAGACCTCATGTCGGATTCTGAGTTCCTAGTAGTGCGGAAAAGTATGGCCTTTAACGTCCTATTAGGGAGGCTCTGGCTACATCAGCACACTGAAATTCCATCATCATACCATCAGTGTGTCGAATATTGCACTAATGTAAATAATGGTACATTTCACGTAGATAAATCCTTGTTTGAGTTCTGCGAGTCGCATTATATCGATGTAGGTTTCTATGAGTTGGAAGAAAAACATCCTTAGGTCGATGAAATTGATTGGATCAATGCCCCGAATGGATTAGAAATAGCTCCTGCTGACCCCCTTCAACAACTTGGGTAATTGTACGTACTACCCATCAACCAGGTTGAATGAATAAGTTCAATTCTGGAAATAGACTCTATTGTATTCATGATTTTCTTTAGGACCGCTAATTCTAAAGACATGGGAGAACGGTCCGACTTCTGTGATGCTAGGAGATGTCCTACCAAAGATGCTCTCGACCCATCTATGGGACCCCAAACTGCCCCCACCATACTCACTAAGGAAAAAGACGATTTATCTCCCAACATGGAAGAGTTTTTCTTGAGAATCCTCTCTCCATCACAAGAGGAAGATGATGATGAAGAAGAAGAAGAGGTAGAAGAAGAAGAAGACCTCCAAGATACCCCTCTCATATTTGAAGAAGGTGTTTCCACCACAATTTATGAACTTAAGGAGATAAACTTGGGCACCGAAGATGACCCACAGCCCTCTCTGATCAATGTGGTTATGCCTACCAAGGAGCATAAGGCATATAACTCCTTCCTAAAGAAGAATCAAGATGTGTTTTCCTAGAACTACATAGAAATTCTAGGCCTCGATCTTGAGGTCACCACTCATCATCTCGGCTTAAAAAAATCACTAGGGCTATAAGCAGGTAGCTAGAAGTACCCACCCAATGCATGCTTCCAAAATAAAGGCTGAAGTTGATAAGATGATCAAAGCCAACTTCATATGGGTAGTCTAGTATCTGATCTGGTGGGCGAATATAGTCCCTAACAAAAAGAATAACGGACAGATTATAATCTTCATTGACTTCAGGGACCTCAATCAGCATTTCCCAAATGGTGATTTTCTGGTCCTGATCATAGAATTATTGATCAATAAAACCTCCAGATATGAGGCCCTCTCTTTCATAAATTTCTATTTTGGATACAACCAGATTTAGATGGCCTAATAAGATGAAGAAGCTACTGATTTTAGGGCCCCTCGTGGAGTGTTCTATTATAAGCTGATTCCTTTTGGTCTAAATAATATTTGCGCCACATACCAGCATGCCATGCATTGCATCTTCAAGACCTTCTTGTAAAAATTCTTCGAGTCATATGTTGATGATTTGGTGGTTAAATCACGACAGCACTCAAACCACATGGTCGATACTAAAAATTTATTCAAAAAATTGTGGCATTATATATTAAAGATGAATCCCTTAAAAAGATCCTTCGGTGTCACCTATGGGAAATTCCTCAGCTTCATCATATGCCTCTATGGCATTTAAGTTGACCCTGAGAAGACAAAATCCATCCTTGGCATGTCCCCACCTCGCAACCTCACTGAGTTGAGAGGTCTCCAGCGGCACCTCGCCTACATCTGGAATTTCATAGCCAACTTGGTAGTTAAATGTTTATCTTTCACCAGGCTAATGAATAAAGGAGTTACATATGAGTTGGATAATGATTTCCCATAAGTGTTCAAAAATATTAAAATATATCTTCTAATCCCACTAGTGACGATGCCTCCAGTTGATGGGAGACCACTCATTTTGTATGTAATCGTCCTGTAATGGTCGTTAGGCACCTTCCTCACTCAGAAGAATGATGTTGGCAGTGAGAAAAACCTCTATTACCTCATCTGAACAATGATTGTTGCAGAAAATCGGTATTCAAAAATTGAAAATAACTACCTTGTCCTAATCTTTGTAGTTCAGAAACTTAGGCATTACCTGAAGCACCATGAGGTCCACCTAGTCTCCCGCTGCAACTAGCTCAAATATTTCCTCAACCGTCCCATGCTAAATGGATACCTATCATGATGGTCCGTCATCCTACAATATTTTGACATACAGTACGTACCTCAGAAGTGCATCAAAGGCCAGGAATTAGCAGACATCCTAGAAGAGCACCCCTTGGAAGAAACGACACTGTTTAATGCCAAAAATCTGGATGAAGAAGTGTTTTTTGTCCAGGAGGACCCCCATACATGGGAAATGTACTTCGATGGTGCTTCCAAAAGCCCGATAGGGAAAAGGATGGAGGATCCCAAGCTCAACAAAGTGGGGATGGGATTTATACTTGTATCCCTTGAAAAGGCCATCCTACCTTACTCTTTACTACTTTCTAAAGGGTGTACAAATAATAAAGAAGAATATTAGGCCCTAATTGTAGGCCTGGAACTGGAAATTCATGTGTAGGCCAAACACCTAAAAATAAAGGGTGATTAAGAGCTATTCATCAAACAATTCAATGGTGACTATGCCATTAAGAAAGAAGTATTGGCCCCCTTGATGAACCATGTTTGAGAGATGATGCCAGAATTCCCATTAGAACCAACATTGACCTATGTCCCCCAGTATCAAAATGGTCAAGTTGATGCTTTGGAAAATGCAGCCAAGACCTTGGCTGATCTAGACCAGGATTAAACGGTCATTATCATTACCAATCATCGGATGGTCTTTCCATTTATCTAGAGCAGTATGGAGGAAATCGATGAAATTAGCCTCATTTTTTATCCTTATGGTCACACCACCGGTTGGATGACTCCCATTGAAAGTTACCATCAGAAGGGGGAATTCCAACTGTATAGAGATGGAAGGGAATAGATCCATAGATGGGCAGTCAATTTTTCCATGTAAAATGGGGTAAACCAAGAAAAGATCCTCTACAAATGAGGCCTTGACTGTGTCTTTCTCAAGTGCAATGATAGAGAAGAAACTCCTGCCATCATGAAATAAGTTCACACCAAAGCTTGTGGAGCGCACCAATCAGAAACCAAAATCTCTCACCAAATTTTAAGGCTTGGTTATTAGTGGCCCGCTATGATACAGGATTGTTCCATATTTGCCAATAAATTCCATTCCTGCCAAGTTCATGCCAATTTTATATACATACCCCCAGAGTTACTTCATACAGCTAAGTACTCCTAGGTGTTTTCTACCTGGGGGATTGATGTTGTGGGACCATATCCTCCTACCACATCTAGACAACTCAAGTTCATACTCACAGCGACCAACTTCTTTTTCAAATGGGCCGAATCCATACCCCTTAAAGAATTCAGGGAGAAAAACATCGTTAGATTTGTAAAGGATAACATCATTACCAAATTTGGTGTCCCTCATACAATACTGATGGACAACGGAACCAACTTCAGCTCTGCTAAGTTGAACAAATTATACCAGGAGTACGAAATCAAATTCAACTGTTCGCCCCACTACCATGCGGCAGCTAATGGGAAGATAGAGGCTTTTAACAAGACTTTGTCCAACGTAATACATAAGATGGTAGATAATGATAAAAAATTGTAGCCATACAAGATCCTTCATGCTTTATGGGATCACCAAACCATGACCCACAACGCCACTCGGGAAACCCCGTACTCACTGGTATATGGGGCAGAAGCAGTTTTTCTTATCTAAATCCAAGTTCCATCACTTTGTGTTTCCATTTTCGATCAATTTTCCATGGAAAAACAATCCCAGAGATGGTTTTATGAGTTATAGTAGCTAGATGAGAAAAGGCTGCACACCTTACACCATTTATAAATCTACCAAAATCGGATCGCATGAGCCTTCAACAAAAAGGTTTTCCTTTTATCTTTCCTCAAAAGATAAATGGTTTTAGTCCTCATAACCCCGATGATACTCAGGAAGAAACCCCCAAAGCTTGAATCAAAGTGGGAGGGACCATATTTCATACATATGGTCTATTCCAATAGAGCATACGCCCAGATATCAATGGAAGGACAGCTCATCACGACTCCCACACATGAAAAATTTCTAAAGAAGTGCTTTGTGTAACATCAACTCTCGTACATGGTCCAAACTCTAATACCTTAAACTATGAGTAGTAATGTGCCTAAGTCATGTTCAAAACTCTAATAACTTAAACTATGAGTTGTTGTATTGACTAACATGACGTTAAAATGTATGTTATTAGAGATGGTCCAAACTTTAAGACCTTAAAATATGAGTATTAATGCTCCCATGTCATGGTCCAAACTCTAAGACCTTAAACTATGAGTTGTTGTCTTGACCAACATGAAGTTAAAATGTATGGTATTTTTCATGGTCCAAACTTGAATACCTTAAACTATGAGTAGTAATGCGCCCAAGTCATGGTCCAAACTCTAAGACCTTAAACTATGAGTTGTTGTCTTAACAAACATGACTTTAAAATGTATTGTATTAGTCCATGCAACGTGACATTGAACCATGATGGAAATTTCCAAACTTTATGACCCTAAACTATGAGTTACAGTCCTATCAACATGACAATAAAATGTAAGTAACTCATCCCTAGAACATGAGATTAAACTGTGACTCATGTCTTCACTGCATGACGTTAAACTGCACAGTGTGATGTCCAAGCTGTAAGATGTTAAACTACATAGCATAAATCGTCCTAATCACATGATGATAAACTGCACGATCCCTCATAGAACTATGTACGTCTTGATTCCCACCCATTAGTAGGATACATAGCGATGCATCGACCCTCGATCTTGGTCGTGCCCCCACAAAAACAAATACCTCCATCACTCCCTCTATCTCCCCATATTTGTAAGGAAAACCCTTATCAATCCTTGTTTCTCATATCGAGTGTAACTCACATGATCTTAGGATCATTAGTAAGGATTCTATTATGAAACCAAACTATAGAGTAACATGGTAGACTTAGAAACTGTGATAGATAGAATGAAAATGCCCCTGCCAATATGACCGAGCCAGATCGGTACAATGAACATTGAGAACTATGTATGTATTGATTACTACGCTTACAGGATATGTAGTGATGCTCGGATTTGGCATCCCAGCCTGGCCATTCAAAAAAATTCCCTTACATGTCCCTACACATGGACCAATCCAAATCGGTATAGGGAACATTGAGAACTACATATAGCTTGATTCATACTCTTGAAAAATACATAGTGATGCCTGAATTTGGCATCTAGGCCCACCCACCATCAAACAAAATTCCCCCTTCCTCATGCATAGGTCATACTTGTACGAGGAATCCATGAAAGGTCCTAACCACATGACAATAAACTATAAAATTCTTCAAGAGTTATATGTGGCTCGATTCTCAATTTCATGAGATGTCGTACATGCCCTCCACTCATGAGAATTCAAAAGATCATTATTCCCCCTATACATATAAGTCAAATATATATGTAAGATTCAGTAGTTCACAGCTAATCACGGTCTCGGTGTTTCTTACGTTCCTAAGATACATCTTTACCGTTTTTTAAAATCCATGTTTTTGAGAAAACATGGATCCCCATAATCATTCATGGCCATCTGAGATGGAAGGCCAGTGTCCTACATACACCTTTGTTTGACTATGAACATCATGACCTAGTGGATCTGTATATGTTTCCTACAAAATGGACATCAATCAAAGGAAAATTCATCCCCATGAGAGTCTTTTCCTACCTCGGTATTCCCAATTGGCTTCCAAGCCTCGTTCCATCCCTCCTGATCCAAGTTTCCCCCTGAGACTATGGTTTACACTTTCTATCATCACTCACGTATAAGGAACGCTAGAACATCCTGATTATGATTAACTCAAATCTATTAAAGATCTTTATGAAATCATAATGTCCTCACCGCACTACATTATACTGTAAGGCCAAAATCATCCTTATTGTATGACGTTAAACTGCACAGCATTGGCCTTAGTCTAACGTTCCCCCCTTGATGTTGATTTTTCTATTCTTAGGTGGTGACCCATAACCCTCATAATCCATTGTTTCTCACACTGAGCATAGCTCATGTGAGCTTAGGGATCTTAGAGAGAGATCCATCAGGACATTATGGCTAAATAGTCCACAAATTTGGTCCTAGCATCACGACCCTAAAAGGCATGTCACAATTCCCTTCCCCTAAAGGAACCTCGCATCCTGGCCATGTGATGTTAAATGACCAAGTACCCCAAATATGGGATGAACGCCTCACCCTATGTATGAGTCAGATCTATGAAAAGGGATACCTCATTCCATGAGTAAATTGCAGCCCAAATGTCCCCAATATGTCTGGATACACTCCTTCCATACCTCAAACTTCATGATCTGAGCGATCTTGAATCCCCATAACCCTCCACAGCCATCTGAGATTGAAAACCAGTGTCATGCGGACACCTTTTCTTGAATATTCACATCATGCCCCGGTGGATCTGCATATGTTTCCTACAAAATGGCCATCGATCAAAGGAAAATTCATTCCTATGAGATTCCTCTCCTATCTCAGTATGCCCAATGGCTTCCAATCCTCGTAACATCCCTCTTGATTCAAGGGCCCTCAAATCTATGGTTTATATTCTCCTTCTTACCTACATTCTAGATATATTAAAACATGTTGGCTTGATTTATCTCTGGTATCTTTCGAGGTTTTTTTGAAACAGAAAGATACCCTATCCATATGTGTGAAGTTGATCCGCACACAAACAAAAATACCCCCACTCATTTTTGGGTTCCCTGGAGAAGTTCAGTTAAAATGTACCTTTTCATGTCCAGGTTCACCCTTTGTTGAAGGTCACATACCATATTCTTAAAAGTTCCCAATAGCCATTGAAGATGGAAGGCTAGTGTCCCACAAACACCTTTGTTTGACTATGCACATCATGCCCTAGTGGCTCTGCATATATCACCTACAAAATGGATATCAATCAAAGAAAAATTCATTCTCAAGAGATTCCTTCCCAGCTTCCTTATGCTCAAATGACATTCATGTCCTGTCACACTCCCAGATTTGGAAAACCCCTATATAATGGATTTCATACCTTCCTCTTTTCGAATTCCCCTGATATAAAAAAGTTTTCCAATTGAACTGATCATTCAATGGCCTTCTCTTACGCAAGTAAGAACTGTGTGGGGATAGTTGTTTTCTCAAAACTGATATGAATTCCCCTAATATTTTTGGACACCATTACTCGGGAAGGCTGCCCACTGTGGGTCCTAACATCAAAATAAATTCAAAGTGTTACAAATACTACTAGGCCATCGAAAATGGGAGGCAAGTGTCATGTGGACACCTTTGTTTGACTATACACATCATTCCCTGGTGGGTATACATATGTCGCCTACAAAATAGCTGTCAATAAAAAGGCAAATTTATTCTCATGAGAGTCCTTTCCTACCTTCATATGCCTAAAACGACTTCTGAGCCTCATGCATGTCCCAAATTCACAAAATTTGGGGTAAAAAAATCCCTAATCCATTTTATGAAGGATATTAGAACATTATTGGATAAAAAATCCTGAATTGGGGCCCCTAAACCATTAAGTTTGGTCAAAGTTGGTTGACCTAAAACATCAGTAATGAGTTTGATTGGCAGGATTGTGAACTACCAACAAAAAAGACGCCATACTCCCCATAGTGAAAATAAACAAAGTGTACTTCTGGATAAAAGTTGAGTAGTAACTCGTTAAACCTACACCATGTATGGTTTAGAAAAAAAATTGATCCATCAAAAGAGACATAAAATATTGTTAGGTCAAAAACCCGCAAAGGGTGGCCTAAGAAAAAGTCAAGTTATGCCCACTAAGACCATGTCAAGTAGACTTAGGAAAAAATTAGGGTAATGATTAAAAAGACATAAAAGTTCATGAGGTGTTCCATAAAACCTTAACAATAGTCAAACTATGCTCACTGAGTCTTGTGGCTTAGAAAAAAATTAGATCTTGATTTGATTATTTCGATCTACTAGTTTTGAATCATGGTTTAAAATTAATATCTTATTAAAATGATATCTATATAATTGATTTTAATCAATTGAAATGGAAGGAGAAGACAAAGAAGAAGTACTTGAAGATAAAAATTTTCATAAAGTTTAGAAAAAATAGAGGAACATACCCAATTTGGAGTCTCTCCAAAGTATCAAAAAATGAAAGAGTACATATCAGGATTTGGGACGGAGCTGCAACAAGGCTCAGTTTTCCCTTTCTAGAAAGATGGAAAGAGATTGTCATGGGCCGTCAAGAGTTTTATCCAAATAATCTCTCTCATCTTCTTCATCCTTGATTATTGGACGCAAATATTCCATAATAACTTTATAGTCCCCCCCCCCCTTCTTCTAGATGGCTTCGTAGTTGGTACGCAAAGAGTCCATTTGATCCCTCAACCTTGTTGCATGAGCCTCGCACTCCCCCAACTCTTACCTTTAAATGACCACTAAATCATGATCCTTTGCCTCTTCAGGCATTAAGTGATCAAGTTCCTTTGAAACACCTCTTAAGATTGTCACCTGATGATGGGAAGAATTGAAATTGGCCAAATTTTCCTCACAAGAAGCAAGATCTTATCAGGCTATGATGATCTGGTAGATAAGGAGATGTAAATGCCGATAATTGAAGCCACTGAAACCCATCTCAGTGAATAACCACCGAAATTTTTTAGTCTCTTTAGCAACATTGGCCATAGTTGTCTCCATGGAAAGAGTGCATAAATGGTGCCATGCCTATTAATGAACTGTCTGGTGCCTCCCTGCGGCACCAGTACCTTGATCCTCCCCCACATCAACATGTCAATAAGCAAGAATTTTTATCACAGGAGTGGGAAGGGATATAACATATGTCACCCAAGATAGGGGGATCTCTTTGTCCTCATATGGTTCAACCACTGGAGCCAGATGCGGAGGACTAGCCACAACTTCCGGGGTGGCAAGTGATACTCTGTTGGGGCCAGACTCATTAGGGTCATAAGAAATATTTAAAGGAGAAGAGCAATCTGAATCACTCTCTACTGAGATAGGTTGTACCGATGAATCCCCTCCCAAATGCTTTTGATGGTGAGTCGAGTGTCTTCTTACCATAAGAGCAGGAATAGGTGGTGTATCCATCATGGTTTTCGCAGGGATAGGAATAGAAGGTGTAGCCATCACGCTCACCATAGAAGAAGGAATGTGTGCCATTATCATTGGGGTATGGATGGGGCGGAGAATGGTTAAAGGTTTCTACACCCACTGAACTGGT
Organism: Viscum album; assembly: GCA_963277665.1. Classification (NCBI taxonomy): domain Eukaryota; kingdom Viridiplantae; phylum Streptophyta; class Magnoliopsida; order Santalales; family Viscaceae; genus Viscum; species Viscum album. The sequence continues at coordinate 1,661,777,199 of OY728138.1, forward strand.
TCTCTCAGCATCCCATTGGGGTGACATTCCACCCACAGTTGGGCATACTCGAGTGACAAAAAGGTGGATCACATTATGTTAGGAATTATAACTTCCATAGAGGCACCTTCATAAATCATCATAATCCATAACTGGTGAATAAGTATGGGATGAGACTCTCCCCTTATCTGAGCAGTAGGAAGAAGTGTAGCTTGTTAAAGGCACCCAAATTGTCTAAAAATTGGTAAGGGGGGTATGGCTCACAAATGACAACTTGATCTATATGAGCAGTGAGAATCCCATCTCAAAGCATGATGAGGTATGATCATTCCTTCAATGAACCTCCCCTGTCACCTATTAATGAACCATGAGGGGTAGGATGCAGTACAAACGAGAAACGAGAAGCATCGTTCAGTAGCCCAACCACATCAATAACACATAGTCTTCGGACGAACAGAAAAAATGTTGAGAAGGATGGGTTGGAAGTCAGAATGAGAAACCTTTGTAGTATGCCAATATTCATAACAGGGGAAGTGTTCTATCATCCACCCATATAGGAATTGAAATATTCTTATGAGATGATGTGGGGGCACTATGGGAAAAATGGGTTTTTGCGACGGGTTATTTGCGACGGGGATAAATCTCGTCGCAAATAGTCCGGTTAAAAACTTATTTGCGACGGGGGAATTTGCCCGTCGCAAATAAGTAGTTATTTGTGACGGGTTAGCTTGCCCCGTCGCAAAAGGACTGGCGCGCTTTGCGCGCCAAATCGCGGGAAAGTTATTTGCGACGGGAATCTACCCCCGTCGCAAATAACCGGCGGCGGTAAAAGCTATTTGCGACGGAAATCTACCCCCGTCGCAAATAGTATGTCGGCAGGTTATTATTAGCGACGGGTCCCGTCGCGAATAATTATTTAACCGGTGACCGTAATAAATGAGGGCTAAGGTATTTGCGACGGGTACCGTCGTAAATAACACTATTTGCGACGGGTATCCCGTCGCAAATAGACCCGTCGCAAATGATCTAACCTATAAATACCCCCCATCCGTTTTTTTTATTCATTCTCAAACTCAATCTTCTCCTTCTCTCAAAACTTTATTTTTAGATTTCAGAGTTTCTTAAGTTTAATTTTTTTTTCCGGAGTTGATATTGAAGTTTTCAACAACGATCAGAGATCAACCTCAGATCAATTTTAAAGGTATTTATGTTCATTTTAATTTAATATTTATTTTAAATTTTTTATTGGTTTCAATTATTCTTAATTAGTTATAATTTAATTATGTTTATATTGTTTTGTTACTTAATAAATTTAAATTATTAGTATTCATTGTTCATAGTTAATGGTACTTAGGAATAATTAGTAATAATTACCAATAATTAGGAATAATTAGTAATAATTACCAATAATTAACAATAATTAGTAATAATTACCAATAATTACTAATAATTAGTAATAATTAGTAATAATTACAAATAATTCGTAATAATTACCAATAATTAGTAATAATTTCCAATAATTACCAATAATTAGTAATAATTTCTAATAATTACCAATAATTAGTAATAATTTCCAATAATTACCAATAATTAGTAATAATTTCCAATAATTACCAATAATTAGTAATAATTAGTAATAATTACCAATAATTAGTAATAATTAGTAATAATTAGTAATAATTAGTAATAATTAGTAATAATTCTTAATAATTATCAATAATTAGTAATAATTAATAATAATTAGAAATAATTAGCAATAATTGGTAATAATTACCAATAATTGGTAATAATTACCAATAATTAGTAATAATTACAAATAATTATCAATAATTAGTAATAATTACCATTAATTATCCATAATTAGTAATAATTACAAATAATTATCCATAATTAGTAATAATTACCAATAATTAGCAATAATTACCAATAATTAGTAATAATTAGCAATAATTAGTAATAATTAGTAATAATTAGTAATAATTACCAATAATTAGTAATAATTACCAATAATTGCCAATAATTAGTAATAATTACCAATAATTACCAATAATTCGCAATAATTAGTAATAATTACCAATAATTAGCAATAATTAGTAATAATTACCAATAATTAGTAATAATTACAAATAATTATCAATAATTAGTAATAATTACAAATAATTACCAATAATTAGTAATAATTAACAATAATTAATAATAATTACCAATAATTACCAATAATTACCAATAATTACCATTAGTTAGAAATAATTACCAATAATTATCCATAATTACCAATAATTAGGAATAATTACCAATAATTAGGAATAATTACCAATAATTAGTAACGATTCGTAATGATTACCAATAATTAGTAATAATTATCAATAATTAGTAAGAATTACCAATAATTAGGAATAATTACCAATAATTCGTAATAATTAGTAATAATTGGTAATAATTAGTAATAATTACCAATAGTTACCACTAATTAGTAATAATTAATAATAATTACCAATAATTAGTAATAATTAATAATAATTACCAATAATTCGTAATAATTAGTAATAATTACCAATAATTAGTAATAATTAGTAATAATTAGTAATAATTGCCAATAATTAGTAATAATTAGCAATAATTAATAATAATTACCAATAATTACCAATAATTACCAATAATTACCATTAGTTAGAAATAATTACCAATAATTATCCATAATTAGTAATAATTACCAATAATTACCAATAATTACCAATAATTACCAATAATTAGTAATAATTGGTAATAATTAGTAATAATTACCAATAATTACCAATAATTACCACTAATTAGTAATAATTAATAATAGTTACCAATAATTAGTAATAATTAATAATAATTACCAATAATTAGTAATAATTACCAATAATTAGTAATAATTACCAATAATTAATAATAATTACCAATAATTACCAATAATTAGGAATAATTACCAATAATTTGGAATAATTACCAATAATTAGGAATAATTACCAATAATTAGTAATGATTCGTAATGATTACCAATAATTAGTAATAATTATCAATAATTAGTAAGAATTACCAATAATTAGGAATAATTACCAATAATTAGGAATAATAACATTATTACATTATTAGTATATTTTATTATTGATATTAAAATAATATAATTTTTTATATTATATACAATTCTCCTTTCATATGTGTGTTTTCTGTCTCCACATGTAATATTTGTATGTGGAGACAGAAAACACACAGATGATAGGAGAATTGTATATAATATAGAAAATTATATTATTTTAATATTAATAATAAAATATACTAATAATGTAATAATGTTAATATTCCTAATTATTGGTAATTATTTCTAATTATTGGTATAATTACCAATAATTAGGAATAATTACCAATAATTAGGAATAATAACATTATTACATTATTAGTATATTTTATTATTAATATTAAAATAATATAATTTTCTATATTATATACAATTCTCCTTTCATCTGTGTGTTTTCTGTCTCCACATGTAATATTTGCATTCTTTTTCAAAATTATCAACCTACTCACTAATGGAGAGGTGAAAGTGAATGCAAATATTACATGTGGAGACAGAATGTTAAACACACAGATGAAAGGAGAATTGTATATAATATAGAAAATTATATTATTTTAATATTAATAATAAAATATACTAATAATGTAATAATGTTATTATTATATAATTAATATTTATGAAAAAATAATATTAGTACTATGAAAATAATAAAAAATTTATATAATATTAAAATTATCAATATTTGTAACAGGTTTTTCTTTATTCTCAACATATTCAATTCTTAAAGGGTCAATTTTTAGGTCTATCTCAATAAAAAGTTTGCGTCAGTCGTGTATGATGTAAACTCTATAATTATCCTTGCTTGAGTGTTTTTTCTAACAAATTATTCAAAACCAGTAATGCTTTTGTATTTTATAGAAAAATATGGAACAACGAGGTCATCAACAATCATTATTAGGTGACCGCATATGGATAAATCAATGTAGAAATCCAAATGGTTATGGTTTAAATCCAGTATATGTAGAGGGTGTGGAGACTTTTTTATCATTTGCGGCATCAAATCCAGAATTTGTTTCAGAAGGCAAAATAAAATGCCATTGTAGAAAATGTGCATTGAGAACGTTTGACACGTTTGACAAAGTGGGGAGACATCTCTTGCGTTTTGGTTTTCAACCAGATTATGTTTTTTGGTATCAACATGGTGAACACAGTTCCAGAGCAGGTGATACCAACTTGATTCCAGATCCATCTCGGTTTCAAGATTTAGTACATGATGTTGCAGGTTCATCTGTTCAACATACAGAAACTCCGGCTGATATAGCTTCAAATCCTGAGTTGGCACCGTCTGAATTTTATGAGTTTTTGAGGTCTACTAAGGATGCATTATATCCTGGCTGCAAGATGAGCAAATTAGAAGCAGTTGCAAAATTTATGGCTATCAAATCAGATAACGAAATGTCAAACACCTGTTTTGACCAGATATTTTCTTTGCTTAAAACACTGTTACCCGAAGGAAATGTTTTTCCTGCAAATTACTATGAGAGTAAGACGCTGGTTCGAAATTTGGGACTTACTTGTCAGAAGATTCATGCATGTTCAAATGACTACATTTTATATTCTAGGGAAAAATGAGTCGTTGGATAGTTTTCTCACATGTGGACAACTGAGATATAAAGAAGGACAACATGGGAAGTCTGGTTTGATTCCTGTAAAACAGTTGAGATATTTTCCGCTTACATCCAGACTTCAGCGTTTATTCATGTCTAAGAATACAGCGACAATGATGTCATGGCATAAAGAGAATATTTCAACCGATAAAATCTTGAATCATCCAGCTGATGGTGATTCATGGAAACATTTTGATAGAGTGCATCCATACTTTGCTTTAGAAGCTAGAAATGTTCGACTGGGCCTTTACACTGATGGTTTCTATCCGTTCGGATCTTATGGTAGTCAATATTCATGTTGGCCTGTTTTTTTAACTCCGTACAATTTACCTCCATGGATGTTAATGAAAGAGCCATATATCTTTTTGACTTTACTAATTCCAGGACATCCGAAGAAAAAAGTGTTCTCGTAGTAAATGAACCATTCTTATTGGCTCAACAGGCACATCAAGTTTATTACGCAAAGTACTGTGCTATATCAAGAGACTTGACTGATTGGTGGAGTGTAATAAAAATCAAAATTCGAGACAATCAGTTTAGTCAAAGTGAATGTGCTTTCACTGATGTGAAAAGAATTGAAGTTTTTCAAGAGAGTCATCAAAATCAATCTTTTTTACAAAGAGACATGAGTATCGATGACGACACCCCACATTTAAGAGTCGGTGATGACGATGATGTTAATGATGTCACATATGAATTTGAAATGGTAAAAGATGAAGCAACTGGAACTCGAATGGATATCGATGATTTTGAGGAGGAATATGAAGATGACATTGACATATATGAAGATGATGATGAAGCTAAACACTGATAGAATTCCATGGTAGTTATATACAATCATAATATATATATATATATGTATATATAATAGTAATTATTAATTATTTTCTAACATTAACATTTTCTGTTTCAGATGGACGATGAGCCATTTCGTGAGTTGGCGGATGCTGACCTGCCTTTCGATGTGGATGAGTTGCTGGCAAATGACCCTCAGCCTACAGGCGCTCCAGGGAGTACGCGGAGGGGGCGCGGTCTTGCACGATTGATGATTCCTGACCCCGTCCCCGAGCGACGTCCACGTCTTGGGTTTGATCCACGCACACGGAGTTGTGATATCCTGTGTGATAATCTGTGGATTTGACTAAGATTTCATTAATCTATTCACATAATAAATGTTTATTATTTTTACAGTTTTCTGCATATAGCAGTTGGATAGGGAAGCGCTATTTTGCGCAACTATTTCTCTCAGTCATGGACCACATGGGAGCAGATTCCCATTGATGTGCAGCAGGCCATGTTCGGCCATTGGTTGGTATGTACGTAAATAAATAATTTTTATTTTGAAAATTATTTCATTTCTAACATGATATTTTGATTTATTTGTAGGGTTTATGGTATCTGATCGAGGATACCATGTGTGACGCCATCTATAAGGCATGGGAGGTAGCCATGCGTGATCGCTTTCATCAGTTTTTGCACAATTTAAGAAAAGCTGCCACGAAGAAAGCAGGAGTGTCAGATTTTGACAAGTTATGTAGAGCACACCGACCAGAGTACATTTCATCCCATGTATGGGATGGATTATGTGCGCATTGGTTGAGTGGTGCCTTTCAGAGGAGATCATCGGTGGGGAGGCAGAATCGGGGGAGACAGGAGGTGACTCATCGAGCTGGGAGTCGTTCTTTCAGTACTCATAGACAGCATCTGGTACGTACATTATTTATAAATATTTTATATAACTATAAATATTAACAGTTTATTTTTTATTCTTATAGGCTGTCGAGCACCCCGATATTACGAAGTACGACGTATATCAGAGGATGTATAGTGATCCTGCTACTGGGGAGCTCAGAGGTGATCGTCAGCATCACATCGTGGTCAGTATTATTTGTTTTCAAGTTTAAAAATTAACTACATATAATATATTCACAATTTTAATTTTAAATTGCAACTACAGGAGTCATATGAGGCTGCAGCGTCACAGACCTGGCCTGAGAGTCAGGCCGAGTCATCAGATCAGACCACTGGCTGTCAGTTTGATGAGTCAGCATGGATGCAGGCCACCCAGTATGCCTTCGAGAAGGGTCAGGTAGTTGGTATTAGCTCTCGACTGACTCCCGGAGATTATTATGGCAGTGATGCGATGTCGGCGTCTAGCTCGAGAGGAGATCGGGCATCTTCTTCTGCTACACAGTATGAGGATCAGTTGCGATCTCAGACTGCACTGATAGAGAGTCTCCGACAGGAGCAGGAGCAGATGCGTCAGCAGCAGCAACAACATGAGGAGGAGTGTCGACGTCAGCAGCAGTTGTACGAGGAGCAGATGAGTCGGTGGCAGCAGCAGCACCAGGAGAAGATGGAGTACATGCGCCGACTCACTCATGCTTTAGGGATGGAGTTTCCTCCACCAGCATCTGCAGATCCCACCCCCCTCCCCCCCTCCCCCCCTCCTTCAGATTAGAGTTTGTTTTTATGTTATAAAGTTTGTTAAATCAAAATATGAATTTTTTTCTATTCGTAGTTTTTGTCTCATTATAAAATATTAATAATATTATATTTTGAAATAACAACATTAATATGAATAATAAAATTATTTATATTTTATAATATTAAATTTTATATATATATTAAAAATTTATAATATTATATTTTAATTATATTTTTTTGTAATATTTGAATTATTTTAATATTTAAATGTAAAATAATTCTATTATTTTTATATTAATTAAAATAACTTATTAATAATTTTTTTTATTTATGAATTATAATTCTAATATTATTATATTAATTAAATCATTTACTAATATTCTATTATTTTTTATTTTTGAATTATAATTCTATTATTATTATATAAATTAAAATAATTTATTAATAATTTATTATTTTTATTTGTGAATTATAATTCTATTATTATATTAATTAAAATCATTTATTAATATTTTATTATTTTTTATTTTTGAATTATAATTGGATTATTATTATATTAATTAAAATAATTTATTAATAATTTATTTTTTTTATTTTTTTTAACAGTATTTGCGACGGGATACTATGGCCGTCGCAAATAGTATTATTTTTATATCCATTAAAATAATTTAATAATAGTTTTTAATTTTTTTTAAAAAACATAATTGTGACGGGTCCCGTCGCAACTACTATTTGCGACGGTCCCGTCGCAAATACCTATTGTGACGGGACCCCTCGTAATTACTATTTTAAAAGTTTTTACAAATATACGGAGTAATATTTGCGACGGGAAGGATACCCATCGCAAATACTATCTTTAGCGACGGGCCTGTCGCAACTAATTGTTGTTGCGACGGCGTTTTCCGCAACGGGCGATTTGCGACGGACCCCCGTCGCAAAAGGCCATTTTCGACGGGATCCCGTCGCAAATACCTGTTTTTCTAGTAGTGGGGTCAACCTTCCTGTATTTGTCCCAACAACTCATAAAGTTGGGCGAGAGTAGGAAGGGCCAAATTAATGGGTTGACCCTCTGCCAGCGTGTTCACCATCATCAAAGTACAAGCCCAAACCCTAATATATAAATCGTGGGATAAGAAAATCCATCCACTCAAAAACATTGAAAATAAATCTTCTAGTCTAAGAGCATGTGATATGTTTGGTTGAATCTCATATCCCCATGTGGCATATCGTCCCGCTTTAAGGGTATCATAATATGAACCTGGAGTCTGGCGGGATTGACGGGATGGATGAGTTCGACTATGGAGAGCCCTCATCTTAGGTCTATTCACTTGTAAGAATAATTTTATCCATGCCTCTAATGGGATAATAGAGAGAGCCTGGAGGGGATGATCAAGTAATCCCTCTATTGCAACCAGTAAACTCCTTGTCAAAGGGGACACGTGGTCAGTGTCATTCCAAGTAGCAGTTGCTGAGAGAAACTCGGCGTACATCTCTCTAAGGATAGGTAGTCCTCCAAGATGGTGGATATCCCATAAATGGATTCCAACCTCCCCATACCATAAATGGAAGATGTTTGTATTTGTACACCAGTGACTCAGCAACTTGGGAAGGATTTCTCCTAGGGAGAAGGTTTCAAACTGAGAAACCCAGACCGCCTGATATAATCTCACTGCCTTCAATTGGTTAGGGGACTCCAAACAAGTATGATGTACCCAGAATACCTAGGCCCATTCGTCAAAGAAACATCCTCCGACCCACAGATCCCACTTGGTGATCCACCCTCCGTTAGGGTTTTCTTGTGAGATTTTGATAATGGATGGGTACTCTCGGTCACTTAGTCTTGGGACAACATTGTGACACCTTCGATTTCCCAGAGTCCATGTTGATCCTCCTAGTATGAAGATGTTCTCCTAAATAGGAGTGGCTATGACTTCTCCTGCTGGGGAAATTTTGGCATGATCATGTACTAACAGTGCTTCTAAGAGGATGAAAGGGGTATTGGGGTCAGCCAACTACAGAGGAATGTCGTCAGGGAGATCAAAGCTGTAAAGAGAAAACTATACAAATAGCGGGTAACATAGGAGCTATGGTGTCAATAAATCCTTTAAGAAGTTGTCACTATGAATAATGTAGGCTTGAAGATGATCCTCATTATTCCCCACCATGGTCACCCTTGTCTTTGTTGATTTTATTGCACCCTGTAAAGCAGCCATTGTAACCTGTACAGGAAGATTAAAAATCTGATAAAAGTCAATCCAATAAAAGTTTTTGGATAAAGGCTACAAAAGGAATGGCTAAAAGACTAAAAAATAAGTCCATATAAGGCTCTGAATACTATTCCTAGAAATGGTACATGGTATGCATATTTTTCATATTGCATGATGTGCAGAAGCAACCTCCGCATACTGCTACAATACATGTAAGGGATACATAGCATACATCCATGGTACGCAAAACTACCATGAGGTGATAGTCCGCAGAGAATTGGCCGATGAATAGAAGGGTTCACAGAAGGTGGATACCATGAAGTAAGGCCTCGATATGTTCATGTTCAAAGATAGTGGATTAAAAGTTTAAGTTCAGATTAATTCTTAAAGTTCGGTTCGCTAGTTCAATCTTAGTATGTGGACGTGCCAGTAACGTAGCGTTCTCCTATGCAAAATCCATATTTTAGTTTTAAAATTCCACAACATCATTCGCAAAACCCAAAATTTGTTTCACGGATAGACAAACGGTGGAAATTTCGGTTCACCGAACGTATGAAGCGGTTCATGAAATGGATTTTCGCAAGAGAAACGGTACATGAGAGCAGAGGAAGCTGGGGAAGTAGAGAGCACTTTTCTCTATGAGAAAAGGTAAAAGACAAATGGAATGGGCCCCTATATATAAGGGTGGTCCCCTCCTACCAGGAATATGTATTCTACCACAAACCATTTTAGTTTAGGACTGCTTCTATATCGAAATGGTCCCCTTTTCATTCTGAATGGACCCCATTCTAATAGGGGAATTTTTAGGGTCCTGAAAATTCTTCCAAGAGAAGAAAATTTTACCACAATCACTTTTTATATGGAATCAAGTACTCCTATAAGTATAGAAAGGTGAATGGACTAAAATTGAGTTGAAAATTTTAGAAGAAAATTGAAGTAATTCAAGTTTTCATAGGATTTTAAGTGGCTCATGTACCATAACTGGGAAGGGTTTGAGAACCACCTAGATTTCGAACCATCGGTACATGGAACGATCGGTGAGGCACTGGCCTATGGAGTGATGGCCAGTGATAATAGTGTACTTTGAACCAATTTTTCGAAGGAATCATTTGTGTGAAGTTATTCCATATAACATCTCATGAACTCAACGGTTCACGAGTGAAGAAACCCAGAAGGGTTCTGTGAACCATGATTGAAAATCGCAGCCTCTGCAAACCATGGTTGGTCAAGTGTTCAGTGGGTAAAGATATATATTTGTGGGCCTCTGAAAATGGTGATGCATTCTTATATATACGATTTTCTCAATGGTCTATAAAAGGATCATAAAGGGAATTGAGAAAAGACGGATGATGAAATCTTGAAGGGGACCCCGTAGGTTGGAAGAATGAATTCAGAGAAGATTTCGACATCAGTCTTGAACCAGTAGTGAAGACAGAATTTTGAACCACGCTCTCCATAGGTATAGCTAACCAAAAACCATAAAATAGGGGAACTTAAAAATAATAATAGAATCACGAACCTAAATAGTGAAAATAAAAACCATATATTTCTCATGAATGAACTCCATATGAACGATAGTCCCCTGGACCCTCCTTCAATGTGGTGTTCTACGTATTGTATCACTACACATATTTAACATGGTGTCGCGTACTGCATTAGTACGCAGACTGAACCCAAAGCGGTGTGATGGGTCGCATCCACAACCTTGTACCACTGTGGTTCATGGTGATCTATACCCATGCCCATGTACCACATTTGTACGTGAATGCACCCTCTGCCCGCATACCAATATGGTATGCAGAGCTCCCCCCAACCTTCATAAGAAACTAGTATGCAGAATTGAGTGTTCTGGGGTGTTATTTCCTTTGGTTCCAATCTAACCCCTTTGATACCATCCAGTCCTCCATAATTTCTCTGTAAAACAGTCCCCTAGCATTAGGCCAAATCCTCCTCCTAATCCATCGGACCTGTATGATCAGACCATTGGGTGCATCAGCATGCCCCTTCGAGTCTACACACCCATGGTAAGTGGAGTCATGAAGGCTTTCCCCACAATGGTTTGGACTTCGGGAATGTGTATGGGTCTACATTCCCATGGTAACCTGAATTCCAATCTTTGGATGACGATGTGAACCTTTCCATTCTAGGTATTAAGGGTGATCACTTTATTTTCCATTCAATGAGGAATGGTGATCAGTCAAAGAGATTATGTTTTCTTCTCCTTTTGGAAAGGAAGACACTCCTTCCCTTCCCATAATGCATTCTAGGGCACTCCCACTGAGGTAAGCCCCCTAACATCCAAAGGATGGGCCGCATGACCTCCAATGTCATCCCACATTGAAGGGTTCATTGCTCCATGCCCTCACCCACCGTCACCCTGACCTCTTCTGATGTAGGCTCACCCTCTCCCACCAGTATGGTAGGAAGCATGTGGTTTATTGGATCTCTCACATCCTCTTGTTTCTCACACTGATCACGACTCACATGGGATTAGAGGTTTGTGACAATTATAACATCCACACAATTATAAACTATGATAACTCTGATTCCTAATTAACCAGGATATGTAGGAAGCCTACTCGAAGGCCCGATATCAAAAGGGTTATCATCCAAAAGGGTCCACCCAATCATGATAACCTAAATGGGTAGTTTCCGTGCCTAATCCCTATAAATTTTGAAATATGAGAACTCTGATTCTTGATTAAACTAGGATACGTAGGATGCCTACTCGAAGGCCCGAGCTCAAAACGGCACCCTTAAAAAAGGGTTCACTCAATCATGTCCCCCAAAATGGGTAGTGTCCATGCATAATCCCCAGATGTTCTGAACTACGTGGGTTCTGATTCCTCTCCCAAGGATATGTAGGAAACTCATCTTATGGGTCTGATCCCAACATCAAGTCACCTTCTGTCCCCCCCTGGATGACGATAAACTCTAGAGTGCCTATTGTATGGTTTAAGTTTTCATTACCTTCATATCATAAAACCCATTCATACCTATGATGATCCCGCAAACCAAGGGTATCTTTTGTACACACTCTTCGGGAATGAACCAAGGATTCACAAACATATTAACAGGATTTAAATCTATAAGAGAGTCCTTAAATATGCAACAAAACCTCCCCCAAAAGGGTTCGGTGATCCTGACTTCCCATCCTCTCGACCAATGGAGTCCTTAAGTGTTTTTGGTTGAATCATTGACCCACGAATGCCTGCCTTTGGAAAGCAGGTCCATGAATCATGGATACCAGGGTTGTTGGGTGTTTCTGGCTCCATGAATAAACTCATTGCAGACCATCCGAGGAAGTTATATCATAAGGATCGATTTCACAAGTACTTCACCTCACGCAATCGCTCATTGGGACCAATAGTTCCTGTGGAGCTAATACAACCTCCTTTAAAGGATAATGGAGGAGGATAGTTTAAAAAAAAGAAATGGTGAATTTGACAAGAAGCCGTCTCTGGAAAAATAGATGGGTGATGATTCTTGTCAGACCATTTCACCATCCCCCCCAAATGCACCACCTTAGAGGTGAAACAATATTTTAACACTAAATTTGATTAGAAATTGATAAGAAATAAGGATAGGAATAGTTAATATTTTAAAATTTTATTTTCCTATGAATGCGGTCATCATTATATATTTATTTTTTATTTAAAATATAAATTATAAAATTTTTGAATTTTAATTTTAACAAATTTAATTAATATTTTTATTTAGAATAACAATATTATCTTAAGATTAATTTTTGGTATATTTTTGAAATAATTGATTTCTATGTGAGTAGTTAAAAATATAGTTTTTTACTAAAGTTGTAACGTTTATGGATATATAAAAAAGTAAGTATAACTTAAATACTTATAAAAAAAATTTAAATTATCAAAAAAATAATTTAATGAATAAAACTATAAATTTCAAAATACGATTATGATTTAGAAAACCTATGTTGAACATTTTATAAACTTAAGTAATATTTCCCAAAAAAATAAATTCTTTTTGGTCTTTTCTTTTAAATAAATATCATGATGGTAAAATTAGGTTTTAGAGTACTTTTAAATTAAATTTTATTTTATTTTTTTATAATAAAATTATTTAAATTATTAAAATCTAAAATATTTATAATTTTATCAAACAAATAAATTTTAAACTTAAAAATACACTTATTCTAAAAACAGGTTTTTACGCATGAAATGTACTAATGTTAAAATTAATTTTTATTAAACATATAAAAATTATTTGATAAAATGGATCTCATATTTATATTCATTAGGTATTAATTATTTAATAAATCTCATATTATTTTTAGGCATTAAAAGTAAAATTACTTAGGTAAAAATTAATTACCACGGTAAAAACCAAAAATGGTATAAGTAAAAAATATATGAGTAAAATGATTAAGACATGTTTAAAAAAATTATAAATGAGTGTTACAGGATTTATCAACCTTATATCACCCCCACTGAATTATTTCCTTCTTTTGGAGCCATTGAATCTTGAATAATGACATGCCATCATTGAAAAAGTAATGGGTATTTAAAAAAGTGTCATTTTCCTCCACTTATAAAATGATATCACATCCACCCATTAAATGTTAAACTTACCCTTCAATTTTTTTTTGAAAATATACTTATTTTTTCTTTAATAAAATCCTTTTTCATGTCTATAAGCCTATAGTCTCTAGAAGTTATCCTAAACCCTTCATTTCCAAGAAGTCTTTCAAGAGAAGTTCAAGCTATTCACATGAGTAATACTTACTCCTTAAACTTTTCATCTTAATATTATTATTTAAAATATAATAAATCCATGAAATTGTGATAAAATTAGTATTATTAATATTATTAAACTTTATTATAATAATTTAACATCACATTTCTATCTTCCTCCAAAACCATTCAATAAATGAATACGTCGTTATATGTTTGTATGGACTACCACCACCACGAATAATAGGTTCTATTTTTCATAAACTCTTTACATGTATGGATCAAAAGATTTATTTAATGAAAAAAAATAATTATAAAATTATTAATATTATAAAATTATAATTATTTTATTTTTATACCCCCTCCTGTTCTATAAAAAAATGAGAGCATCGTCAATGTATGTGCGGACTACCTCCTACATGGAACGGTGTATTACATTTTTCATCACTACCTTTCAGATATGGTCATGAGAATGGGTTTAATGTATAAATATAATTTTTATAAAATTATTAAGATTATTTTAATACAAATTTTACTTCATATTAATAATATTGTAAATAAATGATCATTGTAAATCCAATCATCTAAAATAAGATTACTAAGAGGAAAAATAATTTATTCATACTATATAACAGTTTCATAACCATTTTATATTATTATAATTCTCTTGAATTATGATATATCACTTTAATAAAAAATAAATAAAATAATTATAGCTCTATAACAATGATATTATAACTAAATAACTTCATAATCATCCATTAAATTGTGATATGTTCTTGTTAGGGTTGGTTTGACCACCTACTTGAACAATGCTATAAAATTATATCATGGATCACTATGATAACATAAAAACTAATAATATATGGTATAAATAAGTAAAATTATAGTTTTATTTTTTTCTTGAATGGTAAAATTAATATTAAACTCATTAATTAAAATACCAACGTTTGTTCATTAAAAATCACCGACACTTGCTCATTATCGGTTTCATCTTTAAGGAACATAACCAAAACTTTCATAGAATGACATAAAAATTATAAATAATTATATAGAATATATTAAAATACCTTGTAAGGTATATTAATGATGAAATTTGGGAGATTTATGAAGAACAACACTACTATTACAAAACTAGTTCAAAACGATCAAGTTTACTCACACCTAATATTGAAAATAAATGATAAGTAAATATTATATATATATATATAATAATCATAAATTAAGTTTATAAAAGGTTATATATATAATTTTATTAAATGGATTATTAATATATTTATTTTCATTATATAGAAGATGCAAGTTCTTTAGAGAAATTCATGAATTAAGGTCATGGATTTTTTGTCTCAAGTTTAATTTCTTAAGACATATTTTGTATGGTGCACCATGATATATTTGATATGGTGTAATTACTACCTAATGGATGTATTTCACCATGTTAATATAATTAATTGGGTTTTAAGGTATATATCATGTTATTTTTTTAAAAGGATTTAGATTCAAATGATACCAACGTTGTGAGGGTTATTTGTCTCTATTTTCAATTCTATGAGACATGTTTGATATTTCGTGCCATAATTTTTTGTATATAGTGTATTCACATTCATAATTTCACTAAATTATAATTAATATCATTCATTTTATGATATTTTAATTTCCATCTAATGTTAACCCCTTATGTTCCTTTGATTCTTGTGTTATGATTACCGTAAAAGTTTTTCATCTCAAATTCCTTTCTTTGAGACATATTTTTTCCTATGGGCATAATTTAATTTAAATAGTGTGTATAATTCCTATTTATTATATTACATCATGAATTATATTTCATTCATAATATTTTAATTTCAATTTCAACATATCTCTCTCTTATAGGGTTTTTGGTTAAAATGTTAACTAGGATGTAATGGTTTCTTCTCTAATCTCAATTTTGAAATCATGATTTCCATTGAAAGATAATTTGTTTAGGGAATTTTAATTTTATTTATTTCTAAAACCCCCATAATATTTTATCCACTGGTTATTTTTGGGTTTTACATGTATTCTCACTATTTCATTTTTCTACTTGACTCGTTATTTACTCATTGTAATTAAACCAACCATGCCTCTTCTTTTTAGTCAGGAATCCTCCTCTTATGTGACTTTATTCATTGGATAATTTTATTAATGAAAATATTTATGCCTTAATAATTAATTAATTTCATATCCTGATACTTTTGAATTCTTTAAAAATATTTTAATCCAATATCTATAAGAGAAATGGTTTATAACTACCTTTGTATTTACAAAGTATCATCCATTATAGGCATGATCTTTATTATAGTTAATTTACCATATAAATACACTATTTTTTATGAATCTATTTGAAAATAATTTGGTGTATTCCTACCCAATTCAATCATAATGTATTGGTTATGACTTTGAAGGAAAGAATAATGTCCACACTAATACCGTGATGGTAATGATAAATATATCCAAGATTATGCATTCAATCACCACGAATTTAGTTATTGTTATACATGTGATTATTTATATTATTATATCCTCCATGAATTTGTTTCAAGCTCATGTGACCATTTATATGAAATTATTTGATTATAATTTATTTTATTTAATATTATCCATGTCTTATTTATTCTATGACAACTTAGGGTATTCGGTTTCTCTTACTTAGAATTTGACCTCACCCTTTTTATATTTCTATTTCTTGAGGTTATTAAGAAATGCATTACACATGGTATGTCTAGAAGAAAATATCATGTGTGGATAATTTGTGGGGGGTGTTGAAGTATTATTATGGATTAAGTATTTTCTAATGTAATGAGAAAAATATCCATTAATTGAGAAATACAAGGGATGTATTAGTTAAAAATTTGTCCTAATTCTATAAAACTCTAAAACTAAAAGGTCCTTGGAAAGTAAGTGACTAAATATTTTTTAGTGATATTGTAATTATTAATGGTTAAAATTGGGTCACTTCAGTTGATTTCAAAGTTTGTATGTGAAGAATGTTTTTATAAACACCATATTTTGGGATTGGGGGTTCAGGGTGTCATAATTGGTATCAAATGAGGGTTTAGATATATTTAGATATTAGGATGTTATTAGTTAAAGTTAATTTAAGATTTATTAATGTCTTAAAGGTTTGATAAATTAATATTGATCATAATTTCAAAGTTATAGATAACATTTTATGTTGGTTGAGGTAATATTGAATATTTTATATTTCTTAGGGTTAAGATAAGATAAATTTAGTGAAAACCCTGGGTATAAGTCTAAGGGGTGAGTCTAAGTATAGGATAACATCTTAAAGTTTTGGTAAATTAGATATTATGTGGTTTCTTTGGAATTAAATCATTATTTAGATACTTGAAAGTATATATGGTTGTGCCACAGATGCACCTAGGGGTAATCACCCTAAAAGGGTTAGTTGGGTATTAACCTAATATTCATTCAGGTGTGAGTGGGCCTAATACTGCACATCTATCTAGACACTCCCATGAGATATTTTTTGGTTACTAACATTCACTTAAAATTCATTATGAAGGATTTATTATATTATTGAATTAGGTTAAGGAATGTGAGAGAGCTTATCCTAATGAATCTTATATTGAACCGATAGTGATTGAGGTTGAACTAAAAACTAATGTAATAATTTCAAAAAATAAGACATTTTTAGGTTGAAATTTTCATGAAATAATTATCTTATGGTGTTAATTGTTCATCACTTGTGATTAACCACTTTTAGTTTTATAAATTTCTAATGTCCAAAGGAACTAATTTAATAATTTATTCCATAGAAAATACAGATATTATTCCAATGATAAATCTAACAAGATAAGATATTTAGTGAGGAATATTGTGGTTGTTCCTAATTAGCTATCATTAATTATGATTTAAAACATGAACTTAGTCAACTTTTTGAACTCACCAAATAAGTCAAGGATGGAGTCTCATAGAAATCCAGGTGATAAAGATGATGAGGGAAAAAATATTCAATTTCCTCCATATTAAAAATGTTGTAAGAATCACTAAGGGGAATCTCTTAAAAGAGCTGGTAGATGCTTCCTGTGTAGAAAATGAGGGCATAGATCAACAAGTTTCAAAAGAAATATGAATCAATTGGTTAACATAGTGAGGAGAAAATATGTATTTCATAGTTGTGCCTAAGATATTAAGGTGGAAACCTAATTTGATATTATATCTTGAGTTATGAATATCTTTTATATATCCTTAACTAATTTTATTAGTAGGTGATAATTAAAATTAAAGGGATTCAATTTATTTAAGGGAGGTAGAATGTAACACCCCGAGATTTTAAATTATATTTTCCTTTGAAACATAATGTGTTTTACAGCTTTCTTCACATGCAACGTTGAACCATAACAAACCAAAAAATAGTATATAATAATTAAAATATATAAATAGAATATGAGGGTAAAAATAGTGATAAAAATTTATTAAATATATATAAATAAAAAAAATTCATTACTAATATTAAATCATTGATAACATTCAATTAGTGTAGATAAGTAACTAATAATACTAGTTTATTCTTTAAAATGAAACCCTTCTAAAATTAGATTTTATGTGATTTTTTTTAAGATACTAAATATATTATGGATAAAATGTATTACTGATATGAATAAAATTTTCACACTAAATTTTATTATTAATTGATAGTTAATAATAATAATAATGGTTAATAATTTTAAAAACTCTTATGGAAATGGTTTTCAACATGAGATTGATTCTCCTTTCCATATAAAATGGTATCCAACTCTTCATTATTTAACAAACATTAAATTAATTTATATTGACAACTAATAAAACATAATATTATTTAAATCCAATGGGATTCTTTAAATCCAAGGGAACTTTGGGATGAGTGTGGTATTGTTGAGACAAGGCCTTTGAAGAGGGTCCTTTTAACAGTGTATATCATTCCCTCCTAGGGTAGTTTGGTTCACTATTTGGATTATTTACTTCCTTTTATTTTCCTTGGTAGTTTGGATCATCTATGTATTATATGGTTCGAGAAGGAATACAACCTTTCCTATGATGGTGGTGAAGGATTCATCGATTTCCATTTCTTGATTCTATGGAGGTTATGCTATAAATTATTTTGTTTTCATGGTGTGTAAGTTTTTTGGTTAATTTGTTTAATGGAAATGTTAGAGTTTAAGTTAAGAATATATATGTGGGATTTTTGATTTTTTTTCTTCCAACAGGATGTGGTTTTGGTGATGTTTGTGCATCAGGGTTGAGTTACTCATTGGCATTAGTGATGAAATTGGGTAGGCATTGGGCTCAATATGATAAGATGTGTCAGGATTGAGGCCTTTGTATTGGGAAATGGACCTAGATTTTAGGTGAGTCCACCTTATAGTTATCTCACCCCTAACTAGATTATTTAATATTTGAATTTTTTTTCTATATGATTTTATATGGGGTCATATGTTTTTATAGTGGATGTTATATTTAAATTCCTATTTTATGTGAAATTTCCACTTAACCAAAAAGTGGATTCATTTAAAAAATAAAAAAAGGATTGTGTGGCATTATGATGATATGTTCTTATAGTAACTACTTGAATTAGTTTGGATTTAGAAAACCTCATGTGAAAACATAGGCATCTTATTTGTAATTTTAGGGATAAGTTTTATACTAGTTTATATTATACACTAGACAGTATCTCATAGTCTCTATTACTAAGCTATTTAGGGGGTTTCAAACTAATAATCCTGTTGAGAGTAATTCATGGTTTGTGTCATGGGATTATATCATAAGTGATCAAATGGTTCCACCCATGTTCATCAAAGATTATCTCCTTAAGAATTAGGGTGTCATCTTATAATGATCATGACATGTTAGTTATAGTATTTCATGATGATGATGGTGATTTGATTATTATTTATCCATATAGTAGTTGGCATGCGATTTATATGTATAGTCATGTTGTTTGATTTGTTATCATTATTAATTTTCATGATATTTTATTTATACTTTTATTCTTTATTGGTTTTTTTTATATTTTTCTCATGTTATCTTATTTAATGTTTATTTTGGGTACTGTTCTATCAAATTAAAATGGTTTTGAAGGTAAAATAAAATAGGGTGTTATTTTTCTTTCTTTATTACTATGAAATAAAAAGGTATTATTTTAATTTATTTTATATTTTTTAAAAATTAATTATTATAGTTCTTTAATCATGATTAAAAATATTACAATTTTTTTAGAGGAATGAATATAGACATTATTTTTTCTTAGTGCACATAATTATAAAATAAAAAAGTGTTATTTTCATCATTTATTTTCAAACTAGTGTTTAGGGTTTTTTCATATAAAATGAGTGGTATATAATTTTTTTGGTATCCTATTGGGTGTCCACACACACCCTACATACATGACTTGATGTGTGTGTAGTCTTTTCTTGTCATGGTTTGTTATACATGTATGGTTGATGTTTTTATTCCTTGTATGTGGACCATGGAATCCCTTATAACACTATATAGGTGTTCGTATATCATATAAAGATAGTGAGGTTCTTCATTTTTTTATATCTATTTTTGTATATAATTCATGTATTCATTTTCACCATATTTTAACTTGTATATTATTTTTTATAAGATTTTATGTTTGTTATTTAGTTGATTCATATTTATTTACATTTATTATCTATATATTCATAAAAGATAAATCATTATTATTGTTTGTATTGATACCCTTGTCACTTGTTTTCAGTCTATGGAAGCCAAGAATGCGCCATAGGTCTATTGTATGCCTATTCATGTATGATGGATAGATATTTAGACCGGTATGTTACATTATTACTTTAGTTTTTGAGCTTAAAATGATTCATATTTTTATTATGATATGTGCTTGAAGAAATTACAAAGTAATTCAAATGAATATGAATTCAGTGATCTTAAGTGGTGAACTTATAGAAGAGTTTTAATTCAAAAACTAATTTTTTTTATCTTTGATAGTGATGGTTCTCAAGTTTATAAGCTCAAGAAATAATTGTATGGGGTTAAAAAATCACCTTGATCATGGTACTCAAAGTTATATAGTGGTTTCAATAACACAAATTTAAATAAAGTTAAGGTGGATAATGATATATATGTCAATGGAAATGGAATAAACGCACTTATAGTTATTGTGCATGTTGAGAACATTTTTTTTCAAAAATAAATGAAAACTATTATGATGACATTGATTCCCAAATGAACAGGCTTATTTAAATGTCAGTGATTGAAGAGATCCTATTCTTTTTGGGTTTTCAAATCATGAACACAAAAAGATCATTCTTTCACCCACAATGTATTTATTCTTGAGAGCTATTAAATAGGTTCATAATATAATAATCTAGAAAGGTATCCAATCCTATATAACTTGGGAAAAAATGTTCCTTGGATGAAGGAAAGAGTGTGAATCAAAAGGAGTTTCAAAGGATTATCTAAAGTCTACTCTACAAGATAGCTTCTAGACCAGATATTGTGTTGTTTTTATTATATACATATTTATAAAGAAATACTAAGGATTCATGTCTTATAGAATCAAAATAGATCTTGTGTTATGTCAATGAAAATTTAAAAATTGAATTAAGGTATGAAATATACTCATCTTCACCACTTTATTTCTTTTTTAATGTTGATTTAGAAAGTGAAAATTGGGATTGAAATTAAACTATAGGAGGTTTATTTGTTTATTAAAGGGAGGTGTGTTTCTTGGAACTCTAAGAAATATAATTGAGTCTCATTAAGTACAAGGGAATATATTTATATTGTGGTATCATAATAAATGGATGAAATGATAAATATAGAGTCACATACTGAAGATATGAGCATGAATATTTCATACTCATTGATGATTGGGTGTGATAATCAAAGTGCAGTAAATTTCTCAAACAATGTGGTTCAACATTTGATGATGAAGAATATTGATAGAAAGTACCATTTAATTAAGGATAATGTGGAATGTGGATATATTTAATTTTAATATATTTCAAAAAAATAGATTAGTTCCTCTAGAACCAAATTACTTTATACTTTTGATTAACCAAATATTAATGGGTCTCTTATCACAAGATGATTATTCTTTAGTGTATCATTAATGTGATACTATCATTAGAGTATCTATCATATTGAAAGGTTATAGTAGTTCCCTTCTATAATGATAGCTTTAAAATTCTATGAAAATACTCTTAAACTTATTTCCCATAGTCTAAATAACATCTACCTGATTGTACATATATGATTTTTGAGTATTAGGTGTTATAGGATCATATGAAATTTAGACCTCTTCTTGTGAAGTTCTCAATTGATAATCTTCAAGAGTGGAGGTTATAAGGACAGACCTTCTAGTATGAATTCAATATGTTACATGTGTAATTAGAAATTTCTATTTTTGGATGCATGTATTGTTCCGTATACTTAAGATTATTATTAATGTATATCATGAATAATGTACTTTGATGTATGGATAAAAAACATTATGAAATATGCTCGTGGTGAGGTAGAAAACATTTGGTGTGTCATAATTGATATGAAATTAACTGAATATGTTGAGAAAGTATTTTTCATTACTGTGTTAATAGAATAAAATACTTTGACCATTTTATTGAAATGGAAATTTCTGATTAAATCCATGCCCATGGTAGTTCATTAAATTGTTTAGAGTAAAGATGGAGAAAGGGGGTGAATTTACTTATAAAACATTTTATAAATTAAAACTTTAAATAGATTAAATATAAAAAATAAATCTATAAACTAAAATTGAGATATTTAAGTGAAACATTAATATAAAATTAAAATACAAGTTATAATATTTTGATAATGGAGTTCATTAATAATCCACAAAGGGATCCTTACGTATCCTTCCATCAAGATCCTTAATAGGATTTGTTTTAAAACTTGTTTTTTAATGGTTTTAAAAAGAATCTCAATCACCCTTACTTTTTATAATTTATACCAAGAAACCAATTTATAAGTGTAAGACCCTTGTTTTTAGTGGTTGTGCAAAGAAACCTAATTACACAACTAGAATTTTAGTGGTTGTCGCTAGAAACCCAAATCCATTTACTTTCAAAGTAGTAAGCACATATCCCTCTAACACTCAATGGTAGTGAGCACCTAAGAAAAGTAAAATATAAGAGGTTATCTTAGTACAATCTCTTTGAAGCACACTCTATACCCCACATCAAGAATACAACAAGAGAATAGTGGAAGTAAGAGATATAAATATAGAAGAGTGTGATAATGAGATAAAAGTGACACAATTTGGATCTAAAATGAATCTCCAATTTAACCATAGCCATCCATTCACACTTGGGGATGTATTTATAGCCTATAATGGATTTAGGAATGATAGGGAGGTGTTGTGGGTCAAATAGAGTAGTTATAAATCGGATTAAGGCATGTAGGTCCCTCCACTAATGGCTATTTTTTTAGTCTGTATGGATGCCACCAGATAGTCGGTGGGTGTCACTGGGTAGAAAGTGGCACCCAGATAGATCAAAGGTTCTATATAGCTCCAACTATTTGGATAGTGTGGTCTATCAATGATCTGGTGGTACCCCACTAAGTAGTCACCGGTACCAGTAGGTGGAGGACTCTGAAAATGTCCTCCACTATCCTCTTAAGCCATCTTTTTTCTATGGCACATTCATGATAATTTTTCAAAAATTAAAACACTAAAATCCATGAAATAAAAAAATTAAAAATGAAATTTATTGTTTATGATCATTAAAACCACCTAATAGAGTGATATGTTCAACATTATCCCCCTTTTGATGATCACAAAAACTCATGAAATTAATAATAAAAAGTTATTCACGATAAATTTCATATGAATATGATAAAAATAAATTTCATTATAACATAATTAAATCAAAAATAAATTTTAAGAGAAATTTCAATGCTTAAGAGAAAAATTATTCACTTTTAAAAACCTTTTTCCCATTTTCCAAATAAATGTTCCCTTAATATCATTACCAAAATCTTTTCCTCCTTTATGATAATAAAAAATCCATAAGAACTTAAAATCATAGTATATTTAAAATAAATTTCAAGGAAAACTGAATAAATACATTGAGCATAAAAAAATTAAAACCACTGACAATGTGAATAAAAAAATATCTTCTACCTTATCAGTGACCATCTTATTATCAAAATAAAATGTTTAGTTAACATTATTACCCTTAAAATATTATCCCCCTTAAATATCATAAATAATGATTATAGAGGTAACAATCAATACTTTCATAAAAAATACATGAGTAACAAAATAAAATAAATACAAGATTTAAACATGAGAAAATTTTGAAAAAAATATTCAAAACTTTAAGAAAATTTTCATGTTTAAAAATATATTTTACACCACTTGTGAAAATCTATAAATGAAGATATAACTTTGAATCCTAAAAAGAGTGTCTCCCTCAAAGATAATTTTAGAATCATAACCTTTAAAAAAATTAAATTTTGAGGCTCTCATATTTCAAAAGGGTCTATATTATTAGTTCTCAAAGTATCGTGAACTTACAATAAAAATATATATATAATCTTTGAATAAAAAACAATATTTTTAAGCTCAATTTTGATCATGGTTTTCCATTTAAAAGTAAGTAATCATGCTAAAGATTAAAGTAAAACAAGTATAAACATTCTTGAATTTAATATTATCATATCACCCATAATAAATGTATATATAAAAATGAATAAGTATCCAAACCAAAATTTTAAATTAAGATTTAAATAAAAAAAATCAAAAATTCACCTAATATAGTGATAAAAATAGATCAACTACTTCATGATTTAAAAAGATAAATAGATTAAAAAAGTTAAAGTATATCGACACAAGTTAAGATTTAAAAAAATACACATTTATATAAAATATAATTCAATGAAATAATTGATTTAATATTTAAATAAAAATATCAAATTAATATCGATGAGTTAAATATTTTAGAAAAAAATTGTATCAACACTATTCAAGATAAAGATAAAATGTATTATAAATAAATCAATGCAATTCAAGGGATAAATCTAATATAGATCAATGACATCAAGAGATAAAATCATATCAATATAATAAAATATATAAATGGGTTAATGAATTAAAAAATTAATCAAGATAAATCAATACAATTCATAATCTAAAACAAAGCATATAATTGAAAAAATCTCAAGGTGAAAATTTTTTAAAGATAGGAAAATCCTTAAAAGTTTTTATTTTTTAAAACAATCATTAAATCTTGAAAACCATAAACAATTTATTAAATAAATATATTTGAAGTTCAAAAGGATTCAAATAATGATTGAACAAATAAAATATTAAATTCTATATTTAAAAATATTTAAGTAAATAGATTAAAAAAATTAAGATATAAAAGGATATATACCTTATTTACATAGTTTTCCCTCCAATTAAAATGTTCTACCATATAAGTTTCTCAAGTATTATTCATATAGTTACTTGTAATTAAATTTTTAAGACATTATCCCTACAAAATAATCAAGAAATTAAATGTTTTGGTACCCAAATATTGGGTCTAAAAATGATATCTAATAAATAATTAAGAACACACATTTTATTATGATATGGATTTCCATAAGAAATATAAGGTTTTATTGAAAAAATATTTGATGAGAGGTGAATAGACTTAGGCATACCATAATGGGATTTTTTCAATCACACCCATAAACCAAGTGCTCATATTTCTTACAATAATTACAAAATTTATATTGGGAGTTACCTCTTAAAAAATTAGATTTTTATATTACTTGTGGATATTTCATGATTAGAGTAACCAAGCTCATAATTTCTATTCCCAGTCCATTGGGAACCCAAAATTAAATTTAAATTTTTCTCACCTTTATACACTTGGAAAGATATTCCTTAATCTCTTTGATAGTATTCTCTAATTTTCAACATCAGGATGACCATTTAAGAAAACCCTTTTACCATTAACTTTATTTAAATAGTTTTTCGAGCTTTAATTTCCCCCAATAATAAATTTAATCATATATCATGATCTTCATCATTTTTTGAGAAAACATATTTTGTCTTTTCATTTTGCTTCTTTATTTTCACATTTTCTTGTATGATTTGATATTTTTTTTAAACAACATTATTGAATTTATTATTAATATTTTTTAATTTTAAAGTAAGCTCATAAAAACCCTCTTGTAATTGATATCTAGAATACTTTAGATCATCATAATTTAAATGGATAGAAGAACAAGAATAATTATATGAACATACATCCTTATCCACCTTATATTGTTTCATGATACATTTGGTGCTTCCATTACTTAAGGAGGTTGATGAGAGGCGGTATTCAATTTCTATCTATTTTGACACTTTGAAAAACTTATTCTTCTTCTTTTTGGAATGGGTAATTCCGGTTGAATTTTCCCCTCATGTGTGACTTCAAGAAAATTACAAATTTCATGATAATTTTTACACATGGAAAATTTATTAAATCCATTCTTGTAAAACTCGAAATATAAAGAATTCATGGATTTTTCATCAAGATCAATATCTGTTATATCATCAGGTGGTTGTGCCCAAATTTACCCAAGTTGTATGGTGTAAGCGGTCATTATAGTACGTCTTGGGTTATCGATCCTCAGAGACCTAAGAAGAAACCTAAGAAACATGCATTCTAAGAAGGTGATTTGATGGTGTTGATTTGGCTATGAAGTGGCCAACTTTGGTTTGAATTGATTGGATTATTTGATATTTTAAAGACTTAAGTGAATTCAATTTAAAAGTATGAGTTAATCCTTGGTTATCGCATGGGGTGAAATGGATGAATTTCTTTTTAAATTATTTCAATGTCTTAAGTTTGAGCATTTCCTTTAACAAAATACAATCATCCCAAATCACTCACCGATTTAGAATTTCAACTATCCTAAGGCTAATCACCTATACACTTGGAGGATCATATTTATGAGCACTCCAAGTTAGAGGATCATTTTAGCACTTGGGATTTGTATCCTTAAAATTGGTGAGTTTAAAGGATAACGTAAATCATTGAATTAAAATCTCAAAAATAGAATTGATTAAGAATTATTAAATTAAGAAATAACATCCAATTCACCCCTTGATACTCCCTTGGATCAACCCATTAAAGGATTATCCCTTTATTGATGCTATTCTATCAATGAAATCGGGTAGTAGACTTATGATGGTATAGTTGGAGAAGAATAAAAAAACAATCACTCCACCGTTGTGTGAAGAGTTTCACAAAAGATAATGTGAATAACCTCACTCCCTAAGGCAACAATATCAACATGATATGGAAAAATAAATAAGAAATTAAGAGTAATAATATGATGATGATATTTTATTAATTAAATGATGGTGAATGAAAGAACATACTTGGGATAAATTGACAAGTGATTACAAAATGAAAGCATACAATTCAAAGAAAACAAAAACTTACATTCCAAACAAAAATATTCGATCCCCATTACCTTAATCATAAGCTCCTTATATAGGCATATTTAGAGACTTATATACACACCCCCACAATAAATTACATCTCAATTAATTTAGAGAGTCAAAAGGAAGGTGAGAAAATTAAGGGATTTTGACGTTTCGAAGTTGACCTGGAAATTTCGTCCAGATTCATCCACCATTTTGATGTGTGAATTTAGAATTTAAGGAGGTAGAATATTGATGGGTCATATAAGATAAATATTATAGTCCTTCTATCCTCTATGAGCTGTAAAAATTTCAGGAAATTTAGAGCATCCGTTTAGAAGTTATGGTCGAAATGGTGGGACGACTTATGTCGGGCCCACCATTTAAATCTCAACTTTAGATCACTTTACCATCATGAAAACATCAGAATTAGCTCCGAACACGGTTGAATAAAATGATCCTCATATTTTTCTCTTTCTACTGTAAAAATTTGATCTTCAGTGGGCTTGGTTTGTGGGCCCCACATTTTTTTGATGGGCCTTAGGCCCATTAGGATTTTTCCAGTAAATTTCTGAATTTTAGAGCAAAAATATCCATCTTCCCTTGGGATTCATCCATCAGACCAAAAAAATAAAATGTTCCAAATAAAGTGATAAATCATATCCCAAAATATCAAATTCAAAAAATGAATATAATGTTGTCCACAAACAAATGAATTATTGGGCCCAAATTTTTATTTTAAACATGAATTGCATTTAAGATGAGAAATGAAGTTCTATTTATGTAAAAAACAATGTTTATGGACTTTGGAAGAATGAATAAAAAGATATTAACAATGAAAATTAGCCACTTTTAGTGACTAATTACACCCCCCAACTTGATTTTTACTAGTCCCGAGCAAAATATATTACAAATATGAAATTCGAATCCCCTTTTCCAAAAACATTTTAATACACATTGCTCACCCAAAGACCTCATACCCAAAAAAATTATGAAACCCATCAAAATCATTTAAAACAAGCTTTGTACATAAGAATATCTCAATCCCAAACCCATTCCTTTTTTCAAATTAATCTCCACATTTCATCCAATTTCAATTAAGTATGATAAATTGTTGTGCATCACAAAAGATATGGGGCCCATTTTATTGTTCAAGGTGAAAAAATAGAAGCGCTGGGTGGGAATCACATTAAACCTTAAGATGATTATCCTTTTTTTTATTTTATTTTTTTGATGATTTTTTTTAACCACAATAGATATAAAAAGACTAACTCTGGGCAAGAAAACTATGGAGTCACGATCCCCAAGTGCCAAACACCACACATATTGTCAATTTCATGCTCTACAATAGAGATATAAAGCCTAAATCTGGGAAATACAACTATGGAGTCACGATCCCCAAGTGATGGACGCCACGTATTTGGAAAAAACATTGCTCTATGTGGTCATAATTTTTTTTTTGGATACTCAAATTAAACTAAAATTGACCCCAGAACCCTATGCTATAATGAAAGGGACCCAAGAACTCAAATTTACACCCACGATCTAGTAGACATGCATTGTGGAATTTTTATTAAGAGGATGAAAATGTAAACTTTGAAAAAATTACATCGGACAACCGCACTTTCCAAAAATTATTCTCATGAACATAAACTTGCATTAAAATTAGAATCAAGGCATCTAAATTTTTCGATATCCAATTTCATAGTCTGCAATGTGTATTATCATGTTCAAGGTTAATGGAATTTTTCTTTCCATGCATGTTCTTATAAAAAAATCTTTTTTTTATTTCATCTCCCCCTAACTTAGAATAACATTGTCCCCAGTGTTTAATGAAAAGAAAAGTTAGAATGGGGGTAGGAGAGGAGTTCAAAGAGGAAATTGAAAATGATAAACATGGAACAAATTCACCTGGTTTTTTTTAAATTTAAAGTTCATGATGCTCCAGATTACTCCTTTGATCTCTTGGGGGATGTAGGAACCTCCTTGATTGAACATGTATCACCCAAAATAGTCCCCGAACCATACAAATAAGAACAAACAAGACAAAACAAAAAACACAACAATTTATTTAAAACCAAGTACAACATTTTTATGGTTTTCCCTATATTTTTTTTAAAAAATCAAACTGATGATACATTATCTTATTTATATTTTCTAGGTAAGGTATTACTCAGGTATCACACCACGTGACACGGATGAATACGGTGCTCCCCTTTCATACCCATCCTTACTCATAAAAGAAGAATAGATCAACAATTTATTTTTTTAAATACCTACAAAAACATAAAATAAAATAAAATAAACTGATGATACATTGTCTTCTTTTAAATTTCTGGGTAAGGTATTACTCAAGGATCACACCGCGTGAAATGGATGAATACGGTGATCCCCTTTCATACCCATCCTTAATCATAAAATAAGAATAGGTCAACAGTCTATAAAAAAATACCAAAATGAAGAATAAGGAAACAAAAGATGATTCAGAATGATTAGAAACATGAAAACCACGGGTTACCTCCCGTACATCGCTTTTGTTTAACATTGTTAGCCCGACATAGACCCTAAATCTATCAATTTTTCTCTGGTTCATATGTTGGCTCAGTTAACTCCTCCTTGGTTTCTTTTTTATTGAATGATTCAATGAATGGTTTTAACCTATGACCATTGACTTTGAAGACATGACCACTTGTGGGATCGTGAATCTCTATTTCCCCATGAGGGTAAACATGATGCACTAGGTATGGACCAGACCATCTAGACCTTAGCTTTCCTGGGTGTACATGAATTTTTGAACTATACAAGAGCATGCATTTTCCTGGTTCCAAGTGTTTGACTTTGAGATTTCTAGATTGGTAAGCTTGAACTTTAGATTTATTGATCCTTGAATTTTCATAAGCCTCCATCCTAAGTTCCTTGAGTTCATTAAGATATAATTTCCTTTTTGTTTCAGCCAATGAAATGTCAAAGTTCATTTTTTTTATTTCCCAAAAGGCCTTATGCTCTATTTCAACAGGTAAATGACATGCTTTTCCATAAAACAATCTATACGGCGACATGCCTAGGACAGTTTTGAAAACAGTTCAATATGCCCAAAGGGAATCTAAGAGTTTCTCATACCAATATTTCCTAGAGGGATTGACAATTTTTTCAAGAATTTCCTTAATTTCTCTATTTTCCGACTCATATTGACCGTTGGTTTGAGTATGGTATGCAGTGGAAACTTTATGAGTAATTCCATACTTATACATGAGTGAAGAGAATGTGCGGTTGCAGAAATGGGTTCCACGATCACTGATTATAGCCCTCAGAATTCCAAATCTAGAAAAGATATGCTCTTTTAGGAATCGGATCACAACTTGATGATCATTAGCCTTGGTGGGAATAGCCTCAACCCATTTTG
This sequence comes from Viscum album, assembly GCA_963277665.1. Lineage (NCBI taxonomy): Eukaryota > Viridiplantae > Streptophyta > Magnoliopsida > Santalales > Viscaceae > Viscum > Viscum album. The sequence goes on from OY728138.1 coordinate 1,661,808,054, forward strand.
AGACGTAATCAATAGCTAAGAGGATGTAGAGATATCCCCTAGAGTTTGGGAAGGGTCCCATGAAATCGATTCCCCAGCAATCAAATATTTCAATCACTAAGATGGGAGTGAGTGGCATTTGATTCCTTTTTGTGATGGACCCTACTTGTAATGACCCGAAATTTTGAATAAATCTTGTTTCCTAATTTTATGTGTTATTTTATTTTATTTTTATACTCAACAAAAATGTTTCATTTGATAACATGAGTATAATTAAAATGAGAATATTGGGTTTTGACAGTTATATGACCATTGGTCAATATGACCACTGTAAACTAAATGTTTTGATTATTGTCTCTAAATACAAGTAATCTTGGTTAATTATTATAGAAAGAAGATTCGATGGCCTCACCCAGTAGTCTTGGACCGATCGAAGCCCATCTAACAGATCTTGGGAAGGAGGTAGCACCACTGGGCTTTGCTCTGGACCAAATCTAAGCCAAACTTCATCGTGTGAAGCTAGAACGGAATCGCCTTCGCGAGAAGTTCAAACTGATAGAAATTACTACTCATGCGATGTTGGTGGAGCCTTCCTTGGATTCTCTCACCTTAGAACACCTTACACTTAGGTCCTATGCTGGCGTGATAAGGGGCTGTGTAAGGAGACCATAACTGCCTTGTGTAATCCTTTGTTTTAAATAAAAATTTGGATTTCTTCTTATGATGATTTTTATGAATTTTCAAATGTCCGGATAAATATAGTATGCATATTTTTGGTGAATTTTAGAGAAAGGATATTTTTTAAAAAATTATGTAAACCTTAAATAATTAAAAATGTGTAATTATTTTCAAAAAATGGTCTTCTACAATTATGTTCAGTACGAAATTTAGAGTCTAATAAGATCAACTTAATTTTTGATGAATAGTAAATTATGAATAGTGATTTTATGCTTAGGATTAGTAATGTGACCAAATGGATTAGTAATCTCACTTAAAGAAAGTATTAATATAATCTAGGCACCTTGATTAAGTGATGTGATTCAATAAAATGGTTAAATAATGGTTTCATAAATTATTATTCAAGTATTAGTTTTTTCGGGTGAATAGTTTTTTTAATTAAAAATTTAATTAAAAATATTTAGAAAATTATTTTTATAAAATGGATTTCATTTTTGAACTCAGAGCATCGATATTATGTTAAGGTAATTTTTGGGAATTTTTCTGAAAAAAATGAATTTTCGGTGAATAGTGTATTTATTTAAAAAATAAATTAAAAATATTTAGAAAATTATTTTTATAAAATGGAGTTCATTTTTGAAATCAGAGCATTGATATTTGGTTAAGGTGAAATTTTGGGATTTTTCTGAGAAAGTTGAATTTTCAGTGAATAGTAAAAATATCGTTTTAGGGTTTCGGTATGTTTAATGACATCATAACTGTGTCATGATGATGTAATGAGATATTTTATGGGTTGGATGACCAAAGGTAATGAACTATTGTATGCGTGTCCCCATGTGTCCTAACTCCATGGGAAATACCATGGGAGAGCCCATGCTTTTGAGAAAACCACTCGTGAGGTGTCCCTTGGCCATTAATGCCTTGTCCCCTCACTTTCCCTATAAATACCAAGCCATCCTCTCATCCATTTCGACTCCCCACTCCCCCCAACGAAGTTCTGGTCTCATTACCTCCCAATGAGTCATTAAAAGGTGCCCCCAAGCCCTCAAGGTCCCAATCTTTGAGTTTTAAGAGTTACGTTTTAAGGTAAGGGATCCGACCTCTCCCTTTCTTTTCAAGTAATCTCTTTTATGTCATTTATTTTATGCTCCATGCTCTTATGTTGAAGTATGTTCTTTTATATTCATCTTAATTCCCTTTCTATGTTCATATGATTAGATAACCCCTCTTTCTCTCATCATTTCATTTTAAGAAAGTTTAAGTGGCGCCGTTAGGCTGCCGAATTTTTAAGGGATTCTTTCACCCTTCTCATTTTTCAAAGTTCTATTTTCATGTCAAGTCTTTCATGTTCTTTTTTATTATGTTGGGGTATGATATCTAAATCTATCATACTGATATTTTATCTTCATATTATTAGAGACCCTATTTGATCTCGTCAATTAATTTTTGTTGAAGTTTAAGTGGCGTCGTTAGGCTGCCAAATTTTTAAGAGATTCTTTCACCCTTCTCATTTTCAAGTTCTATTTTCATGTCAAGTCTTTAAAGATCATTTTTATTATGTTGGGGTATGATCTCTATACCTATAATACTGATATTTTATGATCATATGATGAGAGACCCTACTTGATCTCTTCAATTCATTTTTATTGAAGTTTAAGTGACGCTGTTAAGCTGTCGAATTTTCATAAGAGAAATCTTATTTTGTCTTAATTCCATGTTTTTAATTTCAAATGGTATGTCCTTCAAATTTCATTTCCATGACTCTTATCCTTTATATTCTATACCTCTACTATTTTTATGGATCATTTATGAGTGGGTGACCCATGTCCCCTCTCTTTTCAATGTTTTCTAAAACCCTGTAACATAGTCGTTATGCTGCAAAATTTTCGTCTCAAAATGTCTCTCTATTTTTATCAAAATTATTTTATGTTATTAAGTGAATACTCAAAGCTATTTATTCTACAGGTTTATTCACATATATATCAAAATGTTCTATTTTAAATTCTGGGATTTACATAAATGAAACCCGCATTCCTTTTTTCGTGGGTTTAAAGTGACATAAAGATCATGTCTTTAAAGCAGTTTTAAAACATTATGATTATGAAATGAAACTCATTTATTTTATGCTATATGGGTTGTTTATGAAATGATTGATGATGATATATGTGGCTCACATGATAATAAAGACATTTCAAGGGTGCGCTCAGATAGCGCTCTAATGCATTGGGTAAAGACTTAATCTCTAGAGATGACCATTAAGACTGATACCTTGGTGAATAACCTTGGTAATTTTTAATGACACCTTAGGGATGGACCTTAGTGAAACGAAATGATTTTCAATATTAAATTTTGTAGCCACATCTTCAATTTATGAAAATTTTATTTTTATTATGATATATCTCATGATTTCTTTCTCATGCCTTAAAGTTCTTTTCATGCCCTTATTGAAGTATCTCAAGTTCACATGTAAAATGTTTCTCTTGTTTCCCTTACTGGGCCTTCTACTCACCCTTTCTTTTGATATATGTCCCCAGGTTATGAGATGAAGTAATGAACCTAGGATGAACATGAGGATAATCCTTTCAAGTGTTTAAGAAGAATTTTTTATGTTTTCATTTGTTAAGTTCCTGGTTTCCAAGACACTAAACCTTAAAGATCCTCGATTTTGTAAAATGTAATGAAAGTTTATGTGATAAAAAGGCGGGATTCTATATTTGGTATCAAAGGATGGTTTAGTTATTTGTGAAAATTAGGATATGAAAACTTGAGTAATAATCCTATAGAAAAGTTTATATATAGGAAATCTTCCTAGTATTTTGGTGAGTATTGAGTAATGGGTTTCCAAGAAAATACATCCATGTCTGGATACGAGCAGGTAGAGGTGGCTATGGCACATATGTACATAGGGGTAAAACCCGAAAACACTGCTTTGAGCTAGACTCAAACGGGAACTGGTACACGACAACGGGCCTTACTGCACTCTTGGTTACGACACTCCCGGGGGATATGCTTTGGTAAATTCATAAGCTTAGTATGAACCATTGTTAAAGGAACAAAGATAAAATAGAATAAAGATTCACATAAGAATATATGATCATGGATAACCTAGATGGGAACCTAGGGGATCACAAGTTAGGGTATACTTTTCTTCTACAAGTTATCCTTATATGCTTTAAGTTCCTTTTCATGATTATTGGCCAAGTATTTAAACCCCTAATTATACGTTCTCTTCTTAGTTAATGGTGGGAAATGGAAGAACATGTCCCAACAACCAATGTGATAGGAAATGCGACAATTACTGTATTAATATGATAGAGATGATTAGGGGATTAAAAAATGATTATTATTTTGGAATATGTTCACTATTTTGGGGACCCTATATGATCGAGGTAAATATATTACTACGGTATTTTCATTGAGGAGTAAGGTTGACTTATATTTTAAAGAATCGATAAATTTAAGGTGGACTTATAATAATTTAGGTTACTTATGGGAATGATTAACCTATCTTGGGTAAAATATGTTTAGGTTAGCTATATTTTTTATAAGATGTTAGGAGTGGTTGATGTTGTTTGGAGATGAACAATGAAGTTTATTTTGGAAGACTATGTTATCAAATCCTTCTTGTATTTGGGTTTCAATCTTAGTTTGGTTTATTTTGAGTAATTTTAAGGACCGTTATTTATGGAATGGTCTATGATGAACTTTGGGTATTACCATGGAACTTTGAAGATTTAAAAGTAGTTTTCATTCCTATGGGATTATTTATTTTTGAAGATTTGTTTTACCTTACCCTTTCTGTTTTTGGGATAATGTTTAAAGATAGAATAAATAGATAGTTAATATTTTGTGGATTATGTGATTCTCTAGAAGATGATTCTTATGTTTTGATGAGACCAAGTAGTTTTGAATGCTCATCATTTGGAGAAAAGATTAGTTTTGGTAGAAACTTATTAAAGGATGAAACTCTACATGAAGGTAGGTATATTTTCTTATGTTTTTGTTCTATGTAGTGAATGAATTCCTCAAAATTACGAAAAGGAATGTAAAACAAAAACGTTGTTGGTTTATGTTTCCTACTAGGTAATCAAGGACTGTTTACACACATCATAAGTTTGGGATTTTCTTATGGTTAACTTTCTCCTAATCATGTTTTCTATCACTCTCCCTCAGAACTTGACCCTTTGTTTTCTCCTCCATGTCCATGTTTTCCTACATGGAATCCTAGTGTGGGTTAACTCGGGTGACCATTGTACTTCCCTTTATTTCTTTTAAAGTAATACTTTTACAAACTCCTTCTCCGATGTGGGACTTTCAATGAAATTTCAAAACACAATTTTTTTAAAAATTGCGAGGACGCAATTTCTTAAGGGGAGGAAGATTGTAACGACCTGAAATTTTGAATAAATCTTGTTTCCTAATTTTATTTGTTATTTTATTTTATTTTTATACTCAACAAAAATGTTTCATTTGATAACATGAGTATAATTAAAATGAGACCATTGGGTTTTGACTGTTATATGACCATTGGTCAATATGACCGCTGTAAACTAAACATTTCGATTATTGTCTCTAAATACAAGTAATCTTGGTTAATTATTATAGAAAGAAGATTCGATGGCCTCACCCAGTAGTCTTGGACCAATCGAAGCCCATCTAAAAGAACTTGGGAAGGAGGTAGCACCACTGGGCTTTGCTCTGGACCAAACCCAAGCCGAACTTCATCGTGTGAAGCTAGAACGGAATCGCCTTCACGAGAAGTTTAAACTGATAGAAATTACTACTCGTGCGATGTTGGCCAAGCCTTCCTTGGATTCTATCACCTTAGCACACCTTACACTTAGGTCCTATGCTGGCGTGATAAGGGGCTATGTAAGGAGACCATAACTGCCTTGTGTAATCCTTTGTTTTAAATAAAAATTGGTATTTCTTCTTATGATGATGTTTATGAATTTTTAAATGTTCGGATAAATATAGTATGAATATTTTTGGTGAATTTTAGAGAAAGGATATTTTAAAAAATGTTTATGTAAACCTTAAATAATTAAAAATGTGTAATTATTTTCAAAAAATGGTCTTCTACAATTATGTTCAGTACGAAATTTAGAGTCTAATAAGATCAACTTAATTTTTGATGAATAGTAAATTATGAATAGTGATTTTATGCTTAGGATTAGTAATGTGACCAAATGGATTAGTAATCTCACTTAAAGAAAGTATTAATATAATCTAGGCACCTTGATTAAGTAATGTGATTCAATAAAATGGTTAAATAACAGTTTCATAAATTATTATTCAAGTATTAGTTTTTTCAGGTGAATAGTGTTTTTTAATTAAAAATTTAATTAAAAATATTTAGAAAACTATTTTTATAAAATGGATTTCATTTTTGAACTCGGAGCATCGATATTATGTTAAGGTAATTTTTGGAAATTTTTCTGAAAAAAATGAATTTTCGGTGAATAGTGTATTTATTTAAAAAATAAATTAAATATATTTAGAAAATTATTTTTATAAAATGGAGTTCATTTTTTAAATCAGAGCATTTATATTTGGTTAAGGTGAAATTTTGGGATTTTTCTGAGAAAGTTGAATTTTCAGTGAATAGTAAAAATACCGTTTTAGGGTTTCAGTATGTTTAATGACATCATAACTGTGTCATGATGATGTCATGAGATATTTTATGGGTTGGCCGACCAAAGGTGATGAATTGTTGTATGGGGTTCCCCATGTGGCCTAACTCCATGGGAAATACCATGGGAGAGCCCATGCTTTTGAGAAAACCACTTGTGAGGTGTCCCTTGGCCATTAATGCCTTGTCCCCTCACTTTCCCTATAAATACCAAGCCATCCTCTCATCCATTTCGACTCCCCACTCTCCCCCAATGAATTTATGGTCTCATTACCTCTCAAGGAGTCCTCCCAAGGTGCCCCCAAGCCCTCAAGGTCCCAACCTTTGAGTTTTAAGAGTTATGTTTTAAGGTAAGGGATCCGACCTCTCTCTTTCTTTTCAAGTAATCACTTTTATGTCATTTATTTTATGCTCCATGATATTATGTTGAAGGATGTTATTTTATATTCATATTAATGCCATTTTTATGTTCATATGATGAGATACCCCCTCTTTCTCTCATCATTTTAAGAAAGTTTAAGTGGCATCATTAGGCTGCCGAATTTTTAAGGGATTCTTTCACCCTTCTCATTTTTCAAAGTTCTATTTTCATGCCAAGTCTTTCATGTTCCTTTTTATTATGTCGGGTTATGATCTATAAATCTATCATACTGATCTTTTATGATCATATGATTAGAGATCATATTTTATCTCGTCAATTAATTTTTGTTGAAGTTTAAGTGGCGCCGTTAGGCTGCCGAATTTTTAAGGGATTCTTTCACCCTTCTCATTTTCAAGTTCTATTTTCATGTCAAGACTTTAAAGTTCCTTTTTATTATGTTGTGTTATGATCTCTATACCTATCATACTGATATTTTATGATCATATGATTAGAGACCCTATTTTATCTCGTCAATTCATTTTTATTGAAGTTTAAGTGACGCCGTTAGGCTGCTGAATTTTCATAAGAGAAATCTTATTTTGTCTTACTTCCATGTTTTTCATTTCAAATGGTATGTCCTTCAAATTTCATTACCATGGCTCATATCCTTTATATTCTGTCCCTCTACTATTTTTATGGATCATTTATGAGTGGGTGACCCATGTCCCCTCTCTTTTCAATGTTTTCTAAAACCCTATAACATAGTCGTTATGCTGCAGAATTTTCATCTCAAAATGTCTCTCTCTTTTTCTCAAAATTATTTTATGTTATTAAGTGAATACTCAAATATATTTATTCTACAGGTTTATTCACATATATATCAAAATTTTCTATTTTAAATTCTGGTATTTACATAAATGAAACCCTCTTTCCTTTTTCCGTGGGTTTAAAGTGACATAAAGATCATGTCTTTAAAGAAGTTTTAATACATTATGATTATGAAATGAAACCCATTTATTTTATGCTATATGGGTTGTTTATGAAATGATTGATGATGATATATGTGTCTCACATGATAATAAAGACAATTCAAGGGTGCTCCCAGATAGCGCTCCAATGAATTGGGTAAAGACTTAATCTCTAGAGATGACCATTTAGACTGATACCTTGGTGAATAACCTTGGTAATTTTTAATGACACCTTGGGGATGGACCTTGGTGAAACGAAATGTTTGTCAATATTAAATGTTGTAGCCACATCTTCAAGTTATGAAAATGTTGTTTTTATTATGATATATCTCATGATTTCTTTCTCATGCCTTAAATTTCTTTTCATGACCTTATTGAAGTATCTCAAGTTTACATGTAAAATGTTTCTCTTGTTTCCCTTACTGGGCCTTCTGCTCACCCTTTCTTTTGATATATGTCCCCAGGTTATGAGATGCAGTAATGAACCTAGGATGAACATGATGAGAATCCTTTCAAGTGTTTAAGAAGAATGTTTTATGTTTTCATGTTTTAAGTTCCTGGTTTCCAAGACACTAAACCTTAAAGATCCTCAGTTTTGTAAAATGCAATGAAAGTTTATGTGATAAAAAGGTGGGATTCTATACTACTTGTTGACACCTAGGACAGCTTTGACAAAATGTGTATGAGTCCCTTAAGAGGGTGGGCCAGAATATACCACACTGAAGAACCTTAGTAGAAGTTTTCTTAGATGAAAAGTGACCTTCACATGCTTCATTATGACAAAATTTAAGGATAGACTCTTGTTCAGATTCTGAGACACACCTCCTAATGATTTGGTCAGGGCAGAACTTATAGAGGTATGGATCATAAAACACATAGTGTCTGACATCAGAAAGGAATTTCCTTCTAGCTTGAGTCCCTAAGAATTTTGGAATGACTCCTGTAACTAAGAAGTTGGCTATGTCGGCATACCAAGGGCAGTCACTCACAGAGTATAAGTGTTCATCAGGGAATGAATCAGACACATCAAGGTGAGATGATTTTTCATTAAATTCTATCCTAGAGAGATGGTTAGATACAACTTTTTCAACACCCTTTTTTGTCCTTGATTGTGAGGTCAAATTCTTGTAAGATAAGGACCCACCTAATCAGTCTAGCCTTAGCATCTTTTTTCTGGAATAGGTATTTCAGCACATAATGGTCAGTGAACACAATGATGGGGGATCTTAAGAGGTAGGACCTTAACTTTTCTAAGGTAAACACAACAGAAAGTAACTCCTTCTCAGTGGTGGTGTAGTTGATTTGGGCATCATTTAAAGATTTGCTTGCATAAGCAATGACATAAGGATTTTTCTCACATCTGTGTCCTAAGACTGCACCTATAGTGAAGTCACTCACATCACACATGAGTTTGAATGTAAGGTTCCAATTTGGAGACTTCATAATGGGAGGAGAGGTGAGATAGAATTTGAGGGTTGAGAATGAACCCTCATAACTTTCTATCCAAACAAATGGAGCATCCTTTACTAGGAGAGCACAAAGGGGATGGGATATTGAACTAAATTCCTTGATGAATCTTCTATAGAAACCAGCATGTCCTAAGAATGACCTCACTTACTTAACAGTTCTAGGTGATGGAAGGTGATGAATGATGTCAACCTTTGCTTTATCAACTTCAATCCCCCTACTCGAGACTAGATAGCCTAGAACAAGTCCCTCTTTTACCATGAAATGGCATTTTTCCTAGTTTAGGATGAGATTTGTATCCTCATATATAGAAAAAACTCTATCTAAATTCCTAAGACATCCCTAAAATGTATCCCCAAATATAGAAAAGTCATCCATGAATACCTCAAGAAAATACCCTACCATATCTGAGAAGATTCCCATCATGCACCACTGGAAGGTTCCAGGGGCATTGCATAACCCGAACGGCATGCTTTTGAAGAAAAAGGTGCCAAATAGACGGGTGAAAGTAGTCTTCCTTTGATCCTATAGGGAGACCTCAATCTGATTATACCCTAAGTTCTCATCTAAGAAACAATAGAACTCATGACCTTCCACTATCTCAAGGACTTGGTCAATAAATGGTAAGGGGGAATGGTCCTTCTTGGTGAATGAGTTTAGTTTTATATAGTCAATGCAGACCCTCCATCCACTACTCACCCTAGTTGGAAGAATCTCTCCATCCTTATTGGTTATCACTGTGATTCCTACCTTCTTGGGAACCACTTGGATTGGGCTCACCCACTCAGTCTCAGCTATAGGATAGATGATACCAGCTTTTAACAATTTCAAAAGTTCCTTCCATACTGCCTCCATGAGATTAGGGTTGAGTCTCAGTTGAGGTTGATGACATGGCTTTGAATCGGATTCTAGAACAATACTATGAGTCCCTATTAGTGGGATAATCCTAGGAATATCATACAGGGTCCAACCAATGGATCTCTTACGTTTCTTAAGGACATCTAAAAGCATCCACTCATGATTGGCTTCAATAAAAGAAGAAATGACAATAGGTTGTGTTTTATTGTCCCCTAGGAAGGCATGCTTGAGTGTAGTGGGAAGTTCCTTCAATTCAAGATCAGGTTGGTTCAGAATTTCAGCAGAATATTGGTACATTGGATCAAGATCGATTTTATTTCCTAGGGTTTTAGATAGAACTAAATCCCCATGTGTAGAAATTTCAGCTAAAAGATTGGTTTGATCAGATTTTGGGAAGGAAATTTGATAGGTCTCCATGAAAGTGGTTTCCGGAAATTTTTTACTAATTGTTGGACCTAAGATTTCATCATTAGAGCAATCTGAAAGTGATTCTAGCCATGGAGATAAACTTCCTTCATGTGAACAAAGGAAATTAATCTCTTCCTCACTTAAACATTCCTCGAATATCCCTTGATGTTCTATGGATTCTTTATCAATGCATCCTATCATGTTTACTTCATGAATATCCTCGTCATCCCCTATTTGTGAGCTTGCATTATAGATGTTCAAGTCTAGACTCATGTTTCTAAAGGTGATGGTCATGTTCCCATTTCGGACTCGGATAACAGAGTTGATTGTTGCAAGGAAGGGACGACCAAGGATGATTGGGGTTTGTTCTTTATTGCCTATGGTTGGATTGCTATCAAGGACAATTAAGTCAGCAGGGTAGATGAAGATTTCAACCTTTTATAGAACGTCCTTTAAAATCCCCTTTGGAACCCTAATGCTACGATTAGCAAGTTGAAGTGTGACCGATGTGAGTTGGATCTCTTCTAGGACTAATTGGCAGTACACATCATAGGGGATGAGATTGACACTGGCACCTAGGTCACATAATGCATTGAAAACATTTTTCTCTCCTAGTTCAACATTGATGTAAGGGAATCCTGGGTCTTTCATCTTTAGTGGAAGGGTTCCTTGGATTGTTGTGCTAACATTTGCTTCCAGAAGGACTTGGTTCTTATGTGAGAATTTAATTTTAAATGTGCAGAGGTCCTTTAGGTATTTTTAGTATGAAGGAATGGTTTGAATAGAATCGAGGAGTGTAATGTTCAACTTGACTTCTGAGAATATTTCCCTCAATGTTTCACTCAATTCAGGCTTGTTTTCCCCCCTCATGCGTTGAGGAAATGGTGCAGGTTGTGGGGTTGTTTGTTGAAGAGTTGTTTCTTTCACATTGTTATAAATTTCTTCAATTTGATCTTGTGGTTCACTTGGATTTTCATTAGAGTTTGAAGATTCACATGGTTTCTGACTTATTTGTTCAGGTTTTTCAATTTATTTCCCACTTCTTAGAACAGTCACAGCCTTTAGTTGTTCATGAGTTGTTTCAGTGAAACTTGTCTCTCCCCTTAAATTTGAGGATGGTACCACCTGAGTAGGCATGGGTTCCTTTCCAGTTTTGATGGTTTGAATTTCTTGTTTAATGGATGAGAATTATGAGTTCATTTTGTCCATTTGTTTTCAAAGTTGTTCTAGTAGGCTTTGTGGAACAATTTGGGTTGGTGCTTGAGGCTTTTAGTTTATCCCAGGAGGATACTTTGGTTGTTGGATTGGCTGTTGAATGGGTTGTTGGATAGGTTGTTGATATTGGACATGAGGATGTTGGAATTGGACCAGTTTTGGTTGGAACTGATTATGAGGTTGAAAGTTTTGTTGAGGGTATGGGTTGATACATTATTGTTGTGTTGGTTGTTGATTGTCCTTCCAACGAAATCCTAGATGGTCATTATACCTTGGATTGAAGGTTTTTGGGAATTGTGGCATTTGAAAGTTCATTACATTAACTTCTTCTGATGGTCCTCCTAAAAGGACATCCTTGATGGAAGGAATGGTTGGGCAATTATCAGTCTTGTGGTCATGCTTGTCACAAATTGTACAAACAAGCTCAACAGTTTGGGTTTTGTGGACCTTCCTAAGATCAATCTCCTCAACTTTCCTCATGAGTGCAGTAAGTTTTTTTCTAAGGTTTTATTCTTCTCCAAGATTATACATTCCACCAGATTTTGGTGGCTTCTCACAGTATGGTGATGTTCCCCATGTTTGGTTCTGTTCAGCAAGATTTTCTAGATACTTGTAAGCATCATTTGGGGCTTTGTTTTTGAAGGTTCCATTACACATCATATCAATGAATTATTTGTTTCCGGGACCTAACCCTTTATAGAAAATTCTCACTTGTTCTGGGATTAAGAAACCATGGTGCGGTATCATGTTCAATGTGTCCTTGAATCTTTTCCTTGTTTCATAGAATATTTCTCCCTCTCTTTCAAAAAAGTTTTGTATGATATTTTTAAGTGCAATTGTTTTGTGATGGGGGGATTATTTTTTATAAAATTCTTATTGAAGTTGGTCCCAAGAGTAAATGGATGCTGGTCTCAAATTGTTTAACCAATTCTTTGATCGGTCCTTCAAAGAAAAAGGAAAAAGTATCATTTTAGCAGATTCAATTTGATTTGGAGGGCACATGGTTTCAACAATGTCATTAAATTCTTTAACATGAAGGTAAGGCATCTCAGATTCAATCCCATGAAAGGTTGGAAGGTGGTTTAGGACATGGGGTTTGAAAACATATTGGGCATATCCTATGTTATCATGCCTAATTCATGAGGGTGCATTGGTCCAGGTTGTTGTGAGGTAGTCATTCATGGTCGGGTCTGCAACAATTCCCAAGTTAGGGTCTTTCTCATTATTTCGGTTCCCTCCCTGGTTTATGATTTGGTTTTGTGGGAGATTCTCCAGTGTATTAAACTCAACTTATGAATCTGGAGTATTGGGAATATTTGGATCTAATGGAAAAAGACCTCTATGATTGCTTGACTCCCCAGCCCTAAGACTATCCACCCTAACTAATCTGTTTGAGTTATTGCAGGTGTAGGCGGACATGAGCCAAAAGAAAAAAAAGAGATAAAGGGAAAAGATAAGAGAATTGGGATGAGAAAAGAGAAAAGAAAGATGTTCTAAAGTAACTTAATTGATCCTCGGCAACGGCGCCAAAATTTGGTTGCACCCAAATTTACCCAAGTTATATGGTGTAAGCGGTCATTGTAGTATGACTTGGGTTATCGATCCTCATAGACCTAAGAATAAACCTAAGAAACATGCATTCTAAGAAGGTGATTTGATGGTGTTGATTTGGCTATGAAGTGTCCAACTTTGGTTTGAATTGATTGGATTATTTGATATTTTAAAGACTTAAGTGAATTCAATTTAAAAGCATGAGTTGATCCTTGGTTATCGCATGGGGTGAATTGGATGAATTTCTTTTTAAATTATTTCAATGTCTTAAGTTTGAGTGTTTTTTCAACAAAATACAATCATCCCAAATCACTCACCGATTTAGAGTTTCAACTATCCTAAGGATAATCACCTATACACTTGGAGGATCATATTGATGAGTACTCCAAGGTAGAGGATTGTTTTAGCACTCGGGATGTGTGTCCATAAAATTGGTGAGTTTAAAGGATAACGTAAATCATTTAATGAAAATCTCAAAAATAGAATTGATTAAGAATTATTAAATTAAGAAATAACATCCAATTAACCCCTTGCTACTCCCTTGGATAAACCCATTAAAGGATTATCCCTCCATTGATGTTATTCCATCAATGAAAGAGGGTAGTAGACTTATGATGGTAGAATTGGAGAAGAATAAAAAAACAATCACTCCACCGTTGTGTGAAGAGTTTCACAAAAGATAATGTGAATAACCTCACTCCCTAAGGCAACGGTATCAACATGATATGGAAAAAGAAATAAGAAATTAAGAAGAAGAAGATTATGATGATATTTTATTAATTAAATGAAGGTGAATGAAAGAACTTACTTGGGAGAAATTGACAAGCGATTACAAAATGAAATCATACAATTCAAAGAAAACAAAACTTCCATTCCACACAAAAATATTTGATCCTAATTCCCTTCAGAATAATCTCCTTATATAGGCATATTTGGAGACTTATATACACCCCCCCACAATAAATTACATCTTAATTAATTTAGAGATTCAAAAGGAAGGTGATAAAATTAAGGGATTTTGACATTTCGAAGTTGACCCAGAAATTTCGTCCAGATTCATCCACCATTTTGACTTGTAAATTTGGAATTTAAGGAAGCCAAATCCTGAGGGGTCGTATAAGAAAAATATTCTCTTCCTTCTGATCTCTATGATCTGTAAAAAATTCAGGAAATTTGGAGCAACTGTTTAGAAGTTATGGTCAAAATGGTGGGACGACTTTATGTGCATTTATGTCGGGCCTACCATTTAAATCTCAACTTCAGATCACTTTATGATCATGAAGTCATCAGAATTAGCTCTGGTCACAGTTGAATAAAATGATCCTCATATTTTTATATTTCTGCTGTAAAAATTTTAGTTTTATTGAGCTTGGTTTGTGGGCCCCACATTTGTTTGATGGGCCATAGGCCCATTAGGCTTTTTCCAGTAAATTTTTGCATTCTGGAGCAAAAATATCCATCTTCCCTTGGGATTCATCCATCGGACCTAAAAAATAAAATGTTCCAAATAAAGTGATAAATCATATCCCAAAATATCAAATTCAGAAAATGAATATAATTTTGGCCACAAACAAATAAATGATTGGGCCCAAATTTTCATTTTAAACATGAATTGCATTTAAGATGAGAAATGAAGTTCTATTTATGTAAAAAACAATGTTTATGGACTTTGTAACAATAAATATAAAGATATTAACAATGAAAATTAGCCACTTTTAGTGACTAATCATCAGGGGTCTATTTTTCTTCTAAATAATTAGATAAAGTGTAACCATACATGATTATCTTCCAAATGGGATAATACGTTTAAAAAATATATACATTCTAGTTTTATAATAAGTATAGTATGATCCATAAAAGTATGGATCTCCACCCATTGAGTGTACCTCCAGTGAACCTTGGGTATTTGAGTTAGATTCCATCTTTAATTGATTATTCCTTGAAACCAATTAAGTTTTTGAAATGAAGGCTGGATATGATACCAATCTTTGGTTGGATTAAATATGGAAAGAGGTGGTGAATTACCTTTTAAAACTTTTTATAAATTAAAACTTTGAATAGATGAATTATAAAAATTAAAGATAAGGCACAAGAGTTTGATAAAGGAGTTCATCAATAATCCACAAAGGCATCCCTACATCTCCTCCCCATAATATCCTTGAGGGGTTTTGGTTTAAAACTTTTTATTTAATGGTTTTAGTAAGAAACCAAATCACCCTTTATTTTTATTGGTTTTAGCAAGAAACCCATTTATAGGTGTAAGAGCCTTTTTTTAGTGGTTTTACTAGGAAACCTAATTACATGGATATAATTTTAGTGTTTGGGGCTAGAAACCCAAATCCCATTATTTTCAAGGTAGTAAGTACTTGTCCCCCTCACACTCAACGGTAGTGATCACGTAAAAAAATGAAAAAATAAGGGGCTTGCTTAGCATAATCCCTTTGAATCAAACTCTCTATCCCACAATAATAATACAAGAAGATAAGAATGGGAAGAAGAGATGAAAAAGTAAGAGAGTAGAATAATGAGAGAAAAGTGAAAAAAAAATTGTCTCTAGAATTAATATTCAAGGTAACCATAACCTTATAATATCCCTTAGTGGTGTATTTGTATCCTCCAATAGCATTTAAATAATTCTATAGGTGTTGAAGGATAAATAAATCTTTTATGAGTCTAAATTAAGTCATGCATGTCCCTCCACCAATGTATAGTTTTTAAATATATCTATATATAATAGGATAGTCAATGGCACTTGTATAAAATTAATGTTCTTTCCATGTCCCGCCATCCATCTTGTGGTACCCCACCAAGTATCCGCTAGTACCTATGAGTGGAGGAATCTAAAAAATCCCTCTACTCCCTTCTTGATCCATCTGTTTGGTCCAGTACCTTCATGAAAATTTTTCTAAAATAGAATCATTGAAATCCATGAAAATAAAACATTAGAAATATAATTTTGTGTTTGTGATCATTAAAACCACCCAAGAGAGTGAGATTTCCAACACATCAATGAGTTCATTTCAGGGATTAAAAGAAATATAAATCAAGCATATGGTTTGATGACATAAGTATGAAACTAGATTAATGAGATATCAATATAAAGTGATTATATTACATGTTAGAATTCATAGAAAGGTCATTGTCATTATGACATTAACTTATTTCTATATGGGTTCCTTGATGTGCTCTTAGATGTTGATTTTGAACTATAGGAAAGTTCACCTAATGTCACTAAGAAAGTGACCTAGTGGGTCACACACTAAATGTATCTATAATATTAGTCAATTTCTATTTTAATTTAATATTAAGAATAAATATTATTCTCATATTTTTTAATAATAATTATTTGAGTTAAGTTGATCACATAAATTAAATCGCAAGATATTTTAGTTTATAATATGTGAGTTGAATATTAAGATAAATATTCATTCACAAGTTTAGTGAATATAATATTTATTTAATCTCTTATTTATTAGTTAAAAAGTAATAAATAATTTTTTATTTATTAACTTGGTAAATTAATAGATTAATACAAATAATTACTTAGTTATGTGAATATTAAAATAAATATTAATTCATGTGTTTATTGAATATAATATTTATTTATTTATTTGTTAAACAATTAATATTTATTTAATTAAATATTTATTATTCAACGTTCAATAAATTCTAAGGAGGATTTATGGGTTTAGTTAAGGGCCCAATAGAAATCATTTATTAATCCAAGAGTTCTTCACATCATGATAATATAATAATAATTTTATTATTTTTATTTAACATGGGGTTTACTTAGAATAAATAATTAGATAAAGGGAATTTGTGCAACTATTAATTATTTAACCCTAAGTATAAATTCTTGATTATATAATTTTAGATATAGAGAGTGGGTGTGCACAGTGGATTATCTCTAATATTCTATCAAGGACTAGAGAATAATCTCCTCCCACCCTCTCAAGAACAAGAGATAACAAGAAAAAATTTCATATTAGGATCAACAATGAACGACATAAGGTACTTGGTTCCTTTATTCTAGCCCTCAAAATACCAAGAGCGATGTAAAAAGATTCATGGATCATATGTGGATATAACTATAGAAATCCTAGTTTTTGTTATTTATCACAATTATGACATGATAAGAACATAAACTAAATATATGAAAATTAATTTCCCAATTCACAATAATTCTATTTTTAAATAAATTATAAATTAAATGTGAAAGATCCCCTCTTAAAATATTTTGGGGTTGTCTTTATCAAGTTCATATTTTATCCATTGAAACTACTGAAAAATAATTTTTGGGAATCACCCCAATGCTTTCACTACACCCTGGAACCTTCCAGTGGTATCAAAGTAATCATGTTACAATTTATAATTATTTATTATTTGTTTGATCAATTTAAAAAAAAATATTAGTATTAATTTCCATTTTTTCATTATTTAATCCAAAATTTGAGATGATGCATTTGTTCAAATTCAAATGACCAATAATAGTCTAAGAATAGATGAAGAATGCTTGAATATATCATCTATAGATGCCAAGGATGCTTGAGGAATGACATGGATACATGGATTTTAATGGAATAGTGCATGTTGTATACCCATGGTAAACCACACAAAGGTGGTCTATGACAATCACAACACACCATGTGGGGGTTGGTACATGGCATCATTACATTCTATGTATTAAGTTCTATTTGTAAAATGGATTGATAGGGAGTATAGGGCATGTATCTGGTGTACACGTTGTATAACCCCAAATGAAATTGACTCCATGTAAATTGTGGTAATATGTGTGGTCAAAGTATGTGGTGTCATTACACCACATGTATTGACTTTTAGCCGAGCGACACAATAAAACATAAAGTACACAGTGTTTATCTGGTTGTATATGGCGTGTAACATGTGATAACCTATACAAGATACATGTCAAGTCCTTGGGCATGTTGTGTGGGTATCCAGAAATGGATTACATGGTGTGTATTTGGTTGTGCACATTGTGTAACTAATTCCAAATCATTCAAGGTACATGTCGATACAGGCATGTCGTTTGAGTAAAGCACATGGATAGTTAAAAGTGATACCAAACTACATAGTGAGTAGTTGGCTATACACATCATGTAATAGGAATTAATCCACACCAGGTATAAGTTGAGTGATTTTATATGGGTCATGTGGAATTAAATTCATAATAATTATTATCTATTTAATTATGTAAATTCACTACATATATAATCATCTTACATGCTATGACAACCCATATCTTTAATAAATCTGAATTCGTGATTTATTACATAAATATATACTTAATTAAATCCTAAAATATTGTGAGGCCTATTGTATTTGGGAAATTAGATACATAGAATAACAACTTGAAACAAGAATACAACAGCATTATTTAAAACTCCATAATATTCTCTTAAAATCCATTGATCTTCAAATACTGCATGTGATAATCTGGGGATGTATATAAGACATGGATGAGCTATAAATCCCAGTAAGGGAATAATCAAAACATAACATAATGAAAGTAATACATGTGATTCAAGAGATATATCGAGGTTACATAAAAGGGTTGAGAATCATAAACTTTAACATTGAATCATGATATAAGATGATAACATCAAGGTAACATAGGAATGTGGCAACAACATATAACATGACATCATAAGCATAAGCCAAGGATAACCACTGAGACATCATAACATAGTGTTCTTAGGATAACCTCTCATGCACCATACATGGTATCTCATAAGATAAAAACATTATCCAATATATTGGAGGGCTATATAATTCTTATCCTACCCATCATATCCATATCATGTACATGCATTTGTGTTCCATATAGATCATACAACATAAGAATTAATTTAACCAATTTTAATCCTGAGATCAAGGAGTGTGGGATACATATATTTAATTCACTAATAAATTAAGTATAGTTCCATCTAGGTGAATACCCTTGAGTGGAAATGTGTATCGGTATTCATAATACAAAATTTTGGCATGGAAAATCATAGGATAATTTCTACAAAATAACAGGAGTAAATAAAGGTTCATGGAAGGTATTAATAAGAGTGAAATGTGTTCTATAATTACATGTGAATAATAATTAGAGTAAAATAGATGTGTAAAAAAACATTAAAACATTAAAATTGGAAATCAAAATGGATTAGTACAAACAAAGTACTTGAGATGGATCTTTTCTCTCATGAGAACATGCCGTACGAAACACCCCAATTTCAAATTTCTCAGACTGTTGGCTTGGTTTTTTCTTCCCCTCCTCTTGTATTGATGCCCTCATCATTAGAGAAACCGGTGGATATCCCCCTTCCTTTGAGAGATGATCTATCTCAGCCCTTGGTTCCTCCTCCGGTTCCTCATGTTAGCTTGGCTTCAGCTCTGGCCCCCTCTCTCAAAGAATTTCTCTTGCGACCTTTGCTTCCCCCCTTGCTTTCTCTCACTTTCCTAGAGATTCCCATCAGGGACTATCTTTCGGGCAAGGAGGGTGGCTTCCCGGTGGCTTCATTCTTAGACTCAACCTTCGTTACAGCTGTGGATCTCCACAGGTGGACCTTTGTGGCATTTTTTTGTATGGATAAACCATCTCTATCTTTTTTAGGAACTTTGCAGCCTCTTGGGGTCTTTTTGAAATTAATAGGATTTCAGAACTCTCTAGGAAGTCTTTATGCGTTGTTCTTGCTTCTAGGGAATATTTCATTAGGGCATGGTTGAGGAGGGTCTGTTCAGTGGGTATTTGGTGGTTTCGCCTATTTAGATGGGCTTTAGAGGTTCACCAGGGATTTGATGCTCCTCTATAGATCTCTCTATCGGGTCTCCCCCTCTTGTTACTCAACCTAGGTTTCTTTTGTGGCATAGGATATTCCATCAAATCCTTTCTTTGAACGGATGATTGTACTTTTCAGCTTCAGGACTCATCAACAACCAAGATCTGTATCAAAATGTATATTTCACAGTATCAACCAGGTTAGATTCTTATGCAGGTTGGGGATTCCTTATCATGGTGGAATAATATAGACTATTCGATGCATTGTCTTTTTTGTGCAGCTTGTTGTCTCCATGGCCACTCCTCTTCAGTTTGCAAGAAGCTTCATTCTCCTATCGTTGTTCCATGTTCGTATCTTGTTCCTTCTTCAAATTCTGGGGTCTCTTCTATGTTTCCCTCAGCAATGAATGTTTTAAAGGAGGTTGATGGTGCTTCTGATATTAATTCTGTTTATGTTCCTTTCTCCCCTTCCCATTTTCCAAGTTTAGTTCGAGCTTCTGATACCTTGGATTTGGGGCCCACGTTGTATTCTCCTTACATGGACATGGTCCCTTACTATCCTCCAGAAGTGGCAGGGTCTTTAGATGGATGTTCCTTGATCAAAGCCCCACCTTCTCCCCCTCGTCACCTAGAGATCATGGGTCCTCCTAAAGATTTTTTTTCCCTCATGAATGCTCCCCTCTTTTGCTAACAAACTTCTTTAGTATTTTATCTCAAGAACCAGATGAACCTGCTTCTCTAGCGGTTATAGTCTCTCCTTCTTCCAACAGTGTGGTTACTAAATCAAAATCTAATCTTCTTTCTCATGCTTCCTCCTCTAGTGAAAATTGATCACAAAAAACTAGGACCAAACCTAGGTGAAACAATTCAAAATGATTTCCTTCATCATGTGTAATGCATGTGGTCTAGGTGCTCATTCTAAAACTGAATTTATTTATCTGATCTTCTTAATTATCATTCCTTAACCTTATTTTTCTTTAACCAAAGATACCTACATGTAAAATCAAGTATTTTTTTGTAATAATAAGAGTACGTGAATACATGCATGCTAAACCTCATAACCATCACATTTGGATATTTGGGTAGTCTAATGTCTGCATGGATCTTATCATGGCGTCAGAACAGTTAATTACTACAAAGTTTACCTCTGTTTCTCACTCTTTTTTCATATCTTTCATTTATGATAAACGAAATGCTCGTGATAGAATAAGGTTATGGGCTGATCTTAGTTTGTTCGACCTAAGGGACAAGCCTTTGCTCGTTGGTGGTGATTTTAATATTATTCTAGATCCAATAGAAAAGAAAGGTAATGGCGCATTCCCTCAAAAATCTAGCCTACATTTCACATCTTTTATTTTAAGTTCAGGTCTCCTGTATATGGAATATACTAGGGATCTTTTCATTTGGTGAAACAATAAAAATGGATCTGGGCACATTTGGTGTCGGCTCGACCGATGCCTGGATAATTGCAGCGCGATCTCGATCTTCCCTGATGCGAAGGTTACCCATATGGTCTGATCTATCTCGGATCACTCTCCCATTATTATGTATCTTACCCCTGGTATCAGGTTTGAATACCATTTAATATATCATCATTCATGGCTGGGATTTTCTGGGTTTCATCAGACAGTGCACTCATCATGGTCGAGACCCTCAAGGGGTAGATATCAGATCAAGATTTATAATAAGCTTCAGTGTTTAAGATATTATCTCCATCAGTGGAGTAAAAAACACCCTTCCCGCCTTTGGTACTTGGATTTAATCAAATATGAGATTAACTATCTTGATATTTCCCTAGAGAATGGCTAGGAAAAAACAATATTTGTTGTTATTATTCTTAAGAAGGATTTTCTAGCTGATATGCTGCTCATGCAGGAAATCCTTGCCCAGAAGAAGGATAGAGTTAAATGGTTAAGATAGGGTGATTGTAACACTACTTGTTTTTATACTTGTATTAAAGAGAGAAGAAGGGTGGTCCATCCAAATATTATCCTCCACGATGGAATCTCCACTAATGATCTTACTGTGATTGGTGACATGGAAAATCTAATTTTTCTTCCCTTATCACCGGTCCTAACTCTAATATGCAAGATGGTTTCTCCTTAGACCATGTAGATCTGTTTGATTTTATTCCTTTCTAGGTTACCAATCATGACAACTTCATGTTTTCCTCTATTATGGGTGATGAGGAGATCTTTGAGGCTGCTAAATCCCTCAATCCAGAGAGTGCCCCTGGCCTGAATGGCTTCCCGGGGTATTTTTAAAAATCTTCTTGGGATTTGGTTAAGAAGCATCCAGTATCTACATTTAAATACTATTTTTAGGGTGTTCATATCTCACATGTTTCCAGTGCTACCACACTGGTGCTCATCCCCAAAATCAATAATCCATCCTCTCTCATCTATTTAAAAGTGATCAGCATGTATAATTTTCCTTATAAGGTGTTGGCTATGGTGATCAATAGACAGCTCTCTAGATATCTTCTACACTGGATATCCTTGGAAAAACATGGGTTTGTCCAGGGTAGAGCTATTCAGGGTGTGATTGGTCTAATATAGGAGATGATTCATGATATCAATGTCAATGTTATCCGCTAGAACATGGTTCTTAATATTGATATGGAAAAATCTTATGACATGATTGAATAGAATTTTATTATCAAAGTTATGTACTATATGGGATTCTCCACCTGGTCCATTGATATCATTTTTATATGTTTCATCTCTCCATGGTTCTCTATCTCATTCATGGGGATAAATTGTGGTTTTTTCAAATCTGTGTGTGGGTTGAGGAAAGGTGACCCCCTGTCCCTGAGCTTGTTTATCATCTCCCAAGACTCTCTATCCTGCTATATCAAGAAGAGCCTTAGTGAAAGTTTTATCCTTCCCTATCATTGAAGGTTGACCTCAAATGGAATCTCTCATCTGATGTTTTCCAATGATGCTATTATGTTCCTTAATTCTAGAAAGAGGTCCATTTGGGGTATTAACATGGTCTTGCATGAGTATGGGAAATGGAGTGGATAGCTTGTTAATAGGGAGAAGAGTATCCATTTTATCTCTAACCACTTCTCTGATTGACATGTGAAGAATGTGGAACACAACCTGGTAATCCTCAAAATATCCTTCCCAATTGACTATCTCGGTGCCTCAATCTCCTCCTATGGCCTAAAAGTCCATAATTTTGACAAAATTGTTTCTAAAATAACTTATCAGATCACAAATTGAAAGAATATATACCTCTCCTTCAGTGGCAGAATCACTCTGGTGAATCATGTATTGTCTTTAATTCCCATGCATATACTCTCTACTCTCAAGGTACCAAAAGGCATCCTTCATATTATTGAAAATGTTCTTAATTCTTTAATATGGGATTCTCATTAGGATGGGCAATATCAATGGGTGTCTTGGTGTAGATTGGATAGAATAATGCAGGAGGGAGGAATCAATGTGAAAGACTTGTCCTATACCATGAAATTCATGCATGGGAATCTTTATTGGGAGGCCATTATGGGGGATACTCTTTGGGTTCACTTCACCCATGCCAAGTATGGTAGGAATATTGATATAGAAAAGAACTTCTCCTCGGCACTCTAGTATATTGTTTATCCTCATGCCACTGTCCTTCAGGATCATAGTAGATGGATTATAGGAAGGGGTGAAATTAGTTTATAGCACCATAATTGTTCAGGTTCCAATCTGTCTTTTCATGGCTACCCAGTCCCCGACATCTCCTTCTGGCAATCCACCGACTATCCTCAGTTTATTAATTCTATTCTGGATGATATGTAGTAGAACCTCTTTGAATCCATTGATCTGAATGATGAACCAGACTCCTGTATTTTTTATGCTTCACCATCAGGCGTATTCTCCATAAAACATTATTGTCATATATTGTTGGATGAATTGGTGGTTGATGCATGGGGCGATCTGTTATTTTTCAAGGAAGCTCCTTCCAAGCTCAATATTCTCCTTTGGCACATAAGGAACTATACACTCTCTATAGATTATAATGTGAAACATAAAGGAATTTTCTGGTGTCTAGATGCATTTTTTACTCTAATAATCTGTAGGAATCCTCAGATCATCTTTTTTCAAGGTTTCATGAGCTCATTCTATTTGGTAGGCCTTTGGTGTTTTGTTGAGTTTTTCTTTGTAGGTGAAAAATAGTGCTAATTTCCTATCCTCTTGGTTTTAAGGGACTAGTATCACCATAGAAAATAAGGTAAGTGTGATTATTCTTATGGTAGGATATTGGTTTATTTGGAATACTTGGAATCAAGCTCGGTATGAAGGTGTTTTTAAATCGTGGATGATGCTCATCTTTAGAATCATATCCCTCCTTATTGACCTTGCTCGGCTCATCAATAATGGGGATGAGTCCCCCTAATTTAGAGAACTCTTGGTGACCTAAGATCCCCCTCTAAGAAGTTCCCATGGCCATTGGGTTCATTGGACCCGCCTAATTCTGGCTTCAAAACTCAACATTGATGGTGACTGTGGGATGGGTGTCATGTGTAATGGTGGTATTTTCAAGGATCACACTGGTTCTAATTTTCTAGATTTATCAGCCTTCTTTGGTAGTGGAAACTCCTTGTAGTCTAAGGCAAAATCTATGCTCACAAGCCTTCTGCTATGTAGAGAGAATAACATCACCCTCTCAGCCATTGAAACTGACTCCTCTATTTTACACTGTGCATTGCAAGGTGTTGACATTACTCCCCGGTTCATATCCTATACTATTCATAAGTGTTGTTGTCTCATCACCACCCATATATAGGTTCTACACGCATAGAGTGAGGGAAATAGAGTTGCAGATTTTATTGCTTCTAAGATTGTCTCTACTGACAGGATCACATGCTATTTCAGTTTTGGATCCCTTCCTTATGAGATCATGGCTTTAGTCATTAGACACGCTCTTGGTCTTCACTATTATATGTCCCCTAGTCTTTTTTCCCTATTTTGTGATTTTTTCTTTGCTTTATTTTTCTCCTAAAATATTGTGTTTGCTTATCTTCTGGAATAAAATAACAATAATTTTAGTGGAAAATTACTTGAAATAAAGGAAGAGGAGAGTGTCCCTTACCATGATAAGGTGCTTCTAAAAGCTTTAAATAATCTTATTAAGAGCTTTGAAGCACCTTGGGAGGGATTTAGAGAGATATGGATAAAGTAAATTCATTCTTAGTGTATTTTGAGTGAAGAAAAGTGGAAGGTTGGGTGATTATTTATATAAAAAGTTAGTGGAATTATTTATTAATTTCCAAAATTACATTTTGTACTCTATATGAAAAAATAATCAAAACTGAAAACCTTACCATGGTTTTTTCCCATGGTTTCTACAAAAGAGGAGTTTTTTAAAATATATATATATATATATATAAGTCTAAGAACTGAACTCCTTAAAATAATACCATTGGTGATGTGGAAGTGAGTCATGTTTATAAAGAATTGATTTTAAAACCTTAAAATATAATATAAGTTTTGGCGGATTCATTAAAGGCTTAAAAAATTAATCAAATAACTTCAAAAAAATATTATTTTAAAGGTTAAATCTATATTTGGTATTGGATTCTCATTATATTGTTTTTTACATCACTTTTGGGCTATTATGATGTCCTAAAACATAACGTAATATATAATGTATTTTATTGTTTCCCAAAAATTAAACCATCTCAGAAAATTATGAAAAATTTACCATTGGTTAATTTTAACATCTTGATTTCAAAAATAATATTTAATTTATCGAATTAATTCTCTAAATATGATAATTTTTAATTTTTAATTAAAATCTCCATTTATTGAAAAATACTAGTGTTTTGACAATAATTATTTTTTGACCATTATAAATATTATATTGGACTTCATTAAATTACATTATCATTTTTATATAAATAAATATTATTTAATAATTATATTACATAAAAATAATATTTATTTCAAAATTCTTGAATTTTCCATATATTTTCCAAAAATACAATTCAAAATCTAATTTCCATCCACCCATATATGATTGTATATATAAAGTAATAATAAAAAGGGATAAATATAATCATTATTTTATTAAAAAGAACAATATTCAAATTCATACTACTAAGTTCAAGATTCATGACCCCGTATTACGTCAGTGTATGCCCTAAGAGTAAGGTGTGCAATGATGGTACTTTCTTAGAGTGGTTCAGTGAACATGATTTGGGTTGTGATCTTGATAAGATTTAAATTCTCCCATAAATGGTTTCAATCATGTTTCAGATGTTGAATATCATCTTGGGATTAGTCAAGGTCAAATACTTTTGACGACATATCCCTCAAAATCTTTGATAAATGGGCTTTATAGGATATGATCCTACTGGTTGAGGTCATCACTTCTTATGTCTGTGTCAATTGGATTTTATCATAACTCTTAATATATACTAATCTTAACATTTACTATACAGTAGCTATATTATCAACGGTTATGATTCTTAATGGTATTTTAAATCCTATAGGATATATTTTATAATGGTCCAAAATAGAAAAGTAGTGTATTTGTTTTCTATAACTATATTACTTAATGAGGAATTTATTTATTCAAAAGGGGAATTTCATTTATAAAAGTTCAGTTCATTTCATTCTTCCCCCTTCAAAAATTTCTCCCATGAAATTTCATTTCATACACCTCTTCCAATACAAATCCTCATATAGTTCTATTTGAATGCTAGAATTGAAACTATTGTTATATGAGAACTCTTCTAGGGAAAGGTGTTACTCCCAACATCCTTAGAAATACAAGGAATGTGATCTCATCTTATCCTCTAGATTTTGAGTGATTATATTAGATAGACCATACATTTAAGGGTGATAATTAGTATGGGAACTCAACTTTATATCCAACATTTACTGAAGGATTCTCTAAAACCTCAAGGTAAACCTCAAATATCAATCATATACAATAGAGAGTGGTACTCCATATAGTATAACCACTTCCCTTATGTATATCTTAGCAATTTTTTCAAGAGAGAAATATTCATTGATATCAATGAAATGCACTAACTTTATAAGGATATCAACTACCACCCATATTGTGTTATTGCCTTTAAATATCCTGGGGGTCCTATAAAAAAATCTATGGTTATGTTTTCCCATTTCTATATTGGTATGGGAAATGGTTTCATCATACCCTTAGACTTATGTCATTCATATTTGACTTGTTGTATTTTCGAACATCAAGATACAAATTCTAAAATCATATTATTCTTGTTATCCCGCCAAAAGTTTTTCTTTAGAACTCTATACATATTAGTGCTTTATGGGTGAATAGAAAAGGATGAGCTATTAACAACATCTATAAGTTCCCACTTTAGCTATGTTTTTATTGGATATATATCTAGTTTCCAAACCTTATAACTCAATCTTTAAAATATTTTATCTCTAGAATATTTTCTAACTTTCTATGTAGCTCTTCATCATCTTTTTAGACCTCCTTGATCCTATCAAGAATGGATAGTTGGGAATTTATTTGAGAAATTTAGGATTAATATACTTTTATTATTTGCATATTCATATTTTTCATGCATAATAATATTTTATCCCTTTCAATCCTCTTAATGGATAGGGTTAAAGGATACTTTCTACTTATAGCATCATCCACTTTGTTTTCCTTCCTAGGATGGTAATGGACTGAAATATCATAATCCTTGTTTAGCTCTAACCACTTTTTTTGGTGCATATGAGATCCTTTTGTTTGAATATATACTTGAGCCTTTTATGATTTTTATATATGTCACACTTCTCCCCATAGAGATAATTTTCCAATTCTTAAGTGAAAATATTGTTAAAAAATCTAAATCATGTGTTGGGTAGTTTTTCTCATGTATCTTTAATTGGAAGGATGGATGAGTTGTCACTTTTTCATCTTACATGAGTACAAAACCCAAGACCTTTTTAGACACAACACTGCAGTTAAAAAATCCTCCCTCCCTAGTGGGTAATTTGAGCATAGGTGCAGTGATTAGACTATTCTTTAACTCTTTAATGCTCTCCTCACATTCATTGGTCCAGACAAACTTCACTCCATTTCAAGTTATCTTGGTTAGTGGGCTTGAAAATCATGATATTTTTCTCACAAATTGATGATAGTATCTAGCTAATCTAAGGAAACTATAGATCTCTGTCATAGATGTCGTTTTATTCCACCATTAAATTTCCTTTGTTTTTGAAGTATCCACTTATATCTATTTACTAGTGATAATATGACCCGAGAATTTACTTTATCCAAAATTCACATTTGTTGTAACTCTTATGTAACTTTTCTTTTTTTATGGTCTTCAGTATAGCATTAAAATTATCCTCATGATCCTCCTTTCTTTTAGATTAGATAAGAATATATTCTATAAATACTACTGAAAATTTTTCAAGGTAGTCCCTAAAGACTATATTCAGTAAGTCCATGATGATAGATAAATAATTATTGAGTCCAAATTGTATCACTATAAACTCATAATTCTCATAACATGTACAAAAAATGGTCTTTAGATTATCCTCCTTCACCTTTACTTGATAATATCTTGACCAAATATCCACCTTATAGAAGTACTAGGATCCATGTAGCTAATCGAACAATTTATCAATCCATGGAAAATGATACTTGTTATTTATTGTGATCTTTTTGATCTCACAATAATCAATTCATAGGCACATTGATCTATATTTCTTCTTGAAAAAAAGGATCGGTGCACCTCACAGTGAAGCACTTGGGTGTATAAACCCTTTATCCAGATTCTCATGTGGTTGCTTCTTCAGATCTTCAATTTCAACAGTGTCCATTCGATATGGAGTCTTGGATATTGTAAAATATTATGGTATAAGCTTGATTGAGAACTCAACCTCACTACTTAGTGAGAGACTATAAAATTCTTTTGAAAACACATCATTATATTATCTTACAATGGGAAAGTCATCAAGGATGACCTTTTCCTTAGTCTTAATCATTTGAGAAAGATGTTCTTGATCATAAGGAAATAATATCCATTCTTTAGATGATGAATCCAAAGTAGATTCATCCTACTCTTTTAACTTATATAGAATCAGAGGGTGATTCATGATATGGAGGGTAAATTCCTTCTCCTAGTAATTTATGTTAACTCTATTCAAGGAAAACCAATACATATCTAGAATAGAATCGAATTTTTATAAAGGGATAATCCAAAGGTTTCCTGGGATGTTCATCCC
Organism: Viscum album; assembly: GCA_963277665.1. Taxonomy (NCBI): domain Eukaryota; kingdom Viridiplantae; phylum Streptophyta; class Magnoliopsida; order Santalales; family Viscaceae; genus Viscum; species Viscum album. The sequence continues at coordinate 1,661,837,164 of OY728138.1, forward strand.
TCAAATATGGATAGGGGAGATGTTATATACATAGGATATAATGATTGACCCATTTTACATTTTCACCGATATCTCTACATCCATGTTTTTTTGTGGTGTTTTAAAGGTTCGAATAAACTTGTGTGATATGAAATATTGTGTAGAACTATAATCAAATATTAAATTTACTATCCTTGAATTAATTAATAGCATACATGTCATGAAATTATTTTTAGGATCCACCTCAGTAGTTGTGATGGTATAATCTCACCCTTTATTTATAGGCCTTTTAAGTTGTTTTCATCTGTTATCATTAACAACCTTTTTATTAGTGTATTGATTCACATAGTTTCATTTTTTACTTTTATTTGAAACATTGGAAAATGGGTTGCGTATTGACTATAGAATTTTTTTCTTCCATCACATTAGTGGGTTTATCTCATCTTCATTCACTGGATATATAAACTTCCTTCCCACACTTAAATCATTTCCTTATCCACTTCAAAAAAATTATAGGATGCTTTTTCCCACACTTTTTTACAAGTGGTATGTTGGACTTTCTTTCCACTAAGATATTTCTCCATCGCTCCCCCAAAATTAAACTCCATTCTCCACTTCCTATCTCTAGACCAGTGAGACCCTTGAGATTAACTGATCTTCATTTCGACTTTGAGGGAACATCAGAAAATTTCCTCGTGGATATCAAAGTCTTTAATCATCAAATATTTTCATATATTCATCTTTATCCCACTAAATAAGTAGTCAAATTTACTTTTGGGTTCAATGAAAAATCTGGAAGCGTATCGTGAAAGCCTTGTGAAGTTTACCTCATACACCCCAATAGATTCATCATCCTTTTTCTTAAGGATAAGGAAATCCCACTCCATTTTAATATGAAGATTGTGAGGAAAATATTTATCCAAAAAAATTATGTAATTATTTCCACTCCATCACTTGAATCTCCTCCTTGGGCTTCATATTTTTTATCAACATCCACCATTGATCATCTTCTTTCTTTATATGATAAATATCCAGCATGAAATTATATTACTCTAATAATTAAAGGATAAATAATATATTTTCAATGGATTTGATCTATTGTTCTATTATTAAAGGATCATAATTTCCACTAAAAGTCATAGGACTTTGTCACATAAAGGTCTCAATTGTAACTTTCTCTTTTTTATAAGGATGTGGGTTTTCCTTGTGATTCATGTTTCTATTCAAAACATGAGTTAATTGAGAAATTATTTTCATTAAGTTATCAAATCCTACTCCCATAGGGTTAAGTATCTCATTTGGGTAGTCATTACATTTCCCATCACATTTTTTATTGACAATGTACCTCTTATTTCCATTCATTGACTAAAATAAAGGGAAAATTAGGGATGATAATTTTTAAACTATTAATAATATAAAAGAAAAAATATGAACATTAAAGGAATAAATCATAAATAATATACATTCCTTAACCTATGAATTTATAGATTTCAATATAATTTATCCATGGTCTATTTTGTAACATAAAATTTTATGGGAATTTTTGTTCCCTTTATGATGGTTAGTAAGGATGATTTGAATACATCAAAGAATATCCCCCAGTATTTTCAAACCATGTGTGTAGAAATACCTCTTTTTCATGAATCATTTGATGATTCAGTTAGTACCCAATGCACCCTTTTCATGAATATTACTCCTAGGTATAACTATTACATATCCACTTATAGTGTCTTGATAGATATTTTGTTTCTTGTAAACCACTTACTCTATACTTTACCATAATTTAGGGATGTTTTCCTATGTTTAGTATTATCCCTAAGGCTTTAAATAAATTTTTATAACCCTAATACCCAAAAATAACAAGACCTTTTCTCTTATACAAACTATGAAAACCCATATCTTTAATAATGTAATGTATATTCTTTCCCTTGTAAAACTTTGAAATATTTTGAGGAATATTTTCATATTCAGGTGATAAGACAAAATGAGATTCTAAGTCCCATTGAGCCTTAGTGTTTATATAATAAAAATATTATATATATTATATAAATCATGAATTTTTTTCCTAAAATAATAAAATAAATCATGAATGGGGACTCGGATGGGAAATTAGAGACCATCTTTGAGTCTGTTATGTGGGTTTTACACTAGGCGCGATATAATATTTATTGGCATCAGGTGTTTAATTAAAAAGTTGTCCTGGGTGAAATGGTAAATTAATTAATTATTTATTTTATTTATTTTTTCATGACTTAACCCTTCCTATTTAAACCCAGGTATGGGAAATTCATAGGGTTAGCCGCATAACCCTAGGGATTTGAGAGGAGAGCATAGAGGAGAATTAGAGGACATCGGGATCATGGATCAATGATTGGAGTAATGTGGGGATCTCCAATGCCAATATAGTTCATGGATCTTGACAATGATGATAAAACAAATCCATTCTTCATCAATGATAGATCCTAACTCAAGGTAGGATGTTTATTTATGTGTATTTATCTTTATTTATTTATCCCATGATGAACATGAATCAATTCTTGAAACAATTTGATTCATGGATAGATCATGTTGTGTGGTATAAATTTGTATTCATAAAAATAAGAATTTGATATTTCCTAGTTATTATTATTCATTTATTGTTCCTATGAAAAAAAATCAAGTAAAACACAAGCATTGTCCAATGTTCATTCTGTATAATTGTGTTTTATGATTTTATCTCTCTATTGTTCATGCGCTTTTCATCATTATATCATTTGTTCAGTGATTAAAAAAATACCCAATGGGTGATCATTATGTAATCTATATTTGGAACACAAATCATCACCATGAATTTTGGATTTGGGATTGATAATATGATCGGGTATGAAAATTACTATGGTTGATTAGGGTTTGGATATGAAACCTATGATTTGTGGTTTGGCATGTGGTAGTAGAGAGGTGTGACGGTGGGTGTTTCCCAGGTGGTGGATATGACTAGAATCCATCCAGCAGTGGAGAACGAGGTTTTTTCAACAAAGATCCATGATTATAGGTAAGAATCATGGTATAACTAGTGGTGGTAGAGGCATGAGCATATCTATGTAAGGAACTAGAGATTCCATAGAAATCCTAACTACATAGCATGTAGTTCAAGAGCACGCGCCATGTAGTCCCCTCTATGTGGAAACTGGGGTTTCTATGGGGAGATAACTATCACACATCATGTGGTGGGACCACATGACATATCACCCTTAGTATTCCATCTTGAAATGTATAGGGATTACACATCAAGGTATCCATGTGTGGATACACATTGTGTGAAATGGATCACATGCTATGAACACCTTAGAAGATGGATCAGTGTGTACGGGGAGTAAATTTTTATGATACCATGTGTCCCCACACACCATGTGTGGATAAGCACATGCTATGAACTTTGGAAGGTACACAGGCTAGGTGGGATGGAATGTCGAGTGATGGAAAGACATCTACACATCATGTACCCCTATGGTACATGTTGTGTATTTTAGAGAAACACATTTCATGTGTGCACAAGACACATACAATGCTAGTCTTAGTAATATACATAATATAACCCTATGAGATATTCCATTTACTACTTGTTTCCTCACACTATTTTAGTGTAGAACAATATTGGTTGAGTGTGTTTCCTTAATCATTCCCTACAAGGTTACAATGTGTCATTATGTCCTTATCATTGGATTTTGATCACCTATATGGGTTTAGTCTTGGATATATTTTTCATGAATCCCTCCATGAGGCTTGGGGTGGGATCCTCTATCATATCTTCTACCCTGGGTGGGGTTCTAGGAATCAATGTTACCAACATACATGGGAATTAATCCCCTGCTTAGTGGGTTATTTCATAATGCGTTTTTGGCATCCCCCCTAAGCCCTGGGTGTGACCCTCTATCTATATATTGATCTATTCTATCTTCTAGTGCATACTTATTCCTGGTGATACCATGTGAGTGTGAAATCTTAGATGAGAACCATCAATTTTATCCAGCTCATAGAGTGAGTTCTCCTAGATGATTGTTACCATGAAGCCTCTAGTAGAGTCATAGGCTGGTGGTATGGTTGTGACCTTGAGACTTGGTCCCTACCTTTGGATCTATAGGATGAGTCATCATTCTTAGCTGGGTTGTAGATATGGATATCCCATTTATATATTCATTTTTCTTCTTATTGAGCATATCTAGGTTATTGTTATAGTTGATGTCTCATATTCTGATTGACATACATTTATGATGTTGAGTTAACTACTCTCTTGATGCTTTATATTTTTTTATTTCAGTTTTCCTACTGGGTATTGTTATAATCACCCCTAAATGGGATTTTCACAGATGTTTCATGTATTATATAGATTACAAGCCATTTTTCAGAGTCCTAGGAGGACTAATGGCAGTTATATCATAGTGAGATAAATAGACTGTGAGTTGTACTAGGTGTTGAATTTGACATCAGTCCCCTCCTTCTTAGTTGTTAGACTATTTTACAGTTTTGGTGGTATTTTGGTGGGCCCTGTATGATTTATATTACTTTTTTCTACTCTAATATGGGATAGATGTTATGCATGCATTATGGTATGAGTTGTATTTTACCTTTCAGCATTATATGGGTATTTGGAGATGTGTTCATGTATACAGGTACCTTAGGATATGGCCTATCATGTGCATGATATTCCTATTCAGTTCTAGTCACAATCCCATGTCCTATTAGAGGTAGTATTGGGTGTTACACTCATCTAATCTCTAGCTAGGTAGGCCCTGATGGTTTGATACATGATATAGTGGTATTAGAGCAGTTCATCTTAGAACCATAGTTTGGAGATCGTCTAGATGTAAGTTTTGGTTTGGAATTTATGACAACAGTAGTAAAGTGTTTCAAGTTTGGCTCATAGTTTAGGAACTCCAGTATTGGTGTGGTGGCTGATGTATCCATTCACTAAGAGTATGAAAACCATCTTTTTGGATCTATACATGTAGACACTGGATATAGGGAAAACATTGGTACATGCATCATATAGGAAAAGGGTTTTGGTTTTCATGTCATTCCTGATTCATTTTCCCATATATAATCTTTGATCATGGTATGTATTGATAATTTTTAAGATTCCTCTATGATGATAGATAACTAGAATTTTGAGATAGTGTCGTGGCGATAACTAGTTGAGCGATAAGGCCTCAGTTCAGAGGCCGCTCAATTTTTTCAATAATCCAAACCCTTAGGATTGTGAATAATTGTCTTGATGTAGTGACCTAGATTTTATGACTTGTACGGACCCCCTGGTTGATTGAATGGTTGTTCTCACAACTAGTCTTCTTCATGGATAAATAGTTAGTTTTGGTGGTACCAGTAAATAATACACCTATATAGAGTGTGCATCATGAGTACCAAAGCTTGTGATTTCCCAGATTTCATGGGGAGTTATAACCCCTTATCAGTTCATAGAGGACTGGTTTAAACCAATGGTGTGAAAGTCCTACTTAGTTAGTATCCATCTTGATGGTGGACCTAACGATGAGACTTCTCTAGGGTGACACAGGACATTAGTAGATCCTTATATCGGTGGTGTTTGACATTACTTTAGGCACGCAAGGAATAGATACAGTTCCCCCCAATGAGACATGTTCTTGTAACATGATCCAAAACCATATGGGTAAGTCAGTTCCACCTATAGGAAATAGCGCTGAGGTGTGGTGTAAAATTTTCTTTTACTTGTGTGTTTGAGGTTGTTTAGTGTTCTAAGGTGTCAGAGTGAGCCTTGGTTGTGGTTAATATGTGTGAAAGGGAAGGATGTATTTAGGTGGTTGGATCTAGTGGCTCGAAGGTTATGAGTGTGGTTTTAGGTAGGACATGTGTCTTCACAGCTTTAGTTGTAGTTTTAGCACTATGTTGTAAGACAATTTTCCCTCGAAACGTATCACTTATTCAAGATCTAATGACACCATTGGATCATTTTAGCTTGATCCTTGTTTTTTAAGATCCTTTAGAGAGGATCAGTGATCACACACTTTTATTGATAGTGTGACCTGACTCTATAAGGGGAGATAGAGCCTTAAATTGAATCTCTCCATAGCAGTAGTGAGGCACTATAGTGTTTTCCTCAATATAGTCCATTTTCTTACTATCCATGTCCAGTTAACTATTAACAATAAGGGTTGCAGTGTTCCTGAGTTAGTGGTATGAAATATTCTTTCTTTAGTGAGAAGTAATCCTAGGAAAAGTAGGATGAGATCGTGTATAGGAGGATACATCTAATTTCTTATTAGTTGGCTAGTATAACCCTTGGAGCAGAAGATTCTATGAGATTTTAGTTTCTTGTAGTGTTAGAGGAGTGTGTGGTCATATTCCATGAGGATTTTCCATGCTTATCTACCCATCAAAAGTTTTTTTCATATACTTTTATCAGGGATGGACCAATATCTACACTAGTATATCAGATGAACCTATATAGATGTGAGATATGGAGGTGAAATTAGAGGATTTGTAAAGGTGGGGCTTCATAAGACCCAGTGTTTTTCTTAGGTAGGACTATATTATTCTCCTAGGATGTAGATGAGTGATTTATGGTGGTAACTTTCAGCGTGTTTAACACACCAGTGCATTGTGAGAATTGTGAACTAGTACTATTAACCTTTTTTGGTTTGGTTTGTGATAGTCTTCATAGATGAAATCCTATTGTACTTGGAATATAAGTAGGAGCATGCGAGACACTTGAGTATTGATCTATACATTCTTTGAGAGTACCATATTTATGGGAAGCTCTCAAGGTATTGGTCATGGATTCATGAGTTCCACTTATTGGGATATTTCTTCTCAAACATGGGAGTGATGATGGACCTAGTAGATGTGGAGTAATTATGAACTTGATAGATACTTGAGAGTGTGGTAGTCATAGCTGATACTCACAAAGAGGTTTTATGTTTACTATTTCTTAGTGAGGTGATGGAGTTGTTGGTCTCTTTTTAATTGACCATTGAAAGTAAGGATGGTTCAATATACTCCCAACCGATAATCGTTTCCCCCTACTTCTTCAGCGATTTAAGAAGGCACAAATTGGGGATATTGATTGTGATATCTCACATGACTAGATATCCACTATATATATTCTTATAAAAAAGTATGAAGGTGGGAATCACATAATTCTATGTGGTGAAATGAAGTGTTAAGAAGGTTTATTTCACTTTATGGTACACGAGGAGAGGTGTGGATATACCAAGATCCTATGGAATTAGGTTTTGCAGCATAAGATTTGGTAGTTTGTTGCTAATTTAAACTCTTGGTGTCTCACTGATCAGTAGGTAAAGGCCAAGGTTCCTAGATGGAGTGGAAATGGGATGGCGTCTTTGTGGTTTTTATGATAGGTATTCCACAATAATTGTAAGTTCATGACACTTTCTGAGTGGTTTTTGACCAACACCTAAATGTCCAAACTCCAAAATCATCTAAGATTAGATCTTAGTGGATAGTTTGAGATTCTTGTGCATGCATGAGTTAGTTTGAATTCAAGTAATTACCTCAATGGTCATTTCAGATTTTTGTGCTCACTACATGTCATTATTAGAGAGAGGATTCAGGAGGCCTTGGGACTTGCTATTAGTTGAGAAGTATTTTTACCCCAGGTATATGGCCAGGTAAATTGGATTTTTCAGGTTTTGGTAAACATGATTTAGGTTTTTATGTTAGTTATGGTTCATAACTAGGGGGATCATCTATCATCAGTATAGTTTTCACGTCACTATAGTTACCAATCCACCATCGGTGTAGCACCATTTGAGTCTATATATGGGAAGACCATCAGGTCATCGTTGTACTAGTCAAATTCAGTGGGAGATAGTGCTTTTGGGATAAGAGTTTTCACTTGAAATTGTTGTGAAAGGATTAGTTCATCCAGGGGTGAGTGACGACTGTTTGAAAACATTTTGGATCACTTGTGGACCAATGATGGTGGCATTTGGAGTTAAATGAGGAGATATTTAGTTCTGAGAGATCTCACCTTGATGTGGATTATGGAGGTTTTTTTAAAGTGGAATACTATCTCTGAGGTTCATAGGCCCTTTTTTAGTTACTATGTTGGGTAGAAATTCATTGTACCACTTATCCCTCTGGTCGTATTTTGACCGAGTGCTTGGTGTTTTCCACATGTCATACCTAAGGAGACATGCACATTTCATTGCACAATATTGGCCAGGATGATCTAGACATTGAGCGTGGATTTTCCTTTTTGAGGTTCCCAGTGGGGTTTGATAATTGGTAGGATAAGACCCTTTGTGGGAAAAAAATTTCTTTGGGTATATGTTTTTTGATAGCATGAGAACTGTTAGGAGGGATCATGGGAGTGAGAGACTTAGAAGAGAGCTTGGAATCATCACTTGTGGGTAGGTTTTCACTTTTTGGGGTGAAAATCATTGAATGTGGGGAGAATGTAACATTTATGTTTCTAACTGATAATACTTTGAAATATTTTTGGAATATTTTTGAATCTAGGTGCTAGGATGGCATGATATTTAGCAGACTGGTAAGCCTTAGTGTCAATATAATAATAATATTGAAAATATTATATCACATAAATGCAGTTTTCCTTAAATAATGAAATAATCCCCAAATGAGGACTCATATGGGAAATTAGAGACTTTCATTGAGTCTTTTATACAGGTTTTACCTTATGCACAATATAATATTTATCAGCATTCAGTGTTTGATTAAAAATTGGTCATTGAAAAATGGTAGATTATTTATTTATTTATTTTATTTATTTTTTTCATGACCTGAACCTCCTATATTTAAACCTGATTATAGGAAAACCCTAGGGTTAGCTGTATAAACCTAGCGATTTGAGAGGAGAGTATAGAGGAGTGTTGGTGGATGTTGGGATCATGGATTGATAATCTATGTATTTTGGGGATCTCCAACACCAATGGGTTTTATGGATCTCACAAATGAAGAAAATTAAAATTAATTATTCACCATAAATCGATCCTAACCTAATTTAGTATGTTGTTATATATATATATATATATCAATTTTTTATCCCATGATGAATGTAAATAAATTATTATAACAATTTGATTCATGGATCGATCATGTTGTGCAGTCTGAATTAATATTCCTGGAAATAGGAATTTTATATTGACTTTTTATTCATCTTCAATTGACATTATTATGAAAATGAATAGAGTCTGACACAAACATTGGATGAGGTTCATTACTCATTTTTTATACTTTTCTCTCCCCATTCCACTTACGACCTTCGTCAGAATTTTTTTGGCTGGTGATTCGAAAAATACCCAGTGGGTGATCATTTTGAAATAAATATTTGGTGTGTGGATCATCACCATGGGTTTGGATTAGGGTTAAATGAAGTGATCGATTAGGGTAATGACTACAAGAGATCAGGGTTTAGATTAGAAACCCATAGTTCATGGTTTGGCATGCGGCAACAGAGAGGTGTGATGGTGGATGTTTTCTAGATGGTGTATATGGCTAGAATTTTTTCATCAGTGGTGAATAATTTTTGTTCAACCTAGATCCATGATTCTAGCTGAGAATCAAAATGAAATCGATGGTAGTGGAGAAAAAAGAGTATCCACATAAGGAACCAAGGATTCTATAGAAATCTTGACTAAACGGTGTATAGTTTGGGAACATACATCATGTAGTTCCCTTTGTGTTGTGGCTAGGGTTTTCACAGGGAGATAAGTATCACATTTTTTTGTGGGACCACATTCCATGACACCCTTATATATCCATCTCTTCATGTGCAAGTATTACACATCCAGATATCCATGTGTGGATAAACTCTATGTGTAATGAATCACGTTTCATGTATAACTTGGAAGATGGATCAATATATACAGGGAGTATATTCCCCAGATCCCATGTGGCCCCCACACACTTTCTATGGTAGGGAATATTTCATGTACTTAGGAACATACATGGTCTAGGAAAGATGGTATGCTAAGTTTCAGATAGATATCTACGCACTGTGTACCCATATGGGACTTTTTGTGCATTTTGGATAAATTCATGTCGTGTCTGCATGAGACATGGTAAGTGCCAAGATTAGAGAGACACACCATATACCCCTAAGGGATACATCTTTTACTCCTTGAAGGGTAGGTTGGATCCCTCATTTTCTCAGTTATTATCTAGTATGGTCTTGAGTAAATTCCCTCACATTGTTTCAGTGTAGACCAGTATCAGTTGAGTGTGTTCCCTTAGTTCATCCCTATGAGGGTACAATGTGGAATTATGTCCTTGGTATAGTATTATGATCACCTCAAAGGGTTTAGTCTCAAAAAGAGTTTTCATGAATCCCTCTGTGAGGTTCGGGGTGGGATCCTCTATCATATCTTCTTCCCTAAGTGGGGTTCTAGTAATCTGTGTTACCAAAATACATGAGTGTTGATCCCCCTACTTAGAAGTTTATTCCATATTGGGTTTTCAGCATCCCCCCTGATCCCTGGGTGTGATCTCATATCTATGTATTCATCTATTATATCTTCCAGTGTGTAATTATTCCTAGATATACCCAATGAGTGTGACACATATTATGAGAACCATCAATATTATCTGGATCATGGAGTGAGTTCTCCTGAATGAGCATTATCTTGAAGCCTCTAGTAGAGTCCTAGGTTGGAAGTATGGTTGTGACCTTGAGACTTGGTGTCTACCTTTAGAGATGCAAACTGACTTTTCATTCTTAGCTGGGATGTGAAGATAGAGATCCCCTTTATCTCTTCATTTGGCCTTCTTATTGATCATATTTGGGTTATCTTTATAGTTGATGTCTCATATGATGATTAATGCGGACTCATGATGATGAGTTAACTACTCTCTTAATGATTTATGTTTAGTGGTTTTAGGATATCCTACTGGTTATTGTTATACTCACCAATACATGGGCTCTACCAACACATTTCATGTCTTATGCAGATGATGGTACATTTTTTGAAGTCCTGGGAGGACCAGGAGTAATCAGAGCATACTCATCTAGACAAACCATGGTTAATACTAGGTGTTGCATTTGAGATTAGTCCCCTTTTTCTTAGTAGTTTGATGCTTTTGAAATTTTAGTGGGATTGTGTTTGGTCCATTATGTTTTCCAGTACTTTTTTCATACTCTGATGTGGGATATATATTATGCATACATTATGGTAACTATTTTATTTCACATTTCATCATTGCATGGGTATTTGGAGATGTGTGTGTGTGAAAGTACCTTAGTATAAGGCCATCCATTTTTTGATATGTCTACTCAATGCTTTTCGTTATCCCCTAACCTATTTAAGGTGTGCTTTGGGGGTCACACTCAACTTTTCATCGTCCATGCATGCCTTGACAGGTTAGGTCATGAAAAATACACCTTAATTCATGATTTATTACATAAATATGCACTTAATAAAATTCCAAAAAGACTGTGAGGCCTAGTGACTGTGAAATTAGATACATATCACAATAACTTGAAACAAGAACACAATGTCATTATTTAAAACTCCATAACATGACCTTAAAATCCATTGATCTTTCTAATACTGCATGGGATAACCTGGGGATGTATATAAGAAATGGGTGATCTATAAAGCCCAGTAAGGTAATAATCAAAGCATAACATGATGAAAGTAATATTTCCTAGTAAATAGGAATTTCAAGGTGACATAAAAGGGTTTATAATTATAAACTTGAACAATGAATCATGATATAAGATGATAACATCAAGGCAACATAGGAATGCAGTAACAATATAAAACATGACATCAAGATCATAAGTCAAGGATATCCACATAGAAATCATAAAATAGTGTTCTTGGGATAACCTCACATTCACCATACATGGTATCTCATGAGATAAAAACATTTCCCAGTATACTGGATGACTATATAATTTTGTGTCCACTCGTCATATTCATATCATGTATATGAATTTTTGTGCCACATAGGTCGTACAAAATAAGAACATATTCCACCATTTTTAATCCCATGATAAAGGAGTTTGGGTTACATATATATAATTCCCTAATAAATTAATGATAGCTCCTTATATGTGAATATTCTTGTGTGGAAATGTGAATGGGTATTCACAATCCAAAATTTTGGCATGGAAAATCACTGGACAACTTCAGCAACATAACGAGGGTAAATAAGGGTTCATGGAAGGTGTTAATGAGAGTGAAAGGTTTTATATCATTACATGGGAATAATATTAATAGTAAAAGGGATGTGTAATAACATAATAAAACATGAAATATTAGAAATCAAAAGGGATTGGTATAAATGAATTACTTGAAATGAAGGAAGTGGAGAGAGTCTCTTGCCTTGAGAGAGAGCATCTAAAATATTGGAAGGAGGTTCCTAGAGCTTGGGAACACCTTGGGTGATCTTTAGAGATTAATATAGGGGTAAATTCCTTCTAAAAGGATTTTTAGTGAATATTAGTGGGAGTTTGGGTGGCTATTTATAGAAAAAGAGATGGGAATTCATTATTAATTTTCAAACTTAGGTTTTGGACTCGATATGATAAAATAATCAAAACCACACAAATTCATATGTTTTTTCCCATTTTTTCAACCAAATAAGAGTTTTCATAAATATTTTATAATTATAAGAACCTAAATCATTAAAATAATACAATTGGTTATGTGGAAGTGGTTCATGATCATAAATAATTGATTTGAAAACCTTAAAATATAACATCGGTTTTGGAGAATTCGTTAAATATTTATAAAATTAATAAAATAACCTCAAAAACACATTATTTTAAATGATAAATATATATTTAGTAGTTTATTAAATTTATAGTATTTATACATCACTTTTTGACTATTATGATGTCATAATGCATACCGTGTATTTATACCGTATTTAATTTTTACCCAAAAAATTGGTTATCTCATAAAATAATGAAAAAAGAAACCATAGGATAATTTCAATGTGATGATTTTAAAAAAAAAATTATCAAAAAAATTATATAAATATAATAATTTAAACTTTTAAATAAAAATACTCATTTATTAAGAAATACTGGTTTTTACAACAATAATAGTTTTCTGGACCTTATAAAGATTATATTGGAATTTATTAAATTATATTATCATTTGTATATAAATAAATATTATTTAATAAGGATTTTATATGAAAATAAAATTTCTTTAAATACTCTGGAATTTTCCATATAAAGTTGAACTTTTTTCTTGTGTTGGTTTTTTCAAGCTTGGTATGAAAGGGGTTTCTTAATTATTTTCAAGTTATACGCACTTAGAATGAATTTCAATGCACCCTATGTGTTTGTTACAAATACTAGGTGGATTATTTTAATATATTGGTTAAATAATGTGATTTTTTTGACTTCTTATTATTTATAAATGATTTATTGTGTGATATTTTTTTGATTTAAGGTATTTTTTGGATGGAGGTGTAATTTTTATTTAGATTATTTTATTTCCTTTATATTTTTTTATGTTAAATGTGTGTGTTGGTTTATTTTCATGTTATTTTTATATATTTTATTATATTTTTGTTATAAAATTCCCCTTTTTATGTGTTTGGGTTGTTTTTTTAACACAATGATATGGGAATTCACCCAAAACATTCTTTGAATTCATAGAGAACATTGAGTTACATAGATGAACTAAGTGTAAAAAAACACATGTAAGGTTAAATTCATATTTTTATGGGTATGTAAAATTAAACATAAATCTATATAAGGCTCATATCATGGTAAAGTCATTTACATAAAGGTAAATCTAAAATCCGAATAAGAGTAAAATGGGACTCATGTTGGAGTAATGGAAGTCCCTTGATTTTTGTAAAGGTAATTATGTGAGATGTAAAAAGTTAATAAATGACCTATATAAGGATTATTACATTTGAAAATGTGAATTACACACCACAATAAAAGAATAGTTTGAAATACATAAAGATTGAAACACCTCCATGTTGGAGGATAGGTCATGGTGAATGTAGTGCATTAAATCTGAAGTCAAAATGGTCAGTTGGGAATGACCACACCATAGAGCTCACTTATTTGGTCTTAGGTGTCAACCTATGTGAAATAGTAATCCCTCTATGATTATTTTAATATCCCCAATGTAATCATGATTATCAATTCAATATAGGGCACTAGAGGACCCTCAACGTTATAGTTCTGAGAGAAGGTAATTTTTCTAGGTGTAGTGATATCACATTTTTTTAGCAAGAAGTTGAAATGGCCATTGGTTGTGGTGATGGATATTTAAATGAATATGTTAAGGCATGAAATACATGGAAAATCTAGAGATTCCAAAACAGTCAGCTAAATATGATCACACCATAGAACTAGGCATTTTTTGAATTGGGAGTATACCTATGAGAAATATTCAAGCCCAAAATTGGCATACTATATAACATATAATAAGTAATTGGTGTCTCTCATAATTGATCAAAAAAACCAAAAAAATAAATCTACATCATAAAGGTGAGTTTTTATAGTATCAGGATTTTTGGAAATGATTCAACACGGGTAGTGATTATGGTGGAATTCATGGTGAAAATCATATTTTCTTAAGACAATCATTTTGAGAAGATACTATTATGTGGTGTTATAATTTATGGATTTTATGAGTAGTTTGGTGGATTTTTCACTTTAGAAATATTTTTGTAGTTATTTTTTGAATTCAAATGAACTAATTCAAATATAATAATGATGACTTAATGAGAGTTTATCCTAAGGTTATATTTGAATGCATGTAATTTTGAAGTTGAGGGATCTTTGAATTTTAAATATGAAATTCATAGTTATTACAGTTTTTTAAGGATATTTTGTGTTGATTTGAAATCATATAGAGAACAAAGGAAGAGAGTAGAGGAAATTTTGTTCTTGGATAGGAGAAGAGGTATATCTCTAAATATGTTCATTTTAAGAAATATGAATCAAATAAGAAAAGAAGTTCCAAGCATATAAACTATAATATTGAAGAAAAAGGGGATATTCCAAGGATTATACTTCACTGGAATTTTTGTTAAATATATGAAAAAATTGACACATCATTCAATGTGTATTTATTATTTACACTTTTTAGAGAAGATGAAAATCATGGGAGGAGTGATGAGCGCCTACTTGTGAAGAGGATAAGTGTAATCCTCTTTGTAGAGAAGAACAGTGATATTTTCTTTCTTTTTTTATAGAAAGTGAGTCTGATGATCTAGTGAGACTGCTCTATTGTGTAATAAAATAAAATTAGTGTTCTGTGTTGTTTAATTTTTAATGTATCATTGTTGTTTTCATGGTCCTTATACTAACCCAATTTAGGTAAACTATGTAAAAATCAATTGTGTCCATTTTTACTTTTATCACTCAAGAGATATTATAAGAGAGGTAAATAATTGTTCCTAATATTGATATAAAAAGATCATTATCGAGTTATAAATCATAATATTTTATTATACTTTGATTCACCACCCCCCCTCATGGTCCAATCCTTTATAGGGACCAATTAGTGGTATTAAAGAAAGAGTTTAGGGTGACATTTTCTCTTGTGAAGCATGGAAACTATCATCAACCATAAGAGAATACCAATATTTAAAGGTATTAATTTCCAACTTTGGAAGATATGAATGTATAATTATTTCAAATATTTGGTAATTAATTTTTATATGGAATCTATGCATGGTATTTCATCTAGTATAAAGAATGGGCCCTAAAGACCATAAATAATTGGATGTAGATTCCAAAGAAATTAATGTGCAATGGGAATCTTTGGATAAATATATTTACATGAAGGTTATTACATGTAAGATATCTTTTTCAATGTGTGAGAAACATCTAAATATATAGGAAGGGGATTCAAAAGTTCAATATGCAAAAATACAGGTTCTGTGGAATAAATATAAATAGTTGAGTATAGGTCCAAATGAGATAGTCAATTTTTTCTTTAATCGAATCAACTCTCTTGTAGAAGACATGAATGGTCTTGGTGAAGATCTACAAGATGATAAAATTATTAAAAGAACCATGAGAATACATCCTCTCCATTTTAATGCAAAGGTTTTGGTTCTAGAATACAAATATCCAAACTTGATTTCTCTGGATAGATTTTATAGTACAATCATTGTATATGAAATGAAGAATAAAGTTAATGAGTCCAAGACTAAGGATAGATATCAAGAAGTGTATTTTAAATGTATAAATAAACTCATGGTGAAGGATGATCCAAAATAACAAAAAGTTGATGATATGATATCTTTCCTATCCTTTAACATTATGAGATGCAAAGGGAAATTCAAAGATATCTTCCACATGCTTGATTTAGATGTAGAAAGGCTAGAAATATTCCATCTAGGTTCCCTAATAAAAATAAATAGGATGATGATGAAGATGTTTCTCCTGAAAAAAAGGAACTCAAAAGTAGTAAAAGTTTATAGTGATGATTCTTTGGGAATAAGAATGTGCTTTCTCAAGATAAATAAATCTCAAAATAAACTGAAGTATAGGTGGTTGATCATTTTAAATATCTCGATGAAGATTATTTGGTGGTTGTTGTATACAGGACCTAAGTAATGATGGTGATTCTAAAAATAATGAATTTAAAGACATATTTGGTCTTCAAAAATAACTTGAGGCAACTCTTGAATAAATTGGTATATATCGGGATGAAGCTAAGAAATCAAATAGATTAGTACATATGTAACATCCCATTACTGATCTATCAGGTAAATTTTTGACCTCATTAGGGTTATCCTTTTTCCTATTGTCTATAAAGTATTGAGAATGAATTGAGAGGATGCCTATAATGGTGAAGTTATAGATTTATTGTAATTTCAACTTTAACCATCTTTTTTGGCAGGATGAGGAAGGATTTTACACCATGTAACTGGGTTATGCATCGTGTAACTGTTGTTGGGTGTGAAAGGGGATTCATGCTGTGAAAGTTTACACATAATGAAGAGTGGTTTCACATTTTTAATTATTTAAATAACATATTTTTAATCTGAGGTAATTTTTTTTTCATACTTGAACACTGTGGATTTCACGATGTGTATTGTATTACGCATTGTGAAACGGACCACCTACAGTTTTTAAAATAGGTTAGTAGTTGTTTTGTATTTTTTTTCTTTTCTCTGGGCCCTTGTATCTCAACCTATAGTTCTTACTAGGCAATTTTGGGAGACTCTTCTCCATCTAGATCGATCTGTTCGACATTGGATCTTTATTATGATTAGGTGTGTCTCTATAGGTAAGTAATCTTTCTGCATATTCATTGCATTTTATCACAATATCACCATCATGTGGTTTGTTTGGATACAATGGTTTAAGATGGTGTTTCTTATTAATTTATTCTAGATATTTTGTACAATATTGCTCTGAAAGACTTTTCCTTTGTCATTCTTGGTATGGCGGGTGTTCATTCTTGAGGTATGTAGGTTTATTATTTTCCACTAACCCCTTGTGTTTATATTTGGATAAATCATATGATGTGGATTGGATTATAGGGCCTTCTTTTTCATCATTGGGTTTTCGTTATTTTTGGACCCCATTGAGGGCATGTGGGACCCAAGTTTTGAGGTGGGTGGTTTTGTCTCTAGCTTATGATAATTATCCTGATTTTATCTTGCTTTATAAATAGATTTGTCAAATTGTAATGTTTTTTTTTGTGTGTGTTAAAAAAGGGGTTTAAAAGAGGAATTGTTTTTCCCTAGTTTTTTATAAATTAAAATGATATTGGTACTTTTTAAACAATGAAATTGATTTATGAAAATGAGAACATGGGTTAGCTTGGGTAATTTGGTGGAATGTTTATCTTAAGGACATCATCTACATTTTGTAATTATTAGGAGGTTTTCTCATGGTGATTTCCTCTGTTTCCTAGGATCATTGTTATAGGGAATGGATATTGACATTTTTAGGGGGTTTACTCATGGGGTATTGCTCTGCTTCCTAGGCCTATGTTCTAGGAACTAGATTGTGCACTTGATTTATTGTGGTATGAGTAATATTATAGTTATAACTATAGTGTTACTTCATACTGATGCTTGTGTTTTGGATTCTTTTTTTTATTTCTTGGCTTTCTGAGTTAGACTTGATATGAATGTTATTCCTACTTTTGTTTAGAATAGTGAGAAAGGGAAATTTTTACCATGTTTTTTATAAAACTACTTTATTGTTTATCATGACATGTTTTATTTAAAATAAGCATATAGTAATTGTTATACAGAGACTTGATATAGAACACCTGGGTGGGATCCTACTGATCTTGTTATCTCACACCCTGCACACCTCTTCAGTGGTGCATAGACCTTTTTATGTATTCCAATGAATGGAAAATCAAGGTGTCATAGTGAGGCGGTGAGGTTTTATGTCAGTAGGGTTGGGTAGCTGGAGGTGAGATGGTGGTAGTTCATCTGTTCCATCATTTAGAGAAGCTATTTAGTTTTATTCCTTTACATTTGGACTATCTCTTGGAGTTTGGAGACCTTTTCATTTGTTTTGTTTCCAATATCTTTTTACTATTATGGAATATATATATTTCATTAGTATTTCATTGTATCTTTCATTATGTGTATACATATATGTCGTATGTTTGTTCAAGTTGGGAGAAATTGTTCCGTATGGTGTGTTGTTCGATTCCCAGGTGCTTATCCCCATACCGTGGGGATCGGGAACACCCTTCAGGTATGTAATGGAATTGGTCGGGTGCCAAGTTTGAGGGTAACCCGGGTCGGTTCATTATAATTTGGTATCAAAGGAGTTTTTTCCTCAAGAGTCCTTTTCTTGGGACGTTTGTTAGATAGGAGATAGGATTTTCAGGACTTGAGAGGTATATTGCGATGAGTTCCTAGCCAAATCTTGTCATGATGAGACTCAAGTTACCATGGGATGTTGTGATATGTATCTCTAGTGTTGGGTTTTATTTTAAATATCAGTTTTTATGGGTTTTCTAGTTTGAATTGATATTTTTTCTATTTTATGATCATTATCATGTTTCAGTGTGTATCAGTATGCCTCTGATACATCTTCCACAAGTTCCTCAAGAGGTTGTAGTTGATGTTTCTCAAGGGAATCCACCTATAGATCAAAATCTCATAGATACTATAGTACGAGAAGTTCGTGTTATTGACCAAGATGTACCATGAGTTTAGAATGTTGTTGTTGAGGTACAACCAGGAGCTAGAGGAGAGAGATATCGATCACAAAAATTCTTGCATGAGAAGCCACCATCCTTTAAAGGAATGACTGAACCTCAAGAGGTGAAGGAAAGGCTGGACAGAATTTATCAAAACTTTGAATTTTTGGAAACACCTAATAATATCATAGTAAAGTATGTAGTGTTCATACTCGAGGGTTTCGAAGAGAAATAGTGGGATTCAGTGGTCCATGAAGATAGGAATGTGGACTTGGATTGGAAGAGTTTTAGAACCCTATTCTTTCAACAGTTTTTCCTAGATTCCTTGATGCTAGAAAAGTTTCAGGAGTTCTTGTCTCTGCAATAGGGAGAGTGTTCGCTGTTGGCATACACCAACCATTTTTCTTATATTTTCTGTTTTTCTCTGAACATGGTGATTAATAACCAACTAAAGGCTCATAAGTACCTATAGGGTATGCAACCAGATATCAAATCGCATGTTTTTATATTGAATCTTTCTACCTATGTGGATACGGTAGAAAGGGATATGATTTCAGAGATGAATATGGTCAGAAAAGTTGTATTTTACACCTCTTCTCTTCCATCTGGTGGTAGCTTCAGTGGAATGTATGGGAAGAAAAGGAATAGACAAGATCATCGCAGGAGTGGTGGAGGTGGGTCTCAGCCGTGAGCCTCCTCTACACCATTCATTGTATCTATCAATGTGCCTCTAACTTTCTATCAGTTTGGTAAGGGAGGAAACAAAATATGTTCTTGTACTATTTCTATGAAGACATGAAATAGTTGTGGACACATTGGTCACTTACAATGATTCTATCAGGCTATGACTATGCCTTATTATGGATAGGTTTTTTGGATCCAAAGGATACTGCGGTGCAATCAGAAGATTCAAATACTACAGGACTCGAGTCACAGGCCTCAGGAGTGAATAATTTTCATGCAGTAGATGAGTGTCCAGTGAAAGTTGATGTGGGTTTGAAAATAGTGATAGGTATTATCTTTATTTCATCTTTTGTAGAAATTTATTTATTTAATACTGGTGCCTCCCACTCTTTTATATATCCACATTTTTTTGATATTCTTAAACTTCCAATGGAACTTTTTTCCTTTATAATGAAGTTAGAGATACCTCTTGGTAATAGAAAAGAGAAAGGTTTCATCTCCAATGGTGCTTTGTGGACTCGACCTTTGCATCGATGTTGGATTTTTCTTGCCTGACTCCCTCAAAGCTGGATAGGGCACCCATGGCAGTGTGATGATTTTATAGGTTTGAGTTCTGAGTTCCAACGTCCTGGGGGATCCTCCTTGCCTATGGTGGTCACAGTGGGCGATTCGTCATGGGATCTAAGTGCGTATTGGTTGGTGGTGACGGGATCTGTGCAGTGAGACTTTCTTCCAGCATCTGGTGATTTCTTCTGATTTCCTCCTTTTGCTGTTGTTTTTGGCTTGGGATATATGGGTTCGTTTTGATATGCATGTACGACAATGATGGTTTTCTCTTGATGTTTCCATGATCTGGTATTGAATTTCTAGATCTTCAACTCTGATAATATGTTCGTCTTGAGGTTTATGGATGTTAGGCGTCATATTTCTGTGAAACCATTGGTGATTTGATGATTCAGGTGATTTTTGTTCTGTATGACGTTTTGGAGATACGGTGGTGATGTATGATGGGTTTTTGTCGGTGATATCTGGTTGTTTTCATAACCTGGTTGAGGTTTTAGTCTACTATGTGTCTGATTCTTCATCACTTTTCTTTGGTTTCGTTGCAGATCTACCAGATTAGATTCTGGGAACTTATGAATTTATGGTGTTCGTGTTCTGTTGGTTGATTTGTGATCTGGTTATTGGATGGATCTGCGGTGAATGATGGCGGTGATAACAGCGAAGTTGGGGTTGACGAGGTTCTCGACTTGAGGTTCATGGGAAGCAAGATGGTGATGAGGCTTTTGGAAGTTTTTTTTGAATTGAATGATCATTTTGTTTGAATTGTATGGTTTCCTCTTTCCTTAAAGCGGATTTCTGAAAATGTAAAAAAAATGGTTTGCAGCAGTTAAACTTCCAATGGAACTTTTGTCCTTTATAATGAAGTTAGAGATAACTCTTGGTAATAAGATAGAGAAATGGTTTTGGTGTCCTTGTTTGTTAATGATAGATGATACGGTGTTGGTATGTGATTTTCTCATTCTTAATTTGGATCTTTCTGACATCATCATCAGTATGGATTAGTTCATTGATCATTGAGCTGAAGTTGATTGTTATCATCGGCGTGTTTCATTTCTTACCACTGATGGGATATATTATGTGTTTCAAGGATATTGGGACCCAAGGTCTGGTCATTCAAGACCTTCCCACCTAGATCTCAAGAGTTTGTGGTCTTCTTTTGTGATTGATCCTAATGAATGTTCTTCTGTTGTCGATCTTAGCATTGTCATTCAGTAATTTTCTGATATTTTCCCATATGACTTCTCCGGTCTTCCTCTAGAGAGAGATATGGAGCATATTATTAACTTGGTGATAGGTATCCATCCAATATTTATATCTTCTTACTGGATGGAACCAGTGAAGATGAAATATATCAAGATTCAGTTGGATGACCTGTTGGAAAAAGGTTTCATTCACCCTAGTGCTTCTTCTTCGGAAACCCCTATGCTCTTTTCTAAGAAAGTAGATTGTTCACTTCGGTTATGTGTAGACTATTAGAAGTTGAACTGGGTGATGGTTAATAAAAAATATCATTTTCCTCATGTGGATGATTTTTTTGATTAGTCAAAGGGGGAAATTGGTTCTCAAATATTGATCTTCGGTCAGGTTATCATCGGCTCAGATTTCAAAAGTTTGATATACCGAAGATGGATTTCAGGAGATGATATGGACACTATGAATATCTTGTGATGCCTTTTGTTCTGACTAATTATTCTAAAATTTTTATGGCTTTGATGAATCAGATATTTCATCAATATCTCGACACTTTTGTGGTAGTGTTCATGGATGATATTCTGGTTTATTTGAAATCCAAGCGTGAGCATGATTACCATTTGGGTTTGGTTCTGTAAATTCTAATAAATCACTGTTTGTATGGAAATCTTTAGAAGTTTTGTTTCTAGATTAAAGAAATGAATTTCTTAGGGAAAATATTTCCAAACATGTCTTTTTCATTTGACCAAGAGAAGGTGAAGGTTTTTTTTCTTGGAAGGAACTACAAAATGTTTTTGAAATTTAGAGCTTCCTTGATCTTACTGGATACTATCGACAGTTTTTCAAGGACTTCTCTAAGCTAGCATCACTTTTGACTTCTCTTACCATAAAAGTGGTGAAATTCACATGGGATTGAAAGTGACAGTCCTCTTTTGATGAACTAAAATGTCTTATGACATTGGATCCTATTCTGATCTTACCTAAGCCTAGTAAGGGATACATGGTGTTTTGGTTTCTTATAGTTATGGTTTGGGATGTGTTCTTATACAGGATGACAATGTGGTAGCTTATGATTCTCGTCATCTTTGAACACATAAAAATAATTACCTAAATCACAATTTAGAGCTTACCACAGTCATGCATGTACTCAAATGTTGGCAGCACTATCTTTTTGGGAGAAGTTCACAGTCTTTTCTGATCATAAAATTCTGATCTATATCTTTTCTCAGAAAGAATTGAATCTCTGATAGATATGGTGGGTATAATACCTTCAAATGTTTTAATTTGATATCTACTACACCTTGGAAAAGGGGAATTTCATTGAAGATGATCTTAGTAGGAAAGTTTCATCAGAGGATATTCTGGGATCGAAGGGGGAGTGGAACCTTATGGGGATTTTTACTCAGTTACACTTGGATGCTCAAGAGGATGTTTCAAGCATGGTTTTGACCAGTTTTTAGTTATCATCATCTCTCCTAGAGTCTATTTTATAGATTCAGTAGTGGTATGATGAGTTTCAGAAGACTCAAGAAATACTTTATAGTAGGGAGACTATTTTTTGTTGGTCTCTTTCTTTAGATGGTATGCTCCACTTTGGGAAGCAGGTTTGTGTCCTGGAATCTGTAAGAAGTTTAGTCTCATTTGATTGTCACAACTCTTCTTGGTCCATTCATCTAGGCACTAATAATATGTATTATGACATTAGACGGTGATTCTGGTGGAGGGGTATGAAGTGCGACATCATGGAGTTTGTGTCTCGTTCTTACACCTACCAATGGATAAAGGCAAAGCACTTGACACCTTCTAGTTTGCTTCAGCTTATTCTGGTGCTGATTTGGAAATGGGATGAGGTATCCATGGATTTTTTTATTGGATTACCATGAACTCCCAGAGGGAGGAATGCTATCTGGGTGGTTGTTGATTGGTTGATGAAGTCTGCTCATTTAATTTTGATCAAAGACACCACTAAAGTTGAAGATCTGGGTAAGCTGTATGTTCAAGAGATTTTGAGGTTACATGGGATTCCTTCTTCCATTTTTTTGGATAGGGATCCTAGGTTTACCTAGAGGTTATATAGGTGTATCAAGAGGAAATGGAAACTCAGGTCAAGTTGAGCGCAGCTTACCGTCCATTGATAGACAGTCATACGAAGCATGTGATTCAGATCTTGGAGGATATGCTTTTTTCCTATGTCTTGATTTTCAAAGTATCATTAGATATCCATTGGGACAATTTGAGTTTGTTTATAACAATAGTTAATCATTCTTAAATCATAATGGACCCCTTTGAGTCCTTGTATGGTCACCCATTCAGATCACCTCTTTGTTGGGAAGAGGTGGTAGAAGTATCTTTAGTTGGACTAAGTTTGGTCTAGGAGATGTCATCAAATATTCAGGATGTGCATCAATATATAGTTATAGCCCAGACTTGACAGAAATAATATGTGGATCGGAGACTTCAACCTTTTTATTTTTTCATAGGTCAATGGGTTTTATTGAAAGTTTCTCCTCAATTAGGTCACCGTTGACTTGGAAAATAGGTATAGTTGGATCCAAGATACGTTGGGTTGTTTTAGGTCACTGAGCAGCTCAGAAAGTTTTCCTATCGGTTATAATTTTCAATTTAGATGATAGGTATTCATGATGTTTTCCACATGTCTCAGCTCAGGAAGTACCATCCTGATCCTGCTCACATTCTGAGTTGGGAAGAAATTGATTTAGATCTGAATGTTTCTATTTTGGAGAAACTGGTTGAGATCATTGACTCTCAAGTTAAAGTCTTACATGGGAATTCGATTCTATTGGTAAGAGTTCTATGGAAACAAGGATAGGATTCTCATGATACTTGGGAATGCAAGTCGTTGATGAGAGAGCAATGACCTCATCTTTTTTTAGGGATTACATATTCCACATGGATTCTCAAGGAAAGGAAGTCTTTATGGTGGGGAGTTTGTAACATACCATTACCAATCTATCAGGTATGTTCTTGACCTCATTAGGGTTCTCCTTTTCCCACTTTCTATAAAGGAATGAGAAGGAATTTGGAGGATACCTATAATAGTGAAGTCAGAGATTTTTTTTACTTTCAAATTTAACCATCTTTTGTAACAGGATTCAGAAGGCTTTCACACCATGTAACTGGGTTACACACCATGTAACTATTGCTGGGTACAATCCGTGAAATGGGATTCACTCTATGAAAGTTTACACATCATAAACAGTGGTTTCAAATCCTAAATTATTTAAATAATTGATTTTTAATCTGAGGTGATGGATTTTTTAGTGTACTTGAACACCATGGATTTAATGCCATGTAACTATATTACATGTCATGAAATGGATCATGTATATTTTTTAAATAGGAAATCATCTATTTTGGATTCATTTCTTTTCTCTGTTCCCTTTTCTCTTGACATATATTTCTTCCCAAGTGATTTTGGGATACTCTACTCCATCTAGATCAATCCATTCGATATTGGATCTTTGTTTCGGTTGTGGGGAATATCTCTGAGTAAGTAATATTTTTGCGACTTAATTTCCTTTGATCATGATATAATTTCTCGGTGGCATGTTCATATTTGTTGGGTTAAGATGGTGTTTCTTCTTGATTTCTTCTATATTCATTGTGTTATCTCGCTCTGAAGGCCTTTTCCTTTGTCGATTATGGTGTAGTGGGCATTCGTTCTTGAGGTATGTAGATTTCTTCCTTTCCACTAACCCCTTGTGTTCATATTTGTATCAATCATGTGATTTGTATTGGATTCTAGGTCCTTCGTTGTCTTTGTTGGGTTTTCATTATTGGTTGATCCCATTATAGGTGTGTGCAACCTGATTTTTGAGGTGGGTGGTTCCATCTCTAGCCTATGATAATTATCCTGATTTTATCTTGATTTATAAATTGATTTATCAAATTGGCATGACTATCTTTGTGTGTTGAAAAATGGTTTTTAAAGAGAAATGGTTTTTCTATAGTTTTTTATAAATGAAATGATATGGGTACTTTTAAAATAGTGAAATTGATTTTTGAAAATGAGCACATGGGTTACTTTGGGTACTTAGGTGGAAGTTTTAGCTTAATTCCATTTTCCATATTTTTTTATTATCATGAGGTTTAGTTGTGGATATTTCCTCTGTTTCCTAGGACCATTGTTTTAGGGGATGGATATTGACATTGTCAGGGGGTTTACTCATATGGTATTCCTCTGCTTCCTAGGTTTGTATTCTAGGAACTAGATTGTGAACATGATTTATTGTGGTACGATTATTCTTCTAGTCTAACCTATAGTGTTCCTTGGTACTGATGTCTATGTTTCTGCTTCTGTTTTTTACTTCTTGGATTTCTGATTTAGCTTTGATATGTATGTTATACCTACTTTTGTTTAGAACTCTGAAAAAGGTAAAAAAATTCCATGTTTTCTATAAAACTTATTTACTATTTATAATGCCATGTTTTATTTAGCTCACACATTACACACCTATTTGGTGGCACGTAGACCTTTGTATGTCTTCTAATGCATGGAAAGGCAAGGAACCACAGTGAGGCGGTGAGGTTTTGTGTTAGCTGGGTTGGGTAGCTGGAGTTGAGATGGTGGGATTTTATCTGCACCATTGTTTAGAGTAGCTATTTAGTTTTGGCCCTTTTTAGTTAGACTTGTCTCTTGGAGTTTGGATACCTTTGCAATTGTTTTGTTTCCGCTGTATTTTTACTATTATGGAATATATATTCCATTAGTATTCCATTCTATCTTTCATTCTATGTATACATATATTCCATGTGTTTTTTCATGTTGGGAGAATTTTTTCCCTCTGGTGTGTTTTTCAATGCCCAAGTGCTTTTCATCAGACCATGAGGATTGGGAACGCCCTTTGGGTATGTAATGGAATGGGTCTAGTGTTACGTTTGAGGGTAACCTAGATCGGTTTGTTACAACAAGACTATAATCTTTAAATTGAATAATAAAAGGAATATAATTTATAACTAAAGACATAAATTGAAAGCCTCAGGTTTGGAAATTCTTGAAATTCATAAAAAAAGTGTTAAATATCAATACTGGGGATCAGGATTGAATCTTTGATGGGTTGACCAATTATGAAAAGGATAGAGTAAAAAAGGATTAAAGATATTGAATTATAAGTCATGTCATGGTGACAAAAGTGAGAAGACTAAGAGAGAATACTCACTTGAGTTATGACATCAGATAATTCTAGAACATCAACCCTTAAAAGGTTCCTAAGAATTTTATTAAAGATATTATTCCATTCCCACAAGTATAGTGGTTCATGAATAAAGGAAAATTTATTGTGTATCATGATCATATGATGAAATCAGTTATGGTTATCACTAAACCTCATGCTTCAACACCTTGAAGGAAGGTAAATCAATATAGTTCTCAACAAACCTCTACCTATGCAACAAAGGTTGTGAGTAAGACACTAAAAATATGATGATATTATTGTGGGAAGTTGGGACATAACTAATTCATGTGTTCTATTTAAAAAATATATTTTTTTGAGCATGAGTACCAAAAATAGGCAAGCATATTTTCTACATATTCTTATGGTTTTAAAGGATGCTCATTTTTATAAAGTATTTGGGCACAAATCGATTTATTGTGCTTCAATGGTAAAACATTTGGTGCTTAAATAGAATCAGAAAGGTGGGGAACAGTAACTGGAAACTTCTTCAAGAAATTTGAAAAGTCAGAATAGATTTTTAATATTACAAGATTAAGAGGATTCCATAGATACAGAGGATAATTATACTCACTAAACATTAAAAAAATTGAACCAGCAATCATGGGTGATGAAAAGAAGAGTTGAGAATGAAAATATTACTAAGATTTCTTTAAGTGAAATATATAGGTTTGGAATTTGAATTTTTGATAGCTAGTTCACCTATCATATGATGGAAAATTAATAACTCATTACAAACATCAAGTACAATAAATATGGAATTTTTTGATTTTGTGATGATGATGGACTCAAAATAATTGGGTTTGGAAAATCCAAAGTATGAGGTAATGATCTCATAAAAATAGATGTTCTATTGGTTAAAATCATGGGTCACAACTTACTTAGTGTTATTTAGTTCTATGAATCATGCAATGTAGTGTAATTCAACAAAAAATTTATGCATTATGAAGGATACAATTGGTTCGATCATTTTGCAAGGCAGATGGACCAAAGGGAATATTGGCCTTATTGGTGAAGAAAATGTGCACATGTTTTCAAAGGAGGATTAAAATAGGTTATGTTACAAGAAGAGAGACCATTTGAAATAAAAATTAATGGATAAGTTGATTCATAATTATGGTGCTCTATAAATCCCAATATCACATGTGATTACACTCACATATGTGATTCTTGTCAAAAGGGTAATATTTTTAGAAAGACCTACAAACCAAATAAAGGAAGAACATCATGGTTAATTGAGTTGGTTTATGTGTATGTTTTTGTTCAAATGTCACTGAAATCATCAAATGAAGAAATCTATTATGTTTTGTTTTTTATGATTTTAATAGTATGGCATGGATTATGGTGATTACTCACAAAACTAAGGTATTCAAGTGTATCACTCGATGTCAGAGAGAAACTGAAAAGATTATTGGTGTAAAAATTTAGAAGCTTCACATTTAGAATGGTATAGAATTTAAAAATACCTAATTAGAATGATATCTATGAAAATATAGGATTTATCATCATGTGCCAGTGGTGATAACTCCTTAGAAAAACAAAGTTTTTGAAAGGAGGAACTGTATAATCAACAACATGGCTCGAACTATGATTATTAAAAAGTCTTACCAAATAATCCTTATAGAGAAGTAGTTATTAAGGTTTTATATATCTCTAACTGATCCTTACTATATTTGAATGAATAAAATACTATATATGAAATCTAGTATGTAAATAAACCCACACTCAAATACATGTGGGTGTTTGGAAGTAAATGTTTCATCATAATAAAGAATAAAATAAAAAGTTTAAGGCTCATAGTGATAAAGTTGTATTTCTTATATATTTATCCATGATAAAATCCTATAGGTTTTTTAACAAGTTTATTAGAAATATAGTGGAAATTATTATGTTACATTGGTTGAAAATGAGTAGACTTCAAATACACATGAGAAAGTTTTAGATTCTGGAAAGCATATTCTATAAGAGAGCAATACAATTTTTAAATAAGAAAGTGATGAAGAAGTGTGTGACTCAGTGGGAGTTCAAGGATCTATATAAAACTTATAAAACTTTGATGATAAATAATATACAACAAGTATGGTGTCTAAAAATAGAATATCCAACAATATTGAAATTACTAAAAGTAATATCATTAGTGAATGGATAACCCTGGTTCAAACAGGAAGATTAAAATAACAGTGACATGATTTATTCTTATCCTATTTAGAACCAAAATCATTTGAATAGTATGTTAAATATGTTAGTTATGTCAAGGATATGCATGAGGAACTTTACCATATCTAGAAGAATGTGACTTGGGAAGTTGTTCTGAGTCTAAAGAACAAAAACGTGATCGGAAACAGATAGTTATTTAAAAATAAAATCAATAAAGATGAAAAGTCCACATGGAAAAATTAACACCTTATATGCAAATATTATTCTCAAATTGAATTTATAGATGTGGAAGAGACATTCTCATCAGTTGGAAGGATTAAAATCATAATATTTCTTTTGTCCATGGTTGTGAAAAAAACATTTAATGTATATCAAATGGACATCGAGTCAACATTATTAAATTAATTCCTTGAATAGGAAGTATATATTGAGAAACTGGATGGGTCTCATTGATGAAGATGAAATCAAATCATGTATTAAATAAATATTTATATAACCTAAAGCAAACATTAAGGGACTGGTAGTCTTTATTAGATAAGTATTTAAATAAGCTCAGTTTTTATAGAGGAGAATTTGATCACAACCTCTATATCAAGAAGGATAAATAGAAGATAATGGTTATACTAATCTAATTTTATGTTATCATATTTTGAGGCTCGAATGAAACATAGTTAAAATAGTTTTTAGAACTCATGATTGAATTTGAGATGTCTCTAATTTTTGAATTATCGTTTTTATTTAGACTATAATTGATTCAAAGAGATAATGGAAAAAAAATATCAAATTAAATATGGAAAAGACACTCCCACGGATATATAGATAAATTTTTTCAAATATATGGATAGAAAATAGATCGATGTGACACTTTATAAACAGTTCATTGGTAGTATCTTGTACTTTATAGCTACATGATTGGATATTGTATTCTCCATGTGCTAAGACACCCACTCTTAAAGTTTACCTACAGAAATTCATATTCAAGATATGAAATTAATTATTTGATATATCAATCAAACAATTAACTATATACTATTTTATTATAGAAAATAATAGAAAAAACTCTTGGTATTCACTTATATGGATTATACAGGATTGATAGATTATCAAAATTCTACTTCAAGAGGTTATTTCTATCTTGGTGGTTCCTATATTATGTGTATAAGTAAAAAATTAGGATTGAATCTCTTTGATCATGGTTTAGGATGAATATATATCAGCCACTCAATATTAAACAAAATTACTATAGATAAAGCAACATCTTGAGAACATTGTAATTGAAGGGTAATCTCCTCTTTGTATCAAGTGTGAAAGCTCGAGTGACATAAATATTATCATAAATCCTATTCAAGATTCATGAAACAAGAACATTAATATTAAATATAACCTTTTTAAGGATAATTTTGAGCAATAGTTTGTATTTATATAGTATATGTCTATTAAAAATCAAATTTATCATATCATGACCAAGGAACTCCTCAAATTGGATTTCAAAAGACATCAGTTAACTCTTGGAGTCCAACTGAATCCATATAGTTAGATGGGATGAATAATAACACCCACTTCCCTATGAGATATTTCTCTATAGAGAAAGGTATGTATAATCACTTATGTTAAATTTTTATATTTCTATCTCTCTTTTGGTATCCTTTATAAATATATTCTATTTGGGTTCATTGAAAAATGGAGAGAAGTATCCATTGATTATTTCAGATGAAGTGAAGTTATGTGTGTGTTGAGAAAGGGGAGAGAGTGATCTTTCTTAACAGTAAATGGGGAGAGTTATTGAATGTTCATTCAGGGGGGGTTTTTGGTTTGAAGGTTAAATTGTTTAAAGTTCAAGGTACATGAGAATATTTTCATTTAATTCTAGTTTCTCAAAAATAAACATGAATCACGTGGGATTATAATTAATGATTATTGATTCATTGATACACACATAGAAGGCTTGTTGTTTAGGTTTTTATTACTATAAAGATATAATTTATTTTAATTTTTTTTTGGCTAAAGTTATTTATCATCTTTAGTATTTTTTGAAATTTTCAACAAACCCAAAGGGAGATATTTTTAGAAAAATCCATTTGAGAGGGTTTGGGGTTGTGTTTGTTAACAGTGTTATAGAAATTCACCCAAAACATTCTTTAAATTCATAAAGAACATTGAGTTACATAGATTTCCTACGTAACAGTATAAAATGATGCGTATATGGATAACATCAAATTTTTTGGGTATATAAATTTAAACTTGACGTTTTGTAAGGGTCATCTCATGGAAAAGGAATTTATGTAAAGTAAACTCTAAAATCATTAAGCTTACATTAGGGTAAATAGGGACTATCATGAGGGAAACTTTAGATTTCTATGGGTATGTAAAAGTAAACCTGAAGCTATTTAAGGTTCATCTCATGGAAAAAAGAATTTATGTAAAGGTAAATCTAAAACCCTCAATATTTTTTAAGGGTAAATAGGGACTCATGTGAGTGTAATGGAAGTACCTTGATTTTCATAAAGGTCATTATGTGAGTTGAGTAAATATAGTCCTAGATTTTTATAAAGGTTGGTTCCTTTGTATATGTGATTTATATTCCGTAGAAACAGAAGATTTCAAACTCCATAAATATTGAAATGACTCTACACCATAGGATATTTCACGGTGAGTTCCATTCATTAATGATGAATCCAAAATGGTTATCTAGGAATGACCATTCCATAGAGATCAGTGTTTTAGTATTGAGTGTCTACTTATGTGAAATAGGAATCCCTCTATGGGTGTTTTATTAATCATGATGGACTCGTTCTTAGAGATTCGATGGAGGGTGATGGAGGACCCACTATGTCATGGTGTCAAGAGGAAGGGTGTTTTTATATTCATGGTGATTATTATGTTTTTTCAAGTAAAATTTGTAACAATCAGTGTCCATGGTGATATGAATTTCAATGATCATGGTCAAAGGAAAAAATACATAGAAAATATAGAGATGTGAAATAAATTAGATGATGATGACCATGCCTCAGTATTATGAATTTTATACTTGTGGGGTCTACCAATTCAAAATGGTTAAGTCCACAATGGTGATAATGGATAGCATAACATAAGTAATTGATTTATCTCAAAGTTGATAAAAATTTCCAACAAAAAAAATATATGCTATGGAGGTGAATGTTTTAGGTATCAAGATATTTAGAAATGGTTTGATAGGAGTAGTGATCATGGTTGAAGGCATGGTGTAGAGTTTATTTTCCTAAGATGGACATTTTGATAAGGTATTATACCACAGTGTTCAAATTTATTAAAGTTACTAGAAGTTTTGTGGATTTAGTGCTTTAAAAAACTTTATACAAATATGGTTATAATTTATACAACCTAATTTTAATTTAATGGTGATGGTTTAATGAGAGTAGATATAAATGTCATATTTGAAAGAATGAAATTTGTAAATTGAGTGATATTTGAATTTCAAATCTGAAATTCAAAGTTATTCCAATTTTTTAAGGATCTGTTGTGCAAATTTAAAAGAATATAGAGAAAAAAAGGAAGAGTATAGAATTTATTGTTTTCTCAGAGAATAGAAGAGAGATATATCCAAATATATTAATTTTGATAAATCTAAATCAGAGAAGAAAATAAGTTCTAGGCATACGCACTGGAAGATTGAATACAAAGGGGATATTTTAGGATATCTACTTTACTGAATTTTTTTTAAATCTATGTAAAAAAAGCAGTGCATCATTCAAGGTCTATTTATCAGTTAAACTTTATGGATAATAATTCTATCATAGGAGCAGTTAGCACCTACTTGTGAAGAGGAGCGGTGTATTCCTCTTTGTAGAGAAGAGAAGTGATATTTTCAAAGTTGTTTGTGTGGAAAGTGAGTCTGGAGGGTTAGTGAGACTTCTCTTTTGTGTAATAATATAAAATCAATATGTTGTAGTGTTTCATGTGCATTGGATCACCATCATTTTCATGCTCTTTGGACTAGCTCTATTTTATTGAACCAAGTAAAAAATACTTGTGCTTATTACTGATTTTCTTGCTAAAGAGAGATCTTAAGGGGGAGAAATAAATTTTCTTCATATTTATAGAATAATATCATGTTCAAGGAAGAAATAATAATGTTTATTATACCTTGATTTATCCCCCACCCCCACCCCACTCTCAAGG
Source organism: Viscum album (assembly GCA_963277665.1). Taxonomy (NCBI): domain Eukaryota; kingdom Viridiplantae; phylum Streptophyta; class Magnoliopsida; order Santalales; family Viscaceae; genus Viscum; species Viscum album. The sequence goes on from OY728138.1 coordinate 1,661,870,192, forward strand.
TACAATCCTTGATAAAGACCATCAGTATATGGTCTCTATTATGAAATTTTGGTCATTTCAATTCAATGTTTGTTTTCCTAAATGTTTAAATTGAGATTTATAATTAAAACATGGTTTTTAAAGATGGTTTCAAATGTGGTTTATAATATTTCAAAAGTTGGGTTTAGAAAATGGCCCATTTTTTTACCTTGTATTAAAGGATTTCATAATAAAGGCTAAAACACTAGTTTACAACCCCTATCATCATTCTTTGTATGGGTTTGTGTATATTTTGATATTAATTTGATTATAATGTAATTTTTATTTGAATCATAAGGTTCCACTTACTAAAGGGAGTAGGGATGTGAGATGAGGGTTTGATATTTTGATGGATTGTCTTATGTGATGTTAGTGATATGTGATTGAAAAGGGTTTTAATGTTTCCTCATATCCCTTATATAATTTCATGGCAATTCTAGGTACTTGGGTAGGAAAACCTAGAATGGATGAGGTCCTTTTCTACTAGTTATGTGTGTTTTCACTAACTAGGGAAGTAATATATATGGTACTACTACTAGCCAATAAAGTTATTATATTTATCCCTCCCATTTGTTGAGGGTATTTCCCTAATTAGTGACATCATATCAATAGGTGACCCAAGCCTTAGAAAACTTAGGGTGTTCCCTATGATGCTCGATTGATATGTTTACTTAAATGGTATTTCTTTCATGCTTGATTTATTATAAAGTGTGAAATACATTACTTACACATGAGCTTAGCCCAGTTGGTGAGGAATCCATAAGTGCATCCAGGCGACCCGGGATCAAATCCAGGTAGAGGCATAATTTTTGGGGGGTACTATAGAAGTACTGTAGTAGGTACTGTAGCGGGAACTATGCAATACTGTAGCAGGTATTGTAGTGGGAACTGTGTAGGCACTATTTGGCACTGTAGCTGCCAGGAATATGACCATGTTTGGCCCTTTGGGTCACCGATTTGGTCCCTGAGTCCTTTAAGGACTTTAAGCCACCCATGCCTTTGGGTCAGTAAGAACTTCAGGCCACCTCAAGGCCTTCAGGCCACCTTAAGTGCAGATGAAAACCAGAAAACCTACAAGGAACAAGCTCTATAAGGAGGATGAGAAGGGAGCTTTCACTACAGCAGAAGCTAAACGGATTGCAAGAATGAAAAGGTATGGCACTTACCATCGGGACAAGCGTGTGCATGCATGGGAAAGCCTAGTCGAACAGCCATGCGAAGGTGGAGAGATCATTTCACGATGATGATGTTGGGGAGGAGCATTTCCAAGTATTTAGTCTGGGTTGTATGTAATGTTTGAAGCCTACAGGCAATGAATTCCTCTAAGGCCTACATTCCATGTAATACTTATGCCTACGGGCCTTGTAAGGGTTCCACCTCACCCCTTGAAAGTTGTATTATCAAAAATCAATAAAAAATGAAGGCCTTCGGTCTATTGGATAAAATACATTACTTGACTTTAATTTCTATGTTCATGGTCTTTTCTTGTTTTCTTTGTTTTAACACCACATTTCTTTTATTTTTGTTATTTCATCACTTTATTTCATCCATTCTCTTTTAATTATTAAGGTTGTTCATGTTTTTTTTCTAACCTAACTTATTGGACATATATTATTTATATTTATGTTTATGAGTGGTTTATCCTCAGGTTGTTTGGTTTCATATTTTACTTATCTATGTTATTCCATAGGCATGCCTACTCCATGTTTTTGGTTCATATTTCCCTATTTTTTGGTTTAAACCCAATTATATAATGGTTATGGAAAAAATGGTAAATCTAGGTTTATAAACTCAATTTTTATTCTCCCACAAAATTAAGGTATTTCTATTAACTATTTTATAAAAAGGTTTCCAAATGAACTAGTCCTCTTGATTTCAAAGTGTGTTCATATTTTATAAAAAAGGGAGTAATGTGGTTCATATGTTGTTTTGTTTCAGAAACTTTAAAAAAATATTTTTATGATATGTATTTCAAACTATCATTTACAAAGTAGATTATAAAATAAAATGTATATAATATTTTATTTGTTCCAACTTACTAGGCGTGTGTATCTTACACCCTACATACAAACCCCCAGTGTGTATGTCTTTCTTATGTATTATATAGATGTGTAGGTTATGCTCTTATGGGGATTTATTACATCATCTTACTAGTTTTTTTATGCCTTTGGATATGAAGGTGGACTTGGGCCATAGGATTATGGTCGCATATTAACTCAATTTTAGTACTTCATCTTATATGATTAGCATATCAGCTAATTTGGACACTTTATTTATTTATTGTCTCTTTATTATTTGTTCCCGTATTTTATCTTGATTGGTGTATGTTATCAGAATGGGGTTTGGTTATTTACATATTTTATTCCTTGTTTTTACTCTTTTATTTGAAAATATTGATTTCATTATGCATTGAAGTTCCAAAAATGGACATACCATGCTATATTTTTTTAAAAAGATCACTTCTTTTTAATTTTATATGAGGTAAAAATCATTTCCACTTGGTTTGTTTTGATTACCTTGGAACTTTTTTCTAGCCCTTGGGGATCAGGAACACCCTTTGAGCCTTATCATGGGCTGACTCAAGTGATGTGTTAGGTTGACCCAGGTTGGTTCACGAAAAATAGGTATTATAGACATATTTTTATTTGGGAAAGTCTGGTGAAAAAAAGGTAGGATTGTCGTATACAAGTTCCTTTTACTTGTGTGTTTGAGGTTGTTTAGTGTTATAAGGTGTCAGAGTGATCCTTGGTTGTGGTTAATATGTGTTAAAAGGAAGGATATCTTTAGGTGGTTGGAACTATTGTACCAAAGGTTATGAGTATGGTTTTAGGTACGACATGTGTATTCACAGCTTTAGCTGTAGTTTTAGCACTAAGTTGTAAGCCACATTTCCCACCGAACATATCACCTATTCAAGATCTAATGACACCATTGGATCATTTTATCTTGATCCTTGTTTTTTAGGCTCCTTCAGAGAGGATCAGTGATCGCACACTTTTATTGATAGTGTGACCTGACTCTATAAGGGGAGATAGAGCCTTACATTGAATCTCTCCATAGCGGCAGTGAGGCACTATAGTGTTTTCCTCAATATAAGCCATTTTCTTAATATCCATGTCCAGTTAACTATTAATAGTAAGGGTTGTAGTGTTCCTAAGTTAATGGTATGAAATATTCTTTCTTTAGTGAGAAGTAATCCTAGGAAAAGTAGGATGAGATCATGTATAGGAGGATACATCTGATTTCTTATTAGTTGGCTATTATAACTCTTGGAGCAGCAGATTCAATGAGATTTTAGTTTCTTTTATAGTTAGAGGAGTGAATTGGAATATTCTACGAGGATGTTCCATTCTTATCTACCCATCAAAAGTTTTTTGTTTCATATACTTTTATCAGGGATGGACCAATATCTGCACTGGTATATTAGATGACCCTATATATATGTGAGAGATGGAGGTTAAATTAGAGGATTTGTAAAGGTGGGGCTTCATAAGACCCAGGTTTTTTTCTTAGGTAGGACTATATTATTCTCTTATGAGGTAGATGAGTGATTTATGGTGGTAAATTTCAGCGTGTTGAACACCCCAGTGCATTGTGAGAATTGTGAACTAAGACCATTAACCCTTTTTGGTTTGGTTTGTGATAGTCTTCATAGATGAAATCCTATTGTACTTGGAATATAATTAAGAGCATGAGAGACACTTGAGTATTGATCTATACATGCTTTGAGAGTACCATATTTAAGGGAAGCTCTCAATGTATTGGTCATGGATTCATGAGTCCCACTTATTGGGATATTTCTTCTCAAATATGGGAGTGATGATGGACCTAGTAGAGGTGGAGTAATTATGAACTTGATAGATACTTGAGAGTGTGGTAGTCATAGATGATACTCAAAAAGAGGTTTTATGTTTACTATTTTTGAGTGAGGCGATGGATTTTTTGGTCTCTTTTCAATTGACCATTGAGGGTAAGGATGGTTCAATATACTCCCAACCGATGATCATTTCCCCCTATTACTTTCATGAGTTAAGATGGCACAAATTGGGGATATTTATTGTGATATCTCACATGACTAGATATTCACTATATATATTCTTAGAAAAAAGTATGAAGGTGGGAATCACATAATCCTATGTGGTGAAATGAAGTTTTAAGAATGTTTTTTTTACTTTATGGTACACGAGGAGAGGTGTGGATGTACCAAGATCCTATGGAATTAGGTTTTGTGGCCTAAGATGTGGTAGTGTGTTGCTAATTTAAATTCTTGGTGTCTCACTAATCAGTAGGTGAAGGGCAAGGTTCCTAGGTAGAGTGGAAATGGGATGGTGTCTTTGTGGTTTTTATGATGGGGATTCTAAAATCAGTGTAAGTTCATGACACTTTCTGAGTGGTTTTTGACCAATACCTAAATGTAAAAACTCCATAATCATATAAGATTAGAACTTAGTGGATAGTTTGATATTCTTGTGCATGCATGAGTTAGTTTTAATTCAAGTAATTACCTCAATGGTCATTTAATATTTTGGTTATCACTTCATGTCATGATTAGGGAGAGAATTCAAGAGGCCTTGAAACTTGCTATTAGTGGAGAAGTATTTTTACCCTAGGTATATGGCCAGGTAAATATGATTTTTTAGGTTCTAGTGAACATGATTTAGGTTTTTATTTTAGTTATGGTTCATAACTAGAAGGATCATCTAACATCAGTGGAGTTTGCACATCACTATAGTTACCACTCCACCATCAGTGTAGAACCATTTGAGTCTATATATGGGAGGACCATTAGGTTATCATTGTACTAATCAAATCTAATGGGAGATAGTGCTTGTGGTATAAGATTTTTCACTAGAAATGGTTGTGAAAGGATTGGTTCATACAGGGGTGAGTGACGACAGTTCGAAAACATTTTGGGTCACTTGTGGACCAATGATGGTGGCCTTTGGAGATAAATGTGGAGATCTTGAGTTCTGAGAGATCTCACCTTGATGTTGATTATGGAGGTTTTTCCAAAGTGTAATACTATCTCTTAGGTTCATAGGCCCTTTTTTAGTTACTATGTTGGGTAGAAAGTCATTGTACCACTTATCCCTCTGGCCGTATTTTGATCGAGTGCTTGGTGTTTTCCACATGTCATAGCTAAGGAGACATGCACATTTTATTGCACAATATTGACCAGGATGGTCTAGACATTGAGGGTGGATTTTCATTTTTTAGGTTCCCAGTGGGGTTTGATAATTGGTAGGATAAGACCATTTATGGGAAAAATTTTCCTTTGGATGCATGTTTTTTGATAGCATGAGAACGGTTAGGAGGGATCATGGGAGTGAGAAACTTAGAAGAGAGCTTGGAATCATCACTTGTGAGTAGGTTTTCACTTTTTGGGGAGAAAATCCTTGAATGCGGGGAGAATGTAACATCTATGTTTCTAACTGATAATACTTTGAAATATTTTAAGGAATATTTTTGAATCTAGGTGCTGAGATGGCATGGTATTTAGCATCCCAATAAGCCTTAGTGTCAATATAATAATAATATTGAATATATTATATCACATAAATGCATCTTTCCTTAAATAATGAAATAATACAAAAATGAGGAATCATATGGGAAATTAGAGACTTTCATTGAGTCTGTTATACAGGTTTTACCCTATGCACAATATAATCTTTATCGGCATTCAGTGTTTGATTAAAAATTGGTCATTGGAAAATGGTAGATTATTTATTTATTTATCTTATTTATTTTTTTCATGACCTGGACCTCCTATATTTAAACCATATTTTAGGAAAATCCTAGGGTTATCTGTATAAACCTAGTGATTTGAGAGGAGAGTGTAGAGGAGTGTTGGTGGATGTCAGGATCATGGATCGATAATCTAAGTATCGCGGGGATCTCCAACACCAATGGATTTTATGGATCTCACAAATGAAGACAATTTAAATTCATTATTCATCATCAATCGATCCTAACCTGATTTAGTATGTTTATATATATATATCCATTTTTATCCCATGATGAATGTAAATCAATTCTTCTAACAATTTGATTCACGGATCGATCGTGTTGTGCAGTCTGAATTAATATTCCTAGAAATAGGAATTTTATATTGCCTTTTTATTCACCTTCATTTGACATTATTATGAAAATGAATAGAGTCTAACACAAACATTGGATGAGGTTCATTACTCATTTTTTATAATTTTCTCTCCCCATTCCACTTACGATCTTCGTCAGAATTTTTTTGGTTGGTGATTTGAAAAATACCCAGTGGGTGATCATTTTGAAATAAATATTTGGTGTGTGGATAATCACCATGATTTTGGATTAGGGTAAAATGATGTGATCGATTACGGTAATGACTACAAGCGATCAGGGTTTAGATCAGAAACCCACAATTCATGGTTTGGTATGCGGAAACAGAGAGGTGTGATGGTGGATGTTTTCTAGATGGTGGATATGGATAGAATTTGTCCATCAGTGGTGAATAATTTTTATTCAACCTAGATCCATGATTCTAGGTGAGAATCAAAATGAAATCGATGGTAGTGGAGGAAAAAGAGTTCCCATATAAGGAACCAAGGATTCTAGATAAATCTCAACTACACAGTGTGTAGTTTAGGAACATACATCATGTAGTTACCTTTGTGTTGTGGCTAGGGTTTCCACAGGGAGATAAGTATCACATTTTTTGTGGTGGGACCACATTCCATGTCACCCTTATATATCCATATCTGCATGTGTAGGGATTACACATCCAGATATCCATGTGTGGATAAACTCCATGTGAAACAAATCACGTTCCATGTACAACTTGGAAGATGGCTCAATATGTACAGGGAGTATATTCCCAGGATCCCATGTGGCCCCACACACTGTCTATGGTAGAGAACATTTCATGTACTTAGGAACATACGTGGTCTAGCAAAGATGGTATGCTAAGTGTCGGATGGACATCTATGCACTGTGTACCCATATGGGACATGTTGTGTATTTTGGATAAATTCATGTCATGTTTGCATGAGACATGGTAAGTGCCAAGGTTAGTGAGACACACCATGTACCCCTAAGGGATACATCATGTACTCCTTGAAGGGTAGGTTGGATCCCTCGTTCTTCTTAGTTCTTATCTAGTATGGGCTTGAGTAAATTGCCTCACATTGTTTCAGTGTAGACCAGTATCAGTTTAGTGTGTTCCCTTAGTTCATCCCTATGAGGGTACAATGTGGCATTATGTCCTTGGTATAGGATTATGATCCCCTCAATGGGTTTAGCCTCAAATAGAGTTATCATGAATCCCTCTGTGAGGTTTTGGGTGGGATACTCTATCATATCTTCTTCCCTAGGTTGTGTTCTAGTAATCTCTGTTACCAAAATACATGAGTGTTGTTCCCCATACTTAGAAGGTTATTCCATATTTGGTTTGCAGCATCCCCCATGATCCCTGGGTGTGATCCCCTATCTATGTATTCATCTATTTTATCTTCCTGTGTATAATTATTCCTAGATATACCCAATTAGTGTGACACATCTGATAAGAACAATCAATATTATCTGGATCATGGAGTGAGTTCTCCTGAACGAGCATTACATTGAAGCCTCTAGTAGAGTCCTAGGTTGGAGATATGGTTGTGACATTGAGACTTGGTGTCTACCTTTAGAGATGAAAACTGAATTTCCATTCATAGCTGGGATGTGAAGATAGAGATCCCCTTTATCTCTTCATTTGGCCTTCTTATTGAGCATATTTGGGTTATTTTTATAGTTGATGTCTCATATTATGATTAACACAGACTCATGATGATTAGTTAACTACTCTCTTAATGATTTATGTTTAGTGGTATTAGGATATCCTACTGGGTATTGTTATACTCACCCCTACATGGGCTCTACCTACACATTTCATGTCTTATGTACATTTTTTGAAGTCCTGGGAGGACCAGGAGTAATCAGAGTATACTCATCTAGACAGACCATGGTTCATACTAGGTTTTTTATTTGATAATAGTCCCCTACTTCTTAGTAGTTGGATGCTTTTGCAATTTTAGTGTGCTTGTGTTTGGTCCTTTATGTTTTCCAGCACTTTTTTCATACTCTGGTGTGGGATATATATTATGCATACATTATGGTAACTATTTTATTTCACATTTCATCATTGTATGGGTATTTGGAGATGTGTATGTGTGTGAAAGTACCTTAGTATAAGGCCATCCATTTTTTTGATATGTTTACTCAATGCTTGTCTTTATCCCCTAACCTATTGAAGGTGTGCTTTGGGGGTCACACTCAGCTTTTCATCATCCATGCATGCCTTGACAGGTTAGGTCATGAAAAATACACCTTAATTCATGATTTATTACATAAATATACACTTAATAAAATCCCCAAAAGACTTTGAGGCCTAGTGGCTTTGGGAAATTAGATACATATCACAATAACTTGAAACAAGAACACAATTTCATTATTTAAAACTCCATAACATGGCCTTAAAATCCATTGATCTTTTTAATACTGCATGGGATAACCTGGGGATGTATATAAGAAATGGGTAAGATATAAAGACCAGTAGAGTAATAATCAAAGAATAACATGATGAAAGTAATATTTTTTAGTAAAGAGGAATTTAAAGGTTACATAAAAGGGTTTATAATCATAAACTTGAACATTGAATCATGATATAAGATGATAACATCAAGGCAACATAGGAATGCAGTAAAAATATATAACATGACATCATGGTCATAAGTCAAGGCTATCCACATAGAAATCATAAAATAGTGTTCTTGGGGTTACCTCACATGCACCATACATGGTATCTCATGAGATAAAAACATTACCCAGTATATTGGATGACTATATAATTTTGTGTCCACTCGTCATATTCATATCATGTATATGCATTTTTGTGCCACATAGATCATATAACATAAGAACATCTTCCACCATTTTTAATCCCATGATAAAGGATTTTGGGTTACATATATATAATTACATAAAAAAATAATGATAAGTCCTTATAGGTGAATATTCTTTTTTGGAAATGTGAATGGGTATTCACAATACAAAATTTTGGCATGGAAAATCACTGGACAACTTCAGCAACATAACGAGGGAAAATAAGGGTTCATGGAAGGGGTTAATGAGAGTGAAAGGTTGTTTATCATTACATGGTAATAATATGAATAGTAAAATGGATGTGTAAGAACATAATAAAACATGAAAAATTTTAAATCAAAAGGGATTATTATAAATAAATTACTTGAAATGAAGGAAAAGGAGAGAGTCTCTTACCTTGAGAGAGAGCTTCTAAAATATTGGAAAGAGATACTTAAGAGCTTGGGAACACCTTGGGAGATCTTTAGAGATTAATAGAGGGTTAAATTCATTATAAAAGGATTTTGAGTGAATATTATTGCAAGTTTGGGTGGGTATTTATAGAAAAATAGATGGGAATTCATTATTAATTTTCAAACTTAGGTTTTGGACTCAATATGATAAAATAATCAAAACCACAAAACTCCATATGGTTTTTTACCATGTTTTCAACCAAATAGGAGTTTTTCTAAATATTTTATAATTATAATAACCTAAATCATTAAAATAATACAATTGGTGATGTGGAAGTGGTTCATGTTCATAAATAATTGATTTGAAAACATTAAAATATAACATAGGTTTTAGAGAATTCGTTAAATATTTATGAAATTAATGAAATAACTTCAAAAACACATTATTTTAAATGAGAAATATATATTTAGTAGTGTATTAAATTTATAGTATTTATTACATCACTTTTTGACTATTATGATTTCATAATGAAAACCCTGTATTTATACCGTATTTAATTTTTACCCAAAAAAATTGACTATCTCATAAAATTATGAAAAAAGTAACCATAGGATAATTTCAATGTGATGATTTAAAAAAAATATTTATTTTATCAAAATAATTATATAAATATAATAATTTAAACTTTTAAATAAAAATACTCATTTATTTATAAATACTAGTTTTTACAACAATAATAGTTTTCTGAACCTTATAAAGAATATATTAGACTTCATTAAATTATATTATCATTTGTATATAAATAAATATTATTTAATAAGGATTTTATATGAAAATAAAATTTCTTTAAATACTCTTTAATTTTCCATATAAAGTTGAATTTTTTTCTTGTGTTGGTTTTTTCAAGCTTGGTATCAAAGGGGTTTCTTAATGATTTTCAAGTTATACGCACTTAGAATGAATTTCAATGCACCCTATATGTTTGTTAAAAATAATAGGTGGATTATTTTAATATATTGGTTAAATAATGTGATGTTTTTTACTTCTTATGATTTATAAATGATTTCTTATGTGATATTTTTTTGATTTAAGGGATTGTTTAGATGCAGGTGTAATTTTTATTTAGATTATTTTATTTCCTTTATATTTTTTTATTTTACATGTGTGTGTTGGTTTATTTTCATGTTATTTTTATATAGTTTAATATATTTTTGTTATATAATTCCCTTTGGTATGTGTTTGTGTTGTTTTTTAACACAATGCTATGGGAATTCACCTAAAACATTCTTTGAATTCATAGAGAACATTGAGTTACATAGATGACCTAAGGGTAAAAAAACACATGTAAGGTTAAATTCATATTTTTATGGGTATGTAAAATTAAACCTAAAGCTATATAAGGATCATCTCATGGTAAATTCATTTACATAAAGGTAACTCTAAAATCTGAATAAGAGTAAAAAGGGACTCATGTTGGAGTAATGGAAGTCCCTTGATTTATGTAAAGGTAATTAAGTGAGATGTATAGTGTTAATACATGACCTGTATAAGGGTTATTAACTTCAAAAATGTGAGTTAAACCCCACAATAAAAGAATATTTTGAAATACATAAAGATTGAAAAACCTCCATGTTGTAGGATAGGTCATGGTGAATGTAGTGCATTAAATCTGAAGTCAAAATGGTCAGTTGGGAATGACCACACCATAGAGCTCACCTATTTGGTCTTAGGTGTCAACCTATGTGAAATAGGAATCCCTAGATGATTATTTTACTATCCCCAATGGAATAATGATTATCAATTCAATATAGGGCACTAGAGGACCCTCAACGTTGTAGTTCTGAGAGAAGGTAATTTTTCTAGGTGTAGTGAGTATCACATTGTTTTAGTAAGAAGTTGAAATGCCCATTGGTTGTGGTGATGGGTATTTAAATTAATATGTTAAAATGTATGAAATACATGGAAATCTATGGAAACCAAAATAGTATGCTAAATATGATCACACCATAGCACGAGGCATTTTTTGAATTGGGGGTATACCTACGAAAAATATTCAAGCCCAAAAGTTGCATACTAGATAACATAGAATAAGTAATTAGTGTCTCTCATAGTAGATCAAAACAACCAAAAAAATAAATCTACACCATGGAGGTGAGTTTTTATAGTATCGGGATTTTTGGAAATGATTCAATGAGGGTAGTGAGTATGGTGGAATTCATGGTGGCAATCATATTTTTCTAAGACAATAATTTTGAGAAGATACTATTATGTGGTGTTATAATTTCTGGATTTTATGAGTACTTTGGTGGATTTTTCACTTTAGAAATATTTTTTTAGTTATTTTTTGAATTCAAATGACCTAATTCAAATCTAATAATTATTACTTAATGAGATTTTATCCTAAGGTTATATTTGAATTCATGTAATTTTGAAGTTAATGGAGGTTTGAATTTTAAATATGAAATTCAAAGTTATTACAAGTTTTTAAGGATATTTTGTGTTGATTTGAAATCATATAGAGAACAAAGGAAGAGAGTAGAGGAAATTTTTTTCTTGGATAAAATAAGAGGTATATCTCTAAATATGTTCATTTTAATAAATCTGAATCAAATAAGAAAAGAAGTTCCAAGAGTATAAACTATAATATTGAAGACAAAGGGGATATTCCAAGGATTATACTTCAATGGAATTTTTGTTATATATATGAAAAAAGTGACACACCATTCAATGTGTATTTATTATTTACACTTTTTAGAGGAGATGAAAATCATGAGAGGAGTGATGAGCGCCTAATCGTGAAGAGGATAAGTGTAATCCTCTTTGTAGAGAAGATCGGTTATATTTTCTTTCTATTTTTATAGAAAGTGAGTCTGATGATCTAGTGAGACTGCTCTATTGTGTAATAAAATAAAATTAGTGTTCTATGTTGTTTCATTTTTAATGTATCATTGTCGTTTCCATGGTCCTTATACTAACCCAATTTAGGTAAACTAATTAAAAATCAATTGTGTCCATTTTTACTTTTATCACTTAAGAGATATTGTAAGAGAGGTAAATAATTGTTCTTAATATTGATATAAAAAAGAGCATGATTGAGGTATAAATCATAAGATTTTATTATACTTTGATTCACCCCCCCCCTCATAGTCCAATCCTTTATAAGGACCAATAATTGGTATTAAAGAAAGGGTTTAGGGTGACATTTTCTCTCATGAAGCATGGAAACTATCATCAACCATAAGGGAATCCCAATATTTAAAGGTATTAATTTCCAACTATGGAAGATATGAATGTATCATTATTTCAAATATTTGGTAATGAATGTGTATATAGAATCTATGCATGGTATCTTAGCTAGTATGAAGAATGGGGCCTAAAGACCATAATAATTGGATGTAGATTCCAACGAAATTAATGTTCAAGGATAATCCTTGGATAAACCTATTTACATAAAGGTTATTACATTTATGATATCTTTTTTCAATGTGGTAGAAACGTATAAATATATTGGAAGGGGATTCAAAAGTTCAAGAAGCAAAAATACAGGTTCTGTGGAATAAATATAAAGAGTTGAGTATAGGTCCAAATAAGATAGTCAATGTTTTCTTTAATCAAATCAATTATATTGTAGAAGACATGAATGGTCTTGGTGAAGATCTACAAGATGATAAAATTATTTAAAGAACCATGAGAATATATGCTCTCCATTTTAATGCAAAGGTTCTAGTTCTAGAATACAAATATCCAAAAGAGATTTCACTGGATAGATTTTATAGTACACTCATTTTATATCAAATGAAGAATAAATGTAATGAGTCCAAGAATAAGGATATATCTCAAGAAGTGTCTTTTAAATACATAAATAAATTCATGGTGAAGGATGATCCAAAATAACAAAAAGTTGATGATATGATATCTTTCATATCCTTCAACATTATGAGATGCAGGGGGAAATTCAAAGGAAATCTTCCACTTACTTGATTTAGATGTAGAAAGGCTGGAAAATATTCCAGATAAGTTCCCTAATAAAAATCAATAGGATGATGATGAATATGTTTCTCCTGAAAAAAATTAACTCAAAAGTAGTAAAGGTTTATAGTGATGATTCTTTGGGAATAAGAATGTGCTTTCCCATGAAAAATAAATATCAAAATAAACTAAAGTATAGGTGGTTGATCATTTTAAATATCTCAATGAAGATGATTTGGTGGTTGTTCTATACAGGCCATAAGTAATGATGTTGATGCTAAAAATAATGAATTTAAAGGTAGAGTTGGTCTTCAAAAATAACTCAAGGCAACTCTTGAATAAATTGGTATATAACAGGATAAATCTGAGAAATCAAATAGATTAGTACATATGTAACATCCCATTACTAATCTATCAGGTACATTATTGACCTCATTAGGGTTATCCTTTTTCCTATTGTCTATAAAGTACTGAGAAGGAATTGAGAGGATGTCTATAATGGTAAAGTCATAGATTTGTTGGACTTTCAACTTTAACCATCTTTTTTGGTAGGATGTGAAAGGATTTTACACCATGTAACTGGGTTATACGTCATGTAACTGTTGTTGGGTGTGAAAGGGGATTCACGCTGTGAAATTTTACACATAATGAAGAGTGGTTTCACATTTTTAATTATTTAAATAACATATTTTTAATATGAGGTAATATATTTTTTGGAGTACTTGAACACCTTGGATTTCACGATGTGTATTGTATTACACATTGTGAAATGGACCTCGTACAGTTTTTAAAATAGGTGAGCAGCTATTTTGGCTTTGTTTCTTTTCACTGGGCCCTTGTATCTCAACCTAGAGTTCTTACTAAGAAATTTTGGGAGACTCTTCTCCATCTAGATCGATCTGTTCGACATTGGATCTTTATTGTGATTGGGGTGTGTCTATAGGTAAGTAATCTTTCTACATCTTCATTGCATTTGATCATAATATCACCATCGGGAGGTGTGTTTGGATACATTGGTTTAAGATGGTGTTTCTTATTAATTTATTCTAGATCCGTTGTACGATCTTTCTTCAAAGGCCTTTTCCTTTTTCATTTGTGGTATGGCGAGTGTTCATTCTTGAGGTATGTAGGTTTATTCCTTTCCAATAACCCCTTGTGTTTATATTTGGATAAATCATGTGATGTGGATTGGATTCTAGGGCCTTCTTTTTCATCGTTGGGTTTTTGTTGTTTTTGGATCCCATTGAGGGCATGTGTGACCCAAGTTTTGAGGTGAGTGGTTTCGTCTCTAGCCTATGATAATTAGCCTGGTTTGATCTTGCTTTATAAATTGATTTATCAAATTGTAATTTTTTTTGTGTGTGTTAAAAAAGGGTTTTTAAAGAGAAATTGTTTTTCCCCAGTTTTTTATAAATTAAAAGTATATGGGTACTTTTGAAACAATGAAATTGATTTATGAAAATGAGAACATGGTTTAGCTTGGGTAATTTTGTGGAAGGTTTATCTTAAGGAAATCATCCATATTTTGTGATTATTAGGAGGTTTTATCATGGGGATTTCCTCTGTTTCCTAGGATAATTGTTCTAAGGAATGGATATTGACATTTTTAGGGGGTTTACTCATGGGTTATTACTCTGCTTCCTAGGCCTATGTTCTAGGAACTAGATTGTGCACTAGATTTATTGTGGTACAAGTAATATTATAGTTTAAACTATAGTGTTACTTCATACTGATGCTTTTTTTCTGCTTCTATTTTGTATTTCTTAGGTTTCTAAGTTATCCTTGATATGAATGTTATGCCTGATTTTGTTTAAAATTGTGAAAAAGGGAAATTTTTACCATGTTTTTTATAAAACTGCTTTACTGTTTATCATGACATGTTTTATTTAAAATAATCATATAGGAATTTTTATACAGAGACTTGATATAGAACACCTAGGTGGGATCCTATTAAGCTTGTTATCTCACACCTTTCACACCTCTTCGGTGGTGCGTAGACCTTTTTATGTATTCCAATGAATGGAAAATCAAGGTTTCATAGTGAGGCGGTGAGGTTTCATGTCAGTAGAGTTGGGTAGCTAGAGGTGAGATGGTGGTAGTTCATCTATGCCATCGTTTAGAGAAGTTATTTAGTTTTATTCCTTTACATTTGGACTATCTCTTGGAGTTTGGATACCTTTTCATTTTTTTCCACTGTATTTTTACTATTATGGAGTATATATATTTCATTAGTCTTCAGTTTTCTCTTTCATTATGTGTATACATATATGTCATGTGTTTGTTCAAGTTGGGAGAAATTGTTCCCTATGGTGTGTTGTTCGATGCCTAGGTTGTAGTACCCCCGATTTCTGGTATGTAACCCTTTCTTGATTTTTTTAATGGTTATAAAGTTAAGGGTGACGTATGGGAGAATGAGGAGAAATTGGAATGAAGTTTTGAGGAAAAAGGGGAAGGCGCACGGGAGGTGCACGGTTTGTCTAAACTGTGTGGCCAAACCATGTGAAGTAGGTCTTGGAGTTCGTAGCTTCTGCAAGGTCAGTGCACGGTTTGTCTAACCGTGTGGCCAAACCATGCGAGAATGGTAGCCAAGGCAGTAGCTAATGTATGGTTAGTACATGGTTTCCCTAACCGTGTAAGCAAATAATGCGGCCACTTAAACGAGATCCTATAAAGGTGGATATCACGTGTTTTTGCCTCTATGTGGCTCATTTTTCCTTCTAAGCGGCCCTAACTAGGGATTTTGCTTCTCCTAAAGTCAAAGAAGGTTCTCCCATCATTCTGGAGGTGATCTGAAGGCTTATCATGGCGAATCGAATCCGGATTCTTAAGGTTAGTGATCGTTCTTGTTTGGTTTCTTAGATTTACTAAGATCTACTTCTCCTCTTCTCTCGATTTCTTAGATCTAGGTCCGTTATTGGTAGATCTAAGTGTGTGGATGTGAAATATGATGAGTTTTGGTCTTGTTTGTGTTAGGAGAAGATATATAAGGAGTATCCTTGGTGAATCGGCCCGGTTTTCTTGTGTGTTCTCCATTTGTTAGGGTTTTCGTCAAAACCTTTGAGGTATGAGGCTTCACTCTTGACTCCTCTTGTTAGAATTGATTGTCTTGGTTTCAAATTGGGTTATTTGAATGAAATTGATTGTGCAAAGCATGGAATAAATCTTCTTTAGTGATGATTTATGGTTTTGATGAAATTGTGAAATCTTGGTGAATTGTTGTGCAAAGTGATTTGGATTCTTGAATTTAAAAAGTTGATTTTAAATTATGGATTTGCTGGAATGGTAAATGGTTTAATGAAAGAAAAGTTTTCAATAAAAAGGGGTGTTTTATTGAAATGGTTTGGTATTGAAATGGCTTGATGAAAATGGTTCATTATTTGGTTTTCAATAAAAGTACAGTTTTATTGGAATGGTTTGAATTGTTTGAACACACTTGGTTTTGATGGAAATGGTTTTCAATAAAATGTGTTTTATTTAAAGGATGGTTTTGAATGTGTATTGTGTGTTCATGTTGCATATACGAGGCTTGGTTGAAATAGGACCTTGTGCTCGGTGCCAAATGTTTAATGGAACATGGGACTTTTAAGTACGAGGCTTGGTTGAAATATGACCTTGTGCTCGGTGCCAAAGGTGTAATGGCACATGGGAAACAATTACCTTGTGACGACTTGGTAGATTGACGAGAAACCGCTCATGAGTATGGAACTGTTATAACGAAGCATGCATGGTTGATTTCATGGGTTGTGGAATGGTTGGGTATGCCAAAAAGGGATTTTGTGAAATGGTTCTAAAGCGTGATTGGTTATTTTTCTGGAAAAAATGACTTTTTGGAAAACTAGTTTCAATTTATCTTATATTCTTTTGATTACGAATGGTTTTGGAAACTTGTTTATATTTAGTTATAAACTGCTTTTGAGAAAATGTTTTATATAAACTTTTTTATATAATTGTTGCTAACTCTTCTATCCTAGTGGCGTGAGTAGAGAAGTCATTGGGGAAAAATTACTGATTTTTATACTCACCCATGCTTTGGAACATTGGTTCTTTTGAAGATGTCATATTCTGAGACATAGTAAAGGTAAGGCACCTCATTACTAGTGGTTCGTGGTGATTCTTGGGAGATGTGGTGGTGTTTGGCGCATGGAGCTCGGTGTGGAGTCATGGTGTGTGTCTTGGATTGTTTTGGGTCTTTTATTTATTATTCCACTTGGTACTCTGATATTGTGTTTGTTATGTATTGGTTTTTGGAACAGTTTATTTCTCTTTTGGTAATGCATGAGTTGGTCTTTCATTTATTCATGCATCATATAGGGAATGTTTGGTTATGCTTGGTTGGTTTACGGGTTATTTCTTAAAGGGTAAATCGTCCCCCAACTTGTATTTTAAACACTTCAGCATTTATTTCCATCCTTTGGCGTCTTGGGGATCTCACTTAAGGCCTATTAATGACTCTTTGTACTCTGAAGACAATGATAATTGGTGGGTCATTACAAATGGTATCAGCTTGTTCGGTCCTTGCCTAACAAGTACTCATCTGTGTTCTTGGTCTTGGAGTTGAAATTTATTCTTGTCTATTCCTTGGGTCAAAATCCATGACAGGGGTAGGATTTTTGGAACGTGAAATGTATAGCATAAAAGGACATAGCTGACCCATTTATGTTGAACTTCAAGTTATCAGGGAGTTGGGTACATAAGTGTTTTGGATACACTTCTAAAATGTTGGAAATCTCATTTTCATGGGTTTAGCCAATGAGATGAGCATGACATGCATTTTAGAGGAATGACTTCCCACTAGGATTGCATGTCTCATTGTGAGGAGTGAGTAAGTATTTTGTTCAAGGTGAAAATTTTTGAAAAATGCAAAAAAAAAAATCAAGTGAAAGATTTTGAAAACAGGGTATTTGGTGTATTTTGAAAATGGGTTGATTTTCAAAAAGAATACTGAATGTTTTCAGAAATGTTTGAACATGGGAAAAAGGTTGTTTTGAGAACAATGTTGTGATAGATAATGTGATATAATTTCAATTCTAATCTATCAATTTCTAGAGAGTGATATTGATGGAGTTTGTTATTGGTTTAGAAAATGGCACTCGGTAGGCATCATCGGAACCAACCCGAAGAAGCTGTGGAGAATATGGTTGTACCAGAACCACATGTGAACCAAGAGATGGTTCAGAGTATTGTACAAGATTTTCATGTTATGGATACGGAAAACTGGAGGAATAAACCAAGGCATGTGGATCATACCATACAGTTCATGAAGCAGAATCCACCAAACTTTCAGGGTGATGCTGAACCCAAGAAGGTGGAGGTGTGGCTAAGTAGGATAAATCATATCTTCGATTTCATCAGCACACCAGTAGAACTGAAAGTAAAGTTTTCTATGTATATTCTTTAGGATCTTGCACGTCAATGGTGGGATTTAGTGATGCATGCTAAATTGGATGAAGGCCTTACCTGGGAGGATTTTAAATAATTGTTCAACAAACAATTCTATCCTCACACGTTCAAGATCCAGAAAACAACGGACTTCTTCAGTTTGAAACAAGAGACTCTCTCTGTCACAGAGTATACATCTAAATTCATGAATTTAGTCCATTTTTCACCAGAGGTTGCGGTAAGTGCGTTGTTGAAGGCTCACATATTCGAATCAGGGCTAAGGCAAGAGATTCAATCGATGATTGTGGTGCTCTGTATTACGAATTATACAGAGATGGTGAATAGAGAAATTGTTGCTGAACATGATATCTTGGGATCAATGGGAGGAGTCATGTTGATACCTATGGGAAATGGTGGGAACTCAACCATTGGGAGCAAGATGAAAAGGGATACCTATTTTCACGGTGCGAGTGCAAATCAGAACCAGCCGGTAGGATCATTGAACTTTCCTCCACAACCCCAAAGCAAAGCAGGTTGCTTTCAATGTGGTTCGACTGACCATATAAAGCGAGAGTGTATGGTGAAACCTAGATCATGTCATAATTTCAACAAGATGGTATATCTTCAGTGCTATTGTCACAATGCTCCTAGGTCGGGTGCTCGGGACACTTCTCAGGCATCACAAGCATCGTATGATTCGACAGGAAGAGGACAGCAGAGTCAATCTCGTCATCATAACAAAGCTAGCCATGGTGAATCTCGAAATACCATGACTCCTCAACTAGGGCAATTTCAACAAGGAAAAAAGGAAATCAGTGCAGTGACGAAGAAATTATATAGAGCTGAGCAAATGATGGTCGATGATTAGGTTGGACCATCTACAGTGAGAGGTATGATTATTTTGAATTCTACCCTTGTGAATGTGCTCTTCGATACTGGTGCATCACATTCTTTCATTGCTTCTTGTGTTGTTGATCTACTATGTTAAAAATTGGAAATGATTCCTTCTATTTTGAAACTGAAAACTCCTCTTGGTGAAAGATAATGTCAAGCCTTTGTGTGTAGAGAATGTGCTATAACTTTTGATGGAGCTGAGTTAAAATGGGACTTCTCGATGTTGGACATGGATGTTTATGACGTAATCCTAGGTATGGATTGGTTGACAATGGTTAAGGCTCACATCGACTATTATAGTAGAATGGTTAGTTTCACGACTGAGGATGACATCAACCATCTCTTCAGAGGATATATGATGGTAAAGAAATATGAAAAGAGCTTGTTGGTACCAATGGTGGGAACTATCTCTTACCAACTGGCAGCATTGATTTTGGCATCAATGGAAGAGATTGAGGAAAATAGTTTTCCAGCTGTGGTGGATCAATTTCCAGATGTCTTTTCCAATAATTTATCAGAGTTACCACCTCTAAGGGAAGTGGAGTTTACGATTGATCTCCTTCCGGGGACCAGTCCTATTTCCCTTCCGTCTTATAGGATGGCACCAATAGAGTTATGAGAATTGAAAGTGCAGTTAGAGGAGATAGAAAGCAAGGGTTTCATTTGACCAAGTACTTCTCCATGGGCAACATCGATGTTGTTTGTGAAGAAGGCATATTGAACTCTTCAGCTATGTGTTGATTATCGTAAGCTTAACTAAGTTACGATAAAGAATAGATATCCACTTCCATGCATTGAAGATCTGTTCGATCAATTAAGGGGAGATCAATGGTTCTCTAAGATTGACTTATGATCAAGATATCACCAATTGCGAGTTCGGAAGAAGGATATTCCAAAGACAACTTTCAGAAGTAGATATGGCCATTACGAATATGTCTTCATACATTTAGGTCTAACGAATGCACCAGTGGTCTTCATGGCATTGATGAATCAGATATTTCAATGATATCTAGATTCTTTTGTTGTGGTGTTTTTCGATGATATCTTGGTGTATTCAAAGACAAGGTTTGAGCATGAGGTGCACCTATGAATAGTGTTACAAATCTTGAGAGATCATAATTTGTATGCCAAATTATCAAAGTGTGATTTTTGGATATAGGAAGTATGTTTCCTTGGCCATGTCATTTCTGAGAAAGGCGTTTCTATTGATCCTGAAAAGATAGAAGTCATTTTCTCTTGGCAACCACTGAATAATGTGTTCAAGATACGCAACTTTCTTGGTCTAGCTGGTTACTACCGATGATTTGTGCATGATTTCTCACGACTAGATTCACCAATGACAACTCTGACTAAAAATAATACTCTCTTACAATGGACAGAATAATGTTATAAATCCTTTCAGGAACTAAAAGTTAGGCTTACATCAGCACCCATCTTGATCTTGGTAGAATTAGGATAGGGGTATGTGGTGTATTGTGATGCTTCAGGATCAGGGTTGGGTTGTGTTCTCATGCAAGGAGACCATGTGGTTGCTTATGGTTCAAGGTAGTTGAGGGTACATGAGAAGAATTACCCATCACATGATTTGGAGTTAGCTGCAGTCGTCCATGCTTTGAAAACATAGAGAAATTATCTATTTGGTGAGAGATTTATTGTGTTTACGGATCACAAAAGCTTGAAACACATTTTCTCACAGCGATATTTGAATCTAAGGAAAATGAGGTGGATAGAGTATCTCTAGATGTTTGACTTTGAATTGATGTACACACCAGGAAAAGGGAATTCAGTGGTGGATGCATTGAGTAGAGAGTCATATGTTCAGTTAGCGAAAGAAGCTTTAAATGAATGGCAGTTGATTTCGGTCTTAGCCAACATGCATGTGGAATGTGAAGATCGAGGTGATGTTGCTATTTTCTTTTCAGCTACTCTTGTTCCTGATTTAGTGAAGATGATCAAAGAAGCACAAACATCTGATGTAGAATGTCTGGTTGTAAGTTCAGAACTCAATGGTGAGGAGACCATTGATGGCTGGAAACTTGATGGGGGTTCAGTTTTGTGTTTTAGAGATCGGATGGTTGTACCTATGGTTTTTCAGGAACAACTCCTTCATTATTACCACCATTCAAGATGGGATGTACACCCAGGTACACAAAAGATGTATAAGGCATTGAAGGTGCTGTTTTGGTGGAGAGGCATGAAAAGGAAGGTGGCTGAGTTCGTCTCATGATGCTTAACTTGTCAGCAGGTTAAAGCAGAGCATCAGAGACCAGCTGGTACATTACAATCTTTACCTATCCTAGTGTGAAAATGGGATCAGATAGTAATGTATTTTGTTACAGGTCTTCCAATAATGGTCTGGAAACACGATTCCATTTGGGTGATAGTGGATCGTCTAACCAAGTCGGCTCATTTCATCCCTATTCGTGAAACCCATATGGTGGAAGATCTTTCAAAAAATATATATCCAAGAAGTGGTAAAGAGGCACGGTGTACCAGTGTCTATAGTCTTAGATATAGATCCGAGGTTCACATCTCATTTCTAGAAATCATTATAGCAATCCCTTGGGACTCATTTGATGATGATCACGACGTATCATCCTCATACGGATGGGAAATCTGAGCGGATGATACAAATGTTGGAAGATATGGCATGGGCTTTTGTAATGGATTTTGGTGGCTCATGGGAGGATCATATACCCTTAGTGGAGTTCTCATACAATAAAAATTATCAAGCCTCGATACGCATGGCTCCATTTGAAGCATTGTATGGGCGTCCTTGTCGTTCTCCACTATGTTGGGTGGAAAGGGGTGAAACTTCACTAGTTGGGCCAATCCTTGTCCAAGAAACAACGGAAAAGATTCATTTGATTAGAAAGAGGATAGAGATGGCTTAGAGTCATCAGAAATATTATTCAGATCACTATAGAAGATCGTTTTCATTCATTGTGGGTGATCATGTCTTCTTGAGGATCTCTCCAAGGCTTGTACATCGTCATTTCGAGAATTAGGGAAAGTTATCTCCTAGATACATTGGCCCTTTTGAGATACTCGAACAGGTTGGAGAGGTTTCATATCGGTTGGCATTACCACCACAGTTTAGTTTGGTTCATAATGTGTTCCATGTATGTCAGTTGAAAAAGTATCAGTCTGATCCTGACCATGTGATCATATGGGATCACGTTGACCTAGATCCGGATTCTTCATTGATACATATCCCAGTACATATTGTGGATAGGAAAGAGAAAGTCTTGCATGGAAAAAGAATCGGTCTAGTGCGGGTTTTATGGCAGCATGGTCAGATTCAGGAAGAGACTTGGAAACGTGAAAGGGAAATGAAAGAGCAGTGGTCGGAACTCTTTCAGTTGGGTGAAGGTTTTCTAATTTCTGAGGATGGAAATACCAATGGTGGGGAGAATGTAGTACCCCTAGTTTTTGGTATGTAACCCTTTCTTGATGATTTTAATGGTTATAAAGTTAAGGGTGACGTATGGGAGAGTCGGGGGAACTTGGAATGAAGTTTTGAGGAAAAAGGGGAAGTCGCACAGGAGGCACACAGTTTGTCTAAATCATGCGGCCAAACCATGTGTAGTAGGTCTTGGAGGTAGTATCTTTCACACATTTTGTCTTACTTTGCGGCCAAACCATGCGAGAAGGGTGGTCGAGGTAGTAGCTAACACATAGTTAGCGCAGGGTTTGCCTAACCGTGCGAGCAAACCGTGCAGCCACTTAAACGAGATCCTATAAAGGTGGATCTCATACTTTTTTGCCTCTATGTGGATTGTTTTTTCTTCTAAGTGGCCCTAAATCAGGATTTTTCTTCTCCTAAGGTCATATAAGGTTCTCCCATCGTTCCAGAGGCGATCCGAAGGCTTCTCTTGGCAAATCGAAACTGGATTCTTGAGGTATGTGATCGTTCTTGTTTGGTTTCTTAGATCTACTTAGATCTACTTATCCTCTTCTCTCGATTTCTTATATCTACGCCTGTTATGGGTAGATATAAGTGTTTGGATGCCAAATATGATTATTTTTTGTCGTGGTTGTGTTAGGAGAAGATATCTAAAGAGAATCCTTGGTGAATTGGCCCGGTTTTCATGTGCATTCTCCGTTTGTTAGGGTTTTCATCAAAAACTTTGAGTTATGAGGCTTCACTCTTGACTCCTATTGTTAGAATTTATTATCTTGGTTTCAAATTGGGTTATTTGAATGAAATTGATTGTGAAAATCATGGAATAAATCTTCTTTAGTGATGATTTATGGTTTTGATGAAATTGTGAAATCTTGGTGAATTGTTGTGCAAAGTGATTTCGCTTCTTGAATTTAAAATGTTGATTTTAAATTATGGATTTTCTATAATGGTAAATGGTTTAATAAAATATGGGTTTTCAAAAAAAAGTGGTGTTTTATTGAAATGGTTTGGTATTGAAATGGCTTGATGAAAATGGTTCATTATTTGGTTTTCAATAAAAGTACAGTTTTATTGGAATGGTTTGAATTGTTTGAACACACTTGGTTTTTATGGAAATGGTTTTCAATAAAATGTGTTTTATTTAAAGGATGGTTTTGTCATGATGGTTTTGAATGTGTATTGTGTGTTCATGTTTCATATAGGAGGCTTGGTTAAAATAGGACCTTGTGCTCGATGCCAAACGTTTAATGGAACATGGGAATTTTAAGTACGAGGCTTGGTTGAAATATGACCTTGTGCTCGGTGCCAAAGGTGTAATGGAACATGGGAAAAATTACCTTGTGATGACTTGTTAGATCGATGAGAAATCTCTCATGAGTATGGAAGTGTTATAACGAAGCATGCATGGTTGATTTCACGGGTTGTGGAATGGTTGGGTATGCCAAAAAGGGATTTTGTGAAATGGTTCTAAAGCATGATTGGTTATTTTTCTGGAAAAATGACGTGTTGGAAAACTGGTTTCAATTTTTCTTGGATGCTTTTGATTACGAATGGTTTTGGAAACTTGTTTATATTTAGTTATAAACTTCTTTTGAGAAAAAAATTTATATAAACTTTTTTATATAATTGTTGCTAACTCTTCTATCCTAGTGTCATGAGTAGATAAGTCATTGGGGAAAACCTACTGAGTTTTATACTCACCTCTGCTTTGGAACTTTGGTTCTTTTGCAGATGTCGTATTCCAAGACACAGGTAAAGGTAAGGCATCTCATTACTAGTGGTTCTTCGTGATGCTTGAGAGATGTGGTGGTGTTTGGCGCATGGAGCTTGGTGTGGAGCCATGGAGTGTGTCTTGGCTTGTTTTTGGTCATTTTTTTATTCTTCCGCTTGGTACTTTGATATTGTGTTGGTTATGTATTGGTTTGTGGAATAGTGTAGTTCTCTTTGGGTAATGCACGAGTTGGTATTTCATTTTTTCATGCATCATATAGGGAATGTTTGGTTATGCTTGGTTGGTTTACAGGTTATTTATTAAAGGTTAAATCATCCCCCAACTTGTATTTTAAACCCTTCGGTATTTATTGACAGCCTTTGGCATCTTGGGGATGTCTCTTAAGGCCTAGTAATGACTCGTTGTACTCTCAAGCCAATAAGAATTGGCGGGTCATTACACGGGTGCTTATCGCCAGCCTGTGGGGATTGGGAACGCCCTTCAAGTATGTAATGGAATCGGTCAGGTGCCAAGTTTGATGGTAACCCGGGTCGGTTCGTTACAATTTGGTATCAAAGGAGTTTTTTCCTCAGGAGTCCTTTTCATGGGACGTTTGTTAGACTAGAGATAGGATTTTTGGGACTTGAGAGGTATATTACGATGAGTGCCTGGTCAACTCTTGTCATTATGAGACTCAAGTTACCATGGGATGTTGGGATATGTATCTCTAGTGCTGGGTTTTATTTTAAATCTCAGTTTTTTCTTATGGGTTTTCTAGTTTGAATTTATATTTTTTCTATTATATGGTCATTCTCATGTTTTAGTGTGTATCAGTATGCCTCTGATACATCTTCCACGAGTTCCTCAAGAGGTTTTAGTTGATGCTCCTCAAGGGAATCCACCTATAGATGAAAATATCATTGAGACTATAGTATGAGAAGTTCGTGTTATTGACCAAGATGTACCACGAGTTTAGAATGTTGTTGTTGAGGTACAACCAGGAGCTATCAGAGAGAGATATCAATCACAGAAATTCTTGCATGAGAGGCCACCATCCTTTAAAGGAATGACTGAACCTCAAGAGGTGGAGGAATGGTTGGACAGGATTCATCAAACCTTTGAATTTTTGGAAACACCAAATAATTTTAGAGTAAAGTGTGTGGTGTTCATACTCGAGGGTTTCAGAAAGAAATAGTGGGATTCAATGGTCCAGGAAGAGAGGAATGTGGACTTAGATTGGAAGATTTTTAGAACCCTATTCTTTGAACAGTTTTTCCTAGATTCCTTGATGCTAGAAAAGTCTCTAGAGTTCTTGTCTCCGAAATAGGGAGAGTGTTCGGTGTCGGCATACACCAACAATTTTTCTAAGATTGTCCGTTTTTCTCTAGACATGGTGATTAATAACCAACTTAAGACTTAGAATTACCTATAGGGTATGCAACCAGATATCAAATAGCATGTTTTTATATTGAATCTTTATACCTATGTGGAGACGGTATAAATGGATATGATGGTGGAGATGAATATGGTCAGAAAGGTTGTATTTTAAACCTCTTATCTTCCATCAGGTGGGAGCTTTAGTGGCATGTATGGGAAGAAAAGGAATGGGTAGGATCATCGCAGGAGTGATGGAGGTGGGTCTCAGCAGTGAGCCTCCTCTACACCATTCGTTGTAGCTATCAATGTGCCTCTGACTTTCTATCAATTTGGTAAGGGAGAAAACAAAATATGTTCTTTTCCTATTACTATGAAGACATGAAATACTTGTGGATGCATTGGTCACTTACAGTGCTTCTATCAGGCTATGACTATGCCTTATTATGGATAGGTTTTTTGGATCCAAAGGCTACTGCGGTGCAATTAAAAGGTTCAAAGACTACAGGACTCCAGTCATAGGCCTCCGGAGTGAACAATTTTCATGCAGTAGATGAGTGACCAGCAAAATTTGATGTGGGTTTGAAAATAGTGATAGGTATTATCCTTATTTCATCTTCAATATCAATTTCTTTATTTAATAAGGGTGCCTCCCACTCTTATATATGTACATTTTTTTGATATTCTTAAACTTCCAATGGAACTTTTTTACTTTATAATGAAGTTAGAGATACCTCTTGGTAATAGGAAAGAGAAAGGGTTTTGGTGTCCTTGTTTGTTAATGATAGATGATACGGTGTTGGTCTGGGATTTTCTGATTCTTAATTTGGATCTGTTTGACGTCATAATCGGTATGGACTAGTTCATTTCTCATTGAGCTGAGGTTGATTGTTATCATCGGCATGTTTCATTTCTTACCACTGATGGGATATCTTATGTGTTTCAAGGAGAGTGGGACCCAAGGTATGGTCATGCAGGACCTTCTCACCCAGATCTTAGGAGTTTGTGGTCTTCTGTTGTGATTGATCCTGATGACTGTTCTTCTGTTGTTGATCTTATCATTTTCGTTCAGTAATTTTCTAATATTTTCCCATATGACTTCTCTGGTCTTCCTTTGGAGGGAGAGATGGAGTATACTATTGACTTGGTTCCAGGTATCCATCCAATATTGATATCTTCTTATTAGATGGCACCATAAGAGATGAAATAGATCAAGATTCAGTTGGATGACCTATTGGAAATAGGTTTCATTCACCCTAGTACTTCTCCTTTGGCAGCCCCTGTGCTCTTCTATAATAAAGTAGACGGTTCATTTCAGTTATGTGTGGACTATCGGATGTTGAACTGGGTGATGGTTAATAAAAAATATCATTTGACTCATGTGGATGATTTTTTTTATTAGTTAAAGGGGGAAAATTGGTTCTCAAATATTTATCTTCAGTTAGGTTATCATCGGCTCAGAGTTCAAAAGTTTTATATACCGAATACGGCTTTCAGGAGCAGGTATGGACACTATGAATATCTTGTGATGCCTTTTGTTTTGACTAATTATCCTACAGTTTTTATGGATTTGATGAATCAGATATTTCATCAATATCTCGACACTTTTCTGGTAGTGTTCATGGATGATATTCTGGTTTATTTGAAATCCAAGTGTGAGCATGAGCACCATTTGGGTTTGGTTTTGTAAATTCTAATAAATCACTATTTGTATGGAAAGCTTTAGAAGTGTTTTTTCTGGATTAAAGAAATGGATTTTCTAGGGAAAATATTTCCAAACATGTCTTTTTTAGTATATCTAGAGAAGGTGAAGGTTTTTTTCTTGGAAGGAACTGTAGAATGTTTTTGAAATTTAGAGATTCCTTGGTCTTACTGGATACTACCGACAGTTTTTCAAGTACTTCTCTAAGATAGCATCACTTTTGACTACTCTTACCATAAAAGTGGTGAAATTCACATAGGATTCAAAGTGAAAATCCTTTTTTGATGAACTAAAATTTCTTATGACATTGGATCCTATTCTGATCTTACCTGAGCATGGTAAGGGATACATGGTGTTTTGGATTCTTATGGTGATGGTTTGGGATGTGTGCTTTTGTAGGATGACCATGTGGTAGCTTACGATTCTCGTCAGCTTTGAACACATGAAAATAATTACCCCACTCACAATTTAGAGCTTACCACAGTCAAGAATGTGCTCAAATGTTAGTGGCACTATCTTTTTGGGGAGAAGTTCATGGTCTTTTCTGATCATAAAATTCTGATCTATATCTTTTCTCAGAAAGACTTGAATCTTAGATAGATATGGTGGGTAGAATACCTTCAAATGTTTGAATTTGATATCTCCTAAACCTTGGAAAATGGGAATGTCATTGAAGACTCTATTAGTAGGAAAGTTTCATCACAGGATATTCTGGGATCGAAGGAGGAGTGGAACCTTATGGGGATTTTTACTCAGTTACACTTGGATGCTCAAGAGGATGTTTCAAGAATGGTTTTGACCAGTGTTTAGTTATCATAATCTCTCCTAGAGTATATTTTATAGACTCAGTATTATTATGATAAGTTTTATAAGACTCAAGAAAGCCTTTATAGTGGGGAGACTATTTTTGGTTGGTCTCTTTCTTTAGTTGGTATGCTCCACTTTGGGAAGCGGGTTTTTGTCCTGGCATCTGTAAGAAGTTTAGTCTTATTTGATTGTCACAAATCTTATTGGTCCATTAATATAGGCACTAAGAATATGTATTATGACATTAGATGGTGATTTTGGTGGATAGGTATGAAGCGTGACATTGTGGAGGTTGTGTCTCGTTGTTACACCTACCAATGGATAAAGACAAAGCACTTGAATCCTTCTGGTTTGATTCATCCTCTTTTTGTGAAGATTTGGAAATGGGATGAGGTATCCATGGATTTTTTATTAGATTACCATGAACTCCTAGAGGGAGGAATGCTATCTGGGTGGTTGTTTATTGGTTGATGAAGTCTGATCATTTCATTTCGATCAAAGACACCACTAAAGTTGAAGATCTGGGTAAGCTGTATGTTCAAGAGATTGTGAGGTTACATGGGATTCCTTCTTCCATTTTTTCAGATAGGGATCCTAGGTTTACCTAGAGGTTATATAGGATTCTTCAAGAGTAAATGGGAACTCTGTTCAAGTTCAGCACAACTTACACTACTACAAATATGGCTTATAATAGCGCTAAAAACCGCCTTTAACAGTGCTAAAAAAGTGTTGTTAATCTTGGTGAAGATAAAGGGGGGTCCCCTTTATCAGTGCTAAAACTAGTGCTGATAAAGGTTCACCTTTATCAGCACTAGAAAAAGCGCTGATAAAAGTTCTCCTTTATCAGTGCTAAGCAAGCACTGATAAAGGTAGTCTTTATCAATGCTATTTTTAGCGCTGATAAATGTTTAATATATCAGCACTAAAAATAGTGCTGATAAAAACTACCTTTATCAGCACTCAAAATAGCACTGATATATTATCTACTTATTAGCGCTTAACTAGTGCTGATAAAGGCCAAAAATCCTATGCAAAACCAAAACCTGCACAAAACCTGCACACATTACAGCACCTGCACGCAGCACAAACAACACCTGCACATAGCACAAACCACACCCATACACAAAGCACAGAAGAAAAAAAATGCTACATACATTTACTTGAAATCATGAATACAAAACAACACACTGCTATATACATTTCAAGAAATATTTAATTTTGTTACTATTACAATTATCCAACACAGTTAAAAAATAATGATGTTCCATCCTTTTTGCATCCATCTGCTCTAAAAAATTGTCATCCATGGCGGCGGTTTCTGAACAAATCATTCGAACTCAGGAAAAATATTTCACCTACATAAGAAAACAAATATTATGTTAGTAATACAATAATGAAATAAATTAAACATTAATATGAAAGAATACATTAATAAAATGTCAATTGTTACCTGTTACAACATTTATTTTCATTAGTTCATAGGTCTTGGAGGGATGACTATAGAGCGAGAGTTCATTCCCCATTGTGATGTGATGAACTAGGTAGGTAAATATTTGTGGGATGGTTTGTGGATTGTGGGGACTTTCATGAGGATTTCAAACTATTATGACACATAGGGGACCCAAGAACATTCCCAAGATATATGTGCTCATGTTAGTCCATATAAGAAATGAAAAACACTCATGAAACGGGACCCTTATTTACTCAGATTGCTAACAAACTACTGGGATGCCTAGATAGTAGAAGAGGAATCACTCTAGTTATACCTAGATGATGGTTTCATCCTTCTTTTAGCTAATCTTGGGATATGTACATCCTATTAGATTCAAAAACAGATTCTATTCCAAAAGATATTGTATAAAAAGAGTGGTGGATACTAGGGGAGAAGTCCTACAAAGTAAATGCACTAATGAATGCCTATAAAAGATAGCATAGAGAAAGAAGCATGAGGACTCTTACACAATCGTTTTAGTACTCAGATCGGTGGTTAGGGAAAGAACTCTATAGCCAGATACCTAGATAATAGAAATGGAATCACTTAGCACACATACAGGATTCACCTCACTCTATTCCTGACTAGCAGCATGAGAGGGAGGACTTGGGGGGCTCAGTTGGGATGGTGTGGGGATTACGTGTAGAAGTAACCCATGAAGATGGAGATTGGGGCTTACTCTAGGGGTGATTCCAAAATAGGATCTTATTCTATGTGAGGAGGGTGTCATTATCTACTAATAGGGTAAGGAAGATCTCACTACTATGGAGATTAGTGGGCATGGACAATACTTGATGTGCGACACCCCATGTGCATTGCATGGGGTGAGGATAATGTTTAACAATATTTTCTAAGGATGATGGTGCTTGGAAGTTTTTCATCTGGAAGCTTGGACATGGGGGACTCACTTCTCACCCGTTTTACTTACTTTACTAATAGCCTCCTTCAAATGTGTACATATGCAATGAAGCACTGAGTATAGAAACGAAACAAGGAACACCATACAAGGGACTAGAAAATCACTACGTACAATCATAGAAGGTCGCAAGGATGAGGGGCTCAAAAATATAGGGGGATCGCAGGGAGGATCTTTGTGATGTTTAGGTTCTTCACTGAGGTTAGGGGGATTCATTTTTCTATTGAATTTGTAGTGATTAAGGGCTCCAAAAAATGGAGCTTGGAAGGAGAAATGTCAGGGTAATGATGATTATGAGGGGGGGATAACTATTTATAGGAAAAGGGGGATTTTTAATGCCTAGAGGCATGACATGAAGAAAATGAACCAAGGGGTACACATGTGCTCAAATACTATCTCTGCATGTTGAATCTAATCCCTCTACTTTAATTTCAGCAATATTTATATTTAGGCCCTATATCTAACTAAAAATGGTGGATATAGACCATATTTGTTGTTTCCATCCATCTTTTGTTAGAAAATGGATTTTTTTGATCCTCGATGGTTTCGTCGTTCACCCCATACACACTGCACACCATCATGCCTTACTTCAATATTGATTTATTCAAAGATCAATAATATAAATCCAGGGATGGAAAACATTGAGTAATAAATTAAGATTCAATACATCAGAGCATTCTCAATCCACAACTGGTACATATCCATCGAAGGGATCGATATTCTCAAACTATTTAATCAACAAGAGTGTAAACATAAAATTTAAGATTCCTACTCGGATATTGGATCATTTTTCATCAAAAATCATGAATTCTAATGATTGAAGGAAGTAATTGTGTTTATTGTATCTCAATCTGCTCTAATATGTCATTTCTTCATCATAAAATGTTATTCACCAAAGAATGTTGGAGGATAATCAATGATAATATATAGATAACATAAGTAGTACGAATTCACCTTTATCTTATTTGTGTACAATCTTCCATCAGGTATGTTTCCCATTCGTTTCTAAACACATCTATATCATCTTTTGAATATGAGTTTTTGCGATAGTCATGGTATTACTAAAAAAATATAAATACACAAAGGATTAATAAATATTTTAAATGAAATCGTAATTATTTTCGAAAATACCTCATCAGGGATGCTAGTTTGTTGATGAAATATGATCTCTTTCAAAAATTTACAAACATAATACCCACAGTCCTTTACGTTTGTTTGTTTTGGACACTGCAGAAACATCGACAACAATAAGTAATTTGTTTTGATATGTGTTTGGATAGTGCAATGTTATTATATATACCATGATACTTTTCCAGTTGTAGATCTTGTAGGCATTCTTATCCTTAGGCCCTGGATTCATTCCATGCATTAGACGATATTGATGCACCACCCTATCATAACAGAATCATCATTAAAATATAACATAAATAATATAACTAGATGTTTAGTTTTAAAATGATGCATCTAGTGTATTAAAAATTAACAAACGCCATCATGCGTGGTCGGTTTGTTGGATATCCATGCATTGAATCCAGAAAATAAATCTTTGGAGTATCCAAATTGACTGCAATCATCATCCAATGGTTCCTAAAAATAAAAAAAAGAATATGTAAATAAATAAATGAAAATATATTTTATATGATTAAATTGTAGAGTTTTACCCTTGCATCTTTGGTATTAAAAAGAGTCTGTCATTCATAATTTTGTTTTCAAACGATTTGAGCAGGGATGACATTATTGCAGCCTATTTATCAGAATCTATTTCGTCTTTTGAAGAGGTGATGTGAGGACTAATGAGTCCAAATTTTTGTTCATGGGGAAATCCCTTCAATTTTTTTTTCATATATATGCCTGAGACAAATATAAAATGTATTTAGTCATAATTATCAGAGTATATCAGCTTTTGTAAAATCAAATCATGAAAATATACCTCATGTATACATTTACAACTAAGGCGCCTATCCATTCATACTTGAGGAGTTCATTTACATTTTCATCACTAATGAAATCTAATGTTTCCTCTCCATACATATCTTTTTCAAAATCAACTGTGTGAGCATTACCGTCTTTCAACTTTGTATCCACATGAGCCTGCAATGATATTAACTGTGGATATAGAACGAGTGGGGTGAAGGTGCTCTCAGTAGACCATTTCAATCAGTTGGATGATCCTTGAGATAGTTTTGAGATGATATTTCATTTCAAACCACAGTCTTTGTCATTCTATAATAACATTCATTGGTTCAGACCTTTTTTCATTAAATGTTAAAGGTCCGACTTGAAAAATAAATTGGAAATGGATACCTTTTTTTCAACATGCTTTTTTACAAGAACTGTTGGCCATGCGATGAATGTTCCAATAGCTTTTTCAACCGTATGAATGTTGGCATCATCATTTGGAACAAGTAGCTCAGTACTCGGCTCATTATCTATGTTAATTGACACTATAAGATGATCTTTTGGAAGTTGTCTGTTGTGTAGCATGTCGTTTTGCATATTGAACACTGTAGCCCTCGCTACAAGGTGATAGGTGGGAGTGGACAAATATAAATCACAGTCATTTTCACCCTGTGGAATATTAGTACAGGAAAGGTATCAGTGTCTATGTAAATCACATTTCATAGAAACAATTTTTAAAACATTGATTACCTCATCTAATTCAGGTTTTTTAGGGGAATGGCTCGCCTCAAAGCTAGTGGGGGTGGGGCGGGATCATCATGCACGGGTTGTTGTTTAGTTGTTTCTTCTCTTTGTCTCTCCCCCATCAATTTTTCTATCATATCTATCTGGTATTGTAATTCTTCTTGAAAAATAGATAATTTTTCTTGTAGCTTTTCCATTTTTTCATTTTGATCCTCCTCTTGTTTTTGTTTTTGAAAATATTTTTGGGGTGTCACCCCAAAACCCGCACCTCTGACGCGACCATACTGTTCTGGATGCTTCAAGGCTGCTGAAAGTATGTCTGCATCTGGTGCGGTTGTTGTTGATTCTTGTGACTATATCAGATAGAAAATATAGAAAAATAAGTAGTTATTATAATGTAATATCAATTTAAATCAAATCAAATTTATATTATGTCATACTTACACATGTTTCCCACATTTTTTATGTGTTTTCATATAACAGTATCCCCTATTTATTTACACGAGCCTCCTTCTATAGCACATGGAGTGGGATGGATATGGCTTTCGATTTTGATTCATCAATTTTCATACAAACAGAGAAACATGGTTATGGTGTTGTTTTATGTCACATAATAGTATTAGGGTAGATTTAAAAGACGTACCAATTTTTTCTCAAGTTCAGCATACCCCATCCTTGATTTACGGTAAGGGTACACTGGTTCTGTTGTGCGTTTTTCATTTTCAGCACTTAGTGGCTATTTCATAAATAAAAACTGTCAATTAGAGTTATGAATACAATCAAATATCAAACAATGTATTACCCCACACAATGTACCTGAAAAGTCTGCTCCCCATGACGGTTGCTAAACACATCCCACACTCCTTGGGATATCAAGTGTGTATAAAGAGGAGGTAGGTGTGGCTTGATTTTCCCTTCTGCATCTTTAAGATGGTATTTCATTAAAATTGTGTGGAAACCTCTATGAATCCTTCATGAAACTCTTAATATATATTCCTTGTGCGAGGCATCTACTATAAATGCACTCTGCAATGGATGATGAAGAGTAAGTCAATGTTTTAGTATTTTATTTTATTTTAATAAAATAAAAAAATGATATCATAATGTTACCATAATCTCTTCCCACATTAGTGTCTTCATCCCAGTGACAACATGGTGCCACAACTGTACATCAATCGGCATGCGTTGCCGAGTGATGATTCCAATGTATCTACTAAATATGGATCTATTGGGGTTAACATGTTGGCCTCTCTTATTCCATCCCACCTCAAATTTGATGTCTTTTGCTTTTGTCTTAATGATTTTGGCTAACACTATCAAACTACGATGCTCTTGTTTTTTTTTGTGCTTTCAGGGTTTCATTTCCTACCATTTCGTCAGAAGTATCATCAATATCTTCCCTTAGAGCGCTAGAATCGGCAATGGGACCAGCTACAACAGGTTGAGAAACCTGTTGTACCTCAAGACTGTGACCAGCAACAACAGGTTGAGAAACATGTTGTTGCTCTACACTGGGACCACCAGCATCTGTTTGAGAAACCTGTTGTTGCTCTACTGTGGGACCACCAAATGCTGGTTGAGATACCTTTTGTGCCTCGGGATTGGGCGCATCAACATGTGCAGAAGTCATTATCTGTAGAAGTGGTTTAATATTTAATTTAGATTACATAAAAATAGCAGCAAACAGATAATGACATAATGTAACACAATGTATGTTACAATAAACAAATAACATTATTATTGTACTCACTTTTTTTCTTTAAAGGCTGAAGAGATTTGACTCCTATATCGACTATGTAAATCCCTTCATTGTGGTCTCCTCTGATATACAAAACGCCGTCTACATTGGGATTACTGCGAAATGATTGTGAAGTCCCTATAAAAGGGTCAACCTCTGTTGAACTTTCATCTGACCCTTCAGTTGTTTTGGTCGATAACAGAACAATTGACCAATTTCGGTTTGTGGGGTCTGGAACATAAAATACTTGTACTGCATGTGATGCCATTATAAATGGTTCGTCTTTCTCCCCTTCCTTACTAAAATCAACTTTCACTAATCCTAATTCATCTATTTCAACAACACTCCTGTTATCAACCCACTTGCATTGAAAAATCAGCACTTTTAATTTTGTATAATCTAACTCCCATTTTCGTTTGATGATGCCAAAGTATGACATATTCACATAAATTGGATTTTTTTCCATAGCACCAGAAGCATGCATCACCTCAGCCACAAGTGTAACCCCACAATTATGCATGGTACTGTCTTCATCATGTTCATTAGTATAGAATGTATAACCATTAACTGCATAAGAATTATAAGATAATACGTACACACTTACTCTTGCGACTATCCATTGAAGTCGTTCTGAAATTGAGTCTGGATTTTCATCTAACTTCTTAAAAATATGGTCTCGAAACCATCCTATAAACTGTCGATTATGTGTATCTGATATCCATTTTTCAGCCCTAGAAGGATTCAAATGCCTAATAATTTCTTTGTGGGTTTGAACATATGGATCAACGTCAAAACCGTTATGAAAAACGTAAAGGTGGGCCTGATCCTGATCTATAATATTGATTGTGACAACCTCTATTCTAGAAATTCCTTCACCCTCAAGCTGCTCAGTGAGATGAGATTTCGGTAGGCCAACAATTTCCACACCAGATAGGTATTCGATACAAAATTCAACAGCTTCCTCAATAATATATTGCTCCACAATACAACCCTCTGGCCGACTTCGGTTTTTGACATACCATTTAAAAATCTTCATATACCATTCAATGGGGTACATCCATATATAATTTACAAGACCACATAGTCAAATCTCTCTCACCAAATGAACCATCAAATGAACCATCATATCGAAAAATGCCAGTGGGAAGAACATTTCCAATTCACATAATATGAAGACAATTTCTCTTTCCATAGTTGGCAATTTTGTTGGGTCTATAACTTTGCTGCATTTAGCTTTGAAGAAGAAACAAAGCTTCATTAATGTATGGTAGACATTCTTGGGGAAAATGCAATGTAAATCTATAGGAATTAGATCTTGCATCAAAACATGGGAGTCATGTGATTTCAGACCCTTTAATTTTAAATCACCCATTGACACGATGTTCTTGATATTTGATGAATACCCCTATGGAACCTTTATGTCATTCAAGAATTTGCAAAACTGATATCTCTCCTACCTGGAAAGAGTGTAAGTAGTAGGAGGAAGAAATGTTCATTTTTCACCCTTCACCGGTACCAACTCTTCTCGTATTCCCATCTCAACCATGTCCAATCTAGCCTTAATTCCATCCTTTGTTTTTTTAGGTGCATTTAGCAACGTGTCGATGACACTATCACATACCTTTTTTTCAACATGCATAACATCAAGAAAATGTCTGACATACAGACAATTCCAGTATGGTAATTCAAAAAAAAACTGATCTCTTTTTCCAACCAGTTTTCCTAAGGTTTTTCGAAAACAGTTTACCAAAAGTAGTGTCCAAATATTTTACTTTCTCAAACAATTGATCACCTGTTAGTAGAGACGGTGTTGTATGTTCTTCTGAACTTCCATCGAATAATGTCGTCCAAGATCGGTACTTATGTCGTCTGGGTAGAAATCAGCGATGTCCTAGAAACACGGTTTTCGATGAATGTTTCAACCTAATTGACTGTGTACCTTATTCACAAATGGGACACCCTTGAGTTACTTTAATTATATATCCTGACAAATTTCCATAAGTATGAAAGTCATTTATCGTCCCTTAAAACATGGCTTTCAAAGTGAAATGTTCATTTTTGTAAGCATCATACAACATAACACCTAAATCCCACAATATTTTCAAATCCTTGATCAATGGGTCCAAATAAACATCAATATCATTACCCGGCTGTTTTGGTCCTAATATAAGCATAGATAACATGATGTATTTTCGTTTCATGCATAACCACAGTGGTAAGTTATAGTTTACCAACATAACCGGCCATGTACTGTGACTGCTTCTTTGAAAACCAAAAGGATTCACCCCATCTGTAGATAATGCCAGACGAAGGTTTCTCAGCTCGTTCCCAAATTCAGGATACTCGTGATCAATTCTCTTCCAATGAGGAGAGCCTGTCGGGTGACATAGTTTCCCATATTTAATTCTAGTATTTGCATGCCATGTCAATTATCCTACAGTCTCCTCACTTCCATATAGGCGTCTAAACCTAGGAATGATTGGAAAGTACCATACAACTTTCGTAGGACTAGAATCATCTTTCTTGTATCAGGAAGTACCACACTTTAATCATTCTTTAAGTGATTTGTGGTCCTTGCGAAACAATATACAATCATTCGGGCAAGCATGTATTATTTCAGAGATCATACCCATCGATCGTAGCATTCGTTTGTCATTGTATGTTCGTCTTGGGAGTTCATTATCTTCTGGGAGCATGTCATTTAGGAAAGAAAGTAGTTCTGTAAAACTGGCGTCACTCCACCCATTGCTTTCTTTCAAATTATACAGCATCAATATGGCTGACAATGCTGTATATTTAGTGCAACCAGCATACAATGGAATTTTTGTACAACTCTTTAACTTCTCAAACAATTTTGGGAAATCACGAATTTCATCTTCAACTATCCTTGTCATTTCCTCAATAAGATCTTTATCATCATTCACATATGTAATTACACCCTCCATATGATCATTTTCATTGTTCACGCTTCTAATCATATCAAATGATCTATAAAATGTTGTGTTATCTTATCCACTACCTACATTCATTTTTTCCCCGTGTTTATTCCAACATGTATAACTTCGATCTATTCTGTGACAGATCAGGTGTTCTTCCAACTCCTCTGGACTAATTTGTCTTGAATAACAACAGCGTAAACACGGACAAAGGATTTGAGAAGGGTCACATACATGATCTTCTACAAACTTGATAAACACTTTCACTCCATCTTTATACTCTTTTGTCAATCGATTGGCATTCATCCATTCTTTATTCATATTCATCGCCTTTATGGGTTCGATCTTGAACTTGCATAATATTATGTTTTAATTAATCAGGTAGCATTGTTTGGGTTTTATAAAAACAAATCATGGTACAAATGCCTTTAAACTCATGTGAAATCCATATACATGGTGTTTCCAGTAGGGTGAACATCATGTATGTATAAGATACCTAATTTAATCTGACATATATCAAATTTATTCCAAGTTAGTCTTACAAAGACTGAATGATGCCTTTGAAAATACATGACATTTAGAACAATTTGAGCTAAAGGTGTGTGCTTTAGATACATATTGAGTCACCTCACCATCTATGCATCACATTTTTGTGGAATACACAGTGTGTAGTCCTTACATGACCACTAGGGGTGTATAGTCTATACACATCAAGTCTCTATGGTATCTATACATGGT
Organism: Viscum album; assembly: GCA_963277665.1. NCBI lineage: Eukaryota > Viridiplantae > Streptophyta > Magnoliopsida > Santalales > Viscaceae > Viscum > Viscum album. The sequence continues at coordinate 1,661,909,203 of OY728138.1, forward strand.
GTGATTAAAGTAAAACACATGTCATATGGTTCTACCATTATTTCATGGCATGTACATGGTTTCATGCTGAAGTATATGTCTTGGAGATACATTGTGTGTGACCTAGGTTCACATGACATGTAACATTTAAAATGAAACTTATTCCAAGTTTGAGTCAGAAGATTAGTCATGTGGTGTAAATTTTGGAGATAAATGTTGTGTGGCATTAAAATCTATATGAAATCCATGTATGGTGAAGCATGATCCATGTATTTTAAAGTGTCTCATAGAGTCCTCTAGAAGTGGTTTTCTAGGATTCAGTGGAATTGCACTAGTAACAAAGTGGTGGTGCCATTGAAATGGGTAAAGTTTGGATTGATATTTAATGGTGGAAGAACTACAATATGGAAAAAAAATGGAATATCAATCATGCCAACAACCGAAACACCATACAAAAACACAATCGTGATCACAATCGCAACACCATACAAACCAAACAATCAAAATTTTAGATTTTAAAAAGCATACCTTATTCAATTTTGTTTGTTAATTTAGGGGTTATCACATAAGTTTTATCATCCTAGGGTGTTCATTCATAAGTCAAGTATACGTAAATTAGCAATTTTTATATTCCAATGTTCAACAAGAACCAACCAACATTCAATTCATTTAGTGCACAAAAAAGGACCACCAACGACCATGATTTTCAGCAAGTCGTTTAGCCCATACATTTCACATTATAACAATCAATACCAAATATTAATAACATGATAACAAGAGGAAACCAATGAGTAACAGAAGAAAACTCATCGTGAAGGTGTCATTAAGCACAGGGTAGAGGTGCGTTCATGGCAGAAGAGAGTCACACAGTAAAGGAGATTTCCAACTGAAAAGAAAACATAAAATAGGGGAAACCCATGAGAGTAAAATAATCTAAAACCGAGTACACCGTTTACCACATCCCATAAACCCCAAAAGACAATGCATGAAAATAAATTTAAATTTATTGATAGAAATCACTATCTGATCACTAATTTTTATCCAAACCATAGGTGCAAACAAATCCAAATAGGAATCATAAGGATCACATATATACCTCGAGAAAATAAATCCGACCATAATAGTGATCAAGCATAGAACAATGTGAACTATATGGGAGGGAGTGATCCAAAATATCATCAGGATGAAGATCTATCCAAGAGGATAATTTTTTAAAAAATATGAAGCCTCAAGAACTCTATGGATCCAAAAAAACCTTTTCTGTGACATTGACACTACATGTAATACATTTACATGTCGTGTAATCCTATTGATAAACAAGTCACTTTTTATTTAAAATATTATATTTTTTATTTAAATGATATGTAACCATTACAAAGTTTGTAAAATTTTCACATTGTGCATCCAATTAATGTTTCATTTTTTGCGGTCATTACATGTCATGTACTCCATTTACATGTCATTTAATTTCTCAGAATATAGTAAAAAATGTTGTTTTGTTTCTAAAAATTCCCTAAAGATCACTAAATTTACCAATAAATGTGTCCTCTAAATCCTTTCTCAGCATTCCTCAACCAAAAAAATCCAAAAAACTGTTAAAACATACCTCACATAAAATGTAATGAGACTTTATAATCTCCTGACCATAAATGATTTTCCCCCAGAAATCCCTCAAGATCATGTATCCTCTAATGAAGAAGGACACTACTACCTCGTCAACGATTCATTCCCCCATGTATCATGGATATATTTTCTGAACTACCACATTAACTAGACTCAGGGTCGTTTAATCATGTAGTACCTTATACTCCAGATTCATAATCTGAATTGGATGGGGAACCAAAGTATTATTGGGATCAAGATCAACATCCCCCATCTAATCACATGTAAATGATCTGGTATATACCTACTCAAATGGAAAATATTAAACACATCATGGATAGCTATCAAACCAGATGGTAACTAAAACCAATAATAAATACTCCCTAGTGACTAAAAACACCAGTAGTTGATTCCAATGGTTCATATTGAATTTATTATGACTCTGTGTAATGATTAAATTCTTCCAGATCAACCACACCATCTCTTTCTATACCTGAATGTTTAATGGCTAAAACAACCACACAGGTCTCTAGTGCTCCTCCATAATTCTATAATATGTAAGGAACCATGAATCCAAAACCATTATCAACTATATCATCCATTGACTCTTGCAATAACACCTTAAATCAGGATTTCACATGTTAAATTCAAGCTGTAGAAAAAAAAATTACCTGAAAATGAATATCAATAATGGTAGCGGTGGTGACGAAGACAGCACCGGAGGCGGAGGCGGCGGCGGCAAAGGTGGAGGCAGTGACGGCGGCGGCAAAGGTGGAGGCGGCGGCGGTAGAGGCGGCGGCAACGGCGGTTGAGGTAGCGGGGGTGGAGGTGGTAGAGGCAGCGGCAGTCACGACAGTGGGGGCGGGGGCGGAGGTGGCGGCAGCAGCGGAGGACGAGGAGGAGGAGGAAGGAGGAGGAGGAGGAGGACGAGGTCGCGGCGGTGAGGGTCCTGTTTCAGCTTCCGTGAAAGCTTGACCGCATGCGAGCGAGGATGGCCTGTTAGGGTTATTAAATAAAAACTGATAGAACCTTTATCAGTGCTCGTTAAAAGCACTGATAAAGGTATGTTTTATCAGTGCTAAAATAAAATCACTGATAAAACATTCATTTATTAGTGCTTTTTTAGCGCTGATAAAGAGATACCTTTATCAGCACTAAAAAAAGCGATGATAAATGTTACCTTTTATCAGCGCTAAAAAAAGTGCTGATAAAGGTGTACCCTTTATCAGTGCTTATTTTAGCACTGATAAATGTAACATTTATCAGTGCTTATTTTAGCACTGATAAATGTAACATTTATCAGTGCTTTTAGATAGCACTGATAAAGGCATACCCCTTTATCATCACTTTCTATTTAGTGCTGATAAAGGGCAGCGCTTCCCTTTCCCTGTTTTGTGGTAGTGTTACTATCCACAGATAGATGATCATACGGAGCACGTGATTCATATCTTTGAGGATATGCTTTTTTCCTGTGTCTTGAATTTCAAAGGATCATGGGATATCCATTGGGACTGGTTGAGTTTGTTTATAACAATAGTTAATCATTATTCAATCATAATGGACCCCTTTGAGGAATTGTATGGTCACCCATTCAGATCACCTATTTGTTTGGAAGAGGTGGTAGAAGTATCTTTAGTAGGACCAAGTTTGGTCTAGAAGATGTCAGCAAATATTCAGGATGTGCATCGATATCTAGTTAAATCCCAGAGTTGACAGAAATCGTTTGTGGATCAGAGACTTCAACCTTTGATTTTTTCATAGGTTAATGGGTTTTATTGAAAGTTTCTCCTCAATTAGGTCATCATCGACTTGGAAAAAAATTAAATTTGGCTCCAAGATAAGTTGGGTTGTTTGAGGTCACTGAGTAGCTCAAAATTTTTTCCTATCTGTTATAATTTTTAGTTTAGATGATAGGTATTCATGATTTTTTCCACATGTCTTAGCTCAGGAAGTACCATCCTGATCCCACTCACATTCTGAGTTGGGAAGAAATTGAGTTAGATTTGAATGTTTCTATTTTGGAGAAACTGGTTGAGATCATTGACTCTCAAGTTAAAGTCTTACATGGGAATTTGATTCTATTGGTCAGAGTTATATGGAAACAAGGATAGGAATCTCATGATACTTGGGAATGCAAGTTGTTGATGAGAGAGAAATGACCTCATATTTTTTTAGGGATTACATATTCCACATGCCTTCTTAGGGACAGGAATTATTTATGGTGGGGAGTTTGTAACATCCCATTACTGATCTATCAGTTATGTTCTTGACCTCGTTATGGTTCTCCTTTTCCCACTTTCTGTAAAGGAATGAGAAAAAAAATTGGAAGATACCCATAATAGTGAAGTCAGATATTTGTTGTACTTCCAACTTTAACCATCCTTTTCAAGAGCATGTAGAAGGATTTCACACCATGCAACTGGGTTACACACCGTGTAACTGTTGCTGGGTACAATATATGAAATGGGATTCACTCTATGAACGTTTACACATCATAAAGAGTGGTTTACCATCTTAAATTATTTAAATAATGGATTTTTAATATGAGGTGATGGGTTTTTGGTGTATTTGAACATCATGGTTTTCACGCCATTTAACTATATCACATGTCATGAAATGGCTCATGTATAGTTTTTAAAATAGGAAAGCATCTATTTTGGATTCATTTCTTTTCTCTGTGCCATTTTCTCTTGACCTAGATTTATTTCTAGGTGATTTTGGGAGACTCTACTCCATCTAGATCAATCCATTCGATGTTGGATCTTTGTTGCGGTTGTGGGGAATCTCTCTAAGTAAGTAATATTTTTGCGACTTCAATGCCTTTGATTATGATATCATTTTTGGGTGGCATGTTCATATTTATTGGGTTAAGATGGCGTTTCTTCTTGATTTCTTCTATATTCATTGTGTCATCTCGCTCTGGAGGCCTTTTCCTTTGTCGATCGTGGTGTAGTGGGAATTCGTTCTTGAGGTATGTAGGTTTCTTCCTTTCCATTGACCCCTTGTGTCCATATTTGGATCAATCATGTGATGTGTATTGGATTCTAGTTCCTTCGTTGTCTTTGTTGGGTTTTCATTGTTGGTTAATCCCATTATAGGTGTGTGCAACCTAAGTTTTGAGGTGGGTGGTTCCATCACTAGCCTATGATAATTATCCTAATGTTATCTTGATTTATAAATTGATTTATCAAATTTTAATGACTATCTATGTGTTTTGAAAAATGGTTTTTAAAGAGAAATGGGTTTTCCCTGGTTTTTGATAAATGAAAAGGATATTGGTACTTTAGAAACAGTGAAATTGTTTTTTGAAAATGATCACATGGGTTACTTTGGGTGCTTAGGTGGAAGTTTTAGCTTAATTCCATTGTCCATATTTTTTTTATTATCATGAGGTTTGGTCGTGGGGATTTCCTCTTTTTCCTAGGAATATTATTCTAGGGGATGTATATTGACATTTTCAGGGGGTTTACTCATGGGGTATTCCTCTGCTTCTTAGGTTTGTATTCTAGGAACTAGATTGTGAACTTGATTTATTGTTGTACAAGTATTCTTCTAGTCTAACCTATAGTGTTCCTTGGTACTAATGTGTATGTTTCTGCTTCTGTTTTTTACTGCTTGGATTTCTGAGTTAGCCTTGATGTGTATGTTATACCTACTTTTTTTTAGAACTATGAAAAAGGGAAATGTTTTCCATGTTTTCTATAAAACTTATTTACTGTTTATCATTCCATGTTTTATTTAAAATAAATATACAATAATTTTTATATAGAGACTTGATATGGAACACCTGGGTGGGATCCTACTGATCCTGTTAGCTCACACCTTGCACACCTCTTTGGTGGCACGTAGACCTTTGTATGTATTCCAATGCATGGAAAGGAAAGGAACCGCAGTGAGGCAGTGAGGTTTCGTGTCATCTGGGTTGGGTAGCTAGAGTTGAGATGGTGGGAGTTCATCTACACCATTGTTTGGATTAGCTGTTTAGTTTTGGTCCTTTTCAGTTGGACTTGTCTCTTGGAGTTTGGATACCTTTGCAATTTTTTTGTTTCCGCTATACTTTTACTATTATGGAATATATATTCCATTAGTATTTAATTCTATCTTTAATTCTATGTATACATATATTCCATGTGTTTGTTCATGTTGGGAGAAATATTTCCCTCTGGTGTGTTGTTTGATGCCCAGGTGCTTGTCATCAGATCATGAGGATTGGGAACGCCCTTTGGGTGTGTAATGGAATGGGTCGGGTGTTAGGTTTGAGGGTAACCTAGGTTGGTTTGTTACAACAAGACTATAATATATAAATGGAATAATAAAAGGAATATAATTTAGAACTAAAGACATAAATTAAAAACCTCAGGTTTGGAAATTCTTGAAATTCGTAAAAAAAATTGAGGTAAAGATTAATACTGGGGATCAGGATTGAATCTTTGATGGTTTGACCAATTATGAAAAGGATAGAGTAAAAAGGATTAAAGATATTGAATTATAATTCATATCATGGTGATAAAAGTGAGAAGACTAAGAGAGAATACTCACTTGAGTTATGACATCAGATAATTCTAGAACATCAACCCTTAAAAGGTTCCCGAGGAGTTTATTAAAGATATTATTTCATTCCCACAAGTATAGTGATTCATGAATAAAGGAAAATTTATTGTGTATCATGATCATATGATGAAATCATTTATGGTTATCACTAAACCTCACGCTTCAACACCTTGAAGGAAGGTAAATCAATATAGTTCTCAACAAACCTCTACCTATGCAACAAAGGTTGTGAGTAAGACACTAAAAATATGATGATATTACTGTGGGAAGCTAGGACATAACCAATTCATGTGTTCTATTTAAAAGATATATTTTTGGGAGCATGAGTACTAAAAATAGGCAATCATATTTTCTACATATTCTTATGGTTTTAAAGGATACTCATTTGTTATAAAGGATTTGGGCACAAATTGATTTATTGTGCTTCAAGGGTATGACATTAGGTGCTTAAACAGAATCAGAAAGGTGGGGCACAGTAACTAGAAACTTCTTCAAGAAAGTTGAAAAGTCAAAATAAATTATTAATATTACAAGATTAAGATGATTCCATAGATATAGAGGATAATTATACTCACTCAACATTAAAAAAATTGAACCAGCAATCATGGTTTAAGAAAAGAAGAGTTGAGAATAAAAATGTTACTAAGATTGATTTAAGTGAAATATATAGGTTTGGAATTTTAATTTTTGATATCTAGTGCACCTATCATATTATGTAAAATTAATACCTCATTACAAACATCAAGTAAAATAAATATGGAATTGTTCGATTTTGTGATGATGATGGACTCAAAATCATTGGGTTTGGAAAAGCCAAAGTATGAGGTAAGGATCTCATAAAAATATGTGTTCTATTGGTTAAAATCATGGGTCACAACTTACTGAATGTTATTTAGTTATATAAATCATTTAATTTAGTGTAATTCAACAAAAATTCATGCATTATGAAGGATACAATTGGTTGGGTCATTTTGCAAGGTAGATGGACCAAAGGGAATATTTACCTTATTGGTGAAGAAAATGTGCACATGTTTTCAAAGGAGTATTAAAACAGGTTATGTTACAAGAAGATATACCATTTGAAATAAAAATTAATGGATAAGTTGATTCATAATTATGGTGCTCGAGAAATCTCAATATCACGTGTGATCACACTCACATATGTGATTCTTGTCAAAAGGGGAAGATTGTTAGAAAGACCTGCAAACCAAATAAAGAAAGAACATCATGGTTAATTGAGTTGGTTTATGTGTATGTTTTTGTTCAAATGTCATTGAAGTCATCAAATGAAGAAAGCTATTATGTTTTGTTTGTTGATGATTTTAATAGTATGGCATGGATTATGGTGATAACTCACAAAACTAAGGTATTCAAGTGTTTCACTCGATATCAGAGAGAAACTGAAAAGATTCTTGGTGTAAAAATTTAGAAGCTTCACATTTAAAATGGTATAGAATTTAAAAATACCTATGTATAATGATATCTAAGAAAATATAGTATTTATCATCATGTGCCAGTGGTGATAACTCCTCCGCAAATCAAAGTTTTTGAAAGGAGGAACAGTATAATCAACAACATGGCTCAGACTATGATTATTAAAAATTCTTACCAAATAATCCTTATAGAGAAGTATTTATTAAAGTTTTCTATATCTCTAAATTATCCTTACAATATTTTAATGAATAAAATACTATATATGAAATCTAGTATGTAAATAAACCCACACTCAAATACCTTCGGGTGTTTGGAAGTAAATGTTTCATCTTAACAAAGAATACGATAAAAAGTTTAAGGCTATTAGTGATAAAGTTTTATTTCTTATATATTTATCCATGATAAAATCCAATAGGTTTTTTAACAATTTTATTGGAAATATGGTGGAAATTATGATGTTACATTTGTTTAAAATGAGTAGATTTCAAATACACATGATAAAGTTTTAGATTCTGGAAAGCATATTCTATAAGAGAGAAATCCAATTTTTAAATAAGAAAGTGATGAATAAGTGTGTGACCCAGTGGGAGTTCAAGTATCTATATAAAACTTAGAAAAATCTGATGATAAATAATATACAACAAGTATGGTGTCTACAAATAGAATATCCAACATTGTTGAAATTACTAAAAGTAATATCATTAGTGACTGTATAACCCTGGTTCAAATAGAAAGATTAAAATAACAGTGACATGATTTATTATTATCCTATTTGGAACTAAAATCTTTTGAATAATATGTTAAATATGATAGTTATGTCAAGGCTATGCATGAGGAACTTTACCATATCGAGAAGAATGTGACTTGGGAAGTTGTTCTGAGTCTAAAGAAAAAAAATGTGATCAGAACTAAATGGTTATTTCAAAATAAAATCAATAAAGATGAAAAGGTCACATGGAAAAAGTAACACCTTATATGAAAATATTATTCTCAAATTGAAGGTATAGATGTGGAAGATACATTCGCATCAATTGGAAGGCTTAAAATCATAATATTTCTTTTGGTCATGGTTGTGAGATAAAAAATTAATGTATATCAAATGGACATCGAGTCAAAATTATTAAATTAATTCCTTGAATAAAAAGTATATATTGAGAAAATGTATGGGTCTCATTGATGAAGATGAAATCAAATCATGTATTAAAGAAATATTTATATAGCCTAAAGCAAGCATTAAGGGACTGGTAGTCTCGATTAGATAAGTATTTAAATAAGATGGGTTTTTATAGAGGAGAAGTTGATCAAAACCTTTATATCAAGAAGGATAAATAGAATATTATGGTTGTCCTAATCTAAGTTTATGTTATCATATTTGGAGGCTCGAATTAAACATAGTTAAAATAGTTTTCAGAACTCATGAATGAATTTGAGATGTCTCTAATTTTTGAATTATCATTTTTATTTAGACTATAATTGATTCAAAGAGATAATGGAAAAAAATCTCAAATTAAATATGGTAAAGACACTCCCATGGATATATAGATAAAAATTTTCAAATATATGGATATAAAAGAGATATATGTGACACTTTAAAGAGAGGTCATTGGTAGTATCTTGTACATTATAGCTACATGACTGGATATTGTATTTTCCATGTGCTAAGCCACCCACTCTTAAAGTTTACCTACAGAAATTCATATTCAAGCTATGAAATTAATTATTTGATATATCAATCAAATAATTAACTATAGACTATTTTATTATAGAAAATAATAGAAAAAAATCTTGGTATTCACTTATATGGATTATGCAGGTTTGATAGATTATCAAAATTCTACTTCAAGAGGTTATTTCTATATTGGTGTTCCTATATTATATGTCTAAGTAAAAAAATTAATATTTCATCTCTTTGATCATGGTTGAGGATGAATATATAGAATCCAATCAATATTACACAAAATCACTATGGATGAAGCAACATCTTGAGAACATTGGAATTAAAGGGTAATCTCCTCTTCGTATCAAGTGTGACAGCTCGAGTGACATAAATATTATCATAAATCCTATTCAAGATTCATGAAACAAGAACATTAATATCAAATATCACCTTTTTAAGGATAATTTTGAGTAATAGTTTTTTTATAGAGTATATGTCTATTCAAAACCAATTTTATCATATCATGACCAAGGAACTCCTTAAATTGTATTTCAAAAGACATTAGTTAACTCTTGGAGTCCAACAAAATCCATATAGTAAGATGAGATGAATAAGAATACCCACTTCTCTATGAGATATTTCTCTATAGATAAAGGTATGTATAATCACTTATGTTAAATTTTTGGATTTCTATATCTCTTTTGGGATCCTTTATAAAGATATTCTATTTGGGTTCATCGAAAAATGGAGAGAAGTATCCATTGATTATTTCAGATGAAGTGAAGTTATGTGTGTGTTGAGAAAGTGGAGAGAGTGATCTTATTATTCATTGATTATTTCAGATGAAGTGAAGTTATGTGTGTGTTGAGAAAGTGGAGAGAGTTATCTTTCTTAAAAATAAATGGGGAGAGTTATTGAATGTTCATTCAGGGGGAGTTTTTGGTTTCAAGGTTAAAATGTTTGAAGTTCAAGGTACATGAGGATATTTTCATTTAATTCTAGTTTCTCACATCGAACATGAATCACGTGGGCTTAGAATTAATGATTAGTGATTCATTGATACACACATTGAAGGCTTGGTGTTTAGGTTTGTATTGGTAGAAAGATCTAATTTATTTTAAAAAATTTGTTGGATAAATTTATTTATCATCTTTAGGATTTTTTGGAATTTTCAACAAACCCAAAGGGAGATATTTTTAGAAAAATCCATTTGAGAGGATTTTGGGTTGTGTTTGTTAACAGTGTTATAGTAATTCACCCAAAAAATTATTTAAATTCATAAATAACATTGAGTTACATAGATTTCCTACATAACAGAATAAAATGATGCGTATATGGATGACATCAAATTTTTTGGGTATATAAATTTAAACTTGAAGTTGTGTAAGGGTCATCTTATGGAAAAGGAATTTATGTAAAGTTAACTCTAAAATCATCAAGCTTACATTAGGGTAAACAGGGACTATCATGAGGGTAACTTTAGATTTTTGTGGGTACGTAAAAGTAAACCTGAAGCTATTTAAGGTTCATCTCATGGAAAATAAATTTATGTAAAGGTAACTCTAAAACCCTCAATCTTTTGTAAGGGTAAATAGGGACTCATGTGAGTGTAATGGAAGTCCTTGATTTTCGTAAAGGTCATTATGTGAGTTGAGTAATTATAGTCCTAGATTTTTATAAAGGTTGGTTCCTTTGTATATGTGATTTATATGCCGCAGCAACAGAAGATTTCAAACTCCATAAATATTGAAATGACTCCGCACCATAGGATATTTCTTGGTGAGTTCCATTCATAAATTATGAATCCAAAATGGTCATCTTGGAATGACCATTCCATAGAGATTAGTGTTTTAGTCTTTAGTGTCTACCTATGTGAAATAGGAATCCCTCTATGGGTGTTTTATTAATCATGATGGACTCGTTCATAGCGATTCGATGGAGGGTGATGGAGGACCCATTATGTCATGGTGTCAAGAGGAAGGGTGTTTTTATATGCATGGTGATTATTATTTTTTTTCAAGTAAAATTTGAAACAACCAGTGTCCATGTTGATATTAATTTCAATGATCGTAGTCAAAGGAAAAAAAATACATAGAAAATATAGAGATGTGAAATAAATTAGATGAGGATGACCATGCCTGAGTATTATGAATTTTTTACTTGTGGGGTCTACCAATTCAAAATGGTTAAGCCCAAAATGGGGATAATTGATAGTGTAGCATAATTAATTGATGTATCTCAAAGTTGATAAGAATTTCCGACAAAAAAAACTATATGCTATGGAGGTGAATGTCTTAGGTATCAGGATATTTAGAAATGGTTTGATAGGGGTAGTGATCATGGTTGAAGGCATGGTGTAAATTTTATTTTCCTAATACGGACATTTTGAGAAGGTATTATACCATGGTGTTCAAATTTATTGGAGTTACAAGAAGTTTTGTGGATTTGGTGCTTTAAAAAATGGTATACAAATATGGTTAGAATTTATACAAATTAATTTGAATTTAATGGTGATTGTTTAATGAGAGTTGATATAAATGTCATATTTGAAAGAATGGAATTTGTAAATTGAGTGATATTTGAATTTCAAATCAGAAATTCAAAGTTATTCCAAAATTTTTAAGGATCTGTTGTGAAGATTTGAAATCATATAGAGAAAAAAAAGAAGAGTGTAGAATTGAGTGTTTTCTTAGAGAATAGAAGAGAGATATATCCAAATATATTAGTTTTGAGAAATCTAAATCAAAGAAGAAAAGAAGTTCTAGACATATGCACTAGAAGATTGAATACAAAGGGGGATATTTTAGGATATCTACTTTACTAAAAAAATTAAATCTATGTAAAAAGTGGTGCATCATTCAAGGTCTATTTATCAGTTAAACTTTGTGTATAATAATTTTATCATAGGAGAAGTGAGCACCTACTTGTGAAGAGGAGCAGTGTGTTCCTCTTTGTAGAGAAGAGAAGTGATCTTTTCAAAGTTTTTTGTGTGGAAAGTGAGTCTGGAGAGTCAGTGATACTTCTCTATTGTGTAATAATATAAAATCAATATATTGTAGTGTTTCATGTGAATTGGATCACCATAATTTTCATGCTCTTTGGACTAGCTCTATTTTATTGAACCAAGTAAAAAACACTTGTGTTTATTACTGATTTTCTTGCTAAAGAGAGATCTTAAGGGGGTGAATAAATTTTATTCATATTTAGAGAATAATATCATGTTCAAGGAAGAAATCATAATGTTTATTAGACCCTGATTTACCCCCCCCCACCCCCACCCCACCCCACTCTCAAGGTATAATCCTTGATAAATACCATTAGTGTATGGTCTCTATTATGACATTTTGGTCATTTCAATTAAATGTTTGTGTTTCTAAATCTTTAAATTGATATTTCTAATTAAAAAATGGTTTAAATGTGGTTTTTAAAGATGGTTTCAAATGTGGTTTATAAGATTTCAAAATTTGGGTTAAAAAAATGGCCCATTTTTTCACCTTGTATTAAAGGATTTCATAATAAAGGCTAAAACACTAGTTTACAACATCCTTCATCATTCTTTGTGTGGGTTTGTGTATATTTTGATATTAATTTGATTATAATGTAATGTTTATTTGAACTATAAGGTTCCACTTACTAAAGGTTGTAGAGATATGAGATGAGGGTTTGATATTTTGATGGATTGTCTTATGTGATGTTAGTGATATGTGATTGAAAAGGGTTTTAATGTTTCCTCGTATCCCTTAGATAATTTCATGGGAAGTCTAGGTACTTGGGTAGGAAAACCTAGAATGGATGAGGTCCTTTTCCACTAGTTATTTGTGTTTTCACTAACTGGTGAAGTAATATATATGGTACTACTACTATCCAATAATGTTATTATATTTATCCCTCCCATTAGTTGAGGGTATTTACCTAATGAGTGACATCATATCAATGGTGACCCAAGCCTTAGAAAACTTAGGGTGTTCCCCATGATGATCGATTGATATGTTTACTTAAATGGTCTTTCTTTCATGCTTGATTTATTATAAAGTGTGAAATACATTACTTGCACATGAGCCTTAGCCCGGTTGGTGAGGACTCTATAAGTGCATCCAGGTGACTCGGGATCAAATCTAGGTGGAGGCATAATTTTCAAGGGGGGTACTGTAGTAGTACTGTAGTAGGTACTATAGTGTGAACTGTGCATTAATGTATCTAGTACTGTAGTGGGAACTGTGCAGGCACTGTTGGCACTGTAGCTATCGGGAATATGCCCCCGTTTGGGCCTTCGGGTCACTGATTTGGTCCCTGAGTCCTTTAAGGCCTTCAGGACACCCAGGACTTTGGGTAATTAAGACCTTTGGGCCACCTCAAAGCCTTCAGGCCACCTTAAGTGCAGATAAAAACCAGAAAACCTACAAGGAACAAGCTCTATAAGGATGATGAGAAAGGAGATTTCACCACAACAGAAGCTAAACGAATTGCAAGAATGAAAGGGTATGGCACCTACCATGGGTACAATCCTATTCATGCGTGGGAAAGCCTAGTCTAACAGTCATCCGAAGGTGGAGAGCTGATTTCATGATGATGGTGCTGGGGAGGAGCAGTTCGAAGTAGTTATTATGGGTTGTATGTAATGTTTGAAGCCTACAGGCAATTAATTCCTCTAAGGCCTATAGTCCATGTAATACTTATGCCTACGGTCCCTGTAAGGGTTCCACCTCACCCCTTGAAAGGTTTATTATCAAAAATCAATAAAAAATTAAGGCCTTCGGTCCATTGGAGGAAATACATTACTTGACTTTAATTTCCATGTTCATGATCTTTTCTTGTTTTCTTTGTCTTAACAACACATTTCTTTGATTTTTGTTATTTTATCACTTTATTTCATCTATTCCCTTTTTATTATTAAGGTTGTTCATGTTTTTTTTTTCTAACCTAACTTATTGGACATATATTATTTATATTTAAGTTTATGGAGTGGTTTATCCTTAGGTTGTTTGGTTTCATATTTTACTTATCTATGTTATTCCATAGGCATGCCTACTCCATGTTTTTGGTTCATATTTCCCTCTTTTTTGGTTTAAACCCAATTATATAATGGTTTTGAAAAAAATGGTAAATCTAGGTTTATAAACTCAATTTTTATTCTCCCATGAAATGAAATTATTTCTATTAACTATTTTATAAAAAGTTTCTCAAATGAACTAGTCCTCTTGATTTCAAAGTGTGTTCATATTTTATAAAAAAAGGGAGTAATGTTGTGCATATGTTGTTGTGTTTCAGAAACTTTAAAAAAATATTTCTATGATATGTATTTCAAAATATAATTTACAAAGTAGATTATAAAATTAACTGCATATAATATTTTATTGGTTCCAACTTACTAGGTGTGTGTATCTTACACCCTACATAAAAACCCCCAGTGTGTATATATTTCTTATGTATTCTATAGATGTGTAGGTTATGTTCTTATGGGGATTTATTGCATCATATTACCAGTTGTTGGATGCCTTCGGATATGAAGGTGGACTTGGGCCATAGGATGATGGTCACATGTTAACTCAGGTTTAGTACTTCATCTTAGATGATTAGCATATCAGCCAATTTGTCCTCTTTGTTAATTTTTTGTCTCTTTATTATTTATTCCCATATTTTATCTTGATTTGTGTTTTTTATCAAAATGGGGTTTGGTTATTTACATATTTTATTCATTTTTTTCTCTTGTATTTGAAAATATTGATTTCATTATGCATGGAAGTTCAAAAAATGGACATACCATGCTAGATTTTTAAAAAAAGATCACTTCTTGTTAATTTTATTTGAGTTAGAAATCATTCCCACTTGGTTTTTTTTATTACCTTGGAACTTTTTTCTAGCCCTTGAGGATCAGGAACACCCTTTGAGCCTTATCATGGACTGACTCAAGTGATGTGTTAGGTTGACCCAGTTTAGTTCACGAAAAATAGGTATTATAAACATATTTTTATTTGGGAAAGTCTAGTGAAAAAAAAAGGTAGGATTGTCAGGGCTCAGAAGGTAGATCATGACTAGGTGCATGATCACCACCTTTCAGGATGAAACTTGAGTTTCCATTGGTGGTTGGGATTTGAATCTTGAAATTGAGTTTTTTTATTAATTTTGATATTTTTTTATTTGAATTAATGTTATTTTAATATATACTAAAGTTACATGGATTATTTTGAGTTTTTTATATTTTTGGGGTGAAAATGGGGGAGGAATCAGATCTTCACAATTAGTTCAGATGGTCTAGAAAGTCATATGGAGATTTTTTATGGTGTTTGGATTGTGAAGCTTCTTGAAGTCACTAGATTTAACTCACAATAAGTTCAGACTCTAAAAGTTCATCTTGATCTTGTCAGAGTAGTGACAGTTGAAATCTTTGTCATGTGGATGGGTTTTCCAAAAAATTTCATACTTTTGATGGGTTGAACATACTTTTCTATGGGAATGGTGAATATTTTACTGGTGGATATAGTTGAGTCATAGGAAGACACATTTTCATGGAAAGTTCAATAGATCGATAACCACAAATATATTATGTTGTGGAAACCTGTTTGGCTAGCTAATTACCTCTCTAAAAGGATAGGTGGTACCAACTGTTAATAATGAGTGTATGGTGTTAAAAATATTATACAAAAAGTGAAATCACTAGATAGATAGATATACTCATTGTACTTATGGAAATATGAAGAGTTTTCAGTGTGCTCCCATGGATGTAGGATGAATTTCTGAACCATGTAATCTTATGTGTCTAGATTACTTTTCCATTTGATGTTTCTTTACTTTAATTTTGAAGTGTGTGATTGGTATGTGTCTTATTAATGATTATTAGGGTGTATCAGAATTCCTAATTATGATGTTTTGATACAAGGTGATAAGAATCATTTTTTGGAATTCTATAATGTTGAACTACCAGTGGATGAAAAATTCTAGTGAAATTAGGTTCAATAATCTAGTGTTTGTATCTATTTTTCAGTATTATTCCCAATAAGTGGTATCAAATTTTGGTTGGACACACTTGGAAACTCAAGTAAATTTCTCACTTTACATAGAGACATATTGATTTCATTTGGTCTTTTCTATTATTAGAAGATATAATAATGGAAGAAGGAAAATTTTGGATTAGTCAGTTTGATAGAATCAACTATGGATTCTAGAAGGTGTAGATAAATGACTATCTCATCTAGAAGGATCTCAAACTTATGTTAGGTGTAGATAAATATGATAAGATATAAAAAAAATTAAATGGTAATATATGGATAGAAAAGCATTAGGCTTGGTGAGGATGATGCTGGCATGAAATGTTGCCTTCAACTTTTGGGAGAAGAAGACTACAACTAAGTTGATGGATGCCTTGGAAGACATGTATGTAAAATTAGTAGCCTTAAAAAAATGTTTCTAATGATATGTTTTTTTATATCGAGGTTATTATAAGGATATTTAATGGAAGATCATGAAAATGACTTAAACATGGTCTAGATCTATCTTGAATAAGTGAAAAAAATCACAGATTATGTTGGGTCTATACTACTACTTTCATCTTTACTATAATATTGTGATGGAACGGTTATAGTGGTAATTAATTACTATATAAAGACTGATATGGTATTTTAAGATGTCCATAATTTAATCCTCAATGAGGATCTTAGGATAAGAGAAGTTCAAGTGCCTTCTAGTTGTGCACTAAATATTAAAGGAAGGGGGTGCTCACCTCGTCAGAAGAATTGTCATCAACCAGAAGAAAAGTCCAGGGAGAAGAGTTGTCAAAATTCAAATTGTCTAGAACCTACCTACTGGAATTTTGGTAAGTGAGGAAATATCTAGAGTAATTTTAATGATCTCAAAGAATGTACCTGAAGGAAAGATTTTGTAAGTTCAAATTCCATTAGTTTAATGGATGGAGGGGATAATATTATACTCATTATTTAAAATTCAGTGGATTTATGGGTGGTTTCACAGTGAATTATGCATCAATAAACTTCAAGAGAGTTCATCTGTTGGATAGAGAAGCATTAGATTTTATTCTAAAGGGAAATTTAAATCTATGGATGTAGAATGGGACTATTATTTGATTGAAGGGAATGAAAAAAATACCAAATATCTAGAGAATTCTCATTTCAATGGGGTAGTTATATGATAAAGACTTTGGTACAAATTTTAACAATAGATATTGTAAAGTGACTTAGGTATCCATGGTTGTGGAAATATGAGTAAAGGATTATACACTTTACATGTTTGAAAATTCATAAGTATAATGGTCAAAATTTCATCCTCTAAAAATTTGGAGGTCCGTAATTACACACTATAAGGACCCAGCCTTAAAACATTACATAATCTTGAATTAAATGAACAATTCACATTGAGGATCTTTTCAGGTTTATAGTTTTAGAGAATTAGGACATAACTATTACATCTCAAAGATTACAAGGTAGAAACATCTACTCAGTTTCCATTTTTTCACAAAATATAAACTCTTGAACAATATATTCATGTCTAGTTCCATGTTTTAGACATCATGACATTTCCTTGATCCCATCCTTGACCATATTCCACTTTAAGTCTTGTGGAAAACATTTCAAAAGCTTGGGATGAGCACAAAAACCTCAGTAAGGTATATAAAAATACGGAAAAGAAACATTAGTCCACGTATACGTAAGAATCAATGTAAACACACTTTACTCATATAACATAAGCACTTTAACATACCTCATGAAATCATAAGATTTATGAATAACTCATAAAAAACATAAGACGTAAAGGTAACTTGAGGCATTCATTACATTATTACGTAGGGAGTAACCCTCATGGTTACGTTTGGAATACCCATCATAGTATATTCCCAAAATCTCTTCAGAGAAACATTATCATTTAACTCATTCACGTTACCCAATGCATTGGAGAGCTATCTCGGGCTCACTCGCCCTTAGTTTATCATGGAACCACCCGATTTCATAAACATTGCCTAAGAACCATAACATAATCATAACACTTAAAACATGCATAAAAGAAAAATAAAATTTCCACATTTCAATCACAAGATATCACATCATGATATTATCATAAATAAAAACATCTAATAAAATCATTAAAACTCTATGAGAGAAAAATCCCTTTATACTTTGAAAATATTAAAAGAAGACATTTAAAAGAGATTTTAGAATCAAAGTGTCCCATACCACTTTGAAACTTTTGAAAGGGTTTTAAAACATTCATGTCCATATAAATAAATCCTTAAAAACATTTTTAAAACATGGACATGGATGATAAATTTTTAAAAGAATAAATCTATAAAACCATTTAAAACAATGTTTTAATAAAAGAGTCCTTTTCCATTTTGAACATTTAAATTATAAGCCACATGAAAGTAGAGAATTTTCAAAACATTTAAATAACTTTAGTATAGACATAATATGGATATGGAAAGTCAAAGGGGCTGTATATACACTTTATAAAAGAATAAAAGTTCATATCATTAAGAAATGTCTCAATGAGAAGAAATTGAGATGTAATCCCAATCAAGAATCATGCCATTGGAGCAAGGATAAAGAAATGACATAATTATGTGTGAAAAATATAAATACACTAATATAACTGGATACTCAGTCTAAAACAATCAGATTTCATCCACACATATTCATAGCACGACATAATCAAGAATTAGAGGTTTAACCCAAATAAATGGAATAGGGTTAAGAAGTTCCCTTGCAAAAATTTTATAGCCTAACTGCGTCACATCAAATTTTAGAAAAAGAGTTTATGAGAGAGATAAAGGGTATATCATCACTTGGACATAAAATTTACAGTAATAGGGATATATAAGAACATATCCCAATATAAAAATATGTAATTTAAAATACAAAACAAAAATAAGTCTTTTAAAAATAGGAGGGTGAAAGGTTCCCTTACTGACTTGGGTAACTTTCGAAACCTACACCCCATGAAAGAAGGACTATACAAAATTGATGTAAATACTCATAAACGAAATTATATTACACAAAGAGTATAATAATGGTCAGTACATACACCACTCAAAGGAAATGGTGGAAAATGTAGCATAAATCTCACGGGAATAAAAGTGAGATGAAAAACCCCTTATGAAAACTCGGCAGCCTAACGACGCCACTTAAAACTTCCAAAAATGGATTTATGAGATCAAATAGGGTCTCTCATAATATGAACATAAAAATTACAGAATGATGAATATAAAATAACATCCCCAAACATAAGAAAGATGAGCTTAAAATAAATGACATAAAAGAGAGTACTTAAAAAGAAAGAGAGAGGTAGGATCCCTTACCTCAAGTCTGACTTGTCTTGTTCGTTTCTTTATATTCCTGAATAATAAACTAGAGTTAATTTATACTTTATTAAGAAAATTTTCAAGTTAATTATTCCTTTTATATCACTTATTACCATGTTATTAACATTATGTAATTATTTAAGTAAATAACGGTTGTTTTGTCGATCATTGTTACTTGATTCAAAAATAAACTTCTTATAATTACAAGTTGTTCATGTGGTAAAATATAAATTATATCCAGAATTATATTCATGATTTAGATATCATATATATCATATATATCTATTATATACTTTCATTTATAATATTTCATAACATTTAAAGGTAAGAAATGAAATTCACCATTCATGGAGACGGTAAGTCGTACATACGCATGAACGCTACTTTCATTTCAATTTTGTATTTAATGGAATTAAAACTAAATTAGATATATATTATAATTCCAGTATAATATATATTTTATATAGGTCACATAATTTCATTAATTTCATTCTTTATACATTCCGTGTATTGCATGAACGAGTCACACCACTTGAGAGGGCGGTAGTCCACACTTCCTCAAATGAAATTATCACATTTGCACAACATGAAGAGCTTAAAAGTATGTTTTAAATGTAAAATAAAGAACCATAGAGAGTAAATAAATATAATATATATCATAAATAAATATATTTCCATCATAATGGTCACCATGAGAGGTGGTATGAGAAGATAGAACAATCATCATTTCGTGAGGCAGTAATTCACCATCCACGGAAACAGTATGTTCTTTAACCATTATACGGAGGTGTGTGTAAGTGTAGCTCTAATAATTCTCATAACAACATCCTAGTATATTGAAGATAATTTTTTTTTTACAAAATAAAGGAATAAAAAGATTTTAGGGGGTTGGAGAAGCAAAATAAAACAAAAGAACATAAGAGAGGACATTACCTTTAAATCCGGTAACTCCCTTTGGTTTGAACCAAAAGGGTTTCTTGAAGAGCTTTATTCCTAAGGTAAGGCTTCTAGGATGAAGATAGGGATGTTGAGAGATAAAATTAGCAGATTTTGGTCTATCCAAAGGCTTGAGAGGTGTGGGTAAGGGGGTAGAGGTGGGGGCCTATTATAAGAGGGAGGAGGGGCACTCTTGGAAAGTCTTGAAAAGTTACTTTATTATAAAATGATTTTCGGATATTAAAGGTCCCACAATTATATATTTCAAGGATAAGGTCATAAGGGTTCGAAATAAACCCATCCAATAGGTTTTTGACAAGTTTAAGTCTTATATTTTAACTTATCTTCTCATTTTATTTAAATCGTTCATTAATGAGGTAATCACTACATCATCATGGTGTCATAAATAAATTTATTTATTTAATGTCTAAAAATTATAAAAAAAAAGATCATGATGTAGGAAATCTTTTTAGATTGATAATGAATATTTATAGTCAAAAATATGACTTGTATAACCCCATGTAAAAATTGTTTTAGAAAAACAATACATGTTTGTGACACTTTTATTTTTACTTTAAATAAAAAGTTATTAATGTCATTTTCTTACCCAAGTGGCTTCATGGGGTCCCCAAGTTGACCCATGGATTGTCTTGGTTTTCCATGACTTATCCAATAAGTGTAGGACAAGTTTAAAGGTAATTTCATATTATTATATCATTATATTTACCTTAAATTACACTAATTACCTTTAATCGTGATTAATAAAACATAAAAGTTACTATTCACCAAAAAATTGTTTTAATCCCATTGAACCACATTTTACATCCTAATGACAACCATGTATGTCTGATTTTTGAAATTCAAATCATAGAGGTGGTAAAATTTCATTTAAACGAAAAATCAGTTTTTTTAACTACCACTTTGTGGTTTCACTATTCATCAAAAATTGATGTTTTTCAGAAAAATACCAAAAATTCACCCTAAGATATATTTTATATTCCAAATTCAAAAATGATGACCATTTTACCAAATTAAAAATATAAAAGTTTCATTAATTATTTTTATAATTAATTCCCACTGTCAAAACAAATAGTGTTTTTAAGAAACAATATCTATCAAAAGATTGACACTTGTTTATGTCCAATTTCAAAGTGAAATTAATTCCAATTACCAACATTGGATTAAATGGTAAAAATATATTTTAACTACACTTTAAACCCAATTAAAAATATAATCTATCCATATAAATAAATTAGATTAAAAGGAGGTTTCGAATTAAAATACAACATTTTCACTAAAAATGATCTTTATCGGAAAAATAACAAAAATTTAAACAAAGTAAATTTTGATGTCCAGATTCTAAAGAAGGATTTTATTTTGTAAAATATAACATATAAAATTTTTAAAATTATATTTAAAAAGGGTTCTCCATCAAAAGGCGGTTAATCGACCTTTTAAAGAATATTAAAATTGGATTCATTTGCATTTTAAGCCTCTAACATTTATTTGGATAAATGAAAAAATATTTGACAAGCATATATAATCATTTGGTACTTAGTTCTGTTTATTACTGCCATTAAAATGGCTAGTTTTTAACTACCATTTAAAATAATATTATTATATTATTAGTGTGCAACGTAAGATTTCAAAGAAACTCATTGTTGCGTATTGGGTACGCCATTGAACATAACATTCCCTTTAAAGTAATATTAATATTTTATTCACAAATATTAATAAATATGAAAATTCCATATTCTTTATTTACCTGGGATGTTACATCTTTCCCCCCTTTTGGGAATTGCGTCCTTACAATTTTAAAATTGGGCTCAAAAACTTCATTGAAAGTCCCACATCGGAACAAGAGTTAGTAAAAATATAACTTTAAAATAAAGAAAGAGAAGTACAAAGGTCACCTGAGTTAACCCATACTAGGATTCCATGAAAACATGGATATGGAGGAGAAAAAAAAGGGTCAGGTTCTGATGCAGAGTGATAGAAAACATGATTAGGAGAAAGTTAACCCCAATAAAATCACAAACTTATGATGGGTTAAACAGTATGTGATTCCCTAGTAGGAAAAGTTAACAGACAATATTTTTGTTTTAAGTTACTTTTCAATGAGGAACTTATTTATGAGATTAACTAAATCATAAGGAAACATACTCACTTTTCATGTATACTTTCATCTTTTACTAGATTTCTAACACAAACTCATATCTTCTCCCAATGATGAGTATTTCAGGATGACTTGTTCATATTAAGAGTGCTATAATCAACTTCTAGAGAATCACATAACCCAAAAAATATGAACTATATATTTCCCATGTCTTTAAACCTTAACCAAAACCAAAAATTGTTAGTACAGGATCAGATAATACCCAAAAAGGATAATCCTTTATAAAAAGAAATACTACTCTTAATCTCCAAAATATTTCCAACAAAACCCAAAGTTCATCTAAGACCATTCAATAAACAGCTATCCATAAAATTCTTCAAAGTAATCCAAACTAATAATTAAACCCAAATCTCCGAAGGATTTAATCACATAGTCTTCCAAGATAAATCTTAAAATTTATCTCTAAATAACATCAATTACTCTTAAAGTCTCATAATGAAAAGTAACTAACCTAATCACATATCATCCATGATAGACTAATCATTTCCATAGATAACCCAAAATCAACTTATTCCTGATTCATATGATCGTATAACTAAAAATAATTTTTCATACTAACCAGGGACTTCATGTAGTCCAGTGGTAGGTGATAAATACCAGTCGAACATTGGTTGTGGGTTCGATTCCCACATATTTGTCCGATGAGACGTGTTGTCATGTGGTCTGCGTGTTGTAATTTTCCAAAACTATATAATTATTAAAACATTCCCCAAAAAGAGATAAAATCATCAAAAATAACCATAACATAATTTAACCTCAAGTTTATCTCATGCCTTTCATTTTCCATCATAACATATAGTAACCCATAATTACCTCAAAAGTAAGGATCATATAAACCCTAATGGTTACCTTTATAATTATTACCTGAACTTCCACATCGAGTTGGTTATCTCATACATGATGCATTAGAGAACTCACCAAGTTTCAAGTGCTTAATCATGAATCATGATATTTGGTTGAGAAAAACCAAAAGATTTCTCATTGCAGCTCCCATATCATTCAGTTGTTCTTTCAGAAAACCGTCATAGTTTTCTTCACATCCACTGTCACTTTGGTGCCTGCTAGATCTAGCCATTTACTAAAACCAAAAAGGTCATTGTGACTATATCCTTATAATAATCATATAATACTATGATATAATTATTCATTTTATCATAAACTCATTAACTTTATCTAAAACTATGAATCTTTCTGAAATCCTAACCATTATGGTAATGTCACTTATGCTTAAAGAATACCCTAACCTCTAAAGTTATCTAAACTGACCTCTGATACCAACTATAAGGACCCAGCCTTAAAACATTACATAATCTTGAATTAAATGAATAATTCACATTGATGAACTTTTCAGGTTTATAGTTTTAGAGAATTAGGACATAACTATTACATCTGAAAGATTACAAGGTAGACACATCTACTTAGTTTCCATTTTTTTCACAAAATATAAACTCTTGAACAATAGATTCATGTCTAGTTCCATGTTTCAGACATCATTACATTTCCTTGATCCCATCTTTGATCGTATTCCACTTTAAGTCCTGTGGAAAACATTTCAAAATCTTGGGATGAGCACAAAAAGCTCAGAAAGGGATATAAAAATAAGGAAAGGAAACATTAGTCCATGTATACGTAAGAATCAATGAAAACACACTTTACTCATATAACATAATCACTTTAACATACCTCGTGAAATCATAAGATTTATGAATAACTCATAGAAAACATAAGATGTAAAGGTAACTTGAGGAATTCATTACATTATTACGTAGGGAGTAACCCTCGTGGTTACGTTTGGAATACCCATCACAGTATATTCCCTAAATCTCTTCAGAGAAACCTTAGCATTTAACTCCTTCATGTTACCCAATGCATTGGAGATCTATCTCTGGCCCACCCTCCCTTAGTTTATCATGGAACCACCCGAATTCATAAACATTTCCTAAGAAACATAACATAATCATATCACTTAAAACATGCATAAAAGAAACATAAAATTTCCACATTTCAATCACAAGAGATCACATCATGATATTATCATAAATAAAAACATCTAATAAAATCATTAAAACTCTATGAGAGAAAATCCCTTTATACTTTGAAAATATTAAAAGAAGACATTTAAAAGAGATTTTAGAATCAAAGTGTCTCATACCACTTTGAAACTTTTGAAAGGGTTTTAAAAAATTCATGTGCATATAAATAAATCATTAAAACCATTTTTAAAACATGGACATGGATGATAAATGTTTAAAACAATAAATCTTTAAAACCATTTAAAACAATGTTTTAATAAAAGACTCCTTTTCTATTTTGAACATTTAAATTATAAGCCATAAGAAAGTAGACCATTTTCAAAACATTTAAATGACTTTAGTATCGACATAATATGGAAAGTCAAAGGGGATTTATATACACTTTATAAAATAATAAAAGTGCATATCATTAAGAAATGTCTCAATGAGAATAAATTGAGATGTAATCCCAATCAAGGATCATGCCATTGGAGCATGGATAAAGAAATGACATAATTATGTGTGACAAATATAAATACACTAAATAAAAGTGGATACTCAGTCTAAAACAATCATATGTCATACACACATATTTATATCATGACATAATCAATAAGTAGAGGTTTAACCCAAAGAATTGGAATTGGGTTAAAAGTTCCCTTGCAAAAATTCGATAGCCTAACGGCGTCACATCAAATTTTAGAAAAAGAATTGATGAGAGAGATAAAGGTTATCTCATCAATTGGACATAAAATTTATAGTAATAATTATATATAATAACATATCCCAACATAAGAAGATGTAATTTAAAAGACAAAACAAAAAGAAGTCTTTTAAAAATAGGAGGGTGAAAGGTTCCCTTACCGACTTGGGTAACTTTCGAAACGTACACCCCATGAAAGAAGGACTATACAACATTGATGTAAATACTCATAAAAGAAATTATATTACACAAAGAGTAGAATAATTGGCAGTACATACACCACTCAAAGGAAATGGTGGAAAATGTAGCATAAATCTCACGGGAATAAAAGTGAGATGAAAAACCCCTTACGAAAACTCGACAGCCTAACGACGCCTCTTAAAACTTCCAAAAATGGATTTATGAGATCAAATAGGGTATATCATAATATGAAAATAAAAATTACATAATGAGGAATATAAAAAAAACATTCCCAAACATAAGAAAGATGAGCATAAAAGAAATGACATAAAAAAAGTACTTAAAAAAAGAGAGAGGTAGGATCCCTTACCTCAAGTCCGACTTGTCTTGTTCGTTTCTTTATATTACTGAATAATAAACTAGAGTTAATTTATACTTGCTTAGGAACCTTTTTCAAGTTCATTATTCCTCTTATATCACTTATTACCATGTTATGAACATTATGTAATTATTTAAGTTAATAACGGTCGTTTTTTTGATCATTGTTACTTGAGTCAAAAATAAACTTCTTATAATTAAAAGTTGTTCATATGGTAAAATATCCATTATATCCAGAATTATATTCATGATTTAGATATCATATATATAATATATATCCATTATATACTTGCATTTATAATATTAAATTACATTTAAAGTTAAGAAATGAAATGCACCGTTCATGGAGTCAGTAAGCCGTAAGTACGCATGAACGCTACTTTCATTTAAATTTCATATTTAATGGAATTAAAACTAAATGAGATATATATTATAATTACAGTATAATATATATTCTATATAGGTCACATAACTTCATTAATTTCATTCTTTATACATTCCGTGTATAGCATGAACGAGTCACATCACTTGAGGGGGCGGTAGTCCACACTTCCTCAAATGAAATTATCGCATTTGCACAACATGCAAAGCATAAAGGTATGTTTTAAATATAAAATACAGAAGAATAAAGAGGAAATAAATATAATATATATCATAAATAAATATAGTGCCATCATAATGGCCACCATGAGAGGTCGTAGGAGAAGATAGAACAATCATCGTTTCGTGAGGTAGTAATTCACCATCAACGGAAACAGTATGTTCTTTAACCATTCGATGGAGGTGTGTGTAAGTGTAGCTCGAATACTTCTCATAAAAACATCCTATTATATTTAATATACTGTTTTTGTTTCAAAATAAATGAATAAAAAGAGTTTAGGGGGTTGGAGAAGCAAAATAAAACAAAAGGACATAAGAGAGGACATTACCTTTAAATCGGGTAACTCCCTTTAGTTTGAACCAAAAGGGTTTCTTGAAGAGCTTTTTGCCTAAGGTAGGGCTTCTAGGATGAATAGAGGGATGTGAAGAGATAAAATGAGAAGATTTTGGTTGATCCAAAGGCTTGAGAGGTGTGGATAAGGGGGTAGAGGTGAGGCCTTTTATAAGAGGGAGGAGGGGCACTCTTGGAATGTCTTGAAAAGTTACTTTATTATAAAATGATTTTCGGATATTAAAGGTCCCACAATTATATATTTCGAGGATAAGGTGATAAGGGTTTGAAATCTATCTATAAAATAGGTTTTTGACAAGTTTAAGTCTTAGATTTTACCTTATATTATCATTTTATTTAAATCGTTCATTAATGAGGTAATCACTGCATCATCATGGTGTCATAAATAAATTTATTTATTTAATGTCTAAAAATTATAAAAAAAAATATCATGATGTAGGAAATCTTTTTATATTTATAATGAATATTTATAGTCAAAATATAACTTGTATAACCCCATGTAAAAATTGTTTTAGTAAAACAATACATGTTTGTGACACTTTTATTTTTACTTTAAATAAAAAGTTATTAATGTCATTTTCTTACTCAAGTGGCTCCATGGGATCCCCAAGTTGACCCATGGATTGTATTGGTCTACCATGACTTATTGAATAAGTGTAGGACAATTTTAAAGGTAATTTAATATTATTATATCATTATATTTACCTTAAATTAAACTAATTACCTTTAATCGCGATTAATAAAACTTAAAAGTTACTATTCACAAAAAAATTATTTTAATCTCATTAAACCACATTTTACATCCTAATGAAAACCATGTATGTCAGATTTTTGAAATTCAAATCACAGAGGTGGTAAAATTTCATTTAAACGAAAAATCAGTTTTTTTAACTACCACTTAGTGGTTTCACTATTCATCAAAAATTGATGTTTTACAAAAAAATACAAAAAATTCACCCTAAGCTATATTTTATATTCCAAATTCAAAAATGATGTCCATTTTACCAAATTCAAAACATAAAAGTTGCATTAATTGTTTTTATAATTAATTCCCTCTGTCAAAACAAATAACGTGTTTTTGAGAAACAATATCTATCAAAATATTGACACTTGTTTATGTCCAATTTCAAAGTGAAATTAATTATAATTACCAACATTGGATTAAATGGTAAAAATAAATTTTAACTACACTTTAAACCCAATGAAAAATATAATCTATCCATATAAATAAATTATATTACAAGGAGGTTTTGAATTAAAATACAACATTTTCACTAAAAATGATCTTTATCGGAAAAATAACAAAAATTTACACAAAGTAAATTTTTATGTCTAGATTCTAAAGAAGGATTTTATTTTGTAAAATATAACATATAAAATTTTTAAAAGTATATTTAAAAATGGTTCACCATCAAAAGGTGGTTAATCAGCCTTTTAAAGAATATTAGAAGATTTATGCTTAAAATTGTATTCATTTTCATTTTAAGCCTCTAACATTTATTTGGATAAATGAAAAAATATTTGACAAGCATATATAATCATTTGGTAGTTAGTTCTGTTCATTCCTGCCATTACAATGGCTAGTTGTTAACTACCATTTAAAATAATATTATTATATTATTAGTGTGCAATGTAAGATTTCAAAGAAACTCATTGTTGCGTATTGGGTACGCCATTGAACATAGCATTCCATTTAAAGTAATATTAATATTTTATTCACAAATATTATTAAATATGAAAATGTAATATTCTTTATTTACCTGGGATGTTACATCCTTCCCCCCTTTTGGGAATTGCGTCCTCGCAATTTTAAAATTAGGCTAAAAAACCTCATTAAAAGTCCCACATCAGAACAAGAGTCAGTAAAACTATCACTTTAAAATAAAGAAAGAGAAGTAAAAAGGTCACCCGAGTTAACCCATACTAGGATTCCATGAAAACATGGATATGGAGGAGAAAAAAAGGGTCATGTTTTGATGGAGAGTGATAGAAAACATGATTAGGAGAAAGTTAACCCCAAGAAAATCACAAACTTATGATGGGTTAAACGGTATGTGATTCCCCAGTAGGAAAATTTAACAGAAAACATTTTTGTTTTAAGTTACTTTTCAAAGAAGAACTAATTTATGAGCTTAACTAAATCATAAGTAAGCATACTCACTTGTCATGTAGACTTTCATCTTTTACTAGATTTTTAACACAAACTCATATCTTCTCCAAACGATGAGTATTTCAGGATGACTTGTTCATATTAAGAGCGCTATAATCAACTTCTAGAGAATAACCTAACCCACAAAAGATTAACTATATATTTCCAATGTATTTAAACCTTAACCAAGACCAAAAATTGTTATTATAAGATCAGATAATACCCAAAAAGGATAATCCTTTATAAAAATAAATACTACTCTTAGTCTCTAAAATTTATCCAACAAAACCCAAAGTTTATCTAAGTCCATTCAATAAATAGATATCTATAAAATTCTTCAAATTAATCCAAACTAATAATTAAACCCAAATCTCCAAAGGATTTAATCACATAGTCTTCCAAGGTAAATATTAACATTTATCTCCAAATAACATCAGTTACTCTTAAAGTATCATAAAGAAAAGTAACTAACCTAATCATGTATCCTCCATGATAGGATAATCATTTCCATAGATAACCCAAAATCAACTTATTCCTGATTCATAATATCATCTAACAAAAAAGAATTTTTCATACTAACCAGGGACTTCACGTAGTCCAGTGGTAGGCGATAAATACCAGTCTCACATTGGTTGTGGGTTCGATTCCCATAGATTTGTCCGACGCGACGGGTTGTCACAAGGTCTACGTGTTGTCCTTTACAAAACTGTATAATTCTTAAAACATTCCCCAAAAAGAGATAAAATCATCAAAAATAACCATAACATAATTTAACCTCAATATTATCTCATGCCTTTCATTTTCCATCATAACATATAGTAACCCATAATTACCTCAAAAGTAAGGATCATATAAACCATAATGGTTACCTTTATAATTATTACCTGAAAATCCACATCGAGTTGGTTATCTCCTAAATGATGCATTAGAGAACTCACCAAGGTTCAAGTGGTTAATCATGACCCCTGATATTTGGTTGAGAAAAACCAGAAGAGTTCTCATTGCATCTCCCATATCATTCAGTTGTTCTTTCAGAAAACCGTCATAGTTTTCTTCACATCCACTATCACTTTGGTGCCTTCTAGATCCAGCCATTTACTAAAACCAAAAAGGTTAGTGTGATTATATCATTAGAATCATCATATAATACTATGATATAATTATTCATTTTATCATAAACTCATTCACTTTATCTAAAACTATGATTCTTTCTGAAATCCTAACCATTATGGTAATGTCACTTATGCTTAAAGAAAACCCTAACCTCTAAAGTTATCTAAACCCACCTCTGATAACAACTATAAGGACCCAGCCTTAAAACATTACATAATATTGAATTAAATGAATAATTCACATCGAGGATCTTTTCAAGTTTAGAGTTTTAGAGAATTAGGACATAACTATTACATCTCAAAGATTACAAGGTAGACACATCTACTCAGTTTCCATTTTTTCACAAAATATAAACTCTTGAACAATATAGTCATGTCTAGTTCCATGTTTTAGACATCATGACATTTCCTTGATCCCATCCTTGACCGTATTCCACTTTAAGTCCTGTGGAAAACATTTCAAAAGATTGGGATGAGAACCAAAAGCTCAGTAAGGGATATAAAAATACGTAAAGGAAGCATTAGTCCACATATATGTAAGAATCAATGAAAACACACTTTACTCATATAACATAAGCACTTTAACATACCTCTTGAAATCATAAGATTTATGAATAACTCATAGAAAACATAAGACGTAAAGGTAACTTGAGGCATTCATTACATTCTTACGTAGGGAGTAACCCTCATGGTTATGTTTGGAATACCCATCATATTATATTCCCTAAATATCTTCAGAGAAACCTTATCATTTAACTCCTTTGCGTTACCCAATGCATTGGAGAGCTATCTTGGGCTCACCTGCCATTAGTTTATCACGTAACCACCCGATTTCATAAACATTTCCTAAGAACCATAACATAATCATAACACTTAAAACATGCATAAAAGAAACATAAAATTTACACATTTAAATCACAAGAGATCACATCATGATATTATCATAAATAAAAAATCTAATAAAATCATTAAAACTCTATGAGAGAAAAATGCCTTTATACTTTGAAAATATTAAAATAAGACATTTAAAAGAGATTTTAGAATCAAAGTGTCCCATACCACTTCGAAAATTTTGAAAGGGTTTTAAAAAATTCATGTCCATATAAATAAATCCTTAAAACCATTTTTAAAACATGGACATGGATGATAAATGTTTAAAAGAATAAATCTTTAAAACCATTTAAAACAATGTTTTAATAAAAGAGTCCTTTTCTGTTTTGAACATTTAAATTATAAGCCACATGAAAGTAGACCATTTTCAAATCATTTAAATGAATTTAGTATAGAAGTAATATGGATATGGAAAGTCAAAGGGGCTGTATATACACTTTATAAAAGAATAAAAGTGCATATCATTAAGAAATGTCTCAATGAGAAGAAATTGAGATGTAATCCCAATCAAGGATCATGTCATTGGAGCAAGGATAAAGAAATGACATAATTATGTGTGACAAATATAAATAAACTAAATATAAGTGGATAATCAGTTTAAAACAGTCATATGTCATCCACACATATTCATAGCATGAAATAATCAAGAAGTAGAGGTTTAACCCAAAGAATTGGAATTAGGTTAAGAAGTTCCCTTGCAAAAATTCAATAGCCTAACGGCGTCACATAAAATTTTAGAAAAAGAGTTGATGAGAGAGATAAAGGGTATCTCATCACTTGGACATAAAATTTAAAGTAATAGGGATATATAAGAACATATCCCAACATAATAAGATGTAATTTAAAAGACAAAACAAAAATAAGTCTTTTAAAAATAGGAGGGTGAAAGGTTCCCTTATCGACTTGGGTAACTTTCGAAACGTACACCCCATGAAAGAAGGACTATAAAACATTGATGTAAATACTCATAAAAGAAATTATATTTCACAAAGATTAGAATAATGGGAAGTACATACACCTCTCAAATGAAATGGTGGAAAATGTAGCATAAATCTCACGGGAATAAAAGTGAGATGAAAAACCCCTTATGAAAACTCGGCAGCCTAACGACGCCACTTAAAACTTACATAAATGTTTTTATGAGATAAAATAGGGTCTCTCATAATATGAACATAAAAATTACAGAATGAGGAATATAAAATAACATCCCCAAACATAAGAAATATGAGCTTAAAATAAATGACATAAAAGAGAGTACTTAAAAATAAAGAGAGAGGTAGGATCCCTTACCTCAAGTACGACTTGTCTTGTTCATTTCTTTATATTACTGAATAATAAAATAGAGTTAATTTATACTTGCTTAAGAACCTTTTTCAAGTTCATTATTCCTTTTATATCAATTATTACCATGTTATGAACATTATGTAATTATTTAAGTTAATAACGGTTGTTTTGTCAATCATTGTTACTTGAATCAAAAATAAACTTCTTATAATTACAAGTTGTTCATGTGGTAAAATATCCATTATATCCATAATTATATTAATGATTTAGATATCATATATATCATATATATCTAGTATATACTTACATTTATAATATTACATAACATTTAAAGGTAAGAAATGAAATGCACCGTTCATGGAGACGGTAAGCCGTACGTACGCATGAATGCTACTTTCATTTCAATTTAATATTTAATAGAATAAAAACTAAATGAGATATATATTATAATTACAGTATAATATATATGTTATATAGGTCACATAAGTTCATTAATTTCATTCTTTATACATTCTGTGTATTGCATGAATGAGTCACATCACTTGAGGGGGTGGTAGTCCACACTTCATCAAATGAAATTATCGCATTTGCACAACATGAAAAGCATAAAGGTATGTTTTAAATGTAAAATACAGAATCATAGAGAGTAAATAAATATAATATATATCATAAATAAATATATTGTCATCATAATGGCCACCATGAGAGGTGGTAGGAGAAGATAGAACAATCATCATTTCGTGAGACAGTAATTCACCATCCACGGAAACAGTATGTTCTTTAACCATTAGACGGAGGTGTGTGTAATTGTAGCTCAAATACTTCTCATAAAAACATCCTAGTATATTTAAGATACTAGTGTTTTTACAAAATAAATGAATAAAAATATTTTAGGGGCTTGGAGAAGCAAAATAAAACAAAAGAACATAAGAGAGGACATTACCTTTAAATCGGGTAACTCCCTTTGGTTTGAACCAAAAGGGTTTCTTGAAGAACTTTCTGCATAATTTAAGGATTATAGGATGAATAGAGTGATGTGGAGAGATAAAATGATCATAGTTTGATCGATCCAAAGGCTTGAGAGGTGTGGGTAAGGGGGTAGAGGTGGGGGCCTTTTATAAGAGGGAGGAGGGGCACTCTTGGAAAGTCTTGAGAAGTTACTTTATTATAAAATGATTTTTGGATATTAAAGGTCCCAAAACTATATATTTAGTGGATAAGGTGATAAGGGTTCTAAATCCACCCATCCAATATATTTTTTACAATTGTAAGTCTTAGATTTTACCTTATCTTCTCATTTTATTTAAATCGTTCATTAATGAGGTAATCACTGCATCATCATGGTGTCATAAATAAATTTATTTATTTAATGTCTAAAAATTATAAAAAAAATATCATGATGTAGGAAATCTTTTTATATTTCTAATGAATATTTATAGTAAAAAATATGACTTTTATAACCCCATGTAAAAACTGTTTTAGTAAAACAATACATGTTTGTGACACTTTTATTTTTACTTTAAATAAAAAGTTATTAATGTCATTTTCTTACCCAAGTGGCTTAATGGGGTCCCCAAGTTGACCCATGGATTGTATTGGTTGTCCATGACTTATCCAATAATTTTAGTACAAGTGTAAAGGTAATTTCATATTATTATATCACTATATTTACCTTAAATTACACTAATTACCTTTAATCACAATTAATAAAACTTAAAAGTTACTATTCACCAAAAAATTATTTTAATCCCATTGAACCACATTTTAAATCCTAATGACAACCATGTATGTCGTATTTTTGAATTTCAAATCACAGATGTGGTAAATTTTCATTTAAACGAAAAATCAATTTTTTTAACTACCACTTAGTGTTTTCACTATTCATCAAAAATTGATGTTTTTCAGAAAAATACCAAAAATTCACCCTAAGCTATATTTTATATTAAAAATTCAAAAATGATGTCCATTTTACCAAATTCAAAACATAAAATTTTCATTAATTATTTTTATAATTAATTCCCGCTGTCAAAACAAATAATGTGTTTTTAAGAAACAATATCTATCAAAAGATTGACACTTGTTTATGTCCAAATTCAAAGTGTAATTAATTCCAATTACCAACATTGGATTAAATGGTAAAAATATATTTTAACTACACTTTAAACTCAATTAAAAAGATAATCTATCCATATAAATAAATTATATTAAAAGGAGGTTTTGAATTAAAATACAACATTTTCACTAAAAATGATCTTTATCGGAAAAATAACAAAAATTTACACAAAGTAAATTTTGATGTCCAGATTCTAAAGAAGGATTTTATTTTGTAAAATATAACATATAAAATTTTTAAAAGTATATTTAAAAAGGGTTCTCCATCAAAAAGCGGTTAATCAACCTTTTAAAGAATATTAGAAGATTTATGCTTAAAATTGGATTCATTTGCATTTTAAGCCTCAAACATTTATTTGGATAAATGAAAAAATATTTGACAAGCATATATAATCATTTGGTAGTTTGTTTTTTTCATTCCTGCCATTACAATGGCTAGGTGTTAACTACTATTTAAAATAATATTATTATATTATTAGTGTGCAACGTAAGATTTCAAAGAAACTCATTGTTATGTATTGGGTACACCATTGAACATAGCATTACCTTTAAAGTAATATTAATATTTTATTCACAAATATTAAAAAATATGAAAATGTTATATTCTTTATTTACAGACTCTATTACCTTAGTGAGAAGTACATAAAATTTCTTGCAAGGAATGGTATTTTGAAGCTTGATCATTCAACTATAGGAAGTTTTGAGATTTGTGTGCTTAGAAAGAAAAAGAGGGTTTCATTCAACTTGAATGGCCAGAAGCCTAGCACCCGAAAGATAGAGCTAGTTCATATCGATGTTTAGGGACCTACCTCAGTCCAATTTCATAGAATATCACTCTACTTCTTCACATTAATTTATGACTCCATGTGGTAGGTATGGTTTTATTTTCTTAAAAATAAATATGATGTGTTTGTTACTTGTCTACAATGGAAATTCATGGTTGAGTTGGAGATTGGTTTCAAATTGAAATACCTTAAATATTATAATGGTGGATGGTACAAAAATAGAAATTTTTAAAACTTCTATTGAAATAAGTGCATAGTGATCGACAAAACATTTCTAGAAACCCCACAATAGAATGGAGTAACATAGAGGATGAGCTGAAATTTTATTGATAAGAAAATATTCATGTGTGTACACTCCAGTTTTACCAAGGTCGTATATATAAAATAAATTAACAAATAATCATATCTAATCAACAAAATCCCCACCTCTAAAGTGGGAAAAATTTTACCAAAAGTGTTATGGTCTAGTAAGTTACCATAAGTATCACACCTCAAAATCTTTAGTTGTATTACTTATGATATTTTTGATGAAAAGGATAGAGATAAGAAAGAGTTAATGTACAAATATTTATTTCTTATTGGTTATGTAAATGCAGATTGTTTATACCTAATATAGAATTATTATCAACATAATATCATTAAAAGTTGATATGTAATCATTAATGAAAATATTTTATGGAAAGATAGAAACTTGGATGAATCAGAAGTTAATAGAGAGAAATAAATTGTTGGAGTACAAGTCGATCTGGAAAAAAGAACTGGCACTTCATAAATAATAGTGATAATAAATAATATTATGAATTAATTGGTAATTTGACTGTTGATATATATTCCAAAATTATCAATAACTGGAAAAGCCTAAGGGAAATATTTGATAGCAGAGCAGTTGGTAGAAGTACTAATATAAATTATAGCATGGGTAATTGAAGTACTGGAGAGTTTAGAAACTTATCTGATAAAATATTCAAGAGTTATATGACTAGTACAATGCAATAGGGTTGATACAAACTTCTTTATTATAATGAATGTTGGAGAACCCAAATACCCATAAGTGGTAGAAACACTCAATGACTTAAAGTATTGGGTGTCGGCCATGGAGGAAAAATGAATTCCTTAATGTTCAACAGAACTTGGAAGATAATTGAAAAATTAAAAGGGAGATGATAAATAGTGAAAAATAAGCCTATCGTTTAAATAAGAATATGAAATAAGTATAAGATACAAGGTATAGTTTTTTGTGAAAGGATTACAATAAAAGGAAGGAATCAATTTCTCAAAAATATTTTCACTGATAGTTAAGAATACTACCATTCGGATAGTGCTAAGCACTATTACATATGATCATTAAAACTTGGAGTAGATGTATGTGAATACTTAATTTAATCATGGAGACTTAGAGTATGAGATCTTTATAAAATATCCTAAGGTGTTTGAATAACAATGGAAGTAGTTCCTTGTTTTTAAATTGAATTGAATCCACTACGGCTTAAAATAGGCACCTCAATAGTAGAACCAAAATTTTTATGCTTTCATGAATGAAGAAGGTTTCATGAGAAGAAACTATAATAATTTATGTTATCATAAGTTATGGAATTATGGAACTTATGTTTAAATATTTCTTTACATGGATGATATATTGTCGGTGGGTTCAAAAATTTTACAGATTCTAAAGATGAAGAGTGAGTTATCCAAAATATTCAAAATGAAAGATCTTGGCCAAGCCAAGAAAATCTTGGGGATGAAGATAGAAAGGGATTTAAAATCTGGTAATATAGTGTTATCCTAGATATAACACATCTATAATATCATTGAGAAATTTGGTATGGCCAAATGTAAATATATCAAAACTCCTCTTAACAGACACTTCAAATTATCCAAGGTAGAGACACCTTCAATGAAAGATGAGGTTTGATACAAGGAGAAATTTTTGTATGATTCAGCTATCATAATCTTGATGTATGGGATGATATGTATGTGGCCAAATATTTCCTTTGTAGTGGGAGTAGTAATTTGATTCATGTATAACCTTGGTAAGGATAATTGGGAAGATATTAAGTGGATAATATGATACTTGAAGGGATTGGTAGATATAAAATTTTCCTTTGGTAATGATGATCCTTTATAAGGTTTTGTTGATGTGGATTTTTTGGTGATTCCGACACTTGAAAAATAATAATGGGTTTTGTGTTTATATTTGGTTGAATAGTGATCATTTGGATGTCTTGGATACAGTCAGTAGTTACTTTATATGTGACAGAAGCAAAATATGTAGCATCTATAAAAGATGAAAATGATTTTTTCTGGTTAAAGTTCTTACTCAAGGAGTTTAGAAAAGAATCATAAGGAGGAATGTTATTTTTTGATAGTCAAAGTGTTACCCACCTTTCCAAGAATCTTGAATTTCATGAAATAATGAAACACATTTACCTAAAATTCCATTTTATATGGAATCTACTTGAATACAAGATATTAGAGTTATGGAAGATTGTATGGAAGAAAAATCTATCCAATATTTTCATGAAGGTATTAGTCCAAGAGATCTTGAGGTATCATTTAACCTTAGTGGGACTCAACTGGGAAAAAAAGAGGATTGAGAACACTTGCATTGTCACATACCTGTCAAGTTATGTCTCCTTTTAAGTTTTAATAGGTTATCTTTTGGGTCTAGAAAGTGGTAAAGACAACACTATGGCTCTTGGGGTGACTTATACTGGTAGTGTCTACAAAATTATACTGGTCAACTGGTGATTTCATACATAACCACCTAGGCCTGTAAATCCCACAAGCCAATCGGTGTCATTCTGTCAAGAGTGTTAATGAAGGGAAATTTTTTAATTCCACCAAATATCAACATTAAACTCTTAATCCTTCTTTTCCAATCCTAATTTGAATAAGATTCTTATAGAGACTTCTTTTGAAATTCTTGGATACCTCAATCATATTTGATGGTCATTTTGATCCTAGAACAATCTATTGTTCTCTAATCGGTAATTTCAATCCATTTTATTCTGTTTCTCTTTCTTTTATTAGATTATAAGTGGATCTATTCTATATGGATATGATCTATCAATCATATGATGTCTATTTTTTTCATAAATCTATTATGTGTTTGGTTTCCATAGGTCAATTCTTGTTTAGTCAGGGTGGGGATCTCATGTTTAACAAGTTATGTGATCTTCTTTCTTCTCCATCAACCATGTGATCACCGAATCTAATATCTAAGATTTAGAATTGATGGTTACGGGTTCATCTTGTCTTCTATTATGATCCATTTCCTTTTTGTGTCTGGATTTCATTATTCTCATTATGTTAACCCAGTGCTGAGATGGATGGTTTCATATGAAGTCATTGTTTAATGAATTGCATGTCCTAATTAGTTTTTAAACATTTTTCTAAATGGTTATTGGCATGATCACTAATTTAAAAAATGTGTGTGTGATATATTTTAATATAAAATGGTTTTCCCCTTGAAAAGTGATAAATAAATAATGATTTAAATGAACTATAGTTTTTTATGTAAATTTGTTTTCAAATAATGGTTTTAATGATATAAAATGGATTATGGAATTATTTTTATGAAATTGTTTCATAACTAATAAAAAGGGGTAATTTCTATGATTTTTATGTAAATGAATAATTTTTTATCATTCCATGTTTTCTTTAATTTTGAGCATACTCGGATTTATCTAATATATAATACTTATGGAACACTTGGTTTGATCCTACTGGGATTGTTTTTCTCACACCCTCAAGTGTGTATAGACCTTGTTTTATCTTGTGAAATAAAGGTAAAGGCATCATAGTGAGGCAGTGTGTAGCATCCCAGGTATTTTTAGAATAATACTTTTCATATCTATTAATATTTATGAATAAGATATTAATTTTACATTAAAGGGGGTGCTTTTCTGATAGAAAACTCGACACACAACAATGGGTTTCCCTAAAATCTTACGTTGCACACAATATTGAGTTATACTAAAAAATAATATAATATTATTATTATTATTTTAAATTTTAGTTAACGCATAGACGTGGTATTGTAAAGAATTAAAATAACTAATAACTATATAATCAAACACATTTGTTAAAAAAAATTACATTAATCCAATAAATTTTAGAGGCTTAAAATGAGAATGAATCCAATTTTAAGCATAAAATACTCTAATATTTTTTTTAAAGGTTTTTTTATTTCCTTTTGATGGCGAACCTTTTTTAAATCTAGTTTTTATCACTTTTATATGTTATATTGAAAAAAATAAAATTATTAATTAGAATAATAACATCAAAATTTACCTTGGTTTAAATTTTGGTATTTTTCTGATGAAATTCAAATTTTAATAAATAATGAAAATATAATATTTTAATTCAAAACTATCTTTTCATATAATTTATTTATATAGTTATATTATCCTTTTAATTGGTTTTAAAGTTTAATTGGAATATTTTTTATCATTTAGTCCAATGTTGATCATT
Organism: Viscum album; assembly: GCA_963277665.1. NCBI lineage: Eukaryota > Viridiplantae > Streptophyta > Magnoliopsida > Santalales > Viscaceae > Viscum > Viscum album. The sequence goes on from OY728138.1 coordinate 1,661,948,875, forward strand.
ATAAGTTATTTCACATTGAAATTGAATATAAACACATGTCAATCTTTTGATAGTTTTTACTTCTTAAAAACTCGCTTTCTGGTTTTGATAAAGAGAATTAATTTCAAATTAATTTCTCTGAATTATGTGTTTTGAATTTGGAAAAATGGATTCCATATTTGGAATTATAAGGTACAAATTCTTTGAATATGTACCTTTTATTTTTTGGATATTATGAATAGTAACTTTAGTAATTATTTTTATTTAGCATGGTTAAAAGGTAAATATGGTAAATAAGGGTAAAAAATATTTTAATAATATAAAACTATCCTAAAACCTGTCCTAATCCTATTAAATGAGTTACTTCCAACCATTATCATCCTTAGGCTGAACTTTTGTCATTTTGGAGCCACTTGGAAGTGATAAGAACATGTTATAATAATTTATAAAGTAAAGAGAAAAATAACATAAACATGTATTTTCTTACTAAAAAAATTATATGAGGTTATGTAAGTGATCTCTTAAAATATAAATATTCATTATAAATATAAAAATATTTCCTACATCATGATATTTTATTTATTAATTTTAGACATTAAATAAATAAATTTAATTATGACACAACGATGATGGAGTGATTGGTTCATTAATAAAGGATTCAAATAAATAATATTATAAATATTAAAATAAATATTATTTGACATAATTAATGACATCCAAGAATTCTCTAGGTTAATATGACATCTTAGGATGGATTAAATTTTTTATTAAGTAATCAAGTTATTATGAATTTGTAAAAAAGTCAAGTATGAATAGTGTCCAAAATTGACATAATTCATAACTTAAAATATAAAACAGTTTATTAAATGATATTAAATTCCTAAAAATCTATTCTTCATCCAAATGGTTAATATAGAACCAAATATTTCATAAATTTCCTTTTATGGGTCGTTTAACATGATATGGTAATTAAATTAACCCACAATGTGTAAATAACATGATATCACTGTAAGATTAAAAAGAGTAAAATAAGGGTTAAACCAAAAAGATAAGGAAAAAAATATTTAAAACTTTTCTAAAAATTATTTTTATGATGGGCATTCAAACCAAAATTATCTTATCTTCAAATTAAATGAGTTTTGGACCATTTTTAATTGAAATTGAATTTATAATAAATTATTATTTCAAGACTTTCCTAAAGTGCCCTGTGTCCCTCTTATAAAAGGTCACCACCTATACCCACTTACACACACCTCTAAAGCCCCATGTATTATCCAAATTCTACTAAAATAAGATCCCAACATCCCTCCATTCCTCTTATAATCCTTACCTTGGGTATAATACAATTCAAGAAATCCTTTTGTCTCAAATCAAAAGAAGTTACCCGATTTAGAGGTAACGTCTTCTCTCAAGTTCCTTTCCTTTATTTTTCCTTCTCCACTCCCTGTGCTCTTATTATTATATGATTACATAACAACACTAGTATACTAAATATACTAGGATTTTTTATGATAAGTATTTGAACTACACTTACACACACCTCCATCTAATGGATACGAACATACTGTTTCTATGTACGGCGAACTAGTGCATCACAAAACGATGATTGTTCAATTTTACCCTACCACCTATCATGGTGGAAATTTTGATGGAAATATATTTATATATGATATTTATTGTATTTATATTTTCAATATTATTCTGTAATTTTTATTTATAACATACCTTTATGCTTTCCATGTTGTCTAAATATGATAATTTCGTTTAAGGAAGTGTGGACTACCACCCCCTCAAAGCGATATGACTTGTTTCTGCTATACATGGAATGTATAAAGGATGGTTTTATTAAAACTATGAGACATACATGACATAAATATAATACGGGTATTATAATATACATTTATATCATTTTATTATTATTCTTTTAATATGACAATGAAATGAAAGTATCATTCATGTGTACGTACGGCCTACTGTCTCCATGAACGGTGCATTTAATTTCTTATTTACAAATATTATGGATATTATAAATACATATATACTGTATATCTATGATATTTAAATCATGAATAATATTCTTGAGATTATGGAATTTTTACTACAAGGATAATTTATATCAAAACAAGTTCATTTTCGACTCAAGTATCGAATATCGACAAAACGTCCGATATGAACTTAAATAATTATGTAATTTTTATAACATGGTAATAAGTGATATAAAAGGAATAATAAACTTGAAAAATGTTATAAAGAAAATATATATTAACCTAATTTTATTATTCAGGAATATAAAGAACGAACGAGATAATTCGGATTTGAGGTAAGGGACTTCATCTCAATCTCCTTTCATTGAGGCATATTTTAATTTATACACAACCTTCTTTATAGGGCATGTAATAAACCCCTTTAAGTTTTAATTTCAATAAAATGGAATATTTTTTCTATGAATTATTTTACTAAACGACAAAAAGGAATTTTTTTAACGTAAACAGTGACAATGACTTCCCTGTCACTGTAACCATTATTTTATATTTGAATTCCTCTATAAGCCTTAATGTTTTTAAAAGGAAAAGAAAATCATTATTCTCTTTTTGGGTATTTTGGTATTGAAAATGGTTTTGAAAGTGTATTTACTATTTTAATATCTTGAAATTATTTCTTGTGATTGCAAATGAAATTTTATGAGTGAAATGTTGATAATTGAAATCTTTTTTGTGCTATGATTATATAATGGTGCTTGGATATTTGACAGGTGGTTACAGGATAAACCAAAGATGGGTGGTTAAGTGATAAACTAATGATGGGTTGTTCTATGATAAACCAATTATGGGTGGTTACGTTACAACCTCCAACGCATTGGGTATGGAAGTTGGCCGTATGGATATTCCATTTAGTGATAAGTGTGGAAGTCAATTGTATGGTTATTCCATTTAAGTATGTTGTTTCCTAAGTTACCTATATATGTTATATGTTTCTTTCTATGAGATTTATGGTAATATTTTTTTATAAATAGGGTAATAATTGATCTTATATTCAGTGAATAATATATACTACCTCTTAAAGGTGAAAGTATTACTTTATGATAAAATATCCATGGTTTTCATGTTTTCCCAAGACTAACAGTTTCACTTATTTTTGTATCCCTTACTAATATTTTTATGCTCATCCCAAGTTTTTAAATGTTTTTCATAGGACTTAAGGAAGAATAGAGTCAAGGATGTGGTCAAGGAAAAGTTATGTAGTTAAAACATGAAACGATGCCATGTTCTTTTTAAAGAGTTTTTGTTTTATGAAAAAAAATAGATATTGAGTATAAGTGTCTACTTGTAATATTTAAGTTGTTATTTATGAGTTATGAACTAATTATATAAATCTATAAACCTGAAAAGATTCTCTAAGTGAATTAAATTCAATTTTTGACTTATCTCAAGATTAAGAATGTTTAAGGATGGGGCCTTATAGTTGGTATCAAAGGTTAGTTTAGAGAACTTTAGGAGTTAGAATATTGTTAATAGAATATCCATAAAATATATTTACTTTATGTTCAATTGAAATGATAAATCACTTAAATATTACCACATTGCTTCTTCTAAGATATGTTTGTTAGGAATGGTTTTCTGCAGAGGAAATAGAGCAGTTATGCTGGAAAGGCATACAGAGGGAAATAACCTTACAAATAAACATCATGAGATGGAAATAATTGGAACTAAATAGTTTGTTACAGTGATGGATCATTTGACTCAGGAGATAAATGGTGGTGTTTTCCATGCACAAGATCAACTAGACCAACCGTAGAGGAATATGTCGATCATAGAGCATTTCATGAGGCAATGTCCCCTATCATTTAGAGGATCATCTGAACCTATGCAATTTGAAGGGTGGATTAAAGCACTGGAGAATATTTTTTATGTAATGGGGTGTTCAATCAATCAAAAGGTTTATTTTTCTATTTATCGTTTTGAAGGGAAATCTGATTAGTGGTGGTCAGTGATTAAAAATATTAGAGGAAGTGAAGAGATTGAAGCCATGGAATGGGATGAATTTAAGAATATCTTTCTTGAGAAATATTTTCCTAAGGCTATTATACTAAAGATGGAAAATAAATTATTGGAATTGAGAAAAAAGGAGGAAGATTATGTGGCTGCATATGAAGAAAATTTCACCTGTTTTTCAAGGTACGCCCCAAATTTTATCTGAGATATTGATAGTAAGATAAATCGGTTTTACTCAGGATTGAAGCCGAAATATCAAAGGGTTCTAGCTTCTTTTGAGTTAAAAAGCTATGAGAAACTTGTCCAATTTTCTAATAAGGTAGAAATGGATTTTTATGATGAGCATGTGATCTATGATAGCAAAAAAAAGAAGTGATCCAATTGGAAAGTAATGGGAAAGAAGTCATAAAAGAAGTTTGGAGGTAAGAAAACTAAATTTACAACTTGTGATAAGTGTGGTAAAAATAATCTTGGAGAATGCCTCTCAAAGTCCAGGAAGTGCTTCTTATGTGGTAATACTAGTTATATTTCTCATAACTATAAATAATATGATTAAGCAAGCAATGAAAACCTAGTGGTAATATGTTTTAGTTCCAATGAGATAAGGAATTATGCCAATGGGTGTCCAAAGTTGATTACCCGGGGTGGAAACTAGCAAGATCAAAAGAATAATGGCATGGAAAAATTATTTGTTACTACTAAGGTTGGTGTGGGACCATCAAATGAAGTGGTGATAGGTATGTTACAAGTTTCTTCAAAATATGCCAGTACTCTATTTGACTCTGGATCTTCACATTCTTTCATTTTCAAGAGCTTTGCAAGTAAATTGGAAATAACACCTCATGAGTGTGATATATAACTTTTGGTAAAGACTCCAGATGGAAGTATTAAATCAACCAAGATTTATAGGAATCTTCCTATTATCATTTGTGGGATGGTCTTTCCTACAAATCTTGTTGAACTTCAAATAGTGTAATTTGATATCATTTTGGGTATGGATTGGATTTAATTTTATCATGCTAAAATAGATTTTAAATACAATAAAGTTTTATTAAATGATTTTATACCTTTTATAACATACCAAGAATCTAAAAGATTTATTAAATATGGTAGTGAAAGTTATCTAGCTCATATTGTTGAAAAGAAAAAAAACAGTTTTGATTAGTGACATTCCAGTAGTGAATGAATTCACGGATTTTTTTCCTGATGAATTGTCTGGTATTGTTCCTAATCAGGAGGTTGAATTTACTATTGATTTAGTTATTGATTATAAACCTATTTATAAACTCCCTTATCTAATGGCTCAATTAGAACTGATGGAATTGAAAAAATAGTTGCAATAATTACTTGATAAAGGTTTCATTCGACCTAGCACTTCACCATGGGGTGCCCCAATATTATTTGTAAAAAGGAAATATGGTTCTTTGAGACTATATATCTATTAAAAATATGTGAATAAAATCACTATTAAGAACAAGTATTAGTTTCCTCATATCAATGATTTTTTTTATCAGCTCCAGGGAACTCAGTATTTTTTGAAGATTGATTTGGGGTCTGGGTACCATCAGCTGAAGGGGAAGGAGGATGACATTCCAAAGACAACTTTCTGAATGAGATATGGGAATTATGAGTTTTTATTTATTCCCTTTGGGTTATCTAATGCACATACTATTTTTATGAATCTCATGAATGGAGTCTTTCATCTGTTTTTGGATTAATTTGTGGTTCTATTTATAGATGACATTTTGGTATATTCTAAAAGCTTGGAGGAAAATGAAAGTCACTTAAGGAAGGTTTTTAAAACCCTAAAAGAAAAGAAACTATATGGAAAGTTTAGTAAGAGTGAATTTTAGTTGAAACCAATTTCATTCCTTGGTCATGTTGTTTATAAAGATGGTATAATTGTTGAACCTTCTAAAAAACCAATTGAAGAGTGTCCAAGACCTACCAATATCACATAGATTCGTAGTTTTCTTGGATTAGTGGGTTATTACTTAAGGTTTGTTGAAAATTTTTCTCAGTTATCTAGACCACTAACTAAATTAACACATAAGGGAGTTAAGTTCATCTGGACAAAATATAGTGATGATTTTTTTTTAGGAACTGAAAAGAAGATTGGTAAATGCTCCAGTTTTGGCACTGCCTTCCAGGAATGGTGAATTTGTTATCTACAGTGATGCATCATTTAAAGGGATTGGTTGTGTCTAAATTTATAATGATTTGGTAATTGCTTATGTTTCACGTCATTTGAAACCTCTTGAGTTAAATTACCCTAAAAATGATTTTGAATTAGTTGTTTTTGTTTTTTATTAAAAATTTGGAGTCATCATCTGTATGGAATAAAGTGTAAAACATATATTGATCAAAAAAGTTTTAAGTGTATTCACTCAGAAATAATTAAAAATGAGATAGAGGAGATGGCTATAATTAATAAAGGATTATGATTTCATGATTCATTATCATCCAGGAAAGGAAAATAAAGTATATTATGCTTTGATTCGAAAGAGTAATGCTACATTAACCATGCTACATTTGGAATGAAATCTTTTGGTTTCTAATTTGATGAATTTTATATTGGAAGTTGTTGGTGCAGGGAATTAATCTGTTTTCTTTTAGGTGGAAGTGAAATAATCTCTACCAGACAGAATTAAGTAAGCAAAGAAAGAAGATAGTGAGTTGCAGAAAAAGGTAGAATTGGTTTAGAAGGGTAAGTTATCTGAATTTAACATTGGTAAAGACTGTGTTTTGAGGTTTGGAAAGAGATTATGTGTTTTGTGTGATTCACAGTTGAAGAAAGAGTTTTTATGTGAAGCTCATAGTTCTCTGTTTTCAGTTCATATTGGCAGTACTAAGATGTGCAGATATCTTCAGGAGTATTTCTGGTGGGATGGAATGAAAAGAGATATTGCTGACATTGCTGTGAAGTGTTTGACTTGTCAATAGGTTAAAGCAGAATGGAAGTTACCAAAAGGTCTACTTCAGCCTTTTCCAGTTCCATAGTGGAAATGGGAAAATGTGTCCATGGACTTCATAGTGGGATTACCAAAGACATCTAGAGGTAAAAATGAAATTTGGGTTATTGTTGATCGATTGACTAAATCTGCTCATTTTCTTCCTATTCGAGATACTCTGTCTCTAGATCAACTTTCTCAGTTTTATCTAAAATATATCATTAGGTTACATGGACTTCCTCTCTTCATTTTATATTATCTTGATCCCAAGTTCACTTATAACTTTTGGAAAGGCCTTCAGAATTCATTGGAAACTGAATTAAATTTTAGTACAGCTTTTCATCCTCAATCAGATAGGCAGTCAGAATGAACAATTCAGACCATGGAGGATATGTTACATTCTTTTTCAATGGATTACCAAGGAATTTAGGATCAACATATTTATTTGGTTGACTTTTCCTATAATAATAGCTTTCATTCTAGTATATAGATGGAACCATTTGAAGCATTATATAGAAAGCGGTGTCGAACTCCAGATTTTTGGGATAAAGTAGGTGAAAGAAAGTTGATGGGACTAGAATTGGTAGAAGATATGGTAGAAAATGTTCAATTGAATCAAAATCACATGAGGATAGTACATAGCAGGTAGAAAAGTTATGAAGATAACCGGAGGAATGATATTTCTTTCGAGGTAGGTGATCATGTCTTTCTCAAAGTTTCTACATGGAAAAGTGTGATGCATTTTGGTAAGAAGGGAAAGCTGAGTCTAAGGTTCATTGGACCCTATGAAATCCTAGAAAAAGTTGGATCAGTTGCCTATAGGGTGGCTTTACCTCTAATTTTATCCCAGGTACACAATGTTTTTCATGTTTCAATATTGATAAAGTATATATCGGATCCATCTCATGTTTTGAGACCAGAGGTAGTTCAGTTGGAATAAAATATTTCTTACGATGAACAACCATTACATATTATTGACCATAGAGAGCAAGTGTTGCGAAATAAGGTGATTCATCAGGTAAAGTTTTTGTGGAAAAACCATATGGTTGAAGAGGAAATGTGGGAATTTGAAAATACTATGAGGGATAAATATCCCACTTATTTGATAAGTAAATAAAATTGTGGGGATGCAATTTCCAAAAGGGGGGAATGATGTACCATCCCAGATATTTAAAGAACAATAATTTTTCATATTTATTAATATTTATGAATAATATATTGATTTTACATTAAAGGGGACGCTTTGTCCAATAGCGTACTCAACACATAATAATGGGTTTCCCTGAAATCTTATGTTTCACACAACATTGAGTTATACCAAAAAATAATATATTATTATTATTATTATTTTAAATGTTAGTTAATGCCTAGCTGTTGTATTGCATAGAATGAACAGAACTAAAAACTATATGATAACAAAAATTTGTTAATTTTTTTTACATTAATCTAATAAATTTTAGAGGTTTAAAATGAGAATGAATCCAATTTTAAGCATGAAATACTCTAATATATTTTTAAAAGGTCATTTTATCACCTTTTGATGGAAAAATATTTTTAATTCTAGATTTTTTCACTTTCATATATTCTATTTAACAAAATAAGCTTCTTCTTTAGAAGAGGCACATAAAAATTTACCTTGGTTTAAATTTTGGTATTTTTCTGATTAAATTCATATTTTAATGAATAGTGAAAAATACTGCATTTTAATTCAAAAATGTCTTTTCATCTAATTTATTTATATAGTTAGATTTTCCTTTTAATTAGTTTTAAAGTGTAATTGGAATATTTTTTATCATTTAATCCAATATTGGTCATTGTAAGTGATTTTACATTGAAATTGGACATAAACACATGTCAATCTTTTGATAGTTTTTACTTCTTAAAAACCCGCTTTCTGGTTTTGATAATGATAATTAATTTTAAATTAATTTCTACCAATTCTGCACTTCAAATTTATAAAAATAGATTCCATATTTTGAATCAGAAGGTCCAAATTGTATGAATATGTACCTTTTATTTTTTGTACATTATGAATAGTAACTTTAGTAATTATTTTTATTTACCATGGTTAAAGGGTAAATCTAGTAAATAAGGGTAAAAAAATAATATTTTAACCATGACCATCCTTAGGCCGAACTTTTGGCATTTGGGATCCACTTGAGAGTGATAATTACATGTTATAATAATTAATTTAAAGTAAAGAGAAAAATAACATAAACATGTATCTTCTTACTAAAACAATTTTTATATGGGGTTATATAAGTGACATGTTATTATTGATTCAATGTTTTTTTAAGTGATCAAGTTTTTATGAATTTGTAAAAAATTCAAGTGTGAATAGTATCCAAAATTAACATAATTCATAACTTAAAATATAAAATAATTTATTAAATGATATTACATTCCAAAAAATATATTCTTTGGAAAAATGGTTAAGATAAACCCAAATATTTCATAAATGACTTTTTTTGGGTCGTTTTACATGATATGGTAATTACATTAACCCACAATGTGTAAATAACATGATATCACTGTAAGATTAAAAAGGGTAAAATAAGGGTTAAACCAAAAGGATAAGGATAAAAAAAATTCAAAACTTGTCTAATAAATATCTTATGATTTTTATTCGAAGAAACATCATATTATCTTCTAATTAAATGATTTTTGGACCATTTTTAATCAAAATTGAATTTATAATAAATAAATATTTCAAAACTTTCCTAAAGTGCCCCTCCTCCCTCTTATAAAAGGCCACCACCTCTACCCACTTACACACACCTCTCAATCCCCTTTTCTTGTCCAAATTTTTCTCAAATAATCTCCCAACATCCCTCTCTTCCTCCTATAATGTTGTGTAAAAGTAAATTCAATAAATTCTTTTGGATAAAATCAAAAGAAGTTACCCGATTTAGAGGTAACGTCTTCTCTCAAGTTCCTTTCCTTTATTTTTCCTTCTCCACTCCCTATGCTCTTCTTATTCTATGATTACATAACAAAACCAGTATCCTCAATATACTAGGATGTTTTTATGATAATTATTTGAACTACACTTACACACACCTCCATCTAATGGATACTAACATTTTATTTCTGTGTACGGTGAACTACTGCCTCACGAAACAATGATTGTTCAATTTTCCCCTACCACCTCTCATGGTGGACATTATGATAGAACTGTATTTATTTATGATATTTATTGTATTTATTGTATTTATATTTTCTTTATGCTTATGTAATTTTTATTTATAACATACGTTTATGCTTTCCATGTTGTGTAAATACGATAATTTCGTTTGAGGAAGTGTGGACTACCGCCCCCTCAAAGCGATATGACTCGTTTCCGCTATACATGGAATGTATAAAGGATAGTTTTATTAAAACTATGATACATACATTACATAAATATAATATTGGTATTATAATATACTTTTATATCATTTTATTATTATTCTTTTAATATGATAATGAAATTAAAGTAGCGTTCATGCGTATGTACGGCCTACCGTCTCCATGAATGGTGCGTTTCATTTCTTATCTCCAAATATTATGGATATTATAAATAAATATATACTAGATATTTATGATATTTAAATCATGAATAATATTATGTATATAATGGAATTTTTACTACAAGGATAATTTACATCAAAATAGGTTCATTTTCAACTCAAGTACCGAATATCGACAAAATGTTTGATATGAAATTAAATAATTATGTAATTTTTATAACATGGTAATAAGTGATATAAAAGGAGTAATAAACTTGAAAAAGATTCTAAATCAAGAAGAAATTAACCTAAGTTTATTATTTAGGAATATAAAGAACAAATGATACAAGTTGGATTTGTGGTAAGGGTCTCCATCTCAATATCCTTTCATTGAGGCATATTTTAATTTATAAACAACCTTCTTTATATGGTGTATAATAACCCATTTAAATTTTAATTTCATTCAAAGGGAATCTGTTTTCTATGAATAGTTTTACTAAATGACAAAAAGAAATGTTTTTAACTTATGTGGTGACAACGACTTCTCCACTGTTGTAACCATTATTTGATATTTGGCTTCCTCTATAAGCCTTAATGTTTTTAAAAGGAAAATAAATACATTATTACCTTTTTCAGTATTTTGGTATTGAAAATAGTTTTTAAAGTGTATTTACTATTTTAATATCTTGAAATTATTTCTTGTGATTGCAAATGAAATTTTATGAGTGAAATATTGATAATTGAAATCTTTTATGTGTTATGATTATATAATGGTAATTGGACATTTGACAGGCGATTACATGATAAATCAAAGATGGGTGGTTACATAATAAACCAATGATGGGTGGTTCCATGATAAACCAAGGATTAGTAGTTACGTTACAACCTCCAATGCATTGGGTATGGAAGTCAGTCGTATGGCTATTCTATTTAGTGATAAGTGTAGAAGTCGATTGTATGGTTATTCCATTTTAGTATGTTATGTCCTAAGTTACCTATATATTTTATATGTTGCTTTGTATGAAATTTTTGGTAATATTTTGGTTACAAAGAGGGTAACCATTGATCTTATATTTAGTAAATAATATTTACTACTTCTTTAAGGTGAAGGTATTATTTTATGATAAAGTATCCATGGTTTTCATGTTCTCCCAAGACTAACAATTTCCCTTCTTTGTGTATCCCTTACTGATATTTTTATACTCATCCCAAGTTTTGAAATATTTTTCATAGTACATAAAGAATAATAGAGTCAAGGATGGGATCAAGGAAAATTTATGTTGTTAAAACATGAAACGATGCCATGTTATTTTTAAAGAGTTTTTGTTTTATGAAAAAAATGGATATTGAGTAGAAGTGTCTACTTTTAATATTTAAGTTGCTATGTATGAGTTATGACCTAATTCTCTAAATCTATAAACCTGAAAATATACTCAAAGTGAATTAAAGTCAATTGTTTACTTATCATAAGATTTAGTAATGTTTAAGTTTGGGGCCTTATACGGTGGGTTTCATGGTTATCTAGGCATGGGTGTCTAGTGGTGAGATAGTGGTATGTTTCCCACGTATCACAGGGAGTAGATGTCGATATTTTTGAGTACTTAGGGTACTGTTTCTGGTTTATGTATTATGGGATTGGCTTGCTTAGCCCTTAATATATTTCTATTGTTGTTTAACTTTGATTATAGAATATTTCAATATTCCTTTCTCCTTCCATAAACAAATATTCAATTTTAGATGTTTTTTTTGGTGGGTGGATAGAAATTATTCCCAAAGGTTTTTCTTAATGCTTGGGTACTTTTCACCAACCCGTGGGGATCAAGAACTCTCTTCAAACCTTATCGCAGACTGGTTCAGGTGCCTAGATTGATGGGTGATCTTATTCAGTTTGTTACATATATGAATATAGGAGGATATGATTTTTACCAAATTTTTGAAGGATGTTTGGTAGGTTCCTTGAAGTAATATTCAAGTGGGATATTTTTGAGACTATGAATCTTCTTCCACATCAATAAATTTAACTCACCAGTAGTTCAGACTTTGGAATTTCATATATGTCTTGTTAGAGTAGTGGTAGTTACCAAAAGTTCATGTACTTTTTATGGGTTGATTAGACTGGTCTATGTGCATGGTGAACAAAATTTCGACTAAGATAGTTGAGTCAGTGGAAGACTTAGTTGAATGGTAAAGTCAACAGATAGTTGACCTTAAATATAGGATGGTGTTGAAACCTATTTTACTGACTAATTACCTCTATAAAAGGATATGTGGGACCACCTATTGAGGATTATTGTATGTTTTTAAAAATATTGTACAAAAAGTGTAATCACAAGATAATTATCTACATTGATTTTTATCCTTATACTTCTAAAAAAATAGAGAGTTTTCAATGTTCTCCTATGGATGTAAGATTAAAGTCTAAACCACATAATCTTATGTGTCTAGTTTACTTTTTATATTGATGTTTTTTAATTTTAGTTTGAAGTATTTTATTGGTATGAGTCTTATTATTGGTGATTAGGGTGTATCATACTTGCTAATTATGGTTCTTTAAGACAAGGTGGCAAGAACTGGTGGTTGGAATTTTGCAATGTTGAACTACCAGTGAATATAAATTTCTTATGAACTTAGGTTATAGCATCTAGTGATTGTATCGGTTTTTCTTTATTCTTCCCAACTTATGACTCTATAACTTTTCTCAAAGTTTGGGGCATAGTTGGTGCACAGTTCTCCAAATCATGTGTCCAAACCATTCATAGTTCTTCCATTCACCCAAATTTATTATTTTCCCTCCATCACATTCCAAATTGATTCTAATGATGTTTACCATTAATATGAGTTTAACTAATGTATTTTTATTGTCAATTAATATTATTGGTTTTGGTTTTGGTTGAGGTTTGTGTTTTTTATCTTAGCCTTTTCTTTGGAAAGTTGGTTTTATATTTTGTAAAATAAGATGCGGGGTAGAACAAATGATTTTATAGGATGTTTTTTTTATAAAAACTGGTTCTTATAAAGGCTATGAAAGAAATTTTGATACTCATGAATTATTTTTAAAATTTATTGGTTTTGGAATGTAATTTTGAGAGTATTTTTAAAGAAAATTTATGTTTATCTCATCCAATGTAGATGTTTTAAATTTCCCTAATAGATAAATTGATTTTTCAAATTGTGATGGATTTTTACAACGGATTTTTATTGGATTTTCTAATCAAAGTGAACTATTTTTAAAGAATTTAGTTTTTTTCAAAAAAAAAATCTTCATTTTTAGGGGAATTTTTTTTTGAATTTGACCTTTTGGGTTTGTGATCAGATTATGTGATTTGGGTCTTGAGATGTACATGTTTGAGTTTTGTGTTTTTTTATTGGAATTATATACCCCAAAAAATATTTTATGAAGTGTGGAATGATTTTATCATGATGTTCCTCTTTGTAATAGTTCTTATTATAGTATTAGTGTGGACTATATAATCATTTATGTGACCCAAACTCATAGTAGAGTGATTAATCCAAATCCTTTTATTATGTTTTGTTTTTTCCTTTAAGCTACACATTAAGGATTCATTGGGAACATGATCTTTTAAAATGAGTCTTTTCCTTGAGATTGATTTGGAAGTGTCCTTGTTTGGATCAAAAAGTTTGATCTCATTTTCCTTTAGAATGGTCCCATATTTAGTGTTCTTTGGGAGTCATTAATTTCTCTCTTTAATGGTTTGGTTTTGGATTTGTAAAAAAATTATCTTCTCTGAAATGATTCCTCTATTATAGTGTGACTTTATCTATTTCACCATGTTGAGATGAAATATTTCATAGTGGGGAGACCTGAATCAAGTCTCTCCTTTCTTATTAAGAACTTTTGAGTGTTTCCTTGGGTGGAATGGGTTGAGTTTGAATACACTCATGGCAGTACTGCCATCTCTTTTAGTGTACTAATTTATTCAATCTTTTCTCAGATTCCAATTACAACTCAAATAAATCTTCTCTATGTTTATTATCAAATAGAATATATATCTCATTCATGAGTCTAATTTTAGTTCCTATAAAATCACCAATGAATTTTTGGGGGCAGGAAGTGGCATGGTGTGAAAACTTATCACACCTCAAATTCAATTTTGAGTGTGTATACTTATACTATAATGTGTCCCCTTGATTTTGAAGTGTTTAGGGATGAAATTTATGATTTTGAACTCTTTCTATAGGCTACACAGTTTTGTAAATCATGCAGGAAAATTATGTGAGTCTTCATAGATTTGTATCCAGTAGCATTCCCATAATTTTCACATGGTTTAGTAAACCATGTCGGTAAACCATGTTACCTACTCAAGAAGTGTTATTTGGGTCGTTTTAGGTTCTTTTTAATTTTATTTTACCCTATTTCCTTCCCCTCTTCAAACGTGACATCTAGAGGGCCTTAAAGGTTTCTTCCCCTCCCTTCACCATGGCTCCATGGTGGATTTATTCTTGCATCTTCAAGGTAAACCCTATTTTATATTCCTTTTCTTCCTTATCCTTTATTTTTCTTCCATTAAATCATTATTTCTTCTTTTTACTTACCTTAATGGTCATGTTGGTTGAACCTAATGTTTAGGGCTAGTCTAAACATGGATTTTTTTATATTTAGAGCATGTAAATATTGTCTTAAGACCTAATCTATCATTTTTTGTTTAAGGATACATGATTCCATTATATTTTGGTAGGTAGTTCTATAAAATTCCTTTTATCTATCATGACATGTGTGCTTGAGCTTTCTAAACCTATTTTTAATTAGATTATAATTATAAATACTAGTATTGATAAAGTCACATTGGTTTTATTGTGTTGGTTTTTTTCAAGCTTGGAATAAAAGGTGTTTTTTAATGGTTTTTAATCTATATGCACCTAGAATGTATTTCAATGCACCCTATGTGTTTTTTAAAATTCCCAATAAGATTATTTTAAGATAATGGTTGAATAAAGTGAGGTTTTGGACTTCTCAAAAATTCTATATGATTTCTTATGTGATATTTTTTGGATTTCAGGGATCATGTGGATAGAAGTTTAATTATTATTAAGATTATTTCATTTCCTTTATATGTTTTTTTGTTACATGTGTGTGTGTGTGTTTATGTTCATGTTACTTTTATATAGGTTAATTGATGTTTTATATCTATTATGAAATTTTGTTCATGTTAATTCAATTTTTTTTTTCTTCTTTTTGTTAATAGAGAATTCCAATTAAAACATGGTTTCAAATGTGGTTTTTAAAATGGTTTCAAAGGTAGTTTGTAATATTTCCAAATATGGGTTAGAACTAAAAGTTCATTAAGAACCTTAAATTAAAGTATTTCATAACAAAGTCAAAACCCTTGGTTTTCACCCCCTTTCATCGTTCTTTAGGTAGCATTGTGTATATTTTTAGATTAAGTTGATTATAGTGTAATGATTATTTGAACTATAAGGGGTCACTTACTAAAGGGTGTAGGGAGGTGAGATGATGGTTTGATATTGTGATGGATTTTCTTGTGTGGTGTTATTGATATGTGATTGAGAGGTGTTCAAATATTTCCTCACCACCCTTAAATAGTTTCATACGAACCCTTAGTGCATGAGTAGGACAACCAAGAATGTATTAGTTCCTTTTCCATTAGTTATGTGTGTTGTCATATACTAGTGAAGTAATATATGTTGTATAATCACTGTATAGTGAAATCATTATACTCATCCATCCCATTTTTTGAGGTTATTTCCCTAATTAGTGATAGTGTATCACTAGGTGACCCTTACCTTAGTAACCTTAGAGTGATCTCCATGATGATTGATTGAGATGTTTACTCATATGGTTTTTCTTTAATGTTTGATTTATTATAAAGTTTGAAATGAATTACTTGACTTTTTTTCTATATCTTAACACCAAATTTCTTTTATTTTTATTATTTTATCACTTTAATCCATCTTTTTCCTTTCCATTGGCCTTATTTATTTGACATTCATTGTTTATATTTATGTTCATGGAGTAGTTTATCCCCCGGTTATGTGGTTTCATATTTTTATTATCTACTTTATTCTATACGCATGGCTAATTTTTGTTTTTTGTTCATATTTCCCACTTTTATTAGTTTAAGCCCAATTATATAATGGTTTTTGAAAATAAAAGTAAAAAATTTAGGTTTCTAAAATCAGTTTTTATTATCCCATGAAATGAATGTATTTATTTTAACTATTTTGGAAAAGGTTTTCAAATGGAATAATCCTCCTGATTTCAAATTTTGGTCATGTTTTATAAAAAAGTGTAATGAGGTGCATAGATGTTGTTGTATTTCATAAATGTTAAAAAGATTATTTCTATGTGATGTATTTCAAACTAACATTTATAAACTATCTTATAAAATGAACTGTATAAAATCTTTTATTGGTGGAAACCTATTTTCCATGTGTAGCTTACACCCTAAAAACACATGATGATGTGTATATAATTCTTATGTCTTCTACAGATTTAAAATTTATGCTCATATGGAGATAGATTTCATTGAATTACTAGTTGTTATATTCCTTGGTATACAGAGGTGGCCTTGGTCCATATGGTTATGATCATGTGTTAGCTAGAGTTTGGTGCTTTTGTTAGGACCAAGCTGAAGGAAGAGATGGTTTTCATGGATTGTCTTTTGTTGATCTTGAGAAAGTTTTCGTAAAGGAAAGACACCTTGAATTTCTAAGAATTTTGAAGATGGAAGTTTGAAGATTTGGAACCGATAATATTGAACATTTAGAACCTAGTGTTTGAAGAATTCGGAGTATGGAAATTGAGAAGTTCAGAACCAGGAAATTGGAAATTCTCGAAAGCTGGCTAACAAGAGATGTGGAGGCACTAATTGTGATGATGCTTTGCTGTTTTATAACTCTAATTTGTGAGTATATGCAAGTACTCATGATGCAAGCAAAAGTTGGATGGTTAAGTCATACTGAGATTCGGAGGAGTCATTCTGAGAATTCAAAATCACCGGTATCGATGAATGAAGGAGTCGTACCGAGAATCGAAGAAGTCGTACTGAGAACCAGAACGTCATACCAAGAACTGGTAAAGTCATCTCGAGAACTAAAAGATGTTTTGAGAATCAGGAAGAGCCATTCCGAGAACCTGAATTCGTACCAAGAATTGAAGAAGTCATATCGAGAACCAAAGGTCGTTCCGAGAATCAGGAAGAGTTGTTCCGAGAACCAGAGGTCATACCGAGAAGTGATGAAGAGTCATACCAAGAATTGAAATGGTGTCATACCGAGGAAGCAATGAAAATCCATGCCGAGAAGAGATGAAGAGTCATACCGAGAATTGAAATGGTGTCATACCAAGGAAGTAATGAAAATCCATACCGAGAAGTGATGAAGAGTCATACCGAGAATTGAAATGGTGTCATGCTGAAAAAGCGGTGAAGAGTCATGCTGAGAATTGAAGTGATGCCCAAAAGACAGATGAGTGGATCCGAGAATGTGATACCGAAAAGCCAGAAGGGTGGATCCGAGAATGTGATACTGAGAATCTAGAATGGTGGATCCGAGAATGTGATACCGAGAATCCAGAAGTTCAGATCTATAAAAGGCAAAAGTTCTAAATCAAGAGAAGTGGAAGAAGATTTGAGAAGATTCTAGAAGCGTTGAAAAAGTCTTAATTACTCCGAGATTTCAGGTGAAATTAGGATTTGGGTGAATTTAAGTAAGCGGGAAAATATTTTGGTTTACCGCCTAAGCACACTTTGGAGCACCTATAAAAGGATATCAGAGTACAAAGTAAATGTGGGATGATTAATTAGTGAGAGAAGTTCTGATAATCTAGAGAGAGAAAGAAGTGTTTGGCTGACAGAGTTTCATTACGATTTCAATTGTAACGAGAATTTGATACTGGTTGACACCGTATTGAGTTTCTCAGAATGAGAAAATTTGGAGTGAATAATTCGGAGTGGAGATTCAGAATGGGGAATCAGTACTGGCTATCACCGTATTGAGTTTCTCAAACTGAGGAAGACTCAGATTGAAGAATCAGAGTGAAGAAGAAAATATGGAATGAGAAAAATCGGAGTGGAGATTCGGAATGGGGAATCAGTATTGGCTGTCACCGTATTGAGTTTCTTAGACTGAGGAAGACTCGTATTGAAGAATTGGAGTGTAAAAGAAAATTCGAAGTGAAGAATTTGGAGTGTAGATTTAGAATGTGGAATCAGTACTGGTTGTCACCGTATTGAGTTTCTCAGACTGAGGAAGACTCAGATTGAAGAATCGGAGTGAGGAAGAAAATTTGGAGTGAAGAATTCAGATTGGAGATTCGGAGTGGAGATTAGGAATGGGGAATCAGTACAGGCTGTCACCGTATTGAGTTTCTCAGACTGATAAAGATTCAGATTGAAGAATTGGATTGGGAAAATTCAGATTGGATATTCAGAATGGGAAGTTTGGACTGTAATTGATTTATCTCAAGTCCAAGGAGTCCTTGCCTTTATTCTAGGTAAGGAAGTGAATATTTGTGCTGAACTTTCTTACACTTGTGTATTTGAAAGGAAGTGGAGGTAACATAAGTTGTTATAAGAAATAAGACTTTGCCCTATTGTGCTAAGAGGGTGCACATGCACTGGAGTGATTGTTTCACAGTGCTTCACGAGTGTAAGGGTATATCCTACTCGTTGTAATCCAAGGATTATTTTCTTAGTGGATTGTATGGTGTTGTATTGTTTCCAACCATACCAAGGACGTAGCTATTCTTATTGAATAGTGAACCTTGTAAATTGTTGTGTTTCTTTGGATGTGTGCTTGTTTGTTTCTCAGCAGGGAATTATTTCTTTAACAGGAGACAAAGGTTGTTCTCAACATTAAGGGAACTTAAAAGAAGAAAAAGGGGAACCACTGATTCACCCCCCCCCCAGTGGTTCATTACTCCAACTGGGTCTTTACAAGTGGTATCAGAGGGAGGTTCCCTTTATTTTCCTTGCTGATGGAGAATCTGAATTGTGTGAACAATAAAGGAATTTCGGTATTTGATGGGAAGAACTATCACATCTGGAAGGATATAATGCTACCGTATCTCATTTCTATTAGTTATGAAGTTCTTAAAGCTGCAACAGTTGGTTTTCCCCCTATTGAATACAATGTTCCACTTACACCTGTTGATAAGAAGTTTCTTGAGAATGATGGAAGAGCCAAGAATGCTATATTGTCTTCACTTTCTGAAAGTGAATTCTTGAGAGTAAAAGGAGTGGACACAGCTAAAGGTATATGGGAAAAACTGAAAAACATATATGAAGGCAATACAAAATTCAAGAAGGCAAAACTTCAAATCTGGAGATTGAAGTATGGAGACTTGAAGATGGGAGAGCATGAATCTGTTGGGGATTTCTTCACCAGGGTAAATGATATTATTAGTACTATCAGATGTCTTAGTGAAGAGCTGAAATACTCTACTATGGTGGAAAAGATCTTGAGGATTATTCCTGATAAATTTTATGTGAAGGTATCTTCATTAGAATACAGAGACTCAGAGACTCTATCTCTTGATGATTTGCATAGTACACTCATTACTTATGAAATGAGAAGGGAAAAAGCTATGAAGACCAAGACAAAGGTTGACAAAGAATTATCTTTCAAATCCATGAAGAATCAGAGATCTAAGAATATATTTATTGAAGAAGATGGTGGTGACTCTGACTTTGAAAGCGAGGTATGTAAAAATCTTAACGATATTTTATCCTTGTTTTCAAAAAATGTTAAAAGAGGCACAGGGAAATACAAGGGAAAACTTCCCTTGAAGTTTTTTGAATGTGTAGGCATTGGAAACTTTGCGAATAACTGTCCTCGAAGGGAGAATGAATAAGATAGTGATGAAGAAGAAATAAATCCAAGAAAGTTATGGAAGAAGCAGGGTGGAAAAGGAAAGTCGGGGAAAGAAAAGTTCTTAAAATCCAAGAGAAAAAGCTTTATATCCATAAATGAAGAAGATTAAGAAAGTGATGTTGAATCCAAAAAATCAGTTGATAATGGTGTTGAGAATACTTTCATTGCAATAGTTAATGATGAGGATTTTGGAAGCATCAGCTCGGAAGAAGAAGAAACTCAGCTTGAGATGCATCTGAAAGAAGAATTGAAGGAATGTTTAAGGAAGATAAGAAGGCTAGATAAGCTTAACAAAAAGTTGGAAGATGAATGTTTCTCAGCATCCAATCAAGACAATGATAAAGAAAAACTTGAAAAAGAGCTTGAATACTTGTAGAAGTCTCTTGAGGATGAGAAAAATCAAAATGAGCACATGAGAGTTAAGCTGAAGGCAAAAGAGGAAGAATTAGAACTCGTTCAAAATAAGCTCTCATAAATTGAATCAAAAAACATTTATTTTCAAAACTCAACTACTGATGTTGTTAAAGGCTCTCAACAAGCACATTATGAGAAAATTCAATAGAAGAATAAAGTGGTTGTTATGAAGAAGAAAGTTGAGAAAGTTACTTATGTGGCCAAGACCAGCGTTACTGGGAACTCTGATGTTTCAAGGAAATCTAAGTCTAACACTGGTGAAAAACAAGAAAAATCAGAGAAGGAAGAATTCCAGCAGAGCAATCTTGATAACAAAAGAATGGTTGGTGGGGCTGAAGAAAGATCAACAAAGAAGTATCATAAAAAAATCTTTAGAGGAAGGTACTCCTTCTATGGGTACTATTGGTATTGTGGTGGATTCGTTCATACAGTGAATATGTGTTGGTTCAATCAACATTATTACCATCACCCCACAAGTTATAAAAGGCATATATTGAGGGGGAGTCAATCTCCTCAAAGGAAGAAGAGTGAGAAGGTTTTCTTGAAGAAATTTGAGAAGAATGAAGTCAAGACAGAAAACAGGTTCCAGCCTCTAGAGACCATTTGTGAAAGGTGTGAATATCCTGGACACCTTGAAAAAATATGTCTTGTACTGTTACCGGCTCAAAAAAAAGTTCTTAATTCTTAGAATCCGAAGGTGAAGAAATAAGTGAAAGAAGAAAAAGCTCTTGTTGTTGAAACTGCTCTAAAAGTTACAAAGGAAGAACGACCTTGGATACTTGATAGTGGGTGTTCTTCACATATGACAGGAGACATGAAGTTGCTAAAGAATATGAAGAATTTTAAAGAAGTCACAGTGACATTTTGAAATGATGAATATTTAAAAATCAAAGGTGTTGGATCAGCCATCATTGGAAAGGAAAAATTAAAGTCTAAGAAAACTCTGTATGTTGATGGGATGAAGCAAAACTTGCTGAGTGTATCAAAATTGTGTAATGAGGTTAACAAAGTTATCTTCAAGAAAGATGGATTTATTATGAAAAGTGAATAAGATGGGCAGATTGTTACAAGAGGCCAACAAACCAAAGGAAATCTGTTTCAAGTTGTAAATTCACAAAACTCATGTTACATGAGCATAGTGGAAGAAAATTAGTTGTGGCACAGAAGACTTGGACACATGTTTCATAGAAATATGAGCAAGTTATCTCAAAGGGACAGTGTTTGAGATATTCCAGATTTTCCAAGAAGAAGAGATTGGTGTTGCACTACCTGTCAGAAAGGAAAGATTACAAGTGTTGTGCATAAGAAGGTTGACATTTGTTCAAAACAACCCCTTGAACTAATATATTCTGATATATTTGGGACGATGAGAAAACAATCAACAAATGGAGACAAGTACTTCATCACCTTCATTGATGATTTTACTCATATTACATGTGTTATTTTTATGAAGCACAAGTTAGACGCCCTAAAAATGTTTAAAAGCTTCAGAAGGAAAGCTGAGAAAGAATGTGAGTACTCTGTGAAGAAGTTGAGAACAGATAATGGTGGTGAGTATAGAAGTTAAGAATTTGAAGACTATCTTGAGAATCATGGGATTCATCATGAATATAGTGCTCCATATACACCTCAACAAAATGGGGTTTCTGAAAGGAAGAACAGAAGCTCGGTGGAAATGGGAAGAACCATGTTACTTGAACATGGCCTTACTCATTAATTTTGGAGGCAAGCTACAAGTATAGATATTTATATTCAAAATCGATGTTTCTACAGGCCTCAATCAAAAAAGAATCCATATGAACTTTTCTATGGCATTACTCCAAGTATGAAGCATGCTAAATTTTTTGGGAGCTCATGCATTATAAAGAAGAAAGGTGGAAGCAGTGGAAAATTCGATCAGAAAGGAGAAGACGGAATTTTTCTTGGTTATGCACCAGAAGGAAGAGGTTATAGATGCTTTAACAAAGAAATGGGAAGAATGGTGGATGTAGTTGATGTAAAAGTCATTGAAACCCTGGGTAAAGATAAGCATGTCCAGACAGACGAGGAAGATGAGGAAAAATGAAGTTAATGATTCTGATAAGGATGCAATGAATTGTAATCCTAATTAAGATGAAGAATCAGATTCAGCCATGTCAAGTGATGAGGAAGGCACACACAAAAATTATCCAAGGCTGATGAAACAAGTACAAGCTCAGAATATAATTGGTGATCAACGTCACATGGTTCAAACAAGAAGAAGAATTAATTCCATATCACATACATCCTTGTATTCCAAAGTGGAACCAAATGATGTTAAAGAATCCTTTGAGCATCCGGAATGGGTTCAAGCTATGAATGAATAATTGGATTAGATTGAAAAAAATGACACATGGGAACTCATATCCAATCCTGAAAATAAGAACATTATAGGCACCAAATGGGTCTTCCAGAACAAGTTGAATGAAGAAGGTGAAGTTATCAGAAATAAAGAAAGATTGGTTTTCAAAGGCTACTCGCAGATTGAAGGAATTGACTTTGAAGAAACTTTTGATCCAGTGGATAGATTAGAAACTATCTGAATCTTTCTTGCTATTGCTGCACAACGAGGCTACAAAATCTTTCAAATGGATTTCAAATCCGTATTTCTTAATGGTGATCTTAAAGAAGAAGTTTATATTGAGCAACCATGTGGCCTTTTTGTTGGGAAGAATGAAAGTTATGCGTGTAGGTTGAAGAAAGCCTTGTATGGGCTAAAGCAAGCTCCAAGAGAATGGTATTCCAAACTGGATACTTGCTTAAAGGAGATGAACTTCAAGAAAGGGAGATTTGACAACAATCTATACATCAAGGAAAGCCAAGATCTTTCTCTCATTGTGATTGTCTATGTTGACGACATTATTTTTGCTGAGAATAATGAAAGAAGTTGTGAAAGGTTTGCTGAAGAAATGAAGAATGTCTTTGAGATGTCCATGTTGGGTGAAATGAGATACTTTCTTGGGTTACAAATCTTGCAATAGAAAGAATTCATTTTTCTCTCCCAAGAAAAGTATGCTAAGGAACTTCTCAAGAAGTTTGGCATGGAAAACTCAAAACTTGTATCAACTCCTATCTCAGTGTGAACGAAGCTAAGAAAAGATGATGAAGAAAAAGAAGTTGATCAGAAAGAATATTGAAATCTGATTGGAAGTTTGTTATACCTGATTGCATCAAGACCAGATATTGTTTTTTTTTTGTTACCTTATGTGCAAGATTCCAGAGTGCTCCTAAAGAATCACATCTTGTTACTGGAAAAATAATTCTTATATACATAAAAGGCACAGAAGAATTCAAAATCAAGTATAGTGGCTCAAATAGCATTGATTTGTTTGGATATTTAGATGCAGATTGGGCAGGAAATGTTGATGATAGAAGATCCACATCTGGTGGAGTGTTATTTATGGGAAAAAGTTGTGTTGGCTGGCACTCGAAGAAGAAAAATTCGGTGACACTTAGTACGGATGAAGCTAAATATGTTTCTACCACCATGGATGCTACTCAACTTATCTGGATGAAGACACAGTTGGAAGATTTGTTAGTTGAAGTGAAGTTGCCCTTGCTCTTGGGCTGTGATAATCAAAGCACAATTAATCTTACCAATAATCCAATCCAACATTATCGTTCAAAGCATATTGACATCAAATATCATTTCATCAAAGAGCATGTGGAAAAGAATGAACTTAAACTTGAATATGTTTCATCTACTGAATAAGTTGCTTATATTTTCACGAAACCTCTACCAAAGGAATCATTCTCAAGATTGATGTTGAACAAGGGTGTCCAACCTCTTTCTCTTCAAGGCTAAGGTATGTTGTTCCGTCCCCTCTCTCTTCTTACCTTTGGATTTTTTTGTCAAGGGGGAAAATTTGTTTGTATCATAAAACTATTGTTCAAAGAGAGAGTTGTGGGTAAGCTGTGAACTCAGCATTGTTTGTGTATGTGAACTATTCTAACTGTTTATTGGAGTGGTTGTAGGAAAGAACTTGAAGTTGTTTGCAGGAAGTATAAAGTTGAAGATGTCATTTTCACTACCTATGGACAGCATGGTTTTGTTGTCAATGATTCTTGTTTCCTACAATGAGTTAGCTCACGTAGGCTTAGAATTATTGATAAGTAATCCATTGATTGAAGTTTTCAAGTTTGGTGATTTATGAAAACTTGGTTGACAACAAAATCCAAAGGGGGAGATTTTTAGGACCAAGCTGAAGGAAGAGATGGTTTGCATGGATTGTCTTTTTTTGATCTTGAGGAAGTTTTCATAAAGAAAAGACACCTTGAATTTATAAGAATTTGGAAGCTGGAAGTTTGAAGATTCGGAACTGAGAATATTGAACATTCAGAACCTGGTGTTCGAAGAATTCGAAGTCTGGAAATTGAGAAGTTCAGAACTGGGAAATTAGAAATTCTCAAAATCTGGATGACAAGAGATGTGGAGGCACTAATTATGACGATGCTTTTCTATTTTGAAACTCTAATTTTTGATTATATTCAAGTACTCATGATGCAAACAAAATTTGTATGGTGAAGTCATACCGAGATCTGGAGGAGTCATTCCGAGAATTCAGAATCTCCGGTATCGATAAATGAAGGAGTTGTAGTGAGAATCGAAGAATTCATACTGAGAACCAGAACGTTGTATCGAGAACTAGTAAAGTTGTATCGAGAACCAAAAGTCGTTCTGAGAATCAGGAAGAGTCGTTCTAAGAACCTGAAGTCGTACCGAGAAGTGATGAAAAGTCATACCAAGAATTAAAATGGTGTCATACCAAGGAAGCAATGAAAATCCATACCAAGAAGACATGACGAGTCATACCGAGAATTGAAATGGTGTCATACCAAGGAAGCAATGAAAATCCATACCGAGAAGTGATGAAGAGTCGTACCAAGAATTGAAATGGTGTCATGCTAAAGAAGGGGTGAAGATTCATGCCAAGAATTGAAGTGATTCTGAGAAGACAGATAGTGGATCCTAGAATGTGATACCGAGAAGCCAGAAGGGTGGATCCGAGAATGTGATACTGAGAAGCCAGAAGGTTGGATCTGAGAATGTGATACCGAGAAGCCAGAAGGTTGGATCTAGAAAATTCCAAAGTTCTAAATCAAGAGAAGTGGAAGAATATTTGAGAAGATTCTAGAAGCATTAACAAAGTCTTAATTACTCTGAGATTTTAGGAGAAATTAGGATTTGGGTAAATTTAAGTGAGCGGGAAAATATTTTGGTTTCCCGCCTAAGAACACTTTGAAAACCCTATAAAAGGATATCAGAGTACAAAGTAAAGGTGGGATGATTAAGTAGTAAGAGAATCTCTGATAATATAGAGAGAGAAATAAGTGTTTGGCTGACAGAGTTTCATTACGATTTCAATTGTAATGAGAAATTGATACTAGTTGACACCGTATTGAGTTTCTTGGAATGAGAAAATTCAGAGTGAAGAATTCGAAGTGGAGATTCGGAATGGGGAATCAGTACTGGCTGTCATCGTATTGAGTTTCTCAGACTGAGGAAGACTCGGATTAAAGAATCAGAGTGAAGAAGAAAATTCAGAATGAGAAAAATCAGAGTGGAGATTCGGAATGGGGAATAAGTACTAGCTGTCACCGTATTGAGTTTCTCAGACTGAGGAAGACTCGGATTGAAGAATCAGAGTGTAGAAGAAAATTCGGAGTGAAGAATTCGGAGTGGAGATTCAAAATAGGAAATCAGTATTGGTTGTCACCGTATTGAGTTTCTCAGACTGAGGAAGACTCGGATTGAATAATCGGAGTGAAGAATAAAATTCGGAGTGAAAAATTCAGAGTGGAGATTTGGAATGGGGAATCAGTACAGGATGTCACCGTATTGAGTTTCTCAGACTGAGAAAGATTCATATTGAAGAATCGGATTGGGAAAATTCAGAGTAGAGATTCAGAATGGGAAGTTCAGACTGTAATTGATCTATCTCAAGTCCAAGGAGTCCTTGCCTTTCTTCTGGGTAAGGAAGTGTAGATT
Organism: Viscum album; assembly: GCA_963277665.1. Taxonomy (NCBI): domain Eukaryota; kingdom Viridiplantae; phylum Streptophyta; class Magnoliopsida; order Santalales; family Viscaceae; genus Viscum; species Viscum album. The sequence goes on from OY728138.1 coordinate 1,661,975,558, forward strand.
TGTGCTGAACTTGCTTACACTTGTATATTTGAAAGGAAGTGCGGGTAACAAAAGTTGTTACAAGAAACAAGACTTTTCCCTATTGTACTAAGAGGGTGCACATGCACTGGAGTGATTGTTTCATAGTGCTTCACGAGTGTAAGGGTATATCCTACTCGTTGTAATACAAGGATTATTTTCTTAGTGGATTGTATGGTTCTAGATTGTTTCCAACCATACCAAGGATGTAGATATTCTTATTGAATAGTGAACCTTGTAAATTGTTGTGTTTCTTTGGATGTGTGCTTGTTTGTTTCTCAGTAGGGAATTATATATTTAATAGGTGACAAAGGTTGTTCTCAACATTAAGGGAACTTAAAAGAAGAAAAAGGGGAACCACTGATTCACCCCCCCCCCCTCTCAGTGGGTCATTACTCTAACTGGGTATTTACAGATTTGTCTTGGATGTTTGGCATATCATCCACTTCGACCTATTTATTTATTTTTGGGATCTTTTGTATTTGTACCCTTTGTGCATCTTGATTTATTTTTTTTCATAGGTGGTTCTTTTCATTTAAATTTTTTATGCCTTGTTTGTTTTCTACTTATATTTGAAACCTCTTATTTTATTATGCATGGTAGTCTGAAAAATGGTCACACCATGCTATACTTTCGAAAAAAGTTCACTGATTGTTCATTTTCTTTGAGGGAGAAATCATTCCTACTTGGTATGTTTTGATACCCTTGTAACTTTTTTTCGGTCTATAGGGATATGGAATTCCCTCTTAGCCTTGTTATAAGCCACTCGGGTGACCTATCAGGTTGACCTAGGTTGGTATGTGATAGTTATGGTATTTAATACTTAATATTTTAGTAATAATTGAATCATAGATGTTCGATATCAAAAATAAATGATGAATATAAAATATAAGACTCATGTAATACCCATTTTTGAAAAGATAATTCATTATCAAGTAAAAATAAAATTAATTTTTAATGACATATCCATAAGGGTGTTTAGACTCTTTGGAGCTAAAACTCTTAGGTATTTTGACATACTTATTTATTAAGTTTTAAGACAAAATAAACCTTTAAAAATAAATTACATAAAGCCACAAAACTTCTAGATTTATTTCAACAAGATATGTGCACACTATTCTAAGTAGAAACTAGAGGTAAATTCATATACTCCATGATATTCCTAATGATATTTTAGGAATGTAAAGTGTATATAATGAATACACTTGGTAAATGGTATAAGATCCTCAAGGTGGTATAGAAAATGAATATCTTAACCAGGCATACATTTATCATTTAAATGTAGAGTGGATACATTCCTGAACTCGCATTACCTTATACACATTAAATAGTTGATCTTAGTGTAAAGAGGATCGATGTGGGGTATTATATATATTGAAAGTTGTTGAGACTCAGAGGTTTTGAGATGATTTTATGAGGTTTTTTTTAAGAATAGGTTGGAGTGTATGTGATATATTGTGTTGGATTTTGTTTTTAATGCATGAATCATATTCAAACTCACACTTCTTGTAAGGTGAAGATGTTTAGAGAAAAATCCAGATGATGCTTAAGCTAATTTGTAGTGATTATATATCATGTAAGGAGTTCATGATGCAATCTATTAAAGGAAGGTGTCACATGCTGTAAATATTTTTATTATGTCATATAATCTGATTAAAGAAGAAGGTTTATATAATGAAATAGATTTTACTCCACATAGTAGGTTGAGTTAGTTTTTTTGTGGACATGTTTATTTGAAGGACTCTACACTATTATGAGTTGGATCTATCGTAAAGAAGTATGAGAATATTTCTCATATAAATAGAATATTGAGGACCTCTACGTCATAAATTATTAACCACATAATAAGGGATGTAGAGATGAGGTGCTTGTGTTGTGGAAATCATATCATGTTGCAATAGAGAGTAACATGTTGATTTTGGTGTCACTGTAATTTTGAAGGATCCCACACCGTAATTAATATACCACGTCGCAACTAGTTTAGATAACAGAAGTTTGTTCTGTAGGAGAGGCTTCCACACTAGTATGCTTAGTTTTCTAGAATTTGTTGGGTTTGAATAATTTGAGACCTCCACATCATAATGATTTCTTTACGTTGCAAAGGAAGTATGATCATCTAACATCCCCCGATTTGGAACTCTCTCACATGACAGAAATAGGTTGGTTATAGGAACTCAAGCACACCTCTTCATATACCAGAGGCTACTAACTAGATGTGAGGGTGTGATAAGTATAGTGGGTAGATTTTACCCCCTGGTTACAGAGTTACAACACAGTGGAATAATCATATAACAACAAATATCATAGTAGCGGAAATAATGGAAACAATAAAATATAGTAGAAAATCCAAATAATAAAATCAAACTAAATAATCCAATAAATAATAAAGGAATGATGAAATGACTGGCTAAAATTTTACTAAATTTCATGCTAGAAGAAATAAAAATAAAATACTAGCAGACTCAAATAAAGACTAAAAAGTCTCTGGTCTTGAGCCCCATGTTGGTTCTGTATCCAAACATTGTCCCATGTAGCAAGAAACAATCAATAGTAAGGTCCCTTTCCCTTATCAAATCCTATATCCATGAAATATTCTTGGGTACCAAATAGCAGCCCGAATATGGTGTGAGTTTAACTCAGTATTTGACACCACCATGTATAAACATAACTAGTTTGATAATAAGTTCATGAAATAATGAAATAAATAGGTGTATTAATTAATTATACCATTAAATTAATACCACATCAACCTACTTTAACACCATGATGGAATATCTCTAAGCATGTCTCACAACCATACCAACCATAACCATATATCCATGGTAAAATATAACCTTCTTTGGCGCCATACAAGAATGTCTTCGGGCATGTCTTACAACCATATCGACCATAATCATATAATCATGGTACAAATCACACATGTCTGGGTCAAACCCACTATATAATCATTTCAGAAATAAATTAGGGTTGATATCGGTATATAATCATTACATCATGTCTCAAGGCCAAGCCCGGTATATAAGCAAGATAGCATCAATCAAGGCCAAGCCCGATATATAAGCATTACAGCATATATCAGGTCCAAGAACGATAGATAAACATTACAGCATGAATCACTAGGCATAGCCCACTATATAAGTGTTGGACTCCTAATGTATTAATCATGTTTTAATGATCACAAATCATATATATTATGTAAATCCTGGTACTCCTGTGTAATATTTCTTAAATCATTTACAGATGATTAGTATCTTTATACTTTAAGTAAAGATATCCAAGATCTTAATTGTTATACATTAAGTCTTATTACTATACACTATATTTGATTTAATTTATAATTATTTCTTTGATGAATGATTAAGTCTAATCCATTCTATAAATATCACTGCTTAAGTCTGAATACAGATATTTGGCTAAGTCTGAGACAATGTGAGTCTGCCACCGGTTATTTTTTCAAGAAAAGGACCCAGACATCGTGACCAGACACCGTGACCAGACACCGTGACCAGACACCGTGACCAGACATCGTGACCAGACACCGTGACCAGACACCGTGACCATCCAGACACCGTGACCATCCAGACACTGTGACCATCCAGACACTGTGACCATCCAGACACCGTGAACATCCAGACACCGTGACCATCCAGACACCGTGACCATCTAGACACTGTGACCATTTAGACATTGTTTCAAGGAGACACTGATTCATGGAGACACCGTTTATAGACAAAATGTGACACCATTTTTAAATCTGTTTTGTCGATTTTTTATTTAATTTCTAATGGTCATATTTGAAGCTTTTAAATGCGCTGACATAATTAATGTTTCTTTATAGACATATCATCTGACGGTATGAGGTACGAGGTGCAAAATACATGAAACCTGTCGGCTCCAACACATTCAATCCAAGAATAAAAGAAAAATTGTGGCATAGAAACAATATAGTGTGATGCACATAGAGCATAACAATGAAGAATACACAAGCTTTCCTAATAAAATAACTGACACATGCAACTCAACATTCCTGAATAACACATGAAGGACTCTTAAATAAAAAAGTTTGACAACATAGATCAGAATTGTTGAGCACATCTTCGCATTGTCAATACCACGAAGAACATGAGCCAGATCTAGCTGACTTACGATACTCTATTTTCTATGAGAGGACTCAATTTCTGCATTTGTTTCATCTCAGAAGTCAATAGCTACATAGACTAACACTCAGAGAACTTATAACCTTATCTCTATACTTATGCTCTGTTGTGTATTATTTTTAAACTTTCAAGCAGTGTGTGTGTGTGTGTATAAAAACACACACTATCTTCTGCATTAAACTAAAGGATACAAGATATCCTTTCTCAAACACCTTTTTACACTTGTGTATACCCATGGAAAAGTGTGGAAGAGGTTGTATGTAACATGTTTTTTATACCCATGAAGAATTGTGGAAGAGGTTGTGTGACCTGGATAGTCTTGTGTACTATTGTAAATCTTGGTACAGGATGTGTATCAAGTTTATTTATATAAATTTCTTGGTGACAGGTGATCACCAAGTGAAGTGGATTAGGTCTCGGATTGAGACTAAACCACTTGTTTTATATCTGTTGTGCTGTCTATTTTAGTTTTCTCTATTTTACTATTTAATTCAGAATTCACTAAATTTACATTGATAGTTAATCTTGGAAATAAGTTATAATTGTATTTCCTTATTATAATAGCTTCAAAAGTAATGTTAATAACCAATATTAAGATTACTGAGAATTAATCAATCTTCTAATAAGTTATTTAAACATTCAAACTTTCATAATAGTATAACCTTGATTAACTGGGCTATATTTAACTATTCAGGAACCTTTTAAGAATACCTTTTTGATCATAAATTTTTAATAAATACTCAATTCACCCCCCTCTTGAGTACTCTACTCCAACCAACATTTGGTATCAGAGGAGTATTTTTTAATATTATTAAGACTCTTTTTTTAACCTTAATCAACTGTGATTGTAGTTGTACTTTAAATATCTATAAATTTCTTTCAATTCTAAATTTATAGCTCTTTTAAGTTATTTATTTATCATGGATAATAGATTAGAAGGTGTTGCAAAAAACAGACCACCGTTCTTCAATGAAACCAATTATGCGCAATGGAAAGTTAAAATGAAAATGCATTTAGAAAGTATGAGATTTGAAATCTGGTCTTCAATTATAGATGAATATAAGATTCATGCTACTGATAGAATCACTTTGGATGAACCTACCAAAACTGACTACAATAACAATTGCAAAGCTATGAATGCTTTATACTACTCTTTAGGAAATGAGGAATTTAATAAAATCTCTGATTGTAAAACTGACCATAAAATTTGGGATACCTTATCTGTTTCACATGAAGGAACATCTAGTGTGAAAGAAATGATACTTAATACCTATAATATTAAATATGATGACTTTAAAATGAAACCTGGTGAGCCTATTTCTGACATGTATCTCAGGTTCAACGAAATTTTTAACGCAATGATTTCTCTTGGAAGAGAAGTCGCTGCTAAGGAATAGATCATGAGAATTCTCAGATGCCTACCTGACAGATAGAGAGGAACCTCTGTCTCTATTAGATAATCATGTGATATCAGCAAGATACCTATAAATGAAATCATTGGGAAACTTATTATGTGTGAAGAGGACCTAAAAGTCAAAAGGAAGAAGAGGATGAACCAAAAATAAAATCTGTTGCATTCAAGACCACCACCTCTAAACACAAAGACAAAGGGAAATTGGAAGTTTCTGTAGAAAGTTCCAGTAGTGAAAAATCGTCACCTGACAGTGATGAGGATATGGCTCAATTATCCAGAAGTTTCATGATATTTTACAAGAAGAATAACTTTTTCAAAAATCCTAACTTAAAGGGAAAATATGATCACAAATTAATTTGGAAGAAAGATTGGAAAATAAGTGAAAAATCCAATGAGATTTTATTCTATGAATGTAAGTGAAAAGGACATATAAAGGCTGACTTTACAAAGCTCAAGTACAAAAAGAAATATGAGGACAAAGATAGAAAGTATAAAAAGGAAATTAAAGAAATGTGGAGTGCTTCTGAGGATAGTTCAAGTGACTCAGAATCATCACATGATGAACAGGATAATAAAGCCAATATGTGTTTTAGTAAAAACACATCTAAGGTAACACTAGAATCTTCTGTACACAATTCATACTATTCTAGAGATGAGAGTGACTCTAAAAATATGTCTAATGAAGAAATTTTTGAATACTCTAATATGCTTGAAGAGACATGAAATTAATTAAAAGATAAATACAAATCTTTGAAGAAACACCATGCTCTTAACTCAGCTATTAAAACTAAACTCACTATAGAGAGGGAGAAAAATGCTCAACTACTCAAAGAGAAAAATGAATTAAAACTATCTAATGAGAAATTGAAGAAAGACTTAGAAAAGTTTACCAATTGGAAAGATACCCTTACTTAAATTATAGGTAAACAAATTGCTCCTAAATATACTATTGGAATTGGCTATCAACCTGGTAAAAGAAATTTTGGAAGAACTATTTTTTTTCAAATCTAGGAAATACAGCTTTACTCCCAGTTCTGGAAAATATTCAACTAGTTCAAGTTATGATAAACTTTCTATTGTTTCAATATTTTCTTGACCAAATAGAGTTTATTTTTCAAATACTTTACATAATTCTTATAGGAAACCTATGACGTAGATATGGGTTCCTAAAGCACTTATCACTAATATTACTAGACCCAAACAAGTGTGGGTACCAAAAGATGTTTTTATTTTACTATTTTGTAGGAAAGATGATTAAAGAGTTCTTGTAAGAGCATATGGTACTTGGACAGTGGGTTTTCAAGACACGTGATAGGAGACTACTCATGCTTCAAGAATTTAATAAAAATTGATAGAGGACATGTCACCTTTGGTGACAATGCCAAAGGAAAGATTATTATCTTTGGCTAAATCGGTAACTCTATCTCAGTTTTGATTTATAAAGTACTATTTTTTTATGGATTGAAATATAATCTTCTTAGTATCTCACAGTTATGTGATGATAGATTTCATGTTAAATTCGAAAATGATGCTTGCAATGTTTTTAATTATAAAGATGAATTAGTGTTTTCTACATTAAGAAATAAAAATGTTTATTCTGTTAACTTAGATTCTTTAGCTTCTCAAAATGCTTCATGTTTAAGTGTGTTTCACAAAGAGTCCTGGCTTTGGAGTAGGATACTAGGACACTGTAACACCCACTCCCTTAGAAAGTTAACAAGAAAAATCTTAGTCAAAGACCTACCCAAGCTTGAATTTCCAAATGGTAAAGTGTGTAATCCTTGTCAAAAGGTAAAGCAACACAAAATTTCCTTCAAAACAAAGAAAGAAGTGTCAACTTCTCAACCTCTCGAATTGGTTCACATGGATTTTTTTGGACCATCTAGAGTTTCTAGCTTAAATAGGAAGCACTATGTTTATGTTCTTATAGATGAATTTTCTAGAAATACGTGGACTTTCTTTTTGTCTCACAAAAGTTAAGTCTACTCTCATTTTACCAAATATTCCAAAAATGTAGAAAATATTAGTGGACATAAAATTAAATCCTTAAGAATTGGCCATGGTTGTGAGTTTGAAAATAAAGAGTTTGAATCCTTTTTCTCACAAAATGGCTATAGTCATAATTTTTATTCCCCAAGAACACCTCAATAGAATGGAGTTGTAGAAAGAAGAAATAAAACCTTGCAAGAGATTTCTAGAACCATGCTTAGTGAATATAACCTACCTATTTATTTTTGGGTTGAAGCTGTAAATACAGCATGCTACATAATCAATAAAGTATTGATTAGACTTATTCTTAAAAGGACTCCTTATGAGTTATGGAACAATAGAAAACCCAAAGTTAGCTACTTCAAATTTTTTGGTTGCAAAGTCTATATCCTTAATACTAAGGACAATATTGACAAATTTTCATCCAAGAGTGATGAAGGAATATTTTTAGGATATTCAATTTCTAGTAAATCCTATAGAGTGTTTAATAAAATAACTAAATGTGTGGAAGAATCTATCCATGTAAAATTTGATGAAACAGATCCACATGAGCCTAAGACCACTCTAGAGAACATGGAGGATGAAGTATCAAATTTGGACATTAATTCAAAATCCCCTAACCATCCTGTGAAAGAATCTGTGAAAACTTCCAGTTCTATAAATTCCTTAGAATCAAGTCACAATGAGCTTGAACCTGATGATGAACCTAAAATCACTAGTCCTACTTTTTCTAGAGTTGTTAGAACTCTTAAGAACCATGCTTTAGATGTTGTTGTAGGAGACTTAGATAAGGGAACTCAAATTAGAGCTTCTCTTAGGAATCAGGTTGAACATCAAGTCTTCTTTTCATAACTTAAACCTAAAAACATTAATGATTCTATCAATGATGAATTTTGGGTGATGGATATTCAAGAAGAACTTAATCAGTTTAAAAGGAACAAAGTTTGGAAACTTGTTGAAAGAACCAAAGACACATTCACCATAGGCACTAAGTGGGTGTTTATAAATAAGGTAGATGAAGTTGGTAATATAGTTAGAAACAGTTCTAGATTGGTTGCACAAGGTTACAGTCAAGAAGAAGGAATTGACTATGAAGAGACATTTGCACTAGTAGTTAGACTTGAAGCCATCAGAATTCTTCTTGCTTATGTTCCACATCTGAATTTCAAACTATATCAAATGAATGTCAAAAGTTCATTTCAAAATAGGTATATAGTTGAGGATTTCTTTGTTGAGCAACCCCCTAGTTTTACAAACCCTCATTTTCCAAATCATATTTTTAAGTTATCAAAATCTTTGTATGGTTTAAAACAAGCTCTAAGAGCTTGGTGTGATAGATTAAGTACTTTTATTATTTCCAAAGGTTTTACAAAAGGAATAGATGATCCTAAAAATTTTATAAAATTAATTTTCAATGATGTTTTATTTTTTCAAGTCTATGTTGATGATATTATCTTTGGATCTTCAAAAAATTATTTATGAGTTGATTTTTCTAAAATGATGAAAAACAAATTTGAAATGAGTTTAATGGGTGAACTAAAATTCTTTCTTGGATTTCAAATCTTTCAAAATAATAATGTTATTATTTTAAATCAAAGTAAATATACTAGAGACCTTCTAAAACGTTTTGGATTGGATAGCACTAAAATTAGTGACACTCCAATGAGTATCACTTGTAAGTTGGATCTTGATGAAGATGGAAAATATATTGATCAAACCACTTATAGAGGAATGATTGGAAGTTTACTCTACTTAACTACTAGTCAACCTGACATTATGTTTATTTTGTGTATGTGTGTTTGTTTTCAAGAAAATCCTAAGGAATCTCATTTAAATTTTGTTAAGAGAATTTTAAAATACCTCAAGCATACACCCATTCTAGGACTGTTCTATCCTAAAGGACAATCATTTGAATTAGTTAGTTATTCTGATACTGAATTTGGTGGTTGTAAGTTAGATAGAAAAAAGAACCTTTGGAACATGTCACTTTTTAGGTAAGTCACTAGTATCATGGTGTAGTAAAAAACAAAATTTTGTTGCATTATCTACTATAGAAGTTAAATACATAGATTCTGGTAGTTGTTGTGCACAAATTTTGTGGATGGAACACACATTCCTAGATTATGGACATCAATTAAGGCATGTACCTATAAATTGTGACAATAAAAGTGCTATTAACATCTTGAAAATTCTTGTTTCACACTCTAGGACAAAACATATTAATGTAAGACATCACTTTTTGAGAGATCATTATCAAAAAGGTGACATCACTTTGGAATTCATTAGAACTGAATATCAGGTTGTTGATATATTCACCAAACCACCAAATTCTAAAAGAATAGATTACATCATACATGAATTTGGTATGAAAAATCTTAAGTAGTTATCTTATTGTTTCATATCTTACTATTTCATATCGTATTGTTTCACACTTTACGGTTTCACAAATCACAATCTTGATATTACTGTTTAACTCTAACAGTGCTATAGTTTTACTATCTTAAAACTTACTGTTTCATGTTTATGGTCTCACAATTACTATTTATTGCTTATTATCTGACACTTAATTTCTCAAACAATACAGTCGCACAATTTAGAAATCACATAGTTATGGTCTCACCGTGAATGCATGTTACGGTCTCACCATGAACGCCTGTTACTGTCTCACCGTAAGAGTCAGTTACTGTCTCACCATAAATATGCCTTATTGTTTTATTTATACGTTATATCATGTATCATGTTAATTACTTATTTTACCCTTTCACTTTCCCATTCTTTTGTTTTTGCGAAGATTGGTATTCCTAAATGATAAAATAAAAGAAGTTTCACTCATTCTTCACTCGAGATCTCTTCTCTTCTCTTAAACTGTAACCCTTCTTCAACCCTTCTCTCTCTAGAATCTTCAGTGAATGCCCAGGATGAAATTCCCTTCGTTATTAACTCCTGAGAAACTCAGTTCAAAAATGAAGAGTAAAATCGCATCGAAGATATCACCTGAGGTCCCTCTGAATCTGAACCTAATGAACAGAGTAGTAGTACCTAAAAAGGATATTTTCCCTAATTGTCTTTTTTCGATTAATTCTCTGGTTTTGAAAGTTTTGAAAGAGCAAGGATGGTTAGATTGGTTTGAAAAGGATAATAGGTCTATTTACCCAAAGTTAGTTTCACAATTTTACCAGTATGTTCAATTTTCTTTTGATAAGAAAGATGGTTATGTTGTGATAAGCTAGATAAATGGCTATAGATGCATTTTTTCCTCGAGGTTATGGGATGGATGCCTTAGAATACCTCATGAGGGTATTTGTGAGGACTATCAAAGAGTTCCTCCACCTCCAAGTAAGATTTTTGTTTTGGAAGAATCTTTGAGAAGTTTAACTAGAAATAGAACCAAGAGAAGATCCATAGCTGTAGAGCTGGATGGAGAAACTAGACTCCTATTTAAATTTATTCAGAATCTGATTAGCCCCAGAAAAGGTGATTTTGTTGTAGTCAAGTATCAGGATGTATTTTTGATACATCTAATGAAAAATGGACATAATATCAACCTTTTAAAATATATTATACACCATATGTGTGATTTGATCAAAAAAACCTCTAAGTAAACCTCCCTGTTTTATTCTAGGATTATCTCAGCCAGCTTCATGCCAAAGGATTGGTTGGACCAAATGAAGAAGTTATTAAGGATTATGAGTTTTTTCTCTCAAAGGTTACAGTCAAGAGGATAAAAATAAATTGGAATCCTTGTAGAAAAGCATGGGTGGAAGACAATGATAGGATCTATGAAAAGTTCAATCCAGTGGAACACCCTTCAAGACCTAAAGATGTTTCTGATCCTAGTTTAGAACCATATGAATTTTTTGAGTATCATGAAAAAGAAGAAGAAGAAGAAGATTTTATTTCACCTGTAACAGAAACTTTCCTAAATGAGGAGGAAAGTGAACCTATTCTTCAAGACTTAGCTGAGAAAGAAGTGCTTTTTCTTGAAAAGGTTATTGATTTGGAAGAACAACCTTCCTCAAAATAATATTTTTTTGCTGTTGAAAGAGAAAAGGAAGTTGTAGAAGATCATATAGAATCATATCTATCTCTTGTGAAAGAAGCTGCTGGTGAGGAACATATAGAGGAAAAAACTACTCCTGAAGTTATTCTTTCTTCTAAAGAGAGAATGAAGCTATCCTTTAATTTTTCTAGGCAAGAAATGGATGAGGAAATAAGGGATGAAATAGTGGAAATAGATCAAGGATCTAAATCTCTTAGTCTTGAGAAGGATACACCTATTGAGGGGGAGCAGCCCCCAATCTGGAATCTATTGAAGTGCCTAATCCGCTTGATCCTAGTTCACTGGATACATGATATAAATTTCCCAGTTATTTTAATGTGAATGATTCACAGTCAAAGTTCTTGATTCGTCTACTGTGTTTCAGTTGAAAATGACATCTGCTCCTGAAGCTATCTCTGCCAAAGAACCTGAGCCTATCTCAGCTTTTATCTATGATCCTTCACAAGAACCTTCAAACTTGGGGAATAAAGATGATCTAAAATAATTTGGAGCTACCCTATTGGATGGGGTTGAAAATCTTATGAATAATCAACCAGCTCCTATAACCAATCTGAGTGAGAGAGATGCTTCACTGTTATTGGAAAAAGTCATATGGGAAATTCAACCCAAAATGCTTCATGATATTCAAGAAGTCAGAATTGAGAATAAACTACTTAGTGATGAAGTAAAGACTCTAAGAGGTATGGTTGAAGATATGCAGGGAGTGCTAAACTCGAGACCAGAACCTATTTCTCATCCTGTTGAGAATATTGTTACTCAGACCCCACAGGAAGTAGCCTCACTGATTCAACCTCATATAACCTCTTTAGCTAACAAAGTATTTGAAAGAAACAATAATATTGTTCAAGAGATGAGTGAACTTGTTATTGGACTTAACAAGTTAACTGATGATTATAAGGAGTGCCTTCAAAAGGTGCTAAATAAATTGAAATATATTACCTCGGCTGTCACTGCTTCTAATGCCTCTGGACAATCTTCTCAACCTACTTTAGACAGTGATCTTCTCAGAACAGTTTTCAAAAAGGAACTTCAAGCTGTGCTTAGTAGTTTTAATAAAGAATCTCTATCTGAAGTTATCAAGAACAGTGACAGATTTCTTGATTTGGTGAGAATCCATTCCAAGATTTCCAATGATTATCAATAATAAATTTCCAAGAAAGTGGACTTCTACTTCAATCGGATCTTCTCTAAGAATGACATGACCAATCACTTCAAATATCTTGTGGAAAATATGAGGATTACTCTTGTTACTCAAGATTTCAAAACTCAAGTACAAAAGCTTACAGATTTCACTTATTTGTTGGAAAAGTTTATGGAGAACAAGGATGACTTTGAAAAATCCATGCAGTATGGTGGAGAGATCATTGCTGATTTTATCAAGCTTTTAAGTCCTTATCTTCATGTTCAGAGTACTAGCATTATTGCTCCTACAGCTTCACCTCTGAGATCCAGTTTTCCTACTTTCACCTCTACCCTAGCCTCCACATCTATATCTGTCAGTCAGGCCCTGAGTCAAATCAGGCCTTTAATCCTTGATCAATAGTTTCCTCGGTCTTCTACTACCCCTAACTTGGACCCTTATATCTTTTAAGGTCTTTATTTACCTTCTTTATCAACCAGTTCACTCCCTTATTCTACTTCAACCTCTGCTCCTATGGCTTCTTCTTCTGATGTTCCTACCAAGGGAAAAGAGAAGACCAGCCAGTGATGAAGAACAGTGACTACTATCTTTTGATAGGGATGTTGTTGCATTTGTTTTGTTGTCTACTGTTTTTAATGAAACTCTTTTTATCTAATCCATTGTGATATTTTCTTGAACATTTCTTATTCACTCTTTTTGATAATCCCAAAATGGGGAGAAAATATTCCCATTAAAGAAAGAATATAGAATGTATTTTATATGTAGGGGAGAAAATATTCCAATTAAATAACTAATAGAGGAATATTTATTTTATATGTACACTAGAGACATATGTATTCTCTCACTCATATGATTTGTGATCATCAAAAAGGGGGAGATTGTTGGACTCATCATGTATTAATCATGTTTTAATGATCACAAATCATATATATTCCTTAAATCCTAGTAATCCTGTGTAATCTGTCTTAAATCATGTACAGATGATTAGTATCATTATGCTTTAAGTAAAGATATCCAAGATCTTAATTTCTATACATTAAGTCTGATTACTATACACTATATTTGATTTACTTTATAATGATTTATTTGATGAATGATTAAGTCTAATCCATTCTATGAATATCAATGCTTAAGTCTGAATACAGATATTTGGCTAAGTCTAAGACACCGTGAGTCTGCCACCGGTTATGTTTTTCTGGAAAAGGACCCAGACACCATGACCAGACACCATGACTATCCAGACACCATGACCATCCAGACATCGTGACCATCCAGACACCGTGACCACCCAGACACCATGACGATCCAAACACCATGACCATCTAGACATCATGACCATCCAAACACTGTGACCATTTAGACATCATTTCAAGGAGACATTGTTTCATGTAGACACCATTTATAGACAAACTGTTACTGTTTCTAAATTTGTTTTGTCATTTTTTTCATTTAATTTCTAACGGTCATATTTGAATCTTTTAAATGCGCTGACATAATTAATGTTTTTTTGTAGACATATCATCTGACAGTACGAGGTACGAGGTGCAGAATAAATGAAACCTATCACTCCAACGCATGCACTCCAAGAATAAAAGAAAAAGTGCGGCCCAGAAACAATATAGTGTGATACATAGAGAGCGTAACAATAAAGAACACATGAGATTTCCTGAGAAAATAACTGACACGTTCAATTCAAAATTCTTGAAGAACCCACGAAGGATTCTTGAATCAACAAGCTAGACAACATAGATCAGAATCATTGAGCACATCTTCACATTGTCAATACCACGAAGAACACAAGCCAAATCTAGCTTACTTATGATACTCTTTTTTCCACGAGAGGACTTGATTTCTGCATCTGTTTCATCTTAGAAGTCCAGAGCTGCATAGACTAACACTAAGATCACTCATAACCTTATCTTTATACTTCTTCTCTATTGTGTACTGTTTTTTAGCTTTTGAGCAGTGTGTGTGTGTTTGTATAAAAACACACATTGTCTCCTACATTAAATGGAAGGATACAAGATATCCTTTCTCAAACACCTTTTTACACTTGTGTATACCCACAAATAAGTGTGGAAGAGATTGTATGTAACCTGTTGTTCATACCCATGAAGAATTGTGGAAGACATCGTGTGACCTAGATAGTCTTGTGTACTGTTGTAAATCCCAATACAAGATATGTATCAAGTTTATTTATATAAACTTCTTAGTGGAAAGTGATCACCAAGTGGAGTGGATTAGGTCTCGGCTTTATACTGAACCACTTGTTTTATATCCATTGTGCTATCTATTTTAGTTTTCTTTATTTTACTATTTAATTCAGAATTCAATAAGTTTACTTTGATAGTTAATCTTGGAAAGAAGTTATAATTGTATTGCCTTATTATAATAGCTTCAAAATTAATGTTAATAAACAATATTAATATTATTGAGAATTAATCAATCTTCCAATAATTTATTTAAATAGTCAAATTTTAATAACATTATAACCTTGATTAACTGGGATGTATTTAACTATTAGGGAACCTTTTAAGAATGCCTTTTTAATCATAAATTTTTAATAGATACTCAATTCACCCCCCTCTTGAGTACTCTACTCCGACCAACAATAATCATTCCAACATTTAACACAACGAGTCATAATAGCAAGGATATCACAATATCACATCATAAGGCTCGATAATTAATTATGAAAATTACCATTTATCTTTCAATATCACTTTCCATTTATCATTTGTTCATAAACCAATAACTTGCTATTAATTTCTATAATCAAGCCAAACCAAGGTGAATCTATAAAAAGCAATCACCCAAAACTCATGTCATGCCAAACACACTTAATCCATTAGTCGTCGGAATGGCCTGAAGGCCTTCATTTTTTTTGATAATCCACCTTTCAAGGGGTGAAGTGGAACCCTTAAAAGTCCCAAAGGCTAAGAGACAATTACATGACCTGTAGGTATTATAGGGAATCACCCAGACAAGACAACTTGGAACTGCTTCTCCCCAGCATATGTCATGATATCAGCACTCCACCTTTACAGGGCTGGTCAGCTAGCTATCCTATGAAAAGCTGTACAGGCCTGGTACTGATGGAAAATCCATACCCTCTCATTCTTCCAATTCCATTTAGCTCTACTCTAGTGAATGTGCCTGCCCTGAATCCTCATCTGAAGCCTTGTCCCTTGTAGTCTGACTGGTACATCTACATTCATGTGGCCTGAAGGCCTTGGGGTGGCCCTAAGGCCTTAAGGTGGCCCGAAGGCCTTGAGAATCAACTATCCCAAAGTAATTGGTGGCCCGAAATCCTTACAGGACCCGAGGACCAAGGGTTGAGATTTAGATCCCCATCCTTTTACTGGTGAGTAACGTAGTGCTTCCAAAAGGTAACACCAATGGGGAAGAAGGTGAAAAAGAGAGCAAGATGAAACCTAGATCAAATCAAATCAAGATTAACATCAAACCCAAACATGGTCCAAAGGTTCCACTGTCCTAATAGAGAACAACGAAAGAGAAAATGAAAAACCAAGGCCAAATACTTACAAGGGATCAATCACACAAATGGGACATCCGAAATGGAGGATTGTACTCCAAAATCGCCTAGGAGACACCCTAGGGTTGAGAGGAGAAAGGTTGTAGTGAATGGAAAGAAAAATAGGTCACACAGAACCATTAAAACTGTTGTTGGGGAAATTACATGATGTGTAACTCTTTTACACACCATGTATTTCTTTTTAGATGGATACACCGAAAAACCCATTGTCACGGGTTAATATTTATCTCGATCAATTATTACACAATGTGAATAGTTTACATGACATGTAACCATTTTAATACATTTACCAGTTCACGACATGTTTTTGGTGGGAGTTACATGTCGTGTAATAGGTACACAACATGTAATCACCCATCAAATAGTTTTCAGCCCATTTTCCACAAAAGGACCCGAACCACCTCCAAATCCTTACAAAGAATATAAAACCCTTTTAGACCCATTTAAAACATTTATACCTGAACTCAATTAATTCAAAAAAAAATATATCCTTAAAATTTAGATCATTTTCCCTAACAAATGCTCTCCATCTCCGAACAAGACTCAGCCACCAAGGCTCAAATGAAAAACTCAAAGAGGGATGTACCTGGAAAAAGATGGGATCTTACATAGCATATTTCCATGTTACTAGATTTTGGAATACCTATATGCTATAGTGAAAACATAAAGTCTTAATGTTTTTAGGTAGTTAAAAAAATAATTGGTTTGAACCACCATATCACATCGTAAAGGAGGAGGCTACGCCATGAAGGGTTGAAATCTAGGTATTTCAATCAACCTTGATGACTTGGATTCATATAAGAGGTTTGGTGGTTATTTCAGTTTATAATAACTAAAAATTTGAATTAGATGGTGAATATTTAATGGAATATGATCCAAGGGTTGTGTTTGAATAATAAGACTTGAATTTTCATTTCAAATTCAAATTTTGAATTACTAGAAAATGTGATTGTTGTGCAGATCTAAAAAAAGAATAAAAAATAATGGGAATTGGAAGAAGATAAACTATAGAAGGAAATAATTTCTGGATATGTGAAAAATAGATAAGATTCTATAATTATCCAAAGTAGATGAAAGGAAGAAGGATAAGTAAATCAAAGTGGTTTTGTGTGGGTTTTGTACATACAAAGTGAATAATAACTTGTTCCTATGCAAGTTTGAAGGAAAAAATATGCTTGATTTATGCTGTGAAAGTAGAGAAGAAGTGAAAGAACTTAGCACACTGAACAACATGGAGGAAGTATATTTGGTTTAAGACTCTTCATTTTTTATCGACATTTATCTTTGTAAAGTGCAGGATGCACCAAAACATAGTTGAGAGTCATGTAAGCATGAGTTTTAAGGTTATACCATGCTCATTTGTGCTCACATGATGATTCTAGTGGGTAGTGTGATCCTGGAGGAATCCATATCACACCAAGGACTAGACTTCTCACATTGAGAGGTAAACCTTGTAAATCGGTTGTGTTCCCTCATGTTGGTGTATGTGTGGATGTGAAGACAAATTATATCACTACTTTTTAACAAGTGAAAAAGGTATTTTTTAAGAAACTTAATATAATTTTAGATCATTGATTCATCCCCCCCCCCAGTGATCTCTCATGGGTCTTGTAGGTGGATTCTCACAAGTCTTCTAGAATTTATTTCAAGACGTGTTTTTCAAATAGCAGTGTAATAGATAACCATATTCCAACTATATTGACTAGTGGAAATCATATAAGATGTAACATGGTTTCAATCCATTATGTCACAACATCATGTGTTTGATGAGAACTATTTTTTAAAGTTAATCAAGAACCATTTTTTAAAGTTAATCTTAGCAAACAAACTTATATTAAGGAAAACACTAAGTGCATTTCAGTTAATTATCCTGAAGATGCTCAGGATATTACTATCCCTAAGATAGAAATATATTAGTCAAGTGATCGAATATGTTTCTATAATAGAGAAGAACTTATCTTTTGATAATATGGGGATAAGCTAGGCTTCAACGAATTCAAGGCTCCAAATGCACATGAGTTGGCATTGGAACACTAAACTTCAAAAGATTTAAAGGGAGAGGTTTCTCTACAAACACATACTATATAGGAAAGTTAAAACCAAATAAGTGGTTTTATATTCACCAAGATAGGTGATATATTATTTGATCAGAATAATGAATCCATTAAGGAAGTAATAAATGGAAACTAGCTATGATTGGAATGTTCATATGAATTCAGATATGGGTTCCATGTACCAAAGTCTAGTTTTTATTTTAGTGGTTTCAATAGTTGATGTAAGACCATTGGTGGGTATTCAAGAAGAAACTAAAAATGGATGGTAAATTTTGTACCTATAAGGCACAATTGGTTATTAAAGGTTTCTAGCGGTGTTTGTGATTAGTCTATGATGAAACCTTTTGACCAATAATCATACTAAATCCATTAGAATTTTAATTTTCATGTCAACTTTATATGATCATTATATTGGGCAATTTAATGTCAAGACTACCTTCTTTGGTGGAAACCCAATGGGAGATGTTTATATGAGGCAACCAGAAGGGTTGGTGACACCAAAGAATGCCAATAAGGTTTGTGAGTCATAGAAATCCATTTATAGATTGAAGGAATCATCATGGTTATAGAATATTCATTTTATGAATCCACAAGAGGCTTTGGTTTTATCAAGAATGAAAGTGTGTCATGTGTCTACAAGAGGTTAGTGGGAGTGTTATGGTTTTCCAAGTCGAATATGTCACGACCCGTCCTCGGGGCCCATGTCGTGACTACCCCAAGCCCACCTTCCATAGGCCGGGGGCTGGCAACTAGCACCAAAGGCGTAAATCCCGATAAAAGGGAAGGAATTGCCTTTATAAAAGAAAACAAACACCACAGAGTACGCAAACTGAAGTAAACACTAAGTAAACTGTATACACAAGTAAGTGCTAGAAAGTAAATGGGCCAGTATACAAACCCAACTGAAAGTGCAGTACAACTGAAAAGTAAAGTACAACAACTAAAAGACAAGCAGAAACCCCCAGGATGTACTCTAGGAACTCCCTCCTGAAGGGTGAGTACAGTCAGTCTCGTCGGCTCCTTGAGTCCAGACGTCCTCTCCGTGTACGTCCCACCTGATAGTCCACCTCCGGGTACCATCCACTCCTCAAGCCTCAGCCACGATCAGCGCTGTCCATCGTCTGCAACCAACACAACGTAGTGCGGGTGAAGCCCGTGTAGGGGTGAGTATACAATACTCAATAGGGACCCTGAGACTCCTGAAGGTCTCCTAGAATCCACAAAGGAAAGATACGAACACAATTATCAACCAACACTACTTAGGTATATGCCCATACATATACCTAAGTCATCAATTCTAGTTCTGCTTCAACTCACGAGCACAAGTACAATCCAATCCACACAGGAAAGTATAACTCAATCCACACAGGAAGGTACATCCCAATCCACACAGGAAATAAAGTTAATCATATCGAAGATAATGATTGAAATTCAAGACTCAGCTCACATAGGTATACTCATCACGAAGAGGGGTGGAGATGATTGATGTAGCCTCTGAATCATCTCCTCCGCCGAACCCACGTAGGTTCCAAGTACAGATGTCGTCGCTGCCGAACCCACGGAGGATCCAAGTATAGAAGTCATCGTCGTCGAACCCACGGAGGATCCCAGCACGGTAGACGTCGTCATCGAACCCATGGAGGATCCCAGTACAGTAGTCGTCGTCATCGAACCCACGGAGGATCCCAGTACTGTAGTCGTCCTCGTCGAACCCACGGAGGATCCAAGTACGGTATTCCTCCACGTCAAACCCACTGAGGAACCTAGTACGATAGTCATCCTCATCGAACCCACGGAGGATCCAAGTACGGTAGTCATCCACGTCGAACCCACTGAGGATCCTAGTACGGTAGTCGTCCTCATCGAACCCACTGAGGATCCTTGTACGGAAGTCGTCATCTTCGTCGCAGCCAGCTCTAGGGTTCCCGCACACAGCACGCTCGATTCCGGGAGGGTTTGCTCCACGAGCCAAGGGGTTGATACATCAACTATCACAAAGTCCATAGTTGATGTATCACAAAGTTCCGTCTCGTCAATAGGAACTCATCGCGACAGACGGCGCGTCAATCGGACGCCCGGTCTGAGAGTTATTGGCTTTTTCGTCCCAGGGGCCCGGTTGGTTTTTAAGATAAAACCAACCAGACCATACTCTAGCTGCATCCAAAATTCGATAGGAGTAATACAAAAGAACCTTCTCACTAAGAGGAATCCAACAAAGTTGACGGCTCTTCAATCGGTCGTCCGGAGATCAAGTTGTAAGCGTTTCCGCTCCGAGGGCCCGATTGGTTTCGTGTTCGAACCAACCTAGTCATACACAAAGTTCTCCAAAACCTTGATTGTAATATACCAAAACGACCGTCTCGATCCAAGGATCCCAACGCAACTTTCGGTGCATCGATCGTAGGTCCGTAGCCCAAATTATGGGCGTTTGAACGGATCTGTCCGAAAGTAGGGGGTTTGGGCCCGGTCCGACCTGGACCAATACCCCCTGGGTCGGCCCGAACCGGGTCCGAGTCCGGCCCGGTTGGGTACGGCCCGGCCTGGCGCAAGCGGTCCGACCCGGCGTGGGCGGCCGACCCAGCACGGGCGGACGCTAAAGGGGGGGCGTCGCCCCCCTGTTTTCCCGAAACGGCGGACCCCTGTGGGGTCCTCCCTATCTGACCGTCGGGGGTTTCAAACCCCCGGTCTTCTTTGGAAACGGCCGGCCGTTACGGCCGGCCGATTGTGCCATGCGGGACCCGCGGGGGTCCCGCCTCCTTGAGTGTCGGTGGCCGGCTTGGCCGGCTGCCTCCTGCTGCTTCACCGCGGCCCCTGTCCATCCGGCGCGGCGCGTCGGCATCGCGCCCCTCCGCCGCGGCCCGCCTCACCACAGCCTCCTGGTGCTCCGGCGTCGCGCTCCTCCGTCGCAGCCCGGCTCCAGTCGCGGCCTCTTTCGGCCTCACCGGCGCGGCGCGACGGTGCTGTGGCCCGCTCCGGCCGCGGTTCTCTCGACCTCGCGCAAGCAACGACTCTGCCTCCATTTTAAGCCACGAAGAAAATCAACAACAAAAAGGGGAGGAGGTTCGACCGTGTTCGTGCGGTCCGACCTCCTCCCATTATATTGATAACAGGCAGCCAATATTAACGATGAACGTCGAAATATTCTTGAATGTAAAATCAACCCCTACCTCGATTCACGAAGTTTGATCACTTGGAGAAGAAAGGGAAAGCTCCATTGTTCTGTAGACATTGTCACAGAATGACGGCGTCGCTTCGTTAAGCGTCGAGAAAAAGTAAGCCGAGGTTGGCATTGGCGTTCTTCGTGTTCTTCAACGATGAGGAAGATGAAGTTCTTCAAAGACTTAGAGTTTTCTTCCCAAAGCCTCCACACAACGAAACAACCAACCCAAAAATAAAATAAGGCTCTTTCCATATTTTATTTACTTATGACAACATTTCAAAACTTCAAAAGTTGAAAATTGAAATCACTTAATTAATTAGACTTGTGTTGTCAAATTAAATGGAGAGATAATTTGGCAAGAATTAATGTGGGGGAGAGCCACATAATTTAAGAGGGGGTTTCAGAGGGGTTAGGGAATTTGAAAAGGTGGGGGATCGTGTGGGCCCCACCTCCCTCATAACCACATATGGGAAGTTGGGTGGTCATGGGCCCCACCAAGAACTTCCCATGAGAGAACGAATAAAATAAAATTTGCACACAATTTTATTTTACTTATCATTTAATCCCCAATTTTTTTTACAACTCCTCTCGTGAAAATGAAACTCCAAAAAAGGTCATCTTAAGAAATTATCGGCACTGCGGTTTCATCAGTGCCCTCGGATTTCGATTCCGAGCACCAGTTCAAAAGTTAGAAAAACTCGCTCGTTCGTTCACTGAACGTACCTGAGCTAAACTTCAGAAATTGATTTTGGGCACACCGGGCCTCAAAATCAGGCGCCGTCAGAAACAGCGTACTCGTAAAATCCCAAAGAAATTAAGAAAAACAATTCTTGAAATTTAAGGGTCTTTACATTACTCCCACCTTGGGGCTTTACTTCCCCGTAAAGATACATCACAAACTAGGAGAACAAATGAGGGTATTGTGCACGCATCTGAGCCTCCCGCTCACATGTGCTCTCCTGGAGGTTCATGTGCTGCCACCTGATGCGCACTAGAGGAATCGACTGCCCACGTAGGACCTGCTCCTGTCGATCCTTGATCTCCACTGGGACCTCTGCAAAAGTCGCCCCATCATCAATGTCCAGCTCCCCATGGTCAATGATATGCGTCGGGTCATGCACGTATCTCCTCAGCTGAGATATGTGGAAAACGTCGTGCACCCGGTGCAACTGAGGTGGATGAGCCAGGCGATAAGCCACCTCGCCTATCCTGCTGAGAACCTGGAATGGTCTGATGGAGAGCGGAGATAACTTGTCGCCCCGGTCAAATCTCTGTAATCCACGTCGAGGTGAGACCCATAAGAAAACGTGGTCGCCATCCTCGAACTCTAGTGGTCTCTGCCTCCTGTCAGCATAAGACTTTTTTTGGCTCTGAGCTGTCCTCATATGCTCCTGGATGATCTACACCTTCTCCGTCGTAGCCTGAACCATCTCCGGTTCTACATGTACTCACTCCAACACTATCCACAAAGGATATATGAAAACGCGGCCAGCTGTTGTCTCGCCACTCCTCACAGTTGTATGCCCGATCTCCTACTAAGAGCATCTGCTGCAAAGTTCCCCTTCCCAGGAGTATAAACTGTCTCGATGTCATAGTCCTGGAGGAACTCAAGCCATCACCGCTATCTCAGGTTCATGCCCATCTGAGAAAAGATACACCTGAGACTATTGATTTGGTGAGAACCATAAACCATTCTCTCGATGAACAATGGGTGAGACCAGCCATTTGTAAGAACTCAACTCCACCCTTATTCATCCACGATCTACAAGAGCTGCTGAGATTCCTCCTCTGCCGAAAAGAGAAATCTGGTCTCATCCCCTGGATGAACCATGTCCTTTGCCTAATACAGTCAGTCCTGACATGAACGGTACCATTTCATGCCATGGACGACGTCGTAAGGCCTCGATGCTACTACCAAGATATCCAACCGTTACTCTCGCCTCCGGGGTTCAAGTCACACTATCGGAAGCAGTGTGTGGTCACTAGGTCTCCTCCAGTAGGAATCTCGAAAGTGAGGGTCAAGTCAACAGTTTTAACCAGAACCTCTCAGTATCAACTACATAAAAAGGACAGGGAAGAAAATGTCACAAGAATAAGTGTCTTGTATTACTGCAGCTCAAGGTATAAAGACACAAAGCATCCACAAACAAAACATCAAAAAATCTAGAAGCGTCATGAACAAAAGCCTCCATGTCTGGAGCTAGTCCTGCTCCTATCCATCTATTCCCGAAGCTCCATGGTCATAAGCCTCAGCTGCCTGAAGCTGAGCTCTCCCATGTCCACCCGTTCCCTGTGGTCGGGGTGGTCTTCCTGGTGGTGGTGGTGGTAGGGCCTCAAAGCGTCGCCCACCACCCGCTGCTCGGCCAGCTCCTCTGCCCCGTCCGCCTGTTCCCTGCATACCTCCATGGTCAAACCTCTGCCTGGGAGGTCCCCCTACCACCTGCTACTCATCTGCAGGTTGGGTCGGGCAGTCTCAATCCATGTGACCCTGCCCGCCGCATGCATAGCACCATCTACTCCTCATGTGGATGGCTCTGTTTCGTGTTCCCTACACAAATGAACCTGTTTCCTGAGACTGCTCATCTGATGGTCTGGCCCGCTTGGTCCTCTACGTCATCTGTCTACTGTCGGCTGTAGAAGACTCTGTTGCGGGTCGTCCTGCGAAGGGTCTCACCACTGGTGACTGCTCAGCGAGAAAACTCTCCACTAGAAGGGCACTCTCCAGCACCCCCGCCTGCATCGGGATGTTGAGGGAGATCATCGAAGCCCTGATCTCATGACTCAGTCCCTACTCAAAGGTTCGGGCCTGGAAGAATGGGTCTCGTACCATGTCCGTGGAATAACGCGAGAGATCATTAAATCTCGCTGAGTACTGGGCTACCGTCATGCTGCCCTGTCGTAGCTGTAGTAGCTCCTTGATGCACACTGCACGGAGGGTGGCTGGGACAAACTTCGAGATGAAGAGGCTCTCGAAGTCCATCCAAAGAAGTGATGCCTCGTCATGCACTTGGAGCATCAGAATCCACCATCTACTTGTTGCTGCGTGCAGGAGACTCGCCGCAAGGATCACTATGAGGTCAGCTGGTGTACCTACTAAACTGAAAACTCGAACAACAGCTTCCAGCCAATCCTCGGCTGCTTGAGGGTCTGTCTCTTTGCAGAACCTGGGTGGTCTCATGCAGTGCACTAAGGTGACGTACAATCTCAGCGGCTAGGGCCTGTGGCATCGGTGGCTCGGCGGGTACAGGTACCGCTGGTGCCTCCGCTGTAATGGGGCCCTGCATCGAGGCCTCGTCGCTCGGTGGGCTACCGTCTCACACAAAGCTCAGAACCCTAGCTGGCTGCCGTCGTGGGGCCATCCTGAAAAGAAAAAGGTGTTCCACGGTCAATACGGTATACCTGGTGATCTGACACAAGTAATCACAAAGAAAACTTTAAAACACACATGAAATCAATGTTTTCGTGCACTAGATCGGAAATCAAAAGTCAGGGTCCTGGTGTATGGATACGTCGGTCACCGCACCAACACTGGACTCCCTGGACTGATAACCACACTCAATACCCTTAACATTATTGATTCACATAGAAGAGAGATCAGAGTCTTGAGTTCTACAGTAGAACCGAACACCTCTGATACCAATTTGTCACGACCCGTCCTCGGGGCCCGTGTTGTGACCACCCCAAGCTCGCCTTCAATAGGCCAGGAGCTGGAGACTAACAGCAAAGGCGTAAATCCCGATAAAAGGGAAGGCATTGCCTTTATAAAAGAAAACAAACACCACAGAGTACGCAAACTGAAGTAAACACTAAGTAAACTGTATACACAAGTAAGTGCTGGAAAGTAAATGGGCCAGTATACAAACCCAACTAAAAGTACAGTGCAACTGAAAAGTAAAGTACAACAACTGAAAGACAAGCAGCAACCGCCAGGACATCCTCTAGGAACTCCCTCCTGAAGGGTGAGTACAGTCAGTCTCATCGGCTCCACGAGTCCGGTCGTCCTCTCCGTGTAAGTTCCACCTGATTGTCCACTTCTGGGTACCGTCCGCTCCTCAAGCCTCAGCCATGATCAGCGTTGTCCGTCGTCTGCAACCAACACAACGTAGTGCGGGCGAAGCCCGTGCATGGGTGAGTATAAGATACTCAGTAGAGACCCCGAGACTCCTGAAGGTCTCCCAGAATCCACAAAGGATAAACCAAAAAGGAAAGATACGAACACAAGTATCAACCAACACTACTTAGGTATATACCCATACATATACCTAAGTCATCAATTTTAGTTCTGCTCCAACTCACGAGCTCAAATACAATCCAGTCCACACAGGAAAGTATAACTCAATCCACACAGGAAGGTACATCCCAATCCACACAGGAAAGCAAGTCAATCATATTGAAGATAATGATTGAAAGTCAAGACTCAGCTCACATAGGTATACTCATCACGAAGAGGGGTGGAGATGATTGATGTAGCATCTGAATCATCTCCTCTGCCAAACCCACGTAGGTTCCAAGTACAGATGTCGTCGCTGCCGAACCCACGGAGGATCCAAGTATATAAGTCATCATCGTCGAACCCACGGAGGATCCGAGCACGGTAGACGTCGTCGTTGAACCCACGGAGGATCCCAGTACGATAGTCGTCGTCGTCGAACCCACGAAGGATCCCAGTACAATAGTCATCCTCGTCGAACCCACGGAGGATCCCAGTACGGTAGTCCTCCACGTCAAACCCACTGAGGATCCTAGTATGGTAGTCGTCTTCGTCGAACCCACGGAGGATCCCAGTACAGTAGTCATCCACGTCGAACCCACTGAGGATCCTAATACGGTAGTCGTCCTCGTCGAACCCACTGAGGATCCTTGTACGGAAGTCGTCATCTTCGTCGCAGCCAGCTCTAGGGTTCCCGCACACAGCACGCTCGATTCCGGGAGGGTTCGCTCCACGAGCCAAGGGTTTGATACATCAACTATCACGAAGTCCATAGTTGATGTATCACAAAGTTCCGTCTCGTCAATAGGAACTCATCGCGACAGACGGCGCGTCAATCGGACGCCCGGTCTGAGAGTTATTGGTTTTTTCATCCAAGGGGCCCGGTTAGTTTTTAAGCTAAAACCAACCCGAACATACTCCATCTGCGTCCAAAATTCAAGAGGAGTAAGTCAAAATAACCTTCTCACTAAGAGGAATCCAAAAAAGTCGACGGTTCGTTAATCGGACGTCTGGAGCTCAAGTTATAAGCGTTTCCGCTCCGAGGGCCCGGTTGGTTTCGTGTTCGAACCAAATCGGTCATACCCAAAGTTCTCTGAAACCTTGAGTGTGATATAAAAAAATGACTGTCTCTATCCAAGGATCCCAACTCAACTGACGGTGCATCGATCGGAGGTCTGTAGCCCAAATTATGGGCGTTTGAACGGATCAGTCCGAAAGTAGGGGGTTTGGGCCCGGTCTGACCCGGCCCAATACCCCCTGGGTCGGCCCGAACCGGGTCGACCCGACCTAGGTCTAGGTCCGGCCCAGCCCGGTTGGCACGGCCCGGCCCAGCCGGTGCGGCCCGGCCCGGTGCTGGGGTCCGTCCCGGCGCGGGCGGACGCGGAAGGGGGGGGCGCCACCCCCCTGTTTTCCTGAAACGGCGGACCCCTATGGGGTTCGCCCTAGCTGACCGTCGTGGGTTTCAAACCCCCGTCCGATTGTGCCATGCGGGACCCGCGGGGGTCCCGCCTCCTGCTGCTTCGTCGCGGCCCCTGTCTGACCGGCGCGGTGCGTCAGCACCGCGCCCCTCCGCCGCGGCCCGCCCCGGCCGCGGCCTCCTGGTGCTCCGGCGCCGCGCTCCTCCACCGCAGCCCAGCTCCGACCGTGGCCTCTTTCGGCCTCACCGGCGCGGCGTGACGGTGTCGCGCTCCTCCGCCGCGGCCCGCTCCGGCCGCGGTTCTCTCGACCTCACGCGGGCAACGACTCCGCCTTCGTTTCAGGCCACGAAGAAAATCAACAACAAAAAGGGGAGGAGGTTCGACCATGTTCGTGCGGTCCGACCTCCTCCTGTTATATTGATAACATGCAGCCAATATTAACGATGAACGTCGAAATATTCTTGAATGTAAAATCAACCCCTACCTCGATTCACGAAGGTTGATCGCTTGGCGAAGAAAGGGAAAGCTCCGTTGTTCCGTAGACGTTGTCGCGGAATGACGACGTCGCTTCGTCAAGCGTCGAAAAAAAGGAAGCCGAGGTTGGCACCGGCGTTCTTCACGTTCTTCAATGATGAGGAAGATGAAGTTCTTCAAAGACTTAGAGTTTTCTTCCCAAAGCCTCCACACAACGAAACAACCAACCCAAAAATAAAATAAGGCTCTTGCCATATTTTATTTACTTATGCCGACATTTCAAAACTTCAAAAGTTGAAAATTGAAATCACTTAATTAATTAGACTTGTGTTGTCAAATTAAATGGAGAGATAAGTTGGCAAGAATTAATGTGGGGGAGACCCACATAATTTAAGAGGGGGTTTCAGAGGGGTTAGGGAATTTGAAAAGGTGGGGGCTCGTGTGGGCCCCACCTCCCTCATAACCACATATGGGAAGTTAGGTGGTTGTGGGCCCCATTAACAACTTCCCATGAGAGAGTCTAACCACCACGAATAAAATAAAATTTGCACACAATTTTATTTTATTTATCATTTAATCCCAAATTTTTTTTACAACTCCTCCCGTGCAAATGAAACTCCAAAAAAGGTCATCTTAAGCAATTATCGACGTTGCGGTTTTATCGGTGCCCTCGGATTTCGATTCCGAGCACCGGTTCAAAAGTTAGAAAAACTTGTTCGTTCGTTCACTGAACGTACCCGAGCTAAACTTCAAAAATTGATGTCGGGCACACCAGGCCTCAGAATCAGGCGCCGTCAGAAACAGCGTACTCGTAAAATCCCAAAGAAATTAAGAAAAAAATTTCCTTGAAATTTATGAGTCTTTACAGAATATGTTGATGGCATATGGAAAATAGATGTTAAGTCTTACAATTAGTTAAGACTAAGATAAAACTATTTCTCTAATAATGAATTAAAAGTATAAACTCGTGTTCTAGGGAACAATATTCACTAAGAGATATCTATGGGATTACTTAGACCTAGTCATAGTACATGTTTTGATAAGATATTGAAAAATACAAGATGAAACAATTCAAGAGAGAATTGTTTCCTATGTCACATGATGTAAAGTCTCTCCAAGATAGTGTGTTAAAGAACAGGAAAAGAATATTATGATGATTAGAATTCCATATGCTTAAGTGATTGGTATTTGTCTCATATGTCATGCTATGTACTGAGTTTTAATATTGCTTATGTGAAAATCATAGTGGGGAAATGTCAAACAGTACCAGGAGAATAACATATGGTTGCAATCAAAATTGTTCAACAAAACTTGAGAAAGTACAATGAATGAGTACCTGGTAATTGGAGGAATGGGAATGTTGGTTGTTAAGGGGATAAAAAACGAGTCTTCCTTCATATCAATATGATCTAGTATCACAATGAGGCTAATTAATTGAGTAAGAGAAGCCCATTAAAGCCAATGGTTGTCATATCTACATTGACTGGGTATTTTATGGCTTTTGATGCAGCTTAAAAAGCAGGTTAAGAAAATATTTATTCCAGATCTTGGAATTATACCAAGATAGTAAAGTAGTATCATATATTATGGTAGGAGAATAACATATGGTTGCAATCAAAATTGTTCAACAAAACTTGAGAAAGTACAATGAATGAGTACCTGGTAATTGGAGGAATGGGAATGTTTGTTGTTAAGGGGATAAAAACGAGTCTTCCTTCATATCAATATGATCTAATATCACAATGAGGCTAATTAATTGAGTAAGAGAAGCTCATTAAAGCCAATGGTTGTCATATATACATTGACTAAGTATTTTATAGCTTTTGATGCAGCTTAAGAAGCAGGTTAAGAAAAGATTTATTCTAGATCTTGGAATTATACCAATATAGTAAAGTAGTATCAGATATTATGATAAACTTATGAATATGTGGTATTAGCCAAGATGTCAAGTTGATGACATAGGAAAAGGGTAAAAACCCATTGATATCGCCTCTTGATGGATTTTCTTAAATGGGTGAAGTCACGGCAAGCAGAATAGCCACAGTAGAATATGGAAGGCCTGGCGGCTAAAACCCTGCCTTAATAGAAGCATGTTTATCATATGAGAGGCTAACAAGTTATCAATTAGAAATTTACACTAGTGCAAGTGAAAGACTTTTGGAGTAGGTGTCCTAGAACCAACCGACTTTGTACTTATGATTACCAAGATGTTAATGAATATCTTATCATGTGATTATTGTTTTTCTGCGTAACATTAATGTGATAATCTCCTTAGAGTATCTGTTGCATAGAAATTTTATAGTAGTTCCTCGTTATAATGGGAACCTTGAAATGATGTGACAATATTCCTAAACATGTTTCTTATTGTCTAGATAACATCCGTCTGATGGGATGCAGATGATGTTTGACTGTCAGGAGTTGGAGGCTCATAATACATTGAGACTTCATATCATAAAGTTCACGCTCAGTAATCTCCAAAAGAGGGTGTTATGAGGATAGGCCCATTAGTAGGAATTTCACGTGTTATATGTGTCATTGGATATTATTATCTGAGAACGTGTGTATTAGTCCTTAGGCTTGTGATTATTATTAATGTATATCATGAATCATATACTTTGATATATAGATGAAAATCATGATGATATATGCTTGCGGAAAGATAGCATACGTTGAGTGCATATTAAGTGATATGACATTAATTGAATAAGTCAAGCAAGGATTTGTCCCTTCTGAGTTAATGGAAGAAAATATCTCTAGCTCTTTGATTGAAATGGAACTATTTAATTAAATCCATGACCATGTTAGTTCATCGATGATTTCATTTCAGAGAGTCAAAAAAGGTAAATCAAGCATATAGATTGATGACACAAGTATGCAACCTGCTTAATTAGATATTGAGACGAAGAGATTATATCGCACAGTAGCGTTCGTATGAAAGTTATTATCATTGTGACATTAACTTCTTTCTTTATGTGTGTCTTAACATGTTGTTAGACACTGATCATGGATTTTATGTAAGTTCATCTAATGCCACTGAGAAAGAGACCTAGAGGGTCACATATTAAGTGTATCCAGAATCTTAGTTAAATTTTATTTGAGTATAATATTAAGAATAAATATTATTCTCCGCTTATGAAATAATAATTATTCAAGTTAAGTTGATCGCATAAATTCAATCACCAAGTATTCGAGTTTAGAATACATGAGTTGAATATTAAAATAAATATTTATTTGCTAGTATAGTTGATATAATATTTATTTAATCTCTTATTTATTATTCACGGGGTAATGATTAAATATTTATTTATTAACCAGTTTAGTGAATAGATTAACATAAATATTAATTTAGTTATGTGAATGTTAAAACAAATATGTATTCCCAAGTTTAGTAAATATGATATTTAGTTATTGATTTGTTGAGTGAATAATATTTATTTAATTAAATATTTATTATTTAGGGTTCGATAACTTCTGGGTAGGATTGACAGGTCAAGTTAAGGACCCGATGGAAATGATTTATTAATTTACGAATTTAGCGCATGTCATGAAAATATAATAATATTTTTATTATTATTATCTGGTATGAGGTTTACTTAGAATAAACAATTAGATAAATGGTATTTGTGCAATTATTAATTGTTTAACCCTAAGTATAAATTGTTGATTATATCATTTTAGATATAGAGTGTGGTTGTGCACAACGGAACGTCTAATATTCTATCAAACCCTAGAGAACAATCCCCCCCCTCAAGAACAAGAGAGAACTTCTTGTTTCGATCAATGGCGAACAACGCGGTAAACTTGGTCCCTTCGCGCTAGCACCCGGAATACCAAGAGTGATGTTCGGAGATTCATGGAGCACATGTGGATACAGCTAGAGGAATCCTAGTTTGGGTTCTTCGTCGCAACGACAACACAACAAAAGCTGCAACCAAAATGATCAAAAAGAAGGTTCAAGGTAATTTTAGAAGATTCTGGAGTTACCTTCATCAAGTTCTTCGAATTTTGATATGTCGAGACTAATGAAAAACCATCATTGGGCATCGCTCTAATACTTTCGCTACACCCCGAAACCTTTACAAAGAAACAAGTAATGGATACCTTAATGAAGAATATAATGAAGCATGTCTTTTAGTACTAAAGAGTGTTTTTAGGAGTGCATTCTCCCTAAAAAAAACGAGTGAGTTCACTATTTATATTCTCTTTCACTCCTTTGTATTTATTGACAAAGGTGGGGAAACACGTGCTTACATCATAGTGATGTTGAAGATATGAAAGGGGAGAGAAACTGCCACAAAACTCGATGAGTATTGGAGATATCTAGTCGTGGTTTTCGAATCAGGCTTTGACCGGCCACACCACGTCAAGGCCAACCCTCATTATGTCCTGGTTTTGTCATGCTTATATATATATGATATGTTTCGCTTAACAAAGTATGTCAGAAACATTGAAATGGTCAACCATACATTCCAAAGAGCATTCTAGGAAGGATTTAGTTGGGTTTGAAGAGAAAAACAAAGGTGCACACTTGATCCAACTTTGGAGGCACATGGGAAGGATTACAAAAGATTGATTGACTTGTTGACGCATGTTTTGATCATTCTTGTATTTGGAGTTCAAGATCATCTCTTTGTTCTTGTTAATAATAAGATAAGAACGTTGATAGTGGGACTCATCTTTAATTGTTAATAATAAGATAGGAATGTTGAAAGTAGGATCGGAACTGTTGAACGATTAGCCACCTAATAACAAGTATGTGAACCTTATAAAAATCTTTTGTCATGTACGTCCATTCTTACTCTGCTTTTATTGGACACTTCAGAAATACAAATATATATATATATATATAATAACATTCATCATACAACAAATGCACAAAAAAAATCAATATTTCGAAGAAAAAAAAGGTTTGTTATGTTCTTCAAAACACTCTAATGCCTTTAATTTTGAACCCCATTACAATGGAGGGAGGTTGTGTGCAAAGTGGGGGAGAGTTCATAAATCAAGAGCGATTAAAAGAGTTGGAACCTTGCTCGGTATGGGCATTAACTGGTTGGCTGACAACCGGAATATCCAGGCTCCGTCCCTCTGTCTCCGGACCGATCTCCCTCACGTCAGCGATCCTTGTCTCTATGATCAGCTGCTGATCCAACGGACTCACCTCCACCACATTCTCCTCAGGAACAGGGACTGCTCGGGATTCGCTCAGGCATTCTTTGACTG
Source organism: Viscum album (assembly GCA_963277665.1). NCBI lineage: Eukaryota > Viridiplantae > Streptophyta > Magnoliopsida > Santalales > Viscaceae > Viscum > Viscum album. Next base: position 1,662,008,432 of record OY728138.1, read on the forward strand.
AGTTGTCCGCCGATAAGTCCATGTCTTTTGTCGCGGGACTGGTGTACCCGCCACCCCCCGAGCATGATTCCATCTTCTCCTCAAAAACTTGCCTCGATTCAATCTGCTGTCTGCTTACAACCAAATCAACTGCTGTTAAACCGTCTCTGCAGATTAGACGAATGCAGAGCTATGCAGCTTTAAGAACACCGCATACTAAAAGAGTAAGACGACAAACCTCTGCAGTTGTGATTGCAACGTAGTAATGAATGACAAAAGCTCTTGCTTCTCATTGGTAGCATTTAACGCCTTCTGTGCAGCTTCCTTCAATCTTGTTTCAGCATCTGCCTCTGCAACTCTCACCTTCTCATCGGCTCTGAGAGCAGCAGCTTCTAATATCACAGCCTGCTCTCTAGCTTTTGCAAGTTCAGAGCGCCACAGATGTGCTTCTTGAATAGCCGAGTCTCTCTGCTTCATCATTTCTTCCTTTTCTTTGCATAATCCCATCAACTTTTCCTCGGACTCGTTTAGCTACAAATTCAAGAGACAAACCCATAGAAACAAAAACGAATTACACTTATCATATCTTGACACAAATATTCTGAGTACAATAAGAAGACAAAAAAAGACCACAAAGCTTCACCTCTAGCAATTTATCTCATAAATAATTATCTCATAAAATAAAATTATTGAAATAATTGAAGGTCTTAGTTTGTCGTTGAAAACAACTAATTATGCAGACTAAAATATTTATGATGGCATCTCCTCACTAGAGGACTTTATTTATAAACGAGTTAATCAAATACAATGAAGTCCACATTGGATACGAGACAAACTTACCATTTTAATAATATACTTATAATATTTGTTTAATAATAATAATAATACTAACAACCCCCTCAAGCTAGAGACCATGTATATTGATTATAACTAGTTTGTTAAATAAAGACCTCACTCATGACCTAGGATGTGATCGTTAATGTTGCTTGATTGTCACGTCAAATGAGTGTCTTTCTCGTTGGATAACCAAGCTCGCCCAAGAATTGTTGTGCCTGCAAAATTTCTATTATTACATGGGCCGTGGCTCAATATTACAACTCTGGGCTCAAATGAGATATGCTCGTTTGCTTCTTATTTCATCGAAAAATGAGATTGCTGCCAAAAAAGACAATGTGGCCACATGTAGACTTTCACAAAGATAAACAGCCTGTATAATCCATGTCACAAAAATCCTTGTTCTCGGTATGCGCATGATCATTATATAATAGACGATACTTAGCACCACATCACAATGAAGTTTGGTAAGTTGCACCATGAAATGACTCACTTTGTCCACATACAAGAAAAATCAGGTCAAGTCATTGTTCAGTAGTTTAACTTCCTAAACAGATGACCGTAACTGCCAGGTGAGGAAAAAGCCTCACTCAGAGCATGCAATGATTTTCCACCTGGTTCTTAAGGAGTACCACAATATCAACTTCAGACATTCCAGCTTCCTGGAACAAGTCTAAAACATCTCAACTATGATAAGATGTTTTTTGAACATTGAATGACTTCTATGCCCCAAGAGAAATATTTCAGCGCATCCTATCCCAATAGTCTACCCGCGTCTGACTGGTTGGGGAGGGGTCACATTCAGCAGTTGTGTCTCTGAACAGTCCGATGGCCGCAATGGTTTGATGTCACGTACCCGATGAGGATTCTATGACCCACCGCCATGATGCTAGGTGCCCACACCGCCCATGAAGGCAAGCTCCACATGTCAAGCTAAGCGCATTACTTGCAGCCGAGTCTACAGGTTGTGGATACGAACCCAACTGTGAATGTCTTCTTGGAGTCCATGCAAGAAATGTCCGATGTATTGTGGCTCAGGTTGGCAGGGTAGTAAAGACGCCAGCTATTCGAATTGCTCAATATTGTCCTAGATTGCCCTGTCTAGTGTGGTGCGATTAGTTCCTCATAAGGATTTCAGATCCCGGGTCCACAAAACCATTCCATTAGCTGCTCTTTGAAAGCTGGTCAAGACACTCCCAGATGAACTTCATGCACTATGATGAACCAAATGACCGCAATTCCTTCCAGACTAATCTGTGTAAACGGTACCTTAACGTCTCGTTTGGCAGTTGTGTGCTGATCAATTTCCATGTCGACGTGAAATGCAGGGAAGCCAGTTTCCTCCCCTGTTTTGCCAAGGAAACCAGTTTCTGTTGTGCGACAACTTCTTCAGGCGGCATAGAACGCCAGTAATGTAATTGAAGAGCTCTGCTTGTTTCTTGTGGCATTCTGACATCTCCGAGCGCTCTTGCTCCAAGGTCTACTTTTTCACAGTGATACTCTCTATCGTCGACGTCGAGTTGGAGAGAAGAGATTCTAAGCATCCCAGTCGCTGGTCGACGTTGTCCTGACGAGGCTGCTTTCGAGTGTCCATGGTGTGGGCGGCCTGACTGGGAATTTGCTAGTGAGGGGGAATGTTAGTTGGACATGACTTGGCCAAGCGCGCCATCTCGAAACGCGAGACGGCAAAAGGCGTCTCCTCCAAGCAAAGTCGCATCGGTGCGTGCCTCGTCCAAGCGAGCAGAGAACCGAACGCGCCTCATCAGACGCGATGCGGCTGAACGCACCTCCTCGAAACAAATGGTGAAGAACAACATGTTCGTAGCGTTGGTGAGAGGAATCCAGGAGTGTGCACCGGCACCGAATGCAAAACAACGATGTGTGTGCGAGAAGCGTTGATGCTCGTTCATTTCTGATGGTGCTCTTCTCCCTCAAACAAAACCGGCAACACGTCCGTTTCTAGTGTTCGTTCACGGAGTAAGGAGTGAAGAAGGCAGGCAGTGCACAACGACGTGCAAGGAGGGATGAAGAGCCAAGCGGCTTCCAGGCGTGTGTGTCGGCACTGAAAGTAAGCTGAGCGTGCGTCTGCAGGTCGGACCAAGTGATAGAGATAGAGGACAGACGCTTGAATTTATATATGAAACGAACCAGCAAATTACAGCAGAGGAGGTAGAAGAAGACTAAAGAAGGCACTCAGAAGAGATCCTGCCCAAGCCAGAAGGTCGAGTTACAAGCCTATGGCCAATTCCCTTAACAATATTTTTTCCTGCTTTGCTTCGCTCCAGCCTCCCTTATTTAACAACCCCTCTGCAAGCCCCGACTCAAATAGAAATGGTTATTCCCCCAGACTCCCCCTCCAACAATGACACTTTTACCCCTTAACTAAAAAGACCCTCCATCTCCAACTCATGGTCTTAACAGTCATCTGCTAGCGGCGACATCCTTTTCCCACATACTTTACCATCACTTGTCTCTTAGCCTTCTTCGCGAGCTCGATTATAAGTATACGACCAAGATGTTGGTCAGTCCAAATACCCTTGAGATAGCTTTTGGTATATCAACACCTGGGTAATACACGTCAACTTACTCCATCTGTTGATACTACAGACCATAGTGCACTTGTGGGTCGTGGCAATGGTCGGACCTACAACACTCGTGGTTGTGGATGTGGTGGTGGTCGCAACCAATCTTTTTGCCAGCATTACGACAAGTTGGGACATCTTATGGATAACTTTTGGGTACTTCATGGTCACCCTCCTCAGGCACCTCAACGACAGGTTCGGGAAGCTCTGGTTAACCTTTTTGCCAGCACCACGGCAAGCTGGGGCATCATATGGATCATTGTTGGGTACATCATGATCGCCCTTCTCAGGCACCTCGACGATAGGTTCAAGCTGCTTTGATTGATTCATTAGCTTCAACATCGGACCTCCATCACACACGTACACTTTAAGCAGATGAGTTGGAGCTTATACACTCTAATCAAACCACCTCAATGTCTACCGCATCATCAGCTACTCAAGCCCAGACAAACGGTGTTACAGCTTGCTTTTCATGCTGTTTGACCGCTTGAATGCTGGATTTCGGTGCAACGAATCATCTCACAGGTAAGACATGACGCTTACAACCTATCATCCTTGCATCGTGACCATTGATGTCACAATCATTGACGGGCCCACTGTTCCTATTGTAGGAACAGTATTGCAGTTCAATCTCCCGTTTATCAGTAGCCTTACATGGGATTTGAACCATATTGTGGTTTTCTCGTCCTCTGATGTTATTTTTCAGGGTTTGGCGAAATTGGGAGCATGTTAAAGGTCACCTCTATGGTCGGGTCTACATGTTAGATGCGCCGCCATCCATTGCTTGTCCTTCCACTTCCACTTCCACTTCCACTTCCACATGAGCCTTGAAGCTTCATTTCTTCCATGGTCATCCACCAATACCGGTTCAACCCTCATTCTATGTCTTTCCTTCCATTGTGAGTTATGCTAGTTCGCCGAGCACCATAGTGTCTTATGTTACTCGACTGCTGCCACATGCAGCATCTCTTTTTGAATTAATGCACTCTAATGTATAGGATTCTTGCACTGTACTGAGAGATTGAACCGGGACCATTAATGTCACAATCAGTAGATTGAACCGGCCATTGATGTCACAATCAGTAGCCTTACACAGGATTTGAGTTGAATTGCAGTTTTCTCGTCCTCTGATGTTATTTTTCAGGGTTTGGCGAAATTGGGAGCATGTTAAAGGTCACCTTTGTGGTTGGGTCTAAATGTTAGATGCACCGTCGTCTATTGCTTGTCCTTCCACTTCCACTTGAGCCTTGAAGCTTCATTTCTGCAATGGTCATTCTCCGGTACTGGTTTAACCCTCATTCTATATCTTTCCTTCCATTGTGAGTTATGCTCGTTCACCAAGCACCGTCGAGTGCCTTATGTTACTCAACCGCTACCACATGCATCATCTCTTTTTGAATTAATGCACTCTAATGTATAGGATTCCTGCACTGTACCAAGCCATTTAGGCTTTTGTGTTTCATTTATTGATGATTTTTCTCGTATGACCTAAGTTTATTTTCTTCGTGATCATTTAGGAGTTTATGATATATTCACATCATATTATCAGGAAATTTCTACTCAGTTCTCCGTAGCTATTTAATGTTTACAATTCGATAATAGTTGTATCCATCTTCTTCCTTCCAATCCTTTCATACAGACCATGGCAGTAGCTGTTGTAGAAAACGTCGGGAGCAACGAAGCGAAAAACAGATCACAAAAAGATAAAAGGAAAAAAAAAAAAAAACGAGAACGCAGAGATTTACGTGGTTCGAGAATAATCCCTACGTCTACGGAGAGGCAGAATTTCATTATGATTCGGGAGCACAATTTACATGAGATCTCTCAGAGTTTCTAACAATGAAACCCTAACCCGAAATGGGCTACAAAATGAGAGACGATTCATTGTTTCACCAACCGCACAGGAAGTCCGCATCGCTACAGTGAAAGGTGGTCACCCAAATTAAAAGTGCTACAGTGGCCAGCAGATGGAAGTCCAAGGAGCTACAGTACTGTTGACTCCAAAATCCGCACTGCTACAGTGCCTTGTCGGTCGATCAACTCTGCTACAGTAGTCAGAGCTGCTATAGTGCCTGAAACATTTGGGTTGAGGGCCTTCGGCCCCCGGAGCAAGGGCGCGTTGCCCCTGCAACCCCGAACGATCTCACAGCGGAGCTCGACCCGCGAAAGTTGCGGCTTAATGCGCAATATGGGCCGGAAGCATTCGGCTCAAACATCATCTGAAACGGACCAGGCTACACCAATCCAACAGTAGCCATCAAATGTCTTACCATGAAACATCTCAACAAAATGGTGTGGTTGAGCGTAAATATCATCATATCCCGGAGACCGCTCCCGCCATACTGTTTCACATGCCCTTCAATTTTGGAGCAATGTTATTCTTACGAACACCTATCGTATAAATCATCTCCTTCAGGAAAAGAGTCACTTTCACGTTTTCTTTCCATCTTGCTCTCCCTCTCCCTCTCCCTCTTCGAGTTTTTAACTGTCTCCATTATGTACATGACACACGCCCAATGAGGATATCGTTGTTTCTCCCCCAACTTGGGATGTTATGTTATCTTTGTTGATGTGTCATTCATTGAGGCGTCACCCTTTTCCTCAGTCTCAACCCCTTCATTCTCTGATACCGATTTAGATGATTGTCATCCTCTCACTATCCACCCACCCTTACCACCCTCTTATCATATCTAATGATCGTCATTTTAGCTATGTCTGCTCTCATCATTCATCGATCATGTCCTCCATCCCAACTTCACATGTCGCCCCTAAGACAACCATCCCAACTTCACATGTCGCCCCTAAGACAACCATGGATGACTTGTTTATTGCCCTGAGAAAGGTACGCCCCCATTCTAGTGACATCCTATATATACACATTCATACAAAGGTTTATTCGTTGCGAACAGTCACCCTAATCTTGACTTTGGAGACAATGTTTGTTCCTAATATGATCATCAAGACTAAATTTTATCCTAGCTGGCACCAAGCAATGGGAGATGAATTACAAACTCTGAAAAATAATCATACATGGGATCTTATACCTCTTCTAGCACTCAAACAAATTGTTGGGTGTAAAAGGACGTATATGTTGTGAAAACATGTCGATCAGACTCTTCATTGCTTTAACATTCATCTTGTTGTCAAAGGCTATGCTCAGACGTATAATGTTGATTATTTCGTTACATTCACACCAATCGCAAAATGGCCTATGTTCACTTATTTGTTTTAAGGATTGTTGCCACCCATTGAACTCTTAACCAACTTGATGCCAAGAATGGCTTTCTACATGGTTGATGAGGTAAATATGTAGCAACCTCCTTACTTCATCCCCTATGGTGTCGAATCCCAGGTCGACGCCTTCGCTACTCTCTATATAGATTTCAGCAGTCCCCGCGTGCCTAGTTTTATTGATTCTGTGTTGTGATAACTATATTTGGGTTTTCTCGAAATATGAAAGATCATGTTGTCCTTTATCAACGGGCATCCTCTGATAGTATCAAGTCATATCTCCACCAATAGTTTCATACCAAGGACTTGGGCACCTTGAAGTATTTTCTAGGCATCCAAGTATCTTGTTGCAATATGGGAATCTCTCCCTCCCAACGCAAATATGTGGTGGATCACTTACAAGGCACTTACCTGTCTCGGGCTGTTGTGGCCTACACTCCCTCTTGAACCCGGGGAAAAATCACTCCATGATGCTAGTGAGTTTCCTCCCTTCTAGAGCGGTGTCATCATCTTGTCAGAAAACTTAATTGTCTCACAATGACTTGACCTGATATTTTCTATGTCATCAGCAAGATTAATCAATTTATGGAGCATCTCACGAAGTCCCATGGGGCACAATTATTCATATTATCAAATATATTAAGCAGAATTCCAAATGCGGATTTCTTTATACCAATCACCACCACTAGGATGTTGAGGACTTTTGTGATGTCGACTATGTATATTGTTTATATACCTGGAAATTCACTTCTGGTTTCTCAGTATTCCTCGACAAATATTAAAGCCATTTTCACCCCCAAAAATTCCCCAACAAGGCAAGCAATCCAGACCTTTAAGATAAAATTCCTTAATTTTGCAAATCAAGACAGATGCCAAAACAACACGAATCCAAAAAAATTGCCGTTACCTTCAAAATCAATGACTTCAGCTGTTTTCCCAAATCTTCTCTTAAACGTTCAATTTCGGTACACGCAAACCTCCTTTGCTCATCCATTTTACGTGCTGCAGATGCTGCAGCTTCAGCTGCTTCTGCTGTATCAGACAATTTATCGGCAATTTCTTTAATGGTTGAATCTCGGGCACGGACTTCCCTTGCCAAGTTTTGTAGCTCCTCATCCTTCACATGTAATGTCTCCTGAAAAATATGGATTTTGATTCAGATAATAGCAACCAATATGCAGCATATGATAACTTTTCACGGTAAATTGAACATTTTTTGGAGTTGTGGGGTTGTGCTAAAATTGATAGCAGACGTGGGCAAAGCCCAGCAGGTTTTTTCTATGAAATAAAGCAGATTCAACACCATTATCAAGCATCCAGTAAAAAAGTAAGAATCTTTTATGTGATGACAATGCTTACCTCATGAGCTTTCTGGCTTCCTAATACAGTCGTTCAAAAAAAGAGGCTAGTGCTACTGGTATCTTCAGGAGAGTAAATTTTAGAGGCATGGGATAGCAGATGCAGGTGATGTTTGAAAGTCAGTTCTGAGAAGATTTTTTTATTTTAAAAACTGTTAAAACTAAAAAAACAAACATAGCATGTTTTATATGTTTCACAGTTTTAGTTCTCCATTTGAATTACTGATGTTGTAGACCCATGTTTCAAGGATTACTAGGATATGAAAGCCCTCCCTCGAGGATAAACCCACTATTTTTTATTGTATGCTGTAGCTTTAGATGCACTTACCAAGTTGACCATTATGTCAATTGGTGTGATATATGTTTCCAAGAAGAAACAAGGGAGAAGGTTGAGCTGTTGCTTGTGTACAGTTTTTTCAAGCCAGGTTGCTAGGGTGAATTCGGCATTAAGGGGTTTGAGGGACTAAAGGCAGTATGAACAAATAGACCTCAATAGATGGCATATTTTACAAAGATTGATCACATGAGCATGGACTGCATTAGTGCATTCTTTTGCAGTTTGCTGAGCATCACATCAGTTGGTCGTATAATTTATGCCCAATTAGCCAATGAACAAATTATTGGGTCATATTTCGAATGATAACCTCTAGATCCTTAGTTTTGATTAATCACAACATGCATATTTTACACTGATATTTTCATTGAAGAATTTTTAGATATTTTTGTTAAAGTATAAACAGTTACAAAATGAGGATGATACCTAACGGAATCTTTGAACATCTGGTTTCTACAGCATATGACCTATTGGAAACAAAGCATATCATGAACCGACCAGAATATCTATCTATACATAATCAAGCCATCTGGTTTCCGAGCTACCCGCTTTCCGCTTACACTGAAAACTCATTTTATGCCAAGATTCACGCAAAATTATTTAATACTACAACGGCTAGATTTGACAACAATGAAGAAGGAAAAACAATTCAAATTCCCAAGACGTCAGAAGACTGGAGACAATCTCAAGTACCAAGCATGTCAGAATGGGACACTACAACGGTTGCAAGCCTCAATGGTCATGTTTCGGATGGCTATAAAAGGAGTTGAAAAGAAACACATCAATATAGAACCTGAATGCGTGAATTGACGGTTTCAAAAGCTCTCAAGAAGAATAAGCCCTTTCAAACGACACAAGGATCCTCATGTGTTGTAACCATCCATTTTTTACTCTCCGATCATTGATTGACGAAGTCCTGGCTATAAAGGCTTGTGATGTAAGTGTACATTGTTAATACTTGGTGCTGACCTACCAGATCAAAGCATAAGATTCTCCTGTCGCTTTTGATTAAAAGCAAAGAAGTTTCGGTTATAGAAACTTGGATATCCTTCACTAGTGAATCATAGGGGGCTAGGGATAACTTATCTTGAACCACTTTAATATTTACCTGTCACTAAACATTTTTCATTTTACGCACACTTCAAAACGTTTATTTTTTTTTACTTTTCGCCTTGACAAACTGATAGGTATATCAGTAGTCAGAGAGAGTTCTAACCTGAATTCTGCTTGCTTGGGATTTATTCTGAACCAGTTTAGAGAGGGAGAGAGAAAATACAGACTGACCTCCTGGGAGAAAGTAGCTCTGCAGGCCCTGGAACTAGTCAGACGCTCCAAACAGCAAATGAACCGATCCCCCCCTCCAAGGTACTCTCCCCTATTTATAACAGACTAACAGACAAACTAACTAACTAACAACCAAAGTATAGCTATTTACAACTCTGCCCTTTATTACAACTCTGCCCCCTTAGCAGTATGCCCCTTCCTCTGGTAAGTGTACCGGGCAGGTGGCCTCTCCCGAGCTGGGCCACTTCCAAACCTATTATTACCCCCTCCTTGAAAATTCACCTTGTCCCCAAGGTGACAATGAGGGAACTGATGTTTCAGCAAGTTGGCATCCTCCCATGTAGCCTCTTCCACTGATCTCCACTGTACTAACCACAGCTGGGTAACGCTTTGTTTTTCTATTGCCAAGATGTTTTCAGGAATCTCTTCTGTTGTCAAAAATTCCTCCAATAATTCTTTAGCCACGTGTTGTTCTCCCACCGTTGTCTTCAACTGCGATACATGGAAAATCGGATGCACTCTACTTGTCTTGGGCAGGTTGAACTGATAAGCCACTTCCCCCATCCTCTTGGCAACTTCAAACGGATCAAAATATCGTGCAGCTAATTTTCCACTTAATCTGAGACTTCCTCCTGGAATATTTGGTCTCAACTTGACCTAAACAAGGTCCCCCACTTCAAATGCCACATTTCGATGATGGCTGTTGGCAAATTTAACCATCAACTGCTGCCCGCGATGTAGGTTTATTCGTAGCTGCTTAAGAGCTTCATCTTTATCCACCAGCACATTGGAAACCGCTCCAACCGCTGCTCCCCCCCTTGAATGATGAATGATTTGTGGTGGCTTCCTACCATACACTGCTTCAAATGGAGTCTGTCCAATTGATGTATGGTATGAAGTATTAAAACTATATTCTGCCCACGATACCCAGGACACCCATCGCCGTGTCTGGTCTGCAGTAGAACACCTTAGATAAATCTCCAAACATCAATTTACCACCTCAGTTTGCCCGTCGCTTTGAGGATGATATGATGAGCTCATTTTTAAAGCAGTTCCCTGTAATTTGAATAGTTCACGCCAAAATAAACTTGTAAATAGGGGATCTCGATCGCTTACTATTGCAGTAGGAATGCCATGAAGCCGCACAATTTCCTTCATAAAAACATCAGCCACTGTTTTAGCTGTGTATGGGTGTTTAAGAGGGATGAAGTGTGTATATTTGCTCAACTTGTCAACAACTACTAGCACCACATCAAATCCCTGAGATTTTGGTAAATCGGAAACAAAATCTAGCGATACTTCTTTCCATACCAATTCTGGAACCGGTAACAGTTGTAACAAACCTGCCGGGTTAAGAGCTTCATATTTACTCTTCTGACAGATCGCACATTCCCGAACATACTGTTGCACAGAACGAGACATTCCCAGCCAATACACCCCATTTGCCAATCTTTTGTAGGTTTTTAGATACCCCAAGTGTCCTACAAGTGAAGAATGGAAAAACTGCATTAACTTTGATATCAAAGAAGACTTCCGAGGTATAACCAATATGTCCTTATAAAAAACAGCCCCTCTCGGAAAGAAAAAACCAGATTTCTTGCTGTCACCATGCTGTATGGCTTGAATAATTGATTGTCTCTCTTTATCTTGAATTATTTCTGCCCGAACTACATTAATTTCTTCCCAACATGGTCCAGAAACTGCTATCTGGCAGATTTCTCCTTCTGGTATAACTCTGGATAAGGCATCTGCTGCTTCATGCATTTTTCCCGACCGATAAATGATCTCAAAATTATACCCCATCAGTTTTGCCTACCAACAAATTCCTTTGAAAAATCCAGTAACCCAAGAACAGGTGCAGCTGTCACACTATTCTTAAGTTCTTCAAACGCCTTTTGTGCTTCTCTTCCCCACTTGAATTCCACTTTTTTGGTTAAGGCTTTCAATGGCCTAGCAATCTTACCATAATCTCTCATGAATTTTCGATAGTACCCGATAAGACCATGGAACCCCCTTGACATTTTTTGGTTCCCGCCATTCCACCACTGCTTCTAGCTTCTTAGGATCCATGGAAACACCTTCTCCTAAAATAATGTGCCCCAAATATTCCACCTTCCGTCTTCCAAAGGTACACTTTCTCCTGTTGGCATGTAAAGAACACTAAAACTCCCTCAACATTTCCCGAAATATATTGTCCATCGTTGCTTGGAAGGTTGCGGACGCATTTATCAATCCAAACGGCGTGACTACATACTCATAGTGTCCATCATGAGTTTTAAACGTTGTTTTACCAATATCTTCATCCCTCATCCGGACTTGGTGGAATCCGGACTTTAAATCCAATTTGGTGAAATAAGTTGCTCCATACTGTTCGTCCATTAGCTCCTCAATCACCAGAATAGGGTACCTATCAGGCACTGTAAATTTATCTAATGCTCGATAATCAATAGACATTCGCCACCCTCTGTCCTTTTTTACAATTATTATTGGGCTTGAATAAGGACTGTGACTTGGTCTGATGAATCCCATTTCCATTGGCTCCAACACTTGATTTTCTATTTCATTTTTCATGTGATAAGCATGTTTGTAAGGCCTGATATTAACTGGTTCGGACCCAACTAACAGCTTAATGGCATGATCAGTCTCCTTAATTGGTGGCAGCTTCCTCAGAGATTCAAACACTGCACGAAAATTTGTCAATTTCTCCTGCAGTTGTTGCTATTGGATGTTGTCCAACTGCATTTCTTCATCCCTTCGTTCCACTGATTCTGTCCACTGCACCCCCTGCAAACACCTCCTTCCCTTTCCTAAGTATTCTTGCAAGGGCCCCGGTATATTGAGAGGCGTCCTGACTCCCTGCAATGCCACCTGCTTCTCTTCCCAAACAAAACTCATTGTCATTTCTTTGCAGTTGGTTGTCACAAATCTCAAAGTTTCTAGCCACCAGATTCCCAAAACCAAATCTGGCCCGGACGTATCAAATATACAAGTATCAACAAAAAATTCTACTGCTCCCACTACAGTATGCAGTGACTTACATAGCCCACTAGACGTCACTCGATGGTCATCTCCCAATCGGATATTAAATGGTCCGGTCTCTTCTATGAGAGCTACAAACTGTCTCGTAAAATCTCCTGGAGATGAAATTATGACTTTCCCCGCTGTCTATTAGAACCAGTAATTGCACTTCTTCCACTGCCCCTTCTACTAGCATTGACCCGGTTCCTCCTTCGCTGTTTTTCTCTATTCCAGCAGTTGTTGTTCCCATCATTTCTATTTCCCACAAGTTGCCATCCTCTCCATCTCCTACTGCTATTTTTTCGTTTTCTTCTTCTTCTTCTTCTTTCGGTTCAATACATTCCCACACCATTATTCTATATCCCTTTTCTGGACATCGATGTCCGGGGTTGAACTTCTGTCCGCAGGTGTAACACAACCCCTTGGACTTCCGTTCTTCAAACTCTTCCCTTGACAAATTTCTTACTCCCTCTCCAGCGAGGAGCAATCCCTCCCTCCTTGTCTTGCACAACCAATTCTCCAGCTGGGACGTTCCTTACTGCTCCTGGAATCCATCCCCCGTTCTGTCCTCCAAGACTCGAAGGATTCAAATTCCTGCTGCGTGTTTCAGTAAGCTTTATAATTCCCTTTACTATCAACTCACGCTCCACACGTCTGGCCAAGGTTAGTAACCGCACCTTGGTTTGAGGTTCATGAGTCATAATGGTGCAACCAATTTCTGGTTTCAAGCCCCCTATAAACATGCTCATATACCACCCCTCCGTTAAATCCGGAATTCGTAATGCCACCCACTCAAATTCATCCACATAAGCATCCACAGTCCCTGTCTGCCGCAGCCCCTTCAGGTGCACAACTGGATCCTCTTCCTCAGCACTCCCATATCGTCCCAGCATTTCTTCTTTTAACTGTTTCCAGGTAAGTGTTGGACGTACTGTCCTCAAAGAACTAATCCAATACTGAGTCATTCCCACCATACTTAGTTGCGCCAAAGAAACCTTAAGCTCCTCTTGTGTCCGCTAGATTGAAAAATATACTTTTGCTCGTGTGATCCATACAATTGGATCCTCTCCAGAGAAAATTGTCATCTCCAATTGTCATCTCCAATTGTCATTTCCTGCTACGACTCCAGTATTCAAATTACTTCCTCCTTCCAATTCCATTGTCCTACCTTTGTCGACTATTCTTCTGGTTCCTTCTTCCTGACTCGGCCTCAGGTGAGTTATAGCAGCGATCAGCTCCTGGAGCTGTTGTCCCTAATGCCGATTGGCATCCTCCTGACGCTGGAAGGCATCTTCCAGCCGCTGCAATCTGGCCTCTTGCCGTTGTATTCCTAATGTAAGGTCGGTCGCACTAGTCTCCAGCAGCGAAATCCTATTTTCCATAAGTGTGGACATGCAGAATTTATTTTCTTCTTCCTGTCCACTTCCTCTCCCTTCGAGTTTCTCTCTCTAAAATCACACTTTCCGCAGGAATCTAGGCACTCTCTCGATGAAAGCACCAAATTGATAGGTATATCAGTAGTGAGAGAGAGTTCTAACCTGAATTCTGCTTCCTTGGGATTTATTCCGAACCAGTTTAGAGAGGGAGTGAGAAAATACATACTGACCTCCTGGGAGAAAGTAGCTCCACAGGCCCTGGAACTAGCCAGACGCTCCAAAAAGCAAATGAACCGATCCCCCCTGCTAGGTACTCTCCCCTATTTATAACAGACTAACAGGCAAACTAACTAACTAACAACCAAAGTATGGCTATTTACAACTCTGCCCCTTGTTACAACTCTATCCCCTTAGCGGTACACCCCTTCCTCTGGTAAGTGTACCGGACAGGTGGCCTCTCCCGAGCTGGGCCACTTCCAAACCTATTACAAATTGTTTTTCACATCATATTTTCATTCATAGTGCTTCCATCCGTTCTCCTTCTAAAATCTGTTTCTGCTGCATTCATTCAAGGATGTCCAGACTTTACACTAAAAATCTTTACAAAATTATTTTTGTACTTTGTTTTATTTTGAGGGGTTGAGCCGTAAAATGACTAGAACATAAAGTTAATATACTCATCTAACCATTTAAGGTATCTTTGGTAGAGAACAAACATGGAGAGGCTAATGGCATAAAAGTGGAAAATTGGTTTCTAATGTTTGGTATGCACCGTTTTTATTTTATTGGAAAACAAAATTCCTTAGTTTGAGGCAAACTCTTATCCCATTTTTTTACTTTATCCTTTCACATCTCAATACAAAACTGACAGGAATACAGGGAAATTACTGAAAAACAGGAACTGACAAACCTTCATGATCGTAAGATCATCCATTTGCTCATCATTCATTCTATTTGTTAACATTCCTAAAGCATTTCTCATGGATATCTGCATTGCAGCTTCAATTTCTTTGGAAGACTCCTTGGCTGTTGAGTTGGCAGCAGCAACTACAGTTGCAACCGTTCCTAATTTTGCAGCACCAGCACCACTGCTACTCAAGGAGTTCACCGCCTCTTTATGTGCTTTTAGAACCAACTGCGTTGCACTGGACAATAGAAGAATAAAAGATAAATAAGAAGAAGAAAATTACAACCAACTAATTCAGTAAACGATCTAGTTGCAATTATAATGGTAAGTTCTAATTATCCCAAAACCAAATACCAACCAAAATCTAAAGTCAAAAGTCAATATTTTTCCTGAGAACAACTGATAATGTCCGATCAACATATCAATAACAAGGTCAAAGTCAAAGCAACTAAGCACAATTATAACAATGCAAGAACAAGCACGATTCTTTAGATAATAACAAGCTAGAGGAAGTATATCAAGTAAACTAAAAAAACTCATCATCAGAGAAAACACTTTCCTAATACAAAGGATCAGTAATGGGTTTCTAAGGATCGAATAACATTTATTCAATGCAGTGGAAGTGATTAAAAACCTTAAACCCAAGATCACCATGCTATGCAAGACCGAAACCATGGACATACAAAATGAAGAACATGTACCTTGAACCGATGATAGCTTCAGCTACTGCCTTCAATCATATGCTTGATGAAGATCTCTTACAATCAATCATCAGGTTCCTTCCACCGTGGTGTATCCACGAGTAGATCTGAATCATTCAATGCTTGCGTGGGATTTTCCACAACTCCCGCGGTATGTCGGTACCTCTCAGGGAGGAGGAAGAGAGCTTTGGGAGAATCAACAGGCTTGGGCAAGCTCAAACCACCATCTCAATGGTTTAACCCTCCTTGCATATCCCTCGGGAACACTCCACAAGCATGTGTTTACTCGAACGTTACATAATGTACGAGTAATGTTTCGGTTACAAACGGTTTGTAACCCTACGGTCATACATTTTATCTTATGAAACATTTAATCAATGATAGCTTATGTGGAAGAGATTTGAACGTTAACTATTAACATTCAATAGCCATGATCAATCACAGGATGTAATCTAAATTGCACAATACGATTCACCATGCCTTACGATATAGCTCATGTCGTATACTGCGGATGGCTTAGGCAACAGTTATACGATATCTCCATATCATATCAAACGATATGCCCATCCATAGTATAGGTTTTTGCCTTGGAATAATGGATATCGATTCATGCAATATTCCTATATCGTACCCTACGATATAGGCTAACATGCATCATATACACATTAGGATTGAGGGCATATCTCCATCAATCACCAACTTGCACTAAAACCTAATAGACTGTCATTTCACCGTATTGTATCATATACAATAACTTATGAAACTATATCTAAAACTCTTTCGGGATATTTTCAAAACACATTTGGAAAGCCATCATCCCCTTCACATTGTATCAAATCATATACAATACATTGTGAGTATCCATCCAAAACTCATTTTAGATAAACTCTAAAACACCTTTTAGAGGAGTTCTATGAGTTTCGTAAAACTCAATCCTCATCCAAACAACCACAAAGTGTGACCTCACGGATCTTTTGTAGCGTTGACAACAAATATGAATTCTCGATTTCATAAAAGCAAAAAGCAATCTCTATCAAACCATCAGTGTTATTCAAGATACAAAGGGATCTGGTGTGATCTCCATCAAACACATATGTTTTCATACCTGTGTCCAACAGTTGTATCATATATAAGTATGCATAATCATATGATCCCTTTGTTCAAAACATCAAGTGACCATGAGCCACAGAGTATGCCAAACTCATATAGTCACTCATGCATTCTTGATTCTCTGAGTATAGACCGACCAGATCGATAAATACATCGCATGTCAGTCATCTAAGGGAATGAGCACATCACACTTCCCTCACCCAAATAGATAAATACATCACATGCACCTTATCTAGGTATGGTCATACACTTCTTCGGTATATCTCAATTGAGGGTCCAAATGTCATACCCATCATACGAGAGGACAAGTCTCATCTTGATCAATCGACGACATGATCAGAAACATACCCAACCACCCCCTAATTAGCTAGTCTCAAAGTTTACATAAGAAACGTATCAAAGTATGAAAGTTCTCATATTAGGTATCATGTCAACCTCAGGTACGGGAAAATCCAAATAAGAAACATGCACCCATAATGCACCAAAGACATAGTGTATGACACGTCATGCGATATACTTGGGGGGTCATCCAACACACAACTCTTTTCATGTCTCATGAGCATATTTCATATCTATATACGAAATTCAACTCACGCTAACCTTAACATTTGGTCACAATATATAATACTCAATGACGAACATTGGTTATAGATAATTCAAAGTTATACTTTAAGAGGTTAATTATCATTTCACTTCATGAGTATATACTGCCAACATGAAAGAATTATAAAGTGGATACTGTCGTTGGTACAACATGATACATTTTATATTCTTAAAATTCCTTTAAGAATACCAACAAAATCATGCAAGAGTGTCCGTCTAATCATAATTCATATGATAAACCATGAGAGAAGCCTTACGTTTTCTGCATTTTTAGGGTTTTGTTAAACTCATTACTTCTCTTTATCACGTCTCTATTTGATCATCTATTAAAACTCTCCCACTAAACTCCTTTAATGAGTTACATCTATGGAGAAAACTTTTTTCCAATGATGGTGAGACTTAGAAATCAAATTCCTAATGTTCAACTTGTTGAACAAGTATTCAAAACTCTTTAACTTTACAATATCAAATGTTAGGATGTTAATAACTTTTTTTGTCTACTTAGAACTTTTCTAAGTTCATCATCATTGTCATTCTTAGAACATTTCCATCAAACTTTTCCTTTGAGATCATTTTGTAACAAATTTTACACTTTACATTATATCTTTGTCAATACATCCTAAACTTTAAGATATAAAGTGATATTTACTTTTTAATTTTGACTGGCATAATCTTTTATTTGTTGTCCTTGAACTTCTCTAAGTCCAAATATACTCCCACCAACCTCTATTGTTGTCAAAGGCGCGCGCTTTGGCTAGAGGCATTGTGAGGCACGCCTGTAATGCCTCGCCATTGTCGAGGCGAGGCGACCTCTCATTGAGGCCTGCCATTCCTTCAGGCAATTACGCACCAGGGCGCAAAAGTGGCGCATCCCCCAAAAAAAATCATGGCACTTTGTCAAAAAGTGACAACGGAAAGGGGCTTGAGGCTCGTTCGTCAAAATAAGCACTAAAAACAACATTTAATGAAATAATAATAATAAAATATTGTACGACATAAAAAAAATACAACCCATCCCCCTCAAGAGGGCGAGCAGAACGCTCCATTCCAAGCAGCAGGAGCAGACGCACGGTCCCTGGGCAGCAGCAGCATCTAACGACGCAGGCAGCTGCAACAGCATCTCCCCTTCTCCCTTTCATCATCTCTTATGTTCTACTACTACACCCAAAAGGTTATTTTTTATACCACATCACCTATTCTTGAAAATTTGTTTTGGATTTCCTCTATTTTCTTTTCTCTATTCCTCCTTTGGGCCTCTCTATAAATGTTCTATGATTTAATGTAATTGCAGCATCCAGAAACAGTGAAATTATGAGTGAGAATCATTCTGAAACATCAACTAGTGCAGCTCCAAGCAGTGCAAGGAAAGACCCGGTTTTCAAGTATGTCTATCAAGGAAATCCAAGTGACAGATTCGGTGACATGCAATTTTTGTTTACAAACAAAGAGACATTGGCAGTGTTGTCAAAAGGTGTGCGTCGTAATAAGGCACAAAGCCCGCTTGGGTATGCGACGTGCGGAGCAATGAGACGCAAAGGTCACTTGAGTAAGTGACGTGAGGCGCGCACCTCTCCAAACTAAGGTGCATCCCATGACATAATTAAATATGCACAGTTTTCAACAATATTTTAAATTAAAAAAAAATCAATCAAAATAATACAAATTAAAATACATACCGATAGCTTTTAACCAAACCATAATCAAATAATCAATCTTTGAGAACCTAAACATCAAAATCATCATCAATAAAAGTTTCATCATTAATGAAAGCTTCATCATCATTGTTGCCCTCTTCATTTGACTCATATGTCTTTGAATCTTCCTCAGCATCATTCATCTCATCAACAACTCATGCACGTTTTGAACCATGGAATTTGGAAAAAGTGGAAGTTGCTAAGTTTGATTTCGATCTGAAAGTATATTCAGGCTCTGCAACCCCAGCGACGGCAGCATGCGCACCCCATGTTGAACCTTCAGTGCCCTCATCATTAAATACGAAGTCATTATCAACATCTCCATCCTCTTCGACCCTCCCAATAAATCATTCATTGCTATCATCGATCACTTTTAAGTGTAATGGGATCAATGGTGTCATGGATTTGAAACTGACGCTTCAATGCATGATGTAGAATGGTACTCCTTTTCTCAATGAGGTAGAACCCTTTATTTATAAATTGAGAAGAATGAATACAAGATAGAGCAAACCAATGTGGGAAGTCCAACACTCCCCCCCCCCCTCAAGCTAAAACAAGTATAGCTTGGAAAAAGAGTCCCACAACCAAAAACAAAGAGAGAAGACTAAACAAAGACTGAACACACTCCCCCTCAAGTTGGGTCGTTGATGTTGTGGTTGCCTAACTTGGTGCATATAGAATCCAATCAAGCTCCCGACAAGCCTTTGGTGAAGATGTCGACAAGCTGATTAACAGTTGGAATGTAGTTGAAGGTGATATGTTTATGCTCAAGGTGATGGCGAAGGAAGTGACAGTCAATTTCAATATGCTTTGTGCGCTCATAGAATACTAGATTAGAAGCAATCTGTGTACCCGCCTGATTATCATACCAAATATGAGTAAGAGCCAGGAGTGGAAAACCAATTTCATGAAGGTGACGAAGCCAAAGAATTTTGGCAGTGACCATGACCATCGCACGGTATTCAGACTCAGCACTGGATCTGGAAACGACGGTTTGTTTCTTGCTTAGCCAAGAGATTAAGTTACCAGCCAGAAAAACCGCAAACCCAGAAGTAGACTTTCGGATAGATAAGCAATCAGCGTAGTCAGCATCACAGAAGGCCTCAATGTTTAGAAGATCATGCTAGGAATATCAAAAATCAAGAGCAGGGTCTTTTTTAATGTATTTGACAATGCGAAGAGCAGAGTCCCATTGAGATTTCGTTGGATGGTCCATGAATTGACTAACCTTGCTGACAGCGCAGACAATATCTGGACGAGTCATAGTTAGATAATTGTGTTTGCCCACAAAACGACAATGCCTGACTGAATGAGAATATGGGTCAGTGGTATCATGGAGAGACTTTTCCCTTGGTTCAAGAGAAGCGTCGATGACAGTTGTCTGAGACAAGCCAATATCCCGTAAGATATCCAACGCATATTTCCGCTGTGAAATAAAAGATATCGGTTGGAGAGCGAGAGACTTCAATGCCAAGAAAATACTTCGAAGGACCCAAATCTTTGGTATGAAACTGTTGTTGTGGATAAGCCTTGAGATGGTCAATGTCAGCAGAGTCGCTGCCAGTAATAATGATATCGTCGACGTACACAACCAACAAGATGCAAAGGATAAAAAACAAACGTAGTGATCCTTTATACTCTAAGATAGACCAAACGTAGTGATGACGGTGCAAAATGATGCGGAAACGCCGGAAGTCGCAACGACAAAACAACAATTCAAAGAAGAGTAAAAAGGAGAAAAAAACAGAACGAAAACACAAGGATTTACGTGGTTCGGAAATAATCCCTACGTCCACGGAGAAGCAGAATTTCACTATATGTCGGGAGCACAAATTACAAGAAGATTTTTCAGAGTTTTTCACAATAAAGAACCCAAGCCTGAAATGGGCTACAAAAGGAGGAAGACGATACATTGTTCCACCAACCGCACAGGAAGTCTGCATCGCTACAGTGAAAGGCGGTCACCCAAGTCAAAAGTACTACAGTGGCTGTCGGCTGGAAGTCCAAGGAGCTACAGTGAATGGCGACTGGAAGTCCGCGTCGCTACAGTACCCTGTCGGTGTCGATTGTGTTGGAGTTGGTGCCCTAGAACCAACTTCTTTGTATTTTATGATAAACATATATTCATTGAATGGATATTAATAAACTCTTTATCACGTCATGATTGTTCTTCTGAATGACATTGTATGTGATAATGTCCTAAAAGTAGTTGTCGCACTAAAAGGTCATAACGGATCTCTGCCATGATGAGAACCCAGAAGTGCTACGACATTATTCTTGAACATATATTCTATAGCTGGATGATATCATTTGAAGGGACAAATGATACAAGCTATCAGGGATGGAGACTCATAGGACTTTGAGGCACCTTCTTATGGTGTACGCCCTTGTTAATGTTCAGGAGGATATTATAAGAACGAGACCCGCCAGTAAGAAATCCACATTTATAAGTGTCATTGGATGTTCTTATCTGTGTACGTGTGTATTGATCCTTAGACTTTAAGATTATTATTAATGGGTATTATGACTCGCGCACTTAGATGTATCAGCGAAAACTGTGACGACATATGTTTGCAGCGAGGTACGATATGTTCGGTGCGTCACGAGTAATACTGCATTAATGAATAATGCGAGAAATGATTTGTCCCTTCTGTTCCATAACGGAAGTTGATATCTCAGACCCTTTGATGGAAATGATAGCCTAAATAAATTCATGGTCATGGTGTTCTATAAGCAAGTTCAATTTCCAGAAAGTCAAAGAATGAGAAATCGAGCACATGGGTTGATGACACTTGCATGCAACCCGCTTGATTGAAGATATCGAGACAAATGGATTATATTACACGGTAAGCGTTCAAATGAGGTGACATGTCGTTGCGGCATTAACTTCTTTCTCTATGGGTGTCATGGCGTGTTGTTGGACGCTAACCTTGAACTTTAGGCCGCTCAGCCAAATGTCACTGAGAAAGAGGCCTAGAGGGTCGCACACTAAATGCATCCAGTGTCTCAGTTAAATAATATATAATTTATTATTTAACAAGTTGAATAAAGATTATTCTCAGTTATGGTTTAATAATTATTAATGGATGTCTGATCGTATTAACTTCAACACTAGTTATTCGAAAGAATAAAATGTGGGCGGAATAATTAATAAATATTTATTTATTATTTAGTAAATATATAATATTTATATATTTATTGGCGAATAATGCAGTGATATTCATTTAATAAAATAATTGTCAGTATTCAAGGTTCGATAAATATGATGGAGGATTGGCAGACCGAGTTAAGGGTCCGGTGAGAAATAATAATATTAAATATTATTTTATTAAATAAAATTTAATTATAATTCGCAAATTTAGCGCATGTCAGGAAATAATAATGTTGTTATTATTTGACATGGGGGTTTCGCTAGGATTAATAAAATAATTAAGTTACTTGTTCAAATTATTTATTATTGCTCTAATGAATTAAATACCCGATTATATTATTCTCTTATTAGCCAAGCGCTAGCCAAGCGAGGGCGAAGGGTTGTGCACAACGAATTGGAAAAAAGCTCTCAAGTTTGGAGAGTTCTCTCTCCAAGAACGCTCTAAAAAATGAGAGAGATCCTCCACTGGATCAAGGAGAACGCTTTGGAAGCGGTTCTCAAGGCAATCGAAGACGGACATTGCAAGCGCAAGGATCTTTCGTGCTAGCACCCGGAGACTCGTTCGACGATGTCCGGAGATACGTGGAACAAGTGTGGATCACCGCTAGAGGAGATCTACCCTTCATCTCTACAACGCAATGACGATACACTTGCAGATCTGTGGCCGAACGCATCAACTAAGAAAGAATCATCTTGGAGGTAATTTTTTAATTTAATTAAATTAATTATAAACAAAATATGTTGATCCTCTCTCTTGGTTCTGGGTTTCTATTCCTTTGTCTAAATCCTTGATTAAATTCTGTGGATACTGGCATTCATCGTCGTATTGATCCTGGATTGTTCATTGAATATGGAAAAAATTAAAGTTGGGCAACATCCCTCCCGCGCTTCCGCTGCGCCCGGAACCTACAGGTCGGACAGCCCTGCTACAATAGTCAGCATTGCTACAGTGACCCAAAATTTGGGCTAGAGACCTTCGGCCCTCGGAACAGGGACGTGTTGCCCCCTGTAACCCCCAACGAGCTCACTGCGGAGCACGACCCGCAAAGGTTTCGACCTGGTGGGCAGTATGGACCGGAAGCATTCGGCCCAACAACATCCAAAGAGGATCAGGCTATACCAAATCCAATACAAAATCGACCAAACCAAGCACGAGGAAACTGTTTGAATCCATAAAGAGATCGTCGAAGTCAACATACGTGAGAACTGGCCCCCTTAAGGCAATGAAGCCAGGAGGTTGTTGCAGATAAGCTTCCTCATCAGAAAGGCATTCTTGACATTGAATTGATGAATAGGCCAATGATAAGACGATGCAAGAGAAATGGATAATCGAACAGAGTTCATTTTAGCAATTGGAGAAAAGGTGTCGAAATAGTCAACACCATATGTCTGAGCAAAGCCTTTGGCCACCAAACAAGCTTTAAGACGATAAAGAGTACCATCAACATTGAGACGGACTATATAAATTCATTTGTTGCCAACAACCTGTTTACCTACCGGAAGGGGGGACAGATCCCAAATGTGATTGTCATCCAACACATGAAATTCATCTTGCATTGCTTGAAGCCAACTAGGGTGAGATTTAGCCTCAACAACCGTACGAGAAACAGATATAGTCTCCAGAGCAGAGAAGTCTTTGTATGAAGTTGTGTATAGAGGATTATTTTGACAAGAGTGAGTATCTTTCCGCAATGCAATCAGCAAGTCATTTGTGCTCATAGTAAGAGCGACGGACAAAGTCGGGGAAATGGTGTCCTCGGTCTAGGCAGGGGGCATTTTCGATGGATGACGAGAGTAGACAAAGCCAAAGCGACGATCATCAGATCGAGACAACGGAGGCAAAGGTTGGCGGATAGTGAAATGAAGACAGTCATCGATGGTGGTATCAGGGTGGGGAGAGGGTTGAGAGGATGAGAATGCAAAGTTCTCAATGAAGGAGACATCAGCGGAGATGATATAACGTCCCAAGTCAGGAGAGAAATAACGGTAGTCGCATTGGGTACGAGGGTAGCCCAGAAAGATGCAACAGAGGACCTTTGGGGAAAATTTAGAGAGACGAGGACGAGTGTCGCGAACATAACAGAGACACCCCAACACGCGAAATGGAAAAGGGCGAGGATGAAGAGGGGAATAGAGCCTGAAACAGACTCTCCCCCTAAAGGATAGAAGAAGACAGTTGATAAAATAGGTGGGAATAAGAATAACATCCCCAAAAAGGAAGAGGCACTTGCATGTGAAATAATAAGGCCTGAACAGTTTTCAGAATATGACGATGTTTACACTCGGCCACACCATTCTGCTAAGAGGTATCGGGGCAGGATATTTGATGGAGGACACTGTGATCTTTGAGAAACTGCTGAAGGGAAGAAGATAGATATTCTCGACAATTGTCTGAGCGGAGACATTTAATAGGCTTCGAGAACTTAGTGCGAATTTCATAGTAAAATGTCTTGAAAATATCACACACCTCAGAACGATCACGAAGGAGATATAGCCATGTCATCCGAAAAAAGTCATCAATAAAGGATACATAATAATGGCACTCTAACTAACTGGGGACCCTGCAGGGACCCCATACATCAAAATAAGCTAAGTCAAAGGGGTTAGTTGCATGCATCACCAAACGAGAAGCATAAGACGTCCGATGATGTTTAACAAACTTATAAGATTCACAATGGAAGGAAACGTATGGACTAAAATGGTGGCAAATCTTATGTAAGACTGAAGTCGATAGATGACCATTGCAAAAATGTAGGTCGAAGGCACGAGCGGAAGTGGATGAGCAAGCAAGGGATGGTGGGATATCGAACATGTACACCCCATCACTAAGACGGCCTCTACCAAACTTCCGATTTGTCAACCGCTCCTGAAAAACAACACCAGATGATGTAAAAATAGCAACACATTTTATGTCTTTTGTAAGCTTATTGATAGAGAGAAGATTAAAGGGGTTATGAGGAACATGAGCCACTGAAGCCAGACGAATATGAGTCAAGGAACTTTGGGACTCCTTGACTCTCATGTATTCAGAAACCAAGAATTTAGCTCAAGTGTAACATGTTCTCCAACGCCTCTCAACCATCCATCAGCATCATCGTCCTTTTCCGACATATTTCATCGAATGGAAGGCCTTGCATGATGAGTTACTTGCTTTGACCCCTTCCTCACACACCAGAGGATGTTTTGGCTCAACGAGATCCATTATGTCTCTTTAGTTCTTCATGGTCGCGACCGAGATGTTGGTCTGTCCATCCTCTCTTGAGATTCGATTGGTTTACCATTACCTCGGTAAAGCTCATCAACTCCTTCCATCTATTAATACTACATATCACACTGCTCTCCTAAGCTGTGGTGGTCGTCGTTTTTCAGGTACCCGTGGTCGTGGTCGTGGCGGGGGCTGCAATTGATACAACCCGAGGAACCTACTGCAATATTTATGAAGCAGAACAGAGAATTACAGCAAGCTACAGCAGAAGAATAAGAAATACACCTCGAGAGAGCAGAAGCTTATTGCCCAAGCCCGCAGGCCGCTACCCAAACCAGATGGCCGAACTCCCAACTATTTTCTTCCCTGCCCTCCCTTCTCACCCCACGTACTGCTTATATAGTTATTCTCCAGCCCCACAAGTGGGGTCTAGAACTTTCCCCCTAACAACTTAACAAACTCACCCCCAAAAGACCATTTTACCCCTTATTAGAATATTCTTTCCTCCAGCTGGACAGCTGGTCTCTATCACTGCCACCGTCCCAAAAAAACCACCTTGTCCTCAAGGTGGTGGATCACATAGGTACTCCAAGCAATCTCCCATATTCGGCGTCCTACTCTGGTGAGTTGGGTCGGAACAAGCAATATCGTTGACTGAGGACCAATCGGTTGTTGTCCCATATAAGGCGCCCGTGCCCCAGGTGCTTACCAAGCAATCTCCCAGATGGATCTTCTGGCACTATAGACCCTTCTTGTGTGATGCGACTCGAGCATAGCTACTTTCCAGGCAATTTCCCATGTAGTCATTCTCGGATGATGAGCAGCCGGCAGAAGGTCTGTCAACGGTTTGTGATGTTGCTCCTTCTGGTGAGAAGGTTCGTGAGTCGCCATGTTCCTCCAGCAGCTTTCAATAGTCCCCACCAAAATCACCAGACTATCAGTGTGGTCGAGCAAATGTGCTTCCACCCTCATGGCACATCCCTTCACGGCCAACTCATCCCCCTGGAGTGACTGCGCCTCCCGATGGCATAGTTCCCCAACTGTCAGATGTCCCGCTCCACAGGCGGACGAAAATACCACCGTCGATGCCTGTCTGAACAGAGCCGCCCTGTCACGCCCTTGTGCTGCAATTGCATCAAGCACTGTGGAATGCACCGCAAGCAATGCGGACACTTGAGCAGGCAGTTGCTCATGCTCCTCTGTTGTGTCAAATCCCAAAGTTGACGAAGCTTGCTCCAAAGTTGGTGGTGTCTGGTCTAGGAGTCCTGTTTGTTGGACTCCAATAAGCGGCCAATCTGATTTGGTTATGATATTTGGTGGTTGTACGTCACTAATGGTATCTGCCGGCTCCGCGAAAGGATTCCGAAAATCTGCCTCATGAAAGCGCTCCATTAATTCGTCTTTGAACATGGACCATGACGCATCTGGGTAGACTTCCAACACCACGTTACACCAGTAAGTCGCGACTCCTGCCATAGCTACCCGAGCAAGGAGAATCTTTGATTCCTCCGAAATCCGGTGGATAGAGAAAAATCATTCTGCTCGTGTGATCCAGCTCCTAGGATCCCTCCCATCGAACAACGGTAGCTTCTCCGGGACCATGTCCAACTGCTCGTCATCCAAAAATGGTTGCTTCCCCGAGCGACAGATGGTTGCAGTGAAATAATTACGGAATGTCACATGCTCTAGCGCTTCTTGCTCCCAGCAGTGTTGGCGCTGCCTGATGGAGTCAACCGTCGTGGTTATCACCCCAACCGATGAAGTCAAGTTTGCCAACACAGCTTCCACCTGTCCCATACGTTGTTCGGTGATGTCCAAACGCGCCTCCAGCTGAAGTGTTTGCCCTCCTTCAAAAGAAAATCCAGTGACCTTCCCCTCCCGTGGAAACATCATGTGTCGCGCCTCCTGCTTCAAAAACTGGGCGCAGCTCGCCTCCTCTGTTCTTTTTTTTTCTTTTTTTTTCTTTTCTTTTTTTTTCCAGCTTTTCCCTCCCGAGGGAGAAACGGAACGCGGGTCGCCCCCTTTTTGTTTTTTTTCCATTGCTTTGAGGCTACGCTACTATACCTGAACGGAAAAAAAAATCTGCAATCCCCCTCCTCCCGCCCGACGGAAAATCCCGGGCGCGTTCCCCACCTGCGCGTGTGAGAGCGGATCTCGAAGCACGGTCACCTCATGCGCGAGCAGAAAGTCCAGGCACAGAGAAACGGACAGGTTGCCACCGAAGAACAGTCAGGGTCGCCTGGTACGAGAGACGTGAGCTGGCCAGGAGCGTCGCCTGGAGCGGGAGATGAAGATGATGGCCATCGGGAATACGCGTGGGTGGCGGCTGAAGCGTACAGGTCGCACGAATCGTCGCGTCCCAAATTAACAGCGCGCCTCCTTGGATCAACAAGAAGGCATCGTGCGACCGAGGGAGCAGCGAGGGAAGAGCCGGCGGGCACTCGCGTCTACGTCTGCGGAAAATGGCAGTGGTGGTAGAGTGCGAGCTGGCAGTCTCCCGTGCAGGAGTGCGTAGCAGCAGCGCACACCTAACGCAAACGGAATCTGGAAGCGACGGTGAACGGGGAAGCAGTGGCAGCTCGCACGTCCGAGATAGAGGATATAGAACGGCAGTGGCTCCAGCAGGAAGGAGCAACGGCAGATCGGACCAATTGATACAACCCGAGGAACCAACTGCTATATTTATGAAGCAGAACAGAGAATTACAGCAAGCTACAGCAGAAGAAGAAGAAATACACCTCGAGAGAGCAGAAGCTCCTCGCCCAAGCCCGCAGGCCGCTACCCAAACCAGATGGCCGAACTCCCAACTATTTTCTTCCCTGCCCCCCCTTCTCACCCCATGTACTGCTTATATAGTTATTCTCCAGCCCCACAAGTGGGGTCTAGAACCTTCCCCCTAACAACTTAACAAACTCACCCCCAAAAGACCATTCTACCCCTTATTAGAATATTCTTTCCTCCAACTGGACAGCTGGTCTCTATCAGCAATCGTCCCTTTTTTCGGCATTATGGCAAGCCCTGGCATCTAGTATATCGTTGTTGGGTTTTCCATGGTCATTCATCTCAACCATCTCGACAGGCTTAGGCAGCTCTGGTCGATTCCTCACATCACCCATCGAACACCCATCCCAATCCGGTGCTCTCCAAAGAAGATATTGAGCTTATGCGCTCTCATCAGACTGCATTGATGCCTACTTCCTCTTCGACCTCTGTCGCTCAGACTAGTGGCCTTACGGTTGTTGTCTATTGTCGCCCAACTGGATGCTTAATTCTAGTACATCAAATCATCTTGTTGGCAATGCAGATATGCTTATTACCTGTCATCCATACACCGGGGGCCACTACAATCACTATTGTTAATGGATCTACCATTCCTATTGTTAGATTTAGCCCTTGCTCCTTGAATCCTTTTTTTTTGCTGACATCAGTGGCGCATGTTCTTAGAAGTCCATTTAATCTCCTATCCATTAGAAAGTTTACAAATGACTTCAATTATGTTGTTTTCTCATCCTCTGATGTTGTATTTCAGGAAGTTTATCTGCAACAACCTCCACGCTTTATTGCTTCAAGGGCTGAATCCCGTATCTGTCAGCATCGTCGATCTCTTTATGGACTTAAGCAACCCCCTCATGTTTGGTTCGGAAGATTTTGCATTTGTGGTCACCACTTTTGGTCTTTCTTAGAATATGGAAGATCACACTGTTTTTTATCAACAATCGTCGTCCGGTTGCATCCTACTGGTGGTTTATGTTGATGATTGCATTATCACTGGTAGCAGTTCACATGGCATCGCCCATCTCAAATCCTACATACCAAAGATTTGTTGGATTGGTGTTGCCCAATCCGGTTGGACCGAATGCTTGTAGCCCGCAACTTTCGCGGGTCGAGCTCCGCGGTGAGCTCGTTGGGGGTTGCAGGGGGCAACGCGCCCCTGCTCCGGGGGTCCGGGGGCTGAAGGCCCCTGGCCCAAATTTTCGGAACTGTAGCAATGTTGACCACTGTAGCGGAGCTGACCGACCGACACCGACAGACACTGTAGCGGTGCGGATTTCGGGGTCAACTTTACTGTAGCGCTTTTGACAAAGCCAGCCATCGTTCACTGTAGCAACGCGGACCACTTTTTCGAATAGTGATCGTCTTCTCCATTTGTTTTATAGCCCATTTCGGGCTAGGGTTTGATGTTGGAAATCCTCTGTAATTTCTGTGCTCCCGAATCATAGTGAAGTTCTGCCTCTCCCGTGGACGTAGGGATTTTTCCCGAACCACGTAAATCGCCGTGTTCATTGTTACTTTTCTTTCTTTCGTTTTCTCGTTTTTCTGTCGTTCTGTCTCCCGGTGATTCCGCAACAAGATTTAGGTCCCTTAAAATATTTTCTTGGCATTGAGGTGTCTCAGTGTTCCAAAGGAATCTTTCTTTCACAGCGTAAATATGCGTTAGATCTCCTACAGGATACTGATTTGTCTCAGGCGACCGCCATCGACACTCCTCTTAAGCCAGGGAAAGGTACCTCCTTAATGCCAGTGGGGCGTATTCTCTTTCATTTGTTTGTTTTTTTGTGGGACACATATCCCAAGCTACACATACTCTAGCTAGAGCGAAAGTGTTGGACCCAATTAAATATATTTAGAGCCTCGTATTGGTTTTCCCTAAATTGTATTATTTTTCTCCATCTATAAATAAACAGCTCCACCTCTTACCGAGGAGAGTGGGTTTTACTCATACAGGATGTCATATGAATCGTATAATCGTGCCTAATGATATATAGCTTATGTCATACACTATGACTGGCTTGGGCAATAGTTACACGATATCTTCATATCGTATCAAACGATATGCCCATCCATGGTATATGTTTTTGCCTTGGAGTAATGGATATCGACCCATACGATATCCCAATATCATACCCTACGATATAGGCTAACATGTATCATATACATATTAGGCTTTAGGGCATATCACCGTAAACTCATGACAAAATGTATTGACATTTAACCAATTATATTTTATACCTTCTACTAGTGCCATTTAGAAAACACGCTCTTCCACCGCAAATTATGCTCACAATCAAATAATAAAAACGATTTACAATGTCCAAATACAAAATATTTGTTAGATTACAAGTGCTCATCGAACAACCTTGAATTAGCCAAGATAATGATAATGATAATTCAGTGAAGCATCAAGATACAACTCTTCATCAGTCATTTCTAAGATAAGTATAAAAAATTAAAATATAAGGTAAATGTACCTAAAAAGAACATGAATTCATGAGACAAAGCATCTAGGTGCATGAAACAATCCAGCGCAATATGTATAATGATACTCACTGTAAGGTGGACACCCAAGCTTTAGCTGCCCCGGGGGTTTCTGCACAAAGAAAGTAATCTTTTTTCTGCGGTGTCCCAATATCTAAAGAACGAATCAAGATACAACTCAAAACTCCCCAATACCAAAAAAGAAAAAAGAAAATGCTATAGATTTAGAGAAAAAAAAAATACTGAAATGAATAAAACTAAAAAAACTGGATACAGAAACAGCATCCATCATACTTGGGCAATCCACTGCAACAAAAGGAAGAGAATACTGGATGAAAAATTATTCTGACCTCAAACAAAACAAATTTTACAAACAAATTAGAGGGTCCAACGACCATCTTACTGGAAGTTCACAGGAGACAAGGCAACTGTACTACTTGCATTAAATAAAATTGTTCCCTTTACGGTTGCCTCATTCCGTCTAGCCCTAATCAAGTAACAGAAAGGAATATAATAGTAGAATACATTAGAGAAAATTGAACAAATTAGAGGTGCTAGAACAAATCAGCCCGTTGCATAGACTTACTTGTATTCCATTTTCCCAGTTGTTGGGTCAAGGATCACCCAACGCTCATTCCACTTCCTCAGCTATGGAAAATGAAGCAGAAAGTGTGATCATTTCAATATGTAGATAAATAAATCCACAGCTAAAATCCCCATTCAGCGTCACATCATGTACAAAACCCAAAGATTAAGGGAAATGGGCAATTTAGTGCCTAATGAGTACAGAAAGTGTGTAGCCCCAGGGTTTTGCTCAGGTGGCAAAGGGAGGGGCAAAGTGTTAGGCAAGTACAGGGTTTAAAACCCATTGAAATTAAGAAAATAAAAGGTTGATCTTGTGACATTTCCAAGTATCCAATTATTAAGAGATCAAGAAGTATGGCCCAATAATCACAGAAAGCATGTTCTTGTGACATTTCCAAAATTTCCAATTATTAAGATCTCGTTTGAAATGTTGGAACTCATTTTGATATAAATGGAAAAAAAGTAAAAAAAGAACAGGAAAATGGAAAGGAAATGACAATGAAAAGGATGACACTCATCCTAAACGCAGCCGAAGACAACACCAAAACCCAAAAACAATCAAGATCTATCCATACATTTGGAATGAATAATAAAACAATGAAGCACGGCATACCTGACACCTCAATGATCCGGCATATCCAAGCTTCACATGAGCTTGATCAAAATCATAAAAGGAGCAGCCGGAGGGCTCCTTCTTAAGGTAACCACGGATTGTGGGAATCTCCCAACGCTCGGGAAGGATCTCCCTCAAACCATTGTTTGCTAGAACCTTGAGTTTAAAGGCTTGAGAGAATGGAGAGCTAAGAATGATCTCGGTTTCGAGTTCTAAAGAGGAGTGATGAGTTTCATACTCGCAGCAACCTCCATGAGGATCAAAACAAGTTCATATAGGTCTCAAATGATACAAACTGTTGGCCATCATTCATGAGACATTTCATAAACGTCTCTCAATGTTACAGCTATTGTAACGCTCGATCAATCCTCATAATGAATTGTTTAACATTTAAACAATTCATGCAAAAAGTTCCAACTCCTCAAAATCATCATTTCATGATGAGTAACAGAGTATGATAGCATTTGGGATGGAGAAACAAAGGAGACATCACTTTAATGTGATAGTAACTTTCACTATGCCATGGAGCTCCCACACACAGACCATGGCATCTACTATGTCGTGACCTATGTGGTTTAAGTACATATCTCTATCAAACCCTTTAGGATATCATCCGGAACTCCTTTTTTAAAAGGTATCATTTATTTTCACCACATGCCACATCATATGAAACAATTTTTAAAAATTCATCCAAAACTTTTTTCAGATATCCTCTAAAACACTTTTGGAGTAACTCTCAAAGTTTCATTAACTCGATCCTCATTCACACGACCACAAAGTGTGACCCCGAAGGTCTTTGTAATGTTGACAACAAATATAAATTCTCCAAAGGGATCTAGCATGATTTCTATCAAACACATGTATCTCTATAACTGTGTCCACCAACTATCATATACAAGTATGCATAATCATATAATATCTTTGTCCAAGACATTAAGTGATCATGGGACACAGATTGTGTTAATCCCATATAGTCAACCCCTACATTCTCGATTCTGTAAGTATAAACTAACCAGGTCGATGAATACATCACATATCATTCATCTAAGTGGATGAGCACATCACATGCCCCTCATCCAAATAGATAAGCACATCATATGTATCTTATTTGGATATGGTCATATACACTTCCTCAGTCTATCTCAATCAAGGGATCGGGTGTCATGCTCGTCATACTAGAGGACAAATCTCACCTTGGTTAAGCTTCAACCAACGACATGATCAGCAACATACACATTCATCCCTTGATTAGCTAAGCTAAGCCTCAAGGCTTGCATAAGAAATGTATTAAAATAGGTTTTCAAGCAAAGTATCCCGTCAACCTCAGGTACAAGGATTCAACATGAAACATGCACCTTTGGTATACCAAAGACATAGGGATTCGTTAGACTCGCTATATCTCTATGTAATTCTTGACATCTCTATGTGGCCATTTGATAAAACTCTCTCACTAAACTCTTTTAGTGAGTGACATCTATAAAAAAAGTTCGTTTAAATAATGGTGCCACTTAGAAATCATATTCTTGATGTTCAACTCTTTGAATATAGTATTCAAACTTGTTTGTTTCACAACATCAAATGTTACGATGTTAACAAGTTTTGTTGTCTACTAAGAACTCTTTCTAAGTTCATCATCATCATTTTTGGAACTTTTCCATTCAAACATTTCCTTTGAGATCGTTATTTGGTAACCAACGTAACCCTATACATTACTCTTTACCAACACATTCTAAACTCTTTCAGGATATAAAGTGACATTCACTTCATTACGGTAGCTAAATGTAACTCTTTATATTTCTCTTTACCTAGATACCCTAAACTCTTTTAGGATATTAAGTGACATTCATTTTGAATTTTGACTGGAATGATCTTTCATTTTGTATCAGGAAATAACACTTATTTTTTAGTGGGAATGCTCAACAAATAAACTATTGGCATTCATATCTCATATGGTATTCTTTGAAGCAATATTCCGAAAAGAAGATTTTATTCTTTAAAACATGCCACTAAAGGGTGGTGAAATCTCGATTCCTCATATTTTAACAAATCCCTTAGATAAACTCTTTTACTCGGATAAAACTCCTTTCATCCTTATCTTCCCTTCAACCATGTTATAGAATATGATCAAATCATAAACCATGTATATTATAACTATAATCTCATGGTGTTCATAACAATCCTTTGTTCACAAACAACTTCCTTTATCAAATAATAGAAATAAGATGAAAATACACATCCTTTATTTAGATTCATTTGAGTTTGAAATATGTTTTTGCATCCAACTCCATTATTTCGCAACTCATTGCTTCATCACTTGAATGCAAATTATAAGTTTCATCAATTCTTACCATTATTTTGAACTTCTATATACTTAAAACATTTGTAAATTATACATTTGGTATTAAATACCCTTCAAAATCGAGGAATTGATTTTTATAACACCAATATATGACATGGACTTTCCATAGAGTTTCTCAAACCCCTTCAAATATCTTAAATAATTTCATCTCATACGGAATCATAGTTCTTCCTTCCTAACGCCTCCTTTAGGTTCTAATGACCAAGACTGATTATTGGACCATCCAATCATCTTTTCCGGGCTTGAACTTTTACTCATTTGTACTGTCATGCAAAGAGTGTCAAACCAAGAAAAAAATCATATAATCGACGAATATCATTAGAATAAGCTTTTCAAACAATTTTCCACATCTCAAACCATACTTTGTATGGATAGGAATGCACCAACAGTTTAAAATCAATAAATTTTTATAATCAAGATAGAAGCGAATGATCAATTTATTGGCACTCACCCTGTGTCCATTCAATGATGTCGGATTATAATAGAGACCATGGCCTAAGAACCATATATCCATTGCATTGTACCAATTCAAATAATTTGTATCATTCAGTTTCTCGATGGTAATAACCAATAAACCAGAAAAGGCGAATAAAACAAACCATGTTGTTAAAGGTGCAACCATGTAATCTTCTTCCATGAAACCCGAACAAAAAATAAAACACAAAGTCCAAACCACACAACAAGAATGGAACCACGAAAGAAATGAAGAGATGCGCCATAAACAATGAACTATCACTTGACAAAAAGACGAAAAAAGAGGTAGAAGTTTTGAATCAAAAAATTTGAAGAATGAGAGAGGTGGTGACAAACGCAAAGCCACCACAAATTCATTGATAGTAACAATGCCCATCAATCGAACGAGGGGTCACAGAGCATGTGACTCGCAACCAAGCGAAACACTGGATGGAGAAGAGATTGACAACTTGATTACAAACCAAATTTGTCAATGACCCACATTTGCAACACGATGTTGAGAGGTCTTTCAATGACCGAGGTTTGCAACATGATGTTCAGAGGGCATCACCAAGGCAAATACAACATCAAATCAAAACCCTCAGCAATAGGTGGTTTGACCTCTAATACGTAAGTATGAAAAAAGGGCTGAAAGAGATGGGGTTTTAGAGATTTGGAGATATGGGTGCTAGGTTTCCGATGGCACAAGTGACAAACATATGAATCCACTTGTAGTGCCATGTGAAATACAAAAAAAAAAATGGTGATGCTTTCCGCATATAAAACCATCTTATTCTAAATGGTTTCAATCATTGTTGTCACAGGCGCGCGGCACAATAAGGCGCAAAGACCGTTTGGGGATGCGGCGCGAGGCGCGGCGCGAGGCGCAACTAAGGCGCATGCGCATTTAATTAATTATATACAGTTTTGAACAATATTTTAAATTTTAAAAAACTTAAATTCAATAAAAAAAATCAAATTAAAATACCTACCGATATTTTTTAAGAGGTTTTGCTGTGAGTGATGTTACAACAATGTTTTTATAGTCTGCTATGTTTTGCCTTGCAAAAAAAAAAGTCTGCTGTGTTTTTTTATTAATATATTAAATATTCTGTTCAATTGAAATTAGGATTGCCCCGATTTCCATCGTGATGCACCGTGATTTCCGCCTCCTACCCCGATCTCCGCCTTTCCCGCCTTTCCGCCTCCTACCCCAATCTATGCTACAGCGATTCATCTGTCGCGCACTCAAAACCCCAGCCGCCGCCGGCATCATCCGCTTCTCCGCCTGCCAGCACTGTCGCCTCGCCTTCGCCTTGTAGGTGGCGAGGCGCTCCGGCCTCGCCTCGCCGCGCCCCTTGCCAAGGCGCGCGCCTCAGCGCGCCTTTGACAACAATGGTTTCAATGAAAATATGGTCTTCAATGGAGCTAATTGGTGATGTTTGATCCATGCATCCGGCCCCATTATTTGGGTTCAAGGCTTGTTTGTTGTTGTTTAGCATATAAAATCATACGAAAATGGTGTAATATTAATTAGCAATGCAAGTGAAACAAAGCCTAGTGTTTAGAGATTGTGATTAACCAAACTAGGGAAACAAATCATGTTATACAGCTAGACAATAACCATGAACTATATCATAATTGTTTATAATTGATGGTGAAGAGTTTTGGCCTTACTAATATCCAAGGAAGCTATAAATGTTTCCTGTTGTAATTGTGTTCTTCAACTTTTATATTTTGTCATAGAAGCCCTAAACACTCCTATTTTGAGCATCCATCTTTCTATCCATAGAGAAACTAAGCACAATGCATCCAAATCCTATATATTTCACGTTTTACCAGCCACAAAAAGGTTGCCTAAAGCAGCCTGATTGGGTTTAAACGACCTGTACCGTGGTAGCTAATTCATGAACTTGCAGACAGGAGTTTAAAAGACCTGTACCGTGATAACTAATTCATGGACTTGCAGACAAATGCAGAGCTCTGAAGCATATTTTCTGCTAGGATAGATTGGTAAAGCATTATTTTTAGCTAGCAAATCGCCAAAATTACCTCCCAGGCCAGGCATTATAAAACAAAAATCATTCATCCCTTTGCTAATATGCATGCCTTGGCAGACACAGAAAGCACATCAAGCATCCAAGATGATGTGTGACAGCAGGACTGAGATCAAAGATCTCTGCTAACCATTTCCTGGGGGAAGCTGGACATCGACATGTAACCAATGCCGAAGAAACAAAGGGACTCCCAGTTATGAGTTGGGAGTTGAGCAGATCTTGGATTTGAAACATGATTACGGATTCGGTTAAGCATTAATTGAAGTTCATGATTCATAAATAAAATAAATAACCAGTGCACAGAGGTCAAGAGTAGTCCCCAGTAACAGCATCACTTTTATGAACCACCATGGCAGAAAGGGGGGCAGACAGAGAGAAGGATGCACCGTTTCAGATCGTTTGAGAAGTGGGCCCTGTAGCAAATTTCTGCCAGAACCCGAAGCAAGCTGCCGCTTGATCTTCTCCAGGCTGGTGTCTGTGTCCCCAGCGCTCTGCATACCAAAATCACAAAGAATTTAAAGCTAGTTCACAAAAAAAAAAACAATTTGCACCCGTTGTCACGCCAGCACCAGGCAAGAATGACAAAGATGGACGTGTGGGGAGCGTGTCGAACCTGAGGAACTCCGTTTGTGGCCATGGATCATGAGATTGCGTCGAATTTAAGGCGCCCTCTTATCTTCGCTCGCCGCGCCAGATGAACAAATTCCCCCTGGCCTTACACGCCAGCAACAACCTGGTTTTGGGAGTGGAAAATCCATCATGCGAGACAAAGTGCAAATCTATGAAGATTTCAACATAACGTTTACCAGAATATTTTTCGACACGCCAATAGAACTAATTTGGAAAAATCAATCTGGCTATTCTGCGTCTAAACCAAACTAATTCAAAATTTCATAATTACATCAATCGCAAACTTCACCCGGACCGCTTAGGAAACGTGAATCAAGAACACTTCGGAATACGAAATTTCCAGTGAAATCTATCTAAACCTTGACATTATGTTGTAAAGTCCAGGTTGGATGCAGCGGGGATGTACCCGAGTTTAGAGATAATATCAAATACTCGGATTAATTTACGGAGATGGCTAAGCAGGATCGATTCTTCAGTTCTCAGACTTGTCCAGGACAGACAGCAACTCCGCAGCTGCTCCTGCGTCACTAACCGAATATCAGACAGTAGAACAGATCGAAACCGATAAATCGGCAAGGTGACTCGTCGGTGAGGACCCGTGGGTTTTCAAGGACTTGCAGGTGGCCACGCCTCGGCCATCGTTTCTCCCACATTGTTTTTGTCACCGATTTTATGATTTTTTTTTTTTAGCTCATTAATGAAAGAATTCATCTTTTGATAAAGATATAAATAAATAACCTATTTTGAGTAAGTATCGAATAAATATGATTCAAATAGAAATTAGTGTACCTAAAGACTCTCCAAAGTTAGTAAAACTAGAGGAGATGGAAGGTGACCTAGTTCATTCTTCAAACACAATGGAAGATGCTCAAAGTTGATTGGTCTGAGATATACCAAAAATCTTGGATGTCATATCGAGAAATAACCAAAATCTTTGAAGATGAAGAGACTACTGAAGTCTATAAAACATATAGAGGATTATTTACAATGCATTTTCTGGAACTAGAGAGAGTTAACAAAGCAATCCAGAAAAATGTTAAGTATGTGCATTTTGAAATAATTCAGATAGAGGTAGATCCTCTTACATAAAAGGATATGATCTACCAATCCTAGTTGCAGTAGTGAATGACAGTTTAGTCAATTTCTCCAATACACTGTTATGAGCACAAGCAAATTTACATGCAGGAGCAGCATGGGTAAAGGTGATCTCAGACTTGCATATAGTTCTTATGGATAGAAGTATTATTATAACTTTAGAAGTTAAGATCAACACGAGGAACTGACAAAAGATGTTGGGTTGTCCACCCGATATGAGATATGTCAGAGTGATTGATCGCCTCTATGTAAAGTTATACAATACTGGAAGACCAGCTCTAAGGAATGATGTGGAAAGATTTACACATCTTTTTCAAGATGAAGGAACGTCAATTAGAGCAATGACACCGCACATGATAAACCCCAAGAGGCTAACTCGGCATAGAAAATGGGTTTCACCATATCCAGTGGAAGAACGAAGACAAAAACAACTTCTTCTGAATGTTATTAAATAAGATGAAAATAGACTTGTCATCTCTGAGGTCAGAGAAAATGAAGATGATCTTAGATTGGAAGGATCAAGATCAAGCAGATCAGATTTGAAGATAACATATTTTAAATCGGAGATACTAGAAAACCCTCTAGAAAATTCAAGGATCTCAATCGGAAAAGATGAAGGTACTTCAGTATAAGCACCTAGAACACCAATTTTCTGGAAGATAGTTGGACAAAGGTCTGTTCGACTATCTATCCCTGAGGACGAAGAAACTCGTGTAGGATATATGAGATATTCATTACTCAATGCAAAGATAAAGGAGTGAGTTACATTAGTAAAATTAAGTATTAATGAAACTACATGTATTACCCTAGTTGATACAGGATGCATCTTCTCTTGTATAAGAATCCGATTTTCAGGAGTAACCTGAGAATCTACAGAATTACAGGTTACGGTTGGTAACAATGCAACATTTCTGATTCAAGAAGTAGCCAAGGATGTTCAGATTGAACTCAATGGAAGAATATCTATAGAGCATATGTTTTGTTTTATTCCTCAATTGTCAGATGACTTCTTGATTGGAAATAGATTCCTTAGAAGATATCAGCTTGTAACAATATTTTCAGAAAGAATTATCCTCAACAATTATCTGATTTCAACTGCTTTTGGAAAAAACAGAATGGTTCCAGATAAGCAAGTATCTGTTGTTGAAGTGGAAAACTATCCATATGAATATAGAGAATACCACATAAAGATTGAGCAGTGGAAAGAACTGGTTTGGATTTAAAGTTATGAGGATTAATGAAGAAGAATCATTGACTAAGACAAAAGATTATTTATCAGAAAATTGGTTAGAAAACCCTATGAAACTATGGTAGATGGCAATGCCAGATGCTACAATTACCCTTAAAGATCCTAATACAGTGATCAGAAGTAAGAGAATTGTCTATTCAGATGAAATAGTTAAGGAAGTTGAGAAACAAATCTCAGAACTAATCAGTCCTGGACTAATCAAGCATAATTAAAGTCCACATAGGAGTGAGACATTCATGTTAATGAATCATGCAGAAAAATAGCATGGTGAGGTAAAAATAGTTATCGATTATCGTGATCTTAATTGTGGCATAGAGGATGACGACTACAATCTTCCTAATCAATAATATTTGAGAAGCGAGATTAGGAAAGAAAGGCCAATGATATATTCTAAGTTTGATCTCAGGTTGTGACATTGGTAGATAAAGATCAAAGAAAAAGACTATACCATTAACAACATTTACGACGCCAGTCAGCTTGTTTGAATGACTAGTTATTCCATTTAGACTCAAGAGTATGCCATGAATATTCCAGAGTCAAGGAATTTAATAGATTATCATGGTTTTTTATAGTCTATATTGATGATGTGTTCATATTTAGTAAAAATACAAAAGAGCATATAAAACATTTACAGCAAGTGGTTGAAGTGTTCAGAGAAGAAGGGATGATACTTTCAGAAATAAAGATCATTTGGATAAAACCAAAGATAGAATTATTAGGATTGTAGATCCAAGGAAGTAGAGAGAAGCTTCAATCGCATATTGTAGAAAATCTACAAACTTTTTCCAATGAGCTTACAGATCGTATGAAGATATAGATATTTCTTGGTATATTAAGTTGTGCCAGAGCATACATCAGAGATTTAACAAAAATATCAGTACCAATACAGAGAAAGGTATCTAGTAAGGTACATTGGGATGAAAAAAATAATATTTTGAAGTAATTAGAATTTTGAAGTAAAAATCACAAAATCTCCTAGAATTGGAGTATTCATATGGGAGTGAAGACCAACTTATCTTAGAAACAGATGCATGAGACTCTGTATGAGGATGCATCCTAAAGATAAGGAAAAATCATAATGAAGGTATCAGTAGATACTGGAGTGGATGTTTTAATAAGGCAGAGAAGAATTATCCTATCCATGAAATAGAATTGCTTATAATCCTTAAAATAATTAGGGTTAATAAGCTTTTCTTGGGAAAACCTTTTAATATAAAAACAAATAGTTCTTATATAAAGAACTTTATGAGAATAAAACTAAAAATGTTTACCCAGGTGCAATGGAATAAGATAACAAATCAAGGAGATGTCCCATTTGCATTGATAATCATTCTGTGGTAGAATGTTGAGTTATCAAAACAATAAATGACAAACTCGAGAAAAGAAAAGAGATTCAAGTAGAGAATCTCATTCAAAAGAAGGGATCTTCATCCAATAAGGTTGAAAGATCAGAAAGCACAAGTTCCACAACTAGAAAGGCTGAAAAACCATGGAATTCTTAAAAGATATCTCTATATGGAAAGTATAAAGATAAAATTCTTATTGAATGCTTTGTATGTGTTCGAAAAAACCATTACAACACTCAATGTACAGAGAATCAGAGAAATAAGAAGGCTCGGAAGAACCAGAAGATTGACACGAATGGAAAATCTAAAGGAAAAGAGAAAACCATTTATAAGAGTTGAGCTGATCAAATGGAAGAAGAAATTGAAAAGCAGCAAGTATCATAAAGAACTTCATCGACAGAATGTTCAGCAGGGAAAAAATCAAGAAAGTATGGATGATGATCTAGATGAAGATTCCAATCCAGCAAAGGAAATATTGAAATATTTGCAAATGATTCCAAATATTTTAAGGAATAAATCCATAGTTTTTTTTAATCCAATCCAGAAAATAAAGATGATCAGGTATTCAAGAGAGGTTTGAACCATGTTTTAAACATGCTTGAAGAATCTAAATACCTTATGGAGGATTATAAAAAGATTGATTGAGATATGATTAGTATGATCATCACTGGAGATATCAAGATGAAAGTCCAAGTATCTGGTCTTCTTGACAAAATTAGAAGGATCAAGGAGACAGGTGTGGAAGAATATCCAATTATACAATGGTTTTGGAAAATGTTAGGAATATGGATTCTGAAGCTCCATATACCAGATACAACATTAGAACCAGAAGAGTTCATTGAATGCCAGAAAACTTTCATAATGGGAACAATGAAATTCTTTAGATTTAAGAAAATAAATTCTACATTCAATTCAATATGACAGTTGGTGAGAACAGTTTTAACAATACATATCTGAGTTTTCTATGGTGGGTTGCACATAATGAACCTATAAGACTAGCGGAAAGATTGATCATGCTATGGAATATGTACCCATGGCACTAGACTAAAGGACCTATCCAAAAAGTGTTTGATGTTTCACAGTTTACCGATGAAGATTGGCTAGAGTTTAGTTTGAACAAGATCCATTACGAACGTATCCAAATCGCATGGAGTGTTTATCTAATTGAATCAAAATCAACAAGAAAAGATTGTATATTATTTGTAGGATACAATGTGTTAGTCTCTATCAACTCTAGAGACATGCAACATGCAGAGATAACACATATGATAGAAGTCATGGTAGAGGCAGACACGATTCTTGAAGAACTCGAGATATAGAAAAGACATAAAGAATATATCTTTATTATCAGAGATCAAATCCAATGAGCCATAAAAGAATTGATGAAAATGAAAGAGTTAGAGAAAGAAATCACGATTGGAGAAATGATTGATTCTCTGTATGACTTAGAGGGATTCTAGGCACTGATCCAAACATGCGTCATATCCGGCATGGACGATCAGATCATATCAGACATGTCATTTATACAGTTTGTTTTTAGTGTGAGGTGTGCGGTGGAATTTTACGGTTGTATGTCCCACCTTTTTATTTTTATTTTTCTTTTCTTTGTCGAAAGTGTGTCTTGTAAGACTCAAGTCAGCTTCTCGGGAAAGCTGAGCCCAGAGGCCTATATAAAGGGCCTATGACCCATTTTTTTAGAGAGTTGATTTTGAATAAAAATCAGAATGATTTCAGACATTCTCTCCCAAGATTCTCTATAAGCCTTTGTGTTCTTCATGTGAAGTGATTCCCAAAATGATCATGCAAAGTCAATGACAGGTAATCCCTTTATCCTTTTTGTGGATATTGTTTTGATGTTGTGCTTGCGAGTGTGTTTGCAGCCTTTCTGGACTCTTAGTGTGGGATTTCCTGGGAGACCTCATGGGTGAAGTCTCCGATGAGGTATCCCAGGAAATCTCATTTTGGAAATCTAGAAAGGCTGTAAAAACACTCACAAGCACAACAACAAAACAATATCCATGAAAAGTATAAAGGGATTACCTATCATCGACTTCGTAGGATCATTTTGGGAATTACTTTGCATGAAGAACACAAAGACTTATAGAGAATGTAGACAGAGAATGTCTGAAATCATTTTGATTTCTATTTAAAATTACCTCTCCAAACAAATGGGTCAGAGGTCCCTTATATAGGCCTCTGGACTCAGCTTGCCTGAGAAGCTGACTCGAGTCTTACAAAGGCACACTTTCAAAAAAGACAAAAGAAAAAGAAAAGGGAAAAGTTGGTACGCGCAATTGTGAAACTTCCACCACACACCTCACACTAAAAACAAACTATATAAATGACATGTCTGATTTGTTCTGATCATCCATGCCGAATATGATGCATGTCTGGATCAGCGCCTAGAATCCCTATAAGTCATACAGAGCATTGATCATTTTTCCAATTGAGAATTCTTTCTCTGACTCTTTCATTTTCATCAATTCTTTGATGAATCATTGGATTTGATATCTAACAATAAAGATATCTTCTTTATGTCCTTTCCACATCTTAAGTTCTTCAAGAATCATGTCTGCCTCCACCGTGAATTCTGTCAGATGTGCCATATCGACATGTTACATGTCTCTAGAGTTGATAGAGACTAACACATTGTATCCTGAAAAGAATATACAATCTTTTCTTATTGATTTTGATTCAATTAGATAAATACTCCATGCGATTTGGATACATTCATAATGGATCTTATTCAAACTGAACTCTAGCCAATCTTTATTGCTAAACTGAAAATATTTGAACACTTTTTGGATAGGTCCTTTAGTCCAGTACCCTTGGTACAGATTCCATGACATGATCAACCTGTCTACTAGTCTAGTAGGTTCAATATGTGC
The DNA here is from genome assembly GCA_963277665.1 of Viscum album. NCBI lineage: Eukaryota > Viridiplantae > Streptophyta > Magnoliopsida > Santalales > Viscaceae > Viscum > Viscum album. The sequence continues at coordinate 1,662,052,330 of OY728138.1, forward strand.
AACACACCATAGAAAACTTGGATATACATTGTTTAGAACTGTTCTCACCATCTGTGGTACCCAATTAAATATGGAATTTATTTTCTTAAATCCCAAAAATTGTACTTCTCCCATTTTGAAAGATTTTTGGCATTCAATGAACTATTTTGGTTCTAATGTTGTATATGGTATATGGAGCTTTGGAATCCCTATTCTTGACATTTTCCAAAACCTTTTTAGAACTAGATATTCTTCCACACCTGTCACTTTGATCCTTCTAACTTTATCAAGAAGACCATATACATGTACTTTCAACCTAATCTCTTCAGTGATGATTATATTGATCATATCTCGATCAATATTTTATAATCCTTCATAAGGTCTTCAAATTCTTCAAGCATGTCTAAAACATGGTTCCTGCCTCTCTTGAATACTCAATCATCTTTATTTTTCTGAATTAGATTATAAATAGCTATGGATTTATTCCTTGAAATATTTGGAATCCTTTGTAATTATTTCCATATTTCCTTTGATGGATTGGGATCTTCATCTAGATCATCATCCAAACTTTCTTGATCTTGTTCCTACTGAACATTTTGTCGATAAATTTCTTTCTAAAACTTTTGCTACTTTTCAAGTTCTTCTTCTACTTGATCGTACCAACTCTTATAAATGGTTTTCTTTTTTTCCTTTAGATATTCAATTCGTGTCAATCTTCTGGTTCTTCTGATCCTTCTTGTTTCTCGGATTCTTTGCACATTGAGTGTTGTAATGGACTTTCTGACCACATGCAAAACATTCAATATGGATTTTATCTTTAGACTTGCTATTTAGAGATCTCTTTGAATCATTACCGGGTTTTTTAGCCTTTATGGTTGAGGAACCCGCACTTTATGATCTTTCAACCTTACTGGATGAAGATATCTTCTTATGAAGAAGATTCTCTGCTAGAATCTCTTTTCTTTTCTCAAGTCCATCATTCATTGCTTTAATAACTCGACACTCTACCAAAGAATGATTATCAATGAAAACATGACATCTACTTGATTTTCTATCTTATTCCATTGCACCTACAAGATTAAAAGTAGCATGTTAGTGCATCTGGAATGACATTATCTTTTCCTTTAATATTTTCTATATTAAAGTTATAGTATTGCAATTCATTCCTCCATCATACAAGTCATGCCTGGGTAAAACTTTTTAATTATATTCTCATAAAGTTATTTATATAAGAACTATTTATTCTTATAGTAAAAGGTTTTCCCAAGAAAAGATCATTATCCCTAATTCCTTTAAGGACTAAAAGAAATTCTCTTTCATGGGCAGGATAATTCTTATTTTCCTTATTAAAACATCCACTACAGTATCTACTAATACTTTTATTATGGTTTTTCCTTATCTTTAGGATACATCCTCATGTTGAGTCTCATGCATCTATTTCTAAGATAAGTTGATCTTTACTCCCATCTGGATACTTTAATTCTAGGTGATTCTGTGCTTTTTGGTTCAAAATTATGATTACTTATGAATCTTCTTTTATCCATCCCAAGTTACCTTACTAAACACCTTTCTCTATATTGGTACTCAGATTTTTGTTAAATCCATGATATATGTTTTGGCATAACTTAATATACCAAGAAACATTTGTATCTGCTTACTATCTATAAGATCATTGGTGAAAGTTTATAGCTTTTCTGCAATATGCGGTTGAAGCTTCTCTCTACTTCCTTGGATCTACAATCCTAATAATTCTATCTTTGGTTGTATCCAAATGATCTTTATTTCTAAAAGTATCATACCTTCTTCTATGAACACTCCAACCACTTACTGTAAATGTTTTATATGATCTTCTGTATTTTTACTATATACGATCACAACATCAATATAGATTGTCACGAGCTATGATAATCTACTGAATGCCTTGTCTCTAGAATATTCTTGGTGAATTCTTGAGTCCAAATGACATAACTAGCCATTCAGACAAGCTGAATGACATTGTAAATGTTGTTAATGGTATAGCCTTTTCATTAATCTTTATCTTCCAATATCCTAACTTGAGATAAAACTTAGAATATATCATTGGTCTTTCAAATATTCTTGATTAGAAAGATTGTAGTCATCATCCTTTGTGCTACAATTAAGGCCATGATAATCTATAACCATTATGGTCTTACCTTGTTGTTTTTTGCATGATTCATTACCATGAATGTCGCACTCCAGTGAGGACTTTCACTATGCCTGATTAGTCCAAGACTGATTAGTTTTGGGATTTGTTTCTCAAATTCCTTAACCATTTCATCTGAATAGGCAATTACCTTACTTCTGATCACCGTAATAGGATCTTTAAGGGTAATTGTAGCCTCTCACATTTCCTTCTTCCATAATTTCATAGGGTTTTCTGACCATTTTTTGATAAATAATATTTTATCTTAGCTAATTCCTCTCCTTCATTAATCCTTAGAACTTTCAATCCAACCAGGTCTTTCCACCGCTCAATCTTTATGTGGTATTCTCTATCATCATATAGATAGTTTTCCACTTTAATAGTAGATACTTGCTTATCTGGAACCATTCTATTCTTTTCCAGAAGCATTTGGAATCATATAATTGTCAAGGATAATTTTTTCTGAAAATATCATTACAGGCTGATATCTTCTAAGGAATCTATTTCTAATTAAGAAGTCATCTGAAAATTGAGGAATAAAACAAAGCATCTTCTTTATAAATATTCTTCCATTGAGTTTAATATGAATATACTTGGATACTTCTTGAATTATAATTATTGCATTATTACCAACTATAACCTACAACTCTGTAAATTCCCAGGTTACTCTTGAAAATCAGATTCTTTTACAAGAGAATGTACATCCTGTATCAACTAGGGCAATACATGTAGTTTCATTAATACTTAATTTTTCTAATATAGCCCACTCCTCTATCTTTGTACTAAGTAATGAAGATCCCATATATCCTATATGAGTTTCTTCATCCCCATAGATAGGTATTAAAATAGTCATTTGTCTAACTATCTTTCTAGAAATTGATGTTCTAGGTGCTTCTACTAAAGTACCTTTATCTTTTCCAATTGAGATCCTTGGATTTTCTAAAGGGTTCACTAGTATCTCTGATTTGAAATATTTTATCTTCAAATATGATCTGCCTGATTTTGATCCTTCTGATTTAAGACCATCTTCATATTCTTTGACCTCAAAGATGAAAAGTCTATTTCCAAATTATTTAATAACATCTAGAAGAAGTTGCTTTTGTCATCGTTCTTCCTCTGGATCAGGTTAAACTCATTATCTAGAAAAATGTAGCCTCTTGGGGTTTATCACCTACGGTGTCATTACTCTAATTGATGTTACTTCATCTTGAAAAAGTTGTGTAAATCTTTCCACACCCTTAGAGTTGATCTTACAGTATTGTAGAACTTTACATTGAGGAGAGTAATCACTCTGACATATCTCCTGTCAGGTGGACAACCCAACATCTTTTTCTAATTCCTTGTGTTGATCTTAACTTCTAGAGTTCTACTAATAATTTTGTTTATAAGAACTACATGTAAGTCTAGGATCACCTTTACCCATGTTGCTCATCCTAATAGTGCATTAGAGAAATTGGCTAAACTATCTTCCACTATTGCAATTAGAATTGGTAGATCTTTTCCTTTTCTGACAAGAGGATATACTCCTATTTGGATTATTCTAAAATTTACATACTTATAATTTTTATGAATTTTCTTATTAACCCTTTATAGTTTTAACAAAGGCATTATAAATAATCCTCTATCTATTTTATAGACTTCAGTTGTCTCTTCATCTTCAAAGATCTTGGTCATTTCTCAATATGGTAACCAAAACTTCTTGTATATCTTAGACCAATCAACTCTGGGCATATTACATTCTTGGAAATCCATTCCTTCTGACAGGATTTCAGTTTATGAATAATGAACCAGATCACCTTCCTTCTCCTCTAGTTTTACTAACTCTAGAGAGTATTCAGGTGCACTATCCCCTATTTGAATCATGGCTATTCGAAGCTAGATAAAAATATATTTATTTCCTTATTCCTCATCTGAGTTGGATTCTTTCACCTCAGAGTACTCTGAATATAAAGAATATAAAATTTCATCATCTGATTCTTTATCTTCTCCCCATATAGGCTCACAATATTTCTGATGAATCTTCATCATTATTGCTTTGAGACTTCCTCTTCTTCTATCTACATTTGGGAAACTATCAACTATGTGACCTTTATTACTCTATAAACAACAAAAATCACAGATGAATAGATATTTTCCTTTAGGTAATCTAGGATACTTCCTATATTTGGCCTTAAATTTTTCTCTCACATCCTTCTGGATTCTATTTGGTCAAAGAAATCGCTTAGATTTTTATGGCTTTCTACCTAAAAATCTACTTAATGATTTTCTTTTTCCAAATCGTTTCCAGATTTTCTTGAATGGTTTCTTTCATTCACACTAGTCATCCTGACACTATGTTTTGAACGATATTTATTGGGTTTTTCTAAGCTCCTGCCTGGTAGGACCACACCCATATCTTTCTACAATACCCTATACTTTTGGGCAACAAGTATAACTCATGTATGGAATATTTATTACATCTTGTAAGACATGCATCTGCATACAATAGAGTCATATCATCTACCTTATTGTTTCTACTCAAAATCCTAGAGTATCCTACCGATATGCACTCTGGAAAATACGAGTCTTCAATGCTTGTTGAATAATTTTAGGCCAGCTACCTGGAAGCTTCTAGATAAATACATCTAGAGCATATGCTTGATCTACTGGTCCAAGAAGATAATACCAATATTGAAACTTGCAAATATATTATTCAAAGTATCACATGTCACATATTTGGATTTTGGTTAAATATATTCTAGTTTTTTCTACCAATTCTTCATCCCGATCTACCAGTGAATTTCCTGCAAACTCTTATTTAAGGAAATCATCTACCACTAGTATAAACTCAATTAGGAATGTAACAAATCCCTGAACTACTGGAAATCCCATCTATACCAACACTTTTTCCCAAAGGTTTTTTGAAACCGTTGGGATAAAAAATCTATACCAACGGTTATTTGTAAAGCGTTGGTATAGAGTAATATATACTGGATATATGCTGGGTTTTCCAATGGTTTAAGGAAACTGTCAGAAAAAATCACCTCAAATACCAACGGTTCATATGAACCATTGGAATAGAAACACCTAAACCCGGTTGCCATCAGGATTCTTCTACCATCCTCACTGCCCCTCACGCCCCACTTCTCTAGCCCTACGACACCGCTCCTCCCGACCCCCCTCGCCGCTGCTCCCATCCTGATCCCCCTCGCCGTCGCTCCCATCTTGATCCCCCTTGCCGCCACTCTCATCCCCCTCGTGCTCCCCTCCTCCCATTCCAACTCCCGCTCACCGCTTGATGCTCGCCGCTCGCCACTCGATGCTCGCCGCTCGCCTCTTCCCTACTCCCATCCTGAGCCCTAGAAGTCGTCGCTCGCCCCTCCCCCACAAACTTTGTGCTCCACGTGTCATCCACAAGAAGTGCACAAAGGTAGCATTTCTGATTTCAGAAGTGTATGTTTCAGGGTTATTCATCGATTTCACTAAATTATGGTGAAATCAATCATTTGTGATAGATATTTTGCTATAATTAGGAACAGGGGAACCCAAAATCAATGCTTCATATTCTGTTTTATGGTTATTCAATGTTTCATATTCAATGTTTTCTATAATTAGGATTAGGAAGGGTTATTCATCGATTTTTCTATAATTAGAAAAGGTTATTCATCCTTTTTAATTTTTTAACATCGATCCATTGAGGTATTCAGTGTTTCATATTCTTCCAAGGGGTTTTGCCCAAAATCATTTTTATTATTTATTGAATAGGAATTTTCAATTGGGGATTTGTGCAGCTGAGATTAATGGATGAATTGGAAGTGACATAGCAGAATAACAACACTATATGAAGGATTCATTTTGCAAAATTATTTTCCTTTACAAAAAAAATATATATATGAAGTGCGTGTTATGTGACATTTCCAGTCTACCTATGCTTACAAGTCCTCACCACCACACTAACTCAGGTACCATGTTTTATCAGTATCAGAAGAGCTCTCAAGATCACTTGTTGAAGGAAAAATATCTATGTCACACCATTTCTAGTCCTTGAGAAATAATTATACCTATTTCACACATCATATGTCATTCCACCATTAGAAGTGTGCTCCCTTCCCCAGATGGGGGGGTACTTTCTGTTTTTTTGCATGTGACTAGTTTTTGTATCATTCACAATATTTTGGTCCTATAAGATTATACTCGACTCAACTTTACATGGATTTGAATTTACTATCAATGTATCCTTCTAGTAAAATGTCTCATGTATTTTGAATCAAACCATAAAAATGGGCCTAACCCTTGCATGTCTTAACTTCATAATCCTCATCTTGGATATTTCCATTTAAGGATGATCTTATGGGTATTTTAAAATACTTTTTCGACCTCTTTTCCATTATATGTTAAACTATATAATGTTATCCCTATTGAATTTACTAAAACTGTGTGATACCTTAGTCCCCACCTCAGAGGATAATCCCTACATGACATTGGACTCCCACCACACTGCCCTCTAGGAAAATGTATGGCTTAATTCCCACTATACATGATACATAGTGATGTCAAGACATCATGTCCTGGACCAACACAATTTTCATTCCATCCTAGATATTATGGATTGTGACACACTCAAGTCGATCCCCTGCCCAGCCTAATTCTCAGATGATGCCCCTTCCCCCGAGTATTATCTATATTTGTGTGAGAGGTTCAATTGGTTTTTCTTGGGTGATAAGGACATACTAAATTCACATAAATAATTATTTCCCATCGTAGCATTTCCCATCCTTATGTACATGATCACGATCTTTATAGAAATATTCTAGTCCAAACACCATGACCTTAAAAGCTATGCACTCATACCTGAGGTGTTCTTAATAATCCCTAGGCTATGAAAACATGCTAAGTTCATTTTCCCCCTATTTATTTATTTTCCATCTATCCCCTTGTTCCTTGCTACAAGACCTTAAAAATTACACCCCTACACTCTAGGCTATATGACCTTAAGGGTTATCCCCCCACTACTAGAAATAGAGCCTATACCAACAATTTTTTCCCAATGGTTTAGAAAACCCGTTGGGAAAAATAACCTATACCAACGATTCTAATAAACCGTTGGTGTAGGCTATTTTATTTTGTGTTTTCCCAACGGTTTAAGAAAACTGTTGGGAAAAAGAAATATTACCTACGGTTTTAATTAACCGTTGGGAAACATTATACCCAAATTAGGGCTCCCTCCCTCGCGACATTTCATCCCCGCGCACTCCTCCCCTCCCCGACCTTGACCTCCTCCTGGCCTCCGTCTCCACCTCCCAGCCTCCGCCTCCGCCTCTCGGCCCCCCTCCCTCTCCTCCGATGACGTTACCCTTCCCCTATTGGCTCCTTCTCTGATGACGACATCCCCCTCCCCTCTCGGCTCTCGGCGACGTTCCCCCCTCCCCTCTCGTCTGCCTCTCTTGGCGACATCCCCCTCCCCTCTTGGCTCAATCTCCTCCTCCGACTTCCCCCGACCCCCTCTCCAGTCGTGCGCAAGACCCCCCATGGTCGAACACCCCGCAGGACGTCCCCCTCTCTCGGCTCCCTCTTCTCCCGCCTGGGCAATAATATTGTTGGGGCCGACCCCTACCCCCCAAGAGCTAGAGGTAAATCTTTTCCAAATCAATGCATTGGACTACCCTTCTGAGGTAGACCTGACCTCTCCTGAAGTCTAATATCATGGTTTCTGTGTTTGTGGATATTTAGTTGATGATTTTCTTATGGTTTAGGTGTAATCCCAATTTTCCATTTTTGCATTTGTTTGTACAGTCTGGATGGCCAAAATTTTTCATCTGTTAATTCTTCACAGGTCTAGCTCAACCATGTTATTTTTTTGTTCGTTCAAATGTGAAATTAATGGTTTAGTTGTTCCCATGATTCTTGTAATTGAAATAGTTGGATCATGGATACTGCATGTGATGAGAGGTATAGGAGTAGGGGAATATATTGGACTGTAAATGGCGAAAAATGTCTTTTTAAGTTCAGTAGGCATTTGGAAATGTGCAAAAATTTGGTTCGAAAATCAACACAATGAGTTCTTAGTGGACTGTTTTCAGGATTCTATTGGCTATAAAAAATGAAATTTTTAGTAGTTTGGTTATATTTTATATATCATAAATCCAAAGGTGCGGAAAACGAATCATTGTCACTCATTAAAGGGCATAAGTATGAAATTATACAGTTTGGTGTGGTGGGAGAGTGGGGGGGGGGATGAAATGCCAATGACTTCAACCCAATTGCAGACATAAATGGAAAGGGGTCGGTTGTGACATCTGGTGTTATACAAATTTCTAAATAGGTATGTAATGAGGCATGGTACATATCAATAGTTTGGGTCGGGTCCCGGTCCAAGTCTTTTAAAAAATGTAAAATGTAAAAAATAACATAAATTAACAATAATAAATATAGTAAACTTACAATTCATCAAACTAAAATAAGATTGAAAAAAATTATCAATTGGACTGGGCCAGGCTTGGTCTGGGCTTGGTTTTGGTCTGGCTTTGTTGGGCCTTCACTAGTTCGAGTCCTTCCCTAAACACTACTTGGACTGGGACCATTGTAAGAAATATGTCTCACAGACTGTCCAGGTCCACGCCAGGCATCAATCCATTTTTACACCCCTATTGAGTTTAACAACTAAGCTGTTATGTTATTGTTTTTTACATTCAAGAGTATTTTTGGACTCTAAACATTGTGTTATTACATTCATGTTACTTGAAATAGAACTTTTACTTAAATAAACATTGCAATGTTACAATTTTTCCAATCCCCAACACAACAACCACTTTCTCTGCAATTATTTTACATTATAACCACTCAAAATGCTAGTAAGATGGGGTGTTGAGAGTGTTGGATTGATATATGTATTAATTTTGTTTGAATTAATTATAGAACGAGTTCACAATTGACCGGGGAATGGTGGATGCTAGCAGGAGATCTATTTAAGACACAAGGGCAATCTATGCCGAATTTCATTTTATGATGCATTTGTTATTATTCACCATAGTAGTCAATATCAGATCATGGTGCGACGCGGCGGGGTTCTAGAAGGGTTATGTGCACAATCTTCAACTCAACTAATGTAGCATAGGTGCATATTCAATGGCTAAGTGTACTAGTATGGTGTTTCCAATAACGTGCTATATAAAGAACATAATGAAAAATGAAGAGATTATTAAATGGAACTGTTTCCCCCTTGCTTGCAGGAACATGATTTGACCCATGGGGCGGTGAGGTTCTTATATATTGGGCGATGACATGTATAGTCACAGGATACAGGTATGTTTTTGTTTAGTTTTTATTTTATTTTCTTTATCGCATTGGCCACTTAGGTATTTTACTTCTTTCTACGGACGAAGGGTAGTGATGCTATCCTGACTAGTTGACGTAGATCACTTGTATACTGTAATACCATGAGGTGTGAGTGTGAGGAAACATTGGAAGATAGAGGATCCTTGGGGTCTTCCATGAGATGGAATTGTTTTTCTAAAACATAGTGTGAGAACATTTCTGGAGTATGTTGGAGTCATGAAATAACCCTAAGTGTCTTTATGAGATAGCATAAATAACCCCAAGTGTCTCCAAGTGTCTCTATGCATTGTATCATCCTCGCATGGGTTGGCCACTCACCCAATCCTATCAAACCTATCCTTTTCTATCCTCTCAGTCACATAGTCTAGACTCATCTCTCGAGGATTATCCCATGCCTCGATGCACATCTCATCATCCAACTAGACAAAGAGGATTATTCACCTTATGATTGTCCTAGTCACAAAATCACACCATGTCGAACATATATACATTATATTCTCAATAATCCAGTCAAGAACCTCATCAAAATCATGTATTATAACCCATCCCCACTAACCAGGTTCCATCCTAAGCTAAATCACACCAAGCCTCTTGGCATTATAATGCCAATCTGTCCGACAACACCCAATACCCACACTAGCATCTCATCCTTCATCTCTTTAGTTGAACTCTTGAATCATTAAATGGAGTAAAACCTTTCATAATACATTTTATATACTCAGAGGGACCATCCCACTCTAAGAACCTACCAAGATTCCAATCCATCCTCATAAGTATTGCCTCATAAAATGCTAGATGTACAATTGCCACACCTATCACTACAAGGCCCAATCCTCTTAGGAATATTTTACTTGATCTAAATCCTCATCGTTAGTGACATCAATCACATTAAAGCGCATAAATGTCAACTAAACCCTACATTCCAAGAATTATTCATGTGGACATGCCCCATAACAACAAACTAAAAACTAAAACCATAAATAATAATGCCAAATACATGCATCATTTTTAAATAAATATCTCAAGTGTAAACATAAAAACCAAGAATAATAAGACCTAATCCCTTGTATCGAACAAAACCAAACTAAGTTGAAACTCGGGCCAAATTGATTATATACCATTAATAGGAAGAGTAATTGTTAATTAATAGAAATGTACTTTTTGATAGTATCATTTTGAAACATTGATCTGTTTCCCATTTTCTTGTAGGAACATGATTTGACCCATGGGGCGCTGTGGTACGTTGGGAGGTGACAGGTATAGTCATAGGAGACAGGTATGTTTTAGTTTAGTTTTTATTTTATTTTCTTTATCGAATTGGTCACTTAGATCTTTGACTGCTTTCTATGGACAAAGGGTAGTTATATTCTACGAAGGGTTTCAGAAGGAGTTCAGATTGATTCAGTCCATCGGCTTTGATCCGAGGTAAGATTCTATGGTTACTACTTGTCTCGCACCTCATGTATTTGGGGATTTAGTGTTTTTGACTCCATATTATGTTTTCGGTAGAGCGTTGGATCGTTTTGTGTTGGTTCGGGTGGATTTGGTTCTCCGCTGCCAATCGAGGTAAGGCTTTAATGCCATTGGTTGGTTTCTCACTAGTTATGTAGCGTCCTTCATGTGTTTAAAGGTTCTTAATATCCTTTGTGTAATGCGTTGATCCCTGCTCATTGGTTTTGAGTCGCCAAGTCAAGGGAGACTCGTCCTTCATGTGTTTCAAGAGTCTGTTTTTTATAACATAAGATTGGTTTCTATAATGTGAAGGACAACTACATAGGATTTATTTGGAATCCTAGCCAAAATATGCTACCCCGCGGATGTCACTGGACTGGGCCAACATGCTGCGGTCTCACTGCGGTCACGTCACGGTGACGTCGCGGTCACGCCGCGGTAATGCCGTGATTTGGCCCTGCTCTAGGATGACACCCTGCGGCGGTTCGCAGTCCTGTCAGAATTCAATGTATGATACCTAGATAGAGTTTTAGATACATTACCCATCCATAGTTAATAGGGAGGGAGGCGATGACCGGAATGTTCCCCCGCTTCCTCCCACTCCCTTCGCTCCTGGCCGGAAGATGCTACCCCACAGATGTCATTGGACCGAGCCAACACGTTGCGGTCTCGCCGTGGTCACACTGCAGTCACACTGCGGTCTCACCACGGTCTTGCCGTAGTCTCACTGCAGTCTCGCCGCGGTCACGCCACGGTCACGCCGCGGTCACGCCGCGGTCACGCCGTGATTTGACCCTGCTCCAGGATGACACCCTACGACGGTTCGTAGTCCTGCCGGGATTTGATGTATGATACCTAGATAGAGTTTTGGATACATTACCCATCTATAGTTAATGGGGAGGGAGGCGACGACTGGAATGTTTCCCCACTTCCTCCCGCTCCCTTTGCTCCTGGTCGGAAGATGCTGCCCCGTGGATGTCGCTGGACCGAGCCAACACACTGCGTTCACGCCGCAGTCACACCGCAGTAATGTCGTGATTTGGCCCTGCTCCAGGACGACACCCCGCGGAGGCTCGAAGTCCTATCGGAATTCTATGTATGATACCTAGATAGAGTTTTAGATACATTACCCATCCATAGTTAATGGGGAGGGAGGCGTCGATCGGAATGTTCCCCCGCTTCCTCCCGCTCCCTTCGCTCCTGGCTGAAAGATACTGCCCTGCGAATGTCGCTGGACCGGGCCAACATGCCACGGTCACGCCGCGGTCATGCCGCGGTCACGTGCGGTTTGGCAGGTACCACTCTAACTGTCTCTCTTTTGTTTAAAATGGACATCATTTTAAGTAAAAACAGCTGGCATATAGAAAACCGACCAAACGTATTCAGATTGTTTTGATACTTTAGAAAAATGATCCATGAGTCATATTTGACGTGTATAAGTCAACCCCGCCTCAATTCGAGGCGTTCTGTGACCGACACCACTCAAAGTGTCTCACCTTTATTTGAAATGGAAAACATTTTAAGTGAAAACAACAACTCGCATACGGAAAATCGACCAAACGCATTCAGATTCTGTTGATAATTTATCAAAACTATTAATGAGTCATCTGTGAAGTGTAATAGTCAAACCTGCCTCAATCTAGGGCACGATGTGGCTGGTATAACTCCAAGTGTATGTCTTTTGTTTAAAATGGACATCACTTTAAGTGAAAACAACAACTGACATACGTAAAACCAACCAAACACATTCAGATTATGTTGAAACTTTAGGAAAATGATCCATGGGTCATATATGACGTGTAAGATTCAACCCAACCTCAATCCAAAGCACGGTGTGGCTGGAATCACTCAAAGTTTCTCTCTTTTGTTTAAAATGAACATCATTTTATGTGAAAACAACAAATGACATACGGAAAACCAACCAAATTCATTCATATTCTGTTGAAAATTTAGGACAATGATAAATGAGTCCTATGTGATGTGTAAAAGTCAACCCCGCCTCAATCCAAGGTGCGGTGTGTCCTACACCACTCGAAGTGTCTCTCTCTTGTTTAAAATGGACAACATTTTAAGTGAAAACAACAACTGACATGCGGAAAACTGACCAAATGCATTCGTATTCTGTTGAAACTTTAGGACAACAATCCATGGATTATATGTGACGTATACGAGTCAAACCCGCCTCAATTCGAGGTGTGGTGTGGCCGATATCACTCTAACTGTCTCTCTTTTGTTTATAATAGACATCATTTTAAGTAAAAACAACTGGCATACGGAAAACCGACCAAACGTCTTCTGATTCTGTTGATACTTTAACAAAACTATCCATGGGTCGTATGTGACATGTACGATTCAACCCCACCTCAATCTGAGGTGTGGTGTGGCCGAAACCACTCAAAGTTTCTCACCTTTCTTTGAAATAGAAAACATTTTAAGTGAAAATAACAATTGGCATATGGAAAACCGACCAAACACATTCAAATTCTGTTGATATTTTATAAAAACGATTCATGAGTCATCTGTGACGTGTAAGAGTCAACACCGCCTGAATCTGGGGCACGGTGTGAACGATATCACTCCAAGTGTATGTCTTTTGTTTAAAATGGACATCACTTTAAGTGAAAACAACAACTGACATACGGAAAACCAATTAAACGCATTTGGATTCTATTGAAACTTTAGGAAAATGATACATGGGTCATATGTGATGTGTATGAGTCAACATCGCCTCAATACAAAGTGCGGTGTGGCCGACACCACTCAAAGTGTCTCTCTTTTGTTTAAAATGAACATCATTTTATGTGAAAACAACAAATGACATACAGAAAACGGACCAAATGCATTCAAATTCTGTTGAAAATTTAGGACAATGATCCATGGGTCATATGTAAAGTTTATGAGTCAACCCCATTTCAATAAGAGGCATGGTGTGGCCGACACCACTCGAAGTGTCTCTCTTTTGTTTAAAATGGACAACATTTTAAGTGAAAACAGCAACTGACATACGGAAAACTGACCAAATGAATTCAGATTCTGTTGAAACTTTAGGACAATGATCCATGGGTCATATGTGACATGTACGAGTCAACCCCGCCTTAATATGAGGTGCGGTGTGGCCGGTATCACTCTAACCGTCTCTCTTTTGTTTATAATGGACATCATTTTAAGTAAAAATAACTGGCATACGGATAACCAACCAAACGTATTCGGATTCTATTGATACTTTAACACAATGATCCATGGGTCATATGTGAGCTGTACGAGTCAAACCCACCTCAATATGAGGTGCGGTGTGGCCAACACCACTCAAAGTGTCTCACCTTTCTTTGAAATGGAAAACATTTTAAGTGAAAATAACAACTGGCATACGGAAAACCGACCAAACACATTCAGATTCTGTTGATACTTTATGAAAATGATTCATGAGTCATCTGTGATGTGTACGAGTCAACCCCGACTGAATCCGGGGCACGGTGTGGCCGGTATCACTCCAAGTGCATGTCTTTTGTTTAAAATGGACATCACTTTAAGTAAAAACAACCGGTATATGGAAAACCGAGCAAACGTATTTGGAATTCTGTATGCAACATAATTAATTTTGTATGTGTTATTGATCATTATTGTCAAAGGCACACTGATGCACGTGCCTTGGCAAGGGGCTCAGTGAGGTGAGGCCAGAGTGCCTCGCCACCTACAAGGCAAGGCGACTTCGCTGAGGCGCGCCAATGGCGCACGCCTCACCCGCCATTCCTTGAGGCGCTCAGACACCATGCGCTGTAAAGGCGCGCCTCACTCTCATCTTACTTGTTGGGAGGCGACAGTGCTGGCAGGCAGAGAAGCGGATGATGTCGATGACGGCTGGGGTTTTGAGTGCGCGACAGATGAATCGCTGTAGCATAGATCGGGGTAGGAGGCGGAAAGGTGGGAAAGGCGGAGATCGGGGTAGGAGGTGGAAATCATGGTGCACCATGATGGAAATTGGGGCAGTCCTAATTTCAATTAAATGGAATATTTAATATATTAATAAAAAAACATAGCAGACTAATTTTTTTTTCAAGGCAAAACATAGCAGACTATAAAAACATTGCTGTGACATCACTCACAGCAGAACCTCTTAAAAAATATCTGTATGTATTTTAATTTGAATTTTTTATTGAATTTAAGTTTTTTAAAATTTAAAATATTCTTCAAAACTATATATAATTAATTATGTGCGCATGTGCCTTAGTCGCGCCTCGCGCCGCATCCCCAAACGGTCTTTTCGCCTTATTGCGCCGTGCGCCTTTGACAATATTATCTTTCGCTGCTTCAGTTCCTCTTGGCTCTCGGTGAACTTCATGGGAAAGTCTTACGGTTTCTTCAAGTCTACCCGAGGCATCAGACAAGGGGACCCTATCTCGCCATCGCTGTTCATCATCATTTAGGATGTTTTGAGCCGGCTCATCCAGAGGAGTATCAATAATGGAGGCATTCTGCCGTATCTTCGTCGATCAAGGGCCCCAACAATTTCACACCTTATGTTTGCTGATGATACCATCTTATTCCTGAATGGAAAGAGCAGATCAATACAAAGTATGAACAGAGTGCTGGAGAAATACTGTCGTTGGAGTGGCCAATCCATCAACAAGGGGAAAAGTGATTTCTTTATCTCCCACAAGTGCTCCATCGAGAGAGTGCAAACTGTTAGTAGTCTGATTGGCATCCAAAGGGGTGAGTTTCCTATGGTCTATCTAGGTGCGCCTGTCTCACCTGGGAGACTTCGGATTCCGAACTTCGACACACTCTACACCAGGGTTTCAGATAGGGTGTTTAACTGGAAAAATAAATTCTTATCCTTTGGCGGACGCATTGCCCTAGTGAACAACGTTCTGGCGGCCACTCCGATTCATGGTCTGTCCTCCATCAAAGTTCCCAAAGGAGTTATTAAATCGATTGATAGGATACTTGCCAATTTCATATGGGATCCATTATCTGAGAGAAAGAAACACTGGGTAGCCTGGGGGAAAATGGCACGACCTGTGAATGAAGGAGGCATCGAGGTGCGCAACCTGGCGGATACCCTTTATTACATTCATGCGAGGCTTACATGAAGTGTCTTGGAACAACGTACCCTATGAAGGACTACCATGCATGCGTACGTGACATGCCTTAGCGCTCTGGGGGAGGGGCATCTTTCTTCCCTTTGGTCGGTGATATGCCCTATTGTTGAGATCCTTCATCCCTTTTCAAGATGGGTGGTGGGGAAGGGAGAGATATCCTTCTGGCATCAAGATTGGTGTGGCACAATGCTGGGTTTCCCTGGATTCCTGACTAAGAATATTTCGCTCAAGGAGGCCAGCCTCTTTCCTAGCTTCACTGACTCGGTTTTGGATAAGGAACAACAGCAGTGTTTTCAACTCATTGAGCTTAATGAAGAGGAGGAAAAGTGTGTGTTCATGACCTCCTCCTCGGTCCTGTTATCGTCGAAGGATTTCCACCACATTGGTAATAGACAGGAGCAGAATGAGCTTCTATGGGTGAAAAACATCCCCACCAAGATCAACTTCCTCACCTGGAGGATTTGTAACAAAGTCCTCCTGAAGGATGACAATATCTGTAGGTGTGGTATCCCCCTTGCGTCCAGGTGCGTATGTTGTAGTGTTGATAATGAAGAGAGCACTGGCCATCTGTTCTTCAATAGTGATTAGGCACGTGAGGTCTGGAAAATCCTGGGGGACTTTGTGTTCCTTCCCTCGGACGGTTCCGTCCCTGCCTTTCTTGATATGTGGTTCCAAGGTTCTGAGGGAAGAGGTCTGGAGATGGTGGCCCATGCAGTAGTGCTACATGTGGGGTGTTGGACCATTTGGCAGGCTCAGAACAAATCAAAGCACGAGGGGGTGGGGGTTTCGACTCATGCCATTATTGTTTGGGAGAAAAATCTAATATTGGATCTGAATATAGCTGTGAGGACATGGAAGGAAACCCTTATGTTTCATCGGCTCCAAATGGGATCCAATATGGACATGGAACCTAGAAGAAGGGAAGGAAATTGGGTTCAATGGAAGCCTCCTTCGGTGGGTTTGAAACTTAATATAGATGGCTCTTGCATCCAAGGGAACCTGCGTGTAGGAGGAGTACGTGACCACAATGGTTCGTTTTACCTCGCTTTCTCGGCCAGACCAGGCCAGAGGTCTTCTCTACAAGCGGAGGTGAAGGAAATTCTCACCGGGCTCAACCTTTGCATGGAAAAGGGTCTCGCAATCTCTGAAATCGAAACAGACTCCATTATTGTGCACAAATCCTTAAAAGGGTACACCGAGTCTCCTTGGTCGATTAAATATGTCATCAGAAAATATAGAAGTATGATTAATACTGGAGTGAGTATCCTTTACACCTAGAGATAAGGGAACAAGGTCGTGGATCACTTGGCCGCGATGGACATCAACAACATGGAGGAGGTGTTTCTTCACACTGCAGGGAGTATCCAACCCAAGGGGATTGACTGTATCAAAGGGGATGCACTGGGTCTTCATCACTTCAGACCACCCTAGGCCATCTTGAATAAGTAAGGGAGGGGTCTTCCCCTAGGGCCTCTTCTATGTTTCTTGTTTTTCCCTTTCCCTTCTGTTTTTTTTCTTTGTACTTTTCCCCTCTTTCAATAAAAAACTACATAATGATGATGAGAATTCAATTATGAATTCTGTATTGCATAGGGTAATTGGGTTCATATACATGATTATAATTGTGGTACATTCCATGGTTATAAGAGTATCTTCTTTTTTATGTTCTTTTGTGTGCTATATCAGGTGTTTGTTGCTGTTAAGAGTGTATTCAGGTGTATGTAGTTGAGTGTGCATTGGTTTTTTTTAGTGTATGTAGTTGAGTGTGCAGGTGGTTTTGTTGGTGTTGAGTGTAGCATGTGGTTTTTTGGTGTATTCAAGTGTTTGTTCTGTATTCCATGGTTTTGTTGAGTGTGCAGGAGTGGTGTTTGTTCTGTATTCCATGGTTTTGTATTCCATGGTTTTGTTGACTGTGTATGAGTGGAGGAGATTCTGGGTGGCTGGTCTATAAATTCTGGTATAACACTATACCAACGGTTTAATAAAACCATTGGTATAGTGCTAAAACATGAAAATGAGTATTGCCAACGGTTTGAAAACCATTGGGAATACTCATATTTCACACCGCCAGTAGCCAGTATTGCCAACGGTTTTCAAACCGTTGGGAATAATCCTATTTAGCAGCCCAGTATTGCCAATGGTTTTCAAACTGTTGGGAATACTCTTATTTCACACAGTATTTCCAACAGTTTTCAAACTATTGGGAGTAATTTTATATACCAATGGTTCAAATAACCATTGGGAAACTCTAGGATTACACTGCCTTTCCCAACAGTTGTACTAAAACCATTGGTAATGGGCTATCCCAACACCTTACTTGCCTATGGTTTTCCAAACCATTGGTATATAGTATACCAACGGTTTGGAAGCCTTTACCAATGGTTTAAAACCGTTGGTAATTCCTTAGTTTCCAGTAGTGCTGGATAGCAGCTCTCACTTTTAAGTTCCTTAGAAAAATATCCCAAAATCTCCCTATATTACCTATCAAGGTAGCTCCTGCAAAATCGAGTGCGCTATCAATGGTGCATGACTGTAAACCAATTAATAAAATGTAATATTGAAGGTATAGATCCCATTCGTCAATGGATGCTCCAAGATCCTTTTCACAATCTAGATTTAAGATCATCTCATGTTGCGTAACACCTTCTGGATGTGTTTTCTTTATCCTATATTCTTCCTGAATATAGCTGAGATATGATGGATTGACTTCCCTATTGATATTTTGAAACAAATCCATGAATGATCCTTTATTTTGTTCCTAAGGAATTGGTTTCTGAGAGATTGTATGCCATACTAGATTGGCTTCCCAAGGTTCTACACTGATTCCTTCGGTGGGATATGAATTTTCCTCCTTCATTTTTTTCTTCTATTCGAGTTTAGATTGTAGGACTTTAAATTTCTTGAGCTTTTAATTTAGGTTTTTGGAGACATATTCTATATCCCTAAGTTCCCATTTCTCCAGAGTAATAATATCATGGATCTATTTATGGTATTCTTGGATACTTTGAGGAATACTTGAAACTTCTTCCTAATATTCTCGAGATTCTCCTGCTAAAGGCCACGTGTAATCATATACTGTATATCATCCTGATATACTTTCCCTTTCCATATCTCTATGTGGATGCATATCAGAGAAATTGGATTCTTGTTGATTGGAAGCTTCTCCTAAAGATCTCCCTTCAAGCCTCTACCAAATATCTCAAATATTTGGTCCAAAACCAAATCCTCTTCTGGCCATATTTTACTATTCAAAGTAAAATATTTATCCTTCTAAATATGCTAGTGTTCTTTAAAGGTTTTGGACTAACCACTTGGATTTTAAAAGATGAGATTATGTATTCCTGATTTCTGCCTTTAATTCCTCAAGCTTATCATGAGTTGCCTGGGCTTTCTACCCTAAATCGATTACTTCAGGTTCGTTTTCAAAGGTCAATCTGGCTTCTGAAATTTGATGATACTTTCTAAGACAAATATGACTAGATTTTTTCTTTTAATACCTTACTCTGCCTTCTAAACATTTTTACTCATAATAAAGACCTTCAACCATGGGATCTAGGAATTCCTTACTGAAAACTCTACTAAAGCATCACTCTGACTGGCTTTATTTTTCCCCACATGCTCTGATACCACTAGTGGGTGAAGTCTATGATGAATTTGTTTTTTTTATTTGGGGAAACTAGACGGCTATTGAGTGGGTCATATGACTAAGAGATACAGAAGTGAAGACCCTAAGAAAATCAATTTCCAAGCTAAAATAAATGTGATTTGAAATGATAAAGGATTGTGGTATATATTAAGAAAGTTGTTCTCAACCAATTATTATGATTTAAATCCAACAAAAAAAAGTTTTTCAAAACTATATCCATAAGGAAATACATGAAAAAGAAAAGGGATTGAGGGACTATTTTTCTATAATGCATAATGGTAGTTTTTTTATGACATTTATTTGGATGATCAGCTTTCAAAAGTGTTTTTCGGACAAATGTGAGGAGTCATGCAATATATGAGTCATTTGAGGTTGTTAATTTTGACACCACATACCTAAAAAACAAATATGACTTATAATTATTGGCATTTGTGGGAGTTGATCATCATACCCAACTGAATTTATTGGATTGTGGACTATTTTCTACAAGAAATACTATTTTGTTTGTTTAGTTGTTTGATGCATGGTTGCGTTTTATGTCTTCAAAGTAATTTATTGGTATTGTTATGTATTAATTCAAGGAAATGTGAAATGATATTGAAGTTTTCTTTCCCATAACATGACACAAGTGATGTTTATGACATATAATGAAAAAAATTGTGAGAAATTGAATGCATATACAGACTACAGTATAATCAAAACTGATATGAAAAGGGTTGTTTATGATACTTTGAACGTTAAAGTGTTTGAAATGAAATGGGTTGTTTTTGAAAATAAATATTGTTTTTGAAAAAAAAATGAGTGGTTTATATGATTAATGTTGTATTTTAATGACAAGAATGTCAACAACACAAAGGTCATAAGGCATTCATGCCTTTTTTATGGATTCACTAACTCAAGTACCACATTATAATGATTTGTGTTTCAACATGATAATGAATTGCATGCAAATGTTGGGAAAGAATATGAATCAAATTTCAGATCCATGGATAGTATAATCCCTTATGATTCAATCTCTCTTATTTGTTGGAGTGGATCATTTGAATCACTTTATTATTTATTTTTTTGATAATTATAAATGTTAATTTTTTTTATTTATAATAATAACTTTGTTGAATTTAATTGTTTATTAATTATTTCATCGTTTATTTTTATTATTCTTACTATTATTTATAATCATTTTTTATTTTTTTTTGTGAAAAAATATTTTTATTAAGTTTTATTTTACCCTTATGTGTCCTTTGTTAAATTATCTTTACCTTTACATGGTATTTGAAAGTTTGTTTTTACTCTAAGTTCTCTCTACCTTTACACATGTATTAGAAATGTGTTTCTACCTTTACATGAGCATGCATGTACCCTTACATATCCTTTTCCTTACCCTTACATAAGTAATGTACTCATGTGTCTACCCTTATGCATGTTCTAGCTTACCCTTACATGAGTAGTTTAATTATCTATTTACCCTACACGATATTTTGTGTACCCTTACTCAGTCTGTTTAATTTACATGTTACTCTTACCTAACTTTCTAATATATCCTTACACAACACTTATAAATCCCCTTTATCCTTACATGACTTCTATTGTACCTTTATGTAGGTAGTTTTAATTTGTATTTACCTTTACGCAAATAGGGTTGCGCCATTACATAACCTATTGAATTTCATGTGTACCCTTACGCAACTACATATTACCCTTACACAATGTTTATAAATTGTTTGTTACCCTTATTCAAGGTATGTTTTACCTTTTAACAATGCAAACAAAATTCTTGTTACCCTTACATGATGAGTTTTACCTTTATGCAGTGTGTTCAAATTATATTTTACCCTTACACATGCTATATATTTTTCATTTTCTTTACACAAAATGTGAAAAAACCTTGTTACCTTCACGCATGGAATGAAACATACCCTTACATAGTTATGAGAATCTGGAAATTCTAGTTTACTCTGTTTCACGGTATTCATGGGATTTTGAGTTGGTGCATAATTGTTTCAAGTGTTTTAATTAATTTAATGATTTCATAATATATTATTAATGATATGGTATCTATGTGAAATGTTTTTACATTTTTTAAACACATTTAAATGTTGATTAATTTTCTTCTTCATTCACGCATATATTTATAGCATGGAACTCAAATAATTGAATTTTATTATTTTGAGTTGTTTTATTTGGTTTCAATGTTTCTAAATTCATATTAGATATTATCAAAAACATTCAAACCTGTTTTATAGTTTTTAATACGGTATCATTAATGTTTGATATTATCACATGTTTAATATGGACATTTTTTTAAAATTGAAATTTTGAATTTTATAGTTTGAATCTATGCAAGATTGATGGATATCCTTGACCTATTCTTTTGGATGTGTTTTGAACTCTTTAATCGAGTGATTTAAAATAAGTTTGAATTGTTCAAATAATTTAAAATTTAAATGATAGAATTATCGATATTCTATATCTCTCTCTATTTGATAATTTTGAATTATTATTATTATCATCTTGAATTGTCTAACACTACTGCAAATTTCACTTTTAAAAGCACTAAAAAAATCTTCATCAGTGCTAAAAGAATGTTGATAATCCGAGTGGTGTTAGAAGCCGACATTTATCAGCGTTAGAAAAAAATGTTGATAATTTTTTTTTTATCAGTGCTAAAAAACCCCTGATAAAGAGTGTATTTATCAACATTTTTTCTAACACTGATAAAATTTGAAAAAAATTATATTTTTCAGACCCCCCTTTTCTCAACACTCGTGAGAACCTTTTTTAGTATTATCCATTCCTCTGGCCACCCCTCACCTGCTCTCATATAACACCCTTTAACAACACTCATGAACCCCCTTTCTTAGCACTAGAAATCTTCTCACCCACCTGTGCACGCCTGGACTTGAACCTATGACCTACCTTCTACAATGCGAACTCCTTTACCACTGCCCTACCTTGTTTTATTCTGAATTTTACGATACTTATATTTTTATATATATAGTCACAAACATCTTTTTCGTTGATATAAATATAATTATTTTTAAATACATTTATAAAATATATGTTTGTGTGTGCGCGCACATGTGTGTGATATATATATATATATACTTAAATTTATTTAAATATATTATATATTAATATTCATTTACATATATTAGAATATAAATATAAATATAAATTTGTTTATTAATACACACACATATGTATATATAAACATTATATATACATTTGTATAAGTATATATATATATATATTTATAATGTAAAAAATGGTTAGTTATTGTTTTAAATAAAATGGGAAACAATTAATTTCATATGATTTATATGATTATTTTTAAATACATTTTTTTAAATATGTATTTGTATTGTATATTTAGATATAAATTTTATACATTACTTATATATTTATATGCCTATATATTTACATATATACTTATACATATTTTCATATAATTGTATATTTAGATATAATTTTTTATAATGTATTTATAAATATTTATTGTAAATACATCTATATACTATATTTAGTGATAATGATAGATTTATAAAAGTACATTTATATATGATGTATATACATAATACATACAAACATATTTACACACACATGTACACATTTACATTTCTCACATACACACACAAATATTTACATATATGTATTTATTTACATATATCAAAATTTGAACATAAATATTTTTTTTATTGACACACACATGTTTATATATTTAAAAATACATTTTTATGTAAATATTTTTTAATGTGTAATTATAAAATTGATTTATTATATGTAAATATAATCAAATATGCATATATTTAATTATAAATAAAACTAAAATACAAAAACGATAAAATTTCAAAACCATAATATTTATATGAATGTAATACTTATGAATAAATTTAGTCTCCATTGAAAAAGGACAAAAATACTCTTAAATAGAGTTGAAATCCCATCGAATATGAAAAAATCAGGGTATCCCAACTAAAAACTTAGTTTCAAAGGCCTTCTGGACCTTTTTTTAATCTCAAAAAATAGTTAATTAGGTCCCCTTAGTCAACATGGAATAGATATCTTCTCAAGCTTCAATTTGATATGTGGTAGAGGTCAAACAGACACCTGGATCAAAAGTTATGGTTGTTTGAAGTTCAAGTCATGTTTTCAACTTATCTTAGACCGTTTATTCATTTATTGAACTTTTATGTCTTCTAATTATTATTAAATGATTATTTCTCAATAATATTTAGAAAATTATTTTAAAAATATTATTTTTTAATTATTTTATAATCAACTTCTCACTAAATATCTTATATATTAAGTGTAAATGCGTATCTAGCCTTATATAAATAATATTTAATAAAATATATTATATTTATATCAATATAAATATATTTATATATTAATATATTATTTTTGATGATATATAATTTTTTTACAAAATACACCTTTTATCAGCGCTAGAAAAAGCGTTCATAAAGAGGGTCCTTTATCAGCACCAAAACAAAAGTATTGACAAAGACCCCACTTTCTTAGTATTTTTTTATAATGCTAATAAAATGTGCCTTTATCAATGTTTGTTTAGCATTGAAAAAATATTCTTTTATCAATGATGAAAAATCACTGATAAATACCCCACTTTATCAGTGTTTTTTGCTAGCACTGATAAATGTTAGCATTGGATTTTATCCAATCTGTAGTAGTGGTATGAGCTACTTGGCAGTGTCGAGCTATTTTTATTTAAAGGGATTGATGAATTAATGGAAGAGAGATGGTGGTGATAGTGTTGACATATACATATGTGAAAGTGATCCTGTGTCAAAACTGTTTCATTTGTTTATAAACTCTCAAGGTGGAACAAACCATCTTTAATACCATTAACCTTGAAGAGGCATTTTAATCCTTACTCGAAAACCATCTTCTACCTAGTTTATTCTAAGTCTTTTGTTTTAATTCTTTCCATCTTCTCATCTATGTTGTAACTTTGTCTTATGATTTTCCCTTACAAAAGCATTATTTCTTCTTGGGTTGTGACACCTGGATTCTAAATTTAAAACCCGAGGGTTGTGACTCCCTGTATCTAAAGTCAGTGTTATATCAGGTTGTGACTCTGAGGTTCTAAAGTTTGGATCATTCGGGGCATGACTCCATTGTCCAAATTTGATGTTGTAATTAGGTTGTGACTCCTCATGCAAAAGTCAGTGTGTCTTTCTAGTTATACCTCCACTAAAAAAGGTATGCATTATATCGAGTTATGATTCTCCTTAAAAAAACCAGGTAGTAAAAATGTTTCTATCACTGAGTAGAGAGGTGTAAAAGTAGACTAGGTTAACTTTGGACCGAACTACTATAAAAATCTATGTATTCTTTATTTTTATTTTCC
Organism: Viscum album; assembly: GCA_963277665.1. Classification (NCBI taxonomy): domain Eukaryota; kingdom Viridiplantae; phylum Streptophyta; class Magnoliopsida; order Santalales; family Viscaceae; genus Viscum; species Viscum album. Next base: position 1,662,077,352 of record OY728138.1, read on the forward strand.
GTTGAAGATTAACTTTGTTAATTAAATTTGATATTTATCTTATCCATTTTAAAATTCTTGTAAGTTTTATCACCCCTCTAGACCTTATTCCATCCTCTATAACCTAACATTATCATGTTACGATTCCAATCTAAATACACACACACACACACACACATAAAGTTTGGATATGTACAAGTTGAATTTAGAGGAAAGATGAACTATATCCCAACTCATTTTCATAGTGGATGGTTTATTGAAAGATACAATATGCTAGAGGAAATTCTAATTTAGGGATGGTAAAAGAAAGTTAATTATGTGGTTGTTTTTAATTAGTATCGTCAAGATGTGTCATGTGAATGCTTATTATGTGAGTTCAAAGGAATCTTATGTGGGCATGCTTTATGTATACTATGCCAAGAGCATGTTAAAGTTATTTCCAAATATATTTTGTGGTGATTGAATAAAAATATAAAATTGGGGCACACTTATGTAAAGAGAAGTTATTATGTGGGATAGATGAAGCCAAAAATGGAAATATTTGATGGTTTATACAAGATATTTTATGAATTAGTTGAAAATTTTGTCGATAATGAATAATAAACAAAATCACTTTGTGAAGACCAAAATTTATTAGAAGCAAAGTATGCATTAAAACACACAATTGGGGGAAACCTAGTTGGAGAAAGTAAAGGAAAATACAGAGCAATAACCATAGTTAGTTCCCTCAGGGTGAAGCTTAGTGATAGCTACCCCTGTGGGTCTCAGTGAGTTCTTGAGTTTGAGCTTCACTAAGTACTTCTCCATATTTGTGTGTTGTGTGATTTTCATTATAATGTAGCCTCTTTCCCCACATCAATGAAAATAACCGAGGATAGTGAGAATCAATCTTTTAATATTGAAATTCTTAGTCTAATACATGTCAATCATAGAGGATAACAACCATCAAAGTGAAAAATCTCAACTGTAGATAAAGTGGTGAGAAAGTATCACTCAAAAAAAACTAAACAAAAGGGTGAAGTAGTTGTCTATAAGGTAAATATCCTTTTCAATTGAACATGTATCATTCAGTATTATTAGTCGTGTAATAGTACTTTTTACTTTTCATCACAGATCCCTACTGCTTTATCCATCCCTAGTATATGAATTCCTAAATATGATGAACATGGTTGCTTCCCAGAAATAGGACAAGTGTGACTATCCGACCACGTTCAATGGATCCAATCAATTGATAATAATTCCAAACATACAAAATAGGTTAAAAATATATAAATTTATTGATAAATTGAAATATTATGTTATTTAATTTCAATACATAATTATTTATTTTAAAATTAATAGTGGATACCACAATGATGAATGTAATGCCCACAACTAACATTAGTTGTACCACATTACTGAACGTTGATGGCCCATAAAACACATATTTTTGTAATGATTTCAATTATCTTGATGTTGGATAATGAAATATTTGACATATGATATGTAATTTTAAATTTTAGGAATACTATTCAAATTCATATTCAAAGTTTTAGATTTTATGATTATGTTATATGATGTTGATTTTTGTTACATTGTAAAGCATTTTAATCTGATCCATTTTGGATATCTTTGAATTTTCATGGTAATGGGAATTTATCTTATCAACATATATAGTGAGATAAAATTTCAGGTTTTAATGTGTTTTCCCATTTGTTTTTTTGTAATTTCATGGTAGTGAGAATTTATCCCATAAAGATAGTTAAATAATTTTAAGATTTTAATGTGATTATATATTTGGGCTGTCTTTCAATTTTCATGGTAGCGAGAAGTCATATCGCCAACATAGTGAGATAAAATTCCAAGTTTCAATGTGTTTATTTATCTGTTTCTCTTTGAAATTTCATGAAAACAAAAATTTATCTCACCAAGACAGTTAAATAATTTTTAGTTTTTACTATGGTGGTATATTTGGGCTTCCTTTGAATTTTCATAGTAGCAGGAAATTATCCCATCAACATAGTGAGATAAAATTCCCAGTTTTAATGTGTTTGTGCATTTTTTTCTCTTTGAAATTTCATGATAGTGATAATTTATCTCAACAAGATAGTTATATAATTTTCATCTTTTAATATGATTGTACATTTGAGTTGTATTTCAATTTTTATGGTGGCGAAAAGTCATTCCAGCAACACAGTGAGATAAAATTCTGTAGTGCAATGTGACAATCTAGTTGTTTCTCTTTGAAATTTCATAGACGTAATAATTTATCTCACTAAGATAGACATATAATTTTCAAATTTTATTGTGGTAGTTCATTTGGGTCGTCTTTGAATCTTCATGGCAGTGGGATGTTATCTCTCCAATATAGTGAGATAAAATTTTAATATTTAACGTGTTTGTCCATTTTTTCTTTAAAAACTCACAGAGGTAAGAATTTATCTCACCAGTTGAATAATTTTTAGCTTTTAATATAACTTTACAATGACATTTTCTTTCAATTTGCATGTCAGTGAGAAGTTATCTCACTTACCTAAAGAGATAATATTTTAATTTTTAATGTGTTTGTCTATTTGTTTCTATTTTAAATTTCATGGTAGTGGTAATTTATCTGATCAATACTATTAAATAATTTTCATATTCTAATGTGATTGTATATTTGGGTTGTCTTTCAATTTTTTCAGTAGTGAGAAGTCTTCTCACCAATACAACACTAGCACAAAATCGGGTTTCTGCAGCGCCACCCTTTATCAGCGCTAAAAAAAGCACTGATAAAGGGGGAATCTTTATCAGTGCTAAAAAAAAGTGCTAATAAAGGGTACTTTTAACAGCATTAAAAAAAGTGTTGTTAAAAGTACCCCTTTATCTGTGTTTTTTTAGCGTTGATAAAGGTACCCCCTTTATCAGTGCTTTTTTTATTAGAATTGATAAATGTGGTTCTTTATCAGCGCTTTTTTTACTAGCACTATTAAAGGGTATATTTCAAAAAAAGCATTAAAAATAATATATAAATATATAAATATATAAATATATTTATATTGATATAAATATAATATATATATTTTTAAATATGTTTTAAATAAGTATAAATAGACATTTACATTTAATATATAAAAAATTTAGAGAAAACGGATTAAAAATATATTAAAAATTATTATTACTTAATATTTGTCTAATTATCATTGACTAATAATCATTTAATAACAATTTTAAGATACAAAAAATCAAAAAATCAATAAAATATCTAAAATAAGTTGAAAACATAACTCAAACTTCAAATAGCCATAACTTTTGATCCGGATGTTCGTTTGATATCTACAACATATCAAATAGAATCCTGTGATGACCTCTACGCGTTGGTGATACAAGGAAACCTTCTATCACATTTTTCAAGTCCAAAAAAATCTCATAAGGCCTCCAAAACTGAGTTTTTAGTCGGGATACCCAAATTTTTTAACATTCGATGGAATTTCAGCCTAGTTTCAGGGGGTGTTTTTTTCCCTTTTTTAGTGGGTACTGAATTTATTTTGAGGGATTACATTAATATTGATATTATTTCTTTAAAATTTTATTATTTTTTCACAATGTAATGTTATTTATAATCAAATATATAACAATGTATACATATTTTTTATACATTCACACATAAAAATTTAATTTTATAAATAAATAATTAAACATATTTACATATAAAGTATATTTCTCAATATATAAGATTTATAATATCCATTTTATTTAAAATACAAATATATGTATATTTATATACCTATGTAATGTGTGTGTGTATTAGTGTGTGTCTGTATTAACAAACTGATATATATTATCTATATATTTTAACATATGAATATAGTTATGAATATACATATGAATATAATATATATATATATATATATATATAATTATAATTACAGATACACACACATATATAAAATATATACAAGTGTATGTATGTTATATATATGTATGTATTTATTTATTTATAAACACACACAAAAAATATATTTTATAAATGTATTTAAAACTAATATTATAAATATATATTAATATAAGAATAAATAAAAAAATAAAAAAATATAACTATATATATATATATTAATATAACTAAATATACATACACACACATATATATTAATATAAATCAATATTAATATACGAATACATATAAGTAAATATATATATATATATATATATATATATCATTAATTGGAGAACAAAGCAACATGGGAGAGTGGTAAAGGGTCCAGGCGCGCAGGAGAGAGGTCTCGAGTTCGAATCTTGGGGGAGACAGAGGTGAGTGGGCAAGTGCAAGGTGGGTGGCTAGCGTTGTTAAAGGGGGGTGGTAGGGGCACGAGTGGGTGCAGGTGGGGGTTATCACTATTGGGGGGGGGTCAAGCATTGTTAAAAGGTGGCTTCGATTCAATTTTTTTTGACTTTATCAGTGCTTTTTTAGCGCAGATAAAAGACCCCTTTTACCAGCGATTTTTTAGCACTAATAAAAGGGACATTTATCAGTGTTTTTTTGAACACTGATAAAAGGGACCCCCTTTATCTTCACTAAGACTAATAATGCTTTTTTAGGGCTGTAAATGCCCTTTTCTAGCACTTTTAAAGGCCATATTTGTAGTAGTGAAATGAAGTAAATTTATTGTTTTCATGTTTTTATTTAAAGGTTTCGATGCATGCATAGAAGAGAGACGATGGTTATAGTGTTGACGTATACATTTGTGAAAGTGACCCTGTGTCAAAACTGTTTCATTTGTTTATGAACTCTCAAGGTGGAACAAATCATCTTCGATTTCATTAACCTTGAAGAGACATTATAATCCTTACTTGACAACCAGAGTTTGAGATTCATAATTATTCATCAACTTCTTCCTACTTTAGTCTAAGTCTTTTGTTTTAATTCTTTTCATCTTCTCATCCATGTTGTAACTTTGGCTTATGCTTTTCCATTAAAAAAGAATTATTTCTTCTCGGGTTGTGACACCTGTATTCTAAAGTTAAATTCTGAGGGTTGTGACTCCATGTATTTAAATTCAGTGTTGTATCAGGTTGTACTTAGAGATTCTAAAGTCAGGATCATTCGGGCTGTGACTCTCGTAGTCCAAAGTTTATTTTATAATTGGGATGTGACTCCTCATGCAAAATTCACTATGTCTTTCTGGTTATACCTCCAATAGAAAAGGTATGCATTATATCGAGTTATGATTCTCCTTAAAATATCAGGTATTAAAACATTTCTCTCACCGAGTAGAGAGGTATAAGAGTAGACTTGGTTATCTTTGGATTGAACTACTATAAAAATATACATGTTCTTTATTTTTATTTTCCGTTGAATATTAACTTTGTTAATTATCTTATCCATTTTAAAATTCTTATAAGGTCTATTCACCCCCTCTAGACCTTCTTCCATCCTCTATAACTTAACATTATCATGTTACAATTCCAATCTAAGTACACAAACATGCAAAGTTTGGAGAGGTATGAGTTGACTTTAGAGGAAAGATGAACTAAATCATAACCCATTTTCATAGTGGAGGGTTTATTGAAAAATGAAATATGTTAGTGGAAATTATTATTTAGGGATGTTCAAAGGAAGTTAATTATGTGGTTGTTTTTAATCATTCCATTCAAGATGTGTTTTGTTAATGATTATTATGTGAGTTCAAAGGAATCTTATGTGGATAAGCTTTATGTGTACTATACTAAGAGAATGTTAAAGTGATTTCCAAATATATTTTGTGGTGATGGAGTAAAAATATAAAATGGAGAAACACTTATGTAAAGAGAAGTTATGATATGGATAGATGAATCCATAAATGGAAATATTTGATGGATTATGCAAGATATTTTATAAAGTGGTTGAAAATGATACCGATAATGAAGAATAAATAAAACCACTTTGTGAAGACCTAAATGTATTAGAAGCGAAGTATGCATGAAAACATACAATTGGGGGAAACCTAGTTGGATAAAGTAAAGGAAAATACAGAGCAATAACCACGGTTAGTTCCCTCAAGGTGAATCTTAGTGGTGGCTACCCCTGTGGGTCTCGATGAGGTCTCCAGTTCGAGCTTCATTGAGTACTTTCTTACATTTGTGTGTTGTGTGATTTTCATTGTAATGTAGCCTCTTTCTCCACATCGATGTAAATAACCATGGTTAATGAGAATAAATATTTTAATATTGGAATTCTTAGTCTAATACATGTCAATCATAGAGGATAACAACCATCAAAGTGAAAAATCTCAACTGTAGAAAAATTGGTGAGAAAGTATCACTCAAAGGAAACTAAACAGAAGGGTGAAGTAGTTGCCTAAGAGGTTACTATCCTTTTCAATTGAATACATCTCATTAAATATTATTAGTTGTGTAATAGTACTTTGTACTTTTCATTACAGATCCCTACTGCTTCATCCATCCCTAGCATATCAATTCTTAAATATGATAGTTACCTCATAGGCAACTACTTCACCCTTATGTTTAGTTTCATGTCCCTAGAAACATGACATGTGTGACCATCCAAACATGTTCAATGGATTCAATCAATTGATAATAATTCCAAACATACAAAATAGGTTAACAATATATACATTTATTGATAAATTGAAATATTATGTTATTTAATTTCAATGCATAATTATTATTTTTAAAAGTAATAATGGATACCACAACATTTAATTTAATTACCACAACTAACATTATTTGTACCGCATTACTGAACTTTGAAGGCCCATAAAACACATATTTTTGTAATAATTTCAATTATATTGACACTAGATAATTAAATAGTTGACATATGATATGTAATTTTAAATTTTAGGGATACTATTCAAATTCATATTCAAAGTGTTAATTTTTTTGAATATGTTATATGATGTTGATTTTTGGTACGTTGTAAAGCATTTTAATTTGATCTATTTTTGTTATCTTTGAATTTTCATGGAAAAGAGAAGTTATCTTATCAATATAGTGAGATAAAATTTCAGGTTTTAATGTGTTTTCCCGTTTGTTTTTTTTTGAAATTTCATGACAGTGAGAATTTATCCCAGCAAGATAGTTAAATAATTTTAACCTTTTAATGTGATTGTATATTTGGGTTGTCTTTATATTTTTATGGTAGTAGGAAGTCATCCCGCCAACATAGCAAGATAAAATTCCAAGTTTCAATGTGTTTATTTATTTGTTTCTCTTTGAAATTTCATAACAGCAATAATTTATCTCACCAAGACAAATAAATAATTTTTAGTTTTTACTATGGTAGTCTATTTGGGTTTCCTTTGAGTTTTCATAGTATCAGGAAATTATCCCATCAACATAGCGAGATAAAATTCCAGATTTTAATGTGTTTTTCCATTTTTTTCTCTTTGAAATTTCATGGTAGTGAGAATTTATCTCAATAATATAGTTATATAATTTTCATCTTTTAATATTATTGTACATTTGAGTTGTCTTTCAATTTTTATGGCGGCGAGAAGTCATTCCGGCAGTATGGTGAGATAAAATTCCATAGTGTAATGTGACTATCTATTTGTTTCTCTTTAAAATTTCATGGAAGTAATAATTTATCTAACCAAGATAGACATATAATTTTCAAATTTTATTATGGTAGTTCATTTGGGATGTCTTTGGATTTTCATGGCAGTGGGAAGTTATCCCTCCAATATAGTGAGATAAAATTGCAGGATTTAATGCATTTGTCCATTTTTTTCTTTAAAAACTCATGGAGGTAAGAATTATCTCATGAGTTGGATAATTTTTATCTTTTAATATGACTATACATCAGCATTGTATTTTAATTTTCATGTCAGTGAGAAGTTATCTCATTAACCTATAGAGATAATATTTTAGTTTTTAATGTGTTTTCCATTTGTTTCTATTTTAAATTTCATGGAAGTGGTAAGTTATCACATCAAAACTATTAAATAATTTTTAGATTCTAATGTGATTGTATATTTGGGTTGTCTTTCAATTTTCACAGTAGTGAGAAGTCATCTCACCAATACAATGAGGTAAATTTCCTGTTTTAATGTTTTTATCCATTAGGGTATTTTTGAAATTTCATGGCCTTGAGAATTTATCTCATTAAAGCATTGGGATAATTTCATCTTTTAATTTGATTGTCCATTACACTCTCTTTAAACTTATATAGCAACGGTGAGTTTTCTCTCCAAGATATTGAGATGAATTTCAACTTTTAAATATGATTATCCATTCAATATCTCCTTTGAAATTATTGGAAAATAGAAATTATCTCACCAACATAGTGAGATAAATTTATGGTTTTAATGTGCTTATCCATTATCATCTCTTTAAAATTTTATGGTTGTGAGAATATATATATATATATATATATATATTAGGTGTTTTGGGCTACAATTACATTAAATGCATGTACACACCACACACACAGATCGAAAAGATAGGTCATAGACCCTCTAAAGGATAGCCCACCCATCAAGCTTTATTTATTTAGTACTTGACCCAAAGACCCGGTGGGCATGAGACCCATTACATAGCCCAAAGACCCACAAACTTGCCTGAATACCTAGTGCAACATCATGTCTGCGTCACCATTTGCCTGCGTCATGCCCGCATCACCATTTGCGTCACCACGCGTCATGCCCATGTCATCACCTACCATTGGGAATTCGCTCCCATTCAGATTTGAACCCGGGTCTGATGCAGGATTACGGGGAGCCTTTACCACTCGGGTAAGTCCCCAACTGCATCGTGAGGATTTATCTCATCATAGCAGTGATATAATTTTAACTTTTGATGTGATCGTCCTTTTGGTTCTCTTTGAACTTATATGACAGTGGTATGCCATCTCATAAGAAAAAAGCACTCATAAAAATGAGGCCTTTATCATCGCTATTATTAGCGCTGATAAATGTTTTTAATAAAAAATATTATTAATTTATATAAAATTATTATATTTATATTAAAAAATAATGTTTATTTATATACATTAAATAAAAAACACATGTTTATAATTAATATTTTTTTAATAATTCAAATATATATATAATGTTTAAAAAAAATATTTATATGATTATAATTAAATAATTATATATTTAAATAATTATAACATTATAATAAATTCTATTAAATAATAAATATATTTATTATATTTATAATTATATATAAATACTTTTCATATATATATACATATATTTATAATTATAAATATATTTATTTATTTAAATAAATACATGTTTCTAATTAATTTGGTCAATAAATATATTAATGCGTGAGCATAATTGATGTGCATATGTTATGTATTCATCATGAATATTCGTTTATACATTACACCCTTATTATTATTCATGTTGTCCATATATCTAATGACTAGTTTTTTATGATCTATACTTTACTAGGTATATGATTCATTCATGTTATACCCATGAATCTATTATATTCTTATAAATACTTATAAAATTACAATAAATATATTTATTATATTTATAATTATAAAATTTTAATTATATATAAATACTTGTTAAATATATTTATTTATAATTACAATTATAACTAATTATATATATATATATAAAAATAATTATAAAATTACAATAGATACATCAATTATAATTATATATATAATTATATACAAATATTTATAAATATATTTATTTATACTTATAATTATATATATATGTAAATAATTATAAAATTATAATAAATATATTTATTACACTTATAAATTTATAAATATATAAAATTAAATAAATATATTTATAAATATATATAAATATTTATAAATAAATGAAAATATTTATAATTATAATTCTAAATAAATATAGACATATTTATATAATTATAAAATTATAACAAATATATTAATTATATATATTTATAAAATTATAAATATAATAAATATATTTGTTATAATTTTATAATTATATATATATATATATATAATTATAACTATAAATAAATATATATTTATTATAATTTTTTTAATTATAAATAAATATTTATTTATTTATACTTATAATTATAAAAAAATATATTTAATTAATTATAAAATTATAATAAATATATTTATTATACTTATAATGTTATAAATACATATAATTAAATACATATATTTATAAATATATACAAATAGAGGAATCTCATGATTTAGGGTAGCAGCCTTGGTGAAAATTTTGGGTTGCTTCTGGTCCTGGCGATGACCTTGGCGTGGTAATGATGATCGCGTCTGTGTACACAGGAATAATGACCTCGAGGTGAGGCCAACAACGATAAGTGGGGTGCGTTTGGATGAACACATGTGGATGTTAGCGGTGGCCCTGCTCAATGGTAATGATGGCGACACATTGACGTTGCGACTTTGGGATCGAGGTGGCGACGACCGGAAGTTGGTCCACTGCACAGCAACGGATCCTATGGCTAGTAGCGATAGGGCGGCGGGTCACAGGATGGTTTGGGACCCCAGTGGTGGGATGAAGCCCCGCCCATCAGCAGAGTCAGAGATATGGCTTGGTTCGGTGGTTGACGCACTGAGCTTTTGGTGTTGCTGACGATAGCGCACGGGACAAGCTCGAGTAGGAAGCCACCTAATTCTAGGAATTGTGGTTACCGGTGAGGGTTTTAGGCCAAGGGTGATCTCTAGAGTAGGTTGACGATGCAGTGGAGTCGTCCTCAGGTGATGTGATGAGTACCGATTGTGCCTTGGGATGCAACTTTTCAGTGACTTTAGGGGGTGCTTAGGGCATGCAGGTTACAACCTAGCTGGATGCATGATGACGATGACGTGGATAGATACCTCATGACTCTGGGTGTTGGAGGCGACCTAGAGACACAAAGGCAACCTCAGGTTGCATAACTTTCTGGAGACAAGCTGGATTTCAGTCACATCATATTCTGGATTGGGTAATGACCCATGTGGGTACGGTGTGACTTCACTATGACAGTTTGGAAATGATCCGGGATTTGGGATAACCAACCTCTTTGATGTTGGATTTTGATTCTTTGGGCCTCTTTGATGTTGGTTTTTGATACTTTCAAAAATGTGGGTCTACCGGCCTTGTTGTATGTGTATGTTTTTCTTTACATTTTAATAAAATTTGCAGGGTCATGAGTTTGAGTTACACACACACACAAATCATTAAATATTTAATAAAGGGAAAATAGTACAAAAACAAGGGGAAAGGAACAACAAAGGACCCCAGATTAGGGGGTATGAAATAATTAAGACCGAGGGCATCCCATCGGATAAGGTTAACCCCCTCCGGCTTAAGGGAGGTTTCATCGGAAAGGACAGTGATAGAGGATCCCAGGGCTGCAAGAGAGGTGAGGAAGTCCGCAACTTTGTTCCCCTCTCTCCAGGTATGGGTGACTCGAGCCTGGTTGTTGAGAAGCTGTTTGCATTTCCTAATGATGTATAAGACTGACCAGGGGGTGGCACCTATTCCCAGTAGGGAATCATGAATAATCCTTGAGTCTGTTTCCACCTCAGATAGAGCAATATTCTTCTATTTGCAAAGACTCAGCCCTGTGAGAACTGCATTTGTTTTCAAATCTTTTATCCTAAATTAAATTAAATTTATGATCAAATTGTTGTTTTTTGTTAAGTATTCTTCCTAAAATGGTGTTGGGAGTGTGTCTTAGACCTCCTATGGATTTTTGGTTGTGGTTTCAATGTGTTGGGTGCCCGATGAGTTTTCAAAATTAGGCATGTTTGGATTAATTATGAAATTAATTAATATTTAAATTATAAAATGATTAGATGTTATGGTTTATGTCCATGAAGCAACACCCCCATTCCCAAAGAGCTCGATCATCAAAGGTTTTAACCCCCTACATAACACTTTTGTGATACGAGTATCCAATGTTGACACCCCATGAATCTGCAATATCCCAATGTGGATGCCAAACTCCTTTACGATAATACATGTCCTACACGACCACCTCTTTTCCACACAATCATCTATTTCAGGAAGTAGTTATATAAGGTTTCCTATAAATACCCCATACACACCTCAAAATAAAAACAAGAGAGAATGAGAGGGTTATATTTCTTTTGAGTATAAAAACCATATCACCCCACTAGGATATATTCCCTCTAAAACTCAAACTCATATCTTCATTGGGTCATACCTTCAATCAAAACCAACATAAAAACTCATAAACGTATTGGGTTATACTCCTCATGAGTCATACCCTCACTTTACTATTCTCCCAATGAAACTAAATTCAACTTGGAGATCTATATTCTCTTTTATATTATTCCTAAGAATGAGTACCTCAAGTTTTTCAAGAATTCCCATAGCTCTAACTTGGGTGGAACCAAAATTTAGAGAAGTAATTTAATAAAGGAATCCCTTGAAAGTAGTTCTGTTGTAGTGAATCTTTCTTTTTATTCCATATTCTCATGACTTTCAATAGTATTCCTTTTGGATTTTACATCGATCAAGTACATCATACCTTTTTCCCTTTTGGATTTTACATCGATCAGGTACATCATACCTTTTTCTTCAACCAATTTTATTTTTAATTCTCTATAATCTTCATTAGTGGTGATGAAGACATGAAAATATTCATGTTCATCTACATGATTCACCCTTTTCATCAAGACAAATTATACTTGATCCTCTAAAATTTAAAAAATAAACTATCCTAGATCAAAATTAATGAACAACTTCCCCATGGATATGAAATTTCATCCAATGATTATTAGTAATTATCATTCTTCCACAATTTCTAGAATGATAATATCAAAGGGAATGATTAATTTCCCTATATAGACCAAGACACCATCCTAAATTCCAATTATGTATTCAATGGAATGGTCCTATAGTTAAAGAATAACATCTACTGTATTTAGAATAATTTTCTTGAAAAATTTTAGTGTCATAGTCCGGATAGCCCCCTATAAATCAAAAAGGGCATTATAGAAAGTTCAAGCACTGATATTGCATGGAATAGAAAATCTACATGGATATTGATGTTTTAGTAGAAGATTTCATTGAACAATAACTATGAAATCCTCTCTTAGAAAAATTACTCCTCTATCTTCTAATTTTTTATTATTATAAATGAGTTCTTTAAGGAACTTGTCACATGACGACATTTGTGAGATTTCAATGGTGAATGAGATGTTGATTTACTATTGCTTGAACATTTACATTAACTTTTTATATTACTCTTAATCCATTCCATGGATCATCCCATTTATAAAGAGATTATGTGTCATTTATGGATATAATTTGGTTAGATTTTATGTGTCCTTCTCAGTCATTTCTACATCATCTTATTTTTACTAGATTTCTTATATACCATGCTCCATTTATTTTTCTTTATCCTTTATCACTACTAAAAAAATGGGCAAGTAAAGCACCACCTTTTATCAGTGCTAAGTAAAAAGCACTGATAAAGAATCCTTGTATCAGTGCTAAAATTTTAGCATTGATACAAGGATTCTTTATCAGTTCTTTTCTGACGCTAATAAAGAATCCCTTTATCAGCGCTTTTTTAGCGCTGATAAAACCGTAGTCCCATATTTTATAAAATCGGTCGCATAGTGTCCTCTGTTTATCTTTCCCTAAAGATCTCATGGTACTGTACCCCTGAGACAATTCCCCTCCCCCCGATCTTCATGTTTCCAGACCTCCCCCCTATCTTCACGTTGTCGGACCTCTGCCGCTAGCCCTACTCCTTATCCTCCCCCTCGAACCCCTTCCGCGGATCCTCCTCCCCGCAAACCCTACTTCTCCTCCTCTATGCTCGACCCTAATCCCCGCGAACCCTACTCCTCCATTTCTCAATGGTTGGTGGCTCCTCCTGTGCACCTCCCCCTCTGGCGGTCGCACCTTCCCCTCCCGACGTAGCGCAGAAGGCTCCCTACTTCTCCTCCTCTAAGGTGAATTTCTTTTCTCTTCTTGAACTTTATTCTTAGGAAGGATGTGACAATAATACTGATTCAGTTTTTGTGTTTTTTTTATGGTTTTAATGGTTAATGGTCATACATAAGACTTTTATATTACCCTTATATGTTAAGTCATGTTTTATTTGACTATTCTTCTCATTCTTATGAAATATTTGTTAAATCTTTAGTTGAGGTTGGGGACATGAAATTTCTCCTTCTTTATTATGTGTAAATTGTGGAATTATCATGTTATTTTTTTTCCATTGGATGGATAGTAATGATTAACCTAAATACTATAATGAATTACACTAAAGGAAATTAAAGTGAAGAGGGAGTTTTGTATGTGATTTATGAAGTTCCGTAATATTCCTTATATATTTATGGATTTATTGGTGTTGTTGCTAAGTGATTTATTCTTGATGTTGTGAAAGAAATTTCTTACTACTAATAATATGTTATAATCACCTTTAATTATTTTCTAGTCACTTAAGGTAGGTAATGAATTGGTTGTATGGAAATATGTAATTAAAGTGTTATATTTAAACTATAAATTCTACTTTAATATGAAAGAATGTTTAAGGAGTAGTTTTTAGTGTGAATTTCTTACATGTTTTCCTTTTCATGCTACTATGTATGGGGTATTTATCACTATGATTATAAGGGTGATGGTTGATTGATGTGGTTGGGTGCATGTGGTGTGGTAATTAATACAATAGTGATGGATGGATTATTGTGTGGTTATGATAGCAATGATATGGCTATTTAAGTATAAAATAAGTGGTTTTATGGATTTTAGAATGTGTTTAGTTGTATTTTATGTCATGAAAATTTAGTTTTATTGGGTGGTGTTATAGTTTCCTTTTGGCATGGAATATGGTTGGAATAAATGAAAATAATAATGGGTGATGGGTTTTAAATGATAAATGATGGTTTGTTAAATGATTAATGATAATGATTGGAATAATTATGTTTAATAAATGGTTAAAGATAGAATAAATGTTATTAATGATTAATGAATGGATTATAGTGGGTAGTGATTTAATGATTGGTTTTACATTAAAATGGTTAACAATTGAAATGCATATGGTAATAAAAATCCAAGAAATTATAATGTTAAATGAAATGAGAAGTTTTTAAGGTTGATATGGATGCTTATGTGTTTTATTGGGGATTATTTGTGGAATTATAATGGAAGTGGTTATTAGAGGGTGGTAGTAACAAGTCAATGGTTGAAGAGGGTGTTTTCAGTGTTAGTTTGGTGTAAACCGTTAGGAAAGATTGTTTCTGATGCTTTCTCCAGGGCGCATGCATCCGTCACGCAGAGGACGTGTGGCTGTTGCCCCGCATTCCCACTTTCCAAAGGCGGGCGACATCCACTCCTTATTCAAGGATGTATGCTCCTTTATTGAAACTAGATGATGGGATGTCGGTTCTTTTTTCCATGGATTACTCCTCGAAGCTCGTCACCTAGTCCGGGTCTCCCTCATAGATTTAAGACATTATTCGTGAAACTCTTACCGGTGCCATATCTTCATGGACACCAGTTAATTATGCTACTTCTGTCAGGACATTCTAAGGGGTACGGTTAGGGAAGCAACCTTCGGTTAGGGGAGTAGTCATGTTGGGCACCACTGGCGTGTCTTGACGTTGGGGAATTGGTATTTCTGTCTTATGTCCCTTATTATAGGTCTTCTCGAGGGCGCGGAAGCCTGAGGCATCCCACATTGAACACGGGGAATTATATTCCATGGGTATGTATCTAAGGTTTTCCTCAGTTTCCCATGTTTAATACAGGGTGTTCCACGAGTTTAACGTCCAACGGAGACAGATCAGACTGATTAGAACACTGATTAGAGTGGATCAGATGGAGGAACCCCCTGGAGGGAACACATATATTGGGGCCAACACGTGGGTGGCTTCCCGAATGTTGTATGATGGAATGGGGAGTGGGGTGGCATGATCCCACCGGGATGTGGCAGCCTGGGTAAGGATCAGGATGGGTGATGAAGTGAAGGGGAATGGAATATGGCCATCGCAAGGGTGCCAATGAAGTTGTATTTGAGTCTCGAAGATGCCTCCTACGTATCCCTGTCGCAGGGAATCAAAGTCCACGTAGTTCGATGGGATGATGGGACACCTGAGGAGGTGACCCATGAGAATGGACGCATGGATGGGACCCAGAAGAAGTGGAACCTCCGGGTCGGGGTATGAGCTTCCCGAGACACATGGGATCGAGGGAGAGATCAGGATGAGTCATGAGTGATGGTATTGAACCTCATGGAGGCTTCCTACGTATCCCCGTGGTAGGGAATCAAAGTCCACGTAGTTCAGATGGCGAATGCAGTTTAACGTCATGAGGGACGGGGAAGAACCGACGTAAAGGGGGTTGGAATGACCGGTTGGTGGGGTTAAACCTCGTGGAGGCTTCCTATGTACCATGCCTTGACATGGATCAAAGTCCCCATAGTTTGGGATGGATTGGGGATTACGCTCTGAGGTGGCCCAAGGTGTTGGAGTCGGTGAACCAACGTGAATAGGGACCTGGGGTCTAGGTGGATGTTGGGGCTTACACTATGAGGCGGCCCAAAGTGTTTGGGGCTTGAACCTCGTAGAGGCTTCCTATGTACCATGCCATGACATGGATCAAAGTCCCCATAGTTCGGGATGTATTGGGGCTTACGCTCTAAGACAGCCCAAGGTGTTTGGGGCTTGAACCTCGTGGAGGCTTCCTACATACCATACCTTGACATGGATCAAAGTACCCATAGTTCGGGATATATTGGGGCTTATGCTCTGAGGTGGCCCAAAGTGTTTGGGGCTTGAACCTCGTGGAGGCTTCCTACGTACTATACCTTGACATGGATCAAATTCCCTATAGTTTGGGATGGATTGGGGCTTATGCTCTGAGGCGGCCCAAGGTGTTTGGGGCTCGAACCTCATGGAGGCTTCCTACGTACCATGCCTTGACATGGATCAAATTCCCCATAGTTCGGGATGTATTGGGGATTATGCTTTGAGGCAACCCAAGGTGTTTGGGGCTTGAACCTCATAGAGGATTTCTACGTACCATGCCTTGACATGGATCAAAGTCCCCGTAGTTTGGGATGGATTGGGGCTTACGATCTGAGGCGACCCAAGGTGTTTGGGGCTTGAACCTCGTGGAGGTTTCCTACGTACCATGCCTTGACATGGATCAAAGTACCCATAGTTTGGGATGGATTGGGGCTTACGCTCTAAGGAAGCCTAAGGTAGTGGGTTATGGGGCTTGAACCTCATGGAGGCTTCCTACGTACCATGCCTTGACATGGATCAAAGTCCCCATAGTTCGGGATGGGTTGGGGCTTACAATCTAAGATGGCCCGAGGTGTTATGGTCGGTGCTCGCTCTAAGCTCAAGTGAGTCATGCTCAGTTTGAGAAACAAGAGATAGCAGAGACCTAATGATCACGTCGTGAAAGATGTGTCCGCGGGGGATGGAGTGGGGCTTACGCATGGAGCGACCCAAGAAGTCGGGGCTTAATACAGGATAGAGGCCCAAGGCGAAAAAGCGCAGTGGGAGAGGGATTTGGGACCGAAGAAAGGAGGAGCCCCGTTTCCCACCATGCCCTTCGCTGGCCCTGGGGACTGAAGATGAAAGGAGGATCAAGGGTGCTTCCTCCTATAAGAAAAGCTAGGGGCTTACACCAAGGTGGCTTCCATTCCCCGCAGACAAACGCCACTTTGATAAGGAGGATATCATCCCATGTGAGGGGTGATCCCATCACCGTGGAGAGGAGTGGGAATGGAGAATGTCCAAGGTTGTGGGACCCTACATGCGAGGCACGGGGCCAGGTCACAGTTTAACGTCATGTGCTGAGGATGATGGCGCTTGGAAATTTAACGTCTTGCAGCTTGGACGAGGTGGGTTTGCTCCACACCCCTAGGACTTACATAACTGGTACCCTCTTCTCCTTGTGGAAGGGAAGGCATTGGAAATGCTGTAGCGATGGGGTTTCACAGAGAAAACCATCGAGGGGTACACGTTAGTGTGGCTATGCGAAGAAGCAATAGACGTTAGCGTGTCTATACGAAGAATCATGTGTCAAAACAACGCAACGGGCAGTGTCATCCAGGGGACTTTGAAGTTACTTCGTATGATCCTAGAAGGTCACACAAGAAAACGATGCATGATATGGATGCCCAGGGCATGAGAGACACCCTCGAATGGAATCCATAATATGAGCATCGGGAGATCGCACAAAGGGGGTGCCTGGGGAGAACCGAGGTGAGGGGTCCAGGGGAATTACACACAACCTTTGAGGGTTGTGAAAAATAAGTAGACCTGTGTGAAAAACACTGAGCTGGTGAGAAATTGGTGATTCTTGCGCGTAATTAGAGCCAAGGTTTTGTGCGCGGCTAGAAGGATTGCGCGCAAGGTGAAAAAATGCATGCAAGTGGGAGAGACTACGCGCAATGACCGAGGTGAACGCAATTTAAGGGATATCGCGCAATTGGCAGGGGTACGCACAATGGAAGGGGTTGTGAGCAATTGGTCGGACTGTGTGCAAGTGGAAGGGATTGAGTGTAAGGGGTGGACCCTGAAGGGATTGTAATTCAGTCTAAACCATGGGGATCTTGCGCGAAGGCGGAACCTGGGGTGACTTGTCATGAAAAGAACCGTACCTGAAGGCCATCTTTATGTGCGCAGAAGACAAATTTCACACATGAGATCCATTTTAGATTCTTCAGACCTGAAGTGGAAGGGGGTATCCTTCTATTTATAGGCACCCGGGGGTGCAGAAACTTGGTCGGTGCGAAAAAATTGCATGACGTAGGTGGCGGCGCGAAATGTCGACTGCGCGGGGTGGGGCGTGAAATATTTTTCACCCAGACCACCGAACTCTCGCAAATCCCGGAACATTCCATGTAGGGAATCATTTTTTTGCGCGCCTATGAATTTTTTTCACACAACCCCTCCGGACCCCCCCATACGGGGTCCCCGACTCCGAATATGACTTCACTTTGTCGTTTGGAAACCTTCTTCGCCCCTGGAGCACTTTTCGGCATCTACAAAGATTTATGTGTGACTATATACTTATTTTATTTTCTTATTATTTCTTACGCACCACCACTTGAGTCAAGTAACCTGTTTGAAATCCATATGTGTAATTTGGTTCTGAGTGTTTTTCTTAATATCTAGGATATAGAGGGAACACATATAGAAGCACTCCCTCTTCCCTTATCTCCCTTCACACTTAGTATGAGTTGTAATGGCTCACAGTGGGTGTATATATATGACCTATAACAATTTTAGGTTTTTTTGTATATATATTCTTGTTGACATGATTATGTGTATTTGGTGTGGATACATAGTGGGGGTTGTGAATTGTAGGAGGAGAGTATGATGTTTATTCCCTTCATGTTCATGATATCATACTGTGATGAGGATGTGATGTGTGGTTGTGATGTGGATATGGTTTTTTATGTGTTTGTGACATGTGTATGTGTGGATATATGGTTATGAGATTATATATAAGGGGTTAAAGCATACAAAATATTCCATTAGAGTGTGAGAATGACCAGATTAGTGGGGAAGTAGATGTGGGGTAATTTATTAATATATATTCTTTTGATATTACACTTAAGATGGAGTTTGGAATTAGACACTCATGAGGATTTAATGGGATGATAGGTCAATAATATTTGTTAAAATTTTCATATGGAATAACATGGGAGACCATCCATGACACAAGTGATAACCCCCCTTGTGATTTAAAGTAAGTAACTTGAGCTTACCAAAAATATTAGGCATGATGATATTGAATGTAGGGCAGAGACCTAGGAGTGGTAGATGTATCATTCTTGATTATTCTTGTGTTTGGACTGGGGTGATTTGAGGAAACTGCAATGAATCTAAAGTAATTATATTTAATGAATTCCATATTGTAGAGATTATGAGAATCCTTTCTTTACTTATAGAGTTGGCTACTGGTTTTCATCCATATGTATTTTAGGTTGGTGAGGTATAAAAGGATAGACTAGTTGACCATATAAGGGTTGACCCGATAGAGGAGGATGAGCCACAGAGGATGATGTCATGTGAGTTTTACCATCTATGACACAAGTGATTATCCCCGCGAACCCCTTTGTGTTTGGAAACTGTGTTGATTTTGATGGGGGGTCTATCCTGGTTCTGTTGATTTCCAAATCTTTATTATAAATGGTTAGGACCTATTAATCTCTATTTTTATAAGGAAGTGGTTCTCTTATACTGTATTTGGAAGTCTTGTTTTGTGTATTTGAACCATAAATACTAATATTTGAGATTCAAATAGGATGGAGATGAATAAAGATTGGATGGATGCTAATCATTTGACAATAGAGTATGAGAACGGAGTGAAAGAGTTCATCAAGTTTGCAAAGGATCATGCAAAGGATCCTTCTCAAATCCTTTGTCTGTGTTTTCATTGTTGTTATTCTAGACTACTTACTCTAGAGGAGTTGGAATAACATTTTATATGTCATGGAATAGATCAGAGTTATAAATGTTGGAATAAACACAGAGAAAAAGTGAATGTAGCTACTAGCTGGGATAAAACTGTGTTTTATGGATCATTTGATATGAATACAAATATGGATAATGAAGAAGACCGTATGGAGGATGTGATTATAGATTTCAATGATGATGAAGATCATATTGAGGAAATGACAAGGACAATTGAAGATTAACTCTGTGATTGCCCAAAATTGTTTGAGAAGTTAAAGAGTTGTGCAAAGACGCCATTATATGCTGGTTGCCCTAAATATACAACATTGTCAGCTGTACTGAAGTTGTATAAATTGAAAGTAGGAAATAGATGGAGTGATGTCAGTTTTATAGAACTACTTGCTCTCTTGAATGACATGCTCCCAGAAGATAATGAGATCCCAAGATGGACATATGAAGCTAAAAGAATGTTATGCTCGATGGGTATGATTTCTGAAAGAATACATGCCTGCCCGAAAGACTGTATATTGTTTCACAAGGAGAAAAAATCACTTACAGAATACCCAAAGTGTGGTGCTTCTCGATACAAGAAAGATGAATCCAGTCCTACGAAAGTTGTATGGTACTTTTCCAATCATTCCAAGGTTTAGGCGTCTATATAGAAGTGAAGAAATTGCAAGACAATTGTCGTGGCATGAAGATAAAAGAAATAAATATGGGAAATTACGTCATCCGACCGACTCTCCTCA
Source organism: Viscum album (assembly GCA_963277665.1). Taxonomy (NCBI): domain Eukaryota; kingdom Viridiplantae; phylum Streptophyta; class Magnoliopsida; order Santalales; family Viscaceae; genus Viscum; species Viscum album. The sequence goes on from OY728138.1 coordinate 1,662,098,400, forward strand.
ATGTGAGAAAATTGATCATGAGTATCCTGAATTTGGAAAAGAGCCGAGAAACCTTTGTCTTGCATTATCTACAAATGGAGTGAATCCTTTTGGTTTTCAAACCAGCACTCACAGTACATGGCCTATTATTTTGGTAAATTATAACTTGCCACCCTGGTTATGCATGAAGCAGAAATTCATCATGTTATCTATGCTTATATCAGGACCAAAACAACCACGTAACGATATTGATGTTTATCTAGCTTCTTTGATCGAGGATTTGAAGTTATTGTGGGATTCAGGTGTTATGTTGTATGATGCTTATAAAAGTGAATACTTCATGTTGAGAGTGATATTGTATGGAACAATAAATGATTTCCCTACTTATAGAAATTTTTCAGGATATAGCATTAAAGGAACTCAAGGGTGTACTATGTGTGAAGAAGATACAAAATCAATTAGGTTGAAACATTCATCGAAATCTATGTTTCTAGGACATCGTAGATTTCTACCTCGTCGACATAAGTACCGATCTTGGATGAAATCATTCAATGGAAGTTCAGAACAATGTACAACACCATCTCCACTAATAGGTGATCAGCTGATTCAGAAAGTAAAAGATGTGAACACTATTTTTGGTAAACCATTTTTGAAAAACCATATGAAAATCGGTTGGAAAAAGAGATCAGTTTTTTTTGAATTACCATACTAGAATTGTTTGCACGTCAGAAATTTTCTTGATGTGATGCATGTGGAAAAAAATGTATGTGACAGTGTTATCAGAACGTTGCTAAATGCCCCTAGAAAAAAAAAGTATGGAATTAAGGCAAGGTTGGACATGGTTGACATGGGAATACGAGAAGAGTTGGCTCCCGTGAAGGGTGAAAATCGAATGTTTCTTCCTCCAGCTGCTTACACTCTTTCTAGGGAGGAGAGATATTAGTTTTTCAACTTCTTCAATGATGTAAAGGTTCAAAAGGGGTATTCCTCAAATATCAAGAACATTGTGTCAATGAATGATTTGAAGTTAAAAGGTTTGAAATCACATGACTTCCATGTTTTGATACAAGATCTAATTCCTATAGATTTATGTTGAATTTTTCTTAAGAATGTTCGTCATACGTTAACCAAACTTTGTTTCTTTTTCAAAGCTATATGTAGCAAAGTTTTAGACCCATCAAAATTGCCAGCTATGGAAAAAGAAATTTTCATCATATTATGTGAATTAGAAATGTTCTTCCTGCCAACATTATTTGATATGATGGTTTATTTGATGATTCACTTGGTGAGAGAGATTCAAATTTTTGGTCCTGTGAACTATAAATATATGTACCCCATTAAACGGTATATGAAGATTTTGAAAGGGTATGTCAAAAATCAAAGTTGGCGAGACGGTTGTATAGTGGAGAAATATATTGTTGAGGAAACTATTGAATTTTGTACTGAATACCTATCTGATGTGGAAAGCATTGGTCTCCTGAAATCTCATCACACTAGACGCATTAAGGGTGAGGGAATTTTGGGAAGATATATTGTGACAATCAGTATTACAGATCGGGAGTAGGCCTACCTTTATGTTTTGCATAATAGTTGGGAGGTTGCTCCATATATTGAAACTCACAAAGAAATTCTTAGGCAGTTGAATCCATCAAGGGATGAAAAATGGATATAAAATACACATAATCACCAGTTTATTGGATGGTTTCAGGACCATATTTTTAAGGAGTTAGATGAAAATTCGAATTCAATTTCAGAACAACTTCGATAGCTAGCCGCCGGACCAGGTGTGTATGTATTATCTTACAATGGTTATGTTATCAATGGTTATACATTCTATACAGATGAACATGATGAAGATATTACCATGAAAAATAGTGGAGTTACACTTGTGGATGAAGCGATGCATGTTTCTGGTAGTAAGGACATAAATCCAATTTATGAAAATATGTCATACTTTGGCATGATCAAACAAATATGGGAGTTGGATTACAAGACATTCCAATTGCCGATTTTTCAATGAAAATGGGTTGATAACAATAGTGGTGTTAAAATATATGAATGGGGATTTGTGAAAGTTTATTTTAGTAAAGAAGGGTACAAAGATGAATGGTTTATAATGGAATCACAAGTGGTACAAGTTTTTTATGTTCTGGATCCCACAAAATGAAAGTGGTCGATTGTTCTGTTATCGTTCAAAACTACTTAAGGGTCTGATGCATATTTAGTTGAGGATTATCCTTTTAGTGGTACTTCACAATCATTTCACAGCGGTCCCAATGTAGATAATGTTTTTATGTTAGAGGTGACCACAATGAAGGGATTTGGATAATCGATAGAGGTGTAAAATCCCTTCAGCCTTTGAAAAAAATAAAGAGAGTTCAATAAACAAGTTATATTTTATTTGTAATATAGATCTTGTTATCTCATGTTATTATCTTATCATTACTAAATTTATGTAATCTAAATTAACTATTCAAACACTTTTGTAAATAATGACTTATGCACGTTCTGGTGCTCTTAACCTTGAGGCTGAATAAGTCTCTCAAGTTGTTGTTGTTGCTGCTGTTGTGGCTGCTCACAATGCAGAGCAACAACAAGTTTCTGAACCTATTATTGATACTAGTGTTGAGGTCTAACAACCATCAACACATGTCGTTGCTACCATTTCAGATGAACATATAGATGACGTTGATATTGATGAAATGGTCTGGGATGAAGGACCGACGTCGCAGAAAACACAGGTGCGTCGTAGTTTGATGGTGTTAGCTAAAGTTCTTAAGGTGAAAATAAAATACATTAAATTTGATGTCGGATGGAATGTACGAGGCCAACATGTGAATCCCAAAAAGTCTATGTTTAGTACTTACATTGGAGTTGTCACTCGACAACGCGTGCCGATTGACATAGATTCATGGCACCATGTTGTGTCCGAGCTGAAGGCTGTGATCTGGGAAGAAATTATGGTAAAATTATGATATTATTTCTTTAATTTACTAGAAAATAAAATAATGAAACAATGTCTTACTCTTCTCAATATATTTCAGAGTACATTTATAGTAGATTATTCACACAAAAATTATGTACTAAGGCTTGAAGGAAGGATTCATCGAGGTTTTCACACCATTTTAACAAAATGTCACCTGAAAGATTCCAAAGGTAAAATAAACCTACACCCACCCTTTATCTACGCTCACTTGATATCCCAAGAAGCATGGGATGCATTTATTGGCCGCCGTGGGGATGATAAGTTTCAGGTACATTGTGTGTGATAATACATTGTTTGAGGATACATGTATTCATCACTTTAATTGTCAATATTTCATTTATGAAACAACAACTCTTTACTGAAAATAAGGAAATTGCATCAAAACCAACATACCCCTATCATAAAGCAAGGATGGGGTACGCTTCACTAGAAAAGAAAATGGTATGTATTTTAAATTTACATTAATATTGTTAGGTGCCAATAAACAACATCATGATTATCTTTCTATATTTATATGTAGATTGATGAGTCTAAAACCAAAGACACTTCCATCCCACGTCATGTGATATGGAAGGAGGCGCGTGTGAATAAGAAAGGGAATCTAGTAGATGAAAACACACAAAAGTGTGGGAAATATGTGTAAGTATGACATGGAGATAAAAAGATTTATTTTAAATTTCTATTACATAAAAATAATTAGTTATTTTCCTATATCTGACAGTCACAGTAATCAGCTACTCCTGTAGCGGATGCAGACCTATTATCGATGACTTTGAAGTAGCCAGAACAATACGGTCGCGTCAGAGGTGCGGTGTTTGGGGTGACACCCTGAGTATATTTTGAGAAAAAAAGAAACAGATGATAGAGATGAAAAATTGAAACAACCGAGAGAAATACTAGCAACTCTTGAAGAACAATTTCAATGGCAAGGAGAGTTGTTAGAAAATTTTATGGGTGGGAAGTAAGGAGAAGAAACAACTCAAGAACAACCAGTGCGTGAAGATCCCGCCCCACCCCCACCAGCTTTGAGGCGAGCCATTCCCCTCAAAGAGCTGTCTTATCCATGGTAATCAATATTCTAATAATTGTTCCCATGAAATGTGAATCAGAAAAACACTGATACTTTTCCTGTACTGAACTTCTACAGGGTGATAATGACTGTGATTTATATCTATCAACACCCACCTATCACCTTGTAGTAAGGGCTATAGTGTTCAACATCCCAGATGACAAGCTGAATAATAGACCACTTCCGAAAGATCATCTGAAAGTGAAGATTACTATAGCTCATGAGGCAAATGCAGAGCTACCTAGTCCACTTTATGACGATGATATTCATATGGTCGAAAAGGATATTGTGACATTCATTTCATGGCCATCACAACTTGTAAGAGTACATGCAGACAAAGAGGTATTTATTTCCTTTTTTTTCCAGCTAAACCTTTAACAATTAATGAAAAAAGGGTCTGAACCAATGAACGTTATTATAGACGGAGAAAGGGAAGGGGGTGACAAACGTTGGCTCAAAATCATCTAAAGGATCGACCAACCGATCCCAAAGAGCTACTGAAATCACAATAACACCACCTGTTCTCTATCCACATTTACTATCATTGAAGACTCATGTGGATACGAAGCTAAGAGGTGGTAGTAGTCATATAGTGGTTTTTGAAAAGAATATATACGGAGAGGAAAGTCAATATTTCATTGCTGCTGAAAATGTAAATGAGATCCTTGAAAATGGTTGGATAGGCATCACAGTTGTAAATATATATATGAGGTATGTTTTCATGAATTGATTTTCTAAAATCCGATCTAATGTGCAAATTATGACTAAATGAATTTTATATTGTTGACAGACGTATATATGAAAAACAGTTGAAGGAATTTTTGCATGAGCCAAAATTCGGACTCATTAGTCCTCATACCACATCATCACATCTAACGAAATTATATCCATAAAAAAGGATGAAATAGTGAACAACTTACTGAAAACATTTAAAAGAAATATTACTGATGACAAAATCTTCCTAATACCAACCATGCAAGGGTAAAACTCTACAATTAAAGCATATCAATTATATTTTCACTTCTTTTATTACTTATTCGTTTTTGTGTTTTTAGGAAACATTGGCTGCTAATTGTGGTGAACTTGGATACTCCAAATATTTATTTTCTATATTCAAAGCAAGGATATCCAACATACCAACCACACATGATAGAGTTTGTGAATCTGTAAAACACTACATCCTACATTTTAGGTCTAAACATCAAGTAATATAATTTATATTATCTTTTATTGAGGATTCTTTTATGACAGGGAGATGTATCATTATCATCTAAAAAAAGGAATTAGGACAGAGGCTAAGCATAAGGAGGCAAGCAAGTACTACGTCTGGACAAATATTAGGGTATATATAATAAAATTTCACCATCCAAACACATATCAACACAAGTTACTTATTCTCCTAATGATCAATTTTTTTGCAGTGTCCAAAACAAAAAAATGATAATGATTTCGGTTATTATGTTTGTAAATTTATGAAAGAGATTGTTTTTCATCAACAAACTAGCATCCCTAAAGAGGTATTTTCAAAAACAACTACTATTTCATTTAATTTATTTATTAATTATTTATTTTTATATTTTGCAGTACTACTCTGACTGCCGAAAATCCTCATACTCACAAGACAATATAGATTTATTTAGAAACTAGTGGGAAGTATACCTGATGGAAGATTTTACACAAATATCATGAAGATCTAACTTGGGGACGTGTACAATTGGCGGTCATTTTTGAGAGGGGTTAAGAGGATCAAAAGATGAAACATTGTTGTATGTAAAAATTCGTAGGAAAATTGTAATTGTTATTAAATAAAACATCTTCTCTCCAATGAGGAATTTTATCATTTTAACAGATGAAATGCACTAGCAACATGAAAAAATGATGAACCACTCAAAGTGTCTCTCTTTTGTTTAAAATGGACATAATTTTAAGTGAAAACAACAACTGACCTACGGAATTCCGACCAAATGCATTCGGATTGTGTTGATCCTTTAGGATAACGATCCATGGGTGCATTGGTGATGTTTACGAGTCAACCCCACATCAATCTGAGGCACAGTATGACCAGTATCACTCAAAGGGTCTCTCTTTTGTTTAAAATGGACACAATTTTAAGTGAAAACAACAACTGATGTAGGAAAATCTGACCAAACGCATTCAAATTGTGTTGATCCTTTAGGAGAACGATCCATGGGTCATTTGTGACATGTACAAGTCAACCCCACCTCAATCTGAGGCACGGTGTGGCCGATATCACTCAAAGTGTCTCTCTTTTGTTTAAAATGGACAGAATTTTAAGTGATAACAACAACTGACCTACGGAAATCTGACCAAATGCATTCGTATTGTGTTGATACTTTAGGATAACAATCCATGGGTGCGTTGATGACATGTATAAGTCAAACCCTCCTCAATCTGAGGCACAGTGTGACCGGTATCACTCAAAAGGTCTCTCTTTTGTTTAAAATGGACATAATTTTAAGTGAAAACAACAACTAACGTATGTAAATCCGATCAAACACATTCAGATTGTATTGTCACTTTAGGAGAACGATTCTTTGGGTGCATTGGTGATGTGTACGAGTCAACCCCACCTCAATATGAGGCATGGTGTGACCGATATCACCCAAAGGGTCTCTCTTTTATTTAAAATAGACAGAATTTTGAGTGAAAACAACAAAATACATACAAAAATCCGACCAAACACCTTTGTATTGTGTTGATACTTTAGTTGAAAATTCTTTTGGGTGAATTGGTGATGTGTACGAGTCAACCCCTCCTCAATCCGAGGTACGGTGTGGCCGTTATCACTCAAAGTGTCCCTCTTTTGTTTAAAATGGATAGAATTTTAAGTGAAAACAACAACTGATCTATGGAAATATGACCAAACACATTTTTATTGTGTTGATACTTTAGTATAATGATCCATGGGTGCGTTGGTGATGTGTATGAGTCAACACCACCTCAATCTGAGGCACGGTGTGGCTGATATCACTCAAAGGGTCTCTCTTTTGTTTAAAACAGACAGAATTTTAAGTGAAAACAACAATTGACGTACGCAAATCTGACCAAACGCATTCGTATTGTGTTGATACTTTGGATAATGATACATGGGTGCGTTTTTGATGTTTATGAGTCAAACCCTCCTCAATCCGAGGCACGGTGTGACCGGTATCACTCAAAGTGTCTCTCTTTTTTTTTAAAATGGACAGAATTTTAAGTGAAAACAACAACTGACCTACGGAAATCCAACCAAATGAATTAATATTGTGTTTATCCTTTAGGATAATTATCCATGGGTCATTTTTGATGTGTACGAGTCAACCCTACCTCAATCTGAGGTATGGTGTGGCCGGTATCACTCAAAGTGTCTCTCTTTTGTTTAAAATGGAAAGAATTTTAAGTGAAAACAACAAATGACCTACGGAAATCCAACCAAAAACATTTGTATTGTGTTGATACTTTAAGAGATCAATACATGGGTGAATTGGTGATGTGTATGAGTCAACCCCACCTCAATCCGAGGCACAGTGTGACCGGTATCACTCAAAGGGTCTCTCTTTTCTTTAAAATGGACAGAATTTTAAGTGAAAACAACAACTAACGTACACAAATCTGACCAAACGCATTAATATTGTGTTTATCCTTTAGTAGAAATATCCATGGGTCATTTTTTATGCTTATGAGTCAACTACACCTCAATCCGAGGCACGGTATAGCCGGTATCACTCAAAGTGTCTCTCTTTTGTTTAAAATGGACAAAATTTTAAGTAAAAACAACAATTGACCTACGGAAATCCGACCAAACGCATTTGGGTTGTGTTGATCCTTTAGGAGAATGATCCATGCCTCATTTGTGATGTGTATGAGTCAATATTTACTCAATCTGATGCACAGTGTGGCCGGTATCACTCAAAGTGTCTCTCTTTTGTTTAAAATGGACATAATTTCAAGTGAAAACAACATCTGACCTACGAAAATCCGACCAAATGCATTCGGATTGTGTTGATACTTTAGGAGAATGATCCATAGGTGAGTTGGTGATGTGTATTAGTCAACCCCGACTCAATCCAAGGCACAGTGTGTCCGGTATCACTCAAAGGGTCTCTCTTTTGTTTAAAATGGACATAATTTTAAGTGAAAACAACAACTAACATACGCAAATCCGACCAAATTCATTCGGATTATGTTGATCCTTCATGATAATTATACATGGGTCATTTTTGATGTGTAAGAGTCAACCCCACCTCAATCTGAGGCATGGTGTGGCTGGTATTACTCAAAGTGCCTCTATTTTGTTTAAAATGGACCGAATTTTAAGTGAAAACAACTGACCTACAGAAATACGACCAAACAAATTAAGATTGTGTTAATTGTAACGCCCCGAACCCAATTACCCATAGTCGGTGCATTATTGCGTAACATTGGAATGATAAAAAAAGATCAAGTCTCAAAAGACCGATTAGTCTAGTAGCCTTGGAAACACTAGATACATTCATAAAATTTACATTACATCATAAAGTGAAAAACTACAATAACATGGTCTCTATAGTCCACACTTATATCCCCTTCTGAATATCCCTTCAGGTCATTCATAAAATACTTCTTCACATCCTGGAAAAATTAAAACATTGAAAGGGGTGAGCTCAGATGCTCAGTAAGGATAACAATATAGCGGAAGCTTTCATAAATAAACATAAACATTTAAGGCAATATATAACTAAAACAAAAACCTTTTAAACTTTAACTTCAGCGTAATATGGAAAAATAAAATGAAATAATTCCATTTACTTATTCACATGGATATTCTACTGGTAGAATAATCACATGCAATATCAATAACCACTTTCATAATGATGGAATTCATAATGCCGGACTATCATAACCACATAGCCAAGGCCTCGTTCCAAGACTACAAATAAGATTTTGTCAAGGACTCATGCCAAGACACTAGTTTGTCTCATGAGACCTTACGATGCATCAAGGAGTTATAGCGGGCTCCACCCGTCACTTATTAAGTCCAATGCATTCCTCATATGAACAGGTTTAAACATATCATAAACCATAACATAATCGTATCACATAAAACATGCATAAAGGAAACATAACATTTCCACATTTCAATCACAAGATATCAATAAAACACATTGATATAATAAAAACACTTTCAAAACCATTTTCAATACCAAAATAAAAGAAAATTAAAACTTTTTATTTATTTTTCATTTAAAAAGTTATGGCTTGTAGAGGAAGCCGAAACTCAAATAATGGTCATGGCGGCAGAGAAGTCGTTGTCGCCGCATACGTACGACAAAAAAACATTCCCTTTTTTAGTTTAGTAAAATGCTTCATATAAAAAAGATTCCTTTTTAATAAACATAAAAGTCAAAGGGGTTTATACACTGTATAAAAGAAAGTTGTGTATAAAACAAAATATGCCTCAATGAAAGGAGATTGAGACAAAGTCCCTTACAAAGATCATTATTTTTAAATAAAATAGATCTATTATGTGTATTAATTATAAGTACACATAATTAAAGTACAAATACAATATAGGACATAATAATATCATGACATAATTTGAAAGTAGGAGATTAACCCAAAGAACATAAATTGGGTTAAGAAGTTCCCTTACCTCGTGTCCGACTTCACTCAACTGTTCTTTAATCTCCTGAATAATAAACTAGAGTTAATCTCTACTTTCTTAATAACCTTTTTCAAGTTCATTATCCATTTTATATCACTTATTACAATGTTATGAAAATTATGTAGTCATTTAAGTTAATAACGGTTTTTTTGTTGATCTTTGGTACTTGAGTCAACAATAAACTTCTTATAATTACAAGTTGTTTATGTGGTAGAATATACATTATCTCCAGAATTATATTCATGATTTAGATATCATATATATCATATATATCTAGTATATACATTCATTTATAATACTACGTAACATTTAGAGGTAAGAAATGAAATGCACCATTCATGGAGACGGTAAGCCGTACGTACGCATGAACGCTACTTTCATTTCTATTTCATATTTAATGGAATGAAATAATAATGATATAAAGGTATATTATAATTCCAGTATAATATCATATATAATATCATTTACTCCATCCTTTATACATCCCACATATGTCATTAATGATTCAAATCACTTTGAGGGGGCGGTAGTCCGCACTTCCTAAAATGAAATTATCGCGTTTACCCATAATGGAAATCATAAAGGTTTGCCATAAATGAGAAATACAGAAGCATAAGGAAAACATAAACATAATATATATCATATATTGAAATAGTTTCATCTTAATGGAAATCATGATAGGTGTTAAAAGAATATTGAACAATCATCGTTTCGTGAGGCAGAAATTCACCAACCACAGAAACAGTATGTTCTTTAACAATTAGACGAAGGTGTGTGTAATTGTAAATCAAATACTTATCATAAAAACATCATAGTATATTGAATATACTGGTGTTGTTACAAAATAAATAAATACAAAGAGTTCAAGGGGTTGGAGAAGCAAAATAAAACAAAATAACATAAGAGAAGACATTACCTTAAAATCGGGTAACTCTTTTTGATTTGAGACAAAGGATTCTTTGGGAAGAATTATGCCCAAAGTGAGGCTTCTAGGAGTAAGATAGGGAAGTCGAGAGAGTATTTGGGCAGAGTTTGGTCGATCCAAATGGCTTGAAGGTGTGAATAAGGTGGTAGTGGTGGGGGCCTTTTATAAGAGGAGAGGAGGGGAACTCTTGGAAAGTAATGAAATGTTACATTATTATGAAGTGATTTTCAGATTTCAAATGTCCAAAAATTATATATTTCAAGGATAAGTTGATAAGGGTTAGAAATATACCCATACAATAGGTTTTTTACAAGTGTAAGTCCTAGATTTTACATTATCTTTTCATTTTATTTAAATTGTTAATTAATGAGGTAATCACTACATCATCATGGTGTCATAAAATATTTAATTTATTTAATGTATAAAAATTATAAAAAAAATATCATGATGTAGGAAATATTTTTATCTTTCCAATGAATATTTATAGTCGAAAATTTACCTTATATAACCCCATGTAATAAATGTTTTAGTAAAACAACACATGTTTGTGACAATTTTATTTTTACTTTAAATAAAAAGTTATTAATGTCATTTTCTTACCCAAGTGGCTCCATGGGGTTCCCAAGTTGACCCATGGATTTTATTGGTCGTCCATGACTCATCCAATAAGGGTAGGACATGTGTCAAGGTAATTTCATATTATTATAACATCATTTTTACCTTAAATTTCACTAATTACCTTTAATCGCGATTAATAAAACTTAAAAGTTACTATTCACCAAAATTATTTTAATCTCATTGAATCAAATTTTTCTTCCTAATTACAACCATGTATGTAGGATTTTTGAAATTTAATACACAGAAGTGGTAATGTTTCATTTATACAAAAAATTAGTTTTTAAACTACCACTTAGTGGTTTCACTATTCATCAAAAATTGAAGTTTTTCAGAAAAATACCAAAACTTCACTCTAAGATATATTTGATATTCCATATTCAAAAATGATGTCTATTTTACAAAATTCAAAACATATAAGTTGAATTAATTAATTTAATAGTTAATTCCCGCTGTCACAACAAATAGCGTGTTTTTAAGAAACAATATGTATCAAAAGATTGACAATTGTTTATGTCCAATTTCAAAGTGAAATTAATTATAATGACCACCATTGGATAAAATGGTAAAAATATATTCTAATTATACTTTAAAACCACTCAATAGTATAATTTATCACTATAAATTATTTTTATTAAAAAATTTGTTTTTAAGTATTTTTCACTATTCATCGAAAATTGGATGTTCTCAGAAAAATACCAAAAATTCAACATAGGCTAATTTCGATATTACGAATCCAAAAATGAAGTCCATTTTGAAATATAAAATTTATATAATTTCAAAAAGTAGGTATTCCTATTCATAATGGCTAGTTGGATTGGTTGCAGTGTGTTAGAATCTCGAACTTGCGTACAACACACGCTACTGTATTATTCAAAGAGAAACGTACCATGGAAACTTGGGGTGTTAAATTATCCCCTCCTTCAATAAACTGTGTCCTCACAATTTGAAAATGTCCTTCGAAAATAAAAGGTTGAAAATAGAAAATACCTTGGTGGAAAACCACATCGGAAATAGGGTTAATAAAAATATAACTTTAAAAGAAAGAAAGAGAAGTACAAAGGTCACCCGAGATAACCCATACTAGGATTCTATGAAAACATGGATATTGAGGAAAAACAAACCATCAAGGTCTGATGGAGAGTTGTAGAAAATAGTATTAGGAGAAAGTTAACTATAAGAAAATCACAAACTTGTGATTGGCTAAACGGGCATTGATTCCCCAATTGGAAAAGTTAACCGACAACATTTTTGTTTTAAGTTACCTTTCATAAAGTTGAGGAATTTATTTAGGATATTTACTAAGAACGTAAGGAAATATACTTACTTGTCATGTAAAATTTCATTATTTAATAAATTTTTACCACAAACCCATATTTCACTCTAAAAGGTAATAGAACTCAAAAATATTATATTTATCCTGATCGTACAAGGTTCTAAATATTAACACATACCATTTAGATTAGGAAAACTATTTTGTAATAACCAGGGACTTCCTGTAGGCTAGTGGTAGGTAATAAAGGCTTGTCGCACTATGGTTGTGGGTTCGATTCCTGCAGCTTTGTCTGACGCGACGGATTATCCCCCAACCTGCAGGCTGTCCTTTTCCTAAAACTATAGTATTATAATATTCCAAAAATAATCTTCAGAAATGTTTAAACCTTAAACAATACTATACAAAGTTTAACTTAATCCATTCGAACCTTTTTAGTTATCCGAAATACCTCTGTCCCGACTTTCTCTAAAAGGTCTCTAAATTCCAAAATCACTTGTAACATCAGATTCCCCAAACAAAGTAAAGTTTCTCTTATTCTCACATACTAAAAATATGATTACCTTCATCATATTAAAACCTTAATGAAAACAAAAAAGTACTGTAGTACAATCCTTATATATATCACATTATTATTATAACCATAATATAATCCTTGAGTCCCAAAAGCACCAATACATTAATTATTCCACTTCAACTGTAGTAACAACATAAGATTGGCCTTGATACCTTGGCCTTTTCTGAGATAAGTTTTCCTGACGCTTAGGACATTCATTTGAATAATGCCCCATTTCCCTACAATTTTAGCATTCAACATTGATAGCCTTTTTCTTTCCCTTGTAATCACGAGCCTGATGACCTTTTTCTCCACATTTATAACAAACTCCCATTCCTTTTAGGCAAGTACCGGGATGATTCTTCCCAAAATTATCGCATAATGGAAAATCCTTCTTTCCCTTTTTCCCTTTATCTATCTCTTGTTCCACCATTCTCTTCTCCTCTTGCTTTACTTTGTTGTCATAAGACTTAGAGAATTCCTTTTCTGTCTTGATAGCACACGAGACAATATCTTCGTATGATGAGAAGGATTGTGATACTAAAGCTCGACGGAGAAATGGTTTTAACCCATAAAAGAAACGATCAATCTTACTTCTTGAGTTACGTATATAATCTGCAGCATGCCTCTCTAACCTTGTAAAGTTAGCCTCATACTTTGCGACATTCTCATCCTCCTTCTGCCTCAGACTAAAAAATTGCCTTTCCATATCTGCTCGATGGTCATGTGGAAAGTATTTTTCTAAGAAAATTTCCTTAAACTCCCTCTATTCCATACTTGATACTTCTTCATCTTCCTTTGTTTTTTCAATCAGCGACCACCATTGATCGGAATCTCCAGTGAAGCGGTAAACTACCATGACAACTTTCTCCCTTTCCCTACTCCCTAAGGCATGGAATATTTTCCCTAAGGAGTTTATCCATTGATCAGCTACTAATGGATTTGTAACCCCATTAAATGTTGGTGGTTGTTGCCTCATGAAGCATTCTAACATTGATCCTCCACGTTGCGGATCAGGGTGCTCCATATGAGTAAGGTTGTTATTCATAACCTGAGTGAGTTGTCCCAGTATGGTGATAAGATGATCAGCACCAGTCGTATCACCATCTCCACTATAATTATCTTGAACAGGAGGGAAATCCCAACATGGAGTGCGTGCATTGATACGGTTTCCATTCCTCCCACTAGGAGCCATTTCTAAACAATGGCACAAACTAGTTTAGTTTATGAATCAAAATACATAATTCCATACTTGTAAAACACTTAACATAAATTGAACTATAATCATAAAAATGTTTTCTTTGAGAAAGTATATACTCATAAACCCTCATAGTGGTTTGTAAAGAAAATGAGAATTATCCTAAGCATATCCCCCGGGAGTGTCGTAACCAAGAGTGCAGCAAGGCCCGTTGTCCTGCACCAGTTCCCGTTCGAGTCTAGCTTAAAGTGGTGTTTTTGAGTTTTACCCCTAGGTACATCTATGCCAAAGCCGCCTCTACCTGCTCGTATCCAGACAGGGATGTATTGTTCGAAAAACTCACAAAATCTCTATAATACAAAAATTCTAGGAAGTTCTTCTATACTAATCCTTAAAGTTTATCTTAGGGCTATGTGATATAATCAGAGTTTATCTAAATCTAGCTTCCAAGGTTAGTACTAAACTGCCTCTGATACCAACTGTAACGCCCCGACCCCAGTTACCCAGAGTCGGTGCCTTATTGCGTAACATTGACATGATCACAAAAGATCAAGTCTAAAAAGACCGATTAGTTTAGTAGCCTTGGAAACACTAGATACATTCATAAAAGTTACATTACATCATAAAGTGAAAAACTACAATAACATGGTCTCCATAGTCCATACTCATATCCCCTTCTGACTATCCCTTCAGGTCATTGATAAAATACTTCTTCACATCTTGGAAAAATTAAACATTGAAAGGGGTGAGCTCAGATGCTCAGTAAGGATAACAATATAGCGGAAACTTTCATAAATAAACATAAACATTTAAGGTAATGTATAACTAAAACAAAAGCCTTTTAAACTTGAAATTCAGCGTAATATGGCAAAATAAAATGAAATAATGCCATTTACTTATTCACATGGATATTTTACTGGTCGAATAATCACATGCAATATCAATAACCACTTTCATAATGATGGAATGCATAATGCCAGACTATCATAACCACGTATCCAAGGCCTCGTGCCAAGACTACAAATAAGATTTTGTCAAGGCCTCGTGCCAAGACACTAGTTTGTCTCCTGAGACCTTATGATGCATCGAGGAGCTATAGCGGGCTCCACCCGTCACTTTTTAAGTCCAATTCATTCCTTATATGAATAGGTTTAAACATATCATAAAACATGCATAAAGGAAACATAACATTTCCACATTTCAATAAAAAGATATCAATACAACACATTGATATAATAAAAACACTTTAAAAACAATTTTCAATACCAAAATAAAAGAAAATTAAAACTTTGTATTTATTTTTCATTTAAAAAAAGTTATGGCTTGTAGAGGAAGCCAAAACTCAAATAATGGTCACGGCGGCAGAGAAGTCGTGTCGCCGCATACGTACGACAAAAAAAAACATTCCCTTTTTTCGTTTAGTAAAATGCTTCGCATAAAAAATATTCCTTTTGAATAAACGTAAAAGTTAAAGGGGTTTATACACCGTATAAAAGAAAGCTGTGTATAAAACAAAATATGCCACAATGAAAGGAGATTGAGACGAAGTGCCTTACAAAGATCATTATTTCTAAATAAAATAGATCTATTATGTGTATTAACTATAAGTACACATAATAAAAGTAAAAATACAAGACAGGACATAATAATATCATGACATAATTTGAAAGTAGGAGATTAACCCAAAGAACAGAAATTGGGTTAAGAAGTTCCCTTACCTCATGTCCGACTTCACTCGACCGTTCTTTAATCTCCTGAATAATAAACTAGATTTAATATCTACTTGCTTAATAACCTTTTTCAAGTTCATTATCCCTTTTATATCACTTATTACAATGTTACGAAAATTATGTAGTCATTTAAGTTAATAACGGTCGTTTTGTCGATCTTTGGTACTTAAGTCAACAGTAAACTTCTTATAATTACAAGTTGTTTATGTGGTAGAATATACATTATCTCCAGAATTATATTCATGATTTAGATATCATATATATCATATATATCTAGTATATACATTCATTTATAATACTACATAACATTTAGAGGTAAGAAATGAAATGCACCGTTCATGGAGACAGTAAGCCGTACGTACGCATGAACGCTACTTTCATTTCTATTTCGTTTTTAATGGATTGAAATAATAATGATATAAAGGTATATTTTAATTACAGTATAATATAATATATAATATCATTTAATCCATCCTTTATACATCCCACATATGGCATTAACGATTCAAATCACTTTGAGGGGGCGGTAGTCCGCACTTTCTAAAATGAAATTATCGCGTTTACCCATAATGGAAATCATAAAGGTATGCCATAAATGAGAAATACAGAAGCATAAGGAAAACATAAACATAATATATATCATATATTGAAATAGTTTCATCTTAATGGCCACCATGAGAGGTGTTAAAAGAATATTGAACAATCATCATTTCGTGAGTCAGAAATTCACCAACCACAGAAACAATCTGTTCTTTAACCATTAGACGAAGGTGTGTGTAAGTTTAAATCAAATCATTATCATAAAAACATCCTAGTATATTAAAGATACTGGTGTTGTTACAAAATAAAGTAATAAAAGGAGTTTAAGGGGTTGGAGAAGCAAACTAAAACAAAATAACATAAGAGAAGACATTACCTTAAAATGAGGTAACTCTTTTTGATTTGAGAAAAAGGCTTCTTTGGGAAGAATTATGCCCAAAGTGAGGCTTCTAGGAGTAATAGAGGGAAGCTGATAGAGTATTTGGGAAGAGGTTGACCGATCAAAATGGCTTGAAGGTGTGAATAAGGTGGTAGTGGTGGGGGCCTTTTATAAGAGGAGAGGAGGGACACTCCTGGAAAGTAATGAAATGTTACATTATTATGAAGTGATTTTCGGATTTCAAAGGTCCCACAATTATATATTTCGAGGATAAGGTGATAAGGGTTCGAAATATACCCATATAATAGGTTTTTGACAAGTGTAAGTCTTAGATTTTACATTATCTTTTCATTTTATTTAAATAGTTAATTAATGAGGTAATCACTACATCATCATGGTGTCATAAAATATTTAATTTATTTAATGTCTAAAAATTATAAAAAAATATCATGATGTAGGAAATATTTTTAGATTTCCAATGAATATTTATAGTAAAAAAGTTACCTTATATAACCCCATGTAATAAATGTTAGTAAAACAACACATGTTTGTGACAATTTTATTTTTACTTTAAATAAAAAGTTATTAATGTCATTTTCTTACCCAAGTGGCTCCATGGGGTCCCCAAGTTGACCCATGGATTGTCTTGGTCGGCCATGACTCATACAATAAGGGTAGGACATGTGTCAAGGTAATTTCATATTATTATAACATCATTTTTACCTTATTTTTCACTAATTACCTTTAATCGCGATTAATAAAACTTAAAAGTTACTATTCACAAAAAATTATTTTCATCTCATTGAACCAAATTTTTATTCCTAATGAAAACCATGTATGTCAGATTTTTCAAATTCAATACACAGAAGTGGTAATGTTTCATTTATACGAAAAATTAGTTTTTAAACTACCACTTAGTGGTTTCACTATTCATCAAAAATTGAAGTTTTTTAGAAAAATACAAAAAATTCACTCTAAGATATATTTGATATTCAAAATTCAAAAATGATGTCTATTTTAAAAATTTCAAAACATATAAGTTGAATTAATTAATTTAATAATTAATTCTTGCTGTCACACTAAATAACGTGTTTTTAAGAAACAATTTGCATCAAAAGATTGACAATTGTTTTTGTCCAATTTCAAAGTGAAATTAATTATAATGACCACCATCAGATAAAATGGTAAAAATATATTCTAATTATACTTTAAAACCACTCAATAGTATAATTTATCACTATAAATTATTTTTATTAAAAAAGTTGTTTTTAAGTATTTTTCACTATTCATCGAAAATTGGACGTTCTCAGAAAAATACCAAAAATTCAACATAGGCTAATTTCGATATTAAGAATCCAAAAATGAAGTCCATTTTGAAATATAAAATATATATAATTTTAAAAAGTTGGTATTCCTATTCATAATGACTAGTTGGATTGGTTGCGGTGTGTTAGAATCTCGAACTTGCGTACAACACACGCTACTGTATTATTCAAAGAGAAGCGTACCATGGAAACTTGGGGTGTTACATTCTCCCCTCCTTCAATAAACTGTGTCCTCGAAATTTGAAAATTTTCTTCAAAAATAAAAGGTTGAAAATAGAAAATACCTTGGTGGAAAAACCACATCGAAAATAGGGTTAATAAAAATATAACTTTAAAAGAAAGAAAGAGAAGTACAAAGGTCACCCGAGATAGCCCATACTAGGATTCTATGAAAACATGGATATGGAGGAAAAACAGACCATCAAGGTCTGATGGAGAGTTTTAGAAAACAGTATTAAGAGAAATTTAACTACAAGAAAATCACAAACTTGTGATTGGCTAAACTGTCATTGATTCCCCAATTGGAAAAGTTAACTGACAATTTTTTTGTTTTAAGTTACCTTTCATAAAGTTGAGGAATTTATTTAGGAGATTTACTAAGAATGTAAGGAAATATACTTACTTGTCATGTAGACTTTCATTCTTTAATAAATTTTTACCACAAACCCATCTTTCACTCCAAAAGGTAATAGAACTCAAAAATATTATATTTATCCTAATCGTACAAGGTTCTAAATATTAACACAGACCATTTAGATTAGGAAATATATTTTGTAATAACCAGGGACTTCCTGTAGGCTAGTGGTAGGTAATAAAGGCCTGTCAAACTATGGTTGTGGGTTCGATTCCTGCAGCTTTGTCCAACGCGACAGGTTATCCCCCAACCTGCATGTTGTCCTTTTCCTAAAACCATAGTATTATAATATTCCAAAAATAATCTTCAGAAATGCTTAAACCTTAAACAATACTATCCAAAGTTCAACTTAATCCATTCCAACCTTTTTAGTTATCTGAAATGCCTCTGTCTCGACTTTCTCTAAAAGGTCTCTAAATTCCAAAATCATTTGTAACATCATATTCCCCAAACAAAGTAAAGTTTCTCTTATTCTAACATACTAAAAATATGATTACCTTCATCATATTAAAACCTTAATGAAAACAAAAAAGTACTGTAGTACAATCCTTATATATATCACATTATTATTATAACCATAATATAATCCTTGAGTCCCAAAAGCTCCAATACATTAATTATTCCACTTCAACTATAGTAACAACATAAGATTGGCCTTGATCCCCTGGCCTTTTCTGAGGTATGTTTCCCTGACTCTTAGGACATTCATTTTCATAATGCCCCATTTCCCTAAAATTATATCATTCAACATTGATAGCCTATTTCTTTCTCTTGCAATCACGAGCCTGGTGACCTTTTTCTCCACATTTTATAACAAACTCCCATTCCTTTTAGGCAAGTACCGGGATGATTCTTCCCAAAATTATCGCATAATGGAAAATCATTCTTCCCCATTTTCCCTTTATCTGTCTCTTGTTCCACCGTTCTCTTTTTCTCTTGCTTTACTTTATTGTCATAAGACTTAGAGAATTCCTTTTCTGTCTTGATAGCACACGAGACAATATCTTCATATGATGAGAAGGATTGTGATACTAAAGCTCGAAGGAGAAATGGTTTTAACCCATCAAAGAAACGATCAATCTTACTTCTTGGGTTACGTATATAATCTGCAACATGCCTCACTAACCTTGTAAAGTTAGCCTCATACTTTGTGACATTATCATCCTCCTTCTGCCTCAGACTAAAAAATTGCCTTTCCATATCTGCTCGATGGTCATGTGGAAAGTATTTTTCTAAGAAAATTTTCTTAAACTCCCTCCATTCCATACTTGATACTTCTTCATCTTCCTTTGTGTTTTGAATCAGCGACCACCATTGATCGACATCTCCAGTGAGGCGGTAAACTGCCATGACAACTTTCTCCCTTTCTCTACTCCCCAAGGCATAGAATATTTTCTCTAAGGAGTTTATCCATTGCTCAGCTACTAATGGATTTGTACCCCCATTAAATGTTGGTGGTTGTTGCCTCATGAAGTAGTCTAACATTGATCCTCCACGTTGCGGATCAGGGTTCTCCATATGAGTAAGTTTGTTATTCATAACCTGAGTGAGTTGTCCCAGTATGGTGATAAGCTGATCAATACCAGTCGTGTCACCAGCTCCACTATAATTATCTTGACCAGGAGGGCAATCCCTACATGGAGTGCGTGCATTAATATGGTTTCCATTCCTCCCACTAGGCGCCATTTCTAAACAATTGAATAAACTAGTTTTGTTTATGAATCAAAATACATAATTCCATACTTGTAAAACACTTAACATAAATTGAACTATAATCATAAAAATGTTTTATTTGAGGAAGTATATACTCATAAACCCTCATAGTGGTTTGTAAAGAAAATGAGAATTATCCTAAGCATATACCCTGGGAGTGTCGTAACCAAGAGTGCAGCAAGGCCCGTTGTCGTGCACCAGTTCCCATTCGAGTCTAGCTCAAAGCGGTGTTTTTGAGTTTTACCCCTAGGTACATTTGTGCCAGATCTGCCTCTACCTACTTGTATCCAGACAGGGATGTATTGCTCAGAAAACTCACAAAATCTCTATAATACCAAAATTCTAGGAAGTTCTTCTATACTAATCCTCAAAGTTTATCTTAGGGCTATGTGCTATAATCAGAGTTTATCTAAATCTAGCTTCCAAGGTTTGTACTAAACTGCCTCTAATACCAACTGTAACACCCCGACCCCAGTTACCCAGAGTCGGTGCATTATTGCATAACATTGGCATGATCACAAAAGATCAAGTCTCAAAAGACCGATTAGTTTAGTAGCCTTGGAAACACTATATACATTCATAAAAGTTACATTACATCATAAAGTGAAAAACTAAAATAACATGGTCTCCATAGTCCACACTCATATCCCCTTTTGACTATCCCTTCAGGTCATTCATAAAATACTTCTTCACATCCTGGAAAAATTAAAACATTGAAAGGGGTGAGCTCAGATGCTCAGTAAGGATAACAATATAGCGGAAGCTTTCATAAATAAAAATAAACATTTAAGGCAATTTATAACTAAAACAAAAACCTTTTAAACTTGAACTTCATCGTAATATGGAAAAATAAAATGAAATAATGCCATTTACTTATTCACATGGATATTCTACTGGTCTAATAATCACATGAAATATCAATAACCACTTTCATAATGATGGAATGCATAATGCCAGACTATCATAAACACATAGCCAAGGCCTCGTGCCAATACTACAAATAAGATTTTGTCAAGGCCTCGTGCCAAGACACTAGTTTGTCTCATGAGACCTGCCGATGAATCGAGGAGCTATAGTAGGCTCCACCCGTCACTTATTAATTCCAATGCATTCCTCATATGAATAGGTTTAAACATACCATAAACCATAACATAATCATATCACATAAAACATGAATAAAGGAAACATAACATTTCCACATTTCAATCACAAGATATCAATACAACACATTGATATAATAAAAACCCTTTCAAAACCATTTTCAATGCCAAAATAAAATAAAATTAAAACTTTGTATTTATTTTTCATTTAAAAAAAGTTATGGCTTGTAGAGGAAGCCGAAACTCAAATAATGGTCACGGCGGCAGAGAAGTCGTTGTCACCGCATACATACGACAAAAAAAAAACATTCCCTTTTGTCGTTTAGTAAAATTCTTCATATAAAAAAGATTCCTTTTGAATAAACGTAAAACTCAAATGGGTTTATACACCGTATAAAAGAAAGTTGTGTATAAAACAAAATATGCCTCAATGAAAGGAGATTGAGACAAAGTACCTTACAAAGATCATTATTTTTAAATAAAATAGATCTATTATGTGTATTAACTATAAGTAAACATAATGAAAGTAAAAATACAAGATAGGACATAATAATATCATGACATAATTTGAAAGTATGAGATTAACCCAAATAACAGAAATTGGGTTAAGAAGTTCCCTTACCTCGTGTCCGACTTCACTCGACCGTTCTTTAATCTCATGAATAATAAAATAGAGTTAATATCTACTTGATTAATAACATTTTTCAAGTTCATTATCCTTTTTATATCACTTATTACAATGTTACGAAAATTATGTAGTCATTTAAGTTAATAACGGTCATTTTGTCGATCTTTGGTACTTGAGTCAACAATAAACTTCTTATAATTACAAGTTGTTTATGTGGTAGAATATACATTATCTCTGGAATTATATTCATGATGTAGATATCATATATATCATATATATCCAGTATATACATTCATTTATAATACTACATAACATTTAGAGGTAAGAAATGAAATGCACAGTTCATGGAGACGGTAAGCCGTACGTACGCATGAACGCTACTTTCATTTCTATTTCCTTTTTAATGGAATGAAATCATAATTATATAAAGGTATATTATAATTCCAGTATAATATCATATATAATATCATTTAATCCATACTTTATACATCCCACATATGGCATTAACGATTCAAATCACTTTGAGGGGGTGGTAGTCCGCACATCCTAAAATGAAATTATCGCGTTTACCCATAATGGAAATCATAAAGGTATGCCATAAATGAGAAATATAGAAACATAATGAAAAAATAAACATAATATATATCATATATTGAAATAGTTTCATCTTAATTCTCACCATGAGAGGTGTTAAAAGAAGATTGAACAATCATCATTTCGTGAGGCAGAAATTCGCCAACCACAGAAACAGTATGTTCTTTAACCATTAGACGAAGGTGTGTGTAAGTTTAAATAAAATAATTCTCATAAAAACATCCTAGTATATTTAATATACTATTTTTGTTACAAAATAAAGTAATAAAAATAGTTTAAGGGGTTGGAGAAGCAAAATAAAACAAAATAACATAAGAGAAGACATTACCTTAAAATCGGGTAACTCTTTTTGATTTGAGACAAAGGCTTCTTTGGGAAGAATTCTGCCCAAAGTGAGGCTTATAGGAGTAATAGAGGGAAGTTTAGAGAGTATTTGGGCAGAGTTTTTTCGAGCTAAATGGATTGAAGGTGTGAATAAGGTGGTAGTGGTGAGGGCCTTTTATAAGAGGAGATGAGGGGCACTCTTGGAAAGTAATGAAATATTACATTATTATGAAGTGATTTTAGGATTTAAAAGGTCCCACAATTATATATTTCAAGGATAAGGTGATAAGGGTTCGAAATATACCCATCCAATAGGTTTTTGACAAGTTTAAGTCTTAGATTTTACATTATCTTTTCATTTTATTTAAATCGTTAATTAATGAGGTAATCACTACATCATCATGGTGTCATAAAATATTTAATTTATTTAATGTATAAAAATTATAAAAAAAATATCATGATTTAGAAAATATTTTTATCTTTCCAATGAATATTTATAGTCTAAAAGTTATTTTATATAACCCCATGTAATAAATGTTTTAGTAAAAGAACACATGGTTGTGACAATTTTATTTTTACTTTAAATAAAAAATTATTAATGTCATTTTCTTAACCAAGTGGCTCCATGGGGTCCCCAAGTTGACCCATGGATTGTATTGGTCGGCCATGACTCATCCAATAAGGGTAGGACATGTGTCAAGGTAATTTCATATTATTATAACATCATTTTACCTTAAATTTCACTAATTACCTTTAATCGTGATTAATAAAACTTAAAAGTTACTATTCACCAAAAATTATTTTCATCTCATTGAACCAAATTTTTCTTCCTAATGAAAACCATGTATGTCATAATTTTGAAATTCAATACATAGAAGTGGTAATGTTTCATTTATACGAAAAATTAGTTTTTAAACTACCACTTAATGGTTTCACTATTCATCAAAAATTGAAGTTTTTCAGAAAAATACCAAAAATTTACTCTAAGCTATATTTGATATTACAAATTCAAAAATGATGTCTATTTTACAAAATTAAAAACATATAAGTTGAATTAATTAATTTAATAATTAATTCCCGCTGTCACAACAAATAGCGTATTTTTAAGAAACAATATGTATCAAAAGATTGACAATTGTTTATGTCAAATTTCAAAGTGAAATTAATTATAATGACCACCATTGGATAAAATGGTAAAAATATATTCTAATTATACTTTAAAACCACTCTATAGTATAATTTATCACTATAAATTATTTTTATTAAAAAAGTTTTTTTATGTATTTTTCACTATTCATCGAAAATTGGACGTTCTCAGAAAAATACCAAAAATTCAACATAGGCTAATTTTGATATTAATAATCCAAAAATGAAGTCCATTTTGAAATATAAAATTTATATAATTTCAAAAAGTAGGTATTCCTATTCATAACGGCTAGTTGGATTGGTTGCGGTGTGTTAGAATCTCGAACTTGCGTACAACACACACTACTATATTATTCAAAGAGAAGCATACCGTGGAAACTTGGGGTGTTACATTCTCCCCTCCTTCAATAAACTATGTCCTCGCAATTTAAAAATGTTCTTCGAAAATAAAACGTTGAAAATAGAAAATACCTTGGTGGAAAAACCACATCAGAAATAGGGTTAATAAAAATATAACTTTAAAAGAAAGAAAGAGAAGTACAAAGGTCACCCGAGATAGCCCATACTAGGATTCTATGAAAACATGGATATGGAGGAAAAAAAACCATCAAGGTCTGATGGAGAGTTGTAGAAAACAGTATTAGGAGAAAGTTAACTACAAGAAAATCACAAACTTGTGATTGGCTAAACGGTCATTGATTGACCAATTGGAAAAGTTAACCGATAACATTTTTGTTTTAAGTTACCTTTCATAAAGTTGAGGAATTTATTTATGATATTTACTAAGAACGTAAGGAAATATACTTACTTGTCATCTAGACTTTCATTCTTTAATAAATTTTTACCACAAACCCATATTTTACTCCAAAAGGTAATAGAACTCAAAAATATTATATTTATCCTAATAGTACAAGGTTCTAAATATTAACACAGACCATTTAGATTAGGAAAACTATTTTGTAATAACCAGGGACTTCCTGTAGGCTAGTAGTAGGTAATAAAGTCCTGTCGTACTATGGTTGTGGGTTCGATTCCTGCAGCTTTGTCCGACGCGACGGGTTATCCCCCAACCTGCAGGTTGTCCTTTTCCTAAAACTATAGTATTATAAAATATTCCAAAAATAATATTCATAAATGTTTAAACCTTAAACAATACTATCCAAAGTTCAACTTAATCCATTCCAACCTTTTTAGTTATCCAAAATACCTCTGTCCCGACTTTATCTAAAAGGTATCTAAATTCCAAAATCATTTGTAACATCAGATTCCCCAAACAAAGTAAAGATTCTCTTATTCTCACATACTAAAAATATGATTACCTTCATCATATTAAAACCTTAATGAAAACAAAAAAGTACTGTAGTACAATCCTTATATATATCACATTATTATTATAACCATAATATAATCCTTGAGTCCCAAAATCACCAATACATTAATTATTCCACTTCAACTTTAGTAACAACATAAGATTGGCCTTGATCCCTTCGCCTTTTCTGAGGTAAGTTTCCCTGACGCTTAGGACATTCATTTGCATAATGCCCCATTTCCTTACAATTGTAGCATTCAACATTGATAGCCTCTTTCTTTCCCTTGCAATCACGAGCCTGGTGACCTTTTTCTCCACATTTATAACAAACTCTCATTCTTTTTAGGCAAGTATAGGGATGATTCTTCCTAAAATTATCGCATAATGGAAAATCCTTCTTTCCCTTTTTCCCTTTATCTGTCTCTTGTTCCACCGTTCTCTTTTTTTCTTGCTTTACTTTGTTGTCATAAGACTTAGAGAATTCCTTTTCTGTCTTGATAGCACACGAGACAATATCTTCGTACGATGAGAAGGATTGTGATACTAAAGCTCGATGGAGAAATGGTTTTAACCCATCAAAGAAACGATAAATCTTAATTCTTGGGTTACGTATATAATCTGCAGCATGCCTCGCTAACCTTGTAAAGTTAGCCTCATACTTTGCGACATTCTCATCCTCCTTCTGCCTCAGACTCAATAATTGCCTTTCCATATCTACTCGATGGTCATGTGGAAAGTATTTTTCTAAGAAATTTTCCTTAAACTCCCTCCATTCCATACTTTATACTTATTCATCTTCCTTTTTGTTTTGAATCAGTGACCACCATTGATCGGCATCTCCAGTGAGGCGGTAAACTGCCATGACAACTTTCTCTGTTTCGCTACTCCCCAAGGCATGAAATATTTTCTCTAAGGAGTTTATCCATTTCTCAGATACTAATGGATTTTTACCCCCATTAAATGTTGTTAGTTGTTTCCTCATGAAGTGGTCTAATATTGATCTTCCACGTTGCGGATCAGGGTGCTCCATATGAGTAAGGTTGTTATTCATAACCTGAGTGAGTTGTCCCAGTATGGTGATAAGATGATTAACACCAGTCGTATCACCATCTCCACTATAATAATCTTGAGCAGGAGGGAAATCCCTACATGGAGTGTATGTGTATACAGTTTCCATTTCTCCCGCTAGGCGCCATTTCTAAACAATGGCATAAACTAGTTTAGTTTAGGAATCAAAATACATAATTACATACTTGTAAAACACTTAACATAAATTTAACTATAATCATAAAAATGTTTTCTTTGAGGAAGTATATACTCATAAACCCTCATATTGGTTTGTAATGAAAATGAGAATTATCCTAAGAATATCCCCCGGGAGTGTCGTAACCAAGAGTGCAGCAAGGCCCGTTATCATGCACCAGTTCCCGTTCGAGTCTAGCTCAAAGAGGTGTTTTCTAGTTTTACCCCTAGGTATATATTTTCCATAGCCGCCTCTACCTGCTCGTATCCAGACAGGGATTTATTGCTCGGAAAACTCACAAAATCTCTATAATACCAAAATTCTAGGAAGTTCTTCTATACTAATCCTCAAATTTTATCTTAGGGCTATGTGCTATAATCAGAGTTTATCTAAATATAGCTTCCAAGGTTAGTACTAAACTACCTCTGATACCAACTGTAACGCCCCGACCCCAGTTACCCAGAGTCGGTGCATTATTGCGTAACATTGGCATGATCACAAAAGATCAAGTCTCGAAAGACCGATTAGTTTAGTAGCCTTGGAAACACTAGATACATTCATAAAAGTTACATTACATCATAAAGTGAAAAACTAAAATAACATGGTCTCCATAGTCCACATTCATATCCCCTTCTGACTATCCCTTCAGTTCATTCATAAAATACTTCTTCACATCCTGGAAAAATTAAAACATTGAAAGGGGTGAGCTTAGATGCTCAGTAAGGATAACAATATAGCAGAAGCTTTCATAAATAAACATAAACATTTAAGGCAATGTCTAACAAAAACAAAAGCCTTTTAAACTTGAACTTCATCATAATATGGAAAAATAAAATGAAATAATGCCATTTACTTATTCACATGGATATTCTACTGGTCGAATAATCACATGCAATATCAATAACCACTTTCATAATGATGGAATGCATAATGCCAGACTATCATAACCACGTAGCCAAGGCCTCGTGCCAAGACTACAAATAAGATTTTGTCAAGGCCTCGTGCCAAGACACTAGTTTGTCTCATGAGACCTGCCGATGCATCAAGGATCTATAGAAGGATCCACTCATCACTTATTAAGTCCAATGCATTCCTCATATGAACAGGTTTAAACATATCATAAACCATAACATAATCGTATCACATAAAACATGCATAAAGGAAACATAACATTTCCACATTTCAATCAAAAGATATCAATACAAAACATTGATATAATAAAAACACTTTCAAAACCATTTTCAATACCAAAATAAAAGAAAATTAAAACTTTGTATTTATTTTTCATTTAAAAAAAGTTATGGCTTCTAGAGGAAGCTGAAACTCAAATAATGGTCACGGAGGCAGAGAAGTCGTTGTCTCCGCATATGTATGACAAAAAAAAAAACATTCCATTTTTTCATTTAGTAAAATGATTCGTATAAAAAAGACCCCTTTTGAATAAACGTAAAAGTCAAAGGGGTTTATACACCGTATAAAAGAAAGTTGTGTATAAAACAAAATATGCCTCAATGAAAGGAGATTGAAACGAAGTCCCTTACAAAGATCATTATTTTTAAATAAAATAGATATATTATGTGTATTAACTATAAGTACACATAATTAAAGTACAAATACAAGATAGGACATAATAATATCATGACATAATTTGAAAGTAGGAGATTAACCCAAAGAACAGAAATTGGGTTAAGAAGTTCCCTTACCTCATGTCCGACTTCACTCGACCGTTCTTTAATCTCCTGAATAATAAACTAGATTTAATATCTACTTGCTTAATAACCTTTTTTAAGTTCATTATCCCTTTTATATCACTTATTACAGTGTTACAAAAATTATGTAGTCATTTAAGTTAATAACGGTCGTTTTGTCGATCTTTGGTACTTAAGTCAACAGTAAACTTCTTATAATTAGAAGTTGTTTATGTGGTAGAATATACATTATCTCCAGAATTATATTCATGATTTAGATATCATATATATCATATATATCTAGTATATACATTCATTTATAATACTACGTAACATTTAGAGGTAAGAAATGAAATGCACCGTTCATGGAGACAGTAAGCCGTACGTACGCATGAACGCTACTTTCATTTCTATTTAGTTTTTAATGGATTGAAATAATAATGATATAAAGGTATATTTTAATTACAGTATAATATAATATATAATATCATTTAATCCATCCTTTATACATCCCACATATGGCATTAACGATTCAAATCACTTTGAGGGGGCGGTAGTCCGCACTTCCTAAAATGAAATTATCGCGTTTACCCATAATGGAAATCATAAAGGTATGCCATAAATGAGAAATACAGAAGCATAAGGAAAACATAAACATAATATATATCATATATTGAAATAGTTTCATCTTAATGGCCACCATGAGAGGTGTTAAAAGAATATTGAACAATCATCATTTCGTGAGTCAGAAATTCACCAACCACAGAAACAATCTGTTCTTTAACCATTAGACGAAGGTGTGTGTAAGTTTAAATCAAATCATTATCATAAAAACATCCTAGTATATTGAAGATACTGGTGTTGTTACAAAATAAAGTAATAAAAGGAGTTTAAGGGGTTGGATAAGCAAACTAAAACAAAATAACATAAGAGAAGACATTACCTTAAAATGAGGTAACTCTTTTTGATTTGAGAAAAAGGCTTCTTTGGGAAGAATTATGCCCAAAGTGAGGCTTCTAGGAGTAATAGAGGGAAGCTGATAGAGTATTTGGGAAGAGGTTGACCGATCAAAATGGCTTGAAGGTGTGAATAAGGTGGTAGTGGTGGGGGCCTTTTATAAGAGGAGAGGAGGGACACTCCTGGAAAGTAATGAAATGTTACATTATTATGAAGTGATTTTCGGATTTCAAAGGTCCAAAAATTATATATTTCTATGATAAGGTGATAAGGTTTCGAAATATACCCATTAAATAGGTTTTTGACAAGTGTAAGTCTTATAATTTACATTATCTTTTCATTTTATTTAAATCGTTAATTAATGAGGTAATCACTACATCATCATGGTGTCATAAAATATTTAATTTATTTAATGTCTAAAAATTATAAAAAAAATATCATGATGTATTAAATCTTTTTATCTTTCCAATTAATATTTATAGTCTAAAAGTTACCTTATATAACCCCATGTAATAAATGTTTTAGTAAAACAACACATGTTTGTGACAATTTTATTTTTACTTTAAATAAAAAGTTATTAATGTCATTTTCTTACCCAAGTGGCTCCATGGGGTCGCCAAGTTGACCCATGGATTGTCTTGGTCGGCCATGACTCATCCAATAAGGGTAGGACATGTTTCAAGGTAATTTCATATTATTATAACATCATTTTTACCTTAAATTTCACTAATTACCTTTAATCGCGATTAATAAAACTTAAAAGTTACTATTCACCAAAAATTATTTTCATCTCATTGAACCACATTTTTCTTCCTAATGACAACCATGTATGTCGGATTTTTGAAATTCAATACACAGAAGTGGTAATGTTTCATTTATACGAAAATTTAGTTTTTAAACTACCACTTAGTGGTTTCACTATTCATCAAAAATTGATGTTTTTCAGAAAAATACCAAGAATTCACTCTAAGCTATATTTGATATTCCAAATTCAAAAATGATGTCTATTTTAAAAAATTCAAAACATATAAGTTGAATTAATTAATTTAATAATTAATTCCCGCTGTCACAACAAATAGCGTGTTTTTAAGAAATAATATGCATCAAAAGATTGACAATTGTTTATGTCCAATTTCAAAGTGAAATTAATTATAATGACCACCATTGGATAAAATGGTAAAAATATATTCTAATTATACTTAAAAACCACTCAATAGTATAATATATCACTATAAATTATTTTGATTAAAAAAGTTTTTTTTAAGTATTTTTCTCTATTCATCGAAAATTGGATGTTCTCAGAAAAATACCAAAAATTCAACATAGGCTAATTTCGATATTACAAATCCAAAAATGAAGTCCATTTTGAAATATTAAATTTATATAATTTCAAAAATTAGGTATTCCTATTCATAACGGCTAGTTGGATTGGTTGCGGTGTGAGAATCTCGAACTTGCGTACAACACACGCTACTGTATTATTCAAAGAGAAGCGTACCGTGGAAACTTGGGGTGTTACATTAATCCTTTAGGATAATGATCCATGGGTCATTTGTGATGTGTAAGAGTCAAATTATCCTCAATATGAGGCATGGTGTGGCCGATATCACTCAAAGTGTCTCTCTTTTGTTTAAAATGGACAGAATTTTAAGTGAAAACAACAACTGACCTACAGAAATCCTACCAAACACATTCAGATTGTGTTGATACTTTAGGAGAACGATCCATGAGTCATTTGTGATGTATAAGAGTCAAACTTGCCTCAATACGAGGCACGATGTGGCCAGTATCACTCAAAGTGTCTCTTTTTTATTTAAAATGGACAGAATGTTAAGTGAAAACAACAACTGACCTACATAAATCTTACCAAACGCATTCTAATTGTGTTGATCCTTTAGGAGAATGATACATGGGTCATTTTTAATGTTTAAGAGTCAACCCTTCCTCAATACGAGGCACGGTGTGGCCGATATCACTCAAAGTGTCTCTCTTTTGTTTAAAATGGACAGAATTTTAAGTGAAAACAACAACTGACCTACGGAAATCCGACCAAACACATTCAGATTGTGTTGAACCTTTATAAGAACGATCCATGGATGCCCCCCAACCCCCTGGACGACCCCCACCCCTGGATTCCCCCACCCCATAGACACCACCCCACCACCTGAACACCTCCCCCACCCCCTGAGCACCCCCACCCCCATGGACAGCCACCCCCACCCCACCCCCTTGGATAGCCTCACCACCCCCATAGACCACCCCCACCCCCATGGACACCACCCCACCCCTGGAAACCCCAACCCTATGGATACCCCCACCCCCTGGAAAGCCCCCCAACCCCCTGAACACCCCCACCCCTAGACTCGCCCATGGACAACCCCCCACCCTAGACAGCCCCCCAGACCCCCCTAGACACCCCCACCCCCTGGACACCCACCAACCCCCTAGATGACACCCCCACCCCGCCTAGACACCACCCCACCACCTGGACACCCCCCGCCCCCTTGGACACCCCCTACCCATGGACGACCACCCCCATCCTCCTGGACACCACCCCACCCCCTTGGACAACTCCACCAACCCCCTGGACCGCCCCCACCCCCGAAACCACACCCCCTGAAAATCCCCCCCAACACCCTAGACACCATCCCACCCCCTGGACACCCCCATGGACAACCCCCCCACCCCAGAAAGCCCCCCACCCCCTAGACACCCCACCACCCCCTGGACACCCCCACCCTCATGGACAACCCCCACCACCCCCTGTACACCACCCCACCCCCCTTGGACATCCCCAAACCACTTGGACTACCCCCAACCCCCCTAGGCACCCCTATCCCCCCGGACACCCCCATCCCCCCGGAAACCCCCTACCCCCCTTGGACAGCCCCCAAACCCCTGAACAGCTCCCCAACCCCCTGAATTCTAAATTGAATTATTTATGTATTTAATTAACTTATGAATTATGTGTTAATGGTGTATGGTTATACTTGTTGTATGGGTATACTTGGTGTAATTACCTTATGAATTATGTGTTAATTTTGTATGGGTATACTTGTTGAGATGCTGAATTTTTTGCAGGTGTTGTTTGGGTGTGCTGCTGCAGAATTTTTTGTTGCAGCAGACAGGGCATTTATCAGTGATTTTTTAGCACTGATAAAGGAAGCCTTTATCAGCGATAAAAAAGGACTGATAAAAAACACCTTTATCAGCACTAAAAAATTGCTGATAAAGGATCAGTTTATCAGTGCTAAAAGAGCACTGATAAAAAACACATTTATCAGCGCTTTTTTAGTGCTGATAAAGGAGTCCTTTATCAGTGCCTTTTTAGAACTGATAAAGTCTCCCTTTATCAGCACATTTTTATGGCTGATAAAGGTATCCTTTATCAGCACTTTTTGAGCAATGATAAAGGGGACCCCCCCTTTATCAGCACTAAGCTTTACAATGCTTTTTTAGCACTGTTAAAGCCCGTTTTGAGTGCTGATAAAGCCCATTTTTGTAGTAGTGTATATTTTCTTTATATTTAAATGATTGTTGTTTTGAAAGTGTTTACTTATTATAATTATGCCTATATGAGTTCTCATGAGGGATAAATGGTTTTTTCTAAGTGGTTTTATCCCTTGTTATAAAATTATATTCGATGACAAGTGTTTGGGAAAATGAATAAGTGAATTTTTTAAAATATTTTTTTTGGTTTTAAAATCAGTGGTAATCACTGATTTTATGTTTTAAAAATTATTATTGTGTTAATTGGATTTCAAACCAAGAGTATGGGTGATTTGAAAGTGTTAAAAATATTAGAAAATGTTGTTTTATTTTTAAAGTGTTGAATTAACCCTTGTGATCTATATTTAAAACCATTTTTTTAGCCGTGGTTAATTTTTATATAACTTTTTTGAGGTGTTTAAAGATTTTAAGATTTCCAAATGAGATGTATTATTTCAAAAGGACGTGTTTTCACATGTGGATTAGATTTTCAAACTTATTGCAACTTTGAATGTTTTTCAATGGCTGTTTAAAGGGTAGTGTAAATTCCCATTTGAGTTTCAAAGGTGTTTGGATAAAACTGGTCGTAAGAGTAGATTGGTATGGATTTTATAAATAATAAAATGGATTTACATTTGAATAATTTTTGAAAAAAGAAGCCCCATTTGAAATTTTATAAAAAATGAGTTTTCATAAAAGGCGTGATACCCTCTTAAGCCCCTTTGATTCTTGTATGACCATTGTAGCTTGTGATCCCATGTGGGGATGTTTATTATTGATGAAATAGTTTTATGGGACTTCTAGGGGTGTGGATAGGTTTAGTAGTGATGACCTAGTTTCCTTATCTCCAGTTCAATTCCTTTTATTAATACAGCCTAGTGACAATGTATATGAAACTAGAATCCTTTTTTGGATCATTTAGGGGTTTTATCTATCCACTTTTATTATACCCACTACTATTTATATTATTGTTTGGAATATATTTTCTTATCATTTTCCCCATGTTGTGAGACTTGACATAGTGGTGTTTGACCGTGTGCTTTCTTTCTTTGTATGCTTTTATTTTTAGATTTTTTGAAAAGGGAATGTGAAAGGTTTTTAAATAAGGAGAAAGGAAAGAGTTATTTTGAAGTGTTTTCAAACTATTTAAATAATGAGTTTGAAAAGTGTTTTCAAATGATAAAAGTTGGAATGGTTTGTATTTGAAACTCTAAGAATGTGTGAGTTTTGAAAATGGAGTTTTAGGACACCATGACTAGTTTTATGGAAATGGTTGGTTTTCAAACATGTTTTAGAAAACTGTATGATAGTTGGAAACCTCTTTGAGTTTTGAAATGTGTATTTCAAAAATGGGTGTTTATGAAATATTTTAAAGTCAGATTTTAAAAAGGTGATTTGACCAAGAGGTATTGGCTGAGGAAAAATGTTTTCTAAGTGATTGTTTCCATTTAATAAAAATCTTAAAAAAACGGGTTTAACACACTTTTATGTGTTACTACTTATTTGGTAAAACATTATAGTTTTTTTTTAATTTTTGTAATGTATTTAAAAATATATTTTTTAGGATGTAATACGAAAGTGATCTCTTATATTTGGTTTGTTGTGGCGACCTACTGAACTTTTAGATCACACCTATATTTTATAGGTTCAGGTTTTTTCCATCTTGTTTCACTCCCTTTGGATCTTATGAGAGGGATATATAGTTGGATGGTGACACTAGTTGAACATATTTTGTATATTTATTTTGTTAAATATTAATATTACTAAATAAAATAGTATGGATATGAATAAATAATGGATATATGCTAATTTTATGACAAAAGAGTATGAAAATAGAGTGAAAGAGTTCATTAAGTTTGCAAAAGATCGTGCATATGACCCTTATCAAATCCTTTTTCCATGTTTATGCTGTTGTTATTAAAGACTAATTAGTCCAGAGGAGTTGGAAGAACACTTGAACTATCATAAAATAGATCAAAGTTATAAATGTTGGAATAAACATGGGAAAAAGCAAATGTAGCTAGTGGTTGGGATAACACAACATTTTATGGATCATATGATATGATTACAAGTGTGGACAATGAAGAAGACTGTATTGAGGATTTGATTACAGATGTGAATGATGATGAATATCGTAGAGAAAATGAGAAGGACAGTTGAAGATGAACTTCATGATTTCCCAATTTTTTTGAGAAGTTAAAGAGTTGTGAAAAGACGTCATTGTATACTAATTTCACTAAATATAAAACATTTTAAGCCATACTGAAGTTGTATAATTTGAAAGTAGGAAACAGATGAAGTAACGCTGGTTTTACATAACTACTTGCTATCTTGAATGAAATGATCCTAAAAGATAATGATCTCCCAAGCCAAACATATGATGCCAAACGAATGCTACACTCGATGTGTATAATCTCTAAAAGAATAAATGTATGTTTGAATGACTGTATACTATTTTTCAAGGACCAAAAAACACTTAAGAATTCCCAAAGTGTGGTGCTTCTCGATACAAGAAAGATAAATCCGATCCTACAAAATTTTTATGGAACTTTACAATCATTCAAAGGTTTAGGCGCCTATATGGAAGTGAGAAGACTACAGGGTAATTGACATGGCACACATATAAAAGAAAAAAATATGGTAAACTATTTCAACTGACGGAATCTCCCTAGTAGAAGATAATTGATCACGATTATCTTAAATTTGTAAACGAGCCGAGAAACCTTTGTCTTGCATTATCTACGGATTGAGTGAATCCTTTTTGTTTTCAAAGCATAACTCACAATAAATGGATGATTATGTTGGTAAATTATAACTTTCCACCATGGTTATGCATGAAATAAAAATACATCATGTTATCTATGCTTATATCAGAACCAAAATAATCAGGTAATGATATTGATGTTTATTTGGATACATTGATCAAGGATTTGAAATTATTATGGGATTCAGGTGTTATGTTGTATGGTGCTTACAGAAATTAAGATTTCATGATGATATCCATATTTTAAGGGATGATAAATGACTTTCCTACTTATGAAATTTTTTCAGGATACAACATTAAAGGAACTCAAGGGCATCTTGTTTGCGAGAAAGGTACACAGTCAATTAGGTTGAAACATTTATCAAAAACTGTGTTTCTAGGACATCACAAATTTCTACCACAATGACATAAGTATTGATCTTGGAAGACATCATTCGATGGAAGTTAATAATAATATACAACACTATCTAGACTAACATTTGATCAACTATTTGAGAAAGTAAAAGACGCAGACACTAATTTTGGTAAACCATTTTTGAAAAACCTTATAAAGACCAATTGGAAAAAGAGATTAGTTTTTTTAATTACTATACTAGAATTATTTGTACGTTAGAAATTTTATTTATGTTATTCATATTGAAAAAATATATGTGATAGTGTCATTGACACATTTCTAAATATACCAGTAAAAAAAATTATTGAATTAAGGCTAGGTTGGACATGGTTGACATGGGAATACAAGAAGAGTTGGTGCCAGTGAAGGGTGAAAAAAGAAATTTTCTTCCCCCAGTTGCTTAAACTCTTTCCAAGCAGGAGAGATATCAGTTTTGCAACTTCTTGAATGATGTAAAGGTTCCAAAAGGGTATTCATCGAATATCAATAATATTATGTCAATAAATGATTTAAAGTTAAAGATTCTAAAATCACACGACTACCATGTTTTGATGTAAGATATAATTACTATAGCTTTATGTTACATTTTACCCAAGATCTATTTCTTCTTCAAAGTGACATACATCAAAGTTATAGACTTGGAGAAATTGATGACTATGGAAAGATAAATTTCCATCATATTATGTGAATTGGAAATGATATTCCCATTGACATTATTTAATATGATGGTTCATTTAATGGTTCACTTAGTGAGAGAGATTCAACTATGTGGTCATATACACTATATATTAATGTACCCCATTGAATGATATATGATGATTTTGAAAGGGTATGTCAAAAATCAAATTTGTCTAGAGGGTTTTATTGTGGAGTGATATATTATCGAGGAATCCATTGAATTATATATCGAATACCTATCTGGTGTGGAAAGCATTAGTCTACCAAAATGTCATTACACTGGGTGACTTGCAAGTGAAATAATTTTTGGAAGAGATGTTATCACAATCAATATTACAGATCAAGAGCAGTCCCACATTTATGTTTTACATAATAGTTTTTAGGTTTCCTCATATGTTGAGACCCACAAAGAAATTATTAGGCATTTGAATCCAGCAAGGGATGAAATATGGATATCAAATAAACATAATCAACAATTTATAGGATGGTTTCAGAACTATATTTTTAAGGAGTTAGATGAAAATTCAGATTCAATTTCAGAATGACTTTGATGGCTAGCCAGAGGACCAAGTGTGTATGTATTATCTTACAATGGTTATATAATTAATGGTTATACGTTCTATATAAATGAACATGATGAAGACAATACTTTGAAAAATAGTAGAGTTACACTTGTGGTCAAAGCGATGCATGTTTCTGGTACTAAGGACAAAAATCTAATTTATGCGAATATATCATAATTTGGCATCATCAAAAAAATATGGGAGTTGGATTATACAACATTCTAAGTGACAAATTTTCAATTCAAGTGGGTTGATAATAGGATTTATAGCGATAATCACTTTTCATACATTAACATTACATAAAATTTTCAGAAGCATTATACAAACAGACGCCTAAAGACCGTACTAGTCTAGTGACTTGGGAAACATGTAAACATAAACACTGGTATATAAATGAGCTACATTATCTCCCACTAGGTACTTCTTGACTAACACCCTTCTTAGATAAATCAAAAATAATACATATCTTTATAACTTGGGGAAGAAAACATAAACATGGGTGATCTCAAATGCCCAATAAGGGTAAAAAAGGGAGATATGTAAATATAATAATGAGCATAAGGATATGAGAACATGATCATGAAAATAGAAGATCATACCCTTCATATCAAAGATCATATACATGAACCATGGTATAAATCTTGGTAGTTCATAAGACACGAATTAGAAGTAAATAAAGAACATAATACATGAAAGCATAACATAGGAATAAAACATGGAATTATGGAAAACACATAAGTATATAATATTATTTCCATAGTAGCCAATGCATCACTGCCAAGGCATCATTTCGAAGACCATCTTAGTAGTATGGGTTCACTCCCCATACTATATTGGTAGTAATTATTCACTCCCATGGCCATATTGGTAGCATTATTTCACTCCTCATACCATCTTGGTAGTCATGGTTCAATACCATGTCCATATTAGTAGTCAAGGTTTACTCCCAAGACCATATTAGTCTATCTCATGAGATATAAATCTTTACCTAATGAATTGGAGGGAGATTTAGTTACCAAACATCTCATAATGAAATCATACATACATGTGCCACAAAATCATAAATAATCACATCATAACCCATGAAATGAAATATGTATCATAAACATGTAATCATATCATAACATGTGGAAAAAGATATAGGTTTCATAATCATTTCATCAAAATCATAACCCGTGGAAGAGAAACATATTTCATAAACATATAACTCATGAAAGAGAAATAAATTTCATAAACATATAACCCGTGAAAGAGAAACGGGTTTTATAAACACCATGTAATTAAGTATAACCCATTTAGAGAAAGAATATGAATGAAACCTTTAGATCATTTCCTAGAGAGACATCAGTAACATCAGTAGATGTCATCTTAGATAGAAAATAATTTGTAAATATCTTTCAAAAACGTTTCTTGAGGAAAATATCCTTTCTTCTTTGAAAAATTATTTTTAATACATAAAACTATTTGAAAATAATTTTCTTAGAAAATACCTTGAAAAATTATAAAGAATACTTGAAATAATTTTGAAAACCTTTTTCCTTTAAAACTTATAAAATAATCTTCAAATCATTTTAAAAACATTTTTCTTTTAAAACACTTTGAAAACTTTAAAAGAATTCTTGAAAACATTTAAATAACCATTTCATTGAAAATAATTTAAAAAATTATAAAGACATATTGAAAATGTTTTGAAAACCATTTCTTTGAAAATAACTTTGAAAACTTATAAATAAAGCATTAAAATGTTTTGAAAAACTTTTTACTTTAAAACTTATTAAAGAAGCTTGAAAATATTTTTAAAACCCCCTTTTCCATTGAAACTTTAAAAATAAGTTTAAAAAATTTTTAAAAACCATTTTATTGAAAATAATTTTAATTTTTTTTCTTAAAAATAAACCTTTAAACATAAAAAAATAAAGCTTCAAATAATTTATGGTGGGTAAATCCATACATGTCGTACGAGGTAAAAAGAAAATTCCTTTTGTAAGGTAAAAAGGTTAAAGAAATGCCTCATTCAGAAATAGATAAGAAGATTCCTTTGAAAAAATTGGTAAAAGAAATAAATGGTAACATGAATTTTAATTACCATCGGATATTATTAAAATATTCTTGGAAACCCTTTTTAGAAAACATAGTTTTGAAATAACATAGATTTCTGACTGAAGAGAGAGGTAAGATCATATTTTCTTATAAACATTTTCTTAATTATCTTAAGTACCAAAGAGTGAAAAAATGGTAATAATACATGGATATATCTTGAATAAATAGAGGATAAGGAAAATTATGAGAATTCAGTAGATACATATCATAAGATTTCATTGAAGTAAGCATAATCATTAATAATCTCAAAAAAAGTGATGAGATTATTTAAATAAACTCTTACTACTTGGTAACTTGGGATCATAATTTACATGTAAGAAAAGGAAATTACATGGAGATTAAAATATCATGAAAATAATTATATTAATTATATAACATGTAAAATGTAAGTATATACACCTTGAAAATAATTTAGGTGTATAACAAAACATGAGTCTTGAAGAAGGAAAATTATGACAAATCTATTTTACCAATTTGGTAACTTTTGAAACTTAAAACCCATGAAAAAAGATCATAAAATTGATATTTAAATACCCATAAATTTAATTATAATATAAATATAATACATTCATGTTCATTATATACACCACACAAAATAATTTAGTGGTGAATAAGGCATGTATCTCACAGAAATAAAGAGTGATGTGAAATTCCCTTACCTTATGTCTTGACTCTCTTCATACTCATACAAACCAATTGTATAATAAATATAAATTTATTATACATATTTTAAAGAACCATATTATTATATATAATACCATATATGGTTTTATTATGACCTTATATTACCCACTTTTCAATAATCCTATGTCATGGTTTCACTTTGGGTAATATTCGCTTTATTCTTCGCATGTGTCTTAATTTGTTATATATTTGGTCCTTATACGTATATCATGATTTAAAGAATGTAAATAATGATATAAATATCATTTATATTCATTATATATGTATTATAATAATCTATATAATATATAAGTATGAAATTAAATATACAGTTCATGAAGATGGTAAGCCGTACGTATGCATGAATGTTGTTTCTGTTTTTATTGTCATATTAAAAGAATGAAAGAAAATGACATATATTTGTATATATATTATAATTAAATTAGAATTATTATTTCATATATATCATATAATTTCACTAAAATAATCCTTAATACATTCCATGTAGTGTGTGAACAAATAGAGTTTAGGGGGTGGATAAAGAAAATAAAAGAAAGGAGCTTGAGAGAAGACATTACCTCTTAATCTAGTAACTCCTTTTGGTTTGTGCCAAAAGGCTTCCTTGGATTGATTTATGCCCAAATGGAGGCTTCAATGAGGAATTTAGGGATTTATGGAAGTTTATTGGGTATATATTGGACAAAACTAAGTGTTTTGAGAGGTTTTAATGAAAGGAAGAGGTGGTGGCCTTTTATAGGGAATGGAAAGGACACACTTGGCATTTTTGAAAATAAGTTGGGTGCACCCACGTTCTTTCCTAAAACAATTCATAAAAAACAAAAAAAACTCAATAATGGAAGGTTAATTGATTAATAATTTCCATAAAATGGGTTTTTAAAAGTTTCTAGGTCATTCTGGGCCTTAAATATATGGTTTAGTACTTTATTAACCTAATTTTTCTCTTAACTGTTGTAATTAATTTTAATCACATTCACTGATACTTTTGGTCAAAAACAAAGTTTACCCTATTATACACTTTAAATTATTATGATTAAAAATATTTAATCCATTTTTCTAAATTCTAATCATAGAAGTGGTTGAAATTAATTTAAAATTAATCCCGTTGACGGGACGACACTGCAGGTTTTTAAAGTAAAAATGTCCAAACTTTTGCTAAGTTTTTATACCTAATTTCAAAGTGAAATTAATTAAAATAAACTAAATTTTATTAATTTATAAAAATATGATGTAATTAAACTTTTAAACAAAATTAAAATATAATTTAACCTTATAAATAAATTAGATTAAAAGGCGGTTTTGAATTAAAATCCGATATTTTTCACTATTCATCAAAAAATGAAGTTTCTCAGAAAAATCCCAAAAATTCACCCTAAGATAATTTTTAAATTATAAATTCCAAAATGAAGTTTATTTTATAAAATTAAATTTCTAAATTTATCTAAAATTTATTTTATTATTTTTCATATAAGGACATTAAAAGCGGTTCATTTGAGAGAAAAGTATTTTTAAACATATAAGGACTTTACCAAAAATTATATCTTTCATTATCAATATGTTTTATTTCTATAAAAACATTATAAAAAATATTCTAAAATTAGTTATTACTATTCATATTACTAAGTTTAATTTCTAGGTTACAATTATCTCATTTAAATAATTATAACAATAAAATGATGCATCATAGAAACTTGGTGTTTCATGTAACGTATGCCAAGTCAGTGTTGCGGTAGCACAAGAAAAGTCAGTTAAATGTGAAAAAAATGTTTAACTTAGTGATTTAATATATATAAAAAACTATTTTTAGTGTTTTGTGAAATGAAAAATATCAAAAGATTAAATTAATTCAAAAAAAAACATTCAAACAATCTTGGGGTGTTATATTCTACCCCCCTTAAAATGAATTTAGTCCTTGAAATTAATCTAGTTTATCAAAGGTTTAATACTTTAAAGATTCATTCATAGAAACCCACATCACAAAAATGGATACTAAAACTTCCCTTAAAAAGGGAAAGTTGGAACCATAATGGTTACCCAAAGTAACATATAACTAGGTTTACATATAGTTGAACATAGGTTGGGAGTGAAGATTGGTCATGGAGGAAAAGTATAAATATTTATAGGGAGTGATTGAGATAATCAATCACAAAAAATTGAATGATAAAAGAAAAGTTTAGGGACTCAAAGTCATAAATCTTTGATGATTTAAAAGGCCGTTAGTTCAACAAAATTAAGGTATTCAGACAACAAATTTTCTTTTGATCATTATCCTAACATTGAGTAATTATTTTATTGACCAAGAATATAAGGAAATATACTTACTTGATATATTTATATAAAAAAATTCATTCTTTTTTTTGTGATTTTATCAATTTCTAATTCATCCATTACTTTAAGAAATGGATGTCTAGAAATTAACTTTGATGCCCAAAGCACTAAAATACACTTTTAGTAGATATTAAGTCCCATAAAAGAATGAAAATTATAACTATTTATCTATAAATATTCTTAAAAATCAATATGGTTAATCATTAATCTATAAACATAAAAATTAACACTACTATTTCATCATAAATAATTATTCATCAAAAATAATTATACATTAACCAAGGCATCACGTAGCCCAGTGGTAGGTATAAAACCCTTATAGTCCTCTGATCATGGTTTTAAGACCCATGACCTTGCCATACTTGATTGGTTGTCACCCAAAAATCATGATGTCCTTTTCTAAAACCGTACTAATATAATTTCCAAAATATGATATACATCCTTGAAATAAGGTTAATCACTAAATATCATTTTAACCAAGGTTTTCAATACAATCTCAATACATAAATACTTCTTCTAAAGTTTAACTTAAAATTTTCATGAATTATTAACCTTATAAACCCTCTGAAAGATGAAAATCCAAAACTTTATAAATAATGTTAAGAAATCATCTTAACATTGATCCCCCGTATATCACAGAGTATCTCTTGGTTGTCACATTCAAAACATTTGAATACCCTCATCATATATTCTCTTAAAACATTATAATAACCTAAATTACCATAAATACTTCTAGAAAACATGCACACTTCATTATTCCATAGATTACTGGATATATTCCATAAATATAATAAGTTTTAAACTTCATCCATGTTAGCATAAACTACTTATCAACAAGTCCTTAATTAGTTCCAAGGTAATCATAGCCATCC
This sequence comes from Viscum album, assembly GCA_963277665.1. NCBI lineage: Eukaryota > Viridiplantae > Streptophyta > Magnoliopsida > Santalales > Viscaceae > Viscum > Viscum album. The sequence goes on from OY728138.1 coordinate 1,662,141,824, forward strand.
ACTTTACTTAATCATATCCCACATATCTTTATCGAAACAAAGATATCTTAACATAAGGAACATATTAAGGGTTATCTTTCCCTTAATCATGTGTTTTATATGGACAAAAACTTTCCATTATATCACTTTTCTATTCCATCAGAACCATTCAACATGTTCTTGTAAATCTGTAGTGAAAAACATAAATTGAACAATCCTTGTATATTTCACCATTCATATAACATAATTCTTAAATCTAAATACATAATTTTTTTATTATTCCATTTCATACTTATGGAATTAGCAAGGATACCTCATCCTATTACACAATACCTATTTCCTTTCATATTTCATCTGTAGTCTCATCATCATCCGCAATGTAACCATTATTCACACCACCTTGCTGATTATTTTCAGGAACTTTCCTCTTGGGACATTCAGTTGCATAATAACCATTTAATCCATACTTAAAACACTTAACCTTTGATGAATACTTTGGGAGGTCAATATTCTCATATATTTCATTAGTCGAACTCTTCAATTTTCCCTTGTAGTCACTTACTTTCTTTCCTTCTTTTCCATAGTAAAAACATCTTCTTGTTCCTCTAAGACATTCACTTAGGTTACTATTTCCACATTCCTGACACAAAGGAAACTGAATCATATTTCCTCCATGGTATCCACTACCCAGACTCTTAATGAACTCATTCTTTCTCTTCATTGGTGAGTTTGAGAGTTGGTTAAGGTACACATTGTTAATCATGTTATGAGAAAACTGATAAGGCATGATCACAACATCTCTCACTCAAGTGATCATCCCACTTGACTTCTCATCATCAAATCATCCATCACATTCAACATTAATCCAGTTTCATCTCATTCTCTCTATTGACTAAAACTAGAAGAATAGTGTGAGTATTACTCATAATAGCATAAAACCACATATTCCTGAAAATAATTACTTATAGGATGTCAAAATCATGACACCTTTCTTAATCTATGATACCCTAGGTTTATCCTAAGTTATTCATAGCCAACTTATATTTAAATCCTTCATGATGTTTCATGAAGAGTTTTGTGAATTCTCAAAGCATATCCCCTGGGAGTGTCAAACCAAGTGTGTAGTAAGGCCCACTTTCATGTACCAGATTACCCCAATTCAGGATAGTAATATATTTTTAGAGTTGTTACCCCTAGGTACATCTGTACCAGATCCACATCCACTTTTAGTATCCAAATAGAGATATATTATTAGAAAACGACTCACTCTATCCTTTACCAAAATTATAGGGAATTTTCCTAAATGTTAACTCATCCTTATACTTATCCTTAGAGACATCCCTAAAAATATACTTAGAAATATACATAGGGATCTCACTAAAGTTTTCTCATATGGGTTTCCAAAGGTTAATGAAACATTTACTCTGATACCAATATAGAGACCATCTCTTTTTATACATTAAAATTATATAACATTTGTGGAATACTTAAAACATTATACAAATATACTCCCAAATACCATACTATTCTAGTGCCTTTAGAAATATGGAAACAAAAAAACTAGTACATAAATGAGCTACGTTATCTCCCAACAGGTTCTTCTTAACTATCACCCTTATTAGACATATCAAAAATAATACATATCTTCATAACCTGGTGAATAAAACATAAAAAGGGGTGAGTTCAAATTCCCAATAAAGTTAAACAAGGGATATATGTTAACATAATCATAAGCATAAGGGTATGAGAACATGATCATGAAAATAGAAGATCACACCCTTCATATTAAAGATCATACAAATGAATCATGGAATAAATCTTGGCAGTTAGTAAAACATGAATCACAAGGAAATAAAGAACATAATCCATAAAAGCATTACATAGTAATAAAACATGTAATTTTGGAAAAAACATAAGTATATAATATGATTTTAATAGTATCCAAGGAATCGCTACCAAGACCATATTAGTAGTATGATTTCACTCCCCATACCATCTTGATAGTCATGGTTCACTCCCATGGACATCTTGGTAGCATGATTTCACTCATCATACAATCTTGGTAGTTATGGTTCACTCTCATGTCCATCTTAGTAGTCAATGTTCACTCCCATGTCCATATTGGTAGCACAAGTTCACTCATCATACCATCTTGGTAGTCATGGTTCACTCCCATGGCCATATCAGTAGTCAAGGTTTACTCCCAAGACCATATTAGTCTATCTCATGAGATATAAATCTTTACCCAATGCATTAGAGGTAGATATAGGTCTCAATCATCTCATAATTAAATCATACATACATGTTCCACAAAATCACAAACAATCATATCGTAACCCATGAAATGAAATGGGTATAATAAACATGTAATCATATCATAACCTGTGGAAAAAGATATAGGTTTCATAATCATTTCATCAAAATCATAACCCGTGGAAGAGAAACATATTTCATAAATATATATCTCATAAAATAGAAACATATTTCATAAATATATAGCCTGTGAAATAGAAACGAGTTTCATAAAGACCATGAAATTAAGCATAACCCATTCATAGAAATAATATGAATGGAACATTTAGATCATTTCCAAGAGAGGTATTAGTAACATCAACATATGTCATCTTATATGGAAAATAATTTTGAAATATCTTTAAAAAACGTTTCTTGAGGAAAATATCCTTTCTTCTTTGAAAAAGAATTTTTAATACATAAAACCATTTTAAAATAATTTTCTTAGAAAATACCTTAAAAAGTTATAAATAAGAATTTAAATCATTTTGAAAACCTTTTTCCTTGAAAACTTATAAAATAAGATACAAATCATTTTAAAAACATTTTTCTTTGAAAAGACTTTGAAAACTTTAAAATAAAGCTTGAAAACATTTTAAAAAATATTTCATTGAAAATAATTTGAAAACTTATAAATAAATATTGAAAACATTTCATTGAAAATAACTTTGAAAACTTATAAAGAAACATTGAAAATGTTTTGAAAACCTTTTTACTTGAAAACTTATGAAAGAAGCTTGAAAATGTTTTGAAAACCCCCTTTCCCCTTAAAACTTTAAAAATAATCTTGAAAATAGTTTGAAAACCATTTTCTTGAAAATAATTTTTAATTTTGTTTCTTAAAAATAAAACTTTAAACATAAAAAATAAATCTTCAAATAATTTACGGTGGTTAAATCCACACATGTCATATGAGGTAAAAAGAACATTCCTTTTACACAGTAAAATAGTTAGAGAAATGCCTCGTTCGGAAAGAGATAAGAAGATTCCTTTGAAAAAATTGATAAAACAAAAAAAGGGTAAAAATATATTTTAATGATTATATAATATTACTTGAATTTTCTTGGAAACCCTTTTTAGAAAACATGTTTTTGAAAGAACATAAATTTCCGACCAAAGAGAGGGGTAAGGTCATAATTTTCTTAAAAATATTTTCTTAATTATATTAAGTACCAAAGAGTGAAAAAATGGTACTAGTACATGGTGATATCTTTAATAAATAGTGGATAATGAAAATAATGAGTGTTCATGAGAGTTGGATTATAATATTTCATCAAAGGAAGCATAATCATTAACAATCTTGATAAAAGAGATGCGAATGTTTCAATAAACTCTTACTACTTGGTAACTTGGGATCATACTTTCCATGTAAGAAAAGAAAATTACATGGAGCTTAAAATATCATGAAAATAATTATATTCATTATATAACATTTAAAATATAAGTATATATACCTCTAAACAAATTTAGGTGCATAACAAAACATGAGTCTTGAAGAAGGCAAATTATGACAAAACTATCTTACCGATTTGGTAACTTTTGAAACTTAAACCCCATGAAAGAAAGATCATAAAATGGATATGTAAATACCCATAAATTTAATTATAATACACATATAATACATTCATGGTCAGTAAATACACCACACAAAAGAAGTGAGTGGTGAATAAGGCATGTATCTCATAGAAATAAAGAGTGAGATGAAATTCCCTTACATTGTGTCTTGACTCTCTTCGTACTCATAAAAACCACCTGTATAATAAATATAAATTTATTATAAATATTTTAAAGAACCATATTATTATATCTAATACCATATATGGTTTTATTATGACTTTATATTACCCTCTTGTTAACAATCCTATGTTAAGGTTTCACATCAGGTAATATTCACTTTATTCTTCGCATATGTCTTAATTTGTTATATCTTTGGTACTTATACTAATATAATGATTTATAGAATTTACACAATGATATAAATATCATGTATAATCATTATATTTTTATTATAATAATCAATAAAATATATAAGTATGAAATTTAATATACCGTTCATGGTGACGGTAAGCCGTATGTACGCATGAACGCTGTTTCCATTTTTATTATTGTATTAAAAGAAAGAAAGAAAATGATATATATGTATATATATATATTATAATTAAAGTAGCATTGTTATTTCATATACATCATATAATTTCACTAAAAAAATACTTAATACATTTCATGTAGCATGTGAACGAATCACATCTCTTTGAGGGGGCGGTAGTCCACACTTCCTCAAATGAAATTATCGTATTTTCACAAAGTGGAAAGTATAAATATATTTATTTTAAAAGGATTATAGAAGATTAAATACATAATAAATATAATATATAACATATATAATTATAGTTTCCATTATAATGTCCACCATTATATTCTATAAAATAAAAATGAACAATCATTATTTCGTGAGGCGGTAGTTTGCCGTACACGTAAACAGTATATTCGTTACCCATTAAATGGAGGTGTGTGTAAGTGAAGGTAAAAAAATTAGAACAAAAACATACTAGTATATTTATTATATTGGTTTTATTATGAAATAGTGTAATAAATATAGTTTAGGGGGTGGATAAAGAAAATAAAATAAAGGAGCTTGAGAGAAGACATTACCTCTTAATCAGGTAACTCTTTTTGGTTTATGCCAAAAGGATTCCTTGGATTGCTTTCTATCTAAATGGAGGATTAAATGAGTAAGGGAGGGATTTTGTGAAGTGTATTGGGTAGATTTTGGCCGAACCTAAGTGGTTTGAGAGGTGTGAATAATAGGAAGAAGTGGTTTCCTTTTATAGGGAAGGGAAATGACACACTTGACATTCCTAAAAACAAGTTAAGTGTAACCACGTTTTTACCTAAAAAAAGTCATAAAAAACCAAAAAAAAATATAAATGGAAGGTTCATGGAAGAATCATGGCCATATAATAAGGTTTTTACAAGTTTCTAGGTCGTTTTGGGTCTTAAATTTATGATTTAATACTTTATTAACCTACTTTTTCTCTTAACCATTGTAATTAATTTTAATCACACTCACTAATATTTTTGGTCGAAAACAAAGATGAAATTATTAGACATTATAAATTACGATGATTACAAATGTGGAATCCATTTTGAAAAATTCTATTCATAGAAGTTATACGGCCCTGTCCTTAATCATTACATAATCTTGAGTTTTAGTTAAGAATTCACATTGATGATCTTTTCAAATTTAAAGCTTCAGAGAATTTGGCCATAACTATTACATAAAAAACCATAGAAATACAAATTTTACACTTCCAATAATATCCATTTTTTTATAAAACAAGAACTTTTAAAAATAAACATGGTTTCTTTTCATGTTTAATCATCATAACATTTCCTTGATTCCATCCTTGACTTTATTCTCCCTTAAATACTATGAAAAACATTTAAAAGCTTAGTATAAGCACAAAAAGCTCAAAAAAGTGGCATAAAAATAATTAAAAACATTAGTATAGTTAAAAAATGGTAACCCATTTAATTTTATTTGAGCGAATAAAAAAAAATTCAAATGAATAACACTTATACTTTTTGCTCAAATAAAAACATTAAAACCAATATAAAGCAATTAAAACTCCATTAGGTGACTTAGAGAATCATATAAATAAATCCATTTCAAACCCCTTTTCAATTGGAATAACCATGTGACCTACTTAAAATATTATTATTACCCAATTAATTGGAGATCTATAATGGTAATCACCCTTCATATAAGCTATATCGAGCTCACCCATGAGCTATAATGGGGATCATCCCTTCATATAAGCTATAACGGGATCAACCGTGAGATATAATGGGGATAAACCCTTTGTATAAGCTGTTTTGGGATAAAATGTGATTTATAATGGGGCTCAAACCTTCATATAATATGTATTGGGACCACCCATTTCATATAATGCTTAAGTACCATTTCAGGAATAAAACACTTTCATCAAAAAACCCTTTTGAAAAACTCTTATAACCCCATGTGAAAAAACACTTTTGTATAAAAATACCATTTTAATTTAAGATCTAATTTTCAACATGAAGATACCCAAGAAAGGGAAATATGATATTTCTTTTCCTTTTAAAAGAAATTAAGGCTTATAGAGGAAGCCAAATATCAAATTACGGTTATGGCGGCGGAGAAGTCGCTGTTACCATATAAAAAACATTCCTTTTATCATTTTGTAAAGAAAGTAAAATGATCCATATAAAAATATTTATTTTGAAAACATTGAATTAAATTCAATATAGACATAAAATTTCCTATATAAGCCTTTTATATCAATTTAAATAAATATGTAAATTAATATCATGAAGAAAAAGATTTGATAATTAAATCTTTAAACGTTTAAGGTGTTCCATACCACTTTGAACATTTAAATATTAATCTACACAAATTAATACATTTAACAAAACATTAAATAATATTATTATAAATAAAATATGGATAAGAAATGTCATAGTGGATATATATACACATTATAAAAGAATAAAGGTTCATATTATTAAGAAATGCCTCAATGAAAGGAGATTTAGAGGAAATCCCTTATCTTTAGTCCTACTCATCACATACAATATTAATATTCCTGAATAATAAAATTAAATTCATTTATACTTTATTGAGAACCTTTTTCATGTTTATTATTCTTTTTATATAAATTATTATCATGTTATGACAATTACATAATTATTTAAGTTCATATCAGACGTTTTGTCGATATTCGGTACTTGAGTCGAAAATGAACTTGGTACGATGTCAATAGTTCATGTGTTCATAAGTCAATCATATCCAGAATAATATTCATGACATAAGGATAACTTTTATACATCCATTATATTTTTAAATTAAACTATTAATTTTGGTAATAAAAAATGAACAATGTTATAATCATGGAGACAGTAGGCCGTATATACACATGAGTAACGTTTCCATTTTTGATTGATCATTATGAAAATAAGGTAATTATAATTTTATATTTACAGAATTATCATAATATTATTAACATCATAATAATAATTTAAATATACTTATATATATATATCATACAAGTGATGCGGTGAATAAAAACAATTCACATCGCTTCGTGGAGGTGACAGTTCACATGTATGCACGAACGACATTATCATTTTTATGTGCATGAAAAGTAAGAAAATAATTGATATATTATTATCTTATAATGATAAATATGTAATTAAAATCATATAAAAACATTAATTCCATCATTATGACTAGTCTTGAGATACAGTAATGAAAAACGAACTATATCGGTTCGCGAGACGGTAGTACGCCATACACACGAATGAAATATTCATTTCCATTTGATGAAATTAGAGATGGATTTGGGTGATGATATTAATATAATAAAATCTAAGTATATTTAGGATGTTTTAGATATTATTTACTCATGGATGAAGTATATTTAAAGGAAGTTGAAGAAGAAATAAAATAGAAATACTTAAAGAAAACGATACATCTTCTTCGATTGATCACCTTTGAAGAACACCTTAACACCTATAAGGAGAGTGTTATGCCTAAAATAAGGCCTCAAGAATGTGGTTATGTATTATAGGAAGGATGTTGGGTATATATAGTCTGAATAAAAAGGTTTTGGAAGTGTGATTAATAGAGAATAATGTGTTCCTTTTTATAGGAGAGGGGAGGGACACCCTTGGAATTATTAAAATCATTTAATTAATATTAATTCAATTTCAATTCTAAATGGGTCAAAACTAATTTAGATAGAATATAGGTTGATTATGGGTCAAAATAGAATCATATAATGAAAATTATACAAGTTTTATTATTTTTTAATCCTTATATTTTTGTTTTAACCCCTTTTAACTCTTACCATCTTATCAAGTAATTTACACTTAGAGGGTTAAAATAATTACCAAATCATACCAAAAGTTAAATAAATGAGTAATTAATGACATTTTTAGAGTTATATAAACTTTTTGGCCGAATAAAATATTTTTATAAATTTTTAATTAAATATTGTATATTTTAAAATATGAATTATGTCAATTTTGACACTATTCATTACATGAATTTTTTAAAATATCATAAAAAAATTATTTCTTAGAAAAAACTACATTAAATCAATAATAAAATGTCATAGTAATCCATAAAATTTTTGTATAACATCAAATATTTCAAATTATATTTATTTTAATATTATTAATATCATTTATTTGATTCTTTCTTTAATAAATATATTATTGTATCATCTTTGTGTCATAATTAAATATAATTATTTAATTCATAAAAATTATAAATAAATTACCATGTTGTAGGTAATATTTTTATCTTTATAATAACTATTCACAGTCTAAGATATCACTTACATCACCCCATATTAAAAATGTTTTAGTAGGAAGAGACATTTTTATGACATATTTGCCTTTACTTTAAATTAAATGTTATAAATGTCATAATCACACCCAAGTGGATTCGAAAAATAACAATTTAGGCCCAAGTATAGTCATGGTTGATAATAAATCATCCAATAATATTAGTACAAGTGTTAGAATAATTTTATAATATTATAATATTAATTTTACCTTTAATTACCATATTTACCTTTAACCGTGGTAAATAAAATACTAAAATTATTATTCACCAAAAAATATTTTGATCTTATTGGACCACATTTTTTATAATGAGTATAACCATGTATATCTATTTTTAAAAATTCAATTCACAGAAGTGGTTAAATTAGGTTTAACACTAATCCTATTGACGGATCGAGAAAACAAGTTTTTTAAGTAAAATATTCAAAAGTTCACATAGTTTTTCTATTTAATTTTAATTTGAAAAGGCATACAATGAACTAAATTGGATTAACTGACAAAAAATTAATCTAATTATACCTTAAAACCATATAAAAGTATAATCTAACAATATAAATAAATTATATGAAAAGACAGTTTTGAATTAAAAATGTAGTATTTTTCGCTATCCATTAAAATATGAATTTTATCAAAAAAATACAAAAATTCAATCAAAGTAAATTTTGATGTCTTTCTTCTAAATAAGAAGTTTATTTTTCCAAATATAACATATAAAATTTAATAAAACTATATTTAAAAATGGTTCACTATCAAAAGGTGGTAAAACTACATTTAAAAAATATTAGAGTATTTTATGCTTAAAATTGGATTTATTCTCATTTTATGCCTCTAAAATTTATTAGAATAAAGTAAAAATATTTAATAAACATGTGTAAACATAATATAGCGAGTTATTTTCATTTCTTTCAATATAATGACTAGGTGCTAACTTCCATTTAAAATAAGAATATTATAATATATTACTTTTTTAGTATAACTCAGTCTTGCATGAAACGTAAGATTTCGGAGAAACCCATTGTTGCGTGTCGGGTATGGTATAACAACACTTTAAGGTAAAATTACTATATAATTCATAATATTTAATAAAAATGAAAAATTATTATTCTATAATTACCTAGGATGTTACATAAGTGGTAAAATAAATTTAAAATTAATCTCACCGATGAAAAGACACTGAGGATTTTTAAAGTAAAAATGTGCAAATGTTTACTAAGTTTTTATACCCAATTTCAAAGTAAAATTGATCCCAATGACCTAAATTGGATTAATTGATAAAAATATGATCTAATAAAACTTTTAAACCAAATTAAAATATAATTTAACCTTATAAATAAATTATATGAAAAAATAGTTTGGAATTAAAATTCGGTATTTTTCACTATTCATCAAAAAATGAAGTTTCTCAAAAAAATCCCAAAAATTCACCCTAAGATAATTTTGATATTATAAATTAAAAAATGAATCTTATTTTATCAAATTAAATTTCTAAATGTGTCAAAAATTAATTTAATTATTTTTCATAGAAGGACATTAAAAGCAGTTCATTTGAGAAAATAGTATTTTTAAACATATAAGGATTTTACCAAAAATTATATCTTTCATAATCAATATGTTTTATTTATATAAAAACATTATAAAAAATATTTGAAAAGTAGTTATTACTATTCATATTACTAAGTTCAAGGTCTAGGTTACAATTATCTCATTTAAATAGTTATAACAATAAAATGATGCTTCGTAGAAACTCGGTGTTGTGTGTAACGTACGCCAAGTCGGTGTTTCATGTAGTGCAAGAAAATTTGGTTCCATGTGAAAGGAATGTTTGAATTAGTGATTTAATATATAAAGAAACTATTTTTAGTGTTTTTTGAAATTCAAAATATCAAAATATCAATTCAATTCAATAAAAAACATTCACAAAATCTTGGGGTGTTAGAGGAGTGCTTTTAAAATAGATGAATTGGGATTCATGAAAGTTGATTTCAGTAAGGAAGGGTACAAAGAAAAAACATTTATAATAGAATCAAAATTAGTAAAAGTATTTTATATTCTAGATACTATAAACCAAAAGTGTTCAATTGTCTTGTTATCAACTAAAATCACCGAATGATCAGATGAAAATTCAATCGAGGATGACCCTTTCATTGGGATGTCACCATCATTTAATAGTGGTCCCAATATAGACAAAATTTTGTATGTTAGAGGATAAAAAAATTAAGGGATTTGGATAGTTGATAGAGGGGTCAAATCCCTTTATCCTTTAAACAAAAGAGAGTTTAATAATCAGGTTATATATTTTTTGTAATATACATTGTGTTACCTAATGTTATTATTTGTTCGTTGCTGAATTTATGTAATCTAAATTAAATGTTAAACCAATTCTATAGATAATGAATTCTTCATGTGTTGGTTCTCCCAATAATTAGTAACAACAGGTCTCTCAACCTACTATTTCTCACAGTTTAGAGGAACAAAAACCTTCTGTACATACTGGTGCTCCAAATCCCAAGTAACAATATGTTTCTCAACCTGTTGCTACTCCTAGTATAGCGGTACAACGACCATATGCACATGTTGATGCTACCACTCTAGAGGAACAAAATATTAATGATTTTGAATATGAGGAAATGGTAGGCAATAAAGGACAGATGATGTAGAAAAAACAGAAGCACCGTCGTTTGATGGTGTTAGAAAAAATCATTAAGGTGAAAATAAAAGGCATCAAATACAAGGTTGGATGGAATGCACATGGTCATCATGTTAACCCCAACAGGGCCATGTTTAGTAGTTACATTGGAATCATCACTCGATAATTAATACCAATTGATGTAGATTTGTGGCACCATGTTGTTCTTGCACTTAAGACACTAATGTGAGAAGATATTAAAATAACATTATGATATAATTTCTTTATTTTATTAAAAAATAAAATAATGAAACATTGACTTACTCTTCATCATCCCTTATAGAGTGAATTTATAAAAGATTACTACCGTAAGAAATATGTATTAATTATTGTTAGAAGGATTCACAGAGGCTTTCACACAGTTCTAAAGTGACATCATCTTAAAGATGTTGAAGAGAAAATAAACCCTCACCCACCACTTATCTATACACACCTGATATCCTAAGAATGTAGGATGCGTTTACTGGCCATTATGCAGATGTGTATTTTTAGGTACATTATGGCCAGTAATACATTGTTTGATAATAAGTATATTCATCAATTTTATTGAAAATTTTTTATTTATAAAATAATAACCCAGTGCTGAAAATAAGGGATGGGCAACAAAACCAACATACCCCTACCATAAATCAAGGATGGGGTATGCTTCACTTGAAAAAAATAGTATGTATTTTAAATCTACTATAATAATTTTATGTGACATGAAAAAAAAACATAATTATATTCCTCTATTTATATACAGATTGATGACTCCAAATCCAAAGCCACTTCTATCCCACACCATGTGCTATGAAAGGAGGCACATGTAAATAAATATGTGATACTAATAGATAAAAACACACAAAAAATGTGGGAAACATGTGTAAGTATGACATAATATTTTTTTCTTTAAATATCTATTATATAATAATGATTACTTATTTTACTATATTTTCTATCTGACATAGTCATAAGAATCAGCAACACCTGTACTGGATGAACACCTAGTATCGGTTTCTTAGAAATTTCCAGAACAGTATGGCCACATCAGTGGTGTTGGTTTTGGGGTGACACCCCAAACATATTTTGAGAAAAAAACAAGAGGAGGTTAAAGATAAATAAATGAAACAGATTAAAGAAAGACTATCTACCCTTGAAGAACAATTCCAATGGAAGAGATAGTTGCTAGAAACTTTTATGGGGGGGAGCAAAGAGAATAAAAAAATGAATAACAAACATTTTGTGAAGATCCCGCCCCACCCCCACCAGCTTTGAGGTGAGAAATTCCCCTCAAAGAGCTATCTTAGTCATGGTAATTAATATTATAATAGTTGTTTCTATGAAATGTGAATCAGAAAGACACTAATACCTTTCCTGTACTGATATTCTATAGGGTGAAAATGACTATGATTTATATCTATCAACACCCACCATCACCTTTTTGTGAGTTCTACAATGATCAATATCTAAGATGACAGTCTACCCAATAGACCACTTTCAATAGGTCATGAGAGATTCATGATTAGTGTAGCTCATAAGATGATCACTGAGCTACCTGTTCCACATGATGATGATGATATTCATAAGGTCAAATGAGTTGTTGGAACATTCATTGCATAGCCATCACATGTTATAAAAAAACATATCGACAAGGTGGTATTAATTTCCGATTTATTTTTCAAGCTAAACCTTTAAAAATTAATGAAAAAAGGTATAAACTGATGAATGTTATTACAGATGGATAAAGGGAAGGTGGTGAAATGAAATAATGACTTAAAACCATCTAAAGTATCAACCAACCGATTGAAAATATATTTTGAAAGAACCTTTACCCACCCATTACATATCTTCATTTACTAACATTGAAGGTTCATGTGGATACATAGTTACAAAATGGTAGTAGTCACATAGTTGATTTTGAAGAAAATATGTATAGAGATGAATGTGAAGACTACACTGGTGTTGAGAATATAAATGAAATCCTCAACTATGATTGGATAGGTGCCTCAATTGTAAATGTATACATGAGGTATGTTTTCATGATTTTATTTTCCAAAAGATAATATAATATATTAATTATGACTAAATACATTTCATATTTTTGGTAGGCGTATATATAAAAAATAATGAAGGGATTTCTCCATGATTTTTTTGAACTTGTTAGTCCTCACACCACATCTACAAAAAAAAAAAAACAAATCCAAAAAAATGATGAAATATTGGAAGGCCTGGTCAAATCGTTTGAAATCAAACTTTCAGATGAGAGAATCTTCTTAATACCAACATTATAAGGGTAAAACTCTAAAATTTAATCATATCAAATATATTTTCATTTCTTTCATTACTCATTCCTTTTTGTGTTTTTAGGAAACATTGGATGCTCATTATGGTCAATTTGGATACTCCAAAGATTTATTTCCTGGATTCACTATATGGATACCCAACAAACAAACCACACAAGATGGAGTTTGTCAATTTGTAACACACTACATCCAATGTTTTATAAATAAAAATAAAGTTATATAATTTATATTATCTTTTAATGAGGATTTTGTTATGATAGAGTGGTGTATCAATATCGTGAAAAATAAGGAATAAGGCTAGGGGCTAAGCACATGGACCCTACAAAGTTCTAAAACTGGACAAGTATCAGAGTATATATAATAATATTTCACTATCAAAACACATATAAAAACAAATTAATTATTCTTCTCAGTGTTCTGCAGTGTTTGAAATAAACAAATGGAAAAGATTATGGTTATTATGATTGTAAATTTATGATATAGATCATAATCCATGAACAAACTAGCATACCCAAAGAGGTATTTTTGAAGTTAATTACTATTTCATTTAAAATATTTATTAATCCTTTATGTATTTATATTCTTACAATACTACTATGAATGTAAAAAAGACTCATTCACAAGATGATATTGATTTTCTTAGAAACAAATGGGTAATATACCTGATAGAAGAATGTACACAAATAACATGAATATGTGACTTCCATAGAAGTAGTGGATTGTTTTATATTTATGTTTAATTTACTTATTTTTAGTATTACTCATATAAAAATTATTTTCTTGTACAGGTGGATTCCTTTCGTATTTATGGGTCAATAATGTATAAAACCATCATGAAAAGGTGAATTCCTACTACTTTTTAATTAATTTTGTCTTTATTTTATCTACTATTTGTAAGTTATTTTCCATATCATATTTATATAATAATTATTTAGTTGTTTGAACATATATTTTGGGAATATATAACATGTTACTTTTTGCTAAAGTTACCATGCTTTCCATTTATTTTCTTTGTCGAACTGACAATGCTACAGATTGATTCAATGTTCTTAGCCGAAAACCATTCTCGAATAAATATGCAGTGTTGGAAATTTGAAAAATGAAGAAACTAGTAATTATGTTAACATTGACAGTTATAATTTTTTGAGACTTTGGGACATGTAGGAATCAGAAACATCTCAATCCAACACATGGTGTTACCGATATAACCCCAGGTGCATCTTTTTATTTAAAATTGACATTAATTTTAGTAAAATAGGAAACTAACATACTCAAAACCAAAAAAATGAATTCATATTGATTTTATACTTTAGAAAAAAGATCCATATGTCATTTAGGATGTGTAGGAATTATCCACACATTAATCTGATGCATGGTGTGACCAGTATGACTTAAAGTGTCCATTATCAGTTTAAAATTGTCATTTTACTTCAAAATGTGTCACTCACTAAAAACTAAGAAAACACACTCAAATTGTATTGATAATTTATAATATTGATTTATAAATCATTTTTATGCATAGGAATTGGTCTCATGTCAAACCAATACATGATGTTACTAGTATGAGTCAATGTGTGTGTTTCCATTTTAAAATGAAATTTTAGTAAAAAAGAAAAGTGACATACTGAAAACCCAGAAAACATATTCATATTGTTTTGATACTTTAGGAAAATGATCCATGAGTCACTTTGGATGTGTTTGAATCAGTCACACCTCAATATTATGCATGGTGTGACCAATATGACTCCAAGTGCATATTTTTATTCAAAATTGATATTAATTTTAATAAAAAGGAACAAGTGATGTACTGAAAAATAATAAAATTCATTAATATTATTTTGATACTTTAGGGAAACAATACATGACTCATTTGAGATGTGTAAGAATCATCCTCACCTCAATCTAAGACATGATTTGACCATTATGACTCCAAGTACATATTTTTTATTTAAAATTTATATCAATTTTAGTAAGAAGGAAAATTGACCTACTCAAAACTGAAAAAACACATTCAGATTATATTGATACTTTATTAAAATAATCCATGAGTCATTTTAGATGTGTAGGAATCAACCACACCTCAATCTGACATATGGTGTGACCGGTATGACTCCAAGTGCGTCTTTTTATTTAAAATTAACATCAATTTTTGTAAAAGAAACAAGTAACCTACTGAAAATTGAGAAAATACATTTGGATTGTTTTTATAATTTATTTCAACTATACATGAGTCACTTGGGACATGTAAGAATCAGTCACTCCTCAATCCGACACATAGTGTGACCGGTACGACTCCAAGTGTGTCTTTTTATTTAAAATTGACATGAATTTTAGCAAAAAGAACTAAGTGACGTACTAAAAAAAAATGAGAAAATGCATTAATATTATTTTGATACTTTAGTTAAAAAATAAATGAGTCATTTGAGATGTGTAGGAACCATCCTCACCTCAATTTTAGGCACAGTGTGACCAGTATGACTCCAAGTGCATCTTTTTTATTTAAAATTTACATCAATTTTAGTAAAAAGGACAAATGACCTACTAAAAAACAATAAGACACATTTGAATTGTTTTTATACTTTAGGAAAATGATCCATGGTTTATTTTATATGTTTAGGAATCAGCCTCACCTCAATCTAATGCACAATGTGACCAGTATGACTCCAAGTGCGTCTTTTTATTTAAAATTGACATCAATTTTAGAAAAAGGAACAAGTGACCTACTAAAAACCAAGAAAATGAATTTGTATTGTTTTGATAATTTAATTAAATGATCCATGAGTCATTTGGGACATGTATAAATCACACACACCTCAATATGAGGCATGGTGCGACTAGTATCACTTCAAGTGCATTAATTTTATTTAAAGTTCCGACCTACTCAAAACTGAACAAATGCATTAATATTTTTTTGATACTTTAGGGAAGCAATTCATAAGTCATTTTTGATGTGTAGAAATCAACCACACCTCAATCCAACACACGGTGTGACTAGTATGACTCCAAGTGTGTCTTTTTATTTAAAATTGACATTAATTTTACTAAAAGAAAAAATTGTCATACTGAAAACTAAGTAAGCACATTCATATTATTTTAATACTTTATGAAAATGATCCATGATTCATTTAGGACATGTAAGAATCTCCCTCACCTAAATCCGATGCACGGTGTGACTGGTATGACTCCATGTGCACTTTTTATTTAAAATTAACATCAATTTTAGTAAAAAGGAAAACTGAACTACTAAAAATCAAGAAAAAAACATTTGTATTGTTTTGATACTTTAGGACAATGATACATTAGTCATTTGAGACCTGTATAAATAATCTAAACTACAATACGATGCATGGTGTAACTGGTATGACTCAAAGTGAATCTTTTTATTTAAAATTAACATCAATTTTAGTAAAAAGGAAAACTAACCTACTCAAAACCAATAAAAGGCATTTAGATTGTTTTAATACTTTATTAAAATGATCCATAAGTCATTTTTGACATGTAGGAATCAATCATACCCGAATCCAACACATGGTGTGATAGATATGATTCCAGGTGCATCTTTTTATTTTAAATTTACATTAATTTTAGCAAAAGGAACAAGTGACATACTAAAAACTAAGCAAAAAAATTAAGATTATTTTTACAATTAGGGAAACATTACACAATTCATTTTTGACATGTAAGAATCACCCAAACCTCAATACAGTGAATGATGTGAACAGTATGACTCAAAGTTCCCATTATCAGTTTAAAATTGACATTTTAGTTCAAAACATGTGTAAATCACCAAAAACTAAGAAAATGACCTCCAATTTTCTTGATAATTTAGAACACTAATTCATAAGTCATTTTTGAAATATAGAAAGAAGTATTATGTCAAACCGACTCACTTTGTGACCTGTATGACTCAAATTGTGTGTTTTTAGTTTGAAATTACATTTTAGTATAAAACACAAATGACATACTTAAAACCAAGTAAAAACATTTATATTGTTTTGATACTTTAGGAAAATGATCATTAAGTAATTTGTGACGTATATGAATTATCTTCACCTCAATCTCACACATGGTGTGACCAGTATAACTCTAAATGTTTCTTTATTTAAAATTGAAATTAATTTCATTAAAAAGAACAAGTGACATACTCAAAACCAATAAAACACATTCAAATTGTTTTGATACTTTAGGACAATGATCCATACCTCATTTGTGATGTGTAGGAATCAACCGCACCTAAATACAATGTATGGTGTGACCGATATAACTTTAAGTGTATTTTTATTTAAAGTTGACATTTTTTTAATGTATTCATTCGTATTAATTTTTAATTTATCTCTTAATAATATTACTAAAAAAATATTTGTTTTATTATATAGTTGGATTCTTTTTCTCAGTTTGAGGTGATTTATTTGGAAATGGATACCATGGGTGGACCTTTTTGAGTGGGGATCACGGGTGCCAAAGAAAAATATTAATGTTTTAAATTGTTTGTGGAAAATAATTGTAAATGTAGTTATACAAAAAATTATTTTAAATGTATATAGTAATGTTTTTTTGTATTCATGATGTAAAATTTATTTAAATTAAATTATATATTTTGTGTATAAGAGGATGCGGTGTGCTATTTTTGTGTACATGATGTTGCTACAGTGTGTTGTTATATAAACAGCACAATGCAACTGATGTTGCCTTTATCAGTGCTATTTCTAGCATTGATAAAGGCCACCATTTATCAACTCTATTGAAAATGATGATAAAGAATCCCCTTTATCAGCACTATGATTAACAGTGCTGTTAAAATCCTTTTTTGCATGCTGTTAAAGGGCATTTCTGTAGTAGTGTAAATTTATAGTTTTGATATGTTTTTCCACTGGGATTTATTTTAAATTTCATGGTTATGGGAATTTATCTTATAAAAGCAGTGATACAATTCCATATATTGATGTGATTGTCCTTTTGGTTCTATTTGAATTTATATAGTAGTGGTAAGCCATCCCACCAAGACACTAAGATAAATTTCATTTTTTAACGTGTTTACCTATTCAGTTACCTTCACACCCATGATATTATTTTCAGATATGTTTTTACCTTATTTATTATTTCATTATCCTTTTTTTACTTTCCAAGTGTTTTTTATTTAAAATTTATAATTTTTTGGAAAATAGTGGGTGTCGCACGATTGGCGCATGATTAGGGATAATTGTGCAGTAACCGTGTGAAACTGGTTTGCAATTTGGCAATGTGGATTCACACAGTTGGACCATGATTTACCAAACCATGTGGAGAAACCATGAAAGTTCCTAGGTGAGGCAGTATTGACCCATACGTTTGGAATATGGTTTAGAAAATTGTACGACCAAACTGTGCGACCTGCCCATAAAACATATGGTGTGAAATGACCATTCTATCCTTATTTCTTTTAACCTCCTTTTCCCTTTCTCTCTCCCCTCACTCATTTTTACAGTAGTCACACATGAACCCCTATCTACCTCCTCTCATTGGGTGGATTTCTAGTAGTATCTTCATCAATTTCTTTAAGGAACCTTCAACTACAGCTCTCCTCTTCACTCATTTGGCTTCTTTTCCCCTTATTTATTGATTTTACTTCTTCCCCATGACATGAAGGCCTAGGTTTTTCTAAATCTAAACCTAATGATGTCATTTTTGGTGTTTATGTTTTTTTCTTTCATCTCTAGGGACTCTCTTTCCATCATAAGTGTGTTTCCATCATATTCAAAGTGTTTGGTTTGGTTAAAGGTTGGCGGTTTCTTATTGTGCCATTGTTTGGTGAACTAAAATTTATACCTAAATTTCTAAAGTATGTTTAATTTATTTAATTCTTAAATGGTTATTTTGAGAGTTATGTGGGTTTTTTGGGATGATTTCAATTTTTTTCCATTGGAATTGAACTTAAATGGATACAAAATGAGATGTTTTGCTTATGGAATGAATTTATTAAAGGAAAGTGAGAAAACATTTGAACCTTAGGCATATAAGTGGGATGACTAGGATAAGTACTCTAGGAAAAGGTCTGACCTACCTAGCCTTTGGACCATGATACAAACCTAACAAAATCATTTATACTATGGATGTGGTTACCACTGGGACAATTAGTCCTCCCCAACAGCTCGTGTATAAGAATGATTACAAATGGCTCAATCACTAAGAGTATAAGGATCCTAGGATAAGGTCTAACCTTAGTTACCCTAGGGATGCACATAGTGCTTGTTTGTGCATCATCATTTTTATTCTCCCTCAGTGTATTTGAAATGACAAAAATATGTTACCTTTTAAATTGTTTCCAAACTAGCATGATTATTTTTATTCTAACAATGGTTATTCATGGAATGCTTGGTGGGACCCTACTAGACTCTTATGCTCGCACCCTTTATACACCCAATAAGTGTATGTAGATTTTTTTTGTTGGGATCAGGTAAAATCAAAGTGTTTCATGGTGGAAACATGTACTATTTCTAGTGGACCTTGGTTAGGTGATGATGGTGAAATGGTGGGAGTCTGACCCTCATGTCACATGGATATGGGGATATTTGTTTTTTCTATTTTTCGGTTTCAGTTATAGTATGTAATCACCATATTTTGTATAGAAATTTTTAACTTCCCATACCATAGTTTATATATTAATATTTATGTTCATTTATTCCATGATTTGATGTTTATTTTTTTACATGGATCATTATATTTCCTTTAAGGTATTATTTATATTTAGTTGATGAATTTATTTGGAAAATCATTACCAAGGTACATTCTTGATGACTAAACTCTTGTTATCAGATCATGGGAAGAAATTACCTTAGGGACTTTCCATGTAATGGATGGGTAACCTAGGTTAGGGGTGGATTAGGATGGTTCATGACAAATTGGAATCAAAGCCATCCATTTTGGATATATGTTATTTGGGAAGTTGAGATAAACTAGATATAGGATTTTAAAGGCTCAAGTAAGAGCTGTAAAGGGGTGTCTGGACAACACTCTTAATATACTCCCTTAATTTTCAAGGGATATTGGAAATTTGGTTTGATTTTTAATTTATTTTACCCTCCCTTGAGGATAGGGTACATGAGTCATGGACCCTACATGCATGTTTAGTTCTACGGAAGGTTGTTCTTGTTGTGTTTATTTTTTTATAATTTACCTTGATATTTAATAAATTTTCGTAATTTTTATTGATGATTTTATATTTATTTTGACAGTTTTCCATATTTTATTAATTTCATGTAACATCATGCCCCCCAAAAAGCAACCTTTGAATCCTATATAGGATATTGCAGATAAATTTATCTGAGAGGATCCACCGGTTAATTTGAATACTATCGAGACAATGGTCTAGGCCATTTGAGTTATGGTCTAAGGGGTGGTTTTTGGAATCAATCAAGATAAGTAGGATGAATTGAATCCTGATAAGGATCTAGATTAGGAATTCCACAAGAACAAGTCTTTCTCTTTTTGAGGAAGTAATGACCCTCAGAAAGACGATGATTTCATAAAGAAGACTGAGCAAATATTTAAATTTTTTTAGAACCCCAAACTATACTCCATTAAGGTGAAGTGTGAAGCCTTCACGATTGAAGTCCCTATCTAGAAATGGTGGTATTCAATTATTTAGGAAAAATAAAATGAGAATATGAAGTGGAATGATTTTAAATTGATATTCAGTTGGTAGTTCTACCCTGAAACCTTAACATTAGAAAAATATAGAGAATTCATGTGCTTCCAACAGGGAATTCAGTCTATCATAGAGTATGTGAACTAGTTTACCAAGCTAGTTCACTTTGATCCTGATATTTTTTGTAATTAGGAGATAAAATCTTATCATTTCAAGATGGTTTTGTGACATGAAATTCAATCCAAAGTCTTCTTATAGGATCCTAATACCTATGCTGAGGTTATTGATCATGCCTTAATGGAGAAGATCGATTAGGAGAGGATTTATAGGATAATGGGAGTTACTTCAGTGCCTTGTGAAGTAGGAACTGTCTCCTCATAGAAGAATATGATGTGTGAAGAGTAGGGGTAGGTCAGTGGTAGTATTTCTAGGTATCCTCCTCAATTGTCATCATTGATTGCTGTAGGTGTTGGATCCCATGTTTTCCACCAATGTGGTAAGCCTGACCACATGTAGTATTCATGCTCAGTGGCACCCAAATCATGTCATTCATGCATATGTATAGGCTATATATAGAGTTTCATCTGATCCAAACTTCCTTAGAGTGGTGTAGGCTCTCTATCCCCCTGGGGATCTGTGGTGTAGTCAGATGCATCTCAGGTAGTGGGACCCCATCCTCATGGATGTGAGGGTATAATTGGTTCCTATTATGGGAAAATTCATATCAGGACCGAGCCTCAGGAGAGTTTTAGGCCTCTGAATCATTCAAAGTTGAAGCAGTTTCATGTACTGGATTAAGATCTAGTGGAGTTTGAGGCAGGACCTGTGACAGTGACATGTACTATTCTTATTGCTTCATCAATGGAAACTGATTTATTTGATATCGGTTCCTCTCAATATTTTATATCTTCCCGTACTATGGAATTGTTGAAGCTCCCTACTTATATCAAACCTTATGTTATAGAGATATTCATGCCTCTTAGTAGAAAGAAAGAGAAAGGTTTTTAGTTCCCTTCACGTGTGATCTATTTATTAGAATTTGAGATATTATAGGACTTCCTTATCCTAGAAATGTTTATTTTTATGTAATCCTTGGGTTAGACTAGATGATGACCTATAAGGATTTATTGACTGTTACCATCAAAAATTTATTTTCACCATTCTTGATGGTAGAACTCTAGTATTCTAGAGAGAATGGGACTTGCGGTCTAGTCGGGTGGGACCTTCTTTTCCAGAGCTTGGTAGATTTATCTTTCAGGTTTCTACTCTTCTGTGAGAAGTTGATGAATGGAATTTTGGGAGTGAGTTACCTCCCATGGACAAGGAATATCCTAAGGTTTTTATAGATGATTTTTAGGCTTACTCCTGGAGAGGTAAGTGGATTTGACTCTTGAATGAGTGTCAAGGACTCAACCGATATCTCTTCCTTCATATCATATGGCTCCCATAGAGTTGAATGAGTTAAATATTCATCTAGATGGCATGGAATATAAAGGATTCATTATATATATTGTGTCCTCATGGATCACCCCAATTTTTTTTTCTAAAAAGGAGGATACAAACCTTCTCTTGTGAAATAACTACCAAAAGTTAAATTGGGTTACAATCAATAATAAGTATCCCTTACCCCATATTGATGAAATCTTTGATCAAATTAATGAAGAAAGTTGGGTTTCAAATATTGACCTTCGTTCAAGCTATCACTATCTTAGTGTGAGAGAGAATGATGTGCCTAAGGTTGCTTTTTAAAGTAGGTATGGACACTTCGAATACCCATTGATGACTTTCGGGCTGACCAATTCTCTTGAAATTTTCATGGTACTTATGAACCAGATATTCCTTCTATGCCTTGACACTTTTGTCATGGTATTTGTGGATGAAATCCGGGTTTATTCTAAGATACAAGAAGAGTATGAAGGTCACTCGAGAATTGTTTTGAGAACTTTTCATAATCAACATATATTTTTATAAGTTATCTAATTTTGGTTTCTAAAGCCAATAGATTAGGTTTCTCAGGCATGTGGTGTAGGAATAGGGTATCTTAATCGATCTTGAGAAGGAAAAGTCCATGATGTCTTGGGAGGAGCCCTAGAATTTCTTTGAGATTAAGTACTTATTGGGACTGGTAGGATATTATAGATGATTTATAAAGGACCTCTCCTAGCTTGAATCATCCCTAATGACTCTCACTCAGAAAGGGATGAAGTTATTATAGAGCATGAAATTTCAAGTGTTTTTCGACGAGTTAAATTAATGTTTGACATTATCTCTAATTCTAATTTTACCAGAATCTAATTAAGGTTATGTGGTTTATTATGTTGCATCAGGTATGAGTCTAGGGTCTGTTCTTATATAGGGTGACCATGGGGTGGCTTATGGCTCTTTCTAACTCTGAACGCATGAAAATAACTACTCAACCCATGAACTTAAACTTGTATCCATGATGCATGCTCTTAAGTGTTGGCACTATTATCCTTTTAGGGAAAGATTTTTGGTCTTTTAAGATCATAAAATCTTGAGCTACATCTACTCTCAAAAGGACCTGAATCTTCAGCAATAGAGATGAGTAGAATATCTTTAGGGATTTGATCTCAACATTACCTATATACTAGGAAATAGATTTTTCTTCTAATTCCCCCAATTAGAATTTACCCTTTTAAGCCCTTAAAGAGTCCAATGATGAATGGATGGTTCTTTTTTCTCAGATGCATATGGAGGTGAGGGAATGAAAATAAGAGTGCACATCTTATTAGTATCTAGTTGAACACTTTTCATTGAGTTTATTCTTTGGGGGAAAGTAGGTTATGGGGTGTGTTAGTGAATCAAGAGAACTTTAAATGGTAGGGGGACCAAAAATGGGTGATCTTCATTCCCCAAGGGTGTATTTTGTTTCTAAAGTTATCATGTGGTCCTTTTATTGATGTAGAATGTGGTAATAGAGGATCATCATTAATCCTAGTGGGTTTTTTACCTAGGTACCACCAAGATGTACTATGGATTCAAGCATCTGTTTTTGTGGCCAGGTATGAGGTGAGACATAATAGACTTTGTGTCTTAGTGTTTTACTTGATATCATATAAAGGATGAGCATCAAAATCATTTACGTCTGCTTCAACTAATTTTTATTCCTATCATAAGTGGGATGAGGTGTCTATGGACTTCATCATTGGGTTACCTTGTACAACTCAGGGTGAGAATGCTATATGGGTCATGATTGACTAGCTAACCAAGTAATCTCACTTCCTTCTAATCAAGGACACCACTAAGGTGGAAGATCTTAGTAAGATGTATGTCTAGAAAATCATGAGATTTTACAGGGTTTCATCTACTATTATTTATGATAGAGAACCCCAGTTCACCTATAATTTCTATAAAGGCCTCCAGGAGGTGATGGGATCGCAGGTTAAGATAAACATGGATTACCATCCTCAGACCAATGGTTAGATAGAGAGGGTGATCCAAATCTTGGAGGATATGAACCATTATTATGTCTTATATTTCGGAGGATCATGAGATGACCATTTTTAGCTGGTTAAATTCCCTTATAATAATAATTACAAGTAATAGATTAGAATGAATCCCTTTTAAGCTCTATATGATTAGCCATGTCGGTCACTCATCTAATAGATGGAGGTGGAAGAGACTTCCATAGTAGGGTCAAGCCTTGTACAGGAGATGACGATGAAGTTTCAAAATATTCTATAGCGATTTGTGATGGATTAGATCCACCAAAAGTCTTATGAGGATCATTGGCACCATCCATTTGAGTTTTCAATTGGGAACTAGGTGTTTTTAAAGGTTTCATCTTGGTTGGGTCACCAGAGACTTGAGAAGTAGGGAAATCTTTTTCTAAGGTATATCAGACCCTTCAAAATTGTTGAGAGAATAAAGAAAGTGAAATACAAGTTTTCATTTCTTCCTCAAATAATATCAATCCATAATTAATTTTATGTTTATCAATTGAAAATTACAATCTATATCCCTACCATGTTTTAAATTTGGAGGATCTCATGTTGGAACCCGATGTATCAGTGAATGAGCAACTGATTTAGACTATTGACTCCCGAGATAAAGTGGGGAATAGGAAATCTATTATGTTATTTTGTGTGTTATGGAAACATGGGAATGAATATCATGATACTTGGGAGTAAAAATCATTTATAAAGGAGTAGTAGCCTCATTTGTTCCTTGTTTATTCTTCTGGTTGAATTTTTGGGGATAAAAAGTAATATGGTGTGGAGAATTGTTACACCTATGATATTATTTTCAGGTATGATTTCCCTTATTTCTTTATTACTTTATTCTCTATAATTTCTTGATGTTTTCATTTAAAATTTATTATTTTTTGGGAAAAAATCCCTCTTGATTATATTTCATAGTTTTTAGGTTGTTGTGTTTTTTTGAAAAATCATATTAATAAAGTTATTCCACAAGTGGTTAGAGGAGATTTAAATTAGCATGTTGAAGGTGGTGTCATTTCCCAGTGTTTGCCAAATTTCTTGGCCTAAAAATTTGGTGGTTTAGTGTTTGTATTTTTAGAAAAGGAATGATTTATATGAAGTAGAGTATGTAGACTATGAGGTCATTCTTGTAGAATAATAGAGGAAGTTCTCTGTTGGAAGGCTGTGAGGTTGAGAAAGAGGACCAAAAGGTTGACTATGTGATTGTTAGGTGGAATGGGAGTGTGTGACATGAAAGTATGAGGTTACAAAGTGAAAGGGAGTACACGATTATGATGTAGAAGGAAGTTTTTGGTATGAAGATATTGAGTACGTGGATAAGGATTAAGTGAAGGGTTAGACAATAATTGAGATTAATAGATTTTTCGAAAGGATTTACCAATATAAAGGCCCCCTAATCGCATCATTAAGAAGATAATGAATTCATTAGATAAATATTCATTTAGGAATTTAGTTAATTCTGAAAGGTCATCTGGAAGGTGTTAGTTTATAGAAGGAAGTTCGTGAGGTTAGAGATTATAGGAAATATCAGCCCGTGAAGTTGGTGTATTCAAGGATACTTTGAGTTTTAAATGAGGAGTTTGCAAGGTAGGGGTTCATGGTGAACCATATCTACAAAGGGGAGTCCATAGAGACAACAGTCCACAAAATTGGAGTTCATGGTGAATTTTTTCCATGTGGTCAAGAACATGGAAGAGGAGGGAGTTCATGGTGAATAGTTTTCTACAAAGTAAAGCATATAGAAGAGCATACTTCATCTATCAAATTAAAATGGAGCTTCATAGTAAATTCTCATATGAGTGATCCAACTCTGAGGTGATTTAGATCAACAGAATAATCTCAAAAAGGATAAGTAAACACACTTTATCAGAGAGATTAGTGAGATTTAAAGTATTATTAGTAGTGAAATAAGAGGGACAATGATTCCACTCCAAACATTGTAACATCAGTGTGATATAGTGGATTTGGTGCAACAATAAATTACCTTTTTATACTCCTTGGATGTATCCCAGTGAGGGTGAACCAAGTGAGATTTATGTTTTCTATGAATGTTTCAATTTTTTTATTCATTATTATAGGAAGAAGAGAGAATGGGTTTTTTTTAATAAAAAAAATGAGATCATAGGGGATGATTGTTTTAATTTACAATACACCGATTCACCCATTCTCAGTGTATTTAACCCAGTGGGACTGACATAATTTTTTGGAAAATAGTGGGTGTTGCACAATTAACACCTAGTTAGGGACAATAATGTTACAATTTTTCAAAAAAGGTCTAAAATTTGATATTTCATATTCACATGGTTTACCTAACTATGTGGACCAACCGTGCAAGTTCATAGGTAAGGCAGTACTAACCTGCACAATTGTTACATGGTTTGGAAAACTATACGACTTGTTGAGAAAACTTAAGGTGTGAAATAAACCTTTCACCCTTACTCATTTTTAACATTTTTTCCTTCTCTCTCCCCTAACTTGATTGTTATAGACCGCACACACAAACCCCTCTATTCCTTCTCTCCTTAGGTGGATTTCTAGTGGTATCTTCATTAATTTCTTCAAGGAGTTTTCAAGTAAGGAACTCATCTTCACTTATTTGGATTATTATTCCCTTATTTCTTGAATTTCATTCTTCCATATGTCCATGATGGCCTATGGTTTGTTAAATACAAACCTAATGATTTGGGTTTTAGTTTTTATGTTTTATTATTGCCTATCCAGGGTCTCTCTTTCAATCCTAAGTGGGTTTCCATCATAGGTGAAGTGTTTGTCTTGGTTAAAGCTGGGTGGTTTTGTATTGTGACATTGTTTGATGAACTCAACTTCCTGTCTAAATTTATAAAGTATGTTTAATTTATTTAATGCTTAAAATGTTATTTTGAAAGACATGTGCGTATGTTGGGTTGATTTAAAATTTTTATCCTTTGGTATTGAATTTAAATGGATGAAACGTGGTATGTTTTTCTTATGAAATGAATTTATTAAAAAAAATGGATAACACATGGGAACTCCAGGTACTTACATGGGATGGTTATGGAAAGTAAATTAGGAAAATGTTTTCCTCCATAGCATTTGTACCATGATAAAACCCTAACTAAACCATTTATATTATAGATGTGGTTACCACTAAGTATCTGGATTAGTCCTCCCTAGCGGTTCATGTATGGGGAAAATTACAAATAGATCAATCAATAAGATTATGAGGATCCTAGGATGAGGTCTAACCTTGTTTACCCTAGGTCCTCCCATGTTTCTTGATTGTGCTTCATTATTATTCTTCTCCCTCTATTTATTTAAAATTTTAAAAATATTTTACCTTTTAAATTATTTTCAAGATAGCATATTTATTTTTTTATAACAATGGTTAATTCTAGAATTCCTGATAGGATCCTATTGGGAATTTTTATCACACCTACATGAACCTAATGGGTGTATATAGGTTTTTTTGTTAAACTTAGGTAAAAGAAAGGCAACACATGGAGGTTGTGGTACTCTTGCTAGTGGACCTTAGTCAGGTGATTATGGTGACATGGTGGGAGGTTGACCCTTGTGTCACACAGAGGTGGATAGATTTATTTTTGTTTCTTTTTTGGGTTCTAGTTTTAGTATGTTATCACCTTCTTCTATATATCCATTTTTGGATTCCCATCCTATATTTTGTATATGAATATTGATGTTCATTTATTCCATGTTTGGATGTTTATTTTTTATATGTATTGTTATATTTCTTTTGAGGTATTTTTTATATTTGGTTGATGGATTTATAGAGAAATTTATTCCTAATTTAAATTCTTGATTTCCAGACACTTTTTTCCAGCCCGTGGGGACCAATAATTACCTTTGGGCCTTTCCATGGACTAAATAGGGTCCCTAGTTCATGGGTGGATCAGGTTGGTTCATGATAATTACTCCTTGAAATTTCTTAGAATATGGAAGTTATCTCACCAATATAATATAATAAATTCCTAGTTTTAATATGTTTTTCCATTAGCGTCTCTTTGAAATTCCATGGTTATGGGAATCTATCTCATCAAATAAGTGATATAATTTCAAATTTTAATTTCATTTTCCCTTTGGTTATCTTTGAACATATATGTAAGTGACAAGTTATCTCACCAAGACATTGAGATAAATTTTTGTTTTTCAATGTGTTTTTCCATTCAGTTTCTCCTTGAAATTTCCTGGTAGATTAAAGTTATCTCATCAACACGGTGAGATAAATTTCTAGTTTTAATATGTTTTTTTTTCATTTAGTTATTCCTTATAATTTATTGATCGATACAATTTTCCTTGATAATATGTTGTGATAAATTTCAATTTTTAAATGTTTTTGACCATTCATTTACTCCTTGAAATTTTTAGGTAGATAGAAGTTATATCACTAATACAGTGAGATAAATTTCAGTGCTTAACTATATTTGTATATTTAGTTTCTTCTTAAAATTTATTGGTAGATATTAGTTATCTCATTGACACAATAGATAAATTTTTTGTTTTTAAATGTGTTTGTACAATTGTTTCTAGATTAAATGACTTATCATATGGAATTTATCTCACCAATATAGTGAGATAAATTAAATTTTTTAAATGTGTTTGTCCATTAAGTTTCTCCTTGAAATTTTATGGTGATGGGGATTTATATTGATGACACATTTTGATAAATTTTAGGGAAGGTGAAATTTATCTTAGAAACGCGATGAGATAAAATTAAGGATATATATATATATATAATAAAGGATAGATATTTCATAAGATATTGTAAAGTGTTTATAAAAAATAATATTTGATAATTTATAACAACATCATAGTGAGAGATAAGTTTACTATGGTGACCATACCTATGCAAACCATACATTTTATCACCAACTACGTCATCTTCCATGGCCATGAACCGAACCAAGATGACCTTCCATGTCACTCGGGTCAGTCTGTCGCTGGGTCCAAATGGAATTATCAACCCCCCTAGGCTAGAAACTAGTTCCTAGGAATCATAGAACATACTCCAAGAAATGTTTTTCCCCTTAACTAATAAATGAACCAGCAATGGAAACTTACTGAGATTCTTTCATGGTACGTTCATACATTTAATCACCACGAATATAAAAAAAGTATAACTAAATACATATGGAATAAACAAATCATAACCCATACATATGATTCGACTCATTTATATAGACATGAAACATCATCCAGAATAAATACACCAACAAAGAAAAATAAAAAAACATGGAACAACCAAAATAGCCATCACAACTCATCTTATCAAATTTAAGGAAAATGTGGTATGTAAAAAAATTGATATAATAAAAACTGAAAGAAATATAAATACAATGGGATGAGATGGTTGACACATCATAATCCAAAAAATAAACCAGGAAAAACACGAACAATAAAAAACCAACTCCATGTGGCCCACTGTAGAGACCCAAAGCTTAACGTACATGGACATTACATTACTTTTGAGGAATACTTAGTACATAACAAAAATAGACACACAAGGACCGTACTAGTTTAGTGTCTTTGGAAACTCAGAATATAATCTTATAATCGTGGTGAAAGATCTTCAAAATCTCCCATAAAGATCTTCCCCCTTTTTTTTCTTTCCTAAAACCTTTCTTTATATCCTGGGGAAAAGAAAACATAAAAGGGGTGAGCTCAAATGCCCAGTAAGGGTAAACATAGAGAACATAAAAAAATCCATAAACATTTGAATGCAAAAACTTGAACATAAAATATAAACATCAAAATCTTGAGAAAAGACATGAATCTTGGAAGTAAGTAAGGCATATATCATAAGGGAACATCAATCATGATAAAATAGCATGGGAATAAAACATGTAATTGTGGCAACCAATAAGCACATGTAATTATTTCCATAGTAGTCAAGGCATTACGGCCAAGACCATCTTAGTGGACAAAGTCCCTTTCTAAATCGAGTTCACTCCTCATTCCAGTCCTGTAATACTGAACCGGATTATCTTACTGTTCCAGCCATGTCTATCTCATGAGATATAAATCTTTACCCAATACATTGGAGGTAGATATATGTCCCACCCATCTCATAATGAAATCATTCTTACTTGTGCCACAAAATAAACATACATCATTCATAACAACCCAATAAATAAAATGAGTTTCATAAACATCATCCCATCATCACATCATCCATATAAAAGAAATGGATATCATTTCATAATAAGAAAAGTGAAACCATGTAAATCATAGAGACATGATACTTGAAATATAAACATATGAAATGATGTCATCTTAGATGAAAAATGGTTTTGATAAAACACTTGAAATGAATTCTTTAGGAAAATATCCTTTCTTCTTCAAAATCATTCCCTTTTCATGAAATGTCCTGCAATTTTAAAAGAAAAGGATTTTGTTGAAAATAGTCATGAAATATTTTGGAGGAATCTTCATGAAAATAAGGCTTTATAAAACTGTAAAATCCGTTCGTGCCGTATAAGTTAAAAAAAACATTCTCCTCGTACTTTTTCCAGAAAAGTCAAAAAGTACCTCGTAAAAGAAAGATTCCATACATACCATGTAGTAAAAGTAAAAAATGGGTAAAAAGGACATTAAAAATACATGAAACAATTTTTAGGAAACATGGACATGGATGATAACAATAACCCCAGTAAATACTTACGAATAAGCAATCTCGGATAAAAATGAGATTTGTAAAATTACCCCTTACCTTAGGTCCGATATGCTTCGTACGTATCCAAACCTCCTGTATAATGATTTAAATAATGTCATTGAATTATTACAGAATCATATTCATTGTTATTATATCATATATGGTTCACTTATGACTTTATATTACCCGTTCTTTTGTAAATTCATGTTAAAGTAGCGTTTTGGGTAAAATCGTTTCATTTGTCGTTTGTGTTTTAATTTGTAATTATTCATATGATTAATTAGATCATGATTACTTACATCCAGAATGTAAAAGATTATTTATTTATAATATATATTCAGAATATACATATATATAATGGATCGGTAAATGGAAAGAAATACACCGTTCATGGAGACGGTAGGCCGTACGTACGCATGAACACTGTTTTCGTTTCCTTATTGAATTGAATGGAATTAAGTAGATGACATAAATATATATATACATAAATACAGTAGCATTATTATGTTATATATTTCATTATTACTTATTATATATACTTTATAATCATTCTTCAATGGTTATCATGGAAAGTGAATCGCGTCGTGGAGACGGTATTCCGTACGTACGCACGAGCGATGATATCATTCCCATGATCGTGGAATTGTATTAAAGTGTATTTATAATTTTAAATAATCAATATCACTTTACAATAATAATATATATTCATTACTTTCACCATTATACCCATCCAAGTAAGGTGGTGGTGGAAAATAGATTACACCACGACGTGGAGATGATATTCCGTACGTACACACACGCGGTGATTTCGTTTTCCGTAGGATGGATAGATGGTGAAATATGGTTGTTTCATACTTATAATAAAATATCAGTATATTATTGATACTGATGTTATTAATTTATAATGAAACAACTAAAGAAGAAGAAGTGGAAGAAGAAATAAAGTTGAAAGAATTGGTAACAGACATTACCTCTTCTTTGAAGCGCCTCTTTGAGACCTCCTCTTAGGGCACTAAAATTGTTCTTTGAAGAAGACCAGGACCTCTAGGATGTTTCTATGGAAGTGGAGAAGATAATTTTTCAGGGGTTGGCCGATATTGAAGGCTCAAAGTGGTGTGAGTAAGAGAGGGAGGAGGTGCCCTTTTATAAGGGAGGAGAGGGGCACCTTTGGAATAACTAAAAATATTATTTTATTTTAAAGTCATATTCGGTTTTTAATAGCTCAAAATTGAGTTATTTCGAAGCTAAGGTGGGTATGGATCGAAATAATCCCATCCAATATAATTTAGACAAGTTTAGGTTTCTATTTTAACCTTATCATTTAGATTTAACTTTAAGTTAAATAATTTTTCTTTTACCGTGTCTTCTTGTTTTCTTACACTATAAGGTTAATAAACTTCCTATAACAAGCCAAATGAACCCAAAGTTGTTTATTATTAATATATATAACCTTATCCAAGTCATTTGGACGAACCTTAGATTTTTAGGAATAAAATAACAATTAATAATATAATATTTGTTTTAAAAACTATTTTATGTCAATTTTGACACTATTTGGTAATTGATTTTTGTGAAAATAATAACAGAATTATTAGTTCTAAAAAAGTTAACTAAATCAATAATAACATGTCATATTTACCTATAAAATTAGTGGAATTCATAAAAATTCTCAAATTTCATTTATTTGGGTATTTATAACATCAATTATGTCAATATTTCATTAATAATATAATTACTGCATCATTATTGTGTCATAAATAAATTAAATTATTTAATGTCTAAAAATTATAAATAAAATACCATTATGTAGGAAATATTTTTAGTTCTAATGAATATTTATAGTCAAATTTATCTTATGCATAACCCTATATTAAAAATGATTTAGTTATTAAACTTTGATTTTAACTATTTTAACCCTTCTTTAAATAAATTAATAATAAATGTCCTAATCTAATCCAAGTGGACCTAAATGGTCATATTTTATTCCTAAGGTTTTTTTGGTCGAATTACACTTATCCAATAGAATTAGGACATGTGTTAGGGTAATAATAATAACATTTTTACCCTTAATTACCCTATTTACTTTTAACCGTGGTAAAAAAAGTAAAAAGTTACTATTCACCAAAAATTATTTTCATCTCATTGAACCACATTTTAGTCCTTGATATTAACCGTGTCTCCCAGATTTTCAAAATTCCACTCACAGAAGCAGTAAAATTAAGTTTTATGTGAATTTGCAAATTCTCCTAGGAGGTAGGTAAAAGACGGTGAAAAGTTCAATAAATTATATATATATATATAAAATTATTATAAAATGCCTCCAATGAATTTCATTGAACATATATAGGTATTATGTATCAATTTTGACCTAAAATAAATTTAAATAAAATAAATAATTATTTAAATAAAAAGTCGGTTTTTAAATAGTAACCCAGTGTTTTCACTATTCATCAAAAATTGAAAGTTTTTAGAAAAATACCAAAATTTCACCCTAGGATAATTTCGATATTCCAAATCCAAAAATGAAGTCCATTTTAGAAAATAAAATTTCAAAAAGTTGGTATTACTATTCATAACGGCTAGTTCATAATAATATTATAATAATATCTCGTTTAGTGAAACTTGATATTGCGTACAACACACGCTATCGTGGAAGGTCGCGATTGCGTGTAATGCAAGCCAAGTCAGGGATGCGTGTAGTGAAAGCTCCTTTTGGTGTAGCGCACAACACAAGACATCAATAAAATTAAAAAGAATATTTTTCATAAAATCTCGGGGTGTTACATTCTACCCCCCTTAAAATGAATTTCACCCTCGAAATTCATCGGGGTTATAAATGGTTTACTACTTGAAAGTTTCTTTAATAGAAACCCACATCATAAAAAGGAATACCAAAACTTGGCTTTAAAAACTGAAGTATGAAATGTAACAGTTACCCAAATTAACTAATCACTGGGTTTCCACATAGGAGAACATAGATGAAAATATAGATATGGAAGAGAAATCTGACCGTCATGTTCTGATGGAGAGTGGTAGAGAACATGGATATGAAAAAGACAACAATAACAAAGCCATATATTTGTGATGATCTAGGGTACCATCTAATTCATCGGATATAAGGGCACTAGGAAAACATTTTTGGTTTTCAAGATCATTTCCCTAAAGTTGAAGAATTTGAATTAGAATAAATACTTGCTTGATTTTGGTACAATCTCACTGTTGTTCATGATTTGAACAATTTCCACTTCATCTCTAAAAGAAATGAAGTTGAATTTGTTATTCATGAAGTGCTAACAGATCATGTGATAGAATGATGGGTTATTCCATCTGTTTCAAACAAAAGGTTATCAAAAGTTATCAAATATACATAAGTCCATCTATGGTGAGGTTAATCATATACGATTCCAAAAATGAACTTATACTTCATCTATCATGCCACTTAATAAAATAAAACCAGTTTTTACTAACCAGGGACTTCCTTTAGGCTAGTGGTAGGCAATAAAGGCCAATCGCACTTCAGTTGTGGGTTAGATTCCCACATCCTTGTCCGACGCGATGGGCTGTCGCCCGTCCTGAAGGTTGTCCTTTTTCTAAAACTACATTACTATAACATCCCATCAATAATATCAAAAAAAAGTTCTATCATTAAACAATACTAAATTATGTCCAACATAATCCATTCCAATCTTTAGGCTTATCTAAAATACTTTGGTCCAAGTTCATAGTATAAAGAAAATGATTACTTGAAATGTCATATAACAATCACGTGAATGCCACCATTTATCCCCCATATATCATAAGATATATCTTGTTGGTCAAATTACAAACATGTGAATACCTTAATCATGTATTCTCTTGAAGAATGAATACCCATTGAACCTTAGTGAAAACATGAATGTTGTTAAATTTTAACACTTTCCATATACCAAAATCCCAAAAATTCTATATACTCAAACCATAATATCACTTAGTCCTTATATCAGTCATGAGCTCATGAATACAATCAAACATCTCATTATCTTCTTATCCCTTCATTATGTGCATATCATCTACTTTCCAAAAAAAAAAAATTTCAATCACTTTTTCATGGTTACCAGTACCATATAATAATTGAAAACCAATACATAGATATTCCAAAATTCCACAATACCATAAATGAGATTCCATGATACTATTTTGAAATCCCATTACATAAACACTTAATCAATACACAACATCATTTTCATACTCAACATCACAAATAGTGATCGCATGAGACTTACCTTTATCCTTTGCTTTAAGGGTTTCTCACGTTGATCATCATTAACCCATGGATTAGGGCATTTATTAGCATAATGCCCCATTTCCTTGCACTTGAAGCATTGAAGTTTTGGTGGTGCATTCTCTGTAGTCTTTTCTTTATTCACATCATTAGCAACCCTTTTTCCATTACTTCGACACTCAGATGCTCGATGGCCTTCTTTTCCACACTTAAAACATTTTCTAGTCCCTTTAAGACAATCTCCACCATGCTTCTTTACACACTTTGAGCATAAGGAAACATTCATCTTCTTTTCACCATTGTTCTGAGATTTCTCCTTGAACTCCATCTTTCATTTCTTTTCAAAACCATGATATGGATATGTAACACCAACTTCCATTTCTACCTTGATAGCACAACGCACAATTTCTTCATAGCTACTGAAGTCTCTTATAGCTAATGCCCTTTGAAGACTTGGTTTTAAGCCCCTGAAGAATCGATTAACTTTACTTTCAGGTTGGATGATAAAACCAGATGCATACCTTGAAAGTCTTGTAAAATTCTCTTCGTATATACCAACAGATTCATCATCCTTCTGCTTAAGCTCAAGGAACTCATTTTCCATCTTTTTTCAAAGAATACGAGGGAAGTACTTATTGAAAAATAAGTTCTTAAACTCATCCCATTCCATGGACTCAATTTCATCTCTTGGCCTCGTATTATTGATAAGATTCCACCATTGATCAGCATCACCTTCCAAACGATATACTACTAAGATGACTTTATCATTTTCAAAACATTGAAGAACTTAAAATATCTTTTCAGTGGTACTAATCCATTGTTCATCAATAAGTGGATCAGAAGACCCACTGAAAGAAGGTGGACGTTGCCTCATGAAGGACTCAATAGAATATTGTTCCCTTCTCTGCTCATTTGGAAGTCTAGAATGATTCATAGCTTGTGTAAGTATAGAAATAAGATTTTTCACTCCATCTCCCATAACATTTGTTTGTTCAGGAGGAAAATCATTGCATTGTCCATTACATTGATCAACACGGTTCCTTCGGGTTCCAGCCATCGTCTAAAACCCAAAAAGAATAGCATGAGAGGAAAAAATCATGCTAGGGAAAACAACATAATAAAGGGGGAGTGCCTTCAATATCTAACATCTTAGGTTTAATTCTAATATCGTTACCATAATTCTAGGACTATAACCTATACTTATACTTAACCTTAGGGACATCCCTAAACATACCTTAGAAATATCTCTAGGGATCTCACTAAAGTTCTCGCATTCTAGTTTCCAAAGGTTGACTAAAGATTTCCTCTGATACCAACCGTAGCGGTTTAGAATTACTTATAGTGGAATATAATTGATACATATTAGGGCACTCCATGGGCGGCTACACCCCCTGGGCAGGACACACCACCATCCTCAGTGGCAGGTATTTCCTCATGAAGCCCTTGGGCGGAGAGCCATGCTTCGTCCAACGCTCACATGTGAGAGTTCCCAAGGATCGGATACATTCCTACCTCCTTTGCATCTGATACCAACTGTAGAGACCCAAATCTTTACGTACATGGAAATTACATTACTTTTGCGGAATACTTAGTACATAACAAAAATAGACACACAAGGACCGTAATAGTTTAGTGTCTTTGGAAACTTGGAATATAATCTTCTAATCGTGGTGAAAGATCTTCAACATCTCACATAAAGATCTTCCCCCTTTTTTTTCTTACCTAAAACCATTCTTTATATCCTGGGGAAAAGAAAAAATAAAAGGGGTGATCTCAAATGCTCAGTAAGGGTAAACATAGAGAACATAAAACAATCCATAAACATTTGAATGCAAAAACTTGAACATAAAATCTAAACATCAAAATCTTGAGCAAAGACATGAATCTTGGAAGTACGTAAGGCATATATCATAAGGGAACAAAAATCATGATAAAATATCATGGGAATAAAAAATGTAATTGTGGCAACCATTAAGCACACGTAATGATTTCCATAGTAGTCAAGGCATTGCTGCCAAGACCATCTTAGTGGACAAAGTCCCTTTCTGAATCGAGTTCACTCCTCATTCCAGTCCTGTAATACTGAACCGAATTATCGTACCATTCCATCCATGTCTATCTCATGAGATATAAATCTTTACCCAATTCATTGGAGGGAGATATAGGATCCACCCATCTCATAATGAAATCATTCTTACTTGTGACACAAAATAAACATACATCATTCATAATAACCCAATAAATAAAATGAGTTTCATAAACATCATCCCATAATCACATAATCCATATAAAAGAAATGGATATAATTTCATAATAAGAAAACTGAAACCATTTAAATCATAGAGATGTAATACTTGAAACATACACATATCAAATAATGTCATCTTAGATGAAAAATG
Source organism: Viscum album (assembly GCA_963277665.1). Classification (NCBI taxonomy): domain Eukaryota; kingdom Viridiplantae; phylum Streptophyta; class Magnoliopsida; order Santalales; family Viscaceae; genus Viscum; species Viscum album. The sequence continues at coordinate 1,662,179,844 of OY728138.1, forward strand.
GTTTTGATAAAACACTTCAAATGAATTCTTGAGGAAAATATCCTTTCTTCTTCAAAATCATTCTCTTTTCAAAAAATGTCGTGCAATTTTAAAAGAAAAGGATTTTGTTTAAAATAGTCATGAAATATTTTGGAGGAAGATTAATGAAAATAAGGCTTTATAAAACCGTAAAATCCGTTCGTGCCGTATAAGTTAAAAAAACATTCTTCTCGTACTTTTGCCGAAAAAGTCAAAAAGTACCTCGTAAAAGAAAGATTCCATACATACCATGTAGTAAAAGTCAAAAATGGGTAAAAAGGACATTAAACATACATGAAACCATTTTTAGGAAACTTGGACATGGATGAGAACAATAACCCCAGTAAATACTTACGAATAAGCAATCTCGGATAAAAATGAGATTTGCAAAATTATCCCTTACCTTAGGTCCGATATGCTTCGTACGTATCCAAACCTCCTTTATAATGATTTAAATAATGTCATTGACTTATTATAGAATAATATTCATTGTTATTATATCATATATGGTTCACTTAGGACTTTATATTACCCATTCTTTTGTAAATTCATGTTAAAGTAGCGTTTTGGGTAAAATCGTTTCATTTGTCGTTCGTGTTTTAACTTGTAATTATTCATATGATTACTTAGATTGTAAAGACCCGTAAATTTCAAGGAAATTTTTTTTCTTAATTTTCTTTGGAATTTTACAAGAACGCAGTTTCTGACGGCACCTGATTTCGAGGCCCGGTGTGCCCGGAATCATTTTTCGAAGTTTGGCTCGGGTACGTTCAGTGAACGAACGAGTGGGTTTTTCTAACTTTTGAACCGGTACTCGGAACCGAATTCCGAGGGCACCGATGGAATCACAGTGCCGGTAATTGCTTATAAACACCTCTTCCGGAGTTACGTTTGCTCGGGTGTGGTTTTTAATTTTTGGGCTTTAAGTTAAGAAATAAAATAATGTGGTACGACAAACTTTATTTTATTTCACTTAAAGCCGCTTAAAGCCACTTAAAGCCACTTAAGATGAGTTAAAGCGGATAGAGTGGAACCCAAAATATCCTATCCTCTTGGTAGGATATTTGTGAGGTGGGGCCCGCACGAGCCCCACCGTTTCTTTTCCGCTAAGTAACGCAACCGTGAAAACCCCTGTTAAATGAAAGTCAACTGACGCGTTTTATAAATTCTTAACACCCCTATTAATAGGGCGGTTAGTTCGTTGCAATTAATTCTATGAATTAATTGTTCGTCACTTATCTTTGTTTTTCAAATTCTTTAGTTGATAATAAAATAAGATGAGGACTTATTTTATTATCTGGTTGTTGTGTTAAACCTTTGGAGAATCTCTAAAGATCTTCATCCTCCTTCACGAAGAACGCGAAGAACGCGAAGAACGCGAAGAACGCGAAGAACGCGAAGAACGTGAAGAACACGAAGAACAATTAACCCTCGAAGATCGACGACGCAACGCTGAGTACCGCGACGCCGACGCTTTTTCCGCGACGTTCTTTCCCCGCGACAATATTCGATCGACATCTTGAGGTAGGGGATTGCGGTCCTTTTAATTCTTTGTGGATTATAACATCAACATGGATTTAATTGTTATAATTAAATCTGTATGTCCTTGATCCTCAGAGTTTGTCTACGCGACGCCGAGTACCGCGCGACAGCAACGCCCTTCCGCGACGCGACGATCCTTTTCTTCCGCGACGGTCAATTCCGCGACGAACTCGCGTCTGACGATGACGTTGAGGTAGGGGTCGTTTTGAAAATTATTTTACCTATGTTTGTTTTCCTCCAAGGAAAGAACGCAGACCAACCAATTAACAAGTTGGTCTGCAGATTATTATTGCGTGTCGAGGTTTATCAATTGCTAGGAATTATGGTGTTGTTTCAAACCGCTAACGCGGTGGGTGCGGTCCAACGAACAAGTCCGAACCCACTACCCTTTTGTTCCTGGTGTGCGGAACGGCGGATGACGACAAAACGGGCTGAAGAGACGATTTGTTGATTCCAAAGTGAAGAACAGGACCCGGGTTGAGCTATGGAGCATACGGAAATGAAATCGGACCACCGGAGCAACTCCGGTGGCCCGCAGACTCCACCGGCGGCGCGGCGGCGCCCCGACGCGCCGCCGGACGGAGCCGCAGCGGCTGAAGCCGTGGTGGCGGGGTGCCGTTCCGCGGCCGCGTGGAACCGAAGCAGGGACGCGGCCGGCTGCCGCGTCCGTTGGCGAGAGGCGGCCCCAACCGGGGCCACGGATCCATCACGCGGGGGCAGCGCGCCCCCGCCCCTGGATTTCCCTCGCTCGGCTGCTCGGCCGAGCCGAGCCGACTCGCCGGTTTGGGCCGGGTCGCGCCCAGGCCGGGCTGGGTCGGAACCGGACCCAGGTCGGGTCGACCCGGTTCGGGCCGACCCAGGGGGGGGGGGGGTCGGTCCGGGTCGGTCCGGGCCCAGACCCCCCGTTTCCGGACCTTTTCGGTCTTTTGCTCATAACTTGAGTTACGGGCCTCCGAACGACACGCCGTCAGTGGCGATGCGATCCTTGGATCGAGACGGTCGTTTCAGTATATCACACTCAAGGTTTCGGAATACTTTGGGTTCGGTCGGGTTGGTTCGTACACGAAACCAACCGGGCCCTCGGAGCGGAAACACTCATATCTTGAGCTGCGGACGTCCGATTGACGTGCCGACGACTTTGTTGAATTCCTCTAAGTGAGACAGATCTTTTGGATTACTCCGCCTGAGGTTTGGACATAGGTGGAGTACGTTCGGGTTGGTTTTTCCTTAAAAACCAACCAGGCCCCTGGGACGAAAAAGCCAATAACTCTCAGACCGGGCGTCCGATTGACGCGTCGTCTGCGACGTTGAGTTCCTGTTGGCGATACGGAACTTTTGGATACATCAACTATGGACTATGTGTCAGTTGATGTATCAGCCTCTTGGCCCGTGGAGCGGACCCTCCCGAACGATCTTGCTGTGTGCGGGAACCCTAGAGCAGGCTGCGACTGCTACTGTGACGACGACGACTGTGCAGAGATCCTCAGTGGATTCGACGGAGACAACTACAGCACTCAGCGATCCTTTGTGGGTCAGTGCTACCGATCCTGTGTGGGTCCGATCCTGTGTGGGTCAGTGCTCAGTGGTCTTGTGTGGGCCAGCGCCTACAGATCATGTGTGGGTCCGATCCTATGTGGGTCTTTGTGGGGGTTAGTTACCTATCGATCCTGTGTGGGTCCGATCCTGTGTGGGTCATTGTGGGGGTTAGTACCTATCGATCCTTTGTGGGTCATTGCGGGGGTTAGTTACTTATCGATCCTTTGTGGGTCAGATCCTTTGTGGGTCATTGCAGGGGTTAGTACCTATCGATCCTTTGTGGGTCCGATGGCTTAGATGAATCAGTGGCAATATCTGGTCGTCTTTATCGTCACATGAAGAAGTATACCTATGTGAGATGAATCCTGTTTACATTCCTTTGTGGATTGTGTTGTGCTATCCTGTGTGGATTTACGTTTTGCTTTCCTGTGTGGATTGGGTTGTACCTGAGCTCGGATGTTGGAGCCGAGCGAGAATTGATGACTTAGGTATATGTATGGGTATATACCTAAGCCGTGTCAGATGTTACTTCGTGATTTTATCTTTCCTTTGTGGTTTATCCTTTGTGGATTCTGGGAGACCTTCGGGGATCTCAGGGTCCCTACTGAGTAGCTTATACTCACCCCTGCACGGGCTATGCCCGCACTACGTTGTGTTGGTTGCAGACGACGGACAACGCTGATCATGGTGGAGGCTTGCGGAGCAGGACGGTACCTAGAGGTGGACCACTGGGTGGGACGTACTCGGAGCGGTCGGCTGGACCCGAGGAGCAGTGGAGGCTATCTGTACCCACCCTTCAGGTGGGACTTCTAGTGGACAACTCAACGTTGCGACTTTAATTTTCAGTTGCTGTTTTCCCTTTCGAGTTGTACTTTACTTTCAATTTGGGTTTGTATTCTGGACCACTTACTTTCCGCACTTACTGTTGTAATAGTTTTTACTTAGTGTTTACTTATGCCTGCTTACTCTATGGTGTTTGTTGTTTACTTTACAAAGGCAATGACTTCCCTTTACCGGGATTTACGCCTTGGTGCTAGTCGCCATCCCCTGGCCTATGGAAGGCGGGATTGGGGTAGTCACGGCACGGGCCCCGAGGATGGGTTGTGACAAATTGGTATCAGAGGAGTTCGGTTCTACCGCAGACTCTTATCTTTCTTCTATGTGAATCAATAGTGTTAAGAATATTGAGTGTGGTTATCAGTCCAGGGGGCCCAGTATTGGTGCGGTGGCCGACATATCCGTACACCAGGACCCTGACTTCTGATTTCCGACTTAATGCACGAAAACATTGATTGCATGTGTGTTTTAAGTTTTCTTTGTGATTACTTGTATCAGCTCACCAGGTATACTGTTCTGACCGTGGCGCACCTGTTTCCTTTTCAGGATGTCCCCACGACGGCAGCAAGCTAGGGTTCCGAGAGTTGAGCGTGACAACAGCCCGCCGAGCGACGAGGCCTCGGTGCAGGGCCCTTTGACAGTTGAGGCACCGGCAGTACCTCTACCCACCAAGACACCGATGCTTCCAGCACCAGCCGCTGACGATGCACGTTGACTTGGTGCACTGCATGAGTTCCAGCGCCAATGACCGCCCAGGTTCCGCGGGGAGACGGACCCCCAGGCAGCCGAGGACTGGATGGAGGCAGTGGTACGAGTTTTCAGGCTAGTGAGGACACCAGCAGACCTCATGGTGATCCTCGCAGCGAGCCTACTACACGCAGCAGCGGGCCATTGGTGGAGCTTGATGCTCCAGGTGCACGATGAGGCATCTCTCCTCTGGACAGACTTTGAGGGCCTCTTTCGCTCAGAGTTCGTCTCGGCCACCCTCCGTGCGGTGCGCATCCAGGAGCTTCTTCAGCTGCAGAAGGGAAGCTTGACGGTTGCCCAATACTCAGCGAGATTTACCGATCTCTCACGCTACTAAACCGACATGGTACGAGACCCATTCTTCCGGGCCCGGACCTTTAAGCAGGGATTGAGACACGAGATCAGGGCATCACTGATCTCCCTCAGCATTCCAACTCAGGCAGGAGTACTGGAGCGAGCCCTTTTGATCGAGAGCTTTCTTGATGAGACTTCTCCAGCGGCGAGACCTACCGTGGGGCGGCACGTAGCAGAGTCTTCTGTAGCAGGTAGTCAACGGATGACTCAGGGGTCCAGGCAGACTAGACCCTCACGTAGACGGCATCAGGACACTGGCTCAGCAGTGCGGGGCACACAGCGCGGAGCCAGTCTTTCGAGAGGCAGGCAGTGCTACACATGCGGCGGATAGGGTCACATGGCTCGTGACTGCCCGACCCACCGTGACGAGGAGTAACAGACAGTTGAGGGGCCACCCAGGCAGAGGCAGAGGGTCGACCGTGGCGGTCTGCATGGAGGAGGAAGACGAGGCAGAGGAGCTAGCCGAGCAGCAGGTGGTGGGCAACACTTTGAGGCTCTACCACCACCACCACCAGGAGGTCCACCCCGACCACAGGGAGCTGGAGGGCAGAGACCGGCACAGCTCCAGGCAGCGGAGGCCTACGACCACGACACGCCTGAGATGATTTGAGGTACTATCTGTGTCTATTCCACCCTTGCTGCAGTTCTTATAGACATAGGAGCGAGTCACTCTTTCATAGCCGCTGCCCTTGTTCGGAGCTCGGAGATTCCGATAGAGCCGTTGGTTCGATCCTTATGGCTAGAGACTCATACGGGAGCAGACTCGATGATTACGCACTGGTGCCGGTAGTGTGAGCTTACTCTAGGAGGCTAGAGCTTCGGCTGGGATCTTCTTGTAGCGGCGTCGAGGCCTTACAACGTCATCTTGGGCATGGATTGGTTATCTACAGTCCATGCACAAATTGACTGTATTAGGCGCAAGGTGCGATGTGTACGCACCGACGGGAGTAGGTTCACCTTCACCGGAGAGAAGGGAGACTTTGAAGCACAGGATGGAATTCCGCAAAGGAGAGGACAACCCATCACTCATCAGTTGGCTAGCCTCATCCTAGGAGCAGTTGACATGTGGAGTCCTAGTTTTCTTGCAGTGGTGGATCAGTATGCGGACGTCTTTCCTGACGACGTTTCAGGACTACCTCCTCGCAGAGAGGTAGACTTTTATATTGATCTGTACCCCGGGACAGCCCCGATATCCACTCCAGCATATCGGATGGCCCCCGTTGAGCTTCGAGAACTTCGGGTATAGTTGGAGGACTTGTAGGGAAAGGGATTCATCCGAACTAGTGTTTCACCCTGGGCTTCCCCGATATTGTTCGCAAAGAAAGAGGACGGGAGCTTGCGACTGTGTGTCGACTATCGTCGCCTGAACCAGGTGACAGTGAGGAAAAAGTATCCGCTACTGAGGATTGATGACCTCTTCGATCAGCTCAAGGGAGCACGGTGGTTCTCGAAGATAGACCTCAGGTCAGGCTATCATCAGCTCAGAGTTCGAGACGAGGACGTGCAGAAGACAACCTTCAGGTGTCGGTATGGCCACTATGAGTTCTTGGTTATGCCATTCAGCGTAACCAATGCTCCAGCAGTGTTCATGAGCCTCATGAACAGGATATTTCAGTCATACCTCGATGGATTTGTCGTAGTCTTCATCGACGACATTTTGATATACTCGACGACTGAGGAGGAGCACGCCTACCACTTACGGGTTGTACTAGACACACTCCGAGAGCACCAGCTTTATGGAAAGCTCTCTAAGTGTCAGTTCTGGATATGTGAGGTCCACTTCTTGGGACATGTCATCTCTGAGGTAGGAGTTGTAGTGGATCCTGCGAAGATCGAGGCAGTGCTAGCTTGGGAGCCACCCAAGAGCGTGACGGAGGTGCGGAGTTTCTTGGGACTAGCTAGATACTATCGGAGATTTGTGCCAGACTTCTCTAGAGTTGCAGCACCACTCTCAGCTCTTACGAAGAAGGGTAAACCCTTTGTGTGGTCAGACAGATGTCACCAGAGCTTCTAGAATCTGAGACAGAGATTGACCAACGCACCTATCTTGAGGTTGCCTGAGGAGGGAGTAGGGTACGTAGTCTACTGCGATGCATCAGGGACCGGACTCAGATGTGTCCTGATGCAGGAGCAGGTAGTGATCGCCTATGGATCACGTCAGTTGAGTCCGCATGAGTAGAACTACGCCACCCATGATCTGGAGTTAGCAGCAGTGGTCTTCGCTCTGAATACATGGCGACACTATCTGATGGGCGAGCACTTTACAGTCTTTTCTGACCACCAGAGTCTCAGGTACATCTTCTCGCAGAAGTACCTGAACCTGAGACAATGACGATGACTCGAGTTCCTCCAGGACTATGACTTTGAGATAGTCTATACTCCTGGGAAGGGAAACGTAGTAGCCGATGCTCTCAGTAGGAGGACGGGCATTCAGCTACTTGAGGAGGCGACAGAGCAGCTAGCCGCTTTGCAGATATCCTTCGTGGATAGAGATGGAGCAGCCTTCCTTCAGTCTCTCACAGTCACTCCTCCACTACTGCAGCGGGTCAGAGAGGCACAACGTGGGGACGCTGACTGTGAGACGCGGCGTGCGCAGTTATCCTTAGGACAGGCACCCGGTGGCTTCTCCTTTGGGGCAGAGCATGACGTCCTTTTCAGAGGACGTACCTTAGTACCAGTCGCTTTACGGGAGGATGTGCTGAGAGAGTTTCAAATTTCTCATTTGGTGGTACACCCTGGAGTGGCGAAGATGTACCAGGACCTCAGACGACAGCACTGGTGGCCAGGCATGAAGAAGGCTGTGGCAGAGTTCGTTTCACGATGCCTCACCTGCCAGCAGGTGAAGGCAGAGCATTAGGTACCAGTAGGCTTGGTAAAACCCTTGGAGGTCCCAGAGTGGAAGTGGGACAGGATATCTATGGACTTCGTGACTGTACTTCCACGCACTTCCATAGGTCACGACTCCATTTGGGTTATTTTCGACCGACTCACCATGTCGGATCACTTATTACCCATCAGAGAGTAGGGCTCAGTGGAGAGCCTGGGGCGTCTCTACGTTCAGGAGATTGTACGGCTTCACGGTGTGCCATCATATATCGTCTCCGATCGAGATTCTCTCTTTACTTCCCAGATTTGGAAGGGGATGCAGGAGGCGTTCGGGACGCATCTACGTCTGAGCACCACCTTTCACCCTCAGACGGATGGTCAGACGGAGAGGACCATTCAGACTCTCGAGGACATGCTCCGTGCATGTGTCCTCGACTTTGGTCGCAGCTGGGAGGACCACCTACCCTTGGTAGAGTTTGCGTACAACAACTACCACTCTACCATCGGGATGGCACCATACGAGGCGTTGTATGACAGACCTTTCAGATCTCCTTTGTGATGGACAGACCCTGGGGAGTCAGCACTTGTGGGACCAGAGATGGTCCAGGCCACGACAGAGAAGGTCCAGGTCATCCAGGAGCAGATGAGGACAGCTCAGAGCCGGCAGAAGTCTTATGCTGACAGGAGGCGGAGGCCACTAGAGTTTGAGGATGGCGACCACGTCTTCTTGCGTGTCTCACCTCAACGTGGATTACAGAGATTTGGCCGAGGCGGCAAGTTGTCTCCACGCTTCATCAGACCATTCTAGGTCCTCAGCAGGATTGGCGAGGTGGCTTATCGCCTGGCTCTACCACCTCAGTTGCACCGGGTGCACGACATCTTCCACATATCTCAGCTGAGGAGATACGTGCATGACCCGACGCATATCATTGACCATGGGGAGCTAGACGTTGATGATGGGGTGACTTTTACGGAGGTCCCAGTGGAGATTGAGGATCGACAGGAGTGGGTCCTATGTGGACGGTCGATTCCTCTAGTGCGCATCAGATGGCAGCACGGGAACCTCTAGGAGAGCACTTGGGAGCGGGAGGCTTAGATGCGTGCTCAGTACCCACATTTGTTTCCCTAGATTATGATGAATCTTTACGGGGACGTAAAGCCCTGAGGTGGGAGTGATGTAAAGACCCTTAAATTTCAAGGAAATTTTTTTCTTAATTTTCTTTAGAATTTTACAAGAACGCAGTTTCTGACGGCACCTAATTCCGAGGCCCGGTGTGCCCAAAATCATTTTTCGAAGTTTGGCTCGGGTACGTTCAGTGAACGAACGAGCGGGTTTTTCTAACTTTTGAACTGGTACTTGGAACTGAATTCCGAGGGCACCGATGGAATCCCAGCGCCGGTAATTTCTTAGAAACACCTCTTCCAGAGTTGCGTTTGCTCGGGTGTGGTTTTTAATTTTTGGGCTTTAAGTTAAGAAATAAAATAATGTGGTACGACAAACTTTATTTTATTTCAATTAAAGCCGCTTAATGCCACTTAAATCTACTTAAGCTGAGTTGAAGTGGATAGGGTGGAACCCAAAATATCCTACCCTCTTGGTAGGATATTTGTGAGGTGGGGCCCGCATGAGCCCCACCGTTTCTTTTCCGCTAAGTAACGCACCCACGAAAACCCCTGTTAAATGAAAGTCAACCGACGCGTTTTCTAAATTCTTAACATCCCTATTAATTGGGCAGTTAGTTCATTACAATTAATTCTATGAATTAATTGTTCGTTACTTATCTTTGTTTTTCAAATTCTTTAGTTGATAATAAAATAAGATGAGGAGTTATTTTATTATCTGGTTGTTGTGTTAAACCTTTGGAGAATCTCTAAAGATCTTCATCCTCCTTCGCGAAGAACGCGAAGAATGCGAAGAATGCGAAGAACGTGAAGAATGCGAAGAACGCGAAGAACACCGAGCCCTTGGAGATCGACGACGTGACGCTGAGTACCGCGACGCCGATGCTTCTTCCGCAACGTTCTTTCCCTGCGACAATCTTCGATCGACATCTTGAGGTAGGGGATTGCAGTCCTTTTAATTCTTTGTGGATTATAACATCAACATAGATTTAATTGTTATAATTAAATCTCTATGTCCTTGATCCTCGGAGTTTGTCTACGCGACGCCAAGTACCGCGCGACAGCGACGCACTTCCGCGAAACGACGATTCTTTTCTTCTGCGACGGTCAATTCCGCGACGAACTCGCGTCCGACGATGACGTTGAGGTAGGGGTCATTTTGAAAATGATTTTACCTATGTTTGTTTTCCTCCAAGGCAAGAACATGGACCAACCAATTAACAAGTTGGTCCACAGATTATTATTGCGGGTCGAGGTTTATCAATTGCTGGGAATTATGGTGTTGTTTCAAATCGCTAACGCGGTGGGTGCGGACCAATGAACAAGTCCGAACCCACCGCCCTTTTGTTCTTGGTGTGCGGAATGGAGGACGACGACAAAATGGGCCGCAAAGATGATTTGTTGATTCCACAGTGAAGAACGAGACCCGGGTTGAGCTACGGTGCAGACGGAAATGAAATCGGACCACCGGAGCAACTCCGGTGGCCCGCGGACTCCACCGGCGGCGCTGGCGCGCCGCCGGACGGAGCCGCCGTGGTTGAAGCCGCGGCGGAGGGGTGCGGTTCTGTGGCCGCGCGGAACAGAAGCAGGGATGCGGCCGGCTACCGTGTATGTTGGTGAGAGGCGGCCCCAACCGGGGCCGCAGATCCATCACGCGGGGGCAGCGCGCCCCCGCCCCCGGATTTCCCTCACTCGGCCGAGCCGAGCCGAGCCGACCCGCCGGTTCGGGCCGGGTCGCGCCCAGGCTGGGCCGAGCCAATCTGGCCGGGCTGGGTCAGACTCGGACCCGGGTCGGGTCGACCCGTTTTGGGCCGACCCAGGGGGGGTCGGGCCGGGTCGGTCCGGGCCCAGACCCCCCGTTTCCGGACCTTTTCGGTTTTTTGCTCATAACTTGAGCTACGAGCCTCCGAACGATGCGCTGTCAGCGGCAATACGATCCTTGGATCGAGACAGTCGTTTTGTTATATCACACTCAAGGTTTTGAAATACTTTGGGTTTTGCTGGGTTGGTTCGTACACGAAACTAACCGGGCCCTCGGAGCGGAAACGCTCATATCTTGAGCTTCGGACGTCCGATTGACGTGCCAAAGACTTTGTTGAATTCCTCTAAGTGAGACGGATCTTTTGGATTATTCTGCCCGAGGTTTGGACACAGGTGGAGTATGGTCGGGTTGGTTTTTCCTTAAAAACCAACCGGGCCCCTGGGACGAAAAAGCCAATAACTCTCAGACCGGGCGTCTGATTGACGCGTCGTCTGCGATGTTGAGTTCCTGTTGGCGATACAGAACTTTTGGATACATAAAATCTGGAATATGTGTCAATTGATGTATCAGCCTCTCGGCCCGTGGAGCGGACCCTCCCGAACGAGCTTTCTGTGTGCGGGAACCCTAGAGCTGCCTGCGACTGCTACTGTGACGACGATGACTGTGCAGAGATCTTCAGTGGATTCGACGGTGACGACTACAACATTCAGCGATCCTTTGTGGGTCAGTGCTACCGATCCTGTGTGGGTCCGATCCTGTGTGGGTCAGTGCTCAGCGGTCCTGTGTGGGCCAGCGCCTACAGATCCTGTGTGGGTCCGATCCTGTGTGGGTCTTTGCAGGGGTTAGTTACCTATCGATCCTGTGTGGGTCCGATCCTGTGTGGGTCATTGCGGGGGTTAGTACCTATCGATCCTTTGTGGGTCAGATCCTTTGTGCGTCATTGCAGGGGTTAGTTACCTATCGATCCTTTTTGGGTCAGATCCTTTTTGGGTCATTGTGGGGGTTAGTACCTATCAATCCTTTGTGGGTCCGACGACTTAGATGAATCAGTGGAAATATCTGGTCATCTTTATCGTCATATGAAGAAGTATACCCGTGTGACCTGAATCCTATTTACATTCCTTTGTGGATTGTGTTGTGCTATCCTGTGTGGATTTACGTTTTGCTTTCTTGTGTGGATTGGGTTGTACCTGAGCTCGGATGTTGGAGCCGAGCGAGAATTGATGACTTAGGTATATGTATGGGAATATAACTAAGCCGTGTCGGATGTTACTTCGTGATTGTATCTTTCCTTTGTGGTTTATCCTTTGTGGATTCTGGGAGACCTTTGGGGGTCTCGGGGTCCCTACTGAGTAGCTTATACTCACCCCTGCACGGGCTATGCCCGCACTACGTTGTGTTGGTTGCAGACGAAGGACAACACTGATCATGGTGGAGGCTTGCGAAGCAGGACGGTACCTGGAGGTGGACCACTGGGTGGGACGTACTCGGAGCGGTCGGATGGACTCGAGGAGCAGTGGAGGCTATCTGTACCCAACCTTCAGGTGGGACTTCCAGTGGATGGCTCGACGTTCCGGGTTTACTTTTCAGTTGTTGTTTTCCCTTTCGAGTTGTACTTTACTTTCAGTTTGGGTTTGTATTCTGGCCCACTTACTTTCTGCACTTACTGTTGTACCAGTTTTTACTTAGTGTTTACTTCTGACTGCTTACTCTGTGGTGTTTGTTGTTTACTTTACAAAGGCAATGCCTTCCCTTTACCGGGATTTACGCCTTGGTGCTAGTCGCCAGCCCCTGGCCTATGGAAGGCGGGCTTGGGGTAGTCACGACACGGGCCCCGAGGATGGGTCATGACATAGATCATGATTACTTACATCTAGAATGTAAAGCATGATTTATATATAATATATATTCAGAATATACATATATATAATGGATCGGTAAATGGAAAGAAATACACTGTTCATGGAGACGGTAGGCCGTACGTACGCATGAACGCTGTTTTCGTTTCCTTATTTAATTGAATGGAATTAAGTAGATGACATAAATATATATATACATAAATCCAGTAGCATTATTATTTCATATATTTCATGATTACTTATTATATATACTTTATAATCATTTTTGAATGGTTATCATGGAAAGTGAATCGCGTCGTGGAGACGGTATTCCGTACGTACGCACGAGTGATGATATCATTCCCATGATCGTGGAATTGTATTAAAGTGTATATATAATATTACAAAATAAATATCACTTTACAATAATCATATATATTCATTACTTTCACCATTATACCCATCCAAGTAAGGTGGTGGTGGAAAATAGATTACACCACGACGTGGAGACGGTATTCCGTACGTACGCACACGCGGTGATTTCATTTTCGATGGATAGATGGTGAAATATGTTTGTTTCATAATTATAATAACATATCAGTATATTATTGATACTGATGTTATTACTTTATAATGAAACAACTAAATAAGAAGAAGTGGAAGAAGAAATAAAGTTGAAAGAATCGGTAACGGGCATTACCTCTTCTTTGAAGTGCCTCTTTGAGACCTCCCCTTAGGGAACTAAAATTGATCTTTGAAAAATACCAGGAACTCTAGGATATTTATAGGGAAGTGTAGAAGATAATTTGTCAGGGGTTGGTCAAGATTTAAGGCTCAAAGTGGTGTGAGGAAGAGAGGGAGGAGGTGCCTTTTTATAAGGGAGGAGAGGGGCACCTTTGGAATAACTAAAAATATTATTTTATTATAAAGTCATATTCAGTTTTTAATAGCTCCAAATTGAGTTATTTCGAAGCTAAGGTGGGTATGGGTCGAAATCCTCTCATCCAATAGAATTTAGACAAGTTTAGGTTTCTATTTTAACCTTATCATTTAGATTTAACTTTAAGTTAAGTAATTTTTCTTTTACCGTGTCTTCTTATTTTCTTACACTATAAGGTTAATAAACTTACTATAACAAGCCAAAATAACCCAAGTTGTTTATTATTAATATATATAACCTTATCTAAGTCATTTGGCAGAACCTTATATTTTTATGAATAAAATAACAATTAATAATATAATATTTTTTTTAAAAACTATTTTATGTAAATTTTGACACTATTTTGTAATTGATTTTTGTGAAAATAATAACAGAATCATTAGTTCGAAACAATTTAACTAAATAAATAATAACATGTAATATTAACCTATAAAATTAGTGTAATTCATAAAAAGTCTCAAATTACATTTATTTGGTTATTTATAACATCAATTATGTCAATATTTCATTAATAAGATAATTACTGCATCATCATTGTGTCATAAATAAATTAAATTATTTAATGTCTAAAAATTATAAATAAAATACCATTATGTAGTAAATCTTTTGATAATTATAATGAATATTTATAGTCGAATTTATCTTATGTATAACACTATATTAAAAATTATTTAGTTATTAAACTTTGATTTTAACTATTTTAACCCTTCTTTAAATAAATTAATAATAATTGTCCTAATCTAATCCAAGTGGACCTAAATGGTCATATTTTATTCCTAAGGTTGTTTTTGGTCTAATTTAACTTATCCAATAGAATTAGGACATGTGTTAGGGTAATAATAATAACATTTTTACCCTTAATTACCCTATTTACTTTTAACCGTGGTAAAAAAAAGTAAAAAGTTACTATTCACCAAAAATTATTTTCATCTCATTGAACCACATTTTAGTCCTTGATATTAATCGTGTCTCTCGGATTTTTTAAATTACACTCACAGAAGTGGTAAAATTAAGTTTTATGTGAATTTGGAAATTCTCCTAGGAGGTAGGTAAAAGACGGTGAACAGTTCAATAAAATTTTTATATATCTAAAATTATTATAAAATGCCTCAAATGAATTTAATTGAACATATATAGGTATTATGTATCAATTTTGACCTAAAATAAATTTAAATAAAATAAATCATTATTTAAATAAAAAGTCGGTTTTTAAATAGTAACCCAGTGTTTTCACTATTCATCAAAAATTGAAAGTTTTCAGAAAAATACAAAAATTTTACCCTAGGATAATTTCGATATTACGAATCTAAAAATGAAGTCCATTTTGAAAAATAAAATTTCAAAAAGTGGGTATTACTATTCATAATGGCTAGTTCATAATAATATTATAATAATATCTCATTTAGTGAAACTTGGTATTGCGTACAACACAAGACATCAATAAAATTAAAAAGAATATTTTTCATAAAATCTCGAGGTGTTACACCCACAATCTCTCACCACCTCCCAACACATCCCCAAATAATAAAACAATCAATAAGGAACATGGGAAAAAATGGACACCTGAAAGAAGACATGAGAACAACATACACACATAGAAGTGTATGTAGGGTGTGATCTAAACACACCTAGTGGGATCTCACTATGAAGTCTATGTAATATCTTACAAATGAAATTTCAATAATGCTAGTTTGAACTACATCAGAAGATAGAATAGCACATTAGAGTTCATAAAAGAAATAAATTCACATTTCATTCCATTATAGATCTTTCACTTAAAACCATTTCCCCTTTTAAAACTTAGGAAAAATCCTCATCTTAAAAGGAAACACTATGAAACCAAAAAGTTAAACTATTTTCTTAAAAACCATATATTTTCTCCAAGATCCACATTTTCTTTTTTTAAATATTTCTCAAAAGCCTCTTTTTAAATAAGTTATTTAAAACATAAACCAAAAAATAACACAATTAAAGAAATAATAAAATTGTCACCATATATCAATGAAGCATGATCTGTTGGAGTTGGTATCCTAGGACCAATTATTTATACTTTGATTTCATGTATATTCGATGTATTTAATATTAATAAAACTTTTTATTACACATTGTTCATTATTATGCATGGCTCTAATGTAATAATGTGTAAGAGTATACATTACATTTATAAGGTTATAGTAGTTCCCCGCTATGATGAAAACCTTGAAGTATTATGATGATATTCTTAAATATAGTTCTACGGTCGGATAATGTAGTATGATGGGGCATACTGTATATAGAATATTATCTGTAAGTACTCATAAGAAGATAAAGCTTCTTTTCATGAAGTTTTCACTTGGTAATCTATAAGATGAGAGATTATGATAACAGACTCGCTAGTAGGAATTTCACATGTTTTAGTGTCATTATATATTCCAATATATGAGCATGTGTAATGGTCCTTAGATTTTAATATTATCATTAATGAATTTCATGAATCACATAATTAGATTTTTGATGAAAAATATGACACCATATGTTCACGGCGAGGTAGGGTACGTTGGGTGCATCACAATTGACATGTCATTAATGGATAAGTCGAGGAAGAATTTTTATCTTCCATATTTATGGAAGTTTATATCTTGGACCCTTGGTTGGAATAGATTCATCACCCTAAATTCTATTTCCATGGTGTAATGATTTGTTTATTTCAGATAGTCAAATAATGACATATCAAGCATATAGGTTGGTAACATAGACATGCAACCAGCTTGATGAGATATCACGATAAAGGTATTATATTACATAGTGAGCATTCATTTGTGGTTTTAATCGTTGCAACATTAAGTTATTTATCTTGGGTTTATTAACCCGTTTCTAGACAGTAATCTTGAACTTTAGGAAAACCCTCCCAATTCTAATGAGAAAGAATCCTAGTGGGTCATACACTAAGTGTTTTATATGATCTTGATTAAATTCTAAGTGAATTCAATTAATAGAATAAATATTATTCTCAAGACTGAGGAATAATTTTGTTCATATTTTCTTGATCACAAATATTTATTGATGAATAAAATATTTAATATTTATTCGGATGTTAAATAAATTCTAGAAGAGTTTGAATAGACCAAGAACATTTCTGTTGAAAAATATTAATTAACAATCTGGTTAAATAATATTTGTTATTGAACAAGTTGGAACACCACAAAATCATAATAATAATAATAATAATATTATTATTATTATGAGACATGAGGTTTATTAAATGTTATAATATTATTTAAGGGATGACATATAATTAACTAATATTTTAACCTAAACCCTAGATCTATAAATAGACAGTTATATCTATTGTGTATTTCATCCATGTGCAATTGAAAATAGAGAATTTTTGTGCACAAGGAATTCTCTCTCGACTTCTTCTCTCTTCCTCTCAAGAATGAGAAATTTAAAAGATATTCCTTAAAGACTAAAGGATGAGTGATCAACACAAACAATGCAATATAATCAATTCACCTTGCTAGCACTTAGAGATCAATTGTTGTTTCTTGGAGATAAAAGGAGCATATGTGGATCACTACCAGAGGGTTCTATCCTTGGATCCTCATAGTGAAACAAAGGAAATTTGAAAGGGTATTATCAGATGATCATTATTCACAATGAAGAAAGATCCTTAGCCCATGTATTCATTTCTTATGATATTAAATAAATTAATTATAAATTTTATGTGCAAGATCCCCAATCAAGATTTTGTGAAACTCAATTTTAAAATAAATTTACATATATCACCAACCACCGCATGCTTTTGCTATGCCCAAAACCAAAAATTTGTATCAGATTGGTCACATTTAAATTTATAATTATTTATTTGATTTTTGATCCATATGTAATCAGGGTTGAATTTTTATTTTATATTATTCATTATTTAATCCATTTTTAATTAATATGTTATCAATATATTAATCATGTGCGTTAAATGTTTCATTTTCTTAAATGTCTAAGAATAAATGAAGAATGACCGAATATGCCATCGGGAACTACCAAATTTTTTGCTGGTAAGACAGGGTTACACGATGTGTAGTCGGAGTACATTCCATTCACCCAAGTACACTACACCTAGCCATTTTTTGGGATATAATACATGACATGCAGTTATTACATGTGGTGTACTCCATGTGTTGCCTAGAAAACCTAGTATATGGTATGTCGTATTACATGGCATGTATACGACGTATACACTGTGTAGTCTGCATGGTCTAACAACATAAATCATAAAATCAGTGTGGTCATTATACATAGTCAAACCACATGAGGTTAAAAACCTAGAGAATTTATGATATACACAATGTTTATTCAGTGTACATGGTGTGTAGTTCATCAATTATAACATTAGAGATACACATCGAGTCTTTGGTCTTGTTATCTGAACACACAACATTAGAGATACATGATGTGTAGCTGAAGTGAAAAATTCATGTAGTCTCTCACTCTAGAACATGTCGAGTATTTCAGTGCATTTCATGGGCACATGAAATTCGGACCACACAACATGTAGCTGGCCTATACACACTGTGCAATCCACCAAGATACACACCAAAGATCCAGGCGAGTATCTCGTGAACATGGAAATCAGATACATGACGTGTAGTTGGCATATGACCCAAATACATGACAATTGAGGTAAATGGTGTGTAGCTGGATAGTGCACGCCATGTAGTATCTTAATTACTAGAATAATTAAATTACATTAAATTGAAAATTGTAGCATTAAAACCTTATTGCTTTGATTGATAATTTAAGTGTTTGAAAATTTAATAATGATTTTAAAGTATTTTAAATGCTCAATTAATTTATTATAATAAATATGAAACTATTGGATCAGTGGTTTATTTTCCATTAATTCCTTTATGATGGCTATCTTCAAATGAATTTGAATGGTCATTAAGATGAAAGAGAATTAATTAATTAATTAATTAACTCAAGCGTGTTTATATTAATATTAAATAATGGATAAATAAATAAATGTTAGTTATATATTTTTTCATATAATTTGCATGTATGACCATTCATGAGCTTGACCAAGATCATTGTATTTGTTTGCATTTATTTTATATAATTTATTGCATGGGTTTGTAATTATTTATTATTAAATTAAATTTTATGTCCTATGAGTCATCCCTATCTCCATTATTATGTAGGAATTACATATCCAAGGATATTTATGTAACCCCCTTTAACCAATCCTTTTGTTCCCCTCACCAGCATATGAGTTATAAATACTTATAATTAATGGAGTCACACAAGGCGTGTGGAGGTGGTCCAAGACAAAACCATAATGATTCCATCCCAGGTGTTACACATGTGGATAAGTGGAATGCTGTAACTCATGCCAAGACTAACAATAGGAGTTATTTCCCTAAGGTCATGGGTTGATTTAATGTCTACTCATTAAATCAACCATTAGATAAATCTCATGAACACATTATTTATTTATTTATTTATTTTTGTCTATGCATTATTTATTTTATGGATTCAAGATCACGATCACTTAAATAAATGAATTAATGTGTAAAGATGGAATTTAAATAAATGGATTATGTGTAAATGTTTTATCTAACATGGTTAATTAATTAAGTAACATACACTTAATATCAACAAGACATGTAAAGGATAAAACATGATAAAATTTATTCATAATTAATTAAAATACCTCAACCTAATATTAAGTCATACCTAGCCATCCATTACTTGATTGAAAATAAAACAATAGAACTAAGTGTAGTACATGGCCAAATTCTGGACACTTACTTTTATCGAGGAGTTCTCATGAGGGTTTTTGGTTAACTTAACCAAACTTGTATCAATCTTAATAGTAAAAGTTTGTTCAATACTATTTTATGAAGGTTCTGAGTGTAGCGGAAGTGTGCAATGGGTTGTGTCCAATTTTTTTTTCGAGATCAATGATCAATCTAAGATTTACACAATGATAAATGTGTCGATCTAGATAATTGAATAAAAGAAAATAGATAAGGGATATAACTCCAAAAATAGAGAGAGGACCATCGCTTATTATTTATAATTAATTTAATTAATTAAATAATTACCTTGCATGAATTATTTCTTCGTTGATGGATCTGATAACAGATCTGCATTGTAAAATCATTGAGTTGTAGGAATCAAAGAAGATTCCATCTTGTGGTGATCCACATGTGTTCCACAAATATCAAAATGTCATCGTAAGAATATTTGGGCGCTAGCACGATAGATCCTATCACTTACGTCGTCCGCCTTTGATTTCATTGAGAACCACTTCCAAAGCATTCTCCTTGATCTCTCTTGACTTAAGAGTGGGAGCTGGAGGAATATCTCTCTCCATTCTTGCAAGTGTTTTTGGATAAGGGATCTCTCTAGGGCTCAAGAGGATTCTCTAAATCCATTGTGCACAACCAAACAAATGTATTGGATCTCTAAGAAAATAATATAATTGGGTTTATATATCACTAGGGTTAGAAATAAATAATTTCATAAGTGTAATTTATTATTTATTTAATCCCTATGGAACCCCATGTCAAATAATAATAATGATAATAATATTTCTCAATATACTCTTAACTTGTGAATTAAATTAAATATTATTTAATCAAATAATATTCAATATTTTTTATTTATCATTGGACCATTAAATTCGGTCTTCCATTCCTGCATAATATTTATCAAACCATGAATAATGACTATTTATTTTTTAAATTTATATCATTTCATTATTCACTAATAAATAAATAAATTTTATATTCACTAAATAGAAAATAAATATTTATTAAATATTATACTCACATTATATTCTCTTGAATAACTGGTGATGGAATATATGTGATCAAGTAAACATGAATAATTATTAAACCATATATGATAATAATATTTATTCAACTTTTTAAATAATAAATAATAATAATATTATTTAACTGAGATTCTGGATACACTTAGTGTGTGACCCCCTAGGTCTCTTTCTCAGTGGTATTAGGAGAAACAACCTAAAGTTCAAGGTTAGTGTCTAGCAACAAACCAAGGTAGCCATATAAAAATAAGCTAATTCCACAATTACATAATACCTCATACAAACACTAACTATGTAAAATAATCCCTTTATCATGATATTTCTAATCAAGTAGGTTTCATGCCGGTGCTTGATGTCTCTTTTTTTGACTTCCTGGAAATTAAACTTGCCTATATAACACCATGGATATGGATTTATTTAGGCTATATCATTTCCATCAAGGGGACTGAGATATCAAATTATATTAAAGAACAAAAGGGACAAATCCTTTCTCACATTATTCATTAATGCAATATTACTCGTGACACACCCAACACATCATACCTCACCACAAACATCTGTTTTCATGGCTTTCATCAATACATCAAAGTGTGAGACTCATAATACTCATTAATAATAATCTTAAACTCTAAGGATCAATACATACATCTACAGATAGGAATATCCAATGACACATATAAATGTGGATTTCCTACTGACGGGTCTCATTATTTTAATATCCTACTGGATATTACCAAGGGAATACACCATGAGAAGGTGACTCAAAGTCCTATGAGTCTCCACCCCTGACAGGTTGTATCATTTTCTCCCTCAAATGATATCATCTGGTTATAGAACACATATTTAAGAATAGTGTCGCAACACTTTTGGGTTCTCGTCATAGTGGGGAACTGCTATGAACTTTCAGTGTGACAACTACTCTTAGAACATTATCACATACTATGTTATAAATAAGAACAATCATGATGTTATAAGGAGTTTATTAATATTAAAAACTATGAATAAATTTTATCATAAAGTACACAGAAGTTGTTTCTAGGTCACCAACTCCAACAGACTCCCACTCTCACTAGATCAAACTGCTAACAAGCTTTAGTCTGATAGCTCTCACATGATACTCATACTTATTTTTAGATAGGACTTTAGTTAAGGGGTCTTCCACATTCTCTTCCATGGGTACTCTTCTTACTGCAACTTCACCCCTTTGATAAAAATCCCTCAATAGGTGATACTTCCAGAGTATATGATTTGTCTGTTGGTGTGACCTTAGCTCTTTTTCAAGAGCCACTGCAGTAGTATTATCACAATACAATGCGATAGGGTCTTTACTTATAGGTACCACATCAATCTCTTTGAAAAAGTTTTGTATCCAAATGGATTCTATGGATGAATCAAAAGATTCTATATACTCAGAATCCACTATAGAATCAGCGAAAAATGACTACTTTGAACTCTTCCAAATCACAACTCCTCTATTGAGACAAAAAACATATCATGATTGCGACTTCAGATCATTTTGATCTGTCTAAAAACTAGCATCAATATAACCCCTAATGACTAACTCCTCAACTCCTCCATACACCAAGAACACATCCTTAGTTCTTCTTAGATACTTAAGTATAACCTTAAAAACAGTCCAATACTGTTCTCCTGAATCTTATTGATATCTGTATACCATGTTAAATTCATAGGAAACATTAAGTCTAGTACATAAAATGACATACATGATTGATCCTATCATAGAAGATCATGAGATCTTACTCACTCTAACTTTCTCCTATTGTTTTCAAGGACACATTTTCTTAGAAAGATATAAACCATGTGACACTGGAACTAATCCCCTATTGGATTCTTCCATACTAAATATCTTTTGTATTTTGTCAATATATGTACTTTGACTTTGTCTAAGAAGCCTCTTGGATCTATCACGAATGATCTTGATCCCTAGAATATAGGTTTCTTCACCTAATTCCTACATAGAGAAATATTTTTTTAATCAATCCTTAAAAAAATGTAATACTAGTATGTCATTTCCAATAAGTAACATGTCATCAAAATATACTACTAGGATAATGAACACATTACCACTAAACCTCTTGTAAACACACGAATCACATCCATTATTAATGATTTTTTTTATTTTATGGATTCATCAAATCGAATATTCCATGACCTGGATGCTTACTTAAATTCATAAATGGATATATGAAACTTGTAAATCCTTTTATCATAACTTAGAGTCAAAAAACCTTCTGGTTGTGTCATATATACATTTTTCTGAAGGTTACCATTGAGGAATGCGGTTTTGACATCCATCTTCCAAAATCATAGTCATGGTAAGATGATATATCAAGTGTAATTATTATGGATTTAAACATGTAAAACAGTGAAAAGGTTTCATCATACTCAATTCCTTGATGTTGTTTAAACCCTTTATCCACTATCCTTTCTTTACATATATTTAATTTACCTTCCATGTCAAGTTTTCTCTTGAATACCCATTTTCACCCAATGAGATTTACATCAACTGGAACATTTAACAGAACCCAAACTTGGTTATGATAAATGGAATCAATTTTAGAATTAATGGATTTTTTCCATCTTATAGATTCTAATCTCTCTACTACCTCTTTATAGGAGAAATGTTCATAATTGTCAACCAATAATGAGTCACCATCTTCAGTGAATAGAAAATCATATCTCTCTAGTTATGTTACCTCTCTTCTGCTCTTATGTAGTACTTGTGTTTTAGGAACTACTTCTTCCATAGGGACCTATAGAATCTATTCCTGTACAAACTCTTGTGTATCTCTAGCATCAACTTCATCAAAGTTAATCTTGCTCCCACTATCCTTTTTAAGGATGCATTTACTCTCAAGAAAGATGGATTATCTAGTGATAATCACTTTATTGTATGAGGGTTTTTATAGGTAGTATCCCTTTGTTTCCTTAGGATACCCTATAAAGATGCACTTTGTACCATGGGGTGCTAGTTTGTTGCATGAGAAGGCCTTAAAAAACACCTCACATACCCATAGATGTGTATGAGAAAAAAAGAGTTTCTTTTGACTCCATAACTTGAAGGGAATTCCATTTTCCACTTTAGTTGGTACTCAGTTTAATGTGTATGCTGTATTTTGTAATGCATATCCCCAAAAGGATAATGGAATATCTACATGAATAATCATCAACCTTACCATGTATAACAAGGCGTGGTTCCTCCTTTCACTAACATTATTCCACTATGGTGTGTAAGGTGGAGTGAGTTGAGATAGAATCCCAAACTCCCGTAGAAAGTTGATAAACTCTTGGTTAATATATTAATCACCTCAATCTGATCTAAGATTCTTTATATTCTTTCCAAGTTGATTCTATACTTCATTCTTTAATTCTTTTAATTTTTCAAAGGACTTAAACTTATACCTCATTAAGTAGATATATCCATATCTAGTCAAGTCATCAGTAAAAGTTATGAAGTAAGAATATCCACCTCTAGCTTCTACTGGAAATGGTCCACACACATTAGTGTGTACCAATCCTAGAATCTTTGTGACCTTTTTACCCTGTCCACTGAATAACGGTTTGGTAATTTTTCCTTGTAAACAAGCATGACATCTTTCAAGTGGTTTTAGCTTAGATGAGTCTAAATAACCATCTTAACAGAGCTTTGTCAAATTCTTTGCATTTACATGACTAAGATGGTGATTCCATAACTGGGTGTTATATGAGTCATGAGAACATGATTCATTATCAATTTATAATATTTGGTTTTCATAATTTAATACATAAATACCATTATTTAAATGTTCCATACCATAAAATATGTTTTCCTTATAAAAGAAAAAACTTTTATTTCCAAACTTGAAAATAATCCCATATAAATCTAGGAATGATACATAAATTATGTTCTTGGTAACCATTGGTACATAATAAAAATATTTTGAAATCAAAATCATTCCTATTGAAAATGAAATGTGGTTGTCACCAATGGCCATGATAGTCAACCTCACACCATTAATAGCTCTTAGATCCATCTATCCTCTAGAAATATTTCAAAATATAATTTATACCTACATTTGGATACATATTTGGGAACCAAAAGCTATATCTAATACCCAATTTGTAAATATTGAAATATTATACTCGATTCCAAATAGACCTTTAGATTCCACTTGCTTTTGGGTGCGGTTCCTCTTCTAGTGGCCTGGATTGACACATGAAAAAAATAATGTTGCCTTTTCCTTGACCTACCTATGGATATTCCTCTTCTTGGAAGGACTATTATTGGGATATTTATACTTGTTATGGGTCTTGGGCCCCTTTTCCTTGTTCTTATTTTTATTTTTCACCATAAGGACCACTATTTTATCACACTCCATGCTCTTATCCACTTGGGGAATCAAAGTAAGAAGTTTTTAAATACTCTTCTCATTACTGCTCATATTTTAATTAAAAATAAAACTAAACAAGGCCTTGGGCAGTGATGAAAGTATGATATATATATATATATGCAACTCATCTGGGAATTTAATTCATAATATGTATAAGTGTTCAATGTAACCAATAAGCTTGACTATATGAGGCCTAGATAGCACAAACTCTACAAGCATAGTTGTAAACAAAGCATTATAGATCTCATAACTCTCTTTTATTTCCTTCTCTTGATAAATATCTTGAAGGTGAGACATCATTATATACACATCCATGTCCTCATTTTTCTTCAAAATATCATTAGTCATGGATGATAGCATGAAACACTGAACATTTGTAGCATCACCCATATGTTTCTCATAGAGAGATAAATATTCATCACCAGCCTCTTTATCAGATTATTTAGGAATAGGTTCTTCCATCACAAATAATTTCCTTTCATGGAAAAGGATAATGCATTGGATCCTTTTATATTCTTATAAATTTGTGCTGGTGAGAATGTTATCCTTCTCAAGTATGGATCACAGTGATATGTTTAAATTCATTTTAATGTTGTTTCTACAAATAAGATGAGAAAAATTTTAGTACTTTATTTGATAAAATCTAGAAAAATAAATAAATATTATATTTATTAGTCTCCCACTATTTTATCAAAACCCAATATACCTCACCATTGGATTTGAAATATCCCGTTGATTTGAAATTCTAGTGGTAAGGATTCATATTCCTCTTATCATTACCCAAAATTTTGTTTGTCAAGAAACTTGAATGGTTTTTGGTAGGAATTCTAAATGCCAACTATACTAACTCATAGTTCCTTGATCTATTGAGTGGAATCCCTAATCCTTAAATCCTTGAATTGTATTCCCTCAACATTTTGCTCTCAGTTACACCAAGTCTTGCTTTGGAAGTTAACCCTTGATGTGAACTAAGTTAATTCAATAAAAAACTTCAGGTTAGAATTCCATGATAATTGAAAGCACCCCAACTTTGGCTGGTCAAGCACTTTGAACTATAGTCCATTTTTAACTAAAGTAGTGGAAGAATATATCATCTTAATATATATTATTGATGAATTTTATCCTTTGATGAATAAATTTCCAATTATTATCTTTATCACATTCTTATTAATATTAAGTGGATTTACTTAAGTGATTAACCATGCCTTAGATAATATTTATGAATAAACCAATTTATTTTAGTTTCATCATGAATTATTTTTAATTTCATTAATTCATGTGATTAAAACAAAACATCCATAATGAAATAACCACAGAACTTGACAGAAATAAAATAATTAAGTGGTATGATCATGAGTTTTTACTAATGGTTATTTTATCTAGTGGTTGATAAACTAACCATTGACCAAGGGGAAAACACCTTGAACCAATTAAGTTTTGTGTTACAGGTTTCCACCTATGAACCTATGTATCTCTCTTGGATTGGTTTCACCTCAACTCCAAACTTGAATCTCTTTTACTAGCTTGGTATATCCATGCATTACATATACTTTTACTCACATGCAGGTGAGGGGAAAAGGGTTTACATAAAAGAAACTATGGTCATGCTATCCCTTATATAATAAGAGGAGAGAAGGAACACATGTCAACAATTTAATTTAATAATAAATTAAATGAAACCAATCACATAAGAAGGTTTGGTCTATGCTCATGATCATACACATGTATGTAATGAATTATGCATGTAATAAAGCTAGTATTAAATTCTTAATCGTTCTTATTTAAGATAAATCATGCTCGAATCATTTAATTATATTCTTTAATTAATCAATTCTTTTATCCTAATTATCAACCAAATTTACTTGATATTCTCATACATCATAATTTTAAACAAATTAAATAAAATTATCTAAAATTCACTGTGTACATAAATGTACCTTGGAGGAAACACAGTGAATACCGATACGAATCTACCCAACATGTATTATACTCGTATACAGTTTACTCTTGTGACATATGTCATACATGACTTATTATTTACTTTCATGACATGTACTATCAACTTAATTATTACATGAATTACATGATTTTTTGCTCACGTGTTACTCTTCAATACATGTAGAGAAAAAACTGTAATACAAATCATACATGATCTATAGATCTGAACATTAAGAAAATATTAATTAAAAATTTATATATAAATATTAAAACCTATCACATGGTGTGTCCTATCAACTTAATGAACACACATAAGAACATGTTGATAAGGTTTACACAGTATAAATATGTGTAATTTGG
Organism: Viscum album; assembly: GCA_963277665.1. Lineage (NCBI taxonomy): Eukaryota > Viridiplantae > Streptophyta > Magnoliopsida > Santalales > Viscaceae > Viscum > Viscum album. The sequence continues at coordinate 1,662,206,866 of OY728138.1, forward strand.
TATAAGTACATGGGGTGTACAGGATAGCTACATGGCATGTATATCTCTCACTATCTATTCGAGGCACATTCCTAGGGACTCAGTGTATAAACTGTGCCTTAGAAAATTGGATTACATGATGTGTATAAGCAAATACATGGTATTTGGTATCCGAGTTACATGGTCACCAATTAGGTAGGTCATGTATGATAATACATGGCCATTTTGTGACTCAAAAGGACTACACGCCATGTACATGGGCTACACGGTGTGTACTCTGACTGAACATGCACTAATCTGGCCTGGTCAACACGTGGTGTAAGAAATAAATACACCGCATTCAATCAATGCACATGGTTTGAATTAATTTTTTAATTAATTATTGATACATTGAACACAAGTACACAATGTGTAACTCAAGTTACATGATGTGTACTCTTGTGTTATCTGGCCAAAATCCTCAACACCCCCAGATGAGTTCCTCGATTTGATTTCATTCGTAAAATTAATTATTTTGATTAGATATACGAGAAATGAAGGAGGAAGAATTATATCTCATAATTTATATTAAAATAATGAGTAAAATTGAATTGATAACTAAATGAAAAATTCATAAATCAATCAACAATATTTAAATAATTATAAATAATTTTGTAACTACTATGATACCACTTATAGGTTCTAGGCATAGTGGAAGCATGTGATTAGTCATGACTAACTTTTCTTTTTGTCACGATCGATGATCAATCCAAGATTTACACAATGATAAACATGGTGATCCATAGAATTGAATAAAAGAAAAAAAAGGGATAGAATGCTGGAACCATATAGAGGATCATCACATATTATTTATAATTAATTTAATTTATTAAAGAATTAACTTGCATGAATTATTTCTTTATTGATGGATTGGACAACAGAACTACATTTTATGGTCATTGTGTTGTAGGAATCAAATAATATTCCCTCCAGTAGTGATCTACAAATATTCCACAAATCTTTGAACGTCGTTGTAGGAATCTCTGGATGCTAGCACAATAGATCCTATCACTTGAATCGTCCGCCTTTGATCACCTCGAGAACTGCTTCTAAATCATTCTCCTTGATCTCTCTTGACTTGAGAGTAGGAGGTAGAGGAATATCTTTCTCTATTCTTATGAGGTTCTTGGATAAAGGATCTCTCTAGGGCTTGAGATGATTCTCTAAATCCTTTGTGCCCAACCAAACAAATGAATTGGATCTCTAAGAAAACAATACAATTGGATTTATATATTGCTAGAGTTAGAAATAAATAATTGCACAAATTACCTTTATTATTTATTTAATCCATACTTAACCCCATGTCAAATAATAATAATATTATTATTATTTCTCAACATATGCTTAACTTTCAAATTAAATTAAATATTATTCAATCAAATAATATTCAATATTTATTATTTCTCACTGGACCATTAAACTCAATCAACCATTCCTCCACAATATTTATCGGGCCTTGAATAGTTATTATTTATTTATTAAATAAATATCACTACATTATTTTCCAATAAATAAATAAATATTATATTCACTAAATAGAAAATAAATATTTATTAAATATTTTACACACATTATATTCTCTCAAATAATTGGTGATGGAAAATGTGAGATCAAATAAACCTGAATAATTATTTAACCACATGTGAGAATAATATTTATTCAACTTTTTAAATAATAAATAATAATATTATTTTTTAATTGAGATTTTTGATACACTTAGTTTGTGATCCTCTAGACGTCTTTCTCAGTGGCATTAGGTGAAACAACCTAAAGTCTAAGATTAGCATCTAGAAACATGCTAAAGCACCCATAAAGAAATAAGTTAATGCCAAACAACATAATAACTCATATATATACTACTATGTTATATAATCCCTTTATCATGACATCTCTAATCAAGAAAGTTGCATGCCGATGCCATAAACCTATGTGCTCGATGTCTCTTTCTTTGATATCCTGGAAACTGAACTTGCATTTAGAACACCATGGACATGAATTTATTTAGGCTATATAATTTCCATAGAAGGGCTTAATATATCAACTTCCATTAAAGAAAATAAGGGGAAAATACTTTCACGCATTATTCATTAATGAAATATTACTCGTGACACACCCAATGTATCCCACCTCATCGCGAACATTTGTTTTCATGATTTTCATTAATACATCAAAGTATAAAAACTCATAATACTCATTAACAATAATCTTTAATTATAAGGATAAATACACACATCTATAGATAGTAACATCCAATGACACATATAAATGTGGATTTTCTATTGGTGGGTTTCGTTCTCATAATATCCTACAAGATATTACCAAGAGCGTACACCATGAGAAGGTGCATCAAAGTCCTATGAGTCTCCACCCCTGATATACTGTATCATTTTTGTCCCTCAAATGATATCATCCAGCTATAGAACATATATTTAAGAATAGCATCATAGCACTTCTGGGTTCTCATCATAGCGGGGAACTGCTATGACCTTTCAGTGCTAAAACTACTCTTAAGACATTATCACATACTATGTTACATAGAAGAACAATCATGATATGATAAGGAGTTTATTAATATTAAAAAAAATATGAATACTGTTTATTATAGAGTACACATAAGTTGGTTCTAGGGAACCAAATCTAACATTTTTGAGGTAAGTGTTGAGGAAATCCAAGTAAGGATTTCAGGATAGGGGAATCCACTCAACAGATCAAGGAGTTGCAATCCCACAGTTGGAAAGACTGCCTACCTAATTACTTTCTTATGGTTTTCATGACCAAAGTCTAGAGCATTAAGAAAATTAATGGGTATCCATACCACTATAATGTCTTATAAACTAGAAATTCTAAGTTCAATGGAAATGGATATTGAGACTTGATAAAATAGTGTGATATTTAATTAATAAAATCATTTAATTTATTATTTCCACATAATTTTTTATCAAGAAAAGTACTAATAATATGACCTTTAATTTTATAATAAAATGAAAATATCATTATCCACACTATCCTAATGATTAATATTGGATAAACACAGCCTCCTCACTGGTAGAAACTTCCAAGAGTGGTTTAGACACATTTGGGTTGTCCTATGCCATGAATGGAAATCTTACATGCTAGAATCCTCAATACCTAATCCACCTTCCAAGGAGGAAAGTGATGAAATGTTCCTTATATATGAAAAATATTTGAGTGAAATAGTCAATGTTTAATGTTTTATGCTTTCAACTATGTCTAGTGAACTCATGAAGTCTCTCAAAAACATGCATGCATATAGAATTCTTGAGAACCTCTGAGGTTTATACCAGGAGAGAGCTAGAAAATTAAGGTTTGAGATTTCCAAATCACTCTTTTAGAGTAATATTGTGGAGGGTATTCCAAATGGGCCTCAAATAGTTAATCTCATTATCTACATTGAGTGCCTAGAAGTTCTAGGGTTTAAACTCCTTGAATAACTAGGCATCAATCTCATTCTTACATCACCCCCTTAGAGATTCTCAAGCTTTGTTGTAAATTTTAATATGAACAATATTGAGGAGTCTCTCCAAGATCTACTTAATCTCCTTATCCAAGAAGATATGGATACAAATAATGAAAACCCTTTTTTCCTTATGGTGAAAAAATGAAAAGGGGAAGCAAAGAGCTCTAAATACAAATCTTCTTCACGCCCTTCTAAGATAAGGAAGATCAAGGGGAAAGCAAGGGAACATGATGCTGTTTATTTCAAATGTGGAAAGAAGGTCCATTGGAAGAAAAACTACACCCACCCAAATAAGTAAGGGTAATCTTCACATTCCTTTGTTATTGATTTCAATTTATCTATATTTTAAAATTGGGTATTAGCTACATATTGTGGTACTTACATATGTATTGAAATATAGAAACCAAGTAGATTCATAAAGATTGACCAAGGGGAGGTAGATATATGAGTATCCAATAGAGATAAATTTGTTTCTGTAACTATTGGGTACTACCACATCACATTTAGGACCAGAATGATCTTATTTTTGAAGGGTTGTTATTTGGTTCCAATCATTACTAAAAACATTATTTCTGTATCTAGACTTGATACAAATGAATTTATTTTCAAATTTGGGAATAAATTTTACTTCTTTATTAAATATAGCATTTATTATGGTAAGGAACATTTAAATAACGGTCTTTATGTTTTGGATTACACAAACCAAGTAATGATAATTGATAAAAAAGTTACTTCATATAACCCATACCACACCCAACTTTAGCATCACCTTCTAGGTCATGTAAATGAAAAAAGATTACTAAATTACATCAATATAGTTATTTAGATTCTTTTAAATTAAGACACTTGGTGTATATAACACATGTTTACAATGAAAAATGATCAAATCCACATTTAGTGGGAAAGGTGAAAGGGATAAAGAGATTCTTGAATTAGTTCACACTAATGTTATGGATCATTTTCCATTGAAGCAAGGGGTGGGTACTCACACATCATAAATTTTACAAATGATTTTAGTAGATATGGATAAATTTACTTAATTAGGTATAAGTCAGATTCTTTTGATAAATTAAAGGAATACAAAAATGAATTTGAGAACTAACTTGGTAAGAATATTAAGAAACTCTACTCAGACTGTGGTATAAAATATATTAATCATGTCACGAACTGAATCTGGTCTCCATCAAAATCGGCACCCGACATGGTCTGAGACAAGGACCAAAGGGCGTTACCGATCCCCATGGGCTGGCACAGGTGCCCGAGTATCATAAAATTAATGTTGGGAACAATTTACATGAGTTTATAAACATACAACGACAAACAGATCCAATAAAACCAATCTGGATTTTTCAAACCAAACCATGTTTTACAAAAATTCAGAATTGAATTACATAGTTTAAAAAAACTCTAAAAGACTATGAAAAAGTTAGAAAACCAAAAAGGACATCCCAAGAACCTTCTCATGGTAAGAGGTACCTCCCTCAAGCCATCTCCACAACAAGGCATCACAAAGGATCGCTAAACCCGAACCATTGGCACAAAAGTTGTACCCGAACCTGCGACAAAAATAACCAAGTCTACTTACACCCAAAGGTGTAAGTAGGGTGTGAGAAAAAGCCCAGTAGGATGTCACCAATAAGATATTCCATGTGATAAATATTCAAATATGAAAATCTTGCATGTTTTGTAAACAAGAAATGCTAGTTACAATTTCTAACGGATGTAACTTTAAATAAAAATAGTTTTCAAGTGGGATATTTTAAAGAATAAATACTTTTAAGAATAATTCAAACACTACTGAATTTTCTAGCCAACCATACCATATACCGATTGTAAGCACAAAGTAACTAATGAGCACAAGCGATGGGAAAATAACCCCTAGGAACTAGCTCGCTGTGGATCCCAGGTACCTCGTATCTCGGTGAAAGTATCCATCACAATATCCATTCTCATGAACGAGCCACTAGTAGGGAACATAACCATAAACTACTGGTCCCCAACATCATCATAATCATCATCATAGTTTAGTTAGTGTTTTCATCGTCAAAATTTCTATGTGAAACTGAGGCCAAACCCCACGGGATCACTAGAATACTAGTACACATCCATCCACCTAGATACCCGGGTTTCCCTCTTGTGGTCAAACAAGTGCAACAAGTAGAGAAATATAATTTTCACATGAAAATTAGACTTCCACATCACACATTGACCAAATATCCCACATGTATATCACACAAGTCACATAATCCTTTTTTTCATTCAAATAAATTCTGAAATCATACTCACACAAAATAACCCACAACACTTTTCACATTTCTTTAACACTTCCAAAAATACTTTAAAAAATTTCATAAAACCTTTACAAGATAGTCCAACTCACATAATATCCCACACACACATCACATAATACTACTTTCATCAACAAAATTCATTTTTTACATCACACTCACACAAAACATCCCACAAACGTGTTTCGCCCCTCTCTTGCCATTTGATAAAACATTTCAGCAATTTATAAAACATTCTAAAAATGTTTGAAATCTTAAATCACCAATTTAACTTTAAAAAACCCATATTAGGTGAACAAACTCACCCAAAAAGTATATATACACCCTTTTCCTACTGTGTTTAACCAAATAAAACTTTTACAATTTTCACAAAATAATCCCAAATGGTATAACTATGTATTGCGAAAAAAACCCATTTCAAAACCCCCTTTAAAGGCCAAATTCACACCAAGACACTACCAAAGTATAATTAGAAGCCCTTTAATGATTTATTTAACCATTATAAAGTACTATAAATCCACCTCAAATTATACTACAAAAGATACACATGAAAAACACACATTTTCATAAAACACTTTCAAGGAGTGAAACAAGGTTTTACACATAAAACCTATTCAAAAACCCGATTTTAAACCCAAAATCACACCAATACCCTATAAAAGTAGAATTTGTATCCCAAAAAATATTTAACAAACCACTTTCATATCTTATAACATCAACCCAAAGATTACCACAAGGTTTACACATGGAAAACACCCAATTTGAAACAAAGTGAAACTATAAAATTAACCGCTTAAAAAACTCCAAAAAAAAGGTTTTCGCACAATTAAAAACATATGAGGAACATTAAAAATAATTAAATAAAGAATGATAACTCATCAAAAAATTATTACACATTAAATCATCTACCTTTTTAATCAAAACCCCCAAATATTGGTGTGAAACATCAACCACACCACCGCCGCACCCCAAGGAAGTAAAAACAAACCTAAAACCACAATATTTGACCAAAAAGACACCAAATAAAACCCTTGGTTCGAACCCTAACTTCTGTATATTTTATAACATCATGAAAGAGAGAATAAACCCTAAGGAAAGGGAAGAAATCAAGAAAAGAAACACTTACTTAAAGAAATATTGGAGTTTCCCCACCAAAAACCCCATCTAAGATGGGTTAAATAGGAGATTAAGGGAGCTTGGAGTCCTCCCATGGATGATGGGGTAAAATGGGAGAAGAATGGAGAGGATTAGATTTATTTCTGGGAGGAAAAAATGGGAATTACAAAAAGATTTTAGTGACCTGGACACCCCTGCATGGTTTGCCTGCACGGTTTAGTAAACCGTGCGGCCTGTTCTGGCCACCCATATCCAAGCCATTCTCCTAAAATTTTAGGGGGGGGGGGGTCCAAGGGGGAAACTAAGGGGGAAATATAGGCCAAGGATAGGGGAGAAAAATTCCCAAAACAAATCACTCTTTCCAACCCAAAACTCATCCAACTCTTGGGTACAAACCACCTCAACAACTTACCCCACAAGTGGTGCCGCTAAGATTGTCACTGATACAAATCCAAAACACCACAACCTCACAACATAAATTTGAAAAAATAGGGGTACAATTATCATCCAAGACCCACAAGACTAATTTCATAGATCAAGAAAACAAGAGACACCAAAATTTCAAACCCGGATCACCCGAAAGCCAAGAGAAAGATAAAAACTGAAATAAGATTTGAACCAAAGCATGGAATTGAAAATATGGGTGTGAAAATTATTCACACCATAAATATTTCCACCCCCAGAAAGATATAGAAATTCTAAAATCAAAAACTAAATCAAACCAATAAACCAATATGGACTCCCTTGCCAAGTTTCATCCCCAAAGGCCAAAACGCCTCCAGTGATCAATTAAGGAAGGAATACTCTCACAACCAAAACTTATATCACTTTCCTAAAATGATCTAGAACATTTAGAATTTATCCCTAAAGAAAACTCCTCAATATCTATCTGAGAAAGGCTCAATAAGTTTACTCAAATGAACAACAATAACAAACAAGGTTACACTTACCTTGCTTTAACCAAACCGTTGGGTGCCCTCCAATCCCAATGTTTACCCATGGAAGATGTAGGTAGTTAGATAGATCCGAACAAGACTACCTACCACTAAGCCAAGACCAGGGACCAATCTGAGTTACTAGTATAAGGAGATACAAATGAGATACCCACCATAAGTGACAACTTAAATTTTATCGAGATAGAATCGGGACACTAACAGGGGGTGGCCCGAACGGACTCCCCGGTACAAGGGGTAGACTTCCATTAGACATTTTCAAAAGAACTTACATAAAACTCCTAGTGGGTATCCCCACCATAAGAACCAACCATCATAAATGACCATCACATTCTAACATGGAAATATCCCAAAACTTAAAGAGTTGGGACGGTCGCATGGTTAGTCCACACAGTTTGGGAAACCGTGCACTAACTATGGGGATCATTCTGTCTTCATGGCTTCCTGGAACACAGTAACTACTAATCATGAAACAACCTTGTGCTCAACCTATCTATCCAAATTCCCAACCATACTCTAAAAAATCAATGGAAACCAAAGGGGAAAAGAAAGACATTGGGTGATAACATGGGCATGAGGCCCTCTACCTATTTACACTAAATGGGAACAACAAAAGCAAGATTAGGACACCAGAGGTTTAAAATCTTCATATATTTCATACTAATTATAGGACTTTGTACAAGGGTTTGAACAACCCTGGGATTTACCCTGACTATATGCCATATTCTCTCCAGGAACTATGGCTGGAGCTTAAATTATTAAAGTATCTTCAGCCTCGTAGTTAGGCTTTGGAAACCCCCTGAATTGAACTTATCCTTTCGGTGCTACAAAAAACTACACCGAAAACCCTGATACATTTACCAAGACATAACACATTACCAACTCACTTTATCCTAACCCAAAATTTCAATGAAACAAGGACTTAGAAGATGCACACACATCACACCTTGTTTCTTCACGTGAGAAACAATAGAAGGAAAGGGTACATATAAACACCTTCCTCTAAAACATATGATTTTGAAGTTTTTCCAAGGGAGATATACTCCCAACATAACAGATACTCTCATAGGATTGAACGACCTTCACCTTTATAGTCAAATGAGCAGACGACATCACAAGGCATCACCGAACATGACCATTTTGAATGATAGAAAAAATACATGGAAAGGGACCTTATGCCAAGTCTCCAAACAACACAAAAATCCAGAAAGTGTCCATAATAGCCTCTCATGACCAGATTTCCCACACTGGTGGTTTAACATAAACCCCTAGTTCGAAGAGACTATGAAGGATCCAGAGTCCCTCTTAGACACCATCCACATTGAAAACCCCAGACTACTTTCACCTTCGATGAATCTGGTAACTTAAGAAACTAAGGTCTATTTCAACCTTCCAAGAGAACTCTCTTAATATAAGAGGGTCCAAAAAAAAATAAAGGAAATGGTGTAAACTCAATCTCCAAAGCTTGAGAAAATGGTTCCTTATATTGATCATGTCACAACCCGCCTTCACCAGAAGGAGGGAAGGGTTAGCAGATTGCCAGCCCCTTCCTTCTTTAAGTTGAAGGAGAGATAATGACCCCCGAAACCCACCTTCAATAGGTCTCGGAGTGGCGACTAGCACCAAGGGTATAGAAATTTCTCACAAATGGAAGGCATTTACCTTTTTATTTTATAGGATCGAGAGATAAGGAGAAGAAAACCCAACAACACCAAGGTAGAAAGAAAAGTAAAGCCAAAAGTAAACCATTCCCACATGAATGTTTCAAAAGTAAAAGTGCAAAAGGTGACTACAAGGTAAGTACCAAAGGGAAAAGAAAACAACAACTGCAACTACTCCAAAGGTCCGAGCTAGTAAGGTCCCATGTGATCCCCAAAGACCTCCTGAAAACCTAAAAGTAGTTTTATATACGTAGGGTGAGCATACAAGTACACTCAGTAGGGAAAACCAAAGACTCTCGTGCACAAGTGGGGGAACGTGCTAAAGTCCCGTGAGAAAAGAGGAAACCAAACACCTATCAAGGTAAACTATCCACCCCAGGCCTCACCAAGGAACACTCCCCAAATAACGCAAGTCAAGTAATATATATAATCAGAGCACATCGATGTTTGGGTACCCCACGCCACTTTCCCACTGGTTATTGATACATCCTACGCATCGGACCAATCCCGCCATTCTCACCGCAGTACCACTACCACACCCGCCCGCACACACCTGGGCTACAACCACATGCAGTCCCACTGCCGAAATCCTGCCCGCACACACCTGGGCCTCAACCGCACGTAGTCCCACTGCAGAACCCCGCCTGCACACACCTGGGCCACAACCGTCACACGTAACCATGCCTGCAAACACCTAGGCCAGAACAACCACCACCACGCCTGAAGACACCTGAGCTAAATGATACACTTCCATGCCCGAAGAAACCTGGGCCTCATCCCGAAGACTCTTGGGAAACCACCTGCCACACACACCTGTCCAACCACCACACTACCCCGCCTGAAGGTTCTTGGGCTAATAATGGACCTCAGGCCATCAAAGCCTGCCCGAAGATACTTGGGCAATCCGGGAAAGGGAGCAGAAAAGGAGCTAATAACCAGCCACTAAGAATAGTTTTGGGAAAAACACCCTCCCTTATGAAATGGGGGTGTTCGGCACTAAGTGCTCAACTTGGGTGGGGTGCGAATAAGAAACAAAAAACTACAAGTATAGATATAGGTAACAAGCACTCACCCAAGTCTAGGTTTTTCTAACCGGCCTACGGAACATAACACCACTATATCCGAGCCACAAGTCATTATTCTCGCCAACAAAACCCATTGTCCCATTATTGTTTCATGTTCAGTAATAATGTTTAAGTTTAAGCACTACTGGGAAACTAGTAAGCATAGGCACAAGTCCAGAAAGTAAACAATCAAACAAAAACCATAACGCCCACACCTGGTTCTCAACAAAAGATGATCCCACCCCAATTTGTGATATGAAAAAGTATCCACCGGGCCTTAAAACTCAAAACCACCGAGTGTATAAAAGAACAGGGGATCCCATCCCCTCTCACATCTCCAGCCATCGTCCTGAGAGAAAACAACCAACTACCACCACCAACACAAGCATGACCTTGCCGGTATTTTCAGATTTAAACGACTTAACACACTCCATGATTCAAATTCTGTGTGCTCTAACCGGGAGTCATCACAGAAGGGTTGATCTTGGTGCTTTCAATTATTTCAGCCAAATATACGTGATTAACCAATTCACTTTTTCAGCAGGAGCTTACAACCACAAACAGGCCATTTAAAACATCAGCAGGGTTCATTAGTGCACAAACAACTACCACCAATGACCTCGATTTTCAGAAGGCATAAGCCAGCACAACTCAACAGGATGGCCACAGAAGAAACAACATCAAAACAAATATAAGACAACATCAACAAACATATCCCCCCTCTCTTTCTTTATTGAATTCGTTCATTATCTTCATTAAGTTCGGTCCAACCAGTTCTACAGAAACAAAAGCACGCCCACCCCGCATGATACAAAAAAGAGAGAGACGAAGGAGAAATTCCCTACTTGTTTGATCGACGATCGACGCTTAGGCTGGGCGCGGAACTTTACGGATAACGATGCGCCCGATGCACCATAAGATGTTTGTGAAAAGCCATGATCCAGGAAAAGAGAAACCACGGCTAACCCTTGGTTTATAAGAGTCAGGGACGGCTGGGGTGAAAATGCGAAACCGCGTAAGGTGCGGGGGTCGTGGGTTGACCACGCGGATCCACTCGTCACAAAAAGGGTCAGGTAGTTTAAGCCAACTCATGAATTGATTAAGTATTTAACTCTTATGCATGTTACGGGTCTTTAAAACACGCATAAATAAGTTAAAATAGGGTTTAAAACCCTATTTGTGCAAAGGAGCGCTACTGGAAACAACTTGACAAGGCCGGGTGACGCCGATCGGTCTCTCCGATCGGTCTCACTGATCGGTCTCACCGATCGGTCTCACCGATCTGCCACTCATTTAGGATCCGAATTTTGGCAAAGGGAAGAACCAAGAGATTCTGGGTCATCACATCAGATACCTCTCAAACTATTCTCGTCCTCGAGAATTTAAACAACCCAGAAGGGAAGGGCGTGTCCGAACAACTACCCCGAAAGATACCTCTCAAGAGTGAACCTCATCGTTAACTAAAAACACTTCCTGCCATGAACCAAGAAACATACCATGCCAAACTGCCCGGGCATGTGGGTTGGGGAGTCTCCTCCCCCATGTCAAGATATTATCCAGTTTGGGCGGCACTGACTCGCCCACACTGGTTTAATCACATCCATCTTAATGCGTCTTGATTAGGGGTCGAGTTCTCTCCTTCCCCATAGCCGGGGCTTTTTTACACACAAACAGAGGAAAGAAAACCAGCACATTTCATATCCAAAAGACAAAACATTCCACCACAACAGGTACAACAAGGAACAAAACTCAAAACAACTCCGGGTACTGGGTACGCATCTGTGCTTACCTCTCCCACGTACTCTCCTCAAGCCCACCATGTCTCCACAACACACGAACCAAGGGGATGGTTCACCCGCGAAGCACCTTTTCTTTGCGATCCTCGATCACCACTGGTCTCTCCACAAAGTTCATGTCTTCCTCGACGTCCAGCTCGCCCCAATCAAGGATGTGTGAATCGTCGTGCATATACCGACGGAGCTGGGACACATGGAAGACATCATGTATCCTTAGTAGCGGCGGTGGTAACGCTAGCTGGTAAGCCACTTCGCCGACCCGCCGCAACACTTGGAAGGGTCTGATGAATCTGGGAGAAAGCATATTCCCCTTGTCAAACCTCCGCTGCCCACGTCGAGGGGAGACCTTTAAGAACACGTGGTCCCCAACCTCAAACTCCAAGGGCCTCCTCCTGGTATCAGCATACGACTTCTATCGGTCCTGGGCCGCCTTCATCCTTTCCCGTATGAGCTGAACCTTCTCTGTCGTGTCCTGCACCACCTTCGGACCAAGGATTCCTGCCTCTCCTACTTCGGTCCAACACACAGGTGAACGGAATGGCCTCCTATACAAAGCTTCAAATGGGGCCATGACAAAGGTAGAGTGGTAGATATTATTGTAGGAAAACTCTACCAGAGGCAAGTGTTGCACCCATGACCCTCCTGAGTCCAGAACACATGCTCGCAGCATATCCTCCAAGGTCTGGATGGTGCGCTCTATTTGTCCATTTGTCTGGGGATGGAAAGTAGTGCTAAGGCATAACTGGGTGCCAAACGTATGCTGTAATCCTGTCCAGACTCGTGAGGTAAACCGTGCATCCCTATCCGAGACTGTAGACCTCGGAACCCCATGCAACCGCACCACCTCATCCACGTATTTTCGTGCCAAAGCATCCACAGTACTCGACTCCCTGATCGCTAGAAAGTGATCCGATTTCGTTAACCTGTCCACTACCACCCAGATGGCGTCGTACCCTCCTTGGGCCTTGGGTAGTCCCATGACGAAATCCATCGAGATGTCATCCCACTTCCACTCAGGGACATCTAGAGGCCGCAGTAGGCCGCCTGGAACTTGGTGTTCAGCTTTCACTTGCTGACACACTAAGCACTTGGCCACAAACTCTGCCACCGATCGCTTAACTCTGGGCCACCAAAACTGCCTCTTCAAACCCAGGTACATCTTGGAAACTCCTGGGTGTACCTCCAGGGGTGAGTTATGGAACTCACTGAGAACCTTGCCGCGCATCGCCTCCGGAACAAACAACTTTTTCTGGAAAAGCATCCGGTTCTGACCATCCTCTGTCCATCCTTCCGGAGAATTGCTCTGGTCAACTTGGTCATGCATCACTTCACACTCTAGGTCTCCCCACTGAGACTCCTCCACTTGCTGAAACAGGGATGATTGCACTGTCATCTGATACAGGCAGCCTCTGCTGCTATCCATCTTCGCATCCAGGTGCAAGGCGGCCAACTCCTCCATTGCCTTCCAGGCGTCCGCCGACTCTCAGACCACATCCTTCTGCGTCCTCCTGCTCAAGGAATCGGCCACCACATTTCCCTTTCCCTCAGTATAAGATATCTTGAAGTCGTAATCCTGGAGGAACTCCAACCATCTCCGCTGTCGCAAGTTTAAGTCCCGCTGGGAGAATATATACCTCAAGATTTTGTGGTCTGTGAAGACCACAAAGCGTTCCCTGATGAGGTAGTGCCACCATAAATTTAGCGCAAAAACGACTGCTGCAAGCTCCAGGTCGTGGGTGGCATAATTACGCTCATGGGAACGCAGCTGCCTGGACCCATAAGAGATCACCCCTTGTTGCTGCATCAACATGCACCCCAGGCCCTGTCCTGAAGCATCACAGAACACCTCATAAGCTGCCCCTTCTTCTGGTAATCTCAGCACTGGGGCACTGACCAACTTCTCCTTCAGATAGCTGAAGGCTGACTGGCACTGGTCACTCCATACGAAAGCCAGGTCCTTCTTGGTCAGAGCCGTCAGAGGGACTGCTACTCGGGAGAAGTTGGGTACGAATATCCGGTAGTAACCCGCCAGCCCGATGAAACTTCGGACTTCTGCCACGTTCTTGGGTGCTGCCCAAGAAACAACTGCCTCAACCTTTGATGGGTCGACCGCTACCCCCTGCTCAGACACCCCGTGCCCGAGGAAGTGTACCTCTCGTGTCCAAAACTTTCATTTTGAAAACTTCCCATAGAGCTGGTGCTATCAGAGGACCTCTAAAACTGTCTTCAAGTGCTCTGCATGGTCCTCCTCTGATCTAGAGTAGACCAGGATGTCATCGATGAACACAACCACGAACCGATCTAGGTACTCCCGGAAGATGGAGTTCATAAGCCCCATGAACACAGCCGGGGCGTTCGTAACACCGAAGGGCATGACTACGAACTCGAAGTGTCCATACCTGCACCGGAATGCTGTCTTCGGGATGTCACTCTCTTTCACCCTCAGCTGGTGGTACCCAGACCACAGGTCGATCTTTGAGAACCATCCTGCCCCTTTCAGCTGGTCGAAAAGATCATCTATCCTTGGAAGAGGGTAGCTATTCTTAACCGTCACCTGATTCAGCCTCCTGTAGTCTATGCACAACCTAAGACCACCATCTTCCTTCCTTGCAAACAAGACCGGAGCACCCCACGGTGACGCACTCGGATGAACATAACCCCTCTTCATCAGATCATCAATCTGTATTCGCAACTCCCGTAGCTCTGAAGGTGCCATCCGATAAAGGGCCATCAAGACTGGATGAGCATCGGGATGAAGGTCTATCCCAAACTCGATATCACGTCGAGGGGGTAGAGTCGTCACCTCCTCAGGGAAGATGTCCATAAACTCACGGACGCTCTCTAGCACTTCCACCATTTCAGCATCAACTGATTCCACTATTAGCTCGGTCAACAAGGAGAGGAGAGGTTCCTCTCTCCTATTTCCCTTCGGACTGCTCCGCTCGCCGGTGAAGGTAACACGCCGGCTGTCTAAGTCTGAGAACACCACCCTTCTTCGGAAACAGTCGATGACGGAACACACAGAAAATAGCCAGTCGATGCCTAGAATGACATCGTATGGCTGAATCTGTTGTAGAAGAAGATCCCTAACCGACTGATGTGGCCCTATCATCAGTTTTCATCCTCGATAAACAAACAACAAGTTGGTCTGACCTCCGACTGGTGTGCTCAACACCAGGGGCACTGGAAGTCTCTCCGCATCTAAACCCAGGGCACGGGATAGGCTGGGTGCAACAAAGGAGTGTGAAGATCCGGTATCGAACAAGGTATAAGCAAGAGTGCTAAACAGACTGATCGTACCTCGAACAACCTCTGGCCCTACTGGAACTGCTGCCTCTGTGGTGTGTAACTGTCCACGCCCAGCTCCCCTGCCCCTCGGTTGTCAGCCACCTCCCCGACCACGCCCTGGTCGAGGTCCTTGTGGAGCGCCCTGGGGTCGGCCTCCTCCTACGTCTGCCCTCGGAGGAGCGGGAGCTCGCTGTCCCTGCTGCTGCTGGAAAGGTCTGGCTGGAAGCTGCTGCTGGGGCGGGTGCTGGGGTTGACTGCCACTGCTGTACTGCACCCTGTCCGGGCACTGACTCCATAGATGCCCAGGGCTCCCACAGATGAATCACCATGGTCCCAGGCCCGTAGGAAAAGGGTGAGGGCCGGGGGATCGAAACTGAAACTGCTGCGGCCTGCTCCCTGCGGGTCGGAACCTAGAGGGTCCTGATGTAGGAGGCCTGGTGCTGATGGACTTCCCCTTCGATGGTCCCAGCTGGATCTCTCGCGACACTCCTCCTAGAGCATGCATCCTCTCCACCACTTCGGCCTTCTTCTGGACCTCCAAGTATGTCGGAAGGGTAAAGGGGGTAACAACATACTGGAGGGAGGGTCGAAGCGCCTCCTCTAAACGTCTTGCCTGAGACTGCTCGTCGGGAAAGAGGTCCGGAGCAAAACGTAGGAGGTCCTTGAACTTGATCCCTAGCTCCCTCACAGACAAACTCCCCTGCTGGAGGGAGAGTAGTTCCTGCCTCTTTTCTACCTTCATCGTCGAGGAGAGGAATTCCGCCCGGAAATCCCTCTCGAAGTCCACCCAAGACACCTCAGACTCCCTCCTCTCCCCCAGGTAAAGCGTCCACCACTGACGCGCCGCTCCCCGTATCTGGCTGACGGCCAGAGGAACCCAGTACTCGGTCGGGGCCCGAATCAGGCTGAAGGCTATAACTAGCTCCTCTAGCCAGCCTTCCGTCTTCATATCGGAGGTGCTGCCCTCATACTTCTCGAGGGCCTGTCGCTGGAAGGCTCGAAGAGTCTTCTGCCACTGGTCGTCCTCTTCCTCTCGATCAGCTCTCTGTCGATCGTCCAAGGTAGTCTTCAGGGACTCGATCACCTGTACCACATGTGGTCGCCTTCCAGGTGCCATAGCTGCAAGGTAAACAAGGAATGCCTAAGCCCAAGTAGTGCAGAATATCATTCTTAAAACTTCTTAAATTTAATTTATTCTTAATTCCCAAGATATCCTAGAAACACAAGAACACAAGTCATTATGATGCATGTACCTTTACTAGGGTCTCTACCCTGTAATCAGTGTGGCCTCACTTGGTCGTTCGGTAGGTCCAGAGTCCTTGCATCGGATCACGGGGGGCCCTAAAATCCCGTGTCCTAGCCGGTCTTCCCTGGCCTAATTCATGCGCCAAGATCACCCAACACTGTTGCCTTACCATCTCATGCAATCCTCACTGTGCCTAACTCCAGACTCCATCCTATCTCTCAACCACTCCTCTGATACCATTCTGTCACGACCCGCCTTCACCAAAAGGAGGGAAGGGTTAGCAGATTGCCAGGCCCTTCCTTCTTTAAGTTGAAGGAGAGATAATGACCCCCAAAACCCGCCTTCAATAGGTCCCGGAGTGGCGACTAGCACCAAGGGTATAGAAATTTCTCACAAATGTAAGGCATTACCCTTTTTATTTTATAGGATCGAGAGATAAGGAGAAGAAAACCCAAAAACACCAAGGTAGAAAGAAAAGTAAAGCCAAAAGTAAACCATTCCCACATGAATGTTTCAAAAGTAAAAGTGAAAAAGGTGACTACAAGGTAAGTACCAAAAGGAAAAGAAAACAACAACTGCAACTACTCCAAAGGTACGAGCTAGTAAGGTCCCACGCGATCCCCGAAGTCCTCCTGGAAACCTGAAAGCAGTTTTATATACGTAGGGTGAGCATACAAGTACACTCAGTAGGGAAAACCAAAGACTCTCGTGCACAAGTGGGGGAACGTGCTAAAGTCCCGTGAGAAAAGAGGAAACCAAACACCTATCAAGGTAAACTATCCACCCCAGGCCTCACCAAGGCACAATCCCCAAATAACGCAAGTCAAGTAATATATATAATCAGAGAACATCGATGTTTGGGTACCCCGTGCCACTTTCCCACTGGTTATTGAGACATCCTACGCATCGGACCAATCCCGCCATTCTCACCGCAGTCCCACTGCCACACTCGCCCGCACACACCTGGGCCACAACCACACGCAGTCCCACTGCCGAAATCCAGCCTGCACACACCTGGGCCTCAACCGCACGCAGTCCCATTGCTGAACCCCGCCCGCACACACCTGGGCCACAACCGTCACACGTAACCATGCCTGCAAACACCTAGGCCAGAACAACCACCACCACGCCCGAAGACACCTGGGCTAAAGGATCCACTATCACGCCCGAAGACACCTGGGCCTCATCCCGAAGACGCTTGGGAAACCACCTGCCGTACACACCTGTCCAACCACCACACTAACCTGCCCGAAGGTTCTTGGGCTAATAATGGATCTCAGGCCATCACAGCCTGCCCGAAGATACTTGGGCTATCCGGGAAAGGGAGCAGAAAAGGAGCTAATAACCAGACACTAAGAATAGTGTTAGGAAAAACACCCTCCCCCATGAAATGGGGGTGTTCGGCACTAAGTGCTCAACTTGGGTGGGGCACGAATAAGAAACAAAAAACTACAGGTATAGATATAGGTAACAAGCACTCACCCAAGTCTAGGTTTTTTTAACCAGCCTACAGAACATAACACCACTATATCCGAGCCACAAGTCATTATTCTCGCCAATAAAACCCATTGTCCCATTCTTGTTTCATGTTCAGTAATAATGTTTAAGTTTAAGCACTACTAGGCAACTAGTATTCATAGGCACAAGTCCAGAAAGTAAACAATCAAACAACAACCATAACGCCCACACCCGGTTCTCAACAACAGAGGATCCCACCCCAATTTGTGATATGAAAAAGTATCCACCAGGCCTTAAAACTCACAACCACTGAGTGTATAAAAGAACAGGGGATCCCATCCCCTCTCACATCTCCAGCCATCGACCTGAGAGGAAACAACCAACTACCACCACCAACACAAGCATGACCTTGCCAGTATTTTCAAATTTAAACGACTTAACACACTCAACGATTCAAATTCTGTGTTCTCTAATCGGGAGTCATCACATAAGGGTTGATCTTGGTGCTTTCAATTATTTCAGCCAAATATACGTGATTAACCAATTCACTTTTTCAGCAGGAGCTTACAACCACAAACAGGCCATTTAAAACATCAGCAGGGTTCATTAGTGCACAAACAACGACCACCAACGACCTCGATTTTTAGAAGGCATAAGCCAGCACAACTCAACAGGATGGCCACAGAAGAAACAACATCAAAACAAATATAAGACAGAATCAACAAACACAACCCCCTTCTCTTTCTTTATTGAATTCATTCATTATCTTCTTTAAGTTCGGTCCAACCAGTTCTACAGAAACAAAAGCACGCCCACCCCGCATGATACACAAAAGACAGAGACGAAGGAGAAATTCCCTACTTGTTTGATCGACGATCGATGCTTAGGCCGGGCACAGAACTTTACAGATAACGATGAGCCTGATGCACTAGAAGATGTTTGTGAAAAGCCACGATCCAGGAAAAGAGAAACCACGGCTAACCCTTGGTTTATAAGAGCCGGGGACGCTTTGGGCGGCACTGACTCGCTCGCACGGTTTTAATCGCATCCATCTTAATGCGTCTTGATTAGGGATCGGGTTCTACCCTTCCCCATAGCCAGGGCTTTTTTACACACAAACAGAGGAAAGAAAACCAGCACTTTTCATAGCCAAAAGACAAAACGTTCCACCACAACAGGTACAACAAGGAAAAAAACTCAAAACAACTCTGGGTAATGGGTATGCATCTGTGCTTCCCTCTCCCACGTACTCTCCTCAAGCCCACCATGTCTCCACAACACATGAACCAAGGGGATGGTTCGCCCGCAAAGCACCTTTTCTTTGCAATCCTCGATCACCACTGGTCTCTCCACAAAGGTCATGTCTTCCTCGACGTCCAGCTCGCCCCAATCAAGGACGTGTGAATCATCGTGCATATATCGATGGAGCTGGGACACATGGAAGACATCATGTATCCTTAGTAGCGGCAGTGGCAATGCTAGCTGGTAAGCCACTTCGCCGACCCGCCGCAACACTTGGAAGGGTCCGATGAATCTGGGAGAAAGATTACTCCCCTTGACGAACCTCCGCTACCCACACCGAGGGGATACCTTTAAGAACACATGGTCCCCAACATCAAACTCTAAGGGCCTCCTCCTAGTATCAGTATACGACTTCTGTCGGTCCTGGGCCGCCTTCATCCTTTCCCGTATGAGCTGAACCTTCTCTGTCGTGTCCTGTACCACCTCCAGACCAAGGATGCCTGCCTCTCCTACTTCGGTCCAACACACAGGAGAACATCATGGACTCCCGTACAAAGCTTAAAATGGGGCCATGACAATGGTAGAGTGGTAGCTATTATTGTAGGAAAACTCTACCAGAGGAAAGTGTTGCACCCATGACCCTCCTGAGTCTAGAACACATGCTCGCAGCATATCCTCCAAGGTCTGGATGGTGCGCTCTGTTTGTCCATCTGTCTGGGGATGGAAAGCAGTGCTAAGGCGTAACTGGGTGCCAAACGCATGCTGTAATCCTCTCCAGACTCGCGAGGTAAACCGTGCAACCCTATCTGAGACTATAGACCTTGGAACCCGATGCAACTGCACCACCTCATCTACGTATTTTCGTGCCAAAGCATCCACAGTACTCGACTCCCTGATCGCCAGAAAGTGAGCCGATTTTGTCAACCTGTCCACTACCACCCAGATGGCGTCGTACCCTCCTTGGGCCTTGGGTAGTCCTGTGACGAAATCCATCGAGATGTCATCCCAATTCCACTCGGGGACATCTAGAGGCCGCAGTAGGACGCCTGGAACTTGGTGTTCAGCCTTCACTTGCTGACACACTAAGCACTTGGCCACAAACTCTGCCACCGCTCGCTTAACTCCGTGCCACCAAAACTGCCTCTTCAAACCCTGGTACATCTTGGAAACTCCTGGGTGTACCGCCAGGGGTGAGTTTTGGAACTCACTGAGAACCTTGCCGCGCATCGCCTCCGGAACAAACAACTTTTTCTGGAAAAACATCCGGTTCTGAACATCCTCTGTCCATCCTTCCGGAGCATTGCTCTGGTCAACTTGGTCACTCATCACTTCACACTCTAGGTCTCCCCACTGAGACTCCTCCACTTGCTGAAACAGGGATGACTGTACTGTCATCTGATACAAGCAGCCTCTGCCACTATCCATCTTCGCATCTAGGTGCAAGGTGGTCAACTCCTCCATTGCCTTCCAGGCGTCCGCCGACTCTCGGACCGCATCCTTCTGCGTCCTCCTGCTCAAGGCATCAGCCACCACATTTCCCTTTCCCTCAGTATAAGAGATCTCGAAGTCATAATCCTGGAGGAACTCCACCCATCTACACTGTCGCAAGTTTAAGTCCCGCTGGGAGAAGATATACCTCAAGCTTTTGTGGTCCATGAATACCACAAAGCGTTTCCCGATGAGGTAGTGCCGCCATAAATTTAGTGCAAAAACGACTTCTGCAAGCTCCAGGTCGTGGGTGGCGTAATTACGCTCATGGGAACGCAGCTTCCTGGACACATAAGAGATCACCCCTTGTCACTGCATCAACACGCACCCCAGGCCCTGTCCTGAAGCATCACATAACACCTCATAAGCTTCCCCTTCTTCTGGTAATCTCAGCACTGGGGCACTGACCAACTTCTCCTTCAGATAGCTGAAGGATGACTGGCACTGCTCACTCCATACGAAAGCCTGGTCGTTCTTGGTCAGAGCCGTCAGAGGGGCTGCTACTCGGGAGAAGTTGGGTAAAAATCTCCGGTAGTAACCCACCAGCCCGAGGAAACTTCGGACTTCTGCCATGTTCTTGGGTGCTGCCTAAGAAACAACTGCCTTAACCTTTGATGGGTCGACCGCTACCCCCTGATCAGACACCACGTGCCCGAGGAAGTGTACCTCTCGTGTCCAGAACTTGCATTTTGACAACTTCCCATAGAGCTGGTGCTGTCGGAGGACCTCCAAAACTGTCCTCAAGTGCTCTGCATGGTCCTCCTCTGATCTAGAGTAGACCAGGATGTCGTCGATGAACACAACCACAAAACGATCCAGGTACTCCCAGAATATGGAGTTCATAAGCCCCATGAACACAGCCGGGGCGTTCGTAACACCGAAGGGAATGACTACGAACTCGAAGTGTCCATACCTGAACCGGAACGCTATCTTTGGGATGTCGCTCTCTTTCACCCTCAGCTGGTGGTACCCAGACCGCAGGTCGATCTTTGAGAACCATCCTGCCCCTTTCAGCAGGTCGAAAAGATCATCTATCCTTGGAAGAGGGTAGCGATTCTTAACCGTCACCTGATTCAGCCTCCTGTAGTATATGCACAACCTAAGAACACCATCTGCCTTCCTTGCAAACAAGACCGGAGCACCCCACGGTGATGCACTCAGATGAACATAACCCCTCTTCATCATATTGTCAATCTGTATCCGCAACTCCCGTAGCTCCGAAGGTGCCATCCGGTAAGGGGCCATCGAGACTGGACGAGCGCCGGGCTGAAGGTCTATCCCAAACTCGATATCACGTCGAGGGGGTAGAGTCCTCATCTCCTCAGGGAAGATGTCCATAAACTCACGAACGATCTCTGGCACTTCCACCATTTCATCATCAACTGATTCCACTGTCAGCTCGGTCAACAAGGAGAGGATAGGTTCCTATATCCCATTTCCCTTCAGACTGCTCCGCTCACCGGTGAAGGTAACACGCCGGCCGTCCAAGTCCGAGAACACCACCCTTCTTCAGAAACAGTCGATGACGACACACATAGAAAATAGCAAGTCGATGCCTAGGATGACATCGTATGGATAAATCTGTAGCAGAAGAAGATCCCTAACCGACTGATGTGGCCCTATCATCAGTCTGCATCCTCGACAAACAAACAACAAGTTGGTCTGACCTCCGACTGGTGTGCTCAACACTAGGGGCACTGGAAGTCTCTACGAATCTAAACCCAGGGCACGTGCTAGGATGGGTGAAACAAAGGAGTGCGAAGCTCCGGTATCGAACAAGGCATAAGAAAGAGTGCTAAACAGACTGATTGTACCTCGAACAACCTCTGGCCCTGCTGGAAATGCTGCCTCTACGACATGTAACTGTCCACGCCCAGCTCCCCCGCCCCTTGGTTGTCGGACACCTCCCTAACCACGCCCTGGTCGAGGTCCCTGTGGAGCGCCCTGGGGTCGGCCTCCTCCTACATCTTCCCTCGGAGGAGTGGGAGCTCGCTGTCCCTGCTGCTGCTGCTGGAAAGGTCTGGCTGGAAGCTGCTGCTGGGGTGGGTGCTGGGGATGACTGCCATTGCTGTACTACACCCGGTCCGGGAAATGACTCCGAAGATGCCCAGGGCTCCCACAGATGAAGCACCGCGGTCCCGGGCCAGTAGGAAAAGGGCGAGGGCCGGGGGATCAAAACTGAAACTACTGCAGCCTACTCCCTGCAGTTCGGAACCTAGAGTGTCCTGACACTAGAGGCCTGGTGCTGACGGCATTCCCCTTCGATGGTCCCAGCCGAATCCCCTCTCGTGACACTCCTCCTAGAGCATGCATCCTCTCCACCACTTCGGCCTTATTCTGGACCTCTAAGTACGTCGGCAGGGTAAAGGGGGTAACAACATACTGGAGGGAGGGTCGGAGCGCCTCCTCTAGACGTCTTGCCCAAGACTCCTCGTCGGGAAAGAGGTCCGAAGAAAAATGTAGGAGGTCCTTGAACTTGATCCCTAGCTCCCTCACAAACATACTCCCCTGCTGGAGGGAGAGTAGTTCCTGCCTCTTTTCTGCCTTCATCATCGAGAAGAAGAATTCTGCTCGGAACTCCCTCTCGAAGTCCACCCAAGCCACCTCAGACTCCCTCCTCTCCCCCAAGTAAAGCGTCCACCACTGACGCGCCACTCCCCGCATCTGGCTGACGGGCAGAGTAACCCAGTACTTGGTCGGGGCCCGAATCAGGCCAAAGGCTATAACTAGCTCCTCTAGCCAGCCTTCCATCTTCATATCGGAGGTGATGCCCTCATACTTCTCGAGGGCCTATCGCTGGAAGGATCGAAGAGTCTTCTGCCACTGGTCGTCCTCTTCCTCTCGATCAGCTCTCTGCCGATCGGCCAAGGTAGTCTCCAGGGCCTCGATCGCCTGTACCACACGTGGTCGCCTTCCAGGTGCCATAGATGCAAGGTAAACAAGGAATGACTAAGCCCAAGTAGTGCAGAATATCGTTCTTAAAACTTCTTAAATTTAATTTATTCTTAATTACCAAGATATCCCAGAAACACAAGAACACAAGTCATTATGATGAATGTACCTTTCCTAGGGTCTCTACCCTGCAATCAGTGTGGCCTCACTTGGTCGTTCGGTAGGTCCAGAGTCCTTGCATCGGATCACAGGGGGCCCTAAAATCCCGTGTCCTAGCCAGTCTTCCCTGGCCTAATTCACGCGCCAAGATCACCCAACACTGTTGCCTTACCATCTCATGCAATCCTCACTGTGCCTAACTCCAGACTCCATCCTATCTCTCAACCACTCCTCTGATACCATTCTTTCATGACCCGACTTCACCAAAAGGAGGGAAGGGTTAGCAGATTTCCAGGACCTTCCTTCTTTAAGTTGAAGGAGAGATAATGACCCCCGAAACCCGCCTTCAATAGGTCCAGGAGTGGCGACTAGCACCAAGGGTATAGAAATTTCTCACAAATGGAAGGCATTACCCTTTTTATTTTATAGGATCGAGAGATAAGGAGAAGAAAACCCAACAACACCAAGGTAGAAAGAAAATTAAATCCAAAAGTAAACCATTCCCACATGAATGTTTCAAAAGTAAAAGTGCAAAAGGTGACTACAAGGTAAGTACAAAAGGGAAAAGAAAACGACAACTATAACTACTCCAAAGGTCCGAGCTAGTAAGGTCCCACGTGATCCCCGAAGTCCTCCTGGAAACCTGAAAGTAGTTTTATATACGTAGGGTGAGCATACAAGTACACTCAGTAGGGAAAACTAAAGACTCTCATGCACAAGTGGGGGAACGTGCTAAAGTCCTGTGAGAAAAGAGGAAACCAAACACCTATCAAGGTAAAATATCCACCCCAAGCCTCACCAAGGAACACTCCCCAAATAAATCAAGTCAAGTAATATATATAATCAGAGCACATCGATGTTTGGGTACCCCGCACCACTTTCCCACTGGTTATTGAGACATCCTACGCATCAGACCAATCCCTCCATTCTCACCGCAGTCCCACTACCACACCCGCCCGCACACACCTGGGCCACAACCACACATAGTCCCACTGCCGAAATCCTGCCCGCACACACCTGGGCCTCAACCTCACGCAGTCCCACTGCTGAACCCCGCACGCACACACCTAGGCCACAACCGTCACACGTAACCATGCCTGCAAACACCTAGGCCAGAACAACCACCACCACGCCCGAAGACACCTGGGCTAAAGGATCCACTGCCACGCCCGAAGACACCTGGGCCTCATCCTGAAGACGCTTGGGAAACCACCTGCCTCACACACCTGTCCAACCACCACACTACCCTGCCCGAAGGTTCTTGGGCTAATAATGGACCTCAGACCATCACAGCCTGCCCGAAGATACTTGGGCTATCCGGGAAATGGATCAGTAAAGGAGCTAATAACCAACCACTAAAAATAGTGTTGGAAAAAACACCCTCCCCCATGAAATGGGGGTGTTCGGCACTAAATGATCAACTTGGGTGAGGCGCGAATAAGAAACAAAAAACTACAAGTATAGATATAGGTAACAAGCACTCACCCAAGTCTAGGTTTTTCTAACCGGACTACGGAACATAACACCACTATATCCGAGCCAAAAGTCATTATTCTTGCCAACAAAACCCATTTTCCCATTCTTTTTTCATGTTCAGTAATAATTTTTAAGTTTAAGCACTAATGGGAAACTAGTAAGCATAGGCACAAGTCCAGAAAGTATACAATCAAACAACAACCATAACGCCCACACCCGGTTCTCAACAAAAGAGGATCCCACCCCAATTTGTGATATGAAAAAGTATCCACCGGGCCTTGAAACTCACAACCACAGAGTGTATAAAAGAACAGGGGATCCTATCCCCTCTCACATCTCCAGCCATCGGCTTGAGAGGAAACAACCAACTACCACCCCCAACACAAGCATGACCTTGCCGGTATTTTCAGATTTAAACAACTTAACACACTCCACGATTCAAATTCTGTGTGCTCTAACTGGGAGTCATCACAGAAGGGTTGATCCTGGTGCTTTCAATTATTTCAGCCAAATATACGTGATTAACCAATTCACTTTTTCAGCAGGAGCTTACAACCACAAACAGGACATTTAAAACATCAGCAGGGTTCATTAGTGCACAAACAACGACCACCAACGATCTCGATTTTCAGAAGGCATAATCCAACACAACTCAACAGGATGGCCACAGAAGAAACAACATCAAAACAAATATAAGAAAACATCAACAAACACAGCCCCCCTCTCTTTCTTTATTGAATTCGTTCATTATCTTCATTAAGTTCGGTCCAACCAGTTCTACAGAAACAAAAGCATGCCCACCCCACATGATACACAAAAGAGAGAGACGAAGGAGAAATTCCCTACTTGTTTGATCGACGATCGACTCTTAGGCCGGGCGCGGAACTTTATGGATAATGATGCGCCCAATGCACCAAAAGCTGTTTGTGAAAATCCACGATCCAGGAAAAGAGAAACCACATCTAACCCTTGGTTTATAAGAGCCGGGGACGGTTGGGGTGAAAACACAAAACCGTGTAAGGTGCGGGGGTCATGGGTTGACCACACGGCTCCACTCGTCACAAAAAGGGTCGGGTAGTTTAAGCCGACTCATGAATTGATTAAGTATTTAATTAAAACTCTTATGCACATTACGGGTCTTTAAAACACGCTTAAACAAGTTATAATAGGGTTTAAAACCCTATTTGCGCAAAGGAGCGCTACTGGAAACAACTTGACAAGGCCGGGTGACGCCGATCGGTCTCACCGATCGGCCTCACCGATCGGGCTCTCCGATCAGTCTTGCCGATCGGTCTCGCCGA
The DNA here is from genome assembly GCA_963277665.1 of Viscum album. Lineage (NCBI taxonomy): Eukaryota > Viridiplantae > Streptophyta > Magnoliopsida > Santalales > Viscaceae > Viscum > Viscum album. The sequence continues at coordinate 1,662,233,790 of OY728138.1, forward strand.
TCGGTCTCGCCGATCGGTCTCACCGAGACGCCACTACTTTAGGACCCGGATTTTGGAAAAGGGAAGAACCAAGAGAGTCTGGGTCATCACAGATCAACTGGAGGATCTTCCAATGGAAAAATGATCCAGGTTGCACTTCAGTTGTGCACTAACTCTTAGTGGGGGTGTACCTTACCCAATGAGTGAACCCAAGGACCCAACCAAGATGGTCCATTGGTAAAAAAGTTCCACAAAATAGAATTGAACACATGAGGGGAACCACCGTAAAGGCTTCCTGAACTTTTCTTAGAAGATACCACTAACCATCCCTTTAACCCAGCTTACTGACCAAACACAAACCCAAAACACAGTTCAAACAAGAGGGGTTATTGGAATCAAAGAATCCCACAACATCAAAATTTTCAAAAAATAAACAATACAAACCATCCAAAACCAGTCATCAATACATAATTTTTCCTTTAAAATCATCTCTTTGAAAATAAACAGTTCAACGGTTAGCGTATCCACCAATGGTACCCCATGGACCTCATACATGCATGTTTCAATGACACACCAGGAACCCTACTCATATCCATCTCGGCACTCGTCCAGTCATTCCATTAACCATCCATAATCCCATATAACCCCATTCACATGGTCTCTCATGGAAATACCAATGGTTAAAAAAAAATCCTTTCCACTTTTCAAAACCAAAACAGTCAACCAATATTTCCTTTTTTTTCTCAAGACCACTAACCATGAAATCAAAATCCCAATTTAAATCTTACAAAACTTTTCATAAGGACACAACCATTCAAATAAAAACTCACTTTTAAGTTATTCACATAAATTTCAAAACATCTTATCCCATTAAAACACCTTTCAATAGTTTAGAAAACTCTATTGGGAACACTTTTTCAAAACCAACTTTAACATAGTTCCTACTTTAAAATGAGGTGTAAAAACACAATTTTCCATTTCAAAACAATTCTGAAAATTTAATTCCACCATTTCACAAATAAAACCATTCCCTATTTATTATAAAATCATTTCAAAAAATCTTTATGCTTCTTAAAACCATGTCATTTTTTCTTTTAAACCAAACTTCCAAGATTTCAAAACTAAAGACAGAAGAAAATGCGAGGGGAAACTAGATTCGATGGGTGACTTGGACATATAGTTGGAATCCATACGCCAATCACTTCACCATCACAGAGAGTGTTCTAGGGAAATATCCCTGGCTTCACATGGCTTTCCAGGCCCTGTGAGCTCACTGAGACCATTAACCCAACTATCTTTTCATTTCCCATAATCATCATCAAACCAAGAAAAAAAAATGAATTAGATAAGTATCAACTTACCCTAGCGACTTGAATCCCATCATGAAGTGTGATGATTAGGAAAACTACCCATAACCGGAATTCCAACTCCCCAAAATCCTAACTCTAGACTATCCCGACTGTTCCCCAAATAACATGACCCAAATACCTGAACCTCCTTTGATACCATTTTGTCACGAACCGAATATGGTCACCATCAAAACTGACACCCAACACGGTCTGCGATAAGGACTGAAGGTCATTCCTGATCCCCATGGGCCGGAACAAGTTCCCGGGTATCATAAAATGAATGTTGGGAATGATTTACCTGAGTTTATAAACATACAACGACAAACAAATCCAATAAAACCAATTTGGTTTTTTTAAATGAAACCATCTTTTACGAAAATTAAGAACTGAATTATATAGTTTAAAAAAACTCAAAAAGACTATAAAAAAGGTAAAAAACCAAAAATTACATCCCAAGAACCTCCTCATGGAAAGAGGAACAACCCTCAAGCCATCTCCACAACACGACATCACAAAAGACCGCTAAACCCGAACCATTGGCACAAAACTTGTACCCGAACCTGCAACAAAAATAAACAAGTCTAATTACAACCAAAGGTGTAAGTAGGGTGTGAGAAAAATCCCAGTAGGATACCACCACTAATAGATTCCATGTGATAAACATTCAAATATCAAAATCTTGCAAGTTTTGTAAACAAGAAATTCTCGTTACAATTTCTAAAGGATGCAACTTTAAATAAAAACAGTTTTCAAGTGGGCTATTTCACAGATTAAACACTTTTAAAAATAATGCCAATGCTACTGAATTTTCCATAAAACCATACCATATACTGATGGTAATCAAAAAGTAACTAATGATCACAATCAATGGTAAAATAACCCCTAGGTACTAGCTCAATGTGGGTCCTAGGTACCTCGTATCTCGATGAAAGTAACCATCACAATATCCATTCTCATGCACGAGCCACTAGTAGGGAATATACCCATAACCTAGTGGTCCCCAAAATAATAAAAATCATCATATTCTATTTAGTGTTCTCATCGTTAAACTTTCTACGCAAAACTGGGGCCAAACCCCATGAGATCACTAGCATAATAGTACACGTCCACCCACCTAGATACCTGGGTTTCCCTCTTGTGCTCAAACAAGTTCAACAAGTCAAGAAATATAATTTTCACATGAAAATTAAAATTCCACATCAAACATTCACCAAACATCCCACATTTATACTACAAGTCACATAATCCACTTTTTCATTCAAATGCATTTTGAAATCATACTCACACAAAACAACCCACAACACTTTTCACATTTATTTAACACTTCCACAAACCCTTTAAATTTTTTTATAAAACCTTTACAAGATAGTCCAAATCACATAAAATACCACACACACATCACATAATACTCTTTTCATCAAAAAAATTCATTTTTCATATCACACTCACACAAAACAGCCCACAAACGTGTTTCACCCCTCTCTTTCCATTTTATAAAACATTTTAGCAATTTATAAAATAGTAGGAAAATGTTTGAAATCTTAAATCACCACTTTTACTTTCAAAAAACCATATTAGGTGAACACACTCACCCAAAAAGTACATATACACCCTTTTCCTACTTTTTTTAACCAAATAAAACATTTAAAATTTTCACAAAATAATACCAAAGGGTATAATTATGTCTTGCACACAAAACCCATTTCAAAACCCCCTTTCAAGGAAAAATTCACACCAAGACCCCACCAAAGTATAATTGGAAGCCCTTGAAACATTTATTAAACCATTATCAAGTACTATAAAATCACCTCAAATTATACCACAAAAGATACACATGAAAAACACACATTTTCATAAAACACTTTCAAGGAGTGAAATAAGGTTTTACACATAAAACCTATTCAAAAACCCTATTTTAAACCCATAAGCACACCAATAACCTATAAAAGAAGAATTGGAACCCCAAAAAATATTTAACAAACCACTTTAATATGTTATAACATCAATCCAAAGATTTCCACAAGGTTTACACATCGAAAACACCCAATTTGAAACAAAGTGAAACTATAAAATTAACCGCTTAACAAACTCAATAAAAAATGGTTTTTGCACAATGAAAAACATATGAGGAACATTAAAAATAATTAAATCAAGCATGATAACTCATAAAAAAATTATTACACATGGAATCACCTACCTTTTGAATAAAAACCCCCAAATCTTGGTGTGAAACATCAACCACACCACCATCACACCTCAAGGAAGTGAAAACCAACCTAAAACAACAATATTTGACCAAAAAGACACCAAATCAAACCCTAGGTTCTAACCCTAACTTTTGGAAATTTTAGAACATCCTGAAATAGGGAAAAATCCCTAAGAAAAGGGAAGAAATCAAGAAAATAAACACTTGAATAAATCTTGGAGTTTCCCCACCAAAACCCCCATCAAAGATGGGTTCCATAGGAGCTTGAGGGAGATTGGAGGCCTCACATGGATGCTGGGGTCGAATGGAGGAAGAATGAAGCATATTAGATTTATTTCTGGGAGGGAAAAATGATAATTACAAAAAGATTTTAATAACCCACACACCCCTGCACGATTTAGTAAACCGTGCGACCTAACCGTGCGACCTAACCGTGCGGCCTATTCTAGCCACCCAAATCGAAGCCATTATCCTCCAATTTCAAAGGGGTACAATGGGGAAACCAAGGGGGAAATATAGGAAAAGGATAGGGGAGAAAAATTCCCAAAACAAAGCACTCTTTCCAACCCAAAACTCATCCAACTCTTGGGTATAAACCACCTCAACAACTTACCCCACAAGTGGTGCCACTAGGAGTGTCACTAATCCAACTCTAAAACACCATAACCTCACACCATCACTTTTAAAAAAGAGGGGTCCAATTACCATACAATACCCCAAGACTAAGTTCATATATCCAGAACACATGAGACGCAAAAATTTCAAACCCGAAACACCTAGAAACCAAGAGAAAGCTAAGAACCGAAAGAATATTTGAACCAAAGCATGGAATTGAAAATCTGAGTGTGAAAAATCAAGACTTAATTGATTATTTATGGGATTTTGAGATATTATCTCAACTCAATGATCCTTATATGCCTCAGTAGAATGATTTAAGTGAAAGGATGAATCACACCTTGTTGTATAGGATAAGATTAGTGATGATTCATGTAAGTCTTCCATTATCCTTTTGTGGATACACATTATAAACATCAACATACATACTAAACCAAGTACCAACTAAAGTGAAAGATGGTATACCTTAAAAATTATGGAATATAAAGAAAATTGTGTTGTCTTACTTACATGTGTGGGGTTACAAAGTGTTTGTTAAGGCCACTTCAGGTAACAAGATTACACCCCTGAGGTACAAAGTCTATCTTTTTAGTATATCTAAAAGAAAAAAGGATACTACCTATACAATACTTCAAAAAAAGGCCGTAATTGATAGAAATCCACCATTTATTGAGAAGGATATTATTTCTAAAATTTATAGTGGGACTGAGATAAAATTTAATGAAGTCCAGGCTCAAGATACACAAGAGTTGGAACAGGAAAAAATTCCACAAATCCCCAAGGAAGAATAAGTTGTTCCGGAGACACAAGTACTATATTGGAGTACTAAAGAGGTTAGAGAATCGAAATGATATGATTTTCAATTCAATAAGGATGGTGACTCATTATTAGTTGATAATAATTATCCTCTAACCTATAAGGAAGTATTAAATGACATAGATATTGCCAAGTGGAAAAAAGCAATGAATTATAAAATGGATTCCATGTACCAAAAATAATTATGGATTTTGGTAGATCCTATAGGGGATGTAAATCCCATCAGTTTTAAATGGGTATTCATAAATAAACTAGATATGGAAGAAAAAGTTAGTACCTGTAAGTCATGACTGGTTGTAAAGGGTTTAAACAGTATTAGGGCATCTACTATGATAAAAACTTTTCACCTTTGCAACATTGAAATACATTAGAATTATACTTTCCATTATGGGTTACTATGACCATTAGTTTTGGAAAATGGATTTAAAAATGGCCTTCCTTAATGGGAACCTTTAGGAATATGTCTATATGAAACAAACCTAAGGGTTTGTGTCTCCAAAGAATGAAAAAAAGATATAAAAATTAAAGAAAATCCATTTATGGATTAATTCAAGCATTTAGGTCACGGAACATTCATTTTGATGAATCCATAATGAGATTTGGTTTCCTAAATAATGAATGTGATCCTTATGTATACAAATTATTTAGTGGGAGTTAAATAATTTTCTTAACAGTATATGTTGATGACATATTACTCATTGAAGATGAAATACTAGTCTTACAGTATGTTAAGTAATGGTTGAATAAATGATTCTCTATGAAGAATTTGGGTAAGAAAACATATATTCTTAGGATCAAGATCCATCGTGATAGATCTAGGAGGTTTCTTGGCCTAAGTCAAAGCACATAAATTGATAAGATACTGAATAGATTCAGTATGAAACAATCCAATAGGGTATTGTTTCCAATATCACATGACATTCATCTTTCTAGGAAAATGTGTCCTCATACACATGAGGAAAGAAGTAGAATGGAAATTATTCCATACCCATCAGAGATTAGGTTAGTCATATATGTTATACTATATACTATTATAGATTTCACCTATACATTAAGTGAGATAAGAAGATATCAAGATGACCTAGGTGACCTCCATTGGATGGCAGTCAAGACTATCCTTAAGTATCCAAGGCATACTAAGGATATGTTCCTGATTTATGGAGGAGATGAGGAACTAGTAATTAGAGAATATGAATATGATATTCTCCAAAAATGATCAAGATGAAATGAATTCACAAACATGATATATCTTTACTTTGAATGGAGGTGATGTGATCTGGAAGAGATCAATGCAGGCTATGGTCGCAGATTCTATAGAAGAGTCTGATTATATTGCATCTTCCAAAGTATCAAATGAAGAAGTATGAATGTGAAACTTTTCTAAGATCTTGAGGTGGTACCTAGAATTAAAGATCCCATCACACTCTACTATGATAATACTATAGGGTGGATCTTTGAAAAGAGACAAGGTCACATAAGAAAACGAAGCACATACTTCATAAGTATTATATCTTAAGGGTTTTTCTCAGAGAATTGAAGTTTCAGTGAGTGGTATTTCCATGGAATACAATGTGGTGGACCCCTTGACTAAATCCTCGACTAATTAAAAACATGATTATCATTTGAGGTCCAACAGACTGAAAGTCATAGGCAGTTGTCTCTAGTCCAAGTGGAAGTTTGTTGGAGTTGGTGTCTTAGGAACAACTGTTTGTACTTTGATTACATGTATATTTGATGTATTGAATATTAATAATTTTTTTTATTAAATATTGTTCATTATTCTTAATGAATCTAATATAATAATTTCATAGAGTATATGTTACATTGATAAGGTCATAACAGTTTCCCGCTATTATGAGAACCTTGAAGTGCTGTGAATATATTCTTAAATATAGTTCTACGGTTTAATAACATACTAAGATGAGAAATATAGTATATATACTATCATGTGTGAGTAATTTTAAGAGGATTGTGCTTATTCACATGAAGTTTTCACTTGGTAATCTCTAAGATGAGAGATTATGAGAACATACCCGCCAGTAGGAATTTTGTATGTTTTGGTGTCATCAGATATTCCTATCTATGAGTGTGTGCAATGATCCTTAAACTTTAATATTATCATTAATTTATGTCATTAATTATGAACTTAGACTTTTTGAAAAAAAACATGACGCCATATATTCACGATGAGGTAGGGTGTGTTGGGTGCGTCATGATTGACACACCATTTATGGATAAGTCAAGGAATGATTTGTCCCTTCCATTTTTATGGAGGTTGATATCTTAAACCATTTATTATAATATAAACTCACCCTAAATTACATGACCATGGTGTAATTATGTGTTTATTTTAGATAGTAAAAGAAAGATGTATCGAGCATATAGGTTGGTGACATGGATGTGCAATCAACTTGATGAGATATTACAACAAAGGGATTATATTACATAGAGATCATTCATATATGGTTGTCTTTATTGTGAAATTAATTTATTTCTCTTGGGTTCCTTGGCCCATTTCTAGATATTAATCTTGTAATTAGGAAAAACCACCTAATTCCAATAAGAAATAATCCTAGAGGGTCACTCAAAAAGTGTTTCTGATTATCTCAATTAAATTCTAAGTGAATTTAATTAATAGAATAGATATTATTCTCAATTAATTTATTGCAATAAATCCAAAACTATTAGTTCTGACATTTATTTATAATTAATGCCTTTATGATGGTTATATTCAAATGAATTCATATGATCATTAAGATAAAAAGGAATTAATTAATTAATTAATTAATTAACGTAAGCCTATTTATCTTAATAATAAATAATAAACAATGAAATGAATGTTATCCATTTACTTTTGCATATACGTTTCATGTATGACCATTCATGATCTTGAACAAGACCAATGTATGTGTTGGAATTTATTTAATTTAATTTATTACATGGGTTTGCAATTATTTATTATTAAATTAAATTTGATGGTTTGTGAGTCATCTCTCTCTATTATTATGTAGGACTTTCATGTGAAAGGATATTTATGTAATCCACCTTTAACCAATCCTTTGGTTCCCCACACTTGTGTATGAGTTTAAATACTTGTAATTAATAGTGTTACCTAAGGCATATGGATGCGGTTTAAGATAGAACCATAATGATGCTAACCTAGGTGTTACAAAGGTGGATAGGTGGAATGTTGTAACTCATTCCAAGACTGACAAAACTAGTTATTTCCCCTAGGTCATAGGTTGATTTAATGTCTACTCATTAAATAAACTATTAGATAAATCTCATGAACATTTTATTTATTTATTTATTTCTGTCTGTGCATTATTATTTTTTGGATGTAAGATCGAGATCACATAAATAAATGAATTAATGTGAAATTATGGAATTTAAATAAATGGATTATGCATAAATGTTTTATCCAATATGGTTAATTAATTAAGTAACATCAACTTAATATTAACAAGACTTGTAAAGGATAAAACAAGATAAAATTTATGCATAATTAATTAAAATCCCTCAACCTAATATTAAGTCAGACCAAGACTTATATTAATTGATTGGTAATTAAATTGTAATATATGTCCAAAGTATAGAAAGTTACTTTTATCGAGGAGTTATCATGAGGATTTTGGGTTAAATTAACTGAACTTGTATTGAGTTAAATGCCCAAATTCCGTTCAATACATTTTTGGAGGTAAGTATTAAGGAAATCCATGGTAGGATTTTAAGATAGGGGAATCCACTCAATAAATCAAGGAGTTGAAAGCCCATAGTTGGAAAGACCACCTACCTTATTACTTTCTTATGGTTTTCATGGCCAAAGTCTGATCCATTAATAAAATTAATGGGGATCCTTACCACTATAATATATTATCAACTAGAAATTTTGAGTTTAATGGTGAGGGTTAACGAGACTTGATAAAATAGTTGGTAATTTAATTAATAAAATAAATTAATTTATTATTTCTCATATAATTTTTAATCAATAAAAGTATTAATAATATACTATTTAATAATAGAATAAAATGGTAAGCTTATCATCCATGCTATCCCTATGGTTAATATTGGAGAAAGAAAACCCCCTCAGTAGTAGTAAGTTTCAGGAGTGGTTTAGAGGCCTTGAAATTGTGTTATTCCATGAATGGAAGTCTTACATGTTAGAATCCTCAATGCATAATTTTCTTATGAGGGATTTCAGTGACGAAATGTTCCTTGTATAGGGAAAACATTTGATTGACATGGTCGATATTCAATATTTGATGCTTTCATCTATGTTTAGTGAAATCATAAAGTCTCATGGAAACATGGATGTATATATAATTCTTGATCACCTCCATGGTTTATACTTGGAGAGATATAAATAAGAATGGTTTGAGATTTCCAAAGCTCTCTTTCACAGTAAACTTGTGAAGGGTGAGCCAACTGGGACTCATGTAGTTAATCTCATTGGATACATTGAACATTTAGAAGTTCTAGGGTTTAAACTCCCTGAAGAACTAGGCACTGATCTTATTATTTCATCACTCCCTTAGATCTTCTCCAACTTTGTTGTAAATTTTAATATGAAAAAAATTGAGAAGTCTCTCCCAGGTCTACCTAATCTCCTTCACCAAGTAGATAAGGATAAAAAGAATGAAAATCCTTCTATACTTATAGTGAATAAACAAAAAGGGAATGTGAATATATTTAAGTCCAAATCTTCTTCATTACCTTCAAAGAAGAGGAATTTCAAAAGGAAATCAAGGGTACAAGATGCTGTCTGTTTCACATGTGGCAAGAAGGGCCATTGGAAAAAAACTGTACCTAGCCAAAGAAGCAAGAGGAATCTTTAGGTAAATTTATTATCAAGTGAAGCTTATCTATTTCTACAAATTAGGTATTAAATACAGCTTGTGGTTCTCACATATGTATTCAAATAAAATAACCAAGTAGATTCAAAAAGATTGAATAAGGGGAGGTCGATCTATAAGCATCCAATGAAGCTAAACTTTCTACTATAACTATAAAGGACTACCACCTCACATTACTAACTGAAATAATCATGATTTTGAAGGGTTTTTATTATGTTCCATCTATTACCAAAAACATTATTTCTACATCCAAACTTTATAAAGAATAATTTATTTTCAAATTTGGGAATAAATGTTTCTTCTTTTATAAAGATAACATTTATTATAGTAAGGCACATTTGAATAATGGTCTTTATGTTCTGGATTACACAAACCAAGTAATGGTAATCAATAACAAAGTTACTTCACATGAATCATATCACACACAATTTTTGCATCACTGACTAGGTCATGAAAATGAAAAATTATTGACTAAATTACATCAAGATGGATATTTAAATCCTTTTGAACTAAAAACACTTAGTGTATATCATACATGTTTGCAAGGAAAAATTAACATATCCCCATTTAGTAAGAAATGTGAAAGGTATAAATACCTTATTTAATTAGTTTATACTAATGTGAGTGGACCATTTACTATTGAAGCAAGGGGTGGGTACTCATAATTTAAAATTTTTACTAATATTTTTAGTAGATATGAATATGTCTACTTAATGAGGTATAAGTCAGATTATTTTTATAAATTCAAGGAATAAAAGATGAATTTGATAATCATCTTGGTAATAAGATTAAGAAACTTCATTCAGACTATGGTAGAAAATATATTAATTAAGACTTTGTTGATTACTTATGAGAGTTTAGGATACTATCTCAAATCACTCATCCTTATAAGCCTTAGTGGAATAGTGTAAGTTAAAGGAGGAACCACAACTTATTGGAAATGGTGAGATAAATGATGAGTCATGCGACTCTTCCATTATCCTTTTGGGGATACACATTACAAAAAATAGCATACATACTAAACTGAGTGCCAACTAATATAAAAAATGATATATCATACCAATTATGTAATGAAAAGAAACCTATGTTGTATTACTTACATGTGTGGGGTTGAAAATAAATTGTTAAGGAATCTTTAGGTAATAAGATAGAACCTTAAGGCACAAAGTGTATCTTTTTAGGATATCCCAAAGAAACAAAGGGATGCTACCTATAAAATCCTTCAGAAAAAAAGGTTGAGGTTGCAGAAGTACCACATTTCTTGAGAAATATCTTATCTCTAAAATATATAGTGGGAGAGGGATAGACTTCAATGAATTCCAGACTCAAGATATGCAAGATTTTTTATAGAAGAAAATTCCATAAAGCCCTGTAGATGAAGAAGTTTTTATAGAGACACAAGCACTGTATAGGATTAATAGATTGGTTAGAGAACCAGAATGATATGGTTTTATAATCATCAAGGATAGTGACTCATTATTAGTTGACAATAATGATCCTATAACCTACATGGAAGCAGTAAGTGTCACAAAGTTTTCCAAGTGGCAAGAATCCATGAATTATGAAATGGATTCCATGTACCAAAACCAAGTCTAGATTTTTGTGGATCCTCCAGTGGATGCAAAGACCATTGTTTATAAATGAGTATTCAAGAAGAAATTATAAATGAAAGGATAATTCAATATCTATAAGGAACAACTAGTTGTAAAAGGGTTTAAAAAGAGTCAATACATTGACTAATATGAAACCTTTTCCATTTTTGATGTTGAAATCCATCAGAATTATACTTTCCATTGTATCTCAACATGATTATGAGATTTGAAAAATGGATATAAAAACATCCTTCCTTAATGGTAACCTTCAGGAATATTTCTATATGATATAACCCAAAGGGTTTTTTTACTCCAAAAGATTCTAACAAGATATGAAAATTACAAAAATCCATTTATGTATTAAATAAAGCATATAGGTCAAAAAACATTCATTTTGATGAATCCATAAATTTTTTTTTCTCTTAAAGAATGAGTGTGAGACTTGTATCTACAAACAGTTTAGTTAGAGTGCAACCATTTTATTAATAGTATATGTTGATGACATATTTATCATTAGAAACAAAATACCAATCTTACAGTCTGTTATGGTGTGGTTGAATAAATGCTTCTCTATGAAGTAAATGGGTTAGGAAAAACATATTCTTGGGATCAATATCTATCATGATAGATATAATAGGTTTCTTGAACTAATTTAAAGTACATATATTAACAAGATACTAAAGAGATTCAGTATGGAACATTCTAATAGGGGATTGTTTCTAGTGTCACATGACATTAATCTTTCGAGGAAAATTTGTCCTTAGACACATGAGGATATAAGTATAATGGAAAGGATTACAATCACATTAGTGATTGGGTCAATCATGTATGTTATGCTATGTGCTAGGATAGATGTTTCTTATGCATTAAGTATGGTATGAAGATATCAAGTTGACCTAGGCATCCACTATTGGATGGTAGTCAAGACTATCCTTAAGTATATAAATCATACTAAGGATATGTTCCTTGTTTATAGAGGATATGAGGAACTAGTAATTAGAGGAAGTGAATATACTAGTTTCCAAATAGATCAATATTTCATGATGTCAAAAAATAGGTTACATATTCACTTTTAATGGAAGTTTTGTGAGCTAGAAGATCTCAAAGAAGGCTATGGTCATAGATTATGTAGTAGAGCCTAAGTATATTGTGGCTTATGATGTAACTAAATAAGTAGTATAGATGAAAAAATTCATCCAAGAGCATGATGTGGTACCTAAAAGTAAAGATCCTATCACACTTTACTATGATAATATTATATTAGTGGCTCTCATAAAAGATCCAATGTCACATTATCAGATGAAACATATACTTTAGAAGTATTATCTCTTGAGGGATTTTTCTTAGAGAGGTGAATTTGTAGTGAGCAGTGTTTCCACATAAGTCAATGTGGTGGACCTCTTGAATAAAGCCTTATCATAGTAGAAACATGATTATCATGTGAGGTCTAGTGAACTAAAAGTTGTAGGAAGCTAGATCCAATACAAGTGGGAGTTTGTTAGAGTTTGTATCCTAGGACCATATATTTTTAATTTGATTATATGCATATTCAATTAATTTAATATTAATAAAACTTATTATTACATATTTTATATTATTCTACATGACTATAATGTAATAATTTCATAGAGTATACTTCATATTGATAAGGTCATAACAGTTCCCTGATATGATGAGAACCACGAAGTGCTATGATGATATTCTTAAATATAGTTCTACAGTCAGATAGCACACTATGATAGGACACATAGTATATAGACTGTTAGGTGTGAGTACTCTTAAGTGGACGATGCTTCTTATCATTAATTTCACACTTGTTAATATCCAAAATGAGAGATTATGAGAACAAACATACCAGTAGTAATTCCACATGTTTTGGTGTCATTGGATATTCCAATCTTCGATCATGGGTAATAGTCATTAGACTTTAAGATTATCATTAATTCATTTCATGACTCTAAACTTAGATTTTCTTATGAAAACTATAACACCATATGTTTGTGGAGAGGTAGGGTATGTTGTGTGCATCACGATTGACATGTCATTAATAGATAAGATGAGGAAGGATTTGTATCTTCCATTTTTCTGGAAGATGATATCTCAGATGTTTGATTGGAATAGAAATATCACCCTAAATTCCATGGCCATGGTGTAAAGACATGTTTATTTTAGATATCCAAAGAAATATGCATCGATCATATAAGTTGGTGACACAGATGTGAAACATTCTTGATGAGATATTACGATAATGAGATTATATTACATAGTGAGTGTTTGTATGTGGTTTTCATCATTGCGATATTAAGTTCTTTCTCTTGGGTGCCTTGACCTATTTTAGATAGTATTCTTGGACTTTAGACAAGTACAACTAATTCCAATATAAAATAATCATACAGGGTTATGCACTAAGTGTTTCCGATGATCTCAATTAAATTTTAAGAGAATTTAATTAATATAATAAATATTATTATCAAGATCGTGGAATAATTTTTCTCACGATTTATCGATCACAAATATTTATTGATGGATAAAATATTGAAAATTTATTTGGATGTTCAATAAATGATACAGGAGTTCGAATAGTCCAAGATCGCATCTGGTGACAAATATTAATTAGCAATTCCGTTAAATAATATTTATTATTGCACAAGTTTTTATGGGAATAATAATAATAATATTATTATTATTATTATTATGATACATGAGGTTTATTAAAGGTTATAATATTATTTAAGGGTTTTCATGAAATTAACTAATATTTTAACCTAAATCCTATCTCTATAAAAAGACAGTTATGTTTATGGTGTATCATATATGTGTGTAATCAAAAATAAAGAATTTTAGTGCACGAAAAATTCTATCTTGAATCATCCCCTCACACTTGCAAGAATGAGAAACACAAGAGAGATTACTTCAAGACCTAATGATGAGTGATCAATAGAAACAACATAAGATAATAGATTCACTGCGCTAGCACCTAGAGATCGATTGATATTTCTTAGTGATCAAAGGAGCATGTGTGGATCACCACTAGAGTGAATCTATCCTTGGAACCTCATAGTGAAACAAAGGCAATTTTAAAGGGTCTAGTATGATGATCAACATTCACATTGAAGAAATATCCTAAACCTAGGTATTTGTTTCTTCCAATATTAAATAAATTAATTATAAATTTGACACTCAAGATCCTCACTCAGGGTTTCAGACAAAAGAAATTTTAATATATCACCTACCACCGCATGCTTCTGCTGCACCCAAAACCAAAAAGTGGTATCAGAGTGGTCACATTTAAATTTATAATCATTTATTTGATTTTTAATCCATACACAATCATGGTTGAATTTTCATTTCATATTATTTGTTCTTTAATCCATTTTAAATTAACATGTTATCAAAATATTAATAATGTTCATTAATTTTTTCATTTTCTTAAAGGTATAATAATAGATAAAGAAAAAACAAAGATGCCATTGATAACTGCCACATTTTTGGCTGACAATATAGGGTTACACGATGCATAGCAGGAGTACACTCTATGTACCCTAGTACACTTCACCTAGACATGATATGGGATACATGACATACCATGCAGTTATTACATGCGATGTACACCATGTGTTGATTAACCAACCTAGCACATGATATGTCAGATTAGAAAGTGTGTATACAACATACATGTCATGTAGTCTACCTGGTTTAGCGATGTAAATTGCATAATTTGTGTGGTCATTATACATGGTCAAACCATGTGAGACTAACAACCTGGAGAATTTATGATATTCATAATGTTTTTGAGGTGTACATGGCCTGTCGTTCATCAATTCCCACATCAGAGATACAAGCATAGTATTAAGTATTATTTTGCATATAAACAACATTAGAGATACATAGCGTGTAACTGGAGTGCACATGTTGTGTAGTCTCTCACTCAAGAACACGATGAGTCTTTTGGAAGGTTGCACAGGCACACAACATTCATACCAGATGACATATAACTAGCCTATAAATTCCATGTAATCTATTGAGATACACATCATAGACCCAATTGAGTATCTCAGTCACATGGCAAGAAGACACATGGTGTGTAGTTGGAATGTACATTCTGTTTAGTATGATCGAGTCAACACACCTAATCCCTAGACATGTGACCCAGATACATGCCAATAGAGGTACACAGTGTGTAGTTGGATAATACATGACGTGTAGTCTTCTAATTAATATAATAATTAGATTATATTAAATTGACAATTCTAGCATTAAAACCTTATTAATTTTATTGAAACTTTAAGTGTTTGAAAATTTAATAAGTTTTTAATTTTTTTAATGCTTAATTAATTTATTGCAATAAATTTGTAACTATTGGTTCTACCATTTATTTTTCATTAATTACTTTATGATGGTTATCACCAAATGAATTTGGATTCTCATTAATATGAAAGGAAATTAATTAATTAATTAATTAATACAAGTGTGTTTATCTTAATAATAAAGAAGGGATAAAGAAATGAATGTTATCCATTCATTTTTGCATGTATGTTGCATGTATCACCATTCATGGGCTATACCAAGACCATTGTATGTGTTTAAATTTATTTAATTTAATTTATTGCATGGGTTAACAATTATTTATTATTAAATTAAATTTGATGGTCTGTGAGTCATCCCTCTCTCTATTATTATGTAGGACCTGCGTGTCCAATAATATTTATGTAATCCTCAGTTAACCAATCCTTTGGTTCCCCTCACCTTAGTGTGAGTCATAAATAATTATAATTAATGTATTTAACTAAGGTGCATGGAGTCGATTCAAGATGGAACCATAATGATGCTAACCCAAGTGTTACAAAGGTGGATAAGTGGAATGTTATAACCCATTCCAAGATTAGAAACATGAGTTATTTCCCTTAGGTCATAGGTTAATTTAATGTATACTCATTAAATCAACCATTAGATAAATATCATGAATTGTATATTTATTTATTTATGTCTATGCATTATTTATTTTATGGATGCAAGACTGTGATCACATAAATAAATGAATTAATGTGCAATGATGAAATTTAAATAAATTTATTATTCATAAATGTTTTATCCAACATGGTTAATTAGTTAAGTAATGTCCACTTAATATTAAAAATACATGTAAATGATAAAACATGATAAATTTTCTACATAATTAATTAAAATCCATCAACCTAATATTAAGTCAGACTAAGCCTTACATTACTTGATTTGAAATGAAACTATAGAACTAAGTGTAGTAGATGGAAATTTTTTGGAAACTTACTTTTATCAGGGAGTTATCATGAGGGTTTTGGGTTGAATTAACTAAACTTGTATTAAGTTTAACAACCAAAGTATGTTCAAGAAAATTTTGGAGGCACGTGTTAAGGAAATCCAAGTTAGAATTTCAGGATAGGGGAATCTACTCAACAGATCAAGGAGTCACAAGCATTTAGTTAGTAAGAACACCTACCTAATTACTTTATTATGGTTTTCATGGTCAAATTCTAGATAATTAAGAAAATTAATGGGGATACTTTCCACTAGAATTTATTAGTAACTGGAAATTTCGAGTTCAATGGTGAGGGATATTGAGAATCGATAAAATAGTGGGAGATTTAATCAATAAAACCAATTAATTTATTATTTCTCACATTATTTGTAATCAAGAAAAGTAAAAATAATATTCTATTTAATTGGATAATAAAATGTAAATCTCATCCTCCACACTATCTGTAACACCCCAATCTTCAACGATACGCTTCCCTTCAAATAATACAGAAGCGTGTGTTGTATGCAACTTTGAGTTCTAACACACACCACAACCAATCAAACTAGCCATTATGAATAGTAATAACCACTTTTTGTAATTTTATAAATTTTACCTTTCAAAATGGACTTCATTTTTCGATTTGGAATATCGAAATTAGCTTAGGGTGAACTTTTGGTATTTTTCTGAAAACATTCAATTTTTGATGAATAGTGAAAAAACATTGAGTTATAGTTTATACTGAATTTTTATTTAAATAAATATTTATTTTATTTAAATTTAATTAAGGTCAAAATAGATACATAATACCTATATATGTTCAATTTAATTCATTGGAGTTAGATTAGAATAATTTTAGATATATAAAAATTTTATTGAACTTTTCACTGTCTTTTACCCAACTCCTAGGAGAATTTGGAAATTCACATAAAACTTAATTTTATAGCTTCTGTGAGTGGAATTTCAAAAATCCGAGAGGCACGGTTAATATCAAGGAGTAAAATGTGGTTCAATAAGATAAAAATAATTTTTGGTGAATAGTAACTTTTTACTTTTATTTACCACGGTTAAAAGTAAATAGGGTAATTAAGGGTAAAAATGATATTAATATTACCCTAACACATGTCCTAATTCTATTGGACAAGTGTATCTCAACCAAAAAAAACCTTAGGAATAAAATATTATCATTTAGGTCCACTTTGATTAGATTAGGACATTTATTATTATTTAATTCAAAAAAGAGATAAAAGAGTTAAAATCAAAGTTTAATTAATAAAAAATTTTTAATATAGGGTTATACATAAGATAAATTCGATTATAAATATTAATTAGAAATATAATAATATTTCCTACATAATGGTATTTTATTTATAAATTTTAGACATTAAATAATTTAATTTATTTATGACACAATGGAGATGCAGTAATTACCTAATTAATGAAATATTAAAATAATTGATATTATAAATATCAAAATAAATGTAATTTGAGACTTTTTAGGAATTAAAATACTTTTATAGGTTAATATGACATATTTTGATTGTTTATATAGTTTTTTTTCGAAGTAATAACGCTGTTATGAAATTATCAAAAACAAAATACCCAATAGTGACAAAATTGACATAAAAGAGTTTTTTAAAAAACTATTATATTATTAATTGATATTCTATTCCTAAAAATCTAAGGTTAGGAAAAAGAACTTATATAATGATATGTGTATTATTAATGGACCACTTTTAGGTCTCTTGGAAGTTTATAGTAAGTTTATTGACTATATAATATAAAAATACAAAGAGACATGGTAAATATCGAACTATTTAACTAAGGGTTAAATATAAATGATAAGGTTAATATAGTGACTCAAACCTATATAAAATCTATTGGTTGAAAATATTTCGACCCATACCCACCTTAACCTTTAAATAATCCACTTTTTAGCCATTATAAACCGAATATGAATTTATTATAAAATAATATTTCTAGCTTTTCCAAAGGTGCCCCTCACCCCTCTTATAAAAGGGCACTCACCCTTCCCTATAATTCACACCTTTAAAGCATTTTGGCTCAGCATAAACCTCCCAAATATTCTCTCAACTTCCCTAAATTCAACCTAGAGGCCTTAGTTTGATCAACAATCCAACCTATGATCCCTTTTAACCAAATCAAAAGGAAGAACCTGAAGAAGAGATAATGTTTTCACCACCCTCTTTCAAGTTCCTTTCTTATTTAACTTCTTCTTTATTTGTTATTACCATTCTAAAATAATAAATAAAGTATCTTCTATACACTATGATGTTATTATAAATATGTTACAACCATATTCAGTATTCTATCCATCCTTTGAATGACATGTCACCATACGTGCGTACGTACGACTTACCGTCTCCATGTCGTGGTGAAATTGTTATTCAAAACATTATTATTTGGATGGGTATGATAATGATGTGTTATTGATTTAAATAATAAATATAAAATGATAATGATTATGTATATCTGATATAACATCCAAATATATATTATTTTAATATCAAAATAATGATATTGTCGCTCGTGCGTACGTACGGACTACCGTCTCCCTGAACGCGATGAGATTCATTCCCCATCGTATCCATTCAAGTATAATTGTCATTTTATGATTAAAAATAATGTTTAAGGACTTGATATCATCCTGTATATGAATAAGATACAACCTATCCATAACAAACATGACTTATGTGTTATTTTTATACCATTCATGGTTTGTGTAGAATGTATTGACATTTTGTATGATAGTTTTAATACGAATGTTTATGTTATGTTTAAACCTGTTCATATGAGGAATGCATTGGACTTAATAAGTGACGGGTGGAGCCCTCTATAGCTCCTCGATTAATCCGTAGGTCTCATGATACAAACTAGTGTCTTGGCACAAGACCTTGACAAAATCTTATTTGTAGTCTTGGCACAAGGCCTTGACTATGTGGTTATGATAGTATGGCATTATGAATTCTATCATTATGAAAGTGGTTATTGATATTGAATATGATTATTCGACTAGTATAATATCCATGTGAATAAGTAAATGGAATTATTTCATTTTATTTCTGCCATATTATGCTGAAGTTCAAGTTTAAAAGGCTTTTGTTTTAGTTATACATTGCCTTAAATGTTTATGCTTATTTAAGAAAGTTTCCACTATATTGTTATCCTTATTGGGCATCTGAGCTCACCCCTTTCTATGTTTTATTTTTCCCAGGATGTGAAGAAGTATTTTATGAATGACCTGAAGGGATAGTATGAGGGGATATGTGTGTGGTCTATGGAGACAAGATGTTGTTGTAGTTTTTTTTTACTTTATGATGTAATGTAAACTTTATGAATGTATCTAGTGATTCCAAGGCTACTCAACTAATCGGTATTTCGAGACTTGATCTTTTGTGATCATGCCAATGTTATGTAATAATGCATCGACTTTGGGTAACTGGGGTAAGGGTGTTATAGTTGGTATCAGAGGAAGTTTAGTACAAACCTTAGAAGCATGATTTAGATAAAATATGATTAGAGCACATAGCCCTAAGATAAACTTTGAGGATTAGTATAGAAGAACTTCCTAGAATTTTGGTATTGTAGAGATTTTGTAAGTTTTCCGAGCAATACATCCCTGTCTGGATATGAGCAGGTAGAGGTGGATCTGGCACAGATGTACCTAGGGGTAAAACCCAAAAACACCACTTTGAGCTAAACTCGAATAGGAACTGGTGCATGACAACGAGCCTTGCTGCACTCTTGGTTATGACACTCCCGGGGGATATGATTAGGATAATTCTAATTTTCTTAACAAACCATTATGAAGGGTTTATGAGTATATACTTCCTCAAACAATTTTTTTATGATTATAGATTATATCCTTAAATTGTTCTATTTTTGTTAAGTGTTTTACAAGTTTGGATTTATGTATTACGATTCATAAACTAATCTAGTGTATGCCATTGTTTATAAATGACGCCTAGTAGAATAAATGGAAACTGTATCAATGCATGCACTACACGTAGGGATTTCCTTCCTAATAAAGATAATTATAGTGGAGTTGGTGATACAACCGATGCTGATCAGCTTATCACCATACTGGGAAAACTCACTCAGGTTATGAATAATAACCTTACCCGTATGGAGCACCCTGATCCAAAGCGTGGAGGATCAATGTTAGATCGATTCATGAGGAAACATCCACCAACATTCAATGGGAGTAAAAATCCATTGGTAGCTGAGAAATGGATAAGTTCCCTAGAGAAAATATTTCAGGCTTTGGAGAGTAGTGAAAGGGAAAAAGTTATCATGACAGTTTATCCCTTCACTGGAGATGTTTATCAATGGTGGTCATTGATACAAAAAACAAATGAATATGATGAAGTATCAAATATGGAATGGAGGGAGTTCAAAGAGATTTTCTTAGAAAAATACTTTCCTCGTGACCATCGAGCAGATATGGAAAGGAAATTTCTGAGTCTGAGACAAAAAGAGGATGAAAATGTCGCAAATTATGAGGCTAACTTTACAAGGTTAGAAAGGTATACTGGAGATTATATACGTAACCCAAGAAGTAAGATTGATCATTTCTTTGATGGGTTAAAACCATTTCTCCATTGATAATTAGTCTCACAATCCTTTTCCTCGTATGAAGATATTGTCTCATGTGCTATCAAGACAGAAAAGGAATTCTCTAAGTCTTACAACTTTAAAGAAAAGAAAGAGAAGAAGAGATCTACTAATCACTCTAGAAATGGAAATAAGGGGAAGAATGGAAAATTTGAATATCTATCCTGTAGTAAATGTGGGAAGAAACACCCCGATACTTTCTTGAAGGGAATGAGTGTCTGTTACAAGTGTGGTGAAAAAGGCCACCAAGCTCATAATTGCAAAGGGAAGAAAGAAGCTATCGATGTTCAGTGCTATAATTGCAGGGATATGGGACATTATGAAAATTAATGTCCTAAGCGTCAGGGGAACTTACCTCAGAAAAGGCCAAGGGATCTAGGCCAAGCTTATGATATCACTACTACTAAGGTAGAAGCTCCAAAAGACATGGTGGCAGGTAATTTAATGGTTTTCTCAAGTTTAGAAAATGCATTATTTGATTCTAGATCATCGAATTGTTTCATATCTTCCCAGTTTTCTAAGAAAATTAGATATTTCCAATTTGATCTAACAAGGGAGTTGTCAGTTAAAACTCCAAAGGGAAGTATCATTGCTACAAAGTTCTGTGGATCCGTTCCCATTAGGGCATATAAATGTTCTTTTTCTGCTGATCTCATCGTCATACCCATTACTTAATTTGATATAATACTCATTATGGATTGGATTTCAGACCATGATGCGAAAATTTATTATAAGAAGAAGGAGGTTATAATTTTTGATGATGATGATAAAGAACACCTTATCTTTAGAGAAGAATCCTCACCACCTTATTCTTACCTAGATCCACCCCCAGTAGCTCAACTAAATTCAATTATTGGGGGGGAAGAGAATGAAATAACTATGGGTAAGGAAAGGAATGTTCAAATAGAGTATGTTCCTATTATGAAAGAATATGTAGATGTGTTTCCAGAAGATTTACCTAGACATCCTCCAAAACGAGAAATTGAGTTTTCCATTGATTTAATTCCTGGATCAAGACCCATATTGAAGACCCCTTATATAATGGCAACTGTGTAATTAGTGGAACTAAAGAAACAACTAGAGGAATTGAGTAATAAGGGATTTATTCACCCTAGTTTTTCTCCATGGGGAGCCCCTGTCCTTTTTGTTAAGAAGAAATATGGATCTATGAGGTTATGTATCGACTACAGGGAAATCAGTGCTATAACAATAAAGAAAAAGTATCTCCTACCTCTCATTGATGATTTATTTGACCAACTTCATGGAGCTCAATACTTTTCAAAAATTTACCTTTGATCTGGATACCATCAGTTGTGTGTGAAGAAGGAAGAAATTCCGAAGACAACATTTTGAACGAGGTACGAGCATTACGAGTTTACAGTAATGCCTTTTGGGTTGACTAATGCACCCTCTATTTTCATGGATCTAATGAACAGAGTTTTCAAGGAATATATCGATGAGTTTTTAGTGGTATTTATTGATGATATCTTGGTATATTTCAAAAGCTACAAAGACCATGAAAATCACTTGCTCATTATCCAGAAGACTCTTAGAAGACATGTATTATATGGGAAGTTTAGCAAATGTGAATTATAGCTTCAGGAGATCTCTTATATTGGTCATATTTTCTCTAAGGATGGAATCTATATTGATCCTTCTAAGAAGAAGGCAATCCAATAATGGCCAACACCGACGATTATAACTGAGGTACGCAATTTTATTGGTTTAGCAGGTTATTATCGGTGTTTCGTCCAGAATTTTTCCCGATTGGATAACCCATTAACGAAGCTCACATGTAAAGGGGTTAAATTTGTTTGGACAAAATATTGTGAATAATGTTTTGAAGAACTGAAGAGAAGGTTAGTCAATGATCCTATATTGACTCTACCATCGGGGAATGATGGGTTCGTTATTTATAGTGATGCATCGAAGAAAGGACTTGGTTGTGTCCTTATGCAGAATGATAGAGTTATTGCCTATGCATCACGACAAATGAAAATTCATGAGAAAAACTATCATACTCATGATCTTGAGTTAGCTGCTGTAATCTTTTATTTGAAGATATGGAGACATTATATCTATGGTGAAAAATGTGATATTTATACTGATCACAAGAGTTTGAAGTACATTTTCTCATAGAAAGATCTCAACATGAGGCAAAGACGATGGATTGAACTACTCAAGGATTATGATTGCATGATACACTACCAACCAAGGAAGGAAAATGAGGTGGCAGATGCTTTGAGTAGAAAGGATCATGGAGTTTTAAACAAGATGAGAGTTGAAAAGGATCCTATATAAATGGATCTAGTAAAGATGGATATGGGAATCACTATGGAAGGTGAAACATCAATGATTTTTCAAATGGTTTCCAAACCATATTTACTAGAAAGGATAAAGAGTTCTCAGACCGATGATGAAGAGTTTAAAAAGAAGATTAAATCTGTGAATGATGAGAGATTGAGTGACTTTGTGTATGAAGATGGAATTTTGAAATTTGGGAAGAGACTTTGTGTTCCCAATATACCTGATCTAAAAAGGGAATTGTTGGACGATGCTCATAGTTCCAATTTCTCTATACACCATGGGAGCACCAAAATGTATAGAGATTTGAAGGAACATTTTTGGTGGGACAACATGAAGAGGGAGATTGCTGATTTTGTGTCAAGATGTATGGTTTTTCAACAAGTGAAAGCTGGAAGGCAACAGCCTGGAGGATTCATGCAACCTTTTCCCATAACTGAGTGGAAATGGGATAATATCACGATGGAATTTGTCATGGGAATACCAAAGAATCCTAGAAGGAATGATGCAATATGGGTCATTGTTGATTGTCTTACCAAATCAGAACATTTTCTTACTAATAGAAGATCTACCACTTGAACATCTAACAAGACTATATATTAATGAAGTTGTGAGACTTCATGGAGTACCCCTATCGATTGTTTCTGATCGTGATCTCCATTTTACATCAAGATTCTAGAAGAGTATTCAGAAGACCTTGGATACTGAACTTCATTTGAGCACTACCTACCACCCTCAAACAGATGGACAATCATAATGGACTATTCAAACCTTAGAAGACATGTTGAGATCATGCTCACTTGACTTTTAGGGTATGTGGGATCAATATTTACCTATGGTGGAATTTTCCTATAACAATAGCTTCCATTCAAGAATTCGGATGACACCATATAAAGCGTTATACAGAAAGATATGTCTCACACCAACCTGTTGGGATGATGTTGGTGAAAGAAAACTTGTAGGCCTAGAACTGGTGGAGGAAACGATGGAAAAGGTAAAGGTAATCCAAAAACACATCAAAGCAGCTCAAAGTAGGCAGAAGAGCTATGCTGAAAACCGAAGGAAGGATTTGGAATTTTAGGTAGGAGATCATGTTTTATTGAAGGTATCTCCATGGAAGGGATTTATACATTTCGGTAAGAAAGGTAAACTGAGTCCCAGGTACATCAAACCATTCAAAATTCTAGAACGAATTGGGGCTGTAGCTTACTGTTTGGCAATGCCGCCAAGTCTCTCCAAAGTTCACGATGTGTTCCACATATCATTATTGAGAAAATACATGCATGGCTCAACGCATGTACTAACCTATGAGGAATTAGAACTAAAAACCGATCTATCTTATTGCGAAGAGCCTGTCAGGATTCTTGATACGAGAGAACAAGTGTTGAGAAACCGGACGACTCGTCTGGTAAAAGTTCTATAGAGAAACCATAAGATGGAAGAGGCAACGTGGGAACCCGAGGAACTTATGATGAAGAACCACCCGAGTTTTTTCATGCAGTAGTATTCTAGAAATTTTAAGGATGAAATTATTTGAAGTAGGGGAGAATGTAACAGCCTAAGCTTCCATGGTACGCTTCCCTTTGAATAATACAGTAGTCTGTGTTGTACGCAACTTCGAGTTTTAACACACACCACAACCAATCAAACTAGCCGTTATGAATAGTAATACCAACTTTTTGAAATTTTATAAATTTTATCTTTCAAAATGGACTTCATTTTTGGATTCGGAATACCGAAATTAGCTTAGGGTGAATTTTTGGTATTTTTCTGAAAACATTCAATTTTTGCTGAATAGTGAAAAAACACTGAGTTATAGTTTAAAACAGAATTTTTATTTAAATAATTTTTTATTTTATTTAAATTTAATTAAGGTAAAAATAGATACATAATAACTATATATGTTCAATCTAATTCATTGGAGTTAGTTTAGAATAATTTTAGATATATAAAAATTTTATTGAACTTTTCACCGCCTTTTACCCACCTCCTAGGAGAAATTGGAAATTCACATAAAACTTAATTTTACCGCTTCTGTGAGTGGAATTTCAAAAATCTGAGAAACAAGATTAATATTAAAGAGTAAAATGTGATTCAATAAGATAAAAATAATTTTTGGTGAATAGTAACTTTTACTTTTATTTACCACGGTTAAAAGTAAATAGGGTAATTAAGGGTAAAAATGATATTAATATTACCATAACACATGTCTTAATTCTATTGGAAAAGTGTATCTCGACCAAAAACAACCTTATGAATAAAATATTATCATTTAGGTCCACTTGGATTAGATTAGGACATTTACTATTATTTAATTCAAAGAAGAGTTAAAAGAGTTAAAATCAATGTTTAATTACTAAAACATTTTTAATATAGGGTTATACATAAGATAAATTAGATTATAAATATTCATTATAAATATAAAAATATTTCCTACATAATGGTATTTTATACAGGAGGTTAAACTACCCTCAACCAAGGAAAAGTACAAGGTAAGTGTTTATTTCACAATCTCTTCATTATCCGAGGTTGTTTATACGTAATTATATACTGGGACCTCTTTATCATCCACATCCATTTTTCTTAAAAATGTATTTCAAAACATTATTAATATTTTACATAATATGGGTTAAAGTCATTTATACCCTTTTTTGAATTTTTATAAGAAGTTTATAAAGGAATCTTTCCATCATTTTCCAAACAAGGTTCTTTTTAACCTTTTTGAAAAAATTAAGGTAAGAATGTATTTTTAACTTATACGGCGAGTGCGACTATTTTCTGCTGTTATAAAATCATTGAAGATTACCTTACAAGATTATAAGAATATTTTCAAAGAAAATTTTTTCTTTTATAATAATGTTAATTTTAAATGATTTCAAAAAAAGATATATTTCTCTCAAATAGTTTTGATTTCATCTATGTCAACATCCTTTGATAGATTTTAAGCTTATTTTAAGATAATTTATTATGATACACAACATCCATATTGTATTGAAGGTTTTGTGATATTTTTGACTTTGGATGTGTTATTTTTATACCATTCATGGTTTGTGGAGAATTTATTGACATTTCGTATGCTAGTTTTAATACGAATGTTTATGTTATGTTTAAACTTCTTCATATGAGGAATGCATTGGACTTAATAAGTGATGGGAGGAGCCCGCTATAGCTCCTCGATGAATCGGTAGGTCTCATGAGACAAACTAGTATCTTGGCACAAGGCCTTGACAAAATCATATTTTTAGTCTTGGAACAAGGCCTTGACTATGTGGTTATGATAGTTTGACATTATGCATTCCATCATTATGAAAGTGGTTATTGATATTGCATATGATTATTCGACTAGTAAAATATCCATGTGAATAAGTAAATAGAATTATTTCATTTTATTTCTGCCATATTATGCTAAAGTTCAAGTTTAAAAGGCTTTTGTTTTAGTTATACATTGCCTTAGATGTTTATGCTTATTTATGAAAGTTTCTGCTATATTGTTATCCTTACTGGGCATCTGAGCTCACCCCTTTCTATGTTTTATTTTTCCTAGGATGTGAATAAGTATTTTATGAATGACATGTAGGGATAGTATGAGGGTATATGAGTGTGGTCTATGGATACAAGATGTTGTTGTAGTTTTTTTTACTTTATGATGTAATGTAAACTTTATGAATGTATATAGTGATTCCAAGGCTACTAAACTAATCGGTCTTTCGAGACTTGATCTTTTGTGATCATACCAATGTTATGTAATAATGCACCGACTCTGGGTAACTGGGGTCGGGGTGTTACAGTTGGTATCAGAGGAAGTTTAGTACAAACCTTGGAAGCTAGATTTAGATAAACTCTGATTAGAGCACATAGCCCTAAGATAAACTTTGACGATTAATATAGAAGAACTTCCTAGAATTTTGGTATTGTAGAGATTTTGTGAGTTTTACGAGAAATACATCCCTGTTTGGATATGAGAAGGTTGAGGCAGCTCTAGCACATATGTACCTAGGGGTAAAACCCAAAAACACCTCTTTGAGATAGACTCGAATGGGAATTGGTGCACGACAACATGCCTTTCTGCACTCTTGGTTACGACACTCCCGGGGGATATGCTTAGGATAATTCTCATTTTCTTTATAGAACATTATGAAGGGTTTATGAGTATATACTTTCTCAAAGAAAACATTTTTATGATTATGGATTATATCCATAAATTGTTCAATTTTTGTTAAGTGTTTTACAAGTTTGGATTTATGTATTGCGATTCATAAACTAATCTAGTGTATGCCATTGTTTAGAAATGGCGCCTAGTGGGAGAAATGGAAACCGTATCAATGCATGCACTCCATGTATGGATTTCCCTCCTGATCAAGATAATTATAGTGGAGCTAGTGATACAACCGGTGCTGATCATCTTGTCACTATACTGGGACAAATCACTCATGTTATGAATAATAACCTTACCCATATGGATCACCCTGATCCATAACATAGGGGATCAATGTTAGATCAATTCATGAGGCAAAATCCACCAACATTCAATGGGAGTAAAAATCCATTGGTAGCTGAGCAATGGATAAGTTCCCTAGAGAAAACATTTCAGGCTTTGGGGAATTGTGAAAGGGAAAAAGTTATCATGGAAGTTTATCGCCTCACTGGAGATGCTGATCAATGGTGGTCATTGATAAAAAACACAAAGGAAGATGATGAAGTATCAAATATAGAATTGAGGGAGTTCAAAGAGCTTTTATTAGAAAAATACTTTCCTCATGACCATCAAGCAGATATGGAAAGGAAATTTCTGAGTCTGAGACAAAAGGAGAATGATAATGTCGCAAAGTATGAGGCTAACATTACAAGTTTAGGAAGGTATTATGGAGATTATATATGTAACCCAATAAGTAAGATTGATCGTTTATTTTATGGGTTAAAACAATTTCTCCATCGAGCATTAGTCTCACAATCCTTCTCGTTGTATGAAGATATTGTCTCATGTGCTATCAATACAAAAAAGGAATTCTCTAAGTCTTATGACTTTAAATCAAAGAAAGAGAAGAAGAGATCTTCTGATCACTCTATAAATGGGAATAAGGGGAAGAAGGGAAAATTTGAATATCCATCCTGTAGTAAATGTGGGAAGAAACACCCCGGTACTTGCTTGAAGGGAATGGGTGTCTGTTACAAGTGTGGTGAAAAAGGCCACCAAGCTCGTTATTGCAAAGGGAAGAAAGAAGCTACCGATGTTTAGTGCAACAATTGAAGGGAGATAGGACATTATGAAAATGAATTTCCTAATAATCAGAGGAACTTACTTCAGAAAAGGCCAAGGGATCAAGGCTAAGCTTATGGTATCACTACTACTGAGGTAGAAGCTCCGAATGACGTGGTGGAAGGTAATTTAATGGTTTCCTCATGTTTAGAAAATGAATTATTTGATTCTGGATCATCGAATTGTTTCATATCTTCCCAGTTTGCTAATAAAATTAGATATTTCCAATTTGATCTAAGGGAGTTGTCAGTTAAAACTTCTAAGGGAAGTATCATTGGTACAAAGTTCTGTGGATCCGTTCCCGTTAGGGCATATAAATATTCTTTATCTGCTGATCTCATCATCATACCCATGAATGAATTTGATATAATCCTTGGTATGGATTGGATTTTGGACCATGATACAAAAATTTATTGTAAGAAGGAGGTTACAATTTTTTATGATGATGATAAAGAACACCTTATCTTTAGAGCAGAATCATCAGCAGCTGATTCTTACCTAGATCCACCCCCAGTAGCTCAACTAAATTCAATTATTGGGGAGGATGAGAATGAAATAACTGTGGGTAAGGAAAGGAATGCTCAAATAGAGGATGTTCCCATTGTGAAAGAATTTGTAGATGTGTTTCCGAAAGATTTACCCGGACATCCTCCAGAATGAGAAATTGAGTTTTCCATTGATTTAATTCCTAGATCAAGACCCATATCGAAGACCCTTTATAGAATGGCCACTGTGGAATTAGTGGAACTAAATAAACAACTAGAGGAATTGACTAATAAGGTATTTATTCTCCCTAGTGTTTCTCCATGGGGAGCCCCTTTCCTTTTTGTTAAGAAGAAAGATGGATCTATGAGGTTATGTATCGACTATAGGGAAATCAATGCTATAACAATAAAGAAAAAGTATCCCCTACCTCGCATTGATGATTTATTTGACCAACTACATGTAGCTCAATAATTTTTAAAGATTGACCTTCGATCTGTATACCATCAGTTGTGTGTGAAGAAGGAAAACATTTCGCAGACAACATTTCGAAATAGGTACGGGCATTACAAGTTTACAGTAATGCCTTTTGGGTTGACTAATGCACCCTCTGTTTTCATGGATCTAATGAACAAAGTTTTCAAGGAATATCTCGATGAGTTTTTAGTGGTATTTATTGATGATATATTGGTATATTCCAAAAGCTACAAAGACCATGAAAATCACTTGCGTATTATCCTGAAGACTCTTAGAAGACATGAATTACATGGGAAGTCTAGAAAGTGTGAATTATGGATTTAGGAGATCTCTTTTCTTGGCCATATTGTCTCTAAGTATGGAATATCTGTTGATCCTTCTAAGACCAAGGCAATCAAAGAATGGCCAGCACCGATGAGTATAACTGAGGTACGCAGTTTTATTGGTTTAGCAAGTTATTATCGGCGTTTCGTCCAGAATTTTGCCCGATTGGCTATCCCATTAACGAAGCTCACACGTAAAGGGGTTAAATTTTTTTAGAAAAAAGACTGTGAAGAATGTTTTGAAGAACTGAAGAGAAGATTAGTCAATGCTCCTATATTGACTATACTATCAGGGAATGATGGGTTCGTTATTTATAGTGATGCATCGAAGAAAGGAATTGGTTGTGTCCTTATGCAGAATGATAGAGTTATTGCCTATGAATCACGAAAGATGAAAATTCATGAGCAAAACCATCCTACTCATGATCTTGAGTTAGCTACTATAATCTTTAATTTAAAGATATGGAGACATTATCTCTATGGTGAAAAATGTAATATTTATATTGATCAAAAGAGTTTGAAGTAAATTTTCTCACAGAAAGATCACAACATGAGGAAAAAAGGATGGCTTGAACTACTCAAGGATTATGATTGCATGATACACTACCACCTGGGGAAGGAAAATAAGGTGGAAGATGATTTTAGTAGAAAGAATAATGGAGTTTTGAACAAGATGAGAGTTGAAAAGGATCCTATATACATGGATCTAGTAAAGATGGATATGGGAATCACCATGGAAGGTGAAATATCATTACTTTTTCAAATGGTTGCCAAACTATCTTTACTAGAAAGGATAAAGAGTTCTCAGACCGATGATAAAGAGTTTCAAAATAAGATTAAAGCTGTGAATGATGGGAGATTGAGTGACTTTGTGTATGAAAATGGAATTTTTAAATTTGGGAAGAGACTTTGTGTTCCCAATATACCTGATCTAAAAAGGGAATTGTTAGACGATGCTCATAGTTCCAATTTCTCTATACACCCTGGGAGCACCAAAATCTATAGAGATTTGAAGGAACATTTTTGGTGGGACAACATGAAGAGAGAGATTGCTGATTTTGTGTCAAGATGTATGGTTTGTCAACAAGTGAAAGCTGGAAAGCAACAACCTGGAGGAGTCATGCAACCTCTTCCTATACCTGGGTGGAAATGGGATAATATCACGATGGACTTTTTCATGGGACTACCAAAGACTCCTAGAAGGAATGATGCAATATGGGTCATTGTTGATCGTCTTACCAAATCAGCACATTTTCTTTCTATAAGAGAAGATCTACCACTTGAACATCTAGAAACACTATATATTAATGAAGTTGTGAGACTTCATGGAGTACCCCTATTGATTGTTTCTGATCGTGATCCCCATTTTACATCAAGATTCTAGCGGAGTCTTTAGAAGGCCTTGGATACTGAACTTCGTTTGAGCACTGCCTACCACCCTCAAACAGATGGACAATCAGAATGGACTATTTAAACCTTATAAGACATGTTGAGATCATGTTCACTTGACTTTCAGGGTATGTGGGATCAATATTTACCTCTGGTGGAATTTTCCTATAACAATAGCTTCCATTCAAGTATTCAGATGACACCATATGAAGCGTTATATGGAAATAGATGTCGCACACCAACCTGTTGCGATGATGTTGGTGAAAGAAAACTTGTAGGCCCAGAACTAGTGGAGGAAATGATGGAAATGGTAAAGGTAATCCAAAACCACATCAAAGAAACTCAAAGTAGGCAGAAGAGATATGCTGACAACCGAAGGAAGTATTTCGAATTTCAGGTAGGAGATCATGTTTTCTTGAAGGTATCTCCATGGAAGGGAGTTATACGTTTCGGTTAGAAAGGTAAACTGAGTCCCAGGTACATCAGACCATTCAAAATTCTAGAATGAATTGGGGCTGTAGCTTACCGTTTGGAAATGTCTCCAAGTCTCTCCAAAGTTCACGATGTGTTCCATGTATCACTGTTGAGAAAATACATGCCCGACCCAACGCATGTACTCACCTATGAGGAATTAGAACTGGAACCCGATCCGTCTTATTGGGAAGAGCCTATAAAGATTCTTGATATGAGAGAACAAGTGCTGAGAAACCGGACGACTCGTCTGGTAAAAGTTCTATGGAGAAACCATAAGATGGAAGAGGCAACGTGGGAACCCAAGGAACTTATGATGAAGAACCACCCAAGTTTTTTCATGCGGTAGTATTCTAGAAATTTTAAGGACGAAATTATTTTAAGGAGGGGAGAATGTAACACCCCAAGCTTCCACGGTACGCTTCCCTTTGAATAATACAGTAGCGTGTGTTGTACGCAACTTTGAGTTCTAACACACACCACAACCAATCAAATTAGCCTTTATGAGTAGTAATATGCACGTTTTGAAATTTTATAAATTTTATATTTCAAAATGGACTTCATTTTTGGATTCATAATATCGAAATTAGCTTAGGGTGATTTTTTGGTATTTTTCTGAAAACATTCAATTTTTGATGAATAGTGAAAAACACTATGTTATAGTTTAAAACCGAATCTTTATTTAAATAATTAATTATTTTATTTTAATTTAATTAAGGTCAAAATAGATACATAATACCTATATATGATCAATGTAATTCATTGGAGTTAGTTTAGAATAATTTTAGATATATAAAAATTTTATTGAACTTTTCACTGTCTTTTACCCACCTCCTAGGAGAATTTGGAAATTTACATAAAACTTAATTTTTCCACTTCTGTGAGTGGAATTTGGAAAATCTGAGAGACACGGTTAATATCAAGGAGTAAAATGTGGTTCAATAAGATACAAATAATTTTTGGTGAATAGTAACTTTTTACTCTTATTTACCACGGTTAAAAGTAAATAGGGTAATTATGGGTAAAAATGATATTAATATTACCCTAACACATGTCCTAATTCTATTGGACAAGTGTATCTCGACCAAAAAAATTCTTAGGAATAAAATATTATCATTTAGGTCCACTTGGATTAGATTAGGACATTTATTATTATTTAATTTAAAGAGGAGTTAAAAAAGTTAAAATCAAAGTTTAATTACTAAAACATTTTTAATATAGGGTTATACATAAGATAAATTAGATTATAAATATTCATTAGAAATATAAAAATATTTCCTACATAATAGTATTTTATTTATAATTTTTAGACATTAAATAATTTAATTTATTTATGACACAATGGTGATGCAGTAATTACCTAATTAATGAAATATTAAAATGATTGATATTATAAATATAAAAATAAATGTAATTTGGGACTTTTTATGAATTAAACTAATTTTCTAGGTTAATATGACATATTATTATTGGTTATATAAATTTTTTTCGAAGTAATAATGTTTTTATGAAATTATCAAAAACAAAATACCCAATAGTGACAAAATTGACATAAAAGAGTTTTTAAAAAAGTATTATATTATGAATTGATATTATATTCCTAAAAATCTAAGGTTCGGCCAAAGGACTTATATAATGATAGGTGTATTATTAATAGACCACTTGGAAGTCTATTGGAAGTTTATAGTAAGTTTATTGACTATATAATATAAAAATACAAAGAGAAATGGTAAATGTCAAACTATTTAACTAAGGTTTAAATATAAATGATAAGGTTAATATAGTGACCCAAACCTGTCTAAAATCTATTGTTTGAAAGGATTTAGACCCATAACAACATTAAAATTTAAATAATATACTTTGGATCCATTATAAACTGAATATTAATTTATTATAAAATAATATTTCTAGCTTTTCCAAAGGTGCCCGTCACCCCTCTTATAAAAGGGAACTCCCCCTTCCCTCTAATTCACACCTTCAAAGCATTTTGTCTCGGCCAAACCCTGACCAAATATTCTCTCAACTTCCATCAATTCAACCTAGAGGCCTTAGTTTTATCATAAATACAACCTAAGGAGCCCTTTTGATCAAATCAAAAGGAAGAACCCGAAGAAGATGTAATGTTTTCACCACCCTCTTTCAAGTTCCTTTCTTCTTCAACTTATTCTTTCTTTTTTATTACCATTATAAAATAATAAATCCAGTATATTATATATACTGTGATGTTATTATAAATATGGTACAACTATATTCAGTATTCTATCCATCCTTTGAATGACATGTCACCATATGTGCGTACGTACGGCTTACCGTCTCCACGTCGTGGTGTAATTGTTATTCAAAACATTATTATTTGGATGGGTATGATAATGATGTGTAATTGATGTAAATAATAAATATAACATGATAATTATTCTGTATATATGATATAAAATCCAATTATATATTATTTTAATATCAAAATAATGTTATTGTCGCTCATGCGTACGTACGGACTACCGTCTCCACGAACACGATGAGATCCATTCCCCATCGTATCCATTCAAGTCTAATTATCATTTGATGATTAAAAATAATGTTTAAGGACATTATATCATCATGTATATGAATAAGATACAACCTATACATAACAAACATGACTTATGTAACAAAACATATAAAAGAAAATGATTAAGTTAACACCCAAAACGACGATAATACTAAGATATTACTAACAAAGCAATGTTAAAAGATCATATATGATATCATATTAATGTATGTGATTCTTGTATAATTTCATAACAATTATTTTACCATTATACAAGAGTTTAAACTACCCTCAACCAAGTAAAAGTACAAGGTAAGGGTTTATTTCACAATCTCTTCATTATCTGAGGTTGTTTATACGTAATTATATACTGGGACCTCTTTATCATCCACATCCATGTTTCTTAAAAATGTGTTTCAAAACATTCTTACTATTTTAAAGAATATGGGTTAAAGTCATTTATAACCTTGTTTTACTTTTTATAAGAAGTTTATAAAGGAATCTTTCCGTCATTTTCCAAACAAGGTCCTATTTAACCTTTTTGACAAAATTAAGGTAAGAACGTCTTTTTAACTTATACGGTGGGTGCGACTATTTTATGCCATTATAAAATCATTGAAGCTTCGCTTAAAATATTATAAGAATATTTTCAAAGAAAATGTTTTCTTTTATAATTATGTGACTTTTAAATGATTTCAAAAAAGGTATATTTCTCTCAAATAGTTTTGATTTCATCTATGTCAACATCCTTTGATGGATTTTAAACTTATTTGAAGATGGTTTATTATGATAAAAAACATCCATATTGTATTGAAGTTTTTGTAATATGTTTTACTTTGGATGTGTTATTTTTATACCATTCATGGTTTATGGAGAATGTATTGACATTTCGTATTCTAGTTTTAATACGAATGTTTATGTTATGTTTAAACTTGTTCATACGAGGAATGCATTGGAATTAATAAGTGACGGGTGGAGCCCGCTATAGCTCCTCGATGCATCGGTAGGTCTCATGAGACAAACTAGTGTCTTGGCACAAGGCTTTGACAAAATATTATTTGTAGTCTTGGCACAAGGCCTTGACTATGTGGTTATGATAGTCTAGAATTATGCATTCCATCATTATGAAAGTGGTTATTGATATTGCATATGATTATTCGACTAGTAGAATTTCCATGTGAATAAGTAAATGGAATTATTTCATTTTATTTCTGCAATATTATGCTGAAGTTAAAGTTTAAAAGGCTTTTATTTTAGTTATACATTGCCTTAAATGTTTATGCTTATTTATGAAAGTTTCCGCTATATTGTTATCCTTACTGGGCATCTGAGCTCACCCCTTTCTATGTTTTATTTTTCCTAGGATGTGAAGAAGTATTTTATGAATAACCTGAAGGGATAGTATGAGGGGATATGAGTGTGTTCTATTGAGACAAGATATTGTTGTAGTTTTTTTACTTTATGATGTAATGTAAACTTTATGAATGTATCTAGTGATTCCAAGGCTACTAAACTAATTGGTCTTTCAAGACTTTATCTTTTGTGATCATTCCAATGTTCTGTAATAATGAACCGACTCTGGGTAACTGGGTTCAGGGCGTTACACTATCCCTATGATCAATATTTGATAAAGACAACCTCTTTACTAGATGTAACTTCTAGGAGTGGTTCAGTTGCCTTTGGGTTATGCTAATCCATGAAAGGAAATATTACAGGATAGAATCCTCAATGAATGATCCTCTTGTTAAGGAGGACAGTGGTGAATAGTTACTTGTCTATGAAATTTTTTTAGTGATGTGGTCAACATTCAATGTTTGATGCTTTCATATATATTTAGTGAATTCATGAAGTCTTCTGAAAACATGGATATGTATAGTATGATTGAGAACCTACGAGGTTTATACTAGGAGATAACTAGAAAATAATGATTTTAGATTTCTAAATAACTCTTTTAGAGTAATCTTATGGAGGGTTCACCAACTAGGCCTCATTTAGTTAAGATCGTTTGATACATTGAACACTTAGAAGTTATAGGGTTTAAACTCCTTGAAGAACTGGGCACCAATCCCATTCTTGCATCACTCCCTCAGATATTCTCCCACTTTTTTATAAATTTTAATATACACAACATTGATAATTCTCTCCCAGATCCACTTACTCTCCTTTTCCAAGTAAATAAGGATACGAAGTGCAAAAATCCATCCATCCTTATAGTAAACAAATGGAAAGGGAAAGTGAATATATCTAAGTCTAATGATTCTTTAAACCCTTCCAAGAAGAGGAAGATCAAGGGGAAATCAAGAGAACATGATTCTTTCTATTTCACATGTGGTAAAAAGAGCCACTAGAAGAAAAACTACACCCATAAAATAATAAAGGGGAAGATTTAAGTGCATTTTTTATCGAGTGAAATTTATCTATTTCTAAAAATTGGGTATTAGATATAGCTTGTGGTGATCACATATGTATTCAAATACAGGAACCAAGTATATTAATAAATATTGACTAAGGGGAGGTAGATCTATGAGCAAGGAATAGAGCTAAACTTACTATTATAGCTATCAGGGACTACCACCTCACGTTACAGACTGAAATGATTTTGGTTTTAAAGGGTTGTTATTATGTATCATCTATCATCAAAAACATCATTTCTATATCCTTACTTTATAAATATGAATTTATTTTCAAATTTTGGAATACATGTTTCTTCTTTTATAAATATATCATTTTTTATAGAAAGGCACATTTAAATAACGATCTTTATGTGTTGGATAATATTAACCAATTAATGAAAATTGATAATGAATTTACTTCACATGAATCATACCACACCTAACTTTGGAATCACCAGCCAAGCCATGTAAACAAAAAAAGCTTGACTAAATTACATCAAGATTTATATTTAGATTATTTTTAATAAAAACCACTTGGTGTATGCCATGCATGTTTATAAGAAAAAATGGACAAAGTCCCATTTAGTGGGAAAGGTGAAATGGCTCAAGTGATTCTTGAATTAGTTCATACCGATGTGTGTGGACCATTTCCTATTTAATAAAGGGGTGGTTACTCATACTTGATAACTTTCAATGATGATTTTAGTAGATGTGGATATGTATACTTAATGAGGTATAAGTCAGATTCTTTTGATAAATTCAAGTAATACAAGAATGAAGTTGAGAAATAGCTTGATAAGAATATTAAGAAGCTAATCTTAGATTGCTATGGAGAATATATTAATCAAGACTTCATTGATTATTTATGGGGGTTTGGGATACCATATCAACTCACTCCTATTTATGTGCCTCAGTGAAATGGTGTAAGCAAAAGGAGTAATGATACCTTGTTGTACATGGTGAGATTAGGGATGAGTCATGCGAGTCTTCTATTATCCTTTTGGGGATACACGTCACAAACATCAAAATACATACTAAACCGAGTTCCAACTAAATTTACAGATGGTCTACTATAACAATTTTGGAATGAAAAAAACCCATGTTTTCTCACTTAAATGTGTGAGGTTTCTAAGCATTTGTTAAGGCCTCTTTAGCTAACAAGATTGTACCCCAAGGTATAAAGTATATCTTTATAGGATTTACCAAATAAACAAAGGGATAAAACCTATAAATTCCTTCATTAAAAAGGTTTTTGTTGATATACATCCAAAATTTATTGAGAAGGATATTATATCTAAAAGAGACAATGGGAGTGATATATACTTTAATGAAGTCTAGTCTCAAAATACACAAGAGTTGGCACATGAAAAAATTACCTAAAGCCCTATGCAGGAAGAAGTTGTTCCAAAGACATAAGTATTTCGTAGGAGTATTAGATAGGTTAGAGAACCAAACGATATGGTTTTCTAGTCACCGAGGATGGAGACTCATTATTAGTTTATAATAATGATTCTCTAACCTATTAGGAAGCAGTAAGTGTAGCAGATGTTTCCAAGTGGCAAGAATCCATGAATTCTGAAATGGATTCCATGTACCAAAACCAAGTTTGGATTTTGGTATATCCTCCAATGGATGTAATTACCATTGGTTAGAAATGGGTATTCAAGAAGAAACTAGACATGAAAGGATAAGTTAGTACCTATAAGGTACGATTGTTTTCAAAAGGGTTTAAATAGTATCAAGGCATTGGCTATGAAGAAATATTTTTACCAGTTGAAATGCTAAAATCCATCAGAATTCTACTTTCCATTGCAGCTTACCATGGATATGAGATTTAGAAAATAGATTTCAAAACAACCTTCTTTAATGGGAACCTTCATGAAGATATCTATATGAAACAACCTAAAGG
This sequence comes from Viscum album, assembly GCA_963277665.1. NCBI lineage: Eukaryota > Viridiplantae > Streptophyta > Magnoliopsida > Santalales > Viscaceae > Viscum > Viscum album. The sequence continues at coordinate 1,662,272,640 of OY728138.1, forward strand.
GGTTTTGACTCAAAAGGATGCCAAAAAGATATGAAAATTGAAAAAAAAATCTATTTTTGGATTAAAGATAGTATATAGGTCATGGAGAATTCATTTTGATGAATCTATAATGGAATTTTGTTTCATAAAGAATGAGTGTAATCCTTGTGTCTACACATGGTTTAGTGAGAGTGAAATAATTTTCTTAATAGTATATGTTTATGATATATTACTCATTGGAAGTGAAATACCAGTCTTACAATCTGTTAAGGATTGGTTGAATAAATGATTCTATATGAAGGAATTGAGTGAGGAAACATACATTCTTGGGATCAAGATCCATCATGATAGATCCAACAAGTTTCTCGACCTAATTCAAAGCACATACATTGACAGGATACTGAAGCGATTTATTATGGAACAATCAAAGAGGGGATTGTTTCCAACATCACATGGAATTCATCTTTCTAAGAAAATATGTCCCCAGACACATGAGGAAAGAAATATAATTGTAAGGATTCAATATGAATCATCTATTGGGTCAGTCTTGTATGCTATGTTATGTACTAGTATAGATTTATCCTACATATTAAGTATGATAGGAAGATATCAAACAGACCCAGGTGACCTTCATTAGATGAAAGTCAAGACTATCATTAATTATTTGAGGCATACTAAGGATATGTTCCTAGTTTATATAGGAGATGAGAAACTAGTCATTAAAGGATATGAAAATTATAGTTTAAAAAAAACAAGATGACATGAAGTCACAAACAAGATACATTTTTACTTTGTATGGTGGTGCTGTGAGCTGGAAGAGATCAAACCAGGCTGCGCTCACAAATTATACAGTAGATTTTGAGTATGTTGCAGCTTCTGAGGTAACTAAATAATTATTATGGATACTAAACTTTGTCCAAGAGTTTTATGTGGTACCTATCATTAAATATCCTGTCACACTCTACTGTGATAATATTATAGTGGTGGCTCTCGCAAAATAGACAAGGTCACATCAGCGAATGAAGCACATAATTTATAAGTATCATATGTTGAGGGATTTTTCTCAAAGAGGTGAATTTACATTGAGCATTATTTCCATAGAAGAAAATGTGGTAGACCCCTTGACTAAATCCTTGAATAAGTAGAAACATGATTATCATGTGAGGTTTAGTAGACTAAAAGTTGCAGGTAGTTGGTTACAGTTCAAGTGGGAGTTTGTTAGAGTTGGTGTCCTAGGACCAAATGTTTGTACTTTTATTACATATTGTTTATTATTTTTCATGACTCTAATATAATAATTTTCTAGATTATACATCACATTGATAAGGTCTTAGGAGTTCCCTGCTATGATGAGAACCTTGAAGTGATCTGAATAAATTCTTAAATATAGTTTTGTGGTCAGATAACATAATATGATGAGAGATATAGTATATAAACTATCATGCATGAGTACTCATAAGAAGATGAGTATTCTTATCATAAAGTTCACACTTGATAATATCCAAGATGAGAGATTACGAGAACATATACTCCAGTAAAAATCACACATGTTTTGGTGTCATTAGAGATTCCTACCTTTGAGAATGTGTAATGGTCCATAGACTTTAAGATTATCATTAATTCATGTCATGACTTGCACCTTATATTTTTTTATGAAAACCATGATGCCATATGTTTTTAGCGAGGTAGGGTACATTGGGAATGTCATGATTAACATGTCATTAATGGATAAGTCTAGGAAGGATTTTTCCCTTCCATATTTATGGAAATTGATATCTCAACCCTTTGATTGGAATAGAACTATCACTCTAAATTCCATGTCCATGGTGCACCGACGTGTTTATTTAAGATATTCAAAGAAAAAAATATTGAGCATATAGGTTGGTGACACGGGTGTGCAACTTGGTTAATGAGATATTGAGACAAAGGGATTATATTACACAATGAGAATTCATATATGGTTATCATTATTACAATATTAATTTATTTCTCTTGGGTGCCTTGAACTGTTTATAGATAGTCATATTGGATTTTATAGCAAACCTCATAAGATCATATTCACCTTTATCCCTAAATTTGGCCAACATGGAACATAGGTTTATCGGTAGAAGTAAAAACCAATAGAAAAGAAAAAAGGGAGAGGAAGAGCTATAGAGGTTTACCTTTAAGAATCAGGATTGAACATGGAAGAAACCACAAGGGGAAACCATGGAGGGGGGGGGGGGGAGGGGGAAGGTGTGCCTAGGATTAGAGGAGTTTAAAAAGGGGGAGAGGGGATCCCCAAGGCTTAAAATCAGGGAGGGGAAACTTAGGTATTTCATAATTTTTAAAAATTGGGCTGAACACATGGTTTTCCAAATAGTGTTCCAACCTTACAGGAGCCACTGGAAGGAACCTTCACACTCGCATGGTTTCCACTGTATTTCACATGGTTTGGACCCAACCATGCCCTACCTGTTCACCTTAACCATGCACTAACAAAATGAATTAAAAAATACTCTATTTAAATCTTTCTGTATGCTTTAACCTTAAATATGCATACTAACCTTAAAATAGAGGAAAAGTTTCCAAAAAAATCAAATTTCAAATCCAAAACTATTAAAATTCAAAATAAGTCCATAATTAAATAATATTAAAATAATTGTGAAACTGGGGTGTGATAATTCTTCCCACCATGCAACTTTCTATCCCATAAAGTCCTTAGTCCAAGTAGAAGGCAACAAAAATGAGAACCTATATACCTCAAAGTGATGTGGGAGGGACAAGAAAACTAATAAACTCACTAAGCGAGAGGAAATACCAACCAAAAACTACTCCTCAAGATCAACAGTTCATATCCTTATATATCACTCAACAATTCTAAGAAGAATTCAACTCATAAATAAGGTACATAAAGCCTAAAGAACACTAAGACCTATTAAGGTATCACCACCATTTATACTTCATCTAAAATGATGGGATAAAGGGATATACACACCCAACACACCTAAAAAAATACACAGTAAATATTTCAAGGAACCAACTCTAAAATCCACAAGCATAACACCAAACTAATAGGATACTCCTATGAACTCTAATACAAGGACAAACCAAATAATTATCACTCAATAACTAAGGAAATGATACTCAAAATCAAAATATTCATCAACCTGAAACAACATTGATCAAACCAGAGGTCAAGGAACTGGAAATGGAGGGTAACTTAGAACCTAACCCATGGAATACCACCCATGGTGAATCCCAAAAAAACCAAATGAATCTAACCAGATCATAAGAAAAACTAACCCCATTTTGAACCCCTAATAAACCACCCAAGGTTCCCATGTAGGATCCATCAAAACCAAAACCCCATAACATGACCATAAAAGAACCACAAGAAACATAATCATCATAGAGGCACACACACCAAAAGATCACCCAACATCTCATAAACACCAAAATTGAAACACCCAACACCCAAACCGGATAAGATTAATCTAAAAAGATTATATATACTCTAAAATCATAAAAAAGAATCCCAAAATAGAAGATCAATGAGATCTAAACACAGTAAAGGCTCATCCTAATAATAATAAAAGTAGAAGGGATTAAAGTTCCCAAAAAAACTGAAGATTCTCTTGGTCCTCTATAACCACCCTACTACCACAAGAAGATGTCAATTACCACAAAAGGAAGGAGGATACCAATTCAAGAAATATAGGATAGGTTCTACAAACAAGTAAGGTTCCAAATCTACCACTATAGTTTGATTCATGGTAGATTCATCAACTAAAACAACTATATCCAGATGAATGGTAGAATTAGCCTGAGGTTCATATCTAAAAATGGATGTTCCACTCTTCTTTAAGACCTTTTTGGGAGGTATAAATTAAATAAAACATAATATGAATTTTAATTATTCCATGTCCCATATAACAAACCAAACAACCCCATATGAACCAAAGGGGTTGAAACAAATATTTACCTCCCTAAAATAAAACACCAAATATAACTCATTTTAATTCTAATCACATTATTAAAGATCTTGCGAAAATAATAGTCCTTAAAAGGTTTTCATATCATTTAGAAAACTAACCTAAACCATTTCACTCAACCAGAAAAAACTACCACTACATGAATTTTAAAAAAATTACCATTCCAATTCATTTTAAATACCAAATGAAATCACTTTACCACTTTAGTATAAGTTAAAATTCTAATTCTCCCACCATAAAGTTTAAAACCATTACATATAGACCCAATTTTATTTTAAAACATTTTCCAACATCCACAGTAAAAAGAATCACCTCTTAAAACACATCAAAAAATGAAAGATATATTTTCAAAATTGGTTTAAAATAAAACTATTTATAAAATATTTATTTACACCCAACAAAACCATTAAAACTAGAAGCACCATAAAAAATAGCATAACACATAAAATATTTTTTTTATAAAAATATCAAAACATCATAAAAACCCTCTTCATTTCACCCCCAACAAGTGGAAACCACTTTGGAAGCAATCTGGAATCAAGAGGGGTAAAAAAATCCGGGAGGGATGTAGAGCTATGCATGGTTTGGATGAACGGTTTGGTTGACCATGTGACAACCATGAAACAAGCTCTGTGAATCCCCCAAAACCATACAAATGACTCTGTGCAGTTTACCAAACTATTCAAGCTAGCCATTTAGTCCTAATTCTTCATCCACTTTCTCTCCAAAACTTAATAAATCTCTAAAATAACTTATAAAACACCTCTAAGGGTCAAAATAACATCAATTAAAACCAATATAAATTAAATAGAAACTGATAATGAAACTTAGAATCAAAATCCAAGTCCTGACTACCCATGGAAACTCAATTTTCATCATGAAATGTAATGATCATGCACCTAATCATGATTTACCTTTTGATTCATAACCATAATATTCTCCTTACTACCAATACACACTCAAATAATAAGATGGGTCTTCAAGATCCCATAACACTTTACAAAACCTAGTATTTGATGTGATTTTTCATGAACTAGCCCTGATCTGACCTTCTACATCCGCCAGGCTGGTCCATCTCTAGGTCTGAAGGGAATTCCTAATCTCCATGGGTTAGAAACTAGTTCCTAGGAATAAAAAGATATGATTTTACCCTTGAATAATAAATTAACCTATGGAGGAAAATTATAAAGATTCTATCACGGTATATCCATACATTAGACTACCTTACATATAAAACAAGCAGAAATAAATACATGAGTAATTAATGAATCATAACCCATGCATAAGATTTATCTTATTTATATAGACATGAAAAATCATCCAAAATAAATGAACCAATTATTAAACATAACTAAACATGGAATAAACAAAATATACATCACAGATCATCTTAAAAAATTTAAGGAATATAAGGTATATAAAAAAATAGATATATGATAAACTAGATGAAATATAAATATAATGAGATAAGGTGGTTGACATATCAAAATCTAAAAAATAAAACTAGATGAACCTAAAAAAACCAACTTCATGTGGTCCACGACCACTCATCACCTCCCAACACATGCTAAAATAATAAAACTAGCAAGAAACAACATGGGGAATAAACCTAACACCTAATAGAAGACATGCGAACTACATAAACACATGGGTGTCTATATAGAGTGTGTGATAAACACACCAAATGGGATCTCACCACGAAGTCTATGTAATACCTTAAAAATGAAATTTTAATAATTTTAGTTTGAACTAAATTAGAATATAGACCATTACATGAGAGTTCATAAATGAAAAATTTTCACATCATGATCCATTTCAAATCTTTACCTTAAAACCATTTCAATTTTTAAAACTTAGGAAAAGACTCATATTAAATTTCTATCAAACTCCACCTTTCCTTTTTACAAAACCTTTATCAAAAGCCTATTTTTAAATATTCCATTTAAAACATAAAACAAACCATAATAGAATTAAATAAATAATCAAATGGGAACCATATATCAATAAAGCATGATTAGAGTAAAAAAATCAATACCAAGGTTCCATACAATAGAGAAAGTAAGGGGATGCGATAACATAAGATGGGAATCCACTAAGTAAACCATCGGTGATGAATAAGGAACATGGGAAACTCACTAGATCTTAAGGTGAGATGGTCCTTGACAAGATATATAACATGGGAAAAAATTCTTACCTATGTTGGATCCTAAACAAATACACAATCCACTTGAATTACCCACACATGCATCATTAGGGTCACTCCCCTAGTCTAATCAAACAAAAAAACTAGGGGACACTAGTTAGTGTATAATCTAATTAATATAACATAAGTCTAGACTAGTCTCTTATCCTAGGGTTACTATGTAGTCAAAAAAGTGGAGGCAAGAAAAAAAATACAAAAACTAGCATCACATTCATTGATACAACATAAATGGTAAATCTCATCTCACCTCCAACATCCTCAGACAAAACAACCCATTCCATATTCATGCCTAAGAATCAATCATCACATAATAATAATCACATCACATATCAAAAGTGTGATGTGAGACACTATTTTATAAATTTTAATATATTTTTAATAGAAATTAACCCCACAATTAATTTAATACTAGGAAATTAATTCAAATTTCTTACTCTCATGAATTTAGAATTTAATTATTTAATGGATACAATATTGAGTTTTAATGGTTTATTTAATATTTTTTAATTAATTTTGAACCTATACATTGATTTTTGGATTTTTAGATTTAACAAATTAAAGGATTTTAATTTGTATTTTAATTATTTAATCCATTTTGAATTTTATTGAGCAAAGCCTAAACTGAGTTATTTTTCATGGGTTTCAGGGCTGAAAATGGAAAAGGGGAAGCACATATGACTTTCACAGTCATTTCATAAGACCTTGTATCCTCACATATGATGTTTCTAGGAAAATAAGGCTATTAATTCCCATGTATGATATTTCTAGGTGCATGAGACTTTTCTCCCCACATAAAATACTTCTAGGAACATAATACTTTTCACCTTGTGAATGAATTTTCAAGATCGTGTATTAATTTTCTCCCAATTATAAGACATTTCATCCACATAGGAATGACCTAAAATCAAATAAAATTCCTATGGTTTGTCCAAATCTATCAAGATCACTCCATTACTTCCATGTTAAGATCATTAGAGGAGATAAATAAGGGGAAGATCATGAGAAGGAACTCAAAAAGGTGGAATATTTAAGATGAAGTGAGCTAGAAGAAGCATCACGATCAAGTTGTATATGTGGATAAAATCTAGCTAAATAAAAGAGATAAAGCTTGATACACTAAAACTAGAGGAGGAGGATGATGATAAATCAATGGCTAATATAAATATTCCCCTCTCCCAATGGAAAAGATTCATATCTTACCGATTGTAGGATTCAAATCCCACTAATTATAGTGTATAAACTTTTATAATTTCTTATGAACTCTAATTCTAATTCATTTTCTATTCATCCATGCTATGTTCTTATTATCTACCATGATTTTTTACATTTCTACACTACTGTTAAGTTATTGTGATTCTCATATTCTCATACATGATGAGAGGCTAACATGAAGATAAATTACTGTATGAAAACCCATGATTCCTGAGCTCACACACCTATCTTGATATTTTCTATTTCAATTTAGGGATTCAAGTGATTTATGGATAAATGAAATGAATATACATAGAGCTTACCTTTCTCCATTTTCATTTCACATTTCCCACTATTATGATCACTGATGTAGGATGGGATCAATTGTTTGAATGGTAGATGAACTCATAGTTGTGGCTCATTTGAGAGAGTGGTGGGTTGATCACTTAGGAGACTTCCTGAGTGTGATTTCAATTCAAACAATTTATGAAATGAGGATATGTGCATCTAGTTAGAACACATAGAGAAGGGGATAAGAGTATGAGTAATGAGGTAATAAAGGATCACTAAGGTTAAATATTAAGGTGTCTCCTTTTTTTCATCTCATTATGTCTGTATTTTCACCTTCTTTAATATTTTCATGCATCCATCCCCACATTTTTCTCTTGATTTTAAAGTTAATAAAATAAAAAAACAAACATAAATGAAAGAATAGTGATTCTATAGGATTATCTCATTGTGAGATGAACTTAGTCATCCACTGTGCTATATTATAGGTTTTTAAAATTTTGTTTGATGAGATCCCCATGATATGATCCTCAAAAACTTATCACCATTTCTAAGGAGTTGGGTCTAGTATTCACTATTTTTACACACTTGTAATTAGTTTTCTTCTATTTATATTTTTATTTAATTATTTGATTCTTTTATAAAAATATTAATAGTCTAAATGAATTTTTGAAATATGTCTCTATAACAATTAACCACTTGGAAAATTATTTAAAGAATTATTAAAGATATTTCACTAGTTTATTATTCTAAAAATTTATTTTCCCAAGTGTAGTAGGAAGCAGAGATCAACAAAAACCATATGTAGGAGTGTAAGGATAAGCTGTATGAGATTAAAAAATCACTCCAAGAACATATTAGAGAAGAATAGGATAAATAGGTATTTGAAGAAGAAATACCTGAAGTAAATCCCTTGACCATATCAATAATTAAAGTATAGGGAAAACTTTAAGAAACCCGACTACTTGAGATAAAAAATACTTTCCTAAGGCACTCATAGAGTAAAAAAAACATCTATGACCAAAATATCGAAGCTATTATTTTAATTTATTATAAAATTTATTTAAAAACTAACCCTTTCTATTTTAATGACTCAAATTCAATACTATTTGAGAATTCTTTGGAAGAAGAATATAAAGTGGAGATATTGGGATTTGAAGAAAAACTGATGAATTCACTACCCTATCTAATAAAAATCAATACATAAACATTCATTAAAGACTAAAATATCTTGTCTAATCCACCTAAGGGTGTAGAACCTTCTCTGGACTCATTTTTTACCAAATTTTGACTACTTGAATAGTATTCTAACTCCCTTTGTACTGAACTTTTAGGTATGTCAGAGCAGAAGTTTTCTTTATATAGTGATGAATATGAAGATACAAACACCATTGAAGAGAAACCAAAGTTGAAATTAAAAGAACAGTATACCCAACATAAATAAGAATAAATTTATAATTAATATTTTAAAATTTTCTAAAATATACTCTGGGAGACTTTAAAGAAGAAGTTGTACCGGTGGCTGAGCAAGTTGGAACAAAACTATAGAATGACCATTCTGAAGAAAAATAGATGACAGTAGCCCTGAAAAGTGAATAAAAGTCCACTCAAGAAGCATGTTTATATGAAGATGAAGCTTTAGGACCAGTAGAGAATATACCCCCCTTAAAATCATCATTAAAAACCACTAGAGGATGGTCTTGTAAATATAAGGGAGGCCCCTTTCCTTCCCTTCACTTCCAATTGAATTATTTCTTTACCTATCTAATTCAAAGGTTAAGAAAATTTTTATATGTTTATGGGGTTATCCAAGACCAATTTTCACTTATAAATATTAGGAATAATAAAATGTAGTGGTTTCTATTAAGGAAACTAAACCTACCTTCAGATTACAGTTAATAACTAAAATTTTCCACTAGGGGCAGTTAAAAATTAGTACCTACTTGGGGGTAAAACTGAGTTTTATTTAGTTTTATTTCTTTTTAATACTTTAAAATAAAATTCCCTTATTTTAATTTTGTTTTTATATAGGTTTTAAATTGGGAAACTTCCTGGGGGTTATCTCAAAACTGTTTACAAAGCACCCAAGGGAGAGCTTAACTCAACCCTACTGAAAAAATAACTAGGTTGATTCTATCATTTTGAATTTTATTTATCATTAAAATATTTATGTTTTTTTTGAACATTAATGTATTTGTGTTGAATAAGTGTGGGTGAGTGGATTCAAACATGTTTAGGAATAGTTTAGAATATTTTTAGGAACTATTTTTTAGAATATGTAAATAAAATCTTATATGAAATTTTCTCTTCTGATTTATAATTTTTGAGTGTTTTTAGGATAAATAAAATTAAGTTTTAAGACTATATGACCTAGTGAAAAACAACATGATAGTTATGATGATTTCATTGGTTTTAAAATTATTGATATTACATGATCATTGAGTGAATTTGTACACTATTCTTGTGAATCTGTACTTATGTTAATAAATTGGAAATGACTATATAAGCCATGAAATCACTATCTAAATTTTTTAGTCCATTATACAAGAGACATTATAATCCCTTTATTTAATATTCTTCCTTATAATTACTTTATTAAGAGTATCAAGTACCATAGATAAACTATAACTTTCCTTGATTCTATTTAAATACATGACATTCAAGTGTGCTACATTCATGATAGAGGCCATCATTCATTGAAAAATAACTTTGTATAATTAACTTCTATTTTGGTACAAATTAACATTTAACTATTATTAATATTTAGAAACCATGAAATACCAATTAGAAAATCCACATCAAAATATTTAATTATCCTTTTCTACCCATCTTGTTAGTGTATTCTTGTTACATTTTCAACAAGTGTGGTAGAGAGGGTATTTCCATGGGAATTCTAGGGAAGAATTTAATGTTTTAGGTTAAGTTAAAGGGTGCCTAAAATTTTTAGTTAGTAGGTTCACAAGTAATAATTCATCATTTTTTTACACATGTTACCCTATTTCTCTCAAAATAAAAATTATACATATTTTTTATATATATGTAAAAAAAATAAACAGAACAAAAGAGAAATTATATAGAATAAGGGTAAAAATATAGAAAAGGGGAATATTATTCATTATTATTCACCACTTGGCAGTTAACCACATGAAATGAACAAAAATGAGAGTGATTTGGAAGTGATACACTCTATTAGGGGATGATTGAGTACATTCATTGTGAATTTTTTTTGAATTTTGACATGCTTTGTACTTGAGAGATCAAAAAATCATCTTTTGCCTCATAATTTTAAACAATAAATCCTACCAAATATTTAATTTCATATTAACCTATTCAAATTTCTATTGAGTAACACTTTCTATTATACTAGTAGATAACTTAGGAACTTGGAAATCATATGGCAGATCACAAGAACTCTCAGTATGAGAAAAACTCCATTTTAAAATGTTCTTGGAGTGAACGGGGAAAATTACCAAATGAGGTAGGCCATGTAGTGATTTGAGAAGGATATAAAGGTTTAAAAACTAAGTAAATTGAAATGGACAGTGGATTAAATTTAGAGAGGAGGCATGGTGATTACAATTATGAATGAATATTTTCTTCCTTATTTTCTATTATAAGTGTTTATAATTATGAAGGAAAATATTTTTATTAGTTAAATTCATTGCATTTCCCAATAATAAAATAGTTTAAGTGTGGGGGAGTGATGAGAGCCAACATTTTATAAATTTGAATATGTTTTCAATTAAAATTTACCCAACTATTGATTTAAACCAAGGAAATTAATTCATATTTATTACTTTCATGAATCTAGAATTTAATTATTTAATAGATTTAATCTTGGGTTTTAATGGTTTATTTAATTTTTTGAAATAATTTAGAATAGATACATTGATTTTTGGATTTTGGGCTTCAACAGATTAAAGTATTTTAATTTTAATTTTCATTGTTTAATCCATTATGGTATTTATTGAACAAAACTTACATTCAATTTACATGGATGAAAATGGAAATGGGGCAGTGCATATGAATTTTCTAGTCATTTCATAAGACTTTTCCTCTTCATTTATGATATTTTCAGGCATATAATACTTTTCCTCCCCATGTATGATATTTCTAGGCATGTAAGACGTTTCTTCCCACAAATAATATTTTCAAACGTGTAAGACTTTTCTCCCTGTATATGAATTTTCAAGCATATTTATGACTTTTCTTATAACATCCCCAACCTCGAAGCCACTAAACCGGTGCTCCGAGCCGGGTGGTTACATGACCTTAAGTTCACCTCCCTGTACGCCAAAGGCTTCCGACTAGCAGCAGGGATCTATGGAGTCAAGTGGGGAGACTATACCACCTTTTTATCAGAGTAAGCCACAATAGAAATAAAACAATACCAGAAACAATAATCAATAAACAAGGAACATGTATAACAAACATTTCCAATAATAAAATATGCCATGTCATACTACAAGTGCAAAAGTGAACAAAAGCCCAAAATAAGGAAAACAATCAAAATCCTCAAAATGGTCCCGACTCCAAGTTCGGATCCTCCACCAAGTGATAACCATGTCCACTCACTATCTAGAAAGGACCTTTGCCCTTCTCCTAACCTGAAAATATGAAGTCTGCTCGGGTACCCAACGGCGGCCCGAGCAGGGTGTGAGTACAACTCAGTAGGCCACCACCAACGGTGTCTATAAAATATCCCGTATAAACAAGTAGTGCATGAAAAAGGAATATGAATGATAATTACCAAGTAATTACTTGAGGTGCCGTTAACAAGTTCAGGGCCAAAGCCATTTCCACTTCCATTACCATTCATTACAAACCAATTATCATCACTTACCAATTCATCACATTTCCATGGGTTAATCACATACATCATGTTGCATGGGTCTAAGGCCAAAAATCACATGGAAGAGGGTGAACACATCGTTATCCTATCTCACTAGGACTAACCAAATCATAGCAACCATAACCTCACCTCGAAGCATCAGTCCTGGTGGATGCAACCGTTAGGAGAAAAGAGCATCAGTCCCCATTCCTAACCCGTGCATTTAGGGTGGAGTTTAGAACCTCTGTCTTCACTCGACCCGTGGGCGTAGATCCTCAAGTTATCCCCACACTACCAAGCCATGTGCACATGTTTATATATACGTAACCATCAACCCTCCATACCATTTCCCTTAGGCAAACACCATTCACAATAAACCACACAGGAATTCACATTATGCCTTAACCCATTAACACCTTACCATTTCACATCATTTATCCATTTACCCAATTCTTATGTGTTAATATTATCTCACTAAGCATTCAACACTGAACCCATAATTCATCACATTATGGACTTTATTCACTTTACACATTAACCCATTTAACCCGTTCATCATTCCCATGAATCAACCATTCAACCCATTCTATATAACCCTCAGGTTATTACCAAGTCTAGGTGCATCACCTAACTTCAATTGCAAGTTCAACCAAACATGCCAACATATTTATCAAGGTCTCTACCCTTTATTACAACAAGGTCACTTTTTCAATCACATTCCCTAAGTCCAGGAAAAGCCGGCACATCCCATGGATGGCCCCAATTAGGTCAAGTCATTCCCAACGCATCCCATGGGGATCGTGAGAGTTTCCATTTACCATTTTAAACACCAATATTACAAAAAATGCCAAGGTTATTCAAAACATAACCATGGGAAAGAAAGAACACGACTAAACATGCAAAAATACCCAAATAACTATGGGATATCACTTGTAGACCACCTACCTCGAAACCGCAGTTGAACACACCCTCAATAGAGTCCTTAGACCTCGATCAACTAGCCTTTGGAGGTTCAACCAAGAACTCACCCAAAAGATAGGGTTTTAGGGCTTCAGAACAAGAGGGAGAGAAGATACAAACCCTAAACCAAAAAGAGAAGCAAGGATGGGATTATCCTTACCCGGAGCTTCGATCTGCAACCAAAGACACCAAAAAAACCTTAGAAACGAGGGATATTGATCTCTTGTAGATCTTGGGAAATTTGGTTCATTCCAAGGGAGAAGAAGGAGGAATGGAGAAGAAATACTGAGTTGGGGTTTAAAATCCCGGAGTGGAAAACTTGTAATTTTTTCAAACTTTAAGTGGCCGTACGGTTTGGAAAAACCTTGCTCAAACCTTGTGTATGCTTCTGTCCGAAGGAGGAAGGGTCGCACGGTTTTTCCTGGGCAAGCCGCACGGTTTTCCTGGCCGTGCACAGGCCGTGCGCCCTGGCTTCTCTTGCCCATATTTCATTTCTTTCGTGCCCCGAGACCCCAGAACACTCCCAAGGCCTCTCACATATTCACAAGACATCCCTTGAAGCCCGAAACAAGGGGTTCAACCAAAATATAATGGAAATATACCCTTCCAAAAAACCAGGATCTTACAACCTCCCCACCTTATAATGGCTCATCCTCGAGCCGAGTTCCCAAGCCTCATTGCTCCACCGAAGAGAAGAGTTTGGGCCACTGAGCCCGTATATCCGATTCCTACTCCCAAGTTTCTTCCTGAACTTTCCCATGCTGCCATAGTACTCGCACTAATGGAACAACCTTTCCCCACAAGATCTTTTCACTACAATACACCACACGAACCAGATGCTCCTCAAAGGACGTATCAACCTCAAGCTCCACATCTTCAACATCAACCATGTGAGATGGGTCAGGGTGATACCATCGAAGCTGCAACACATGAAACACATCATGCATCCCACCATACCGCTGTGGAAGAGCTAATCGATAATCCACTGGTCCGATCCTTTCCACAATCTCAAAAGGTCCCACATACCTTGGCACCAACTTACCCTACTTTCGAATCTGACGGTGAACCAACCTTGGCGAAACCCGAAGGAACACTTTATCATCCACTGCAAACTCAAGAGGTATACGCCTCCGATCTGTATATGACTTCTGCCTACTCTGAGCTGTAGCCATCCGCTTCCTGATCAACTTAACTCTCTCTGAAGTCTCCTACATGAGACTTTTACCCAACAACTCAGATTCACTGGCCTCTATCCAACACAACGGAGATCTACATGGCCTCCCGTAGAGTGACTTAAACGGTGCCATATGAATCGTAGACTGAAAACTATTGTTGTAGGAAAAATCAACTAATGATAGGTGCCTCTCCTAAGAACCACCAAAGTCCAAGACACAAGATCTTAACATGTCTTTCAACACTCAGATCGTACGCTCCAACTGCCCTTCCGTCTGCGGGTGGAAAGACATACTCAAAAACACCTGCGTACCAAGTGCCTTCTGCAACCCTTTCTAGAAACGCAATGTGAAACACAAATCTCAGTCTGAAACTATGGTTTGCAGAACACCATGAAACCACACTATTTCCTGAACATACAGCTCACCCAACTGGTTGACTGTATAGGTCTCCTGAATCAGTAGGAAATGATCCACTTTCGTTAACCGATCCACAACCACCCAGGTTGCATAATTCTTCCGCAACGTCCTCAGAAAACCCATGACAAAGTCCATCGTTACATCATATCACTTCCATTCCGGAATGGGCAATGGATGCAACACACCACCTGGGAATTGATGCTCGGCCTTCGCCTGCTGACAGGTAAGGCACCGTGCCACAAATACCACAACTTCCTTCTTCATTATAGGCCACCAAAACTACCTTCGGAGATCACGGTACATATTGGTCAAACCAGGATGCACTGCCCACTTTGATGCATGGAACTCACTCATCAACTCTTCTCGCACACACTTTGGCACAACCACACGATCACAAACATTAACAACACCGTCCACGTCAACGGCCCAACCAGAAGGTAGCTCCCCACCTTTAACATTTTCCTTCATCATCAAACACTTAGGATCATCAAGCTGACCTTCCTTAAATTGACTCAAAAGCATCGACTCCATCATTAAGGAAGTAAAAGTGACCTGACCACTCTCCTCCTGCACCTCCAGGTGCATTTCTGCAAACAAATCCATCACCTTCCACTCAGTGCTGGACTCCCAAACCACCTAATTCTGAACCTTCTTGCTCAGAGAATCAGCAACACTGTTTCCCTTTCCCAGTGTGTACACCAACTCAAAGTCAAAAGACTGAAGATATTCAACCCATATTCACTACCGAAGATTTAGATCCCGTTATTAGAAGATGTACTTTAAACTCTTATGGTCGGTAAACACTGTGAACCATTCTCCCAACAGATAGTGCCTCCAGCTCTTCAAGGCATACACCACTGCAACCAACTCAAGGTCATGAGTGGGATAGTTTTGCTCATGGGGTCTCAACTTCCTTGACCCATAAGCCACAACCCTCTCATCCTGCATCAACACATCCCCAAGTCGGATTCCGAACGCATCATAAAACACGATGTACTTCTTACCCAGCTTAGGTAAGATCAAGATAGGTGTAGTCATCAACCGCTTCTTCAACTCTTGAAAGGAATTATCATAGGACTCAGACCACTCGAACCTAATTCCTTTCTTGGTCAAGCCCGAGAGTGGTGCTTCCAAGAAAGAGAAATCCTAAATGAACCTTCGGTAATACCCATCCAAACCCAGAAAACTCCAAACATCTAAAACACTCTTGGGCTGCTCCCAAGATAAAACTGCCTGAACTTTCTCTAGATCCACTGTCACACTTTCCTCCGAGATGATGTAACCCAGAAAATTCACCTCACCTATCTAGAATTGACACTTTGATAGATTGGCGTATAGCCGATGATCTCTTAGCATACCCAAGATGATGTCGAGATGTTGGGCATGATCGTCGGGAGTTTCCGAGTACACTAAGATATTGTCAACAAATACAACCAAAAAACAATCTATATAGGGATGAAAGATCCATTTCATAAAATCCATAAACACCCCCAGTGCATTGGTCAAGCTGAAAGGCATTACCACAAACTCAAACAACCCGTACCGACTCCGGAAAGCTGTCCGCGGTACGTTAGAAGACCTCACCGTCATCTGGTGATAACCCAACCTCAAATAAATCTTAGAAAAACTGATTCACCCCTCAACTGACCAAACATTTCATCAATTCTAGGAAGAGGGTACTGATTCTTCACTGTTATCTGATTCAACTTTCGATAGTCAATACACAGCCTCAATGAACCATGAGACTTATTTGCAAAGAGCACGGGAGATCCCCAAGGAGACGTACTAGGATGGATAAACCCCTCAAGATCCAACTCCTCAAGCTGAACCTTCAGTTCCTGGAGTTCTTCTAGTGCCATATGGTATGGCGGAATAGAAACTGTCTCCGCTCCAGGCAGCAACTCGATCGTGAACTCAACATCCCTCTCGAGGGGTAACCCTGAGAAATCCTCAGGAAACATGTCCTGAAACCGATCCACCACAGGAGGAAAATTAGTTTTTTCCCCTCCCTAATCATCATCAAGTATGATACATGCCACTTGAGCCATGAGTCCACTCATCTGTTGACAAAATAGCCCCGCACGCCCTGCTCGAACATCCCATTCACCACGGTGGACATAAGAGTCACCCTCAAGCAACCTGAATGATACTATGCGATGATAACAGTCTATATGCGCCCGATACATCACCAACCAATCCATTCCCAAGATTAGGTAAAAACTTGACATCTCGATAACGAACAAGTCCCATAGAAAATGATACCCACCAACTTCCAAGGCACATCCCTTGCACTGCTTGATATCCTCAACCCGCACCCCAACAGAGTGTCAGTTGACATAACTCCACACACCCTCTCCACAGGTAAACCCAACACTACCACAATTTGAGAAGAGATAAAAGAGTGTGTGTCACCTGTGTCAAACAACACACTAGAAAAAGTAGAATCTACAAGGATCGTACCTCGAACAGTTGACGGTCTGGCCTCGCCATCACTTGGCGCAAACTGAACTGCCTGAAGCTGACTTGCCCCTCTACCCTGGGCTCCAGCCTGAACACCCTACGCCGCACTGCCCTGCTGGTGTGAGTGATCTTTCCCTAGAGTTCCACGTCCACCTCCCCTGCCAGTACGACCCGTGGAGCTCCAACTGCCTACCTAATACGGGGCAACTGATCCCCTTCCCGTATCCAGTATATGCTTTTCCTCATTATGCTCACCCATCTGCTGAGGGTTCCTTTAGAACCTCTGCACATGCCCCATTCTGCCGCATGAACGACATTCAACTGGAGGTCGAGGACACTGAACACGCATATGCCCCAAACTTCCAAACTGATAACAAAACACCTGGTTCCCACTCTTAGAGGATGACCCCCTCTTCTGACCACATTGCTGGAAACTTTCTAAACATCACTTCCGACCTTCAGAAGATGCGCCACTTATCTGCCCAGCTAACACAACAAGCCCACCACCCAAAGCTCCCTTCAGGTTCCCTTCAAAGATGAGTTCCTGATCCATCACCTCTACAAACTTCTTTAAGTAGAAGATATTCACTTGAGACCTGATCTCATGTCTCAACCCATCCTGAAAATGCATTTCTATCACTGCCTCATCCCCGACTAACACTGGGATGAAGCGTCAAAAATCACTGAAGTGACTAGCATATTCCATCACCGATAACGATCCCTGAGTTAGGATCATAAACTCTGCAGCCCGCTCCTGCCTCAAAGTCTCTGGGTAAAAATGCTCCAAAAAATTCTCCTGGAAAACATTCCATGACATCCCCTCAGCCTGCTCAGTCTGAGCCTGGATGTCTCACCAACGCCTTGCCTGGCCCCACAACATGTAAACGACCACCTTTACTCTCTTTTCAATAGGGGTATCCAGATGATCCAGTATCATCTGGAAAAACTCTAACCAGAACTCCACTGCCTCTATCCCACCCTCTCTGGTGAAGGTTGGAGGGTGTTGCAGCTAGAATTCCCTAGTTAGCTCAAACATACTCAGTGCAACCCGCCCTGGGTCCCGATCTACCATCTGCATAAGGAGAGCCAAGTTCTCTCGGAACTGGTCTTCTCTACCTTCATTGATCACCACATTTTCTTGCTCTTCTACCAGAGGAGTGTTCTCAGAAACATCCTCCCGTTTCCCAACTGGTAACCGACATCGTGGTAGAATCACTCTACATTGACAAACACGAAATTTAGCACGCAAACCATAAAACTTTCACGACTTCATCAAAATCCCTTTACTAGCTACAACAACCCATTTCATATGTTAATTTAACAACATTAGAACCTCAAATTCACCGCCTTGACCATCCCTACCACGGGCCATGGTCCACATGGGGTAAACAACCATGCACTACCACCAAACTCACACGACGTTTTACAAAACATTTTCCACTTCATTTCAAACCCTTATGTTTCATTAAACATCCTTTACCCACTTGTTTTATTTCACTCTTCTCATTATTTCTTGGTTTCATGAAATGCATGATGCACCCTACCTTCCTGCCTCACACACCCATCCCGTGCGTGTGCCTAACACGATGCATGCCACCTATCTCCCTAGGTGCCTACAATGATGCATGAATGAAAATCCTCATGCCGTTAAGGCCACAAGACAAACATCATAAAATAGTCACATCAAACCACATGTGCATCACCCAATGGTGAAATATCATCAATTGTAACAACACACAACCAAGAACAACATTTACCACCTAGGGTGACTTGGGTTTTCCCTCGTACCTGAGTAAGCTACTCCCAAAAACGAGCTCATTACCAAGTCCCAACATGTATTAACCCTTGGATACCAATCCCAAATAACAAGACCTCATAGAAGGAGAAGAAAGACATCCTCTGATACCACTTTGTAACGTCCCTGACTCAGAAGCCACTAAACTGGTGCTCTGATCCGGGTGGTTACATGACCTTAAGCGCACCTCCCCTTATGCCAAAGGCTGATGACTAGCAACGAGGGTCTATGGAGTCAAGTGGGGAGACTATACCCCCTTTTTATCAGAGTAAGACACAACAAAAATAAACCAATAGAGGAAACAATAATCAATAAACAAGGAATATGTATAACAACCATTTCCAACAATAAAATATTCCATGTCATACTACAAGTGAAAA